>OX467709.1:79662227-80964727 GCA_950111635.1 Agelastica alni
CCTGTTCTAAAAGCGTGGGGTGCTTTCATTTCGAAACGCAGAATTAGTTTAAAAATGTCATACAAAGCACCCCATGCTCTTTAAAACAGTGACATTAATTTTCTCGTCAGTAATTTATTACTTTTAAGTTTGATTACCTCAAAAAGCGTGTTTTTTAGTTTTTTTAAACAATAATTTATTTTTTACTTTTTAGTTCGATTAACTCTAAAAGCATGTTTTTTAGTTTTTTTAAACTATAATTTATTAAAAATTAGCACTATACTTTTATGCAACACAAAATACAAACTACCATTTGCATTACTGCAAATTTCTAGTGGCGCCATCTACTACATATTAGGCAAACTACTTATTTTGGAAAGTAGAAAACTGTCGCGTATTTTTGTTTCGTTAAATAAAATATTTTTTTACATTTCTGCAACACTATGACATTGGAACTGCGCGCATGCGTGGTTCACGCACTAGTTCTATCTTTTTTACTCTCATACAAAGGATGCCTGAAGAAATTTATGAATCCTGGCGAAACTAATAAGGATAAAAGATTATTTTAATCAAATTATTGCATTGTCGTCTGTCTTTGACAAGTGTGCGAAGTTTAAATTAAATCTGATCGCTTAAATTAGGGCCAAATCGAGGCCAAACATACAAACAAACATACAGGTGAAACAAATATAAGCGTGTTAAAAAAGCATGCTTTACAAGTGCCACGTCTTTTTCGTTCTCTAAAGAGTACTCTGCTAGCGGTTTCTCTACTGGCAAATTATGCCCGAGCTCAGCCGTAGAGGGTGAAAGAAAAAAATATAAAAGTAAGCTGCGCCACCGGCTTGACGGTATAAGCCGGAAACCCCTAGATCTTATAGGCACTAGCAGGGCCACAAGATAAACAACTATGATTATGGTGAACCAAATAAATAAAATTATAGCAAAAATATGTTGGATACTTTACTCACACAATAGATAATTAAGGTACACAGTTCAATAGCAACATCATAACAAATATAGTCAAAGTTAACAGCTATGGTAAAATTTCCTTGCTAAAACAAACCAAAAATGTAAAATTTACAACTTTATAAACTAACCAAAACAGAAGTAAGAGTAACAGACTTTACCAAGTTACAACAAAAGGTAAGACATATATAAATTAACTCATTAATAACACTAATTCAAACATTTACATAAAGGCAACAAAAATTCACTAGTTAACTGTTTACATAAAGATTTTCACTGCCAAAACAATCGAGTTCATTTAAAAATATCTTTACAATGGTTGTCCTTTAAAATATCAAGATTGTAGGATATTTACAAATAAGTAGAAAGAAAATATGTTTTTACTTGGACATAAAGAATTATTGAGAAGGTTATTTTAATCCAAGTTTAGTTTTGGCATATTATCTAATGCAATAAATAGTTTCCAACAATGTACTATACTAATAAACTAAACAGAACATAATAGTGGTGTCAGCATGAGTCACTGCGTTATATATTTAAAAATAAATCACTTATAACCTTTGGGTATACGAATTCACAAAGCACTATATTTATAAACTGAAGCAAGACTTACTCGTGGTGCCGAAATAAGACACAGCGTTATATATTTAAAAATAAATCACTGATAACCTTTGGGTATGCAAATTCACATGTACTCCTGTGCTACTCCGGTGGCTGGTTAGATTATGGGGGTGGCACTGGTTAACAATGGCTTCCCTCAAATAGATCCCGATAACGGTTATTTTAACTTGACACCAACTCCAACAATATCCACAACAATGGCAAGACAAAATGGTCAAGTTAAAAATCAAATGGTTTTTCTTCAAAATCCAATTAAGATGGCCCAAATATAGCCAGATATGAAAGAAATCCCATAGAGGTTCTGCACACGTGCTAATAACACACCGTCCCCAACAACGTTCACCGAAACCTGGCCTCCAAGACTCTCAAAACACGACTCCCGCTCCTATCCCGGAAATCAAGAAAAATGGCGCGGATTAAACGTGAACCCACAATCTTCTCAAATCTGTGCCTCGTCCTCGTCCGTGTGGATATTCAGTCCCATCCACACAGAAATTGCAAACCAACTATCGAAAGTTATGCAACACTACTTACGAGTAAGGCACAATTATTGTGAACCGTAGATGGGAAAAAATAGGCACGTGACACAAGTTATTGCATTGAGACGTTATAGAAAAAAATAAAATTAAAAATGTCTTCCATGTTGAGAATTAGTTCATCAATTAGGTTAGTTGATGAATTGCGTAATTTAACAAAAAGAAAACTAAACCATTCGGCAGGTACTTTTTGCTGATCATGTAATTTTGGTTTTTAGTCAATGCAATTTGATCAGACTTACCATTCTCAGATTTTGTTCAAAGGAGTTTTCGATAAAACCCCAGCTGTATCACTTCGGAAACTGCATAAAAGAATTACTCGAGCATGTCGGGACTTTCTTGCCGACGTTTGTGAAGAATTTAAATATAGGCTATTCTATTGTTCACAAAACAATAGAAAATTTATTTAATTAGTATTTCCTTCGACTCGTGTAAGGGGACATTATTTTTAAATTATGTTTTGTTAATTATTGCGGAATATTTTTTGTATTGATGTTTGTATATGGCCACGTATTGTGCAGAGAACACTCTGTAACTAAAGATTTACATTGCAATGGAATGTAATTTGTATACAAACTATGTGTAAAAATTTTAAAACCATAGATTTTCTACTAATACGTCTAAAATTTCTTGCAAAACAAAACATATACCGACAATAAAAGTTGCAGCATGTCCAAATTACCCACATTTCACTGTATTTCTTGACTTTAATATCCAATTAATGCACCTGTGTGTCGACAATAATTGCTTCTGATAATGAGCACGAACCGTTCTATTAATTTCAATCGTTTCAAGGTTTCCAACTCACTTGTTTCATAGTCGGCAGGACCGGACAAAACTAGAACCAAGAAGGACGGTTCTGATTTCATCTTTGTAACTATAAATGAGGGAAACGATAAAAAGCGAGCAACTATTGGGTCTCGAATCGGATGCGTCTCGAAGACGAAGCGATTCTACCTCCACTTTATCATCATCATCATATCTGGCTTTACAACCTCTGATGGGTTTTCGACGACTCCACCACACGTTTCCATCTTTCTCTGTCCAGCATAATTTCCAATCCATCTTGTAAGTTCATGGCTCTTATGTCTTTTGCGATGTTGGCTCTCCATCTTAGCCGAGTACGACCTATAGGACATTTTCCTTGTGGAGCCGTTTTCCACACAAGCTTTACCATTCTTTTATCCGGAATTCTTCTTACGTGACCCGCCCACTGTAGTCTCTTGGCCTTTACCTCATTTTTTTTAAATAGTCGCAAAAAGGGTAGACCTATCGTGTGGGCCACGGACGGCCCGCACTGCAACTATTAGAAGGGGGAGGAATTATAGAAAGAAGATGATTGTGAACCCGCTTTTTAAAAAGTTGCAGGTCATAGTTTTCTGGAAAAACTGATTTTGGAAGCTTGTTCCATTCTGTAGCAGCCCTGTAAAAGAAGGATTCTTGATGGAGATTGGTCCTTGTAGTGTCAATCTTGAGAGTAAATGGGTGAGACTGTCAGCGTGCCGAGTTCTTCGGTCGAATGTGGTCAGTGGTGGTATAAGAGTTTTTATTTCTCTGGAGCATCTGCCATGGAAATATCTTTAACTCTTCTTCTATGTTCTAGTGGGTGAAGGGTATCTGTGAGAGTTGAGCTGTTTATCAACCGAATTGCCCTTTTTTGAATGGAATCTAGAAGACGAAGAGAATTCCTTGGTGCTGAACCCCAAATGTGCGAGTAATACTCCAGTAGAGGTCGGATTTGAGCCTTGTACGTCGTTAACAGTTAATTAGGAGTAACCACCCGTTGGTTGGTTTTTATACGGTATATTCCTGTTGTTTCTTCTCTAGTTGGACCAAATATTCTCCTCAGCACTCGTCTTTTGAATATCTTGAGTCGATCTGTGTTTGCAACGGTTAGTGTCAAGGTTTCGCAACCATATATTACTATAGGTTTTATGATTGTACTGTATATGTGTATTTTGGTTTTTCTGGTAAGTTTCCTTGTATTTATTAAACCCTGGAGAGCAAAATGGCATCTGTTTCCGGCTTGTATCCTGTTATTTATTTCCTCTGTGATGTCGTTATTTTCACTTATGTTCGTGCCTAGATATTTAAATTGTCTTGCCCGCTCGAAGTCTTAAATCAAGAAGTTTTGCCCTATTCTGTCTCTGTTACGAACATTCCTACTGAGGTACAAATATTTGGTCTTGCCCTCATTTATTTTAAGACCTAATGTTTCTGCTTTCTTTTCGTGTCTTAGTTAGGCGTCTTTAAGATTAATCCTGCTGTTGCCAATTATGTCCACATCATCTGCGAAGGCCAGTAGTAGGTTAGGTCTTTCCTGGTGTCTCAATCTTGGCTTTCCTAAGTGTAGATTTTAAGGCTATGTTGATAAGTTGGGGTGAAAGCGAGTAGCCCTGTTTTAAGTCTATTGTTGATATTAAAGAAATCATAGTACCTCTGTCCCACCCTTATCTTGCATCTTGTATCCTCTGTACATATCTTTACCAGGGATATTAGCTTTTTTGGAAAGCCCAGTTCTTGCATTGCTTCTCTCAACTTTACTTTATCTGGTGGAGTTCCCTGTCAAATTCCCAAAATTTCTCTATTATTTGTCTAATGGTGAAAATTTGATCTATAGTGGACCATTAAGGGCTAAACCCGCACTGGAGGTCCCCGAATCTCCTCCGTATGTGGTTCAATTCTCTCCCGCAGGATACTGGAGAGGACCTTTAGCATGTATCTAGCAGGGTTATTCCACGATAGTTTAAGCATTTTTTTTTGTCTTTTGTTTTATGCATAGAAACTATCCCACCTTCCTTTCATGGTTCTGGTAGCATTTCGGTGTTTTAAATGTTTTGGATGAGCTTATGTATGGCCCTATGCGACGACGCAGTGATCATCTCGGAAGACGAAGATAACCTATAGAGGCTCCTGTAAAAATTCCAACAAATAGCAGAAACGTTCAACATGCAAATATCCATAAAGAAAACAAAATCCCTTAAAGTATCCACAGAGCCGAGAGGGTGTAAACTAGCGATTTACGATCAGAGTGTAAAACAAGTGATGCCCTTCACATATCAAGTAATAGGAACCTAAAGGACGAAGTAAGAGCCCAAACAACAAAGACAATATTAATATCTGGATACTTAAGAGATTTAATTTGGCAGAAACATATGAGCACTAGGAGTAAAGTCAGAATATATGAAACTTGCGTAACTTACGCGATAGAAACCAGAGCGGAGAACGCAATAACGAAACTACTTTTAAGAACAACAGAAATGCGAACACTAAGATCAATAACGGGACATACGTTATTCGACCGGAAGAGAAATGAAGAAATATGGGCAATATGTGAGATTCAAGATGTAATAAGATGGGCAAGAAACCGGAGAAGAGAGAGACCACGTTGCCAAATGAGCGGTTGGCAAAATTTGCGAAAGAGAAAAAACCAATTACACCTCGACCACGTGGACGACCACCTATAAGATGGTATGAAAGCTGATCTTCAGCATCCCAACTGCCCCTGGCAAACCATTCATGCAAACACAAGACTTAGTCCTGACGTAAGAAAAAGAAGAAGTTTATAATTCTTCGTTACAAATTTTGTTTTACTTTGTTTATTATTTAATAAGCAAAACTTTGGGCAACCATAAAAACATATTTTTGATTTTATTGAAAAAAACAATATTTAAATTATTAAAGTGTTGTTTAATTTTGGAAAATATTTTCACCAACTTTTTGGAATTTAATGATGTTTTCTCGCTGTTTTATTAGTTCCGAGTTTTGTTTATATTGCAGAAAAACAAACGTTTTTATATCTTTCTAAAATTAAAGAAACCATAACGATAAGAAACCAAAATGGATGTTTTGTTTGTGAATTTTACTTTCAATTGATAGAAATGTGTTTGTGGATTGTTAACAATTTATGAATTTTATAAAAGTAAGAATGTTGTTATAATGAACACTGTGGTGTTAGATTAGGTTGAAACATGCACTTAGAGGTCTGGGGCACATTAAGATAGCCTTCAATGGACGCTTAGTCCTACTGGGCCAAATGTTTCAAGCTGCGACACATCCATCTTACTTTTTTCTGCTTTTACAGTAGGATTTTCACCGTAGGGTTTTTTTTCTGCTCGTGCTGGTAATTTTTGAATATTCGTACGATTTTTTGGGTCCGTCTTTGTCGACCTTGCCTTGAGGCGACAGCGCATCGACCACAATTAGGGTGAATACATAATGAGCATTGGATGATTCTCAAAAAGTCCAAAAGCGTCGATTTGTAGAAAACTCGCGTTCCTTCTAGAAACAATTTGGGTGAATATAAAAAAGGCAGCGGTCGCGAAAAAGTTAAGTTGAAGTTAGTTCAAAGTCAAGAATTTAAAGTAATTATAAAGTGTTTCTAAGTAATTTGTAAAATAAAATGTATTGTGTAGAAATATTGGAATAAAAATTGCACTAAGAGTTTAGAATTACCGAACCCGAGGAGTAAATATCGTAACAATATATTCGAGCAGAATGTCTCTTTAGTATACTGTTTCCTTTGGAGTAACTTTTAGCAATATCTTAAGGAAATGGTCACGTTTAGTAAAAAAATAATTAAAAATAACTGACAAAAGTATTGTATAACTAGCAAAAGGATTTAAGGAAAAATGAAACGAAAACACAAAGAGGAAATAAAGAACAGTTATGATAAAGAACCATCCGATGAACAACCCCCATTATCTTTTTTACCAATACTTCCATAGTCTATGCTCTAAGTAGCTGTCTTCTACGAGTACAACCCTTTTCCTGGCTGTGACAATAATAATAAGAAGCAGCTCCTTTCCTTCGTGCAGCTGCAGAAGTATAGCGAAAGTTATGGTGGAATAAGATGCAGAAAATGGGACAAAAGCATCGCCGAAATTCGTGGAGTGGGTATTTAAAAAGCCAAAATATGCGATTAACCATGTTTATGGTTGGGCTCCTGACAGGGCATTGTGTCATCAACAAACGCAAGGAGGAAAAACCGCTACCTTGGAGAGCCTAGGATCTGGCATGCTGTCAGGAAGAAGGCTTGACTAACCTGGCAGCAAAATCAAAGCTAGCTAGAAACCAATAGCCGGAAGCATAGCAAGAGAAAAATGAGGAGATCAAACCTTTCATACTGTAACGATTTTGCGAAACGTCACCTTCAAAACTTATTTATGTTGTGCGTATTTCTTGTAAAAATGCTTTTAAAGTCGGCCTTTGCTTTCATAATACATGAAAATCATTAACGATTTCATTAATTCTTTGTCCATGTCCTGAAATGAAACTTATGGAGCAACACCTTCCGTTAGATGTTTTCGGAGATTAAATACAAGATTGTTTACCTTCCTTTACTCTTTCAGCCTCATTGTGGACTTTGTAAAACAAATTTCTTGATATTCCTGCCGCAACCAATACCCTATGACAATAATTTTTAATTGGAACTTGCAAGCCACATTTTTTATAAATTTAATTACATTAGTAATTACATTTTTAGTTTCCGCAGAGTAGTTCTTATTTTGCGAGCTGCCCATTTTAAATAGAAAAATATATTAGTAACTCCCGTGAACCCACGACCTCATACAACTACTAACAACTAAAAAAAATCACACCTAATAACCCCTTCTACATGATCACATATTCCCGCTTAAAAATATTTGCGCGTACTTATATTTGTTTACCTTAAAGCAGGCCTTAAAGATTTTTCTTCTTCTTCTTCTTCTTCTCGTAGCGTCACAACCCTTCGTGGGTCTTAGCTGCATCTAAAAATTGTCTTTATCTATCGCTGTACAACACAACCTCCTTACAATCCCGTACTCCCAAGACTTTTACATCATTTCCAATATTGTCTCTCGATCTGAGCCTTGGTATTCCTAAAGGTCTCCTTTCTACTGGATTTTCCTTCCATATCCTCTTGATAAGAGGTTCATTCGACGATTTCTGTACGTGTCCGGCCCGTCTGAGTCTTTGTACTTTTATTTTGTTTACTAAACTTGGTCTTTTGTATATATTCTTGAACTCCTCATTCGCTCTTATTTGGTATTGACTCCTTCTCTCATCTACTGTAGGTCCAAAGATTATCCGCAACATCTTTCGTTTAAAGCGTCTTAGCACTAGTTCGTTCTGCTTTGTCACTGTCCATGTTTCCGAACCGTACATAATAATTGGCTTGATTACTGCCGAATATATCCGTATTTTGGAGTTCCTAGATATCAGTCAGGACCTAAACGGGTCTTATAAGGCAAAAAAACATTTATTACCCTTTGGTATTCTTGCTTTTATTTCGCTACTGACATCGTTAATCGAGGTTATAACTGCTCCTAGGTACTGAATTTGGTTTAGGTATTCAAAATTGTAGGTGTCCATGGTTATGTTTTGTCCTATTCTGTCACTTCCTGCTCTCCGTCTGACATGCATATATTTGGTCTTGTCCTCGTTGATCATGAGGCCCATCTTTTTGGTCTCCTTCTCTATGTTCATGAACATTTCTTTTGTTTTAATAGTACTGCTTCCTACTGTGTAAATGTCGTCGGCATATGCCAAAATCATTTCTGGGCCCTTATTTGTAAATATTTCCAGACCAATATTCGTTTCTTTGATAGCCATGTCCAGCACTATGTTAAAGAGCAGTGGTGATATGCCATCGCCCTGTTTTAGGCCATTGTTAATGAAGAATGTTTCGGTGTTGATCTTTCCTCTTCTAAGTAGAGTTTTCACTTTATGATCTTTTCTGGTACCCCTATGCCTTTCAACGCTTTCCCTAGTGATGGTATCGTACGCCTGGCGAAAATCTACAAATGGTTGGTGGACCTCTCTGTTAAACTACCAGCTCTTCTCTAGGAGCTGTTTTATGGTGAATATTTGATCTGTTGCTGGACAGGAAAAAGCTCCGAATTGTAACGGGGCATTGTTGTTTAAGGAAGCTTCTGCGCATAACACGGGCATATTTTTTAACGACCCACTATGCAGACTATGTGAGGATGGGAAGTAAACAGCAACCCACGTCAAATTTGACTGTGATGCCTTGATAAGGTGGCTTATTCAGTATGGGGATGACACGACCGCTACTGGCTAAAAATTTGATACAAGGCCTGTTACAAGTGTAAAACTTAACCTTGATCAAGTTTAGCAAGAAGACTAGTTAGCTCAATGTCAGCAGCGGAACACAATCAGCTCAAAAGCTGCAGCGTGGAGTCCTCTAGCCCGATCGCTTCTTACCAAACACCCAAAAAAGAAATAAAGACGTGTTTACACAGGGAATTGTAACGCAACATGGGGGCCCACACAATAGATCTACAAAGGTCGCAGTGAGAGAGGCTTCTAGCCCATAAGCCCCACACAAACCTAAGCTAATTTAATTTAATACTCTTGGGCACTGACTTCACGAAATGTACACAATAACAAAAAAGAATAAAAGGAAAATGTAGAATTTGTAAATAAAAATTATTGTTATTGTTTGTCGTCGTACACGCTTTGATTAAAATTAATGCAATTACATCACGTAAACTGGCTGATCAGCGACAGACCGGGGCGTCTAGTATGACAACTACAAGGTCACGATTACCTCCGATGATAAAAAAAGAGTATAATCATTCAATTTTTTTTTTTTTTTGTAAACACAGATAAGTTTTGAGCCGCCAGCTATTACAAATACTTGCACAGACACAGACGGCATCAAAGTCCGAACATCACGAGCAAAAGCAGGTGGGTGCAGACTGGCCCAGAGACATGCTGCCATGCGACTTCTTGTTTTCTTCTTCTCGGCAGAGGTAATAACCTTTAAAGGCCGATTGCCGGTCAACCGACGACGTCAGACGCCTTAACACTTATTATGTAAGAATCGGCGTTGCCACCAGTCTGTCTCTTAGACCAGGCAATTTATATCTACGTAAATTGCCTAATGCAGACGATGTTACGCAATATTGCGACGAATTAAATGCTTATCTACAGGGGATGCTGACGTATTTAAAAATTGATAGAGCAGTTTTTTTTCATTAAGTTAATTGGAACTAACAAAATTATCAAAGGTAATACCACGAGTCCGTAGGACGAATGATTTTATCTAATTCGGTTTGTTTGAATGCTTTTGCCCCGAAATAAAAAAGTTATGAATGTTTTGAAAATGAAAATTTATCTCATTAATTGTGAAGAGCGAGTTGTATTTGGAGAGATTATTTATTGAACAAATCAAAGGAAGAACAATTTTATTTTATAGTATTCTTTGTGGTCTTCGCCATTAGATTTCTTCATATTCGCACCCCAGTCTTCAAGAATTTCTGCAATTTCTTGAATATTCGTATCACTTTCAAGTTTGTAGTTTCTGAAATTGCAAAAATGTTCAAACTGATTCCATATGGATTTTTTTGTCTTCGCAGTGTTTAGTGGAGTGAAATTCTGTATTAACTTTTCAATATTTTCTCGGCCAAATCGGTTCGCACTCATTTTTAAATAAACTTTTAAATGGGTAAAAATGTATTTTAACCTTCTATAAGCCAGTTCAATAGAATCGACGCGCCAAACTTTTTTATTTGGTAAAAGTATGAAAACAAATCTATCGATAAAATCACGAGTCCGTAGGACGTGTTCGACTCGGTATAATATTCTATCAACAAAAACAATCGTGACCTTGAAAAAATTGTCGGTAATTGACATTTTAACCTTCATTTTCCCGCGCTGTCATTCTGTCGAAAAACATACGTTTTGTAACGACAAGTGTGATTGCATTTGCTATAACCTATGTGTTTTTTTTTAATGAAAATAGTCGCAAAAAGGGTAGACCTATCGTGTGGGCCGCGGACGGCCCGCACTGCGACTATTAGAAGGGGAAGGAATTATAGAAAGGAAATGATTGTGGACCCGCTTTTTGAAAAGTTGCAGGTCATAGTTCTCTGAAAAAATGGTGGTACAAGAGTTTTTATTTCTCTGGAGCATCTGCCATGGAAATATCTGTAGAGTAATGACTGGTCTGCAACTCTTCTTCTATGTTCTAGAGGGTGAAGGGTATCTGTGAGAGTTGAGCTGTTTATCAACCGAATGGCCCTTTTCTGAATGGAATCTAGAAGACGAAGAGTCTATGCTGAACCCCAAATGTGCGAGCAATACTCCAGTAGAGGTCGGATTTGAGCCTGAGTCTATTTGTATCATTCACCGAAAGTGATCGATAGGATGTGAAAGCTGAGACAAGTGTGCTATCATCTGCGAAACTGGTGGAGGTGGGGGACAGGATGGAACCCTGGGGGACCCCGGCATTGGTTTTAAACGCATCAGAAGAAATACCGTCAACTGCCACATGTAAGGAGCGATATTGCATGAAGCTCAAGAGCCATTGGCGCAGTTTGGTTGGGAGACCGTAGGCAGATAATTTACTTAACAATGCCTGCTGCCAAACGCGGTGAAAGGCTTTAGATATATCCAAGGCTATTGTACGGGATTCACCAAACTTCTCAATAGTGTTTGTCCAGAGCTGAGTGACATAAGCCAGCAAATCTCCAGTAGACTCAAGTTGTCGAAATCCATATTGTCTGTCATGGATTATCTCAAATTTCTCCAGATATTTGATGAGTTCTAATAAGAGAAATATACAATTTGGTGAAAATTTTGGTATTTGAACGTTATTCAATTTAATATTTTATATTGAAAGCAATTCAGATTTGTTTCTACCATTGTCCTCAATATTTGTTTATCTGGCTGTTACTTCGATACATTGTGAAGGTTGAAGCTGTTCTTGCAGCAAACCACATTATTGTTTGTGGTGTCAAAAAAAAGGAAAATAAGTGGATACTCAGATCTTATTGTTTGCAGACCACTGCTATTAAAAGTGATCCTTATAAAATCAATGAAAGACATGACTTTAATGATAATTATTTATTTACTTTTGACTTCAATAAAAATAACCAGACTTAATAATAAGACTTTTGGTTTTTACTTGGTATAGCAGCGTGTTTCGGGTAAAGTTTTTGATGACAGATTGATAGGTAATTCTAATAACCATATAAAATTTAGAAAACAAAATACTTACAATCACTAGGAGTTATGAAACCTTTCTCAGCAAAAGGTTTAGAAAAATCTCTCATGTTTTTGGTAACTCTCTTTCCTATTTTTAGTTTGATCTCCTACAGTTTCTTTCTATTAACCATAGTCACCATTCCCGATTCTCTAATATGCTCTATTTTTTTACCCTCATTTGGGAAATAATGAAAAGTCAAGATGGGGTGTTCTCTATACACTGAGTTACATCCAGGTACACAACAATTTGCTCTGTTGGTCATTTTCACCATTAACAAATTATTAGTCGTATTTGTATTGCCAAGCAATACGCTCTATAGAGGTGAAATTTCAACTAAGCAGATGTATTTGTAAACAAATCGTTTGTGTACGTCTCCATCTCCACTCTGGAAAATGCGAGGCGAGGCGAATGGAAGGCTACCGCACGAAACACTAAAGTATGCATAGCGAACTCCCTCATCTTCTTGTTGCTATATATGGCTCATAACCATCGTCATGGACCTGTACGACCTCGAGCATCTTCAAAACAGGAAGATTGTCATTTGAGGACATTTTCCATAACACGGTTGATTAGAAATGCTTTTTTGAAAGAAATTTGAAAGCAAATGATTACATACAAAACGTACTGCAGTCTGTTGCACTGCTCTATCTACAAGGGTTAATTCAACCCCTTTTTTCTACAAGAAAATTACGAGACTCTGTTTCAGTTGCCTTCTTAGTCCCTAGACTTTTCACCAATCGAACATGTGTGGTCTTGTTGGTAATAGACTGGTTAATTTACTCATTTAACCTTCATCGCCGAGTTTATGAAGCCTGGAATGATATTCTTCAGGATACTATAAATCATTTAATTTTAAGTATGCCTTAAGAGTTATCGAATACATTCATTAGAAAACAACTTTGTTATATTTAATATGTTATTTTAAAAAAAAATTTAAACCTAACTTACATTTTGTAAATACATTTAAATTGAACAACTCGAAAACCAGTAGCCTTTTGAAATATTTCATGTATTTAAAACAAAGGTAGTCAAATGAAGTTCGTCTGATTTTGCAAAAGTCACAAAAAAACCAACAATTAGTCTAAAATACAATAAACTTAATCAAATCATTAAAATGGTCTGTCTCCTACAAGGTTCTCAAGGTTAAAAATCGCAACTAATTAGGAACTAATTAGTTACTACATTTATATAGTCCCAAGGGTTCACAAGTACTCAAGTGCAAGAAATTATGTAACTGACCAGCTGTTTATTTTCAGAGCAACTAATTAGCAACTTATTAGATGGTTAATCTTTTAAATTTCTATGTTTTTTTATTATTTATATGTCAATGGTAGCTTCCAAAAAAAGGTAGCATTGTCATCAAAATTTTGGTGCATGTATGAGCAAAAAATTTTTTATTTTTGCAACTAATTAGCACATAAAGAGCACTAATATAAACTTGATTGGTCTGGGTTGTCGTTATGTCAATGCTAGCTTCCAAAAAAATCTGGCATTATCATCAAAATTTTGGTGCATATATAAGTAAAAAATGTTGATTATTGTAACCAATTAGCACATAAAGAGCACTAAATTATAGTGACTATTAAACTTGATTGGTCTGTGTTGTCGTTCTTCCAAAAAAAGCTAGCATTGTCATCGAAATTTTGGTATCAATACGAGCAAAAAAATTTTGAATTTCGCAACTAATTAGGACATAAAGGGCACTAAATTATAGTAACCATTAAACTTGATTGGTCTGGGTTGTCGTTATGTCGTTATTATCATCGAAATTTTGGTATCTATACGAGCAAAAAGTTTTTAATTTTTGCAACCAATTAGCAGATAAAGGTCGTTATGTCAATGATAGCTTTTAAAGCATTGTCATTGAAATTTTGGTATCTATTGACATTTTAACCTTTATTTTCCCGCGTTGTAATTCTGTCGTTTTTGACGCCAAGTGTGATGTTTACCAAGGGAAGTGTACAATTTAGTGAAAATTTCGATATTTGAACGGATATGTTTCTACCGTTGTCCTCAATTTTTGTTTACTTGGCTGCTACTCCAAGAAGTCGATGCATTGTGGAGGATGAAGCTGTTCTAGCAGCAAACCGCGTTATTGTTTGTGGTGTCAAAAAAAAATGGATGATGAGTGGATTATCAGAAACAATTTACTTTGTTACTTTGTCATTTTCACTTTTCACAAATTATTAGTCACTATTAAACAACTATGATCTTTATATTAATGCACGCTTCCAGGTTAATAAACACAAAGCAATCATACTTGCTGGTCACGTGATATTGATGCGAGTTTATTCCGCCAGATAGCGTATTGCTTAGCATTAAAACTCAATACGAGCAAAACATTTTAATTTTCGCAACCAATTAGCATATAAACAGTATTAAATTATATTCACCATTAAACTTGATATAATATTTTGGTCAAAATCTTAATATGCCGCACCCTCGTAACATGAACCATTAAATATTTTGTTCATCGCGAAATACCCTCGTAGTTCGTGATTTAAAAAAATGTTTTGCTGGTAAAAGAATAGACTTGCGTAAAATTAACAATACAGGGTCGTACACTTGCATTAACGACGGTTTGCCTGGTCTACTTTCTCATCTAAAGTTAAAACGGACATCGAAGAGCCTCTATGGAATCATTTACGAATGAATCACCGTAAAATTAATTATTTATGGTATGTTTTTGGAGTTTGGATGGCGACCGCAAAGGATATCACAACATCGAAAATACGTGGGCGTATTAACAGTGTCTCAAGGATACAGTTGGAGAAAATACATTTTTGTCGATACTGTAAACTATGAACGCTTGGGCAATAAACAACGCAATTTTATAGTGTTTTTTAAATTCGTGTGATGTTGTCAAATAAGTCGGGGAACTCGTTTCTCAAAAATTCCTAGTTTCAAGACGATTATATATACACTGTCGTTCTTTTATATTATGATTGGTTCTTTCGTTTTTAAATACATACTACAGGGTGGTCCATAAGACAGTTGTCACTAGAAATCCTTGGACTTTATATTGCTTAGCATAGTGGGTAAAGTAAAAAAGTTCTCAACCCCCGGGATATGGGTGAAAAAAAAATTAAAAACTAACTCGAAATACGATTTTTGGGTAATATTTTTAAAATATCAAAAAAAGTTTATAATAAAAGTTGTAGAGCATAACATTTAAGGCCTACCTCTCTCAGACCATTTTTTCCTAAAATTAACCCTTTCACCACTAAGACGGTTCAGAGTAATAAGAAAAATAAAATTCAATAAACAATATAAAAATTGGGCTTTTTTTATTTTTTTAAAAAAGTTTTAAAAAAAAAATCGTAGAGAAATAGAGAAATTTTTTTTTCATCCCTTCTATTAAAAGTCAAGTGGTGAAAACGGGTTTTGTTCGATATTTCACTTAAAACGGGTTATTTAAAAAAAATATTTTTTTTCATGTGAATTTTTAATTTAAATATATTTATATTGTTTATTCAATTTTATTTTTTTTATTACTCTAAACCGTCATATGGGTGAAAGTGTTAGTTTTAGGGAAAAATGGTCTGAAAGAGGTAGGCCTAAAATTAAATGCTCTAAAACTTTTATTTTAAACTTTTTTTGATATTTTCAAAATATAACCCAAAATTTTGGGGTAAATTTTAATTTTTTTTCACCCATTTTTCAGGGGGTTAATAACTTTTTTACTTTACCCACAGTTTTATACGCATTTTTCTGATTATTTCCGTATAGTTTAGCCATATCTGCCAAAAACCCGATTTCACAGTCTTTTTGTCTGGACTATATTATCTGAATCCAATACAGAACAACGTCTATTTGTTTTGCTTTATGATGAAAAGATAACTATAATTATTATAGTAATGCTTGTGATTTGTCTGCGGATCGTTTTTCAAATATTCCCCTTTTTGAGAAAGAACAAAACTGAGAAAAGACCGTGAATGTAGAATTGAATGCTTGATTTATACCCTTCTTAATTCGAACAATGCTATTCTACATACATACATAAAGTCACGCCTTTTTCCCATAGGGGTAGGCAGAGACCACTTCCTTCCGGTTCTTACTCACATCTTTTGCTTCCACTACTTTCATCAGTGCTCTCATACATGCTCGTCACTTGTTGCTACTTTTGACACCTGGCCTTTCTTCAAAACAATGTTGATCTGATCGAGATATGTTCTCCGAGGTCGACCTTTACCGGCTTCCGTCCATTCACACTCACCTTATAAATTAGTTTTGTCAATCTCCCTTCATCCATCCTTTCTACGTGTCCAAACCATCTAAGCATTCCTTTATCTATCATCGTAACCGCATCTTCTTTTACACCACAGCGTTCTCTTATCTCACTATTCTTTACTCTATCCAACTGAGTCACTCCGGCTATACTTCTCAGACTATTCATCTCCGCAGCGTTAATCCTATGTTCATGCTTCTTCTGCCAAACCCAACATTCACTACCATACATAAGTGTAGGAACCAACACACCTCCATGCACAGCTAGACGTGCCTTTTTTTATCCTTTCTGGCTATTCATAAAGCTATGCAGTGCCCCATTCATTTGTTTTCCTGCCAACACCCTTCATTCAATGTCACTGTAATACTTTCCATCTCTCGTAAACTTTAAACCCAAGTACACAAATTCATTTACTTGTTCCACTCTTTCTCCCTCAATCGAAACTCCACAGTTTGTCATGTTTTCTTCTTTTTTAAAAACCATTACTTTCGTTTTGCTTACATTTATTTTCATCCCTTTGATTTTTAGGGCATGCTATTCTTCTAGTGTTAATTTTTAAAAAAGTAAAAAGGTAAAAAGGTAAAAGGTAAAAAGGTTTCGACACAATGTGTCGAAAACCTCGTTATCAAGTACCGATAATTACTCTTGTAAATATAAAGGCGGCAGGGCAGCACTTGCCTGTTTTGTCAACATGCTTTCCGTTAATTTATTCTTACAATATGAAGTTGCGCGAACAATGGTTACAACTAGGCTTCGGATAAATATTCATTAAAAAGGTACAAAATATGCATCTAAAATATTAAAAATATGCATTAAAAAATCGTTTATTATATTTAAAAAAAAACATTTTTTAAAAGTTATATTGGTCTATTTACAATAAATTTACATATTTTTACTATCACACTTCACTATGAAATTATGTAATAAATTGTTAAACATTAATTCACGCCTATTATCAGTAGTAATCTTTGAATGGGACCCAGTTTAAAAAAAGTCATACGTCTAAAGATATTCTCCACTGTTTTAAACAATGAAAGAATCGCATGCAAGGATGTGTAGATAGACAGAGAAAGTATATTAACTGGGACCATCGTTTGATTGAATTATTTTAAAAATAATATCGCTTTTTCGTACCAGTCCTCAAACTACCTAAATGGTTCGAGTGCTAGAGAAAGTAGAAAAAGCAAAAGACATGTGTAAAAACCGTAGCAAATTGAAAGAAGTGATCTCTGCCTACCTCTACAGGAATGTATGTGTGTTTGTGCTTTTGTACCTTTGTGCGTTTGTGTGTTTGTTTGTTTGTTTGTTTGTGTGTTTGTGCATTTCTGAGTTTGTGCTTTTGTGCATTCGTGCGTCTGTGTGTTTGTGTGTTGGGCGTTTGTGTGTCAGTGCGTTTGTGTTTGTGTGTTAGTGCTTGTGTATGTAAAGCTTAAAAATTTAGTGCAGAATTTCATCAGTTGATCACCCTTGCAATATAAAACGGCTAGTATCTCATTTTTCTCGCAAAACGCACCCATAAAAAATTTATTACAGTTAAATATTTCTCCGACGAACTTAAAATAAATAGGAAAATCTGTTTTTCTTCAGGATGTATGTAATTGCAACTGTCTAAACGTTTCGAGGATAATTTTGTTTCTCATTTAAATATCCGGAAATTATTTAATATGCAGCCAAAAATAATATAGGCCGTTTATTTTTGACGAACGTTTACATAATTATTTATTAGGAATGCTCCAAATTTACTGTCGTTTATAAAAAAAAATTCCACTTAATTATTTGTTAGTCAATCTGTGCAAAAATGGTTGGCTCTTGTGCATGTGCAATGAGGCATTAACATTTTGTTTAAAAAAAAACCGTACAGGATAACGTGAATTATTAATAAAAATTTAAAATATGAGGTCTATAAATGAATGAGTAAATAGGAGTTGTGGGAGAGGAGTAGAAGCTCATGTACTGCTAATGCCTCAGGTAGATCACTCCTTTGGTCTTGTATACACCCCAGGTAGTTCCTCCGATGGGCGGTGGCTTCGCATTCGAAGATAATATGTTTCCTCATTACATATTCTGCATATAGGTTCTGCGTCAGGCACGCCTATATTGTGCAGATGTTTCTTCAGAAACCAGTGTCTGGTACAAAGCCCTACAACTGTTCTTAGTTTTTCCGTACTTAGCGAGAGTAGCTTCCCTGCCTGTTTAGGTGAGAGTTCTTTTAGCATTAACTTGCTGTGCCTAGCTCCCTCTGGCTGTGCGCACTTCAACTAATGCTGAGAGTTAGCCCAGCCATTGATCGCTGCTTTAACGCTGGCATTGGGTATCCCTATTATTGGTTCTGGCCCAATAAATGTAGTTCCAGAGCCCCGCCTAGCTAGTTTGTCCGCTTCTTCGTTACCAGAAATACCTTTATGCCATGGCACCCACGACAAGGTAACCTTGTTATGGTTAGCCAAGGTTCGTAGGTTTCCGGCACATTTCCGGACAATTTTTGAGTCTATTTTCCGTGATACCAAAGCTTTGAGTGTCACTTGACTATCTGATTTAATGAGGATCGTTTTATTTTTATATCCTCGTCCCAGATTTTTAACAGCACAAGCGTTTTTGGCTTGTACTTCAGCTTGGATGGCATGTCTCCCCAATGAGTTTGTTTACTCATATTTGGGTTTTAAAGAGTAGCCAGTTCCTTTGCTGGTTTTTGATCCATCTGTGTACCAGGTGAGTTCACCAGGTTGATCATCATTTCCTTTGTCATCCCTGTGTTTTGTGTGAACCTCATAGTTTGTCTCAAAGGATATTTCTGCAGTCATATAATCAGTTGCCATTTCCAGAAATGGGTGTCTGATTATATTTTTTATGTTTGTATGCCCATATGTTTTAGTAGCTTTTCAACAGTTCTGTTGTTGGATATAATAAATATCTAGAGGTGAGATGTTTAGCATTGCTTCCATAGCAGCAGTGGGGGTTATTCTCATAGCCCCCGTTATACACAGGCAAAGCCAGCCTTTGTATACTGCTGAGTGCATTTACGGTTTGGGATTGCCGTACTTTGGTCCACCAACAACTAGAGCCATATGCTATCTTGGGTCTTATCACAGCCGTGCATAGCCAATGGGCTATTTTCGGTTTTAGTCCCCAAGACTTTCCAATGACTCTTTTTGTGGCCGTTATCATCATTTTGATTTCGTTTGAGATATGCTGCATGTGGGTATTCCATGACAATTTCTTGTTCAGAAATACCTCGAAATATTTTGTACTCTTACTGTATTGCAGCGTTTTGCAGGTCCACGTTTCGTTTTTTGGTGAAAGCTATTAGTGTAGTCTTTTCGGGATTGACCTTAAGTCCCTTATCCTGACACCATTGTTCCACCTGGTTCAGAGCTCTGTGTTAAAACGACAATGTCATCTGCATAGCTCTTGAAACCTATTGGCTTCAAATTGCAACTGCAGCAGAAATCAGTCATCGTATAATTTTCAGTAGTAATAACCCAAGGACATTGATAATTGTCGAAACAATTTTATTCGAAAGCTTGTTTCTTGCCTTTAAGCAACAAGCTTGAGATATATGTTATAAAATTTTTGAGAATTCATTAATGTTCGAGGGTTATTCGGATAGGAATTTTTTTGCTGATTATGGAAATAAATACAGAGCAGAAACAATTTATTTGAATGTACAATTATCAAAAGTACAATTGGAAAAATATTTTTCTTGTAGAAGCTTACTTGTTATGTTCCATATGGTTTTGACAGTAGCTTCTTTAAACCCTGTACCATCTTTTCTTCTCATATTCACAGCCCAATCCTTTAAAATCGACGCCAATTCTTCCACCGTCCGATTTCCATCTAATTCATATTTTCTTACATCACAAAAGTCCATGAACGCTTTCCACACAAAATTTTTATTGTGAACAGTATTCTTCGGTATATTCGATGCTATAATTTCATCAATATTATCTTGAGTATCACAACCAAATCGTGACATATTGAAATATTTGAATTGTCAAAATCGAATTGAAAGGAAATGTAGGTATGTATCCATAGCAACATGACATGATTTAGTGAAAAGAACCCATGGGCTCTTTTCAGTATAATTTTGTTTTGATTGGTTGTGTTCGATCAGATGACCACAAATTGACTGATTTTATTGGATATCAACTTGAGCAAAAAATTTTCAAATAAAAATTTATTAAGACGGTGAAAACTTTCGGTTAATATTTGAGTTAGTCACGGTGGTTGATTCCAAAGTTTCACAAATAGTCGCTTATTGTACTCCATCAGCAGTACACGTGTTTTTTTGCCTTTACCCGACAAGGCATTTCTACAAGAGTTTGTATAAAATCAAAATAAATATTGTTCATCGATTACAGATATCCTTGGCATTAGTTCATTTTTCTTAAAAAAAAAATCTTAAAATTAGTTAAAACTGATAAAACGTCAAAGAAACACAAAGACCTAGCAATGATTAATGGATTTAAATAATTTGGCAATCATCAACATTTTCCTGTTATCTTAATGCGTCTGGTTAATTATAGAAAATGAGTTATAGTATTCATTTTGTATAAACGGGGGGTAATTTTTTTTTTTTAGACGGCGATTGCTGTTGACTGGTCTCTTTTTCACTAAATCACCAAGGAACATCGATGCATTCGGAATGGTTGCTGCGAAAGGAAGTTTTCATTTGTAAAGACGAAAAAGTTTTAATGATGATCATCAACCCGCCGAGGCTAGACAGGCTGGCTGAGCTAGCGGAATGACCACTCTACCAGTTGAAATAGAAAATTCAACAGAAGAAAAGATCAAAATCTGAATGTTAATAATTATAATTACGTGTAATGAAAAAAAAAGTCTTACACGATACGGAGCAAAGCTCATGACTCGGGGCTAATTCGAGTTTCGCTCACGAACACTATAGTCTGGAGGTTAATATGTTGTTTTGAATTAGTACGAGCTTTCGTGTTTGTTAATAATTTTAATATTATTTATTTGAAAGAATCAATACTTTTAAGGAGATGGATGATTCTGATTTAGATTTGCTGATGATTTTTAACTTGGCAGTGGAAGTTATAGTAATGGGTCCGATTTTGCGAATCCCGAATTTTGACATATATTCACATTTCAAGGTCCCCAGAGTCAAATATAATATTATTTAAGTGGATGTCTGTGTGTGTATGCACGTAAGTGCGTATGTTCGAATGTGCGTTCGGAATTATTTTTCGTCTCGATTATCTCGAGAACAAAAAATGATATCGACGTGGAACTAATTGCATTCGACGCATAATTACGCAACTTAGAATTGACTAGATTTTTATCAAAATCGGTCAAACTGTTTTTTATGGAGAATCAAAAAACTGAAAAAAATGGTAAACTTTTGGAATTATTTTTCGTCTCGATTATCTCGAGAAAAAAAAAATGATATCGATGTTAGATTAATTGCATTTGACGCATAATTACGAAACTTAAAACTGACTAGATTTTTAGCAAAATCAATCAAGCTGTTTTTATGGAGAATCAAAACACTGAAAAAAATGGTAAACTTTTGAAATAATTTTCCTCTCGATTATCTCGAGAACAAAAAATGATATCGACGTTGGATTAACTGCATTCGACGCATAATTACGCAACTTAAAGCTAACTAGATTTTTAGCAACATCAGTTAAGCTGTTTTTTATGAAGAATTAAAAAACTGAACAAAATTGTAAACTTTCGGAATTATTTTTCGTCTTGATTATCTCGAGAACAAAAAATGATATCGACGTTGGATTGATTGCATTCGACGCATAATTACGCAACTTAGAACTGACTAGATTTTCAGCAAAATCAGTCAGGCTGTTTTCAGCTGTTTTATATGAAGAATAAAAAAACTGAACAAATTGTAATCTTTCGAAACTATTTTTCGTCTCAATTATCTCGAAAACAAAAAATGACATCGACGTGGGATCAATTGTATTCGACGCATAATTACGCAACTTTAAACTAGTATTTCAGCAAAGTCGGTTGAGCTGTTTTTTATAAAGAATAAAAAAACTGAAAAAAATGGTAAACTACCTGAACACTTGGTTTAAACGAAGTTTCGTTCGTAGCATATTATTATTATTATTGTTAAACGTATTATATTTTGTATTTTGCATTGGATAAAGTTAAGAATAGTGAGATAAGAAAACGCTGTGGTGTAAAAGAAGATGTGGTCACAAAGATAGATAAAGGAATGCTTCGATGGTTTGGACACGTAGAAAGGATGGATGAAGGAAGATTGACGAAACAAATTTATAAACCGAGTGTGAATGGGCAAATCGGTAGAGGTCGACCTCGGAGAACATATCTCGATCAGATCAACATTGTTTTGAAGAAAGGCCAGGTCAAGAGTACCAACAACCGAAGAGCATGTATGAGAGCACTGATGAAAGTAGAGGAAGCAAAAGATGTGTGTACGAACCGTAGCAAGTGGAAGGAAGTGGTTTCTGCCTACCCCTATGGGAAAAAGGCGTGACTCTATGTATTTTGCATTTTTGTTTTTTTATGATGATTACCTTTTTTTATTCGGTTTGTTAACTAATTGGCAATAAAAAAATTAAAAGAGTCGTGATATAAAAATTTTAAGTTAAAAATAAATTATTCCCATATTGTTGCAATTTGACTGTGACACTTAATTAGCGTCACTGTTCTATCTTCTAAGCCACTATCACAATGCATTATTAATATATATTTACCAATAACAAGAGTCTTATCAACCAACTAAAGTGTTTACAAACAATTCGCGCAAAGATGTTATGCAGCACGTGTTTTGTTAAAACATAAGTATGAGTACACAAGTACAAGTAGTGTAGATGGTTATCCATAGCGCGTATGCTATTGGTTGTGCACAGTTGTGCCAATAAGTTCGCACTGGCAGCGCAGGTATAGTTGGTACACGGCATACGCGTATGCTGTTTCGTGTTTCGTTACGGAAAAATCTTACACTTTCTTTCGCCTAGCCCCCATCTGACAAACCCGTACCGTGCGATAAGGAACTTCGTTCCAATAAACTTGCCAATGCCTGGCAAAGATTACATAAAAATTTAAATTTTACTTTAAATGAATTAAAGAAGAAAAAGGACTCGTTAATTGAGTCATTTAAGATTTTTCTTCACAAGAAAAAGAAATCAATTAAATCTGGCATGGCTAGGAAAAGCTCTTTTAACTCTACTGCTTTGCGTTTAAAACCATGGAAAATTCCTTACTCCAGTTTACCATTGCACACTAACTACTCGTACAGAGGTAAATTAATTTAAAATATATGTAGGGTGTTCAAATTTATTGAGTATCAAAAAAAATTAACAACATAGTGCGTTTCTAAATATTAATATATTTACTTTATAAGGAGACTTTACTAGCAGCTACAAAGTAGTATTTCGTAAACTAACTATACGAGTATATTACCAGTAGTCATAAAATATAGAGTCACGAATCATTAGTCATTATAATCTATTTGATGCGAAAATTGACATCGCAAATATGTTTACCCCTGAAATCCTTGCGTCAAAACAACAGAGTAAGGCCAGAACAATAGACGATAAGCACCAAGCAGCAACGATATTTGTCCAGTCTAACAACGTTGCCGGTTTAAGTATTTGTTCTTATTTAAAAACAACGTGGATTTGTTTGTCATTTCTGTTGTTAATTATTACAAAATTAGAGGAAATAACTGAACGAAAAAAGAGTTGGAAATATTGCTGACACCATATATCTAATGATTCGTGACTCTGTCTGAATATGTGGAAATTCGTACATGATTATTTGTTTCGAAATATTTAGATTTCCAAATATTTGTACACGCAAATATGGAGCCGGGGTTACAGGATCATTACTAGTGTCATTACAGTTAAAAGACTTTCATCATTGCTTTTTTCATATAAATTTCAACTTTACACAGTCATTTAGACATTCTTTTTTGACGATGAATTGAGTAATACTGATGGCGCACTCTACATACTGATAGTACCTTCAGTGTAAGTGTCTATACAAATTTAAAAAATACTGTTTGAATCAATATAATGCGTTTAATTATGGTTTAGAGGAAAAGTAAATTTTTTTTCTTTGATTACACATAGTCCAGTTTTTTTTACAACACGATTATCCGATGATAATCGTACGAGGAAAATAATATTTATTGTTGTTCTTTTAACAGATGTTTTCGTTTTCCACCGTTGACGGCTGCATTTCCTTTTAGAATCCTTTCAACTCAAATGCAGAAAAGTAAAGGCTAGATAATAAATTATATGCTACGTTTAGCGAACATTCTTATAAATAATTGCATTGTTAAGAAAACTTTGTGGATTTTAAAATTATAATAAAATAGAAATTATTTACCGGGGTGTTTGTGAATTTAGGATTTGAAATCCTCCTCAAAGCTAAGAAATTTTTTGCTTTATATTTCTTTAATTTTAATACCCCAAACTTGAATAATTATAAACTTCACGATGATGCGGATTCCTCCTCTTTTAAATAAAATCTGTATTGTAGCTCAGATCGATGGTAAGTATACATGATTTCATAAATCTGAAAGCTTGCTTTGTGATTTTAATTCTCTCAATGTGTTGGTACCTTAATATATGAACATACACTTTATAGTAAGGCAGTAAATTTTCCTCTTCTTGAAAAATTTTACACAGAAGTTCTAATGTCCTCTTCTTGAGCTTTGTCAACTACGCAATTTAATTTTTACGAGTGGAAACAAAATGAAATTATTAGTTGCTAAATCAAAGCTGTACGGCGGATGATCCATCAACTCAATGTTTGATTGTTGGAGCTGGTGTGTGATAGCTCGCATTGTCATGGTGAAAAATGTTGTCCCTATTTCTAGGATAAATTCGATATGTTCGCCGAGGTCGACCTCTACCAACTTGTCCATTCGCACTCGCCTTATAAATTTGTTTCGTCATTTTTCCCTCATCCATCCTTTTTACGTGTCCAAACCATTTAAGCATTTCTTTATTTATCTTTGTAACCACATATCCTTTTACACCACAGCGTTCTCTTATCTCACTATACTATACTTTATTCAACCGAGTTACTCTGGCTATACTTCTCATACTACTCATCTCCACAGTATTAATCCTATTTTCATGCTTTTTCTGCTAAACCCAATATGCACTACCATACATAAGTGTGGGAACCAGCACACCTCTATGCACAGCCAGACGTGCCTTTTTTGACACTTCTGGCTATTCATTAAGCTATGCAGTGCCCCATTCATCTGTTTTCTGCCAACACTCTTCGCTCAATGTCACTGTCATACTTTCCATTACTTTGAACCCAAGTACACAAATTCATTAACTTGTTCCACTCTTTCTCCCTTTATCGAAACTTCACAGTTTGTCATGCTTTCTTCTCTTTCAGAAACCATTACTTTCGTTTTGCTTACATTTATTTTCATCCCTTTCATTTTTAGGGCATTATGTATAACATTAACCATCGCCTGCAACTCCTCTTCAGATGACGCTAATATGACTTGATCATCGGCGGAAAGAAGGCATTTGACGATCAAATAATTTATTTTTAATCCATACGCACTCTCTTTTAAATCTTTTAAACAATCGTCTATGTGTAAGTTAAACAGCCATGGCGAAGCCACACATCTCTGTCTCACACCTTTTTCGATGTTAAACCAGTCTGTGCAAGCTCCGTTACCCGACACAAGCAGTGGAATCCTCATAAAGTGATTTCAATGCTCGTATTTAACTACTGCTCATCCCATACACAGACAATGTCGACCACAATTAACTCCTTACTTCTAGCCAAGAATTTTTTAACTATACCTCGTTATGAAAAGACCTGATTCATACATCTCCTTCCTCTTCTAAATCCTGCTTGCACATCCCATATCATCTTCTCAGTTTCATTCGTTACTCTTTTAATCAATATTTTTGCATACAGTTTGCCGACTATGCTGAGTAAACTAATACCTCGTTACTTCTTACAGTCCTGCTGCGAACTGTTTTACTTGTAAAGCGGCACTATAACGGCCTTGTACCAGTCATCTGGTACGCTACCACTCCTCCAACAAAGGTTAAAAAGGCGGTACAGTAGACTAGCTACCACGTTTGTTCCAGCCTTCAGCATTTCAACTGTTATCCTGTCATACCCAGCAGCTTTACCCGATTTCATACTGTTCAACGATTTCACAATTTCTGTTATAGTAATTTTACTTTTATTGCAACTTTTACTCATGTCTCCGAATGGGGCATGTACTTGTGTATCCTCTTTCTCAAATAAACTTTCAAAGTATTCCTTCCATCTCTTTAATACGCATTTCTCTTCTTTTACCATACTACCATCTTGGTTTCTGATTCTTTCCAGTTGCGAGGTAGTATTTTTACCTCTGGCTGTTCTTATGGACGTCTTGATTAAGAATAGATAATATTGTGTCTATTGATATTTGCGCAATCAATCATTGTTTTTGTTTTTAATATATGATAACATTAATGAACATCAATAATAATTGTCAGTCACTGTTTAACTTTACCGATTTATAACAACCATATTGTCGTCAAAAATAATAATAATTAATGTCAAATGTTAACTAAAAATATTGTATAATACTTTTACTTCTTCTCATCCTTTTATTGTAGTCCCCTGATGATGGAAATAAAATTTCCGAAAACTTGGACAATTTTTAAATGAGTTTTCGTTTACTTGCTGCTCTTCCCACTAACTAGAATAAGTTAAGTTTCTAACTGGTCAGCAATAAGGAAGCAAACTTCCTTGCCAAGAAAGGGGCAAATACATCATTTTCCGGCCCAAAACCCCTCTGTGGACTCTCCAAGGCCTACTTGAAAGAAAAGGTTCGACGCTAGTAGACAGATGAAATGAAATCTCACTGACATAAAGCGTTAGGACAAAGACAAGCGAAAACGCTAGTAAGCTAAACAGCTTCTCGATTTGGACAAGAAAGACTCCTCACTGGACACTGCCCTCTTAGATATCACCTGATAAGATGGGCAAAACAGAGAGTGATAGTTGCCGCTACTGCGAGAACTTCGCTGAAACTGCAGAACATTTGCTTTGCAAATGCCCAGCGCTTTTATGCAAGAGGCTCAAGTTTCTGCAAGGGGTTTTCCTAAAGCAATGCAATGTCAGGAACTAAGCTCCCAAGAAACTGATAGACATTGTACGAAGTCTCGGAATCCCCGGTATCGAATAGATTAAGGGTTATGCACAAAATATCTGATAGGTCCGATAGGTTAAGGGGCAGCATAGCCTCCACGACCCCCCTACAATCTACAATCTACAATTGGTCAGCAATACCTTCTTCTATATACGGAGTGGGCCAACAGTCCACCTCGATGTTTGGCAGTATTCATTAGAATTTTTACGATACAGATATCTGTTATTTTTCAACCCCATCCCTTCCACTCTTTCAACCCCTTAATTAGGAAATGTATTTAGATGGAGTATTCAGGCATAACAATATGATCATTTATGATTGATTTTTTTTAGATATTTATATCGTCTTTGCAAAAAAGAGTCTTAATTAATTTAAAGTGCAACACCTCTTAAAGATGAACGCCTATGTTTTAATAATGTGTCAAATTTTCTGTCACATTAAAACGAATACTCGTAAATAAATTTAAGTATTTTGTGAATACTTTTAAAATAATACATTCAATTGCAGAACGAGTTAAGATTATTTCCATATTTTTTGATATGACAGTATGACAGAAAATATTGTAAATAATTGTACGAAATGTATTATTTAACATTGCTTCTCTAAAATTACGTTGAACGGAAACAAAAAGTTTATTGAATAAAAATAAATACTGGTGCGGTGATGCATTTTTGTTGTGCAATTTTGATTCAACAAATAAATTCCATGTCACCAAAAATAACCACGTTTGCATTTTATAACGTGGTACGTTAAAACGTCAGGAGAAATGTCACGTGTCAAAATACTTTTTCACCGGATCGTAACATAAATTTTCTTTAATACTGCTATTTACATGGACAGTTTTCGAGCAGAATGCTATTTGATAAGGCTGAATTAATAAAAAAAACCACTTATGGTAAAAGAGAATCTTGGAAATATTTTGTAGTAACAACGAAGAATATAATAGGTACTGAATTAAAAGGAAGATAGGTAAGTAAATAATGAATAATAATCTGAATCTTAATATTATTATGAATGTCCAAAGGAATATTGATCTGTTGGGTTTTCTGCCCGATAAAAATTTAGTAAAATATCTAGCTAGTGATACTAGAAAAGCTTTGATGACTAAAAGTGTACGTAATATCTAAAAGATTCTAGAAATAAGTATTCAATTTTTTTAAGATTTGATTCATTTTTTATTGTTTTTTAAATTATTTTCTCGATAAAAGGAAAATATCCAGATGGTGACAGTATGGAAGCTAAAAAGTAATAGCTTAAGATGTACGTAATCAACAGAAAATAAAGTATTTACATATTGTAAGATTCGAATTGTTCTCTAATACTTTTCCGAGTTGTCTTCCCGATAAAGGTAACAACATATTTAGGATATTATTCAGTGACACTAGGAAGATTTATAGAGATGGCTTAAGATGTACGTAATTTTTAGAAACATAGAAACAAGTTACAAAATGTTTTAGAGATTGGAAATGTTTTTCGTTGTTTACGAGGGCAGTTTGATAAGTCAGTGACTTTTTGAATTTCCCGCGCAGTTACTCCAAATGCAACAGTGCTGCCGTCAACTATAATCTATCAGTGGCCAACTTTCTAATTTTGAGCAAGCTACGTCATGCAGTTGGTGTTTGATAGCCGTTCAAAGCAGACAACCTCGTGAATTTTTACGAAAATGAAAAAAAGTGAATTTCGTGTGCTGATTAAGCAATACTTTTTACGTAAAAAATCCATCACTGAAACTAAGGAAAGACTTGATAAATACTACGGGGACTCGGCACCATCAATTTCAATGGTTAAGAAGTGGTTTACAGAGTTCCGTTGTGGTCGCGTACCAGCACTAGTGACGCCGAACGTCCAGGTCGCCAAAAAGAAGTGATCACGCCGGAAATCGTCGATAAAATCCATGAAATGATATTGGATGATCGGAGAATGAAAGTGCGTGAGTTGGCTCATGCTATAGGTATCTCCACTGAACGGGTATATCAAATTTTACACGAATATTTGGACATGAAAAAACTCTCTGCGACATGGGTGCCGCGATTGCTCACACTCGACCATATGCGCAATCGTGTGACCACTTCAAAAGAGTGTTTAGCGGTGTTCAGCCGTAATCCGGGCGAATTTTTGCGCCGTTTTGTTACTGTGGATGAAACATGGATCCATCACAACACGCCAGAGACCAAGGAACAATCGAAATAGTGGGTTGCTCGGGGTGAACGTGGACCAAAGAAGGCGAAACAGAATCTGTCAGCCAACAAGGTCATGGCCACAGTTTTTTGGGATGTACGCAGTGTCATTCACACCGATTACCTCAAGAAAGGTAAAACGATCACCGGCGAATATTATTCAAAGCTTTTGAACAGATTCGACGTTGATTTGAAGCAAAAACGGCCGCATTTGGCGAAGAAGAAAGTGCCTTTCCATCAAGACAATGCACGTGTGCACACTTGTCTAGTCACGATGGCCAAAATCCACGAATTGGGATACGAACTGCTACCCCATCCAGCATATTCTCCAGATTTAGCCCCCTGCGACTCTTTTCTGTTTCCAAACCTAAAGAAATGGCTGTGCGGTAAGAGATTTGAGACGAATGAAGAAGTCATTACCGAAACAAACGCGTATTTTGAGAGCTTTGAAGAAACCTATTATTTGGAGGGAATAAAAAAATTAGAAAAACGCTGGACTAAATGTATCGAGCTAAAAGGTGATTATGTAGAAAAATAAAATGTTTATTTGCGGAAAAAAATTTATTTTATTCAAAAAGTCACTGACTTATCAAACCGCCCTCGTGGTTGATATCAAATGAAGTTATCGTTGGTCAGTCTTGTTTAATTCGTTGATTTTTGGTAAAAATAAGAACTAATTTTTTGTCTTTTATAGATATTTGGAACAGGCCAAAAGGGCATGTTACTTTACAATCTTTCAATTTAAAACCCCTTATGGTACTTAACATTACCCCAGGAATATCGTTTGTGAATGAAAAAAAAATCCACCTTATGAAATAATAGTATCGATGGTAAATGCATATACATGATGTTCCGGAAAATAGTGCGTTCCTTGAAAGGAGGTGTATAATGAATAATTAGGAACAAAAAATTCTTATAATACGTTCTCCCAAAAATTGAGTACAAAAATTTTGATTCAAATGTAGGTTTGGCAACCATGCGTTGTACTCTAGTAAACAAAAAGTTCACACAAAAAGTATAATTTAATTAGTTATTAACGTGTTACTCGCAAGAATACAACGGTTGTAATTTTTGTTAAAATGCCTGCGTTTTCGATTCGCGAATATAACATGTTATATACATTCGAAAAGGCTCACGGTAATTCTCTTTTCGTCAACCTCAACGACAATGTCCTAATACCCGCAGTTTTGTAAATCTGTCGCAAAGATTATTGGCTACGGGTTCTCTGTTACCTAAAAAAGCTAGTGGACAAACACGAAGTGCTCGTATTCTAAACGCAGAAGACGAAATAATGGATATTATCCTAATCCCCAATCTTATTAATTTACAAGGCATTCGTAAGTAATACAGTTTATTTAATTCTTTTTCATTCCGTATAACAGATATTATAAATAGGCATCTACAACTTTTTAAAGTCGATTAAAAAAGTTTACAAGAAGCACCAGATTTTTTGCTTCGATTCTAAGTGACTCACTATAAACATATTGCTACAAACATTTATAATTAACATTAATAACGATCAATAAAGGTGTACTTTTATTTTAATAAGTTAAATTAAAAACTAGAATTAAACACAGAACCAAATTCATTTGACGTTTCGGTTTATCTAACTAAAAACCATTTTTAAAAATTGTACCAATCGGCATTTTGCTTGACAAAGTAATGTTAAAAGTACATTTTTAATTAGATTTAAGGGCCAGATTTTATTCTCAACAAACAGTGTCATGTCATGACTCATGATAGTAAACAGATATATAGATTATTTTCGTGTAGAGGTGCGGCATTGCCGGCGTTAACTGAATTTCTGTAGAAAATAATACTAAGATATAAATACTAATGTAATTGTTTTTTTGCAAACCGTTGACTTCAGAAAAAAATGTGGGTAACAAGACTTTTTTACTCTGCATACTTTATTATATCTTGTGTCTAAAGGAACGCACTATTTTCGGCGACACCCTGTACACTCGTATATATTATCTATCAAGCATCAATGTGCATCAATTAACATTTTCTAATGACAAATTACTTAATCGTGATACTAGGAATAACTGTAACCGATGCCGATTTAACTCTAATTTACTTTATTTTACCGTACTGCAAATTTTATTAAACTTAATTTGTTTAGTATACACTTTAATTTATTACTGTTTAACAACACTCACTAATTTATTTATGTCGTAGCGTGCGCATGTGACTATTCTAGTTAAAATCTCTCTTCGACGGCTTCAATGGTTAGACATTTCCATCTCGGTTTTCTAGAGGGCTCATATTATTTTCTTTCTAGTTCTTGATCAAGCGGGGAACCTTCTCCCTAACACTGCTACCTACAGGCCTTTTGTGCTCCTGCACTGAAGGATAAACTGCCTACAGCCCTTGGATCAGATCCTTACTAGCCATGGGTACTTTTCCAAAACTACCGGCCCAAGGAGGTGGCCTATCGAGTGCTTCGCAGTCAAAGATGATGTGGGTTGCTGTTTCTTCGTGCTTACCATATGTAGTTCCTGGAGATGGGGTTCTCATTGAAGATTCCCATACTGTGCAGAAGTTTTTTGAACAGTATCTTGTTAGGAGTCCTGTAATCAGTAGAACCCTGCCCCTACTGAGGGTCATTACATCTTTTGCCAGGCAGGGATTCAGTAAAGCTATCATTAGCTTACTGTGCCTGGTAACTGTCATCTTTCTCCATTTTCTCCTTTCTTCCTTTTGGCTTTACAGTTTTCAAATGGCAATAACTATTTGGTATAGGTTTAAAGAGTTTTCCTTCCTTGTGTTGCATGCAATCCTTTTGTGTCCGGGGACCCAAGGGTCCCTGGCTATCTGATAGAATGAAAATTTGCTGCCTTCTGTATTGCTCAACTTGAAATACAGTCGCAAGGGTTCTTCCCAACGCAAGAGATAAGTCGTGACGCGGTCTCTTATCATGGATTTCAGCTCCAGAACTGCTTCTCCTCCTCACGCGATTTTTTTCCAATCGAGGACTGTTATGAATGGTTTTTGAAGGGAGAAAATCTTCTGAATGTATTGGATTTTTAAGTTGCGTTTAATGAGGAATACTTTTCACCAGTTTAACATGATATAGACGGTAAAAGAAATGATTTTACTGTTTTACAAAATATTCTTCGCAAAGATCAAAACACTTTTCCTTGTCTTTGAATGAATTGGAAAAGCAGTTTAGCCACTGTAAAAATGATATCTCTAAAACGTGCATTTTGGTCCTCTTCTGGCTATGATAATTGTTGGTTACTTAAATAAAAATAAAGCATAGGATCTTTCTCTCTCTCTCTTCAGTCAATGTCTGGTTTTAGACGTCGTGACCCCTTGAATGTATGCCCGGGACAGTCAAGCTTCTCCAGATTTCTCTGTCTTCAACAGTCCGCATCACTTCTTGTATGGAGAGGTTTATCCAGGATTTTATTTGATCGATATATCTGTTCGGTGATCTTCCTCTAATTTTCCCCTGGATGACTTGTTTTTCTAACTCATCTCTCCGAATGACATGACCAATGTATTTAAGGGTGTTTCTTTGGATGTCTGGTAACAACCGTTAATTTTCCGCAATTCTTAGCTCTTGAAGGATTGAAGCGTTTGTTCTGCGGGCCGTCCATGGAATTCTAAGCATTCGTCTATAGCATGTCATTTCGAAGGCTTCGATCCGGCGTCTACATGCCACATTGATAGTCCATGACTTGGAGCCGTAGAATACAAGGGATTTCATGAGGCGTTGTTTTGTAGCTTTACTTATGTTATGATATTTCCATACTTTTGTTAGTTTGGCTAACGCTGTCCTTGCAGTCCCGATCTTCCTTTTTATTTACTGTTCACTGCCACCTTTGTTCGTGATGCATGCACCGAGGTATATAATCGACTTTTTGCACTCTCTGTCTGGTATTGAAGAAAATCTTTTATCCACGATCATGAGACAACACTTGCTCCTGTTGAGTTTTAACCCCGATTCTGCACTAACTTCTTCGACTCGTTTTAATAAGTTTCTTATTATTGCTTGTTGGTTTTCTTTATTTTTCCAAAGACTTTTGACAAAAAAATTTGGATAAATAAATTTAAAATTTAGAAGTTATCGTTTTACGAATCCCTAAAGACCAGATTGCAACATGTCTAGATTTAAAAAAAAACTAGGAATTTGCTTCAAAGTTCTTTGTTCTTGAAGAAGTAGGTTCTGTCTACCTTAAGGACTCAATCGCGTATACAGATTATCAGGCTTAAATGCTCCGTGCTTTGTCACCACTCACGATCTTATTACAGTTCTAGAGCATTTCCTTGTTTTAATTGATACGTGAGTCAAATTATGTGGGATCCAAAGCAAACATACCTTTTTTACCGCTAAATATGCATGCAATATTTAATGTATGTTAGTAGAACTAGTTGTGATGCCTCAAAAGTTACAAGCACATTTCAAATTTTTAACAGAAACAACAAAATTTAGTAAAGTTCATCGCAGGTGAAAGATTTTAAGTCGAGCTGATGTAAAATTTGTATATATCACGAATAAATATTTGGAATGCGTCCAGAAACGCTAACATAGTATTAAGTGTTACATTTTTTTTGCGATTTCCATTTTTCTAATGACTAATTAGCATCCGCATACTAGGCCTTTTTTTAAGAATGTTAGAACCGTAGCGACCTTGAAAGTAAAAAAACTCGAAAGAAAATCCGAATAATAATATAACACATTTTTTTTCGATAATCATAAAAATATGGCATTAGACTTACCTAAACAAAAATTAACTAAGAAAATGAGATGCGCAATGAATAGCAATCGAAGTCTAATGGCAAGTGCAGCATTCATTTCGATTGAGACAGTCTTATTTTAAGTTTGGCACGGGCCCGGGGGCCCTAGGGCCCCTACAAATTCACATGCTCCTTTTTTCGAACCATTCAACCTGAAACAACGAAAAAAAAAACATTAGGCATTTATTTTCCATTGCATTTATTAATCAATTTCATTATTACGACTAGGAGTTCTGATAGGACTGCTGCAGCAGGCTCAATTATTATTTAAATACAATGATATATTTTAGTATAGTAGGCTAGCAAATTTTTCTAAACACCCCTTATTTTATACTGTAAATATACAAAATGACGGGTTTTTAGGCGACGAAAAACAAATTTATTATAAGAATAAAAACATGCTCAACAAGGCTCAATTAATATTTGAGTATAATGAGTCTTCTGGAATAACTTTGTACTTTTTCTCACCGTAGAGGTTGGGATTTTTGTAAAATACCTTATTTTTCTTAGTTACTGTACAGGATGTCGGTTTTACAGCCAAATTAAAAATAAAAACCGGCACAATGAGGCTGCAGCAGGCTTAATTATTATTTGAGTACAATGACATATTTTTGTATAGTGGGCTAGCAAATTTTTCAAAACACCTCTTATTTTCCACTGTTAATATACAAAATGACGGGTTTTTAGGGGACGAAAAACAAAAATTTATTCTGAAAATATGAGAATAAAAACCGGCACAATGAGGCTTAATTAATATTTGAGTATAATTAATCTTATGAAATAACTTTTTTTATAATGAGAATAAAAACTTGCACAAAAAGATTCAATTAATATTTGAGCGCAATAAGACTCATGGAATAACTTTGTATGTTTCCCAACGTAGGTGAGCACTTTTCCAAAACTCAGTTACTATACAGGATGTTTGTTTTATAGGCGAGTCGTTAAAAATGTACGAAAAATAGTGATTTATAATGAGGATAAAAACCTCATAAAAAATCGCGATTTATTGCGTCAACTAATTTAAAATTTATATGGATGTAAAAAGGTGCGTTTGGTTTACGAGGGTCATTCTAATAGTTGTACATGAAATGGTACAACTTTGAATTGGGTTTTTTAACTGTCAATATCTACCTGTATGTAGAAGCTAAGAAGTTAAGAATGGTTCTACACGGTCTAGTAATCGTCTACTTTCTATTCCGATCTTTTGTCATCCTTTTTATTTCTTTAGCTCGTTGTGTACAGTCGTACCGGTTAATTACATGACGAATAATAGTTTTGAAAATAAAAAGTAAGAGTCTAGTTCATTAAAAATTCGTACGGTGACGATTCGACTGCGCAAATTCAATGGGCATGCACGCATTTACAATCACAGTGTGTACGAAATGAAATACTCACAATAATAAATCGGGCGCCGCAGAGGGACATGCGCGTGAGGATTGTGCCAATGTGGAATGCAAAACTACCAATAAAATGATAAAATTATCTGTTACCTTACCCATAAGTTTCTGGTTCATAACTCAAGTGTGTCACGTTCTTTTTTTTTCGCATTATTTTCTCGCTCGTTCGCGAGCCAACCATGCTCATAGGGGCCGGTCAATAATTCCGAACAGTTAATAATAAAATACAAAAATCTCTTGAAATACTAACTTAAAGATGCGTTATAATTAAGATTCCTACTAGCTGATAATAATCTTTAATTACGTACACTATTCCATTTTTCTGTATTTTTTCGCTAGTCCAATTGTAAATTATACGAGGTCTGACAACATTCTGTCAGACTTTATAAAGATACCAACTTCCGTATCGAAAAAGGGATTCGCCAAGGTGACACCATATCTTCAAAGTTATTTAACAACTTGCTCCAGTATATGTGCAAACAGATAGATTTTGTAGAACTATGTATCAACGTTAAAATATACCAAAAAAACTTGCCGTTAATGCCGAATTTCAATTAAAAACGATTAATTAAATTCACATTATTTTCCCAGAGAACAACATACAACATATTACTTTGGAAACAACACAATAAAATCAATGTAGTTCTTGGAAAAATAATAGTAATTTAACAATTTAAATTATTTTCTCTTACCAATTATATCACACACTTAATACATTAAATCCACGGTAGAATTATTCGCAACCTTTCCGTTTTCTAAACTAAACTTAAACTATTTGACGAAAACGTACCTTTAAATGAATTTTTATCTGGTTCTAATGATAAAAGACCTGCAGTGACGGATTAGGGATAAAACTACGAGGGCGGGCTCAAATAATTTACTATTAAAATAACGAGGAAAAATTCCTGTTAAGGCTTATTTAGGGATAAATCAATTTATGTAGCTCTGTTCGTGGTTTTGAAAGGATCCATTTTGTAAATAAGCTGTTTTTTTTTTAATTCAGCAGGAATTAGATTGTAAAATTTAGGAATTAGACATTTTTTTGCAGCTCTTGGCACATAAACACGATTTTCTTTGAATCTAGTACTATACGAATAGTCAATGGTAGCAAGTTTATGTTTATTGTCAGGTTGTTGTTTTTTTACAGAATATTTGACGAATGTCCATTATTAGTGTTTCAGTGCTGCCTCTCAAGCACTTCGACCTATCAGATCTTTTGTGCATAACCCTTAATCTATTCGAGGCCCGGGATTCCGAGACTTCGTACAAAGTTTATCAGTTTCCTGGGAGCTTACTTCCTGACATCGAAGGGCTTTAGGAAGGCCCCTTCCAGAAACTTGAGCCTCTTGCAGAAAAGCGCTGGGCATTCGCAAAGCAAATGTTCTGCAATTTCAACGAAGTTCTCGCAGTGGCGGCGACTATCACTCTTCGTTTTGTCCATCTCTGATACCTCAGAGGGCAGCGTCCAGTGAGGAGTCCTGTCACAAGTTTAAAGTCTTTCGTGTCCAACTCGAGAAGCTTTTCTTGGCGAATGGCTAACTAGCCTTTTCGCTTGTCTTCGTCCTGGCACTTTATGCCAGTGAGATTTCATTTCATCTGTTTCTCAGCGTCGAACCTCTTTCAAGTGGGCTTCAAGTGCCCCTTTCCTTGGCAAGGTAGTCTTCTTTCTCGTTTCTTTTAACTCCCTTGTGACCTGGAACCCACATAAGAGTAACCTGATTGTTTGCTGCCAGTTGTCCCAGGGATTGTTTACAGTCCCAACTCAACTTAAACTTGCAAGTTAAAATAAGTGTTTTAGTTCCATAGACTGAGTAAGTGCGTGTTTTGTGCTCCACCCCAGGCTATGACTCTTTAATGGGTTTCTCTGAAGGAATGGTAAAGTATTTTCATTTGTTAAATTTCAAGAACTTGAAACTTAAAGATTCCTAAACATTTTATGATATCTATACAAGAAATCCCAATTGATTTATCTTGAATATGAATATTTAGCTTTTGTAAGGATGGTAAATTTGTAGCAAATGAGGTGAAGCGTATAAAATGCGTTTTGGTATAGTTAACTGTAATTTTCCATTAAACCATTTAAAAATTGTTGCAAGGTCTTTTCCAGCTTTGCCTTTTAGTGAAATCCAATCCGTATCTTGATACACGATGGCTGTAACATCCGCGAAACTTGTTATTCTACCAGACTGTGATAACTGATATGGGTCGTTGAGGTATATTTGGAATAACATTGTACCCAGTTTAATGTGGGACACCACATTCAACTGTTCTCATTGTGCTATATTTATCACCAATATTCACAAGTTGTTCTCTTCCTTGAGGGTAACGGTTCATCAGGTCCTTTGCTACGCCGCTGAAACCGAAACTTTCAAGCGTTGTTTGTTATCAACAGTATCGAAGGTTTTTGCTAAAACTGCATTAACGCAAATTGCTGGTAAGTGATGGATAACTTCAGTCATTAGATATCTATTTAGTTTAACCATCACTTTATCCTTCAGATAAAGTTATCTCATAGTTAACTGGAAATGTAGAAAACGGTCATAGGTCAACCAGTATTAGAACTAGATCTCGTGTTTCTATATGTAGTTTGGTTTAATGACATTTCTTGACGCCAAAAATTGTAAATGTTTTAGTTTTCCCCCGTAAGATTTATTGTTACAATGTATATAAATTTATAGCCTGTAGTCATAAATTAAGTAAAACTGTAGGTTTATTATAACCGAATAGCAGTGTAGCTACCTGCAGTAACTCTTGCACATTAGCAATTTTTCGTTCGTCGTGTTCTTTTTGCCCACTGTACGGTATCTCTACGAGGTTTGCGCAAAAAGTTTTTATCGAGGAATTGATGTATTTCATCACACTATATAGAATAATTTTCGAGTCACATTCAAGATATCTTTGGTTCCATTTCTATGGAGACGAATCAACAATTTCAATTGCTTTTCTTACTTTAGACTGATAACATGTTATGTATTTTTCTCTAGAAATAAAACTAAAAGAAGTTCTTGAAAGCCGTAGATTCACTTCATATGGAAGCATTAAATAGATTTGATCTGAAACAGTAGTCAGTTCACAACAAGCGCTATAAAAAATATTATAACTGTTGATATTATTCGAACTTCATGCATTGTTTGTAGATTCGCAAAACGAAACTTTCCTACTTAAAACGAGAACACAAACTGTTGAGGTCTGCCATTGAAACAAAAAATCATTATAATAAAAATGACAATCATTCGGACAAAAGTGAAAATTTAAATAAGAATGGATATTTTGGATTTTCAAAATTTTTGTTGTATAAACAATTAAAATTTCATAATTTGTATATTAAAATTATTGAATAATACACACACACATATATATATATATATATACATATATATATATATATATATATATATATATATATATATATATATATATATATATATATATATATATATATATATATAGTCACGCCTTTTTGCCGTAGGGGTAGGCAGAGACCACTTGCTACGGTTCTACTTTTATCAGTGTTCTCATACATGCTCGTCGGTTGTTGCTACTCTTGACACCTGGCCTTTTTTTAAAACAATGTTGATCTGATCGAGATATGTTCGCCGAGGTCGACCTCTACCGACTTGTCCATTCACACTCGCCTTATAAATTGTTTTCGTCAATTTTCCTTCATCCATCCTTTCTAAACATTCCTTTATCTATCTTTGTAACCACATCTTTTACACCTCAGCGTTCTCTTATCTCACTATTCTTTACTTTATCCAACCGAGTCACTTCAGCTATACTTCTGAGACTACTAATCTCCATAGCATGAATCCTATTTTCATGCTTCTTCTGCCAAACCCAACATTCACTACCATACATAAGTGTAGGAACCAACATTCCTCTATGCACAGCCAGACGTGCCTTTTTTAACACTTTCTGGGTGTTCATAAAGCTATGCAGTGCCCCATTCATTTGTTTTCCTGCCAACACCCCTCGCTCAATGTCACTGTCATACTTTCCATCTCTCGTAAACTTTGCACCCAGGTATACAAACTCATTTACTTGTTCCACTCTTTCTCCCTTAATCAGAACTTCACAGTTTGTCATGCTTTTTTCTCTTTCATAAAGGATAAAGATAAGGAGAACAATATCTGTAGAATGTCCCTGAAAGTGAATTTAATTAAGATGGCGCTACTGTAGCAGAATGGCGTTTTTTAAAAAGAGCATCCGAAATTTTGAGGAGAAGGGCAAAAGATGTGCATGCACTTTTGATTTCCTTTTTACTCTTACGTTCACTTGAGCATCTTTTAACTGCATCATAGTTCTCTGGAAAAACTGATTTTGGAAGCTTATTCCATTCCGTAGCAGCCCTGTAAAAGAAGGATTCTTGATGGAGATTGATCCTTGAAGTGTCAATCTTGAGAGTAAATAGGTGAGACTGATCAGGGTGCCGAGTTCTTCGGCTAACGGGCCAGTGGTGGTATAAGAGTTTTTATTTCTCTGGAGCATCTGCCATGAAAATATCTGTAGAGCAATGTCTGGTCTGCAACTCTTTTTCTATGTTCTTGTGGGTGAAGGGTATCCGTGAGAGTTGAGTTGTTTATCAACCAAATGGCCCTTTTCTAAATGAAATCAAGAAGATAAACAGAATGCTTTGGTGCTGAACCCCAAATTTGCGAGCAATACTCCAGTAGAGGTCGAATTTGAGCCTTGTACGTCGTCAACAGTTGATCTGGAGTAAACACTTTCTAGTTCTTCCCAAAAAATCCAGCCTCTGGCATACTTATTTTGCGATGTTAGCAACATGGTCATGCCAAGACATATTATTAGACACCGTTACTCCCAAAATCGAGATGGAGGTACTTGATTCAAAAGTATTTCCGGACATAATTCACTTCATCTAAAATAGCTGAGTTCAGATCTAATCGCACATCTACCAGCGCCACCTTTATATACCACATTTTGGGGGACGCTGTTTCAATAAAAGTTCCATTTAAGATTGGTTTTCTCATCTCTATCCTCCATATTAAAAGTGGGCTGTCAGCTCGAGGCCACTTTTTGACAGACAGATAGAAGAAGGAAGTCATGACGTTACCCATCTGTTACTGACGCTGACGTCAGGTGACGCAAAACCCTACCAAATTTTGCTCAAACGCGGCTAAAGAAGTGTTCACTTCAAAAAAATCAAATGTGTTTCATCTATTCGATGCATTCGGTACAGACGAAAATATCAAAACTATTCGATACTTCCGCACATTTCTGACGCGTGAAATTTCAAAAACAGAACATCGTGCATATTGTAAATAAAGTAATAAGTCAAATGGATTAACGCTATTAATAGCCACCGAAAATATTCGGAACATTGAATCATAACTAACCTAGCCTACTTAGCAAATTTGTAAGCGCGGTATTCGGTGCGCGCAAACAATAATGGACTGCATTTTTTAAATGTTTTCTTTTCTTATAAACATAAAAACAGTAAATATTACAGCGGATACATTTTTTTCTTGGATGACGGTGTGGCATTCCAAGAATTTTCCATCTGAATCGAGGAGGTTGTCAATTAACACATGTATCAAATGACTGCCTACACTATTATGGTAAATTTGGAAAGCTGTTTATGCAATAAACTGCAAGATATTTAAAGGATTCGTAAAGCAGGGTAAACACGATGCGGCAAACCGGAGAGTTGAACAGACAAACTGGAGCATGTATTTCAGTTGCTTGCTGTGAAATTGTGCGAATGTCACGTCCCGCATTTACAAGTGACAATCAATTTTACGTGAATGTGGCACGTCCAACTCTAGTTCAATAATTGCTTGGTTGTTTATACTGTAATTTAGTTAGATCAAAATCATAGATGTTATCCTGCGCATCAAAGGATAACCAGACATGCGAACTAAAGAGAAGGCTCACTCTCTCATAAGCAACTTTCGGAAGACTTAAAGACGTTTTCAAGAGTGACATTCCCGTCAATCTAAAAAGAAGGGTTTTCGATCAGTGCGTGCTGCCAGTGATGACATATGGCTCAGAAACCATAACACTAACAACAGCAACAGCTAAGAAACTTAGAGTTACACAAAGGAAGATGGAGAGATCCATGCTTGGTGTGACCTTGAAAGACCACATAAGAAACGAGGATTTGCGCGGAAGAACCGGTGTCAGCGATGTCGTTGGAGCTATTGCGAAGCTTAAGTGGAACTCAATATATTATTCAATATATATTCGGAAGAATTATTTGCTGAAGCATTGGAAAACATTTCTGAAGGCATTTCTATAAATGGTTTTAAGATCAACAATATACGTTACGCGGATGACACTGTTATTTTAGCCGATACATTCGATGGCTTGCAGCATATCATCATGAATGAATTGACGGTTCATTTAAATGAGTATGGTTTACAGCTCAATACTGCAAAGACTAAATATATGACAATAAGTAAAGGTCGCCCCACAATGAATCAACTACTAGTGAATAATACTATTATAGGAAAAGTTGACCATATTTCCTATCTGGGCTGCCTGATAAACGAAGAATGGGACCACTCAAGAGAAATCCGCCAACGTATAGAAAAAGCGAGAGCCACCTTCCTAAGAATGAGAAGTGTGTTCTGTAATAACAACTTGAGCTTGAAACTCAGGAAAAGGCTTCTCAACTGTTATGTGTTCTCGGTTTTGCTGTATGGTGTAGAGGCGTGGACAGTGACAGAGGCCACAAGCAAACGAATCGAGGCATTTGAGATGTGGGCGTACCGTCGGATTTTGAAAATTAGCTGGGTAGATCAGAGGTTCTGAGAAGAATTAAGATACGGACCCCTGAAATACTTAGAACCGTTAAAATACGGAAGCTCTCTTACCTTGGACACATAATGCGGAACGAAAAATATAACATATTACAACTAATAATCCAAGGCAAGATAGAAGGAAAAAGAGGACCTGGCAGAAGGCGCACATCTTGGCTCAAGAATCTGAGACAATGGTTTGGCAAAACATCGACTGAACTTTTTCGGGCAGCAGTGAACAGAGTAACTATAGTAATGATGATTGCCAACGTTCGCTGAGCGGACAAGGCACCAAGAAGAAGAAGAAAGTGGAACTGGGTTGCACGGATGCGGGACGATCGATGGGAAAAGAGGCTTCTTGAGTGGAGACCTAGAACGGACAAGCGAAGTAGAGGAAGACCGCCAACGCGTTGGTCAGACAATATTAAAAGAACCCGCAGCAACTGGATACAAACAGCACAAAATCGATTGGAATGGAAAATGATTAGGAAGGCCTATGTACAACAGTGGACACAAAGGGCTGAATGATGATGATGATGATCCTGCGCTAAGACAATATAAAGACAATATAAAGTTAAAAAAAAACCAGATTTTTATGCAGCGAAACTGGATTTATTTCACAGGTCCTACAATGATGGTGTTACGATTATATCAGTATGAATTACTAATTGAGTTGAACTCTTATCACTTCACATCTGAGCGTCTGTCTCTTTCCTGTCCCACTTCGGCTTGTATACGTCTATTTATAAATTCCGTGTCTCTTTTACATCCCAATTTTATCTGGCAGATACTGGTGTTAATTTTTTTTTAATTTTAAAACTAAAATGGACTTGTTATACTGTGACTATCAAAAAGCCTGCATCGTATAGGTAAAGTTTTTATTATATATTTGCAAAAAAAATTTAATATTAATAAAAGCCGATGCATTGTGTAAAACTTACACTAACGTCATTAAATTTCCGAATATCCAAACGGCATACAGGGGAGAACAAGAAACAGGAATTTTAATTAGGAGCAAATTACTATTGTCTTTGACATTGTCAAAAAAGTTAGCATAGAAAATTAGTTTGGAATTTAAAATAATATTGTCGCCTACGCAGAAAAATCTGTTTTTCTTATATTCTCCTAGCTGTTGAAAATGTTGTATGATGGGAATATTGTTTACGATATGTTCTTGAATCTAACAAAAGTTTATGGTAAGATTGTAGATTGTAGGGGGGTCGTGAAGAAAAAGTTAATGGTTATGTGAACTATCAGATTCTCTTGAAGAAACCAGAGTGTGTCGGAATCAGAAGGATAACCTTTAAATGGTTCTATTCATATTATACTGTAAGAACTCAAAAAGTTAGTATTAGAAATCGATCTGCAAATTATCGTTCAAAATATAAAAGAATTGGTATGGGTGTAACGAATGAAACTGAGAAGATATGGGATGTGCAAGCAGGATTAAGAAGAGGAAGGAGATGTATGGATCAGGTCTTTTTATATTTGAAAAAAATCTTGGCTAGAAGTTAGAAGGTCTGCTGCGCTTTTATAGACTTGGAAAACGCCTATGAAAGAGTAGTGAGGAGTGAATTGTGGTCGACTTTGTCTATGTATAGGGTGAGCGGTAGTTTAATACGAGCACTGAAATTACTTTACGAGTTTTCCACTGCTTGTGTCAGGATAAACAGAGCTTGCACAGACTGGTTTAACATCAAAAAGGTGTGAGACAGGGATGTGTGGCTTTTCCATGGCTGTTTAACTTATACATAGACGATTGTTTAAAAGATTTAAAAGAGAGTGCGTATGGATTAAAAATGAATGATTTGATCGTCAAATGCCTTCTCTGCGCCGATGATCAAGTCATATTAGCGCCATCTAAAGAGAAGTTGCATGCGATGGTAATTGTTATGCCTGATACCCTGAAAATCAAAGGGATGAAATTAAATATAAACAAAACAAAAGTAATGGTTTTTGAAAGAGAAGAAAGCATAAATGTGAAGTTCTGATAAAGTTAGAATGAGTGGAACAGGTAAATGAATTTGTGTACTTGGGTTTAAAGTTTACGATAGATGAAAAGTATGACAGTGACATTGAGCGAAGAGTGTTGGCAGGAAAAAAAATAAATGGGGCACTTTATAGCTTCATGAAGAGCCAGAAAGTGTCAAAAAAGGCTCGTGTGGCTGTGCATAGAGATGTGTTGGTTCCTACACTTTTGTATGGTAGTGAATGTTGGGTTTGGCAGAAAAAGCATGAAAATAGGGTTAATGCTGCGAAGATGAGCAGTCTGAGAAGTATAGCCGGAATGACTCGGTTGGATAAAGTAAAAAATAGTGAGATAAGAGAACGATGTGGTGTAAAAAGAAGATGTGGTTAAAAAGATAGATAAAGGAATACTTAGATGGTTTGGACACGTGGTAAGGATGGATAAAGAAAGATTGACAAATCAAATTTATAAGGCGATTGTGAATGGACAAGTCGGTAGAAGTCGACCTCGGTGAACATATCTCGATCAGATCGACATTGTTTTGAAGAAAGGCCAGGTCAAGAGTACCAACAACCGACGAGCATGTATGAGAGCACTGATGAAAGTAGAGGAAGCAAAAGATGTGTGTGAGAACCGTAGCAAGTGGAAGGAAGTGATCTCTGCCTACCCCTACGCAAAAAAAGCGTGACTATATGTGTGTATGGGTGTTTTTTAGGAAGCATATTTGGGCCTCTATTGTTCTTCATTTATTATTTATGATATTTTTCACAAAATATGCAGAAAACCGTACTAATATAACTGAAAAAACGGCCAAAATATTAAAGAATGCCAAATGGATTCGAGAAAATTCATTATTGTTAAATGTTAGGAAAACTAATTATCTACTATTTTTAGGTGTCACAATAGATCACCACTTAACTTGGATGGACAGTGTACTTACACAGTGGCTCTGTTGGAAGATTAAGCATAAAAGAACTTATGGTAGACACCAATATTCTGTTTGAGGTCTTTTACAGACTCTTCTATTCGGTGATATCCGGCTTCATTTTTATTAAGAAATAGGTAAGGCTAATCGGCCGGAAGGATTTAGTTAGGGAATAATTCACCGTTTAGTTTAAATGGGACATTACAGGCTGCTATCTTATTCTTAACTAGTGCCCATATTTTTTCGATGGGGTTCAGCTTCGGATGGTACGGTGATAAACGCAGTGTTAAAATGTCACGTTTCGCTAGAAGCGTGTCAACAATTTTTTAAGCTTTTTTCTATGAAAAATTTGAAAAGGGCATTATCATTAAAACTATCATTATCATTTTCACTAAAACGCATTTTCTTTTTGGAGCATTAGAGATAAATGTGTATTTTAATCATTGCGTCAAATTTTTAAAGTTCATTTTGTCGTCTTCTTCTTCTTTCGTTGCCTCTCCTAGCGAAGATTGGCTATCGTAAGGGCTACTTGAACCTTGAAAGCAGCAGATCAAAATAGAGACGTGGTGCTTTTTCCGTACCACTCTCTTAAGTTTCCGAGCCATGAAGTTCTTCTACCGACTCGACTGATCTCTTGCCTTGTATCTTTCCTTGTATGACAAATTATAAACAATTGAAAATAGCTCCCGCTTATGAAATGATAGGAAAGAATACGGTTGACATAAACAGAATATTGTTAATGACAATTATAACTTGTTATTAACTATTTGAAATCGTTTTTTATAATAATTTTAATAATAATTATTATTATAACAACAAAGCGTATGGTATTTTTTTATTCTTTCCACTGGGAAGTTAGTCGTGTGGACCTCTTGGGTCGCACCCAGACCAGTGATATTTTGAATAGTGGTCGATATATTTTTACGAAAAATTGTGTCATATTTATTTTTGACTAAATGAATTAAAAATATTAATGATTGTCATATGTCTCCGGTCGAAAAAAAAACGACGATCGTGCTCCGCTGAAATTAAGTAAGATTTTAATTTTATTCGTTCATTTTAGAAACTAAACGAGCAGTCAAAATACTAACCCAATTTACGCGCTTCATTTATCCAAAATGATGTCTCTCTCCTTTGACTTCAAAGACGTCCATTTTCAAAGTATAAAACGAAACTATGATCAGACAATAAAAGGGGAAGCACAGCTCGCTACCAAATTACCCCGAAGAACTTAAGACCAACAAAAAAAATTCTCCAAAGCCAATTATTGTCGCAGATTCTGTTAAGCGAACCAATTAATTTAAAAGATATTCAACGCAGTCGTTAATAAATAATTTAAAACGGCAAATTGATCACATTAAAATTCGCTTTTGTACAGGGTGAGTCAACGATTGCCAATACATAAAAATAGTTAAAAAACTTGTTTTGCAATGATCACATTTTAAATTCGCTTTTTTACACAGTAAGTCAATGATGGCAAGAAGTAAGTTCCTGTCTAATACATAAAAATGGTCAAAAAACTTGTTTTTTAGTAAGGTATGGTCACGAATTGTGATTAATTTCAAAATATTCAAAACTTTATTGTTGTATTCTTTTATATGAAACACCTTGTGTAATGTCAACTTTGCCGTTTTTAATTTTCAGTGCCGGCCCTGGTCGCCCTTCAATATACATTTAAGTAGTGGGAATTGCTTTATTTAAAACTGCGTTTGTAGATTTTTGAAGGTAGTTTCATTACTAAATCGAAGTGAGCAAGTTCAGATGAAAAGGCCATTCAGATTTTATTATTTTATTATTTTATTTTATATTTAAGTGGAAAAATTAAATGGTAAGATTTTAATTTTTATATTTAATTTCATTTATCAATGAATCTCAAATTAATGACTTGGCAAATTTATTTATATTTTTATATATATTTTTATTTATTTATATATTTATTTTATTTACAATTCCCACTTCTTAAACGTATATTGAAGGGCGACCAGGGCCGGCATTAAAAATTAAAAACGGCAAAGTTGACGTTACACTTGCATTTTAATTAAGCCTAAATCAAAGCATCTCTTGTGTAAGATTCGATGTATCAAATACAAGGTATACAATATCTGCAACCTAAAGGTATGACCATAACCACGCACCTCACCTTGCACCGCACATAGCATTTTACCATTGTATGGACCCTGTCCCGTACAAAGCTTTGCCGTCGAGCAACAAAGACAGAGATATAAATGTTTCTTTGTTCATCATGCACAACGCGCCATATGCGATGGTCAGAAAATACTAAGCTTCATTTCGGAGTACAATGATATGATACCAGGCTATATGCGAGGCGAGGGTCACTGCCCGTTATGGCCAAAGGAATATAACTGTGCGGTGCGCGTTAAAGCCTCCGACTTAGAAACAAAAATTGACAAAATTTAGATTTTTTAAAATAAAAACCTTGTATATTTTTATTCTGCCAGTGGATATTTCACGAATTGTTGTCCCTAACAAAAAAAACAAACAACTGGAAACATTGTAATAAAATTTTATACGATTCCCATGCGCCGTGCATGGGATCCACCTACCCAATTTTCTGTTATGACCGCGATCGAATTTCCAATGGACTCCCTGGATAGAGTTAAAACATCAATAGTTCGACGTAGATCTAGTTTAGGCCGAATCTGTTTCGATGATGTGCATGTGGGTTCATTTTGCCATCTCAAGTTGGCTTTTTGAACTACTTTGCTGTGCAGGAGGAGCCGGTAATTTGCAATCGGTACTCCTTGATGGTGTTATGTTAAAATTTGAAGACTAATGAAATGAACAAAAATAAAACTATTTTCTATAAATATTTATTTAGGAGGGACGAATATGTTCTGGCGAATTTTTTATACATTCAGTATACTTTTAGAAAAAATCTGCATGAAATGCATGACCAATACTTTTACTAAAATAATTCTTTTTTTCTACCCTCTTTAAAATTTTAGGGAAATTTACCCCGGCCATTGGGGACTGCTAGAAGTGGCATCTATTGTCGAGCAGATATTAAACATTGAGTCAGTAAATTTTCAAGACTTTTGAAATGACAACTGAAAATTGGTCACTGGCTCTTCCTCCATATGGACGACCTATGGTCTGGTCCATAAGGTCTAGTAATAAGGACGCCACTGAAGTTGTAGTTGCTAGGTAATGCAGATATAGATATATGAGTCAAAATTTGGTTTCTGCGTCCATTGTCACTTGTGACGTCGAAGTTCCTTTTACTATTTTGAATCTTCTTCTTCTTCTTCTTCTTCTGCTGCATATCCACTAATGGATGTTTGCGATCACATTACGCCACATATCTCTCTCTTTTTCTTATAGTATGTATTAGATCTCCTGTATTATTCAGTCCTGTCCATTGTTTGATATTGCGGAGCCATGACATCTTCTTCCGGCCGACACCACGCTTACCTTCTATCTTTTCCTCTATTTTTAGCTGAAGTAATTGGTATCTTTCATTTCGTATGACATGTCCCAAATACGCTGTTTTTCTGCGTTTGATTGTTATCAATAATTCGCGGTCTCTTTTTACCGTTCTGAGGATCTCTTCATTCGTCTTTTTTGCTGTCCGCGGAATTTTAAGGATTCTCCTATATATCCACAACTCGAATAATTCTAGTTTGGTCATGGTGCTCACTTTCAACGTCCATCCCTCCATACCATATAGAAGTACTGCCCATACATAGCATTTCATGAATCTAATTGTAAGGTCCAGATTAAAATCAGTAAGGATTTTCTTGAACTTCAGGAATGCTGTGCGTGCTTGTTCTATTCGACATTTGATCTCGATATCAGATGACCATTCTTCTGACAACCATGTTCCTAGATACTTAAATTTTGCCACCCTTTCTATGGGCAAGTTGTTATGAGTTAGCTGCACGTTCTGGAATTCTTCAAGCTTGCGGGAAATAACTAGAAACTAAGTTATCTTAGTATTAATTCTAAGACCCATATTCTGTTTGTGTTCTTCGACAACGCTTAACAGATCCTGAAAATCACCTATATTGTCTGCTATTAAGACTGTATAGAGGCTTTCTATACACCGAATATCTTTTTGATCAATGTCAAGACCTTTCAAAATCTGAATGAGCTTATGATGTACTCTATCGAAGGCTTTTTCATAATATATAAAGCACATCATTATATCTTTTCTTTGATCATAGCGGTTCTGAATTAATACTTGAGTTGCAACTAGCGCTTCCCTTGTACCCAGCCCTCTTCTAAATCCATTTTGTGATGACCCAACCTCTCTCACATTTATCGGAAATTCTAAAGTGTATTATTTTAAGAAATATTTTCAGTGTGTGACTTATTAGAGCAATGAGTCTATGATCTTCACATTTCGTAGCTTTATTCTTTTTAGGAAGTGGGATGAAGTCTAAAGTGAGCCATTTCTCTGGGAATTCTCCTGTGTCATAAATCCTATTAAATATTTGTTGTAATATTAAAATACCTTTATCGTCAAGTAATTTGAGCATTTCGACTGGTATTTGATCTGGGCCTACTGCTTCCCTATCTTTAGACGTACTTATTGCTCTTCTGATTTCTTCTTTTGTAATCGGAGGACCCGTTAAAAATTTATCATCTCTATCTGCCATGGCAGGTCTTTCATCTGCAAAAAGATTATGGATGTAGCGTTCCCAAATAGTTTTCTTTTTTTGATCATTCTATGCAATTTCTCCTTTATCATTTTCTATATTATTTAAGGGCTTTTTACGATATATTCCAGCCGCCTCTTTTGTTTTTTTATATAAGTTAAAGTCGTCATGTCGTTCTTGTAAATATTCTAGCTCTTCGCATTGCTTCTTTAACCAGTTATTTTTTGCTGTTCTTATTTTAGCTCTTATGATTTTCTGCAAGTTCCTATATTTGTGTCGTTTCCTCGCTTTTTTATATTTTCTTCTTTCTTCAAATAGTGACAATATTTCATCCGTAATTCAATTTTGCTGCCTTTTATTATCTTTATAACCTATTTCGCTTTCCACAACATTAGTTATGATTTCCTCCATTTTTTTTTTATGAAAATAGTCGCAAAAAGAGTAGACCTATCGCGTGGGCCGCGGAAATGATTGTGGACACGCTTTTTAAAAAGTTGCAGGTCATAGTTCTCTGGAAAAACTGATTTTGGAAGCTTATTCCATTACGTAGCAGCCCTGTAAAAGAAGGATTCTTAATGAAGATTGGTCCTTGTAGTGTCAAGCTTGAGAGTAAATGTGTGAGACTGATCAGCGTGCCGAGTTTTTCGGCCGAATGTGGCCAATGGTGGTACAAGAGTTTTTATTTTTCTGGAGCATCTGCCATGGAAATATCTGTAGAGCAATGACTGGTCTGCAACTCTTCTTCTATGTTCTAGAGGGTGAAGGGTATATGTGAGAGTTGAGCTGTTTATCAAGCGAATGGCTCTTTTCTGAATGGAATTTAGAAGACGAAGAGAATGACTTGGTGCTGAACCCCAAAGATGCGAGCAATACTCCAGTAGAGGTCGGATTTGAGCCTTGTACGTCGTCAACAGTTCATCAGGAGTAAAAAACTTTCTGGCTTTCCACAGAAAACCTAGCCTGTGGCTTGCCGACTTTGCGATGTTAGCAACATGCTCATGCCAAGACATATTATTGGACCGTGACTCCCAAAATCGAGATGAAGGGACTTGGTTCAACGGTATTTCCGGACATTGTGACGGGATGTTTTGAGGAATTCACTTTCTTGGAAAACGTGGCACTTGGTGTTTTTTGGGCGTTGAACTGAACAAGATTGTTGGTTCCCCACTCGACGATTGCTTTAAGATCTCTATTGATGGAATCAACCTGTTCCTGCCTGAGTCTATTTGTATCATTTACCGAAAGTGATCGATAGGATGTGAAAGTTGAGACAAGTGTGCTATCGTCTGCAAAACTGTAAATAGGGTTCATGGTGGTTTTCCAGAGGTCGTTGATGTGTAAAAGAAATAAGGTGGGGGACAGGATGGAACCCCGGGGGTTCCTTCCATATATCACTCACTTGAATCGCTGGCTACCAATTGTCGCCAGATGGTTTGGGTTCTTTACATAAATGTCGGAAGATCGAAGTTTATCTTGCATTTAATTTACAATGCGGGATATTAAATTTAATTTATTGCTAAAAAAATGAAAAATATTTTCTTTATCTATGTATTTTTTTATGTTTCATAGTGTTATGTTTACCGAATTTTTCAGAAATGTTTTATTTGCCTCACTGCTCGCCCCACCGGTAAATTTTTTTAATGTGATTCCCCGGTAGAAGTCAACGTAATTACGCCCCTGATACCATTTATTATCAGACCGAATTCGTTGATAAAAAAAATGTAAAGCAATGAAATGCAAATATCAATTAAAACGCAAAATGTTTCCTTTCGTGCCACAGCAAAGGATTCGTATTTTTTTTCGTTTAATGTTTTATGAGGCATGGTAAAGATAATCGCGGATCTTAATAAATGTGATTTTGTTTTCAGTTCATCCGTATTATTACGATTACGAAACTTCCTTTAGTATTTCTTTATACGCGTAGAACGTTGCCTTTATAATGGAATTTTTATACCGGCTGTGTGATTAAAAAAAAATTTTTTTTACTGAAAATATTCACAAAAAGGGTAGACCCATCGTGTGGGCCGCGGGCGGCCCGCACTGCGACTATTAAAAAGCTCAACCCCTATTTAGGTCCGTCTGGCTATTGCCTCCGGTGACACTTGGGCCTGTTGACTCATTGTATCTAGCCCATGTGTTTTTGTATCATTGTACAATGTAGACCCGACCAGCAGACCACCCGGCAAGGACCCAAAAACAGCAAAACACATACAGCGCTGCCGCGAGGCACTGGTCCGGAAAAGACAGGTAGTTCCCGGGACCTAAAACCACGCTGCACCCAATCCAGTACCTTCGTATCTTGTACAAGTTCTGTACTGGGTGGGAACAATGTGGTCACCCAAGAACCGCCCATTCCCCCCAAAGCACCGCAGCAACACAGCAAGCGCTCCACCACCCCCGGATCCCTGCCGCACAACCCGCAGGCCAGGCCTCCATTATACAGACTTAGCTGATTCCTGTTCATCGGTAACAGTCCTTTTATGGCACGGTCCTTTGATGTATTATTTCCCGTCTTTTTTTCCTGGTATACGTTTCCAGTAGTTTTCGTGTTTTTCCGAAACTCTTCTTGTAAGTTCGTCTACTTCCTCATTACCTGCAACTTCCTGGCGTCCTGGAACCCGTATCAGTTTGACGTGATTACGGTCTACCGGCGTTCTCAGTTCTTGTTTGCAGTCAACGAGTATGGGGGAAGGGGTGGTCTGGCCCTGAGGTGTCCCCTGCACAGGACTAAGGCTGTCTACTTCAGGATTTCGCCCGGTTTCCTGTAGGCTCCGTTAGCGACGGTGCACCGCCATGCATCCATCAGCACGGGTCGCATAACACTTTGGATTGAGAGTCCTTTAGTCGCCTTTTACGTATAAAAATCCTTCTTCTTCTTATGGTGCCGTCTTCTTTAGAAGGTTGGCTACCATAATGACTATTTTAACTTAATCCACCGCTGACCTAAAAAGTTGGACTGACGCACAGTCTTTTTTTTTATATTTATGGTTCCCACGAAAAGGGATATCCTGTAATGCTCAGAGAACATCGTCAGAACGAAGGAAAAAAAGGTAGGAATTGGTGTTCTTCTTAAATTTCTCGGGGCAATGTGTTCCAAAGCCTCGCTGGATTCGATGGATGAACGAGTCTTTGGAAAGAGATGTTTTACAGGTCTCGAAAGTGACCACGAAGGGGTGTGAAGTCTGAACTTGACGGGTTAATCTCGAAGAAACAGCTAAAGGAAGAACGATTGTTTATATTTCAAAAGAGCATCGCCCATAAAAATATCTATAATGTAAAATTATCCAACGAACAATACACAAATAAATTCAATCGAGAGAGGACTAATGCAGGGTGATGCGCTCTCCCCTAAACTGTTCGTCACCTTCGTTGCAGAGCATGCTAAACAAAATAAACTGGGACAAAATAGAAACAGACAGCATGCCAGAAGCACAAACTATAATGCAAAACCTTTGTGAGGCGGCAGAAAGGGTAGCGCTAGAAATGAATGATACAAATAGACTCAGGCAGGAACAGGTTGATTCCATCAATAGAGTGGGGAACCAACCATCTTGTTCAGTTCAACGACCAGAAAACGCAAGAGAGAGAGAGAATATACTTTATTGTCATAAGAGTAATCTTGTGGACAAAGTTTCACTTAATTTATAAGGCACTTTATATGTAAAAATAAAATGCATTTAAAACAATCAATTTTCACTTAATACATGAAGTCAGTTTGTATATATAAAAAACATATAAGTCGTACAAACTACTGGTAAAAAATAAACAAGTTTGTCTTAACCCATGACATAAATTCATATAAATATAAAAATAAATAAAATATATAAGTCGCAATGAAATATACCCCAAATAAAATTTAAAATCACAGTATTTATTGGTTATTTAAAAATTATCATTATAAAATCATTGTATATTATAGTATGGTCATTGGTATTGGCAACTTAATGTTGTTGGATTGCCCTGTCACATAATGGGTTGGTAAGGATTGAAATTTGTTCAAATATTTTTTAATTAAACACACTGTTTCCATTATAAAGATAGAAATCACTGTTAGAATTCCATGAGTGGTAAAGAGTAATCTACAAAAGTCTCTACGTTTTGATTTGCACATATATCTTACGGCTCGTTTTTGCAAAATTAAAATATTTTGTAGTAGATAACCACTACATACGCCCCAAAATGAAATTCCATATCTCAGGTGAGATTCCACCAGTGAAAAATAAACAGTCTTAGCTGCTGTTAAACCAAGTTCATTTGCGACTACTCTGACTGCATAACAACCAGAAGACACTTTGTTACACAAGGCATAAACAAAGCGCCACGTTTTCCAAGAAAGTGAATTCCTTAAATCATTTCATCACAATGTCCGGAAATACTCTTGAATCAAGTCCCTCCATCTTAATTTTGGGAGTCACAGTGTCCAATAATATGTCTTGGCATGACCATGTTACTAACATCGCAAAGTCAGCAAGTCAGAGGCTGTGTTTTCTGTGAAAAGCTAGAAAGTTTTTTACTCCTGATCAACTGTTGACGACGTACAAGGTTCAAATCCGAATTCTACTTGCTCGCACATTTGGGGTTCAGCACTAAGACATTCTCTTCGTTTTCTAGATTCCATTTAGAAAAGAGCTATTTGGTTGATAAACAGCTCAACTCTCACAGATACCCTTCACCCACTAGAACAAAGAAGAAGAGTTGCAGACCAGACATTACTCTACAGATATTTCCATGGCAGATGCTTCAGAGAAATAAAAACTCTTGTACCACCACTGGCCACATTCGGCCGAAGAACTTGGCATACTGATCAGTCTTACCCATTTACTCTCAAGATTGACACTACAAGGACCAATCTCCATCAAGAATCCTTTTTTTACAGGGCCGCTACAGAATGGAACAAGCTTCCAAAATCAGTTTTTTCAGAGAACTATGAAATGCAACTTTTCAAAAAGCGGGGCCACAATCATTTCCTTTCTATTATCCTTCCCCCTTCTAAGTACTAAAACTCACGGAGCGGTTTCTGGCGAGTCGTCGCCGACTCGGCAGAGAAGCGGCTCAAAACACACGAGGCGTCACCGCAGCTTACGACCGACACGTTTTTATCGAGACATCTTTCGCAGTTGTCTAGTTGTGTCTGAGTGGTTCGCATCGTTGGCATAAAGTATGACTTCTTGATGATGATTTGCTTTTTCTAATAACTGCAGGCTTATTATATAACAAAATTAAGAAAAAAAAAGAAACGCAAATATTGGATACATCCCATAATAAATGAGAGGAAAAATAGAGGATTTTTTTACACACTGTATGACGAACTTAACGGAGATACAGATAAATTCTTTAATTTTACCAGAATGTCAAGAGAAACATTCCAAGAATTGTTTTCAATCAACAAAGGCGTTGGTTACCTCTTCCCAAGAACGTTTCTTTTTTATTTTGTTGGAATAATCTCTGAACGCATATCCCAAATCGCTGGTCTAATATGAATCTCATTGATTAATTTCTCAACGTCCAAAGTTTCCATACTGGTCTGACAACGCCGAGTCACTTATTAATAACAAAAACCGCCACAAAACCGCTTACGTTTGTTTAGTCCCATAAGCAAACATGTACTGATTTGCCGACTACAGTCGTAAAACCGCGCGCGGTGCATGATGTCCAGCAGGGTACGCGCTGCCACCGCCATCACGAACCGCGCGTTGACGCACCGTCTGTTTCATTCAATAGAACTGCCATAAAGGATGCACCGCTTCGGCAGCCGAGTCGACTGCCGACTCGCCAGAAACCGCTCCGTGTGTTTTAGTACTAATTGTCGCAGTGCTGCCCGTCCGCGGCCCACACGATAGGTCTACCCTTTTTGCGACTATTTTTAGTAAAAAAAAAAAAAGCTCCTGTGCATCGGAATAAATTTTTTTTATTGCTCCGCAAATAAATCTTCATTAATACAAGCGTTGTTGACCGGTATATCCTGTAGGTTTACAATGATTTTTGTAGTTTCGAAATTAATTTTAATGATAGCTTGCGTCTATAGAACTTTCACGTTTATATCTGGATTGTTCGGTTTGCAAATTTTAATTATTCAAATAGTTTCATTAAATGCAATTAGAGATTTGTAAACGCATACATTTACAATATGGAACTACATTCAATTATACGTTGCATGCATATCTGATTAATGTATGGATGGAGAGATTTCCTAGTTTATTATATTTTGTAATAATTATTGTAATTGCGAAAAAACCAGACGCGTCGCTACGTCACCGATATATTTACTAAAAACAATTTATTTGCAATAAAAATACCCTGCGGTCTGGCACTTTTTAAAAATAATTCTTTACTTAAACATTATTCAAGATGTTGCGAATTAATGCGAGCATTTCCAATAAAAGATTTTATAATAATATATCAAGCAACGAGGGCAGTGTGAACTGCCATCACTGGGGGGTAACTACTAGTTTTCCACACCCGTTACCGCATGGGAATGTTTTTTTTTACTAAAAATAGTCGCGACTATTAGAAGGGGGCGGGATTATAGAAAGAAGATGATTGTGAACTCTCGCTTTTTCAACGATTTCTGTTCACAATGAAGCAAAAAATAAAACCTTTTAACAAAAGCATAAAAATGAAATCTTTAAACTAATCAGCGAGGAGAATACGGACTTACTTGTCACCCTGTGTAACCGTATCTATGATACTGGTACGATACCACGCGAATGGCTAGAATCCATCTTCATACCGCTACCAAAGAAAACAAACCACACGAATTGTGGAGATTTCCGACTGATAACCTTGATTATCCATGCCTTAAAGATAATGTTGAGAATAATCCTCGACCGCATCTATCGCAAATGCGAAGAGAATATTGGAGATGTACCAGTTTGGCTTCAGGGGCGGAATGGGTACGAGAGAGGCCCTGTTTGGCTTGCTGGTATTAGCACAAAAATGCTATGATCAAGAAAATACCTATTCATCTGCTTTATAGACTTTGGGAAAGCATTTGATAAAGTGAAGCATGACCTGTTGATGGATTGTCTTCGCGACATAGGTCTGGACGAGAAAGACACCACACTGTTGCAGAATTTATACTGAAATCAGAACGCCAGAATCAAAATTGAAGGAACGACTTCTGAACAAAACGAGATCCACAGGGTTGTGTTTTGTCACCACTCCTGTTCAATATTTACTCGGAACTAATATTTGGCAGAGCTCTGGCGGGCTCATGGTACTTAGAAAGCTGCTCTGCGACTCAAGACTCAACCCGAGCCTGCGCTTAAGACTCTCGAAGTGCTACGTTTGGTCTATCCTCTTATATGGAGCAGAAACATGGACACTTAAAGCACAAACCTTCAATAAATTAGAAGTCGATACCTCGGTGACTAATCCGAAACCGTCGTATATTGGTGAAATGAACTATAGTGCAGCAGCATAAATTGTTATAAAGCGATATATTCAAAGTACTTTAAAAAATTTATCCTACATAAATTTACGTACGCTGATGGATGTTGGCTAAACTAATTACTTCATTAGGTGGTGTCAATACTTTTAAACATTTACGTGATGACGTTAATCATATTTTATTTTGTGTTTACTATATCTTTTTCGTTTCCTACTACTATGGAAAACGTTGTTTGAAAAATATTTATGGGACAACCCTTGTAAGTTAAATGTGAAAATTAAATTATATCGTTCCTCGATTAAATACTACTGTGTTACTTTGCGACGGTTCGCAGGAATTATCTCAATATTGATGTAATATTTAAAATAGCAGTTTTTGTTGTTGTATTTGTAATGAATGTGTTTGATTTTCCATAATTAAATATAAAATATTTATCATCGATTTGAACCGGTCTAAAGGAATGTTTATTCCCTTCATCGCATAATGTTCTTGTTTGTTCATCCATTGTTGACCTTGTTTAATGTTTTTTTGGCAAGAAGAGTGGCGAGCGAACGTTTCTTCGAATTTTGGGGCTTATCTTCGCCAGACACCACTTGAGAGAAGAAGAAGACGCTGATGTTGCGACTCGCGATGCATTTCACTGCTTGCAGTAGCCGCTGCGAACGGTTTTTTTTTATTTATTTATTTTTTAATAACTCCACAGTCGGTCTGGCCCACCTGGTAAACCATGAGCGCACCCTGTCGTTAATATCTATGAATTCTATTTAAGAATATATTATCACACTAAGTAATTATCATATAAGTTTTGACAAGAGACACGATAAAGAGAAGAGCAAAACCAAACATTATCCGAACGGTTTAAACAAATTGTATTTGAGGCATTCGTTTTTAAGCTAAAGGCCACCAAACCTGATAGTATTTTGAAATTTTTTCCTTTACTGATCGTACTTACGAAATATACTACGCAAGTTGAAAAAAATTAAAAAAAAATTCCTGATTCTTCTATCCTTTATTTTAATGAGAACCCTATCTGCAGGAATTGTGGGGAGCACGAAAAAATTCTTCTTCTTCTTCGCTTTCCTTTTGACAAAAGAGTCGTTACTCGCTTTACAATTTCTCGCCATTTTCCACGGTTGTAGGCGCTGAATGCTGCTTGGTTGATTGTTAGGTCAGTGGATGCCCTTATTTGATCAGTCCAGCGTGTAGGAGATCTACATCGGGACCTAGTACCTTCTACCCGAACTACCTGAACTATTAGTCGCTCCAAGTTATCCTCGTCTCTTCTCTGAATGTGCCCGAAGTATCTAAGGATTCCACTTGCACTATTTTGGATAATCTTTGGGGTTCGTTTACTTTTTGGATGATGGACGCATTAGTTCTTCTTGCTGTCCAGGGAACTCGTAGGATTCTTCTCCAGCACCACAGTTTAAACGCGTCGATCTCCCTGCGATCGACAGCTTTCATCGACCATGTTTCTGCTCCGTATAGAAGTACCGGGAATATCAGTATTTTAATGATAGTTTTTTTTGTGTTTAATGTGATAGCACTATTTTTCTATGTTTTTTGGAGGCTTTTCGTTGTGATTTTGCATCTACGAATGATTTCCTGAGAACAGCCAACCTCATTTAAAATCAGTGCTCCCAGATAGATGTATTGGCTCACAACTTGGCATTGACCCAGGTGAAGTATGTCTGGCATATTATTCTGGACCCTGTCGATGATCATAACTTTGGTCTTCGAGTAGTTGAAAACTGCCACCTACATTATCTTCGGTTGTGAAGTACTCGCTAGGCCAAGGTACCTCTTCTTTGGAAAGGATGTTCTGGAAAGAGTACCTTTGTCTAGCAAAGATCTGTTTCGCAGGCTGCTGGCCTTCGCAAATCATTTTACCCTGTAAGCAAATCATCCTCCAGTGCAGTAACACAAAAGACTTCTAGGTCGCAGTGTTCGGGACCAACCAGTACGGAGAGTGGAATGAATGAATGAATGAATCATTATTTACTTTGAAACCATTCAAAACATTGATTAAATGTTCAACAAAATGTACATTTCAAGTACCTAGTTGTTTTTCTTACTTACAAAATAGTGCATTGTGAAGTTTTCCGAACACTTGGACGATGTTTAAGCACTGTGCCAGTAGTTTTTGATGTATCTACATCATCCACAACTCAACTTAAAAACCTTCGTGGGACAGATATGGTTAAACTGTCCAAAATTGGTAAATTTAATTGTTTTCTTAGATCAATATCTACGTTTCAAAGATGTAAAAAGATTCTCAGCTACTTTAGAAATTTTTCTGAATATAAAATGGTCCAAAAACTGGTAGTAAAAAAATATTTAAAAGTTCCAATCTTTGTTGATCCATCACTCGAAAATGAATAAAGTATGATGTTAACTCGAGCTGCTTGCCCCGGAATTTTTAACCGCTACTCCAAGGACATCTGAACGCCTCTGCGGGTCCTTGAGAACTGTAAATACGTTTCGGCATTGTATATTATATCTTATAATATGTATATATATCGGTCCTCAATGCCTCGAGGTGAGGTTAGTCAGCCTATGGAAAATTTGCAACGAGCCAGCCATGTTTGTACCCATAGAACGACCCCCAGACTCATTACCAGATTACCGAGTGCCTCATACCCATCGCGCTCTGTCTGGACTAAAAACAAAACAAAAGTTTCCACCTGTTGTTTATACAGATTGTCTCGAGAGCTTGTCAGACGATCGACTACAAACAACCCATCGTATCTGGTTTTTAGAGATTTTATTGTGAAAAATTATCGGTAACCTCGGGACTTGTAATGTTACTAAGTGGTTTTGTCGTGAAAGAAATGGTCGCTTTTTAAAAAGAATCAGGTATAAATACGAATCAAATGATGACATTTATTAACTATTTAAATCCATAAACATACCTGTGGGTTCCGAGTAGTGAATATATAATGCCAATAATATGTAAGATGTTTATACAGTTAAAAATGGGTATAAAAGTTACAATAAAAATTATTCCTTCCATCTCTTCATAAACTTTAGAAGTATAGCCGGAGTGACTCGGTTGGATAAAGTAAAAAATAGTGAGATAAGAGAACGCTGTGGTGTAAAAAAGATGTAGTTACAAAGATAGATAAAGGAATGCTTAGTTGATTTGGACACGTAGAAAGGATGGATGAAGGAAGATTGACGAAACAAATTTATAAGGCAAGTGTGAATGGACAAGTCGGTAGAGATTGACGTCGGAGAATTCCTCGATCAGATCAACATTGTTTTGAAGAAAGACCAGGTCAAGAGTACCAACAACCGACGAGCATGTATAAGAGCACTGATGAAAGTAGAGGAAGCAAAAGAGGTGTGTAAAAATCGTAGCAAATGTAAGGAAGTGGTCTCTGCCTGTCTATGTATGTATGTATGTATGTAAATATTTGCCAAATATAATAAAGAAATGTGTCTCATTTATTTGTTATTCTACACGGTTGCCGAAAAAATAGTGTACGCGACACGTATGAAAACAGTTTTTTTGGATTCGCAGACTTCCTCGCTCGTTCTAGAATTTTGTCTATCGTCCAAAAAAACTTATTTGAATATTAATCCACAAAACTTTTGATATAAAGTTCGAGGGATGTCTCTAAAATGTTCGGATGACATCGGAACTATCAAAATTTCGTGAAGGTCGACCGACAATGACAAAAAATCATCAATGGTGTTCCGACAAATGATAATGACATATCGTCATGTAACGTATAGGAAAATTGAGTCACATTAACATGAAACAACACATTTTGCATGATTACTAAGTGTTTAACAATTTAATTCGCCTTGGATTCCCCACAATTATTTATTTGAAGGTCAATAAGAAGCTTACGTTAAAAATGATGTCGAGAAATACTTAGCGATTTAGCTCAGAAACATCAATTATCACATGCGACATGTTAGTGGTGATGAAGTTGCATTTGAAACAGAAATTAACTGGTTTAGTATTACGAGGTTAAATAGAGCCAACAAGTTATTTATTGGCACAGTATTTCCAAAAGAATGCTTTCTGTTTTATTTAAATACTGAACGTGAAGCTTTTACTTTCTGAGGAAATCGTAGAATTTTGCAGAGTACCCATTTTTCTGAATATGCAAACATCGAATTATTTAACCAGATAAATGGTATATTTAATATTTTATACTTTTTACACTTTTCTATATTCAAAAAAATCATAAGTCAATTTCAACATCTGAAGATGCAATAGAAACGTTTAAAAATGAAATTTTCCGAGCCTTAATAATGTTTTCTTCTTGGGTTCGGTAATTCTAAACTCTCAGTAGAATAACTATCAACTTTTATTTTAATATACAATAAATTTTATTTTACAAACCACTTAGAAATTCACGACTGTATAACACTTTATAATTACTTTAAATACTTGACTTCGAACTAACTTAAACTTAAAAACTTCGATCTATGATTCCGTTTAAATACCTCCAAATCAATGTTCTAGAAAAATCGACACTATTCGAAATTATTAGAAAATCATCCAGTGTCTTCTATTACTAACGGCTCATTAGGTATTCACCCTTATTGTGGTCGATGTGCTGTAGCTTCAAGAAAAGGTCGACAGAGACGGAGTCACAAAATCGTAACAATAAGATTCTTTAGTCGATAAAACTGAATAAAACCACTTTAATAAAACTCATACTTTTTAATTAAGCATTCGTTACTTACTAATGATGGGCTTAAGTTTAATTATGGGATGAAAAAGGATAACACTTTACGTGAATGATTTCCAATGAGTCAGTTGTCGGAGGATAATGTGAAGAGAAATTCAACCGTGATACTTAACATCAGAAATTAAAAGCAAGCTATATCAGGACCGAAACGACTGTAGGCGTAAGTTACAAGAAGAAGCCAAGACTTAATGTGGGCTGAAGTGCTACACAAAAAAGAAAAAGCAGAAACACTATAACAGTAACACTAGGCATGAAAGTATAATATTAAAAAAAGGTTTCCAAGGTTAAACGAATGATAAAAAGTAAGTAGTGGAAAATATGGATTAAAATTTTTAAAAACTCAAATAGTAAACCATGTCTTTTTCTTTCCATGCTGTCAGATCCCGCTGACGGCGGCTATTACTCTATATGTTCATGCTAACTGAAATAGTTCTTCCACCCAATATATTTCGATACATTTCTTGATTTTACTCAACCAGAATATCTGCTTTCTCGATTACCTTTAATCTTTCCTTTCATAAAGAGAATAATGTGTCCCAAGTATGCCATTTTTCTCATTTTAATATTGGTCAACAACACTCTCCACATTCTGTAATAAAACCACGTTTCAAATGCCTCTATGCGGTTTAAAGTGTTTACTTTCAATGTCCATATTTCAACTTCACAGAGATGTATGGAACATTGTAGCACTTGATTATTCTCTATCTTAGTTTCAAATTGGAAGAATAAAGAATGTGTCCCAAGTATGCCATCATCAGTGCCTTCAGACTGAGCCAGACAACAAATCTTAGAGCAAGAAATCGGAATGAACATTTGAAGATTTTGGAAAATATTTCCCTAGAATTCATGTCTTATCCGACAGATCATGCCAGTTAGGTACGACTTCGAAATGCAGTTTGAAGTGGTTATAAACAACCACCTAGTTTGCACAGAGAACGGACCTCAACTAGGAAGGGATGCTTTAATGTGGTACACTGATGGATCCAAGATGGATAAAAGGGTTGGAGTGGGCGTAATAGGGCCGAATTTTAGGCTTTCAAAACCCCTTGGTAACACTCCAACCATCTTTCAAGCAGAATTACATGCCATAGAGACATGTGCCCAGGAGTGCATCAAAAAAACACCCGAAGGAGAGAAATCTATATTTTATAAGATAGCCAAGCAGCACTAAAAGCTCTGAAGTTATACACTTGTGAGTCTAAGCTGACTTGGGACTGTAAACAGTTACTGAGACAACTGGCAGCAAACAATCAGGTTACTCTGATGTGGGTTCCAGGTCACAAGGGAGTTAAAGGCAACGAAGAAGCAGATTGCCTTGCCAAAGAAGAGGCAAATACAAAATTTTCCGGCCCAGAACCATTCTGTGGACCTTCCATAGCCCACTTGAAAGAAGAGGTTCGACGCTGGAAAACAGATGAAATGAAATATCACTGGCATAAAGTGCCAGGACAAACGCAAGCGAAAAGGCTAGTAAGTCTTTCGCCAAGGAGAGCTAAACAGCTTCTCGAGTTGGACAAGAAAGACTTGAAACTGGTGACGGGACTCCTCACTGGACACTGCCCTCTAAGGTACCCCCTGAAAAGTTTCTGAAAGGGGCCTTCCTAAAGCCCTTCGATATCAGAAACTTAGCCCCCAGGAAACTGATAAACTTTACTCGAAGTATCGGAATCCCGGGCCTTGAATAGATTAAGGTTATGCACAAAAGATCTGATAGGTCGAAGTGCTTGAGAGGCAGCATGGCCTTCACGACCCACCCTACAATCTACAATCCATTTTTCTCATTTTAATATTAGTCAACAACACTCTTCACATTCTGTAATGAAACCACGTTTCAAATACCTTCATGCGGTTCATAGATAGACGCTTTAAACCATCGTGTGTTAAATAAAAGAGGAGACAGTGTATACATCTATCAAAAGTTACCTTTAATGTTTTATTCGTACCACAGCTTTTTGTTGCAAATAGACATGTTTGATAAGGTTAAGGTCTTTGTCGACTAATTCATATTGTTGTCGTATCTTTATGAGTTTAACATATCCATGTGTTATTAAACATTAAGCAGAAGAGAGGGTATAACTATCGGGAAGTGGCAGAGCATATGGGATGACACAAACAACGTCGCACAGTGAACAAAACAACTGATACCACGCCTAAAGAAAAGGTTTGACTGCAAGCACAGGTTAGGTTAGGTTAGGTTTTATGTGAGTGGGGCGTGGTCGCCCCTCCATCGCGACCCTTAGTAGGTCTATTGTGGCTCACCCCTAGAGGCTACAGTTCACCGCATAATCCAGCCCTTCTTACGAAGTTCATGGTTGTATAGGGTGAGATTTTTTTAAAATCGGTAGGTTCTAGGTTAGTGTAACCAAATATGTTGAACCTTATTCTTCCCAGGCCGGTGCATGAACATAGTATATGTTCAGCAGTTTCGTCTTCCACGCAGCAGAACCGACAGTCCGTTTGTTGGTTCAGATCTATCTTTCTGAGGTGGTATCTCAGACGACAGTGTCCCGTAAGCAGTCCTGTTAGAATACGCAGGTCATTTCTGCTCCATTCTAGGATCTGCTTAGTTGTGTTTCTCGAGGGTTGTAAAGGTAAGAACGCCTTTGAGTGGGTTAGCCCTGGTATGTCGGACCAGTACGTGAGTATTTTCCTCTCCGCCCAGTCCGAAATAATTGTTTTGGCGGCACTTGTGGTGACTCCAAAAACCGGTTCTGGTCCAGTGAACGCCGATTCGGCCCCCTGTTTTGCAAGGGTGTCGGCTTTTTCGTTTCCTTCCACCCCCTGGTGCCCAGGTACCCACAGTAGGGTCACCCTGTTAATCGCACCAAGGTATTCTGAGGATTCGATGCAATTTCATACAAGCTTAGATGCAAGCACAGGAGAGCTGATTACTATCCAGACTAATGCAGAATGGGCTAGAAACATGATCAGAGGACTGTTACATAAAAGTGTAAAGTTTAACCTCTAGTTGACTCAATGGCAATTATGCTAACAGGTGGTAGCAGCTGAACCCAATAAGATCAGACAGGCTCCTTTAGCTCGACCGAATCTTACCAAACGCAAAAAAAAACTAATAATTTTCAACGTTTAAATAATTTAAGGAGCTTCTTCGTAGTATACAAATTTTACAGCTACGCGTACTACCAAATAAAATCCTTTCATCGCAGCTTACCTCTCAAATGGTAATGAAAGTTGATAGTTCCGGAACCGTTGTAGTGATGATTTTCTATATATTTTAAAAAATTTATAATACCCATAAAGAAATTTATTTCTTGAGTCGAAAGTAGGTTAATATTCGATAATAAAATAAGATGTAAACTTAATATAAAATAACAGAATATCAATATTTTAACAATAATTTATTCAATTTACGTTAAATGTCGATAAATAAAGAAGAACATAAAAATGCATTGCAGCTTTGGAGTTTCCAATTTAGAATTTGTCACAAATTAAATCTTTAATTATATCCAATCAAGTATTTTTATATCGGAACAAGAAATATAAATAAGAAGAATGAGCGCCTGTCAATTTCTTGCAGGCAGGATTGTAGTGTGAGTGTTAAAACAATTTTCGAGTTGAAGCGGCACTAGATTTTCGAAAAAAATCTCTGGGTGTTGGAAAATAGCGTAGCTTTGACTATTATTTTTAAAAAACTAAAAATCACCACGTGGCTATTAACCATGATAAACCAATCATATCTACGGTATTTTGGGCACATTTCAAGAAGAACGAATGGGCTGGAAAAACTTATTGAAAAGGGAAAATCAATGGTAAACGACCAAGAGGAAGGTCTCCGACGCGCTGGGTGGACCAAACCAAAGAAATCGTTTGCAAGAAGCTTCTCTTGCAGCTCAAGACAGAGAAGGATGGAGAACTACGATACGAGCAATTGACACTTGATGTCACCATACTCTCTCGAGAGTAAAAGGACAAGAAAGAGATGACTTGGTTATAATTGTTAAAGGGAAATTTGAAGCTTCTTCTTCTTCTTTCTAATATGCTTTCCGTATTTAGGTCTCTCAAACATCCCGAAACTCGAACCGCTTTCATTGTTTGCTCTCTTACTTCGAGAGGTAGATTTCCATGGCTCGTTATATGCTCCCAAATATTTGAAATGGTTTACTTGTTCAACGATTTTGAAGTCGATTTCTAGCTTACACCTTATCGGTTCCTTTATTATTACCAAACATTTAGTCTTCTCGGTGTTGATGAGCATGTTTAGTACTTTTGCTTTGGTGTCAAAAGAATGGAGTAGCCTTTGTAGATTATCTTCAGAATCTGCAATAGGAACCGCGTCGTCGGCGTAGCATACAGCATGGAAGAAAGTATTTCCCATTTTGTATCCAGGTGTTTTGGAAACGAAATGAAACGAAATTTGAAGCGACGATCTCAAACGTCCCCCAAGAAGCCCTCAACACAGTATATACAGATGGTGCGAGAGGGTCACTACATGTGCCGCCAAAACAATCATTTCGGACTGGGCGTAGAGGAAAATACTTACGTACTGGTCCAATATACCAGGATTGACTCACTAGAAGGCGTTCTTACCTAAACCCTCGAGAAACACAACTAAGCAGATTCTGGAATAGAGCAGGACTGACTTACGAATTCTAACTGGACTGCTGTACAGGACACTGTAGTCAAAAATACCACCTCGGAAGGATAGGTCTAAATCAACAAACGGATTGTCGGTTTTACTGCGTGGAAGACAAAACTGCTAAACATATACTATGTTCATGCCCCGGCATGGGAAGAATAAGGTTCAACATTTTGGGTTACACCAACCTAGAACCTACCGATTTCCAAAAAATCTCACCCCATACAACCATGAACTTCATGAGAGTGGCTGGATTGTGCGTTGAACTGTAACCTCTAGGGGTGAGCAACAATAGACCCACTAAAGGTCGCAGTGGAGGGGCGACCTACGCCCCACTCACATGATACCTAACTTAACCTAACCTACTACTTGGTCTCTTCTTTGTGCGCTGTTTCGCAGCCTTCCCACTCTTGTCTCTTATCTACTAAGCGTTACTTCTTTAGAATCATTGTGATTTAACACTCTATGAAACGAAAAAGAGACAAACACATAAATCATTAGGATTAATCCTGTGAGAGAATAAGATAGAATACATTATACAGCGTTTGATACTACTCGGTCTCCTCTTTGCGCGCTGCTTCGTAGACTTCCCACTCTCGTCTCTTATCTACTAAGCATTATAGATATGTTTGCGCCTGAATATTGTCGAGCCAAACCGAGAGAACAAGCGTCATTTAGTAAGTGTGTATATTCATCGAGGTTAAGTTACCTGAAGTTTCACTTTTACGTGTGAGCTGCACACACACTTTTTTTTTTCGTATTAGAAATTTATAAAAATATTCCTCTGACGCCAGCCGCGCAACTATTCCTGCAAAATAATATGATGGATTGCCGCGATCTCAATGCCGGTATATCAGGTAATAAAATTCGTCGAGACTTTAAATTGTTTATTTGTTTTACAATCAGAGCAGTTTTTTTAAAACTACGAGGATCGGTAAAAATATAACGACCCGACAATTTTTGCACAGTTCAATGAAAAACGCAACTAGTTTAACAATTAGTTTTCTTCGATCATTGGAAGGATTAGGGATTATTTTCTGAAACGTACAAATATGATTATTTTATTGTTAAAATTTTGGAAAATAAATTAGCACGTTTTCTACTGAATAATTTTGTACCGTGTTGTAATCGTAATTCCGAATTCGGAATGTTCGTTTTTTATTACAAACACATCATTAGAAGCGCACTCCAACTCTATATGAACAAAACATATATTCCCTAATCCCTATTTTGAAACCTCGAGGATAGCATATTATATATATGAGCGAAAATTATAGAAAATTGCATCATTGCAATAAACTATAACAGTATAATGAAGCCCGACAGCGAAAATTAGTTGGGAAAATTATGACTGCTGTATGTACATACATATTTTTAAAATATAGATATAAGTGGGTCGTTTATATATCAGAAAACATAATACTCCTCTGGCTATATGCCTACGACAGGCATTGAATTACATCTGATATATAACCGTGTATACTACCCCATCACAGGAAGCAAGATAAACAGATGCTTGTTAAATAAGAGAAAGGGCTATTGAATTTATTTGCTCGAAGAAACCACCTGTATACTAGTTTCGGAGTGATTGCTCCTCATCAGTAGAGGGCAGGTTTTCTCGAACAACTACATTCAATCCTAGACTCCTATTAAGTAGGTACACATGAAGGACTACGCAAAAGCGTTAGTAGCGAGTAGTACTTTTTAACCCACTTATATCTATATATTAAAAATATGTAGGTACATACAGCAGTCATAATTTTCACATTTATATATATATTGGCTACAGGTTGCACAGGATAATAAGATTTGGCATAACCTAGAGGAGGCCTATGTCCAGCAGTGGACAAGAGAAGGATAAAGGAAGAAGAAGAAGGTTATAATCTAACATAGCTGGTTCAATTTATTCTTGAACCAACTGAAGGTAACGCTCCCCAGTCAGCATGCCATCAATGAAACAAAGGTCAACTATTCTGTGATCTAGTAAACCAGCCCCAACATTAACAGAACCGCGATATTAAGTCAACTAATTTTTCACAAAATTCCACCCTGGTAAATTTATTATTCTCAAAAAATTTTCCTTGTCTACTGTACCGAAAAGATTCTTATTGATGGAGTGTGTTTTTTCAAAGTTCTAAGCATAGTACTATGCGAAACAAGCAAACTGCAACCAATCTTCCTTAGACTTTTGTTTTTATCTTCCACAACATGCATCACTACATCCAAATCGAGTGGATTTTCTCTTTAAGAAACAGCTACCTGGCATTTACAAGGTTTATTTACACTTCATGTAGATTTTTGAATAGCTCAATAATTTTTCGGATAGTTCAGAAAGATTTAATTAAAAATCTAGAGTACACATATCGGATACTTCACATGGAATTACCAGAGTAAAACCATGTTACAAACATTTTTTGTTAAGAAAATAATAATTGAAGATTAAAGATAATTAGGAGCATGAAATATTTAAAATTTACTGAAAAATTAATACCTCATGGTAGTGTTTGAGACTTCGTTTTTTGAAATGCTACTCGGTGTTGTTATATGGTGTCGAAACGTGGATCTTTTAAGATCAACGCGCTTCTATTTTATTAAGTATATCCAAAATATCACTTGCCACAGCTAATTGTTGAAGGTAAAATTAAAGGTTTTAAATGTATTCGCCAACATCCAAACATTAATTAGTAGCCAAAAAGGAAAAAGGTATTTTTTAAGAGGTTTCACACACACTATCCTGATCCAATCATCAAAACCATAGAAAATATATACGCAGAAAACACGATTCGGGCCAAAATAGAGGGAGAACTAACCGAACAGATACCCACCAATATCGGTATACGTCAGGGAGATTTTCTTAGTTCACTGCTGTTTAACATCGTAATGGATGAGGTGATAAATCAGGTACGAAAACTGAAGGGATAAAGAATAAGAGACAAGGAAATGAGGATACTTTTTTATACCGACGATGCAGTGCTGATAGCGAAAAACGAGAACGATTTGCAGAAAATCCTTTACCAATTCTATAAAACAGCAAAAAAACTTGGAATAAAAATATCAACCACGAAAACGAAATGCATGACGACCTCAAAGGTGCCGATCAAATGCAAACTATCCATGGACAATATTATCATACAACAGGAAATGAAATTCAAATACCTTGGGATAGAAATATCCAGCTATGGATACGTCAAGCAGTAACAGCAACAAAAACAGCGGCATGTCTGAATAACATGTTATAGAGTAACAAATACATACATAGAGTTAAAGCAAAATCGCTTATCTATAAAATAGTAATAAGACCCATAATGACTTATGCAGCCGAAACCGGACCAGATACATCAAGAACTAGAAGAAGAGACAACAGAGATGAAGGTGGTGCGCAGGATGGCGGGCAAGACGCTGATAGACAGGAAAAGAAGCGAGGACATCAGGAGAATGTGTAAGGTAGATGGTATAAAGGACTGGATACTACATAGAAAGATGGAATGGAACGACCATATCAGTCGAATGTCATCAGAAAGAATGGTGAAAATAACAAGGAACAAATCACCATCAGGTCGCCGAAGCATTGGACGACCCATAAAACGCTGAAGTGACAGTCTTCTTGAAATTGGAGCCCAGGCAGAAAGACGATGAAAAAACATGCTCTATCAGCCTTTATACTAGAGGGAAGAAGAAGACTATCCTGATCTCGAGATACATTCAATATTATCAACATAAAATGGGGGTTTACGTGCATTGGACGACCGAGAAAACGCTGAAGTGACAATCTTCTTGAAATTGGAGCTCAGGCAGGAAGACGATGAAAAAACAAGCTCTATCAGCCTTTATACTAGAGGGAAGAAGAAGACTATCCTGATCTCGAGATACATTCAATATTATCAACATAAAATGGGGGTTTCAGTGCCTACTACCCAGTTTTGAATGTTATAACGAAAAATTACTTAAACTTTGTTGAGAGGTTAACTTTTGATTCCAATACCAATTGGTTAACTGAGTTACAAACCTCTCTTAGAAGAACAACTCCTCTGCCGGTTCTACTGCGAGTTGTTTGAAGAAGCAAACTAAGACATAATAATAACTTTTTAAATTAAACAGCATACATATATATATCTTCTTTCTCGGGTTAAACAATCAGTGATTATTTGCATTTTTGTCTTTGGCATACCATTTTAAAATAAAGTCATGAGTGGATTTGATCTACTGGTTAGTGGTAAAAATTTTAATAAAGATGTAGGGTAAAATTTTAAAATACTATAACTAACTGTAACCCTTCGTTTAACTATGAAAAAGTTCAATTTTTATTAACTGGGCAATTTTTGATGAAACTCGCTATAAAGACTACAAACAAATAATTTTAATATGTTGATACAGAAATTTTCAGATGCGTCTAATCGTTTTTGGCAGTGTAATAAGTATTTAAGATTTAAAAATTACCTTTTATGTGCATTTTTGAAGATTTTACGGTCGTTCCTTATCATTTAATAGCGGTTATCCTGATGTTTTCTCAGTTGTTTAGTGCAATACTTCGGTCTTGTTGCTTATTATCAACAGGTTTATATTATTAAATTAGATATTATCTCGGATCTTTTTCGTATTTTACAGTAAACAAACAATATATTTTTAAAACAAACTAACCGAAGATCTTATCGGTAGAGTTTGTGTGCATTCGTTGGACAAATTCAAAACATAACAATTAATATTTATTTAAAACAGTTGCAGTTATTAAAAAATGCAAAATAAAAAAAAAATTAAATCTAGCAAAATTTTTGAAATGAACCGAAATTTTGTAAGCCGAATATTTTGTTGAGTTTTATTATTTTAAAGTTAAAACATTACTTACCGAACATTTCCCGGTCACCTCCAGCGAGGTTCAAAAGAATCTCCAGGATGTCGCGAAAATATGCAGCAGGAAGAATTTGGTTTGCAGGAAAGAAGCGTTAAATAGACGGCGCGTCGTCGTCTTCGAAGAGCGCGAGTTAAGTGCAACACCTGCGAGACCCAGGAGTCAGAAACACTTCGATACCGGCCACCATGCGACTGAAAGTGCGTCCGGTAGTTTTGCTGGGTATATTCAAAAAAAGTAGAGATCGGACAAGCTGTTAGTTTGGAACGTTCGATTGCTTAAAATGGATCTCTACCGATTCAAGTCTGCCTCGTGATTTTTAGCAATTTTCTTCGTTTTCGTTGATGACAGTTTACCGATTAATATTCCATTTTTGTACTGTATTAAATTTATATTAACTTATTTTTAAAATAAAGTCGAAATGATTTATTACACCATTCAACACAAAAATCCTCTTTATAAAAATATCGTGTGTTTTGTAACATTTGGACTTTAACTAATGTACAACTGTCCCCCAAATATTTATATTGGCCTCAGATTTCTTGGACATGACATACCTGGCTTAATGAGCGAACTGAACTTACCATATACTTTTTATTGGAAACGAACATCCATTGGTTCCTATAGGTCATTCGGTATAGTGCAACAGAAGTAGCTTGGCGGGCGAGAGATCACAAAATCTGCGCACAACGAAAACATTCGAATAACGATCCGATCGGCGACGACGAAATTTTCAGTAATCGTGAGTACAATCGGAGAAAGAATTTTACGAATGTGAAGTATATTCAGCCGAATATTTGTTATTTTAGAGGCTAGTCGCCAAGCTACTTCTGTTGCACTGTAAATATGAAAGAAACATAAGACAATCTTAAGATGTTTAAAGTACGAAGATCACAAATGGAACATATGTGCAGATTAAAAAGTGGTGGCATTACTGACAGGACTGCAATCAGGATAAACAAAACACATTAAGCTGGGTCTGATCAAAAATTTTGTTAAAGCACTGGATAGAGAAGGAAAAGCTTTCAAGTATTTAAAAGAAAAATTTCCACGTATAAGTGAGGCCAAACTTAAAGAAGGATTTTTTGTTGGTCCCCAAATTAGGTAATTGTTTAAAGATGCGAACTTCAGGCAAATTTTAGGTGACAATGAAAGTCAGGCATGGAATGCATTTGAAAGAGTTTGCAACAATTTTCTTGGAAATAATAAATCGGAAAATTATCGTGAACTCGTGATCTACACACGGCCTATTATATTTTAAAATGCAACATGTCACTAAAACTTCACTTTCTCCATTCGAATTTGAACTTTTTTTCTGAAAATTTAGCAGTATCAGATGAGCATGGAGAACGATTTCACCAAGATATTGCCTCCATAGAGAAAAGGTATACAGGAAAGTGGAGCCCGAATATGTTAGCCGACTATTGCTGGACCTTAAAAAGAGACACATCCAGGAGTTCTTATAAAAAAAAGGACGTTAGGGAAATAAATATTAAATTTATCAAAAATTATTTAAAAATATTTATACTGTACCTAAGCTAACTGTTAATAAAATGCATTTATTATACGTTTTTAATTGTTTAAATTTATTAAATCGGCATTGAAAGGGGTTTTCATTGACTTTTTCTTAATATCAAAACATATGTCCCTCCCTTATCATTGAAAGCTGATATCGAAAATCTGAGGCCAGATCCGAAATCAGCAAGCCAAAATTTATAATAAATCCAGTTAAAATCATTCCAGGGAGGAAAAAAAAGTTTTAAAATGTTCGTCAGTATTATTTTGACTATTAAAACTTCATTTCCAATGTTCCATTTTTATAAAAACTCGTCCTGAGGGTTTGTTATTATATTATCACTTAGTAGATTAAAAATATTTGACGCGTAATAAAGAATGAGAGATTTTGTAGGACACATGACACCACGGAAGTATGACGAAGAAGTACCTACGCATGTGAGACTGACAAATGCGCATTTGTATCTAACCCTTCTCCTGAGGGAAGAAAAAAGACAAACGGAGGAACGCTCTCCCTTCTCATCTCGCTACTGAGAAGGAATACATTATTTCCTTGCACTTACTAGCTAAACAAAGCGTTTAGTGTGATCAGTGCTTTTAAGACAGCATCCCTGCCACCAAATCGTTCAAGAATCAAAGGTTAGTGGCTCTAACTAAGAAATCTCTCTACGTATCGTTAATTTTTTGTAGTGAAAACTTTTGCCGCGCCTTGCATAACTTTTTTCCTGGGTTGCGAATAAGACTGAGCTGTCACGCTCGGCTATGTAACGCTCATTCGGGCAAACTCGGTGTGAGTCGATGTCGCCGGATAGAGAGAAAGATGGTTAGTGCAGCGAGACAATGATAGTCTATGCGTCGTTGCTATACTTCCTCAGCAGAACTTGACTCCTTATTTTTTATATGTATTTTCGAAATTCTTCGTGGTTCTGCTTGTCAAAAATGTGTTTTTTAACGATTCTGCGAACCAAAGTCACTTCAGTGATATTTATATTTTTTTTGTGGAGAAATCCTTTATGGACACCCGGGCCATGGCGTAACTCGCGTAGGGTGGGATTCCCTTTCGGTTTACTCGCTAAAACTTTACTGGATCTCCATAGGGTGCTGGGATCATTCGTTATAACATACGTTGGCACCCGGAATTTCCTTTTTTATACTTCCACCTGTTAGGCCTGTTTGGCTCTTTCTAGGATCTCTTTCTGCTTCATTACCTGGCATATAAAGTTATATATGCCTTTCCATTCCTTCTTTCCCCTTAGCATTTGATCCACGATGTTGTCAACAGTTATTCTTCAGTGATAAAATTCTCTAATACCTGGTATCTAATAAAAATTATTTTTGTCCTTGTTGTCATTAATTTTTTTCTGTTACCAACATTTCGTGAGTTGCACTACACATCATCGGTGGTGTGGGACTGCATGCAGGCCCTCACTGGGTTAGCGACTGGAAATAAGGTCACTCTTACATGGGTTCCTGGGCACATAGTGGGAAAAATGGCAATGAAGAAGCCGATAAACTAGCAATAAATGGGTCCCTGGTGGAACCAAGAAGCCAGTTGGTCGAATTGCCAATTGCCGAAGCGAAACAGGAGTTGAAACTAATCCTTGAGCAAGAACATATTGCTCAGTGGAATGCAAATACTGGCTGCAGAACATCAAGACAGTTGATGAAAAAACCTCTCCAGAAGGGGGCTGAAGCACTCTGGACGATGGACCGGAGTAGACTAAGCAGCACTCTTGCCCTGCTCACCGGCCACGTCGCACTAAAGGCGCACCTCTTCAAACTTAAGCTGGCGGCTGAGAAAAACTGCCGACTATGCGGCGAAGAGGAAGAGAGCAGTATACACATTATGTGTTGCTGTCCGATGCTAGCGATGTACAGGTACCAAACCTGGGGCCGCATTTTTTTTTTTTTTTTATGAAAATAGTCGCAAAAAGGGTAGACCTATCGTGTGGGTCGCGGACGGCCCGCACTGCGACTATTAGAAGGGGAAGGGATTAAAGAAAGGAGATGATTGTGGACACGCTTTTTAAAAAGTTGCAGGTCATAGTTCTCTGGAAAAACTGATTTTGGAAGCTTATTCCATTCCGTAGCAGCCCTGTAAAAAAAGGATTCTTGATGAAGATTGGTCCTTGTAGTGTCAATCTTGAGAGTAAATGGGTGAGACTGATCAGCGTGCCGAGTTCTTTGGCTGAATGTGGCCAATGGTGGTACAAGAGTTTTTATTTCTCTGGAGCATCTGCCATGGAAATATCTGTAGAGCAATGACTGGTCTGCAACTCTTCTTCTATGTTCTAGAGGGTGAAGGGTATCTGTGAGAGTTGAGCTGTTTATCAAGCGAATGGCTCTTTTCTGAATGGAATCTAGAAGACGAAGAGAATGCCTTGGTGATGAACCCCAAATGTGCGAGCAATACTCCAGTAGAGGTCGGATTTGAGCCTTGTACGTCGTCAACAGTTGATCAGGAGTATGATAATGGATCCAAGTGATCTAAATGAGACAGAGCGAACAGAAATCCTGTGATTTGGCAGCCAGCGTGCTAGAATTCTGATGCCCTAAAGACACAGCGGTAGTCACAAATTATCAAAAATATAGGCGACATATATATACCAATGGCCCAACCGCAAAAAAGGAATGTAATGTAATGTACCAACACTTTATTATCCTAACTTTTTTGCTCACCATTTCATCCCGTTTTAAGATGCAAATTCTATATTTTCTCATGATTATTTTTCGTACAATTGAAGTGTGGATTATGAAAAAAATCTGGTCCAAAACAAGTCAAAGAAAGAACCTCAGAAAAAGGGTGCTTCAAAGACTCGGAGACTCTTACTATCGTGTCAAGAATTCCAAATGTTGATGCGACTCATTTTAATATTTTATTTACCAGCCCTGTATACATTGCTGTGTTACCCAACTCTACAAATAAAAGCGATGGCGGGAAATGCAACGAACGTGAGGTGTAGACTTCTTGCAGTTTTCCGCCTGCTGCTATCCGACAGGTGGGTGCATTGGCATTGCGACCAACACGGTTGATGATGACTAGTGGATGTGTATTTTTCTTCTTGTTTTACTTAATATCGCGTATTCAGAGACAATACATTTCGTTCATCGCATTATCACTAAGTGTTCCGAAATTTTCAAAACATGTTTACTATTTACAATAATGGAAGCCTAATATTTACATTTCTAATAAACCGGGTATACAACAAACTATGCTGTAAATTTAAGCAATGTATTTTGAGCAATATTGCAACAGAAATCATATTCTCTTCATAGATTTTTTGTATCAAAAAATCGTGTTTAAAAACAAAGTTTACGATGCCGCAGAATGTTTGTGTGAAAGTTTGGGAAAAAGCTTTATTCCTAATAGTTGTTTTCATAGACTTACCACACGATATAAATGCTATTGAACTTACATCATAATCTGGGGGTTTTCCTAGAATTAACATTGGTAGCAACAAAAATATTAAATGTCACTCTTTACTTACCTATACCAAACCTTACATGTTTAATAAGAAGTTTGTTACGAGCGTTTGATTGGCACCGAAATGGCTACTAGTTTACGGGTTAAATTTTTGTGCGAGTGTTTGATAAAAAGCTTAAATTAAAATTATTGTTTTTTTGGCAGGACTTACTGCATGATATAAATTTCATTGAACTTATAACATAAAAGAGGGAATTCCACTAGAACTAAGGTTAGTAGTAGCAGTACCTGACATGAAATCTTCACTATTTACTTAACTATATTAAACCTTACTTGTTTAATAAGAAGTTTAATACGGGCCTTTAAATGACACTGAAATAACTAGTAGGTGACAAGTTAAATGTTTGTGTGGGACTTCGGTCAGAACTTCATTTAAAAATGCTGTTTTCATAGACAGTAATTCTATTGAACTTACATCATAATGGGAACTATTTGACGCACTTATCAAATGAACCAATCAGGAGCTTTAGTCAAGTTCGGATTATCGATAACACCAAACTTGACTCTTGACTTTGATTGGCCTGTCAGGTTCGGTGTTTTCAGATTTGTGTATGTGACAGTTAAACGTTAAATGAAATCACGCTGTGAACGCATTTACAAATGAGCAAGATTTCGGATACATTCTGCCAAATTTCAAAATTTTTTTACCTTTTACTTTGTCAAATAGGCTTTTTTGTTCCCACTTCCCGGACTAGGCCGGAAAGAATCACATCGTTGTTGTCATTGTAAATATGAAAATCTTGGTAGGTATGGTTTTGATAAATGCAGTTGATCATTACCATAGCAGCGAAATAACGAGTGACAGCTATTTGAAATGATATCAGTTGACATTTTGATTTTTGAAAGTTTGCAAGGTTTTTGGTCGCAATTTTCGCAAAAAACTATGGAAAGCAGCATCATTAAAATGATAAAATGTACAGGTCTTTTAAATGATGTTATTTAGTTACAGTTCCATAAAAAAATTTGTTCATCTTGAAATGTTCATTGTTGAGCTATAGTCATGTCCTCTTCATGTTTAGTCTTTAGTAAACAAATTTGTGACAAAAATTTTTCCTGATGATGGTTTGACGCCGGAAACGTTTGAGAATTGGCTTGTAATAATAAAAAAAATTGGTGTACTATAGCCTCTTTTTAACTATTAATATATTGTATATCACAGTACACACAACCCAAGACCATTCAAAGATTATCAGATGAAAACAATTAAGTGATACGGAAACTTTACCTTCTTGTTATGACTTCAACAAAATGCATTTAAATATACCAAGCATTTCAACCAAATTAAATCCCTTTAATATTTGCAATTGCTTGAATTTTAATATAAATAAGAATTAGAATATTTCTGTTAGTAGGTGCGCCTATCTTTTGTTCGAATTTCAATATTTAATACAAATAAGAATTGAAACGTTCGAAATTTTGTTCTTCAAAGAAATATTATAAAGGAATGTATGTCATTGATTTGTTATTCTACACGGTTGCCGAAAAAAGTGTACGCAACACGTCCGAAAACAGTTTTTTTGGACTCGAAAACTTCCGGGACTCGCCTACGGCTTGTACTAGAATTTTGTCAACTCGTCCAAATAAAACAGTATTTTCTGGACTTGATACGTAAATTACTATTATTACCGAAATTATCATCTAAAATACACAATTGAAACTAAAAAAAAATATCATAACCTTTTTTGAATATTAATTCACAAAACTTTTAATATAAAATTACTATTTCGCTAAACTATTCTTAAACTTGCTTGTTTCGTGAGACGTTTGTTACGGGTCTTTGATAGAGTCTACAGATAACTGGGGTGAGCTCTTGAGCACAGGTCTTTAGGACAATTGTCGAAATTCCATCTGGTCCTACTGCCTTATTAGAGTCAAGATTTCGTATGATTTTCCTGATAGTGCGATGGCGGATAGCGACCTCAGGCATTATTCTAGGTATCGTTGGGGGTTGTTTCCCATTGGTATCGAGGGTTGAGTTAGAGCTGAACATTTCGGCCAGCAGATCCGCTTTTTCTTTGGAAGATACGGCTGTCGTGCCGTCGGACCTCTCGAGTGGTGATAAAGAAGAAGTTGTGAAATTCTTATTTATGGCTTTAGCCAAAGACCAGAAGGTCTTTGATCCAGGAGGGGCATTGACAAGCTTGTTGCATATTCTCGTGTCGTAGGATTCTTTGGCAAGATTGATTGTTCTTTTGCAGGCGTTCCTCGCGTGGACAAAGGCTTCTCGGTTGGCAATTGTCGGGACTTTGCACCAGAGTCGATGTGCTTGCTTTTATCACGCACCGCACGGTTGCATTCTTGGTTGAACCAGGGTTTGGGGTTGAAGATCCGTCTTGTACCATGAGGAATGTATGAGTCCATACCTAGCCTTATGATTTCGGTTACAGATTCTGCACATGTTGATGGGTCTTGTGAGCGAAAAAGAAGAAAGACTTCTACGAATTTAGTATATTCAGAGATTGTAGTTTAATTTTCTTGCCAATTTATACTTGACGGCTTCTCTTTCCTACATATATCTGTACTGAAGATCATTACATTTGTTTTCTTTACATATAGAAGTAACTTATTACCATTAGACCATTTTTTTGCATTCAGGACAAAAAAATTTCCCTAGCTTAAAAGATCCTCACTTTCTTCAAGCCCAATTATCAAATTTGTTTTGTCTACGGCTTTCCGTATAATACTGCCTGAATTGTTCAGGTATATTATAAATAGAATTTGTCCTGTGCCATTCCTGTTGAATTGCTTAGGTCTGATTTAGCTGTAACATTAATGATCATTACCTATTGTTTTTTTAAAGATAGGTACGATCTAAACCATTTTTATGCTTTTCCATATGTTTTTACAACAGATATTCTTAATTTAATGAGTCATATGCTTTTATAGATCAAGAAAAATGGCTTATACTAGGTTATTATTGTCCTTTGAGTTACGAAAGATTGATTATTTAAAGGAAAGAAACATAAAGAAGAATAATTTTTTTGTGAAGAGTTCCCCTATAAAAAGAATGACAACAAATAAAATCGTACAACGTAATTGAATTCAGATCGAGCAACAAATATAAAAAAACAACCTGTATATCCGGCGGAAACCTCAGTTCTTTGTCACGAAGATCGAAACGAAATCGTTACACTGACGATAAATAAGTTTTTCCAGACACTCGTGTTTAAACCAAAACGAGTCGTATGAAATTTTGTGAAAATAACAAAAAATTGAATCGACAGCAATTTTTTTAATACGTCTACCAAAAAATTAATGATATGTTAAGCAGATGACATTTACTTAATTAAATACACTGGAAATAATTTTTAACTCAAATGATGTTGAGTTCAATTTCTCAATCAGTTTCATTCAAATTTGAGATTAAATAAAAACTGTGACCAAATGCGAATATAACAAGTATACCACTGTGTATGCTCATACATCATATCTCGTGAGAAGCATTGGGAGCAGCCTAATTGGCTGCCAAGATCTGACCTCAAACCTGATGGTGATCCAAACATCAACACTTTATCTTTCTGGAAAAATGTAATGAGACTGATTTTATAAAATACACAGCAAATATTTTAAAAAATCCAAATTTATTGTGTCCCCCTTCAATGTTAAACTTTGCCTTTTGTATTCGAATAAAATTATTATTATTATCAGTTACTTCAGCTATTGCATCATGACATTATTTTTTAAACCCATTCAAATCTTTTGGAACAAGACAAAAAGACAATTACCCATTAAAATTATTTGTATTTATCCTTTTTATTATATTTCTAAATATAATTCTAAACTCTCAGTACAGTAACTAAACAATTTTTATTACTTTAAATACATACATATAGTCACGCCTTTTTCCCGTAGGGGTAGGCAGAGACCACTTCCGCTACGGTTCTTACACACATCTTTTGCTTCCTCTACTTTTATCAGTGCTCTCATACATGCTCGTCGGTTGTTGGTATTCTTGACCTGGCCTTTTTTCAAAACAATGTTGATCTGTTCGAGATATGTTCGCCGAGGTCGACCTCCATCGACTTGTCCATTCACACTCGCCTTATAAATTTGTTTCGTCAATCTTCCTTTTTACGAGTCCAAAACATCTAAGCATTTCTTTATCTATCTTTTTAACCGCAACTTCTTTACACCACAGCGTTTTCTTATCTCACTATTTTCTACTTTATCCAACCGAGTCACTGCGGCTATACTTCTCAGACTTCTCTTTTCCGCAGCATTAATCCTATTTTTATGCTTCTTCTGCCAAACCCAACATTCACTACCATACATAATTGTAGGAACCAACACACCTCTATGCACCGCCAGACGTGCCTTTTTGACACTTTCTGGCTATTCATAAAGCTATACAGTGCCCCATTAATTTGTTTTCCTGCCAACACCCTTCGCTCAATGTCACTGTCATACTTTCCATCTCTCGTAAACTTTGAACCCAAGTAAACAAATTCATTTACTTGTTGCAGTCTTTCTCCCTTAATCAGAACTTCACAGTTTGTCATGCTTTATTTTTTTTTTTTAAAAACCATTACTTTTGTTTTGCTTGCATTTACTTTTATCCTTTTGATTTTCAGGGCATCATGCTTAACATTAACCATCGCCTGTAACTCCCTCAGATGACCCTAATATGACTTGATCATCGGCGTAAAGAAGGCATTTGACGATCAAATCATACATTTTCAATCCATACGCACTCTCTTTCAAATCTTTGAAACAATTTTCTATGCATAAGTTAAACAGCCATGGCGAAGCCACACATCCCTGTCTCAAACCCGTGCAAGCTTCGTTTATCCTGACACAAGTAGTGGAATCCTCTTAAAGTGATTTCAGTGCTCGTATTAAAATACCGTTCACCCCATATATAGGCAATGTCGACCACAATTCACTCCTCACCACTCTGTCATAGGCCTTTTCCAAGTATATTAAAGCGCAATAGACCTTCTGACTTCACTTTACAATTACTTTAATTACTTAAATACTTGACTTCGAACTAATTAAACTTAATACTGACTTCTTCACGATCGCTGCCCTTTTTATATTTCCAAATCATAATTCCAGAAGAATCGTCATTATTCGAAACTATTGGACCCTCAGAATAATCCTTTTACCATTTCGGAACCATTAAACGCAGTATTCTAGAATTTGCCGGTACTTTCTTTTGTTACAATCGCCGCGCCGGCATAATAAAGCAGTCCCCCAATTGTGATCGACTCGCTGGCACCGACAGACACAGGGCCGGGTAGTTACATTATCTACGAGATTTCTTTGAGTCAATCGACGATTGGAAAGTACAAACTTTTTGATTTTGTTAATGTTTTCATCAGTAGCTAAGGTTGATGGCCTTCCTGAACAAAGTTTGTCTTTTACTGCTTCACGACCCTCAACATATGATTAATAAGCCAAATATTATGAACTTTATGTCAGTTGTTCACTTTTTCACATCTGCTTCAAGCATCTTATTTCGAAATCTTCTAGTCTCTGTCTTTTGACGGTCCTTAGCTTCAGCACCTGGTTAAAGGTAAACGTTTTACAGTAAAAGCTATAGAACTCAAAACGAATGCTTGTTTGTCCTTTAAAAAACCTTCACAAAGGCTTCCTTAAAAACACAAGAGCACTGAATTGGAAAACTTCAAAATGCTAAGTTGAAACCTAACGCTCAAAGTATATTTTATGCAAACTTCCCAAAAAATCAGTGATGAGTGAGGTCAACGAGTCCACCAGGCTGACTATTCTTAGAGCACTACGCGAGAATGTCTACATATTGAACACTACTTTGGAATAGTAGAATAGCAACAACAAGCCTACAAAGGATTAATAATTGAATCTTGAATTAAGACCTTATTGACCTACTTTATTTTAAGGTCTCAATAAAGATGAGAGACGAATGGAATTCTGCGAGTTGTGCACAGAGCACAAAAGATCTGACAGGTCTAGGCGCTTGAGAGGCTGCATAACCTTCACAACCCCCCCTACAATTTACAAATCTCCTGGCGTGAGTATATAGGCAGGAATTTTAACCTAATCGAGCCTTATGTTGTTAACTGTACCTAGACATGCTTCAAGACGTGTTATTAGAACTGCAAAATACTCTATTTGATGAACACCTGCAGCTAAAGAAAAGTTGATATGGCATTATGGAGTTTTGTGAGAGACTTTCTAAATGAAGAATGAATGAGTTACATTTTGCACAAAATTATCAAAATTGGTCTGTGGGTAATTGGAAAAAAAAATTTATTCGCAGAGGAAATTTAGGGTTATCCTAAAACATCCCGAGTGTCGTGAACGAGTCTGGTGAAGACCAGGAAAGAGGTTTTCTTTATGCGATATATCTGCAATGATTTCAATCAGCGGTGGCTCTGTTATGTTCTGAGGTGGTATATGTTTTGACGCTCGCAAAAAATTAGTTCATGTCCGTACGAGATCCGTTAATGCTAATTACTATATTTCGGAACCCAATTTCCTGTTTATGCAACACAACGTTTGACCTTACATTATTCCATTATCTTAATCAAGTTGGTAGACCAGTTATACAGTGGCCACCAAAAAGCCTTATGGCATTTATGGGATCGCCTAAAGACAAATTTTAATCGTCAAATACCTGCATCTAGAAAACTGAGGGAATTTGAAAATACATTTATCACAACATGAGAAGAAATTCCTCAAAATTTTATCAAAAAATTTAATTGGAAGCATAAATGATGTGATTTGAAGTATAGAAGGCAACACACGGGACTAGTGTCGCATTTACACCATTAATTTCGCTATTAGCGTCCTATTTACAACATAATTTACATAACAATTTTGTTATTGAGCTTTAAGAAAAAATTTATTTTAAATTTTCTACAGAAATATTGAAGATAATTCAATTTTAAAGTATCCAAATAGGTTTTTTTTAACTTTTAACGAAACCAATGTCCATAAAAAATTAATTCATTGCAGCAATTTTATTTTCTTACACAATGTTTTCTTAAAACAGTTTTTTTTTTATGAAAATAGTCGCAAAGAGGGTAGACCTATCGTGTGGGCAGCGGACGGCCCGCACTGCGACTATTAGAAGGGAAAGGGATTATAGAAAGGAAATGATTGTGGACATGCTTTTTAAAAAGTTGCAGGTCATAGTTCTCTGAAAAAACTGATTTTGGAAGCTTATTCCATTCCGTAGAAGCCCTGTAAAAGAAGGATTCTTGATGATTATTGGTCCTTGTAGTGTCAAGCTTGAGAGTAAATGTGTGAGACTGATCAGCATGCCGAGTTCTTCGGCCAAATGTGGCCAATGGTGGTACAAGAGTTTTTATTTCTCTGGAGCATCTGCCATAGATATATCTGTAGAGCAATGACTGGTCTGTAACTCATATTCTATGTTCTAGAGGGTGAAGGGTATCGGTGAGAGTTGAGCTGTTTATCAAGCGAATGGCTCTTTTCTGAATGGAATCTAGAAGACGAAGAGAATGCCTTGGTGCTGAACCCCAAATGTGCGAGAAATACTCCAGTAGAGGTCGGATTTGAGCCTTGTACGTCGCCAACAGTTGATCAGGAGTAAAAAACTTTCTGGCTTTCCACAGAAAACCTAGCCTCTGGCTTGCCGACTTTGCGATGTTAGCAACATGGTCATGCCAAGACATATTATTGGACACCGTGACTCCCAAAATCGAGATGGAGGGACTTGGTTCAAGGGTATTTCCGGACATTGTGATGGGATGATTTGAGGAATTCACTTTCTTGGAAAACGTGGCATTTTGTGTTTTTTGGGCGTTGAACTGAACAAGATTGTTGGTTCCCCACTCGACGATTGCTTTAAGATCTCTATTGATGGAATCAACCTGGTCCTGCCTGAGTCTATTTGTATCATTGACCGAAAGTGATCGATAGGATGTGAAAGTTGAGACAAGTGTGCTATCGTCTGCGAAACTGTAAATGGGGTTCGTGGTGGTTTTCAAGATGTCGTTGATGTGTAAAAGAAATAAGGTGGGGGACAGGATGGAACCCTGGGGGACCCCGGCATTGGTTTTAAACGCATCAGAAGAAATAACGTCAACTGCCACATGTAAGGAGCGATCTTGCATGAAGCTCAAAAGCCATTGGCGCAGTTTGGTTGGGAGACCGTATGCAGATAATTTACCTAACAATGCCTGGTGCCAAACGCGGTTAAAGGCTTTAGATATATCCAAGGCTATTGCACGGGATTCACCAAACTTTTCAATAGTGTTTGTCCAGAGCTGAGTGACATAAGCCAGCAAATCTCCAGTAGACCGAAGTTGTCGAAATCCATATTGTCTGTCATGGATTATCTCAAATTTCTCCAGATATTTGATAAGTTATGTGTTAATCGCTTTTTATAAAAACTTTTTATAAAAACACTTGGGTTCTTTGAACAGCACTAGTAGTTGTGTGTCGATAATACAATTTTTGACAGTTAATTTACTTAGATAGCACACCCTGCATATTGATTTTCATGGAGAAGATTTCTCGAAAAACAATAAAACCATTTTCAGTGATAATTATTTGTAACTGTTGTTTAATATTAAGTATCTATTCGTGTAAATGATTAAACGTAATTTTTTATTATAATTGATGATGGACCGTTCAATCAATTTACGACGGAATCGATTACCCCTTCGGCCCTCTCCACCGGTAAGACTCTCGAAGAGGTTATATACACTGTTATAGTGCATTGTTGATAGCCGTCTGGCATTGACTAGTTAATAAACTTCAACGCATAGACTTCATACATCAAGGCGTCACGACGAACCGTCCCCATTGTGTATCTTCCTAAAGTATATCGGCGTCGTTATACACTTATAAAAGGTGCATTACAGTCTGCCGATGCCGATATATAAATTCCCTTTCTCTATTTATGAGAATTTTTTAAACGAAGTGACATTGAGTTGAATATACCTATAATACCTAGTCGAATTAAATAAGATTGATGCGCGATATTCTTTCGTACAAAATTAATTCCGAATGGAAAAGATTCAAGGTAGTTTCACAAATTTACCACACGCTTTATTTAATTTTACATATATATTTATATAGTCAAGCCTTCCTCCCGTAGGGGTAGGTAAAGACCATTTCTTTCCACTTTCATATTTGCTCGTCGATTGCTGGTACTCTTGACCTGGTCTTTATTTAAAACAATTTCGATCTTATCGGTATAAGTTCGCCTAGGTCGACCTCTAACGACTTGCCCATTCACACTCACCTTATATAAATCTGTTTCGTAGGTATAGAGAAACTGGGGCATCTCACAATGGAGTAGGCAAAAACCTGGTGAAAAATATTTTTCATGTTTTTTTCCAGTTAAAACTACTGCCTACTGTCGACTTTTGATATACTTTGTAATTGTCTCCTTCTTTAATCTAGGCAGATCGCCTGTTTTTTTTCATCATCCCTCTGCCTATTGCACAGCTAAGTTGTCGCTCCATCGTTTTCGGGGGCGTCCTAAACTCCTGCGACCCATTGGTGATTTGTCGCGTGCTGTTCTGGCTATTCTTTCGATGTCCATTTCATTGATGTGCTCATTCCAGTCCCTTTTTCTGCTGAGAACCCACTCATTAATGTTTTCTACCTTGCATGTCCTTCTTATATTCTCGCTTCTATCTCTGTCCAAGATCGTATTTTCAGTTATTCTACGAAGTACTCTTATTTCAGTTGTCTTTAGAAGTAATTTAGTTCTCGTTGTGTCTGGTCGAGTTTCTGCCGTGTATATCATAGTTGGTCTTACTTTGTAATTATAAATATCCTTAATGTTTAGTCACTGCAGGAAAATATTGCGTGAAAATATTTCGTGCAATGTACCATGTGGAAATTCATACAGAACGGCTTACTTTTCTTACGTGGTTGTTGTCTACTGCTGCTTAACAATGGATCAGACGTAAGTCTATTCAATACGTCCTATTTCATTTCACCACTTGAATTTGTTTCCAGGATCACCTTAAACCTGTGGATCAATGTTGAGTCTATTCGAGTGATTCGAGAAGCAACATCCGGATCGGAAAAAAATCTTTTGGAAGTATTGCCATCACTAGTGTTCCCTTTTTGGTATATCTACTAAAAAACCCGTCTTTATTTCCTTCTGCACGTTGACTCATTTGAGCAGCATAAGTTAACTCTTCAAATCTTTAGTTTTCCTTCGTTAAGATCTATCGCTGGATTGCCCTTATTCCTTTGATAGTCGACCCGGCTTTCCTATAGTCCACATGGCAAAATTATGGGTATTTTTAAGCCACTGTTTGTTTTTTTTCTTTAGAAAACGTTTATGCTTATAGTTTGCAGCTACCATCTTTGTTTGAATTCATACTTGAAATGACTCAAAGTGTGTTTTAATTTGTCCAGTTGAATATCAGGACATTTTGTGAGCTTTTTTTTTCAAACAAAATGGCGGACAAAAGCGAAACTTTTTTTTGCAGCTCTCTTAAGCAAGGCCTGAACTTCATTTAAAATGAGACTACATTGCTCGGAAGCGCCCGGAACACATACAAAAACAATTTTGTTTATTTTTTTTTTGTCTCAAAAAGGGGACTTCTGTGTGATTGTATTCAGTAATTAAAAAAAATTATATACAAGGGACTAAAAATTAAATGTAGTGTGATTACTAATAAAGCACATGCGTTCACCTTCCATATCCATCTTGTTTATCACCCAATACCCACACAAAACTACTTCAAAGCTGCAGATGTAAGTTGTATAAACAATGAAAGTATCCAGTAAACTGAGCACACACTAGACAACGACTGAGTTCTGACTGCTTGTAATCTGCAGGGTGTAACGAGAAGGGTACGATAGGGGCGAGTTGTCATTAACAAGTTATTAAACTACAAGAAAACAATTTTTTTACGGTAAATACTCCTATGTGCATCTGTTTTGAAGGTCTCACAGAGTTGACCGTAAGTTGTAAGGGATCCCTGACAGCTGATAGATACCTATGACAAAGGTTTTTGAAGAAAAGACGGCACCGTGTTTATTCCTGCTATTGATATGAATCTTGTTCTTATGCGTGATAACGCTTGTTTGCACGTTATTAGAATAACAACCGGGTATCTTTGTTAAGTTGATATTAAAGTTCTAGAGTGGCCAGGAGTAAATCTGGAATTAAACGATGTACTACATATTTGGGACTACCTTAAACGGCGCATAAGACCTCGTAATATTGCTTTATATAGTTTGTGGAACTGCGATTAAGCTTGTGTGTTTGTGTGTAGGGTGGGTTTGGCATTGGAAGAATCCATTTGCCACAGACTTTTATTATATTATAATTGTTAAAGGTCTAGACCAATATTCCCTAAAAAAGTAACCAAAATGTCGAATATGGCCTTATTCTGGGTATTTAGCAGTACGTAGCACGCTGATCAGTCTCACCCATTTACTCTCAAGATTGACACTACAAGGACCAATCTCCAGAATCTCAAGAATTCTTTTTTTACAGGGCTGCTACGGAATGGAACAAGCTTCCAAAATCAGTTTTTCCAGAGAACTATGACCTGCAATTTTTCAAAAAGCGGGTCCACAATAATTTCCTTTCTACAATCCCCTCCCCTTTTAATAGTCGCATTTTTTTTATGAAAATAGTCGCAAAAAGGGTAGACCTATCATGTGGGCCGCGGACGGCCCGCACTGCGACTATTAGAAGGAGAAGGGATTATAGAAAGGACATGATTGGGGACACGCTTTTTGAAAAGTTGCAGGTCATAGTTCTCTGGAAAAACTAATTTTGAAAGCTTATTCAATTCCGTAGCAGCCCTGTAAAAGAAGGATTCTTGATGAAGATTGGTCCTTGTAGTGTCAATCTTGAGAGTAAATGGGTGAGACTGATCAGCGTGCCGAGTTCTTCGGCCGAATGTGGTCAATGGTGGTACAAGAGTTTTTATTTCTCTGGAGCATCTGCCATGGAAATATCTGTAGAGCAATGACTGGTCTGCAACTCTTCTTCTATGTTCTAGAGGGTGAAGGGTATCTGTGAGAGTTGAGCTGTTTATCAAGCGAATGGCTCTTTTCTGAATGGAATCTAGAAGACGAAGAGAATGCCTTGGTGCTGAACCCCAAATATGCGAGCAATACTCCAGTAGAGGTCGGATTTGAGCCTTGTACGTCGTCAACAGTTGATCAGGAGTAAAAAACTTTCTGGCTTTCCACAGAAAACCTAGCCTCTGGCTTGCTGACTTTGCGATGTTAGTAACATGGTCATGCCAAGACATATTATTGGACACTGTGACTCCCAAAATTGAGATGGAGGGACTTGATTCAAGAGTATTTCCGGACATTGTGATGAAATGATTTAAGGAATTCACTTTCTTGGAAAACGTGGCGCTTTGTGTTTTTTGGGCGTTGAACTGAACAAGATTGTTGGTTCCCCACTCGACGATTGCTTTAAGATCTCTATTGATGGAATCAACCTGTTCCTGCCTGAGTCTATTTGTATCATTCACCAAAAGTGATCGATAGGGTGTGAAAGTTGAGACAAGTGTGCTATCGTCTGCGAAACTGTAAATGGGGTTCGTGGTGGTTTTCAAGAGGTCGTTGATGTGTAAAAGAAATAAGGTGGGGGACAGGATGGAACCCTGGGGGACCCCGGCATTGGTTTTAAATGCATTAGAAGAAATACCGTCAACTGCCACATGTAAGGAGCGATCTTGCATGAAGCTCAAGAGCCATTGGCGCATTTTGGTTGGGAGACCGTAGGCAGATAATTTACTTAACAATGCCTGGTGCCAAACGTGGTCAAAGGCTTTAGATATATCCAAGGCTATTGCACGGGATTCACCAAACTTTTCAATAGTGTTTGTCCAGAGCTGAGTGACATAAGCCAGCAAATCTTCAGTAGACCGGTGTTTGAGATAAACCAATTTTGTATGAATGGGCTGGAAATCTGCCGTGATTAAATTTAAGTCGTGTTATGGTAACTGCTTTCTTTCTGCTTAAAGTGTAATCTGACAAGTGTGGAATTCTCAGTGGTAATTTGGGGTGTATTAGTGTGTAATGATTAGTGGATGTGGCAGTGAAGTCTTTCCAATGCCTCTCCCAACTTATGAGCATTTTATTTTTTTGCATTTTGACTATATCAGAGAATGGATGAATTTCGACAAGGTTTGTAGAAGACGTTGCTTGCTTCTGTAGCTAACTTGTCAGCTATTTCGTTTCTCAATATTCCGCAGTGACCCTTTACCCATACCATGGTAATTTCCAGATTCGATTTTGCTAACCAATGTTGATCGGACAGAATCGGACATTATGGCGATTGAACTTGTTCTGTAGTAATGAAAGACGATGCCATTGTTCTAGGTCTTGATAAATAAACAATCACACCATATTTTTTTTTGGAAAACTATCGAAGAAAGCGATACCTAGTTTGTTAATACAGGCGTACAGGCGCATAACACTTTATTATATTGCTTCATATAGTGTTTGGGACTGCGAGTGAGCTTGTTTTGTAGTGATGAAAGATGATGCATCATTCTAGGTCTTACCAAATAAACAATCACGCCATTTTTTTTTTGAAAACTTTCCAAGAAAGCAATATCTAGTTTTTTAACACAGAAAAATCTCGTGTGGAGTTCTTGAGTATAAATGGTGACCAATCTGATGTTCCGATATCTAGAGCTGCATAGAATAATAAGTATGTACAGTTAGTTAAATTTTTAGTTTAAAATGCCCAAACTGCTAATAAACGTACATACATACATACATAAAGTCACGCATTTTTTCCATGGGGGTAGGCAGAGACCACTTCCTTCCACTTGCTACGGTTCTTACACACATCTTTTGCTTCCTCTACTTTCATCAGTGCTCTCATACATGCTCTTCGGTTGTTGGTACTCTTGACCTGGCCTTTCCTCAAAACAATGTTGATCTGACCAAGATATGTTCTCCTAGGTCGACCTCTACCGACTTGTCCATTCACACTCGCTTTATAAATTTGTTTCGTCAATCTTCCTTCATCCATGCTTTCAACGTGTCCAAACCATCTAAGCATTCCTTTATCTATCTTTGTAACCACATCTTCTTTTACACTACAGCGTTCTCTTATCTCTACCATACATAAGTGTAGGAACCAATACACCTCTATGCACAGCCAGACGTGCCTTTTTGACACTTTCTGGCTATTCATAAAGCTATGCAGTGCCCCATTCTTTTGTTTTCCTGCCAACGCCCTTCGCTCAATGTCACTGTCATACTTTCCATCTCTCGTAAACTTTAAAAATAAGAATAAAACCACGATTTAAAATTAATAATCCAACGTATTATCAAGTAGTGTACTAGAGCGTATAAAAGTTGAGAATTTGCTCGAAGAAGGTGTAAAAGAGGAGTTCGTAAGTAAATTGATCAAGAAATTTGACAGTTTAGATGAACCATCTGAGGTTAAAGAATTCTTGAAGTCATTTAGGAAGGAATTGTGGAAGTTGCTATTGAAGTGTGTGGTGTCAGTAAAAGAAAGAAAGGATGCAAGTTAAAGAAAATGTGCGTAGAGGTTCAAAAAGCATGGTCAGAGAAGAGGAAAGTCCGACTGAATTAGCTGGCTACAAAGGCCAATCAAAGAACGCAAAGGGCAACGAATAAGTATGTAAACAAGGCAAGAAATGTGTATAAAAGGTTGAAAGGTGTGGCAGAAGAGGTTGTGGCAAGAAAAAAAGGAAAATGATAAAAATGAATTTGATAGGTTATCTGACAATTTCCAAAACAACATTAAACTCTTCTGGAAGTCCATAAGAACAGCTAGAGCTAAAAATACTACCTCGCAATTTAAAAAAATAAGAAACTAAGATGGTAGTATGGTGAAAGGAGAAAAATGCGTTTTCTAAAGATAGAAGGAAATACTTTAAGTTTATTGGAGAAAAAATATTCAGAATCGCAATCCCAATTCAGGAACATGAGTGAAAGTTGCAACGAAAGTGAAATTAGTACTACAAACATTGTGGAAGCGTTGAATAGTATGGAATGGGGTATGGCTGCAGGGTGTGACAAAATTACGGTTGAAATGCTAGAAATGCTAAGAATTTCTATGCCCATTTCTGACAGGACCCACCCTGTAGAACATAGTAATCCATTAATCAATCCTGTGCTGTAAATGCACTGCTATTAATTCTGCAAAAGGATGGTTTTAAACTATTTTTGATACGTTAAGCGAATTCATTTACCGATTTTTGTAATACTTTATAAAAAAAATTCCGTAACATTATCTCAACTGGAAGCGAAATTCGAGAATGACGGCGTCCCTGCTTTTTGCTCCTTCGTCTAATTCGTTTTATTCTTTTTGAGTAATCAATCTTCATGTGCATGGTTTTTTTTCTCAAATGGCGGTTTGAGCGAGTGAAATTGAGATATTGAGAAATTGTGCAACGTTCTCCTCTCCGCCGCGACGGACATCCGAGTTTGACGAATGGTCCTTCGCCACTTTAAACTAAAACTTCTCTATTCTTACGTCGACGTCGTTCGGGCGGCGGCGGCGGCGTCTATGGATCTAAATTAGAGCGTAATGACGCCGGCGAAAATTTTCTAAAATTCACCCGCTCTTTTTTTATTATTTTTAAGGGTTAACGGTAGATTAGATTTGATGAATGGGTAAAACTAACTTGCCCAGACGACATATAGGATCATTATGGGAGTCGAACGAATAGCGCGAACGTTACGTGTATGGTTCCGAAGTTTTGGTAGTTCACCAAACGATTAATCAAGTTTTAATCGCCTCGTTTTAATTACGACATGTTAGTTTTTTATATCCTGTTGGAAAAAATGTCTTAACACTCATAGAACTTACAGTAAATACAAAACAAAATCATATGCACGTCATCAATGACCTAGATGTTTTATATCAGTGATACCACCTATTGAAATATTCAGTCTGACCAACATCCACCGACGGGCGCAATTCTTGTACAATAAATTGATAAACTTACTTTAAACAGTTCGTTTCATAACAGTTTATGCTGTTGTATTATTTATTTAGAAATGGAATGAAATAATTCCAGTATCAAGTTTAAAAAAATGTCTTTACAGGAAAAAATTGGTCTCGTATTTAAAATGGCAAGATTGTCAAGTAAAACAGAACTTAGTTTCTGTAGCTGTGACGCTATCTAATTGTGCGACGTTTATTGCATTCTTTTTAAAGTCAAATTCTTTAGATTTCTCTAGTAACTGCATATACAAAATCTGGTAATTATGCTTGCCAGTAAACCTCTCAATATTTTGTTGAATAGTCTTACCATTGTATTTATATAAAGAAAAAGGTGTTACTGCCAAGAATTTCTTTCAAGTGAAGCCAACAATTCTGGCTGTATTTAGGGTCAAGTTCTCTCTTTTTATTTTTGACTTGTACTCCCCTTAACTAGTAGAACAATTGTACCTTTGTTGTTCTTCTTGCTCATGCTGAATTGTAAAAAGAGTGATGAATAAAGCTGCTCTGATTGTTGTTGCTCTGAATTTCCCTGTATTACGGCGTCACACTTCTACATGCCAATGTAATGCAGAGCGCTTAATCAGCAAAACAGTCATTGATAGCAGTGATATCATCGTTAATTGTCTTTTGTTTGGGGAAAAACACCCATTCTTAATTTGTCACTTAAAAAGGTATACCCTATTTTAGACATTTTATTTCTTTCATGCTAAGATATCAAATATATACCTACCATGTGAGAATTGTGTTCAAGTTAGTTCATTTCCAACACTAGCCACTTCTTTCATAGTAACGGGTGTGCTGCTTTCGAACTTCTATTGCAGATAAAATGAATATTACTGGAATTATTTCTCAGTACATTTATACATTTTTTGAAGATTTCTTTTTTATTTTGGCTGACAATATACATTCTATTTTTTTTGTATAAAAATCAACCCCTATTAAAATTATCGAATTGTCTTTGTCTATGTATAAAAATAATGTGTTAAAATTTTAAGTTATTTAAATTGTTTCTAATTATAATAATCAGTAAAATCCGCATCTACAAACTCAATAAAGAAAAATGTTACTTAATCATGGTCATCAAAAAACCAGAATAAATAAAACCAATATATTTCAAATATCTATAAATAGTTACAACAGGAGAAAATTAGTTTTAATCTATATTTTCGATTTTTTTTTCTTTTTCCTTTTCATAAAGAATATCTGCATATGATTTTGCTGCGGCATAGTCCCTTCTTTTGGCCCAGGGGTTGTAAATTAATTTATACATTGTTAAAAAGCTTATGGTAAATCCAACTGCGGCTATTCCTAAATACATTGGTTTTCCAGATTGTGTGGAAGCAAAAGACTTGTACCATGACATTGTTGTTAGTTTTTTACTATTTTACTTTTTTAGAATTTCGGAACTTTCTTCAGAAGATACTTTACTTTCACTTTTCATCTGGTTCTTCAGTTCCGTTTTAAATACAGGCTTCCAGATATAAATTCCTCCTAAGCATCCAATTAATGTTCCCAAAAATATTTGAGTCGTTGAAAAAGAACGAGGTTTTCTAATTCTTAATTTCATTAGAAAAGTAAATGTTTAGTTAAAAATTTGGATTTTCAAGAATGAAATTAATAGTAAGGTTATGTTACCTCATATTCTACAAATATTTTTTTAGCACACATCAATGTCAAAAAGAATAGAGATGTGTATTTAAGTTAAAAATTACCCCTGACTTTTGTTGGTAGTTATTATTGTTAACATTGTTATATTACAATTAGCACCAAAAAAAAGTTCAGTTTTTGTTGGTAAACGCTAAAATCATAATCTTTAAACTAATAGAAGTTTTTGTCAAGAACTGTTACTCTAGACTACTTATCCTTTAATTTGGTTGAATAGTCACGAAATATCTTCTTTTTCACACAAACTTTTTGTTCATATCACAGGTAGTGGAAGAATTTTAGTTTGAAAATATTATTTCTACGTGTTCAACCTATAAATAATATTTTACTGATTGTGAAAATGAAATTAGCAACAAAAGAATCTGCAAAATTTATTGCTTGCAAATCAACAGCAGTTAAAATAAATGAAGCTGGTATCGCACTGCTTGGTAATGTATTGATTAAAGAAATCGAATCTGGAAAGTTATCCACTAGAACTTTAACCAAACAGATGTACATCCAAAATCGGAAGATAAAAATGCCATAAATTGGATATTCGTTGCTGGTATTTTAAATTTCTGTTTTGGCATCATCAATTAGAGGAAGGACGGGTAGTAGATGACTATACTTATGCGCTGCTTAAATAGAGCTATTAAGTTTTTATTTTACATTACAGGTTGATATTGTAAATCCTAAATTTTACTCTACAATATCTGAAAATCAATCAAAAAGTATTTTGAAAAGTGTATGAAAAATTTAATGGATCATTTAAAAATGTAAAGAAAGCTAATCACAGTGCTGAAACAATATTAAGTTTAATTGTAGAACATTTTGATTGTTTTATTGATGAAGCAGGTTACAAAGAATATAGTTTATTTTTACAAAGGAGCACAAATTTTATTTGGTGATATGTTGGCATTTTTTAAAAATTAAGGTGGGTTCTTTAAAAAATATGGTGGGTGCTCGATGATCCTGTGCGAAGTTTGCGGATTATAGAATGTTTCTTATTTTAACTTATGGTTAATTTAAATTATTACATCATAGTAAAATATTTTAGTGAAATCATAAAGGAATGTATTGATAATCAGAAAATTAATAAAATATACATAACTGGTATTATAAAATAAAAACTCGGAGAAGGTAATTAAAATTTAAAAAATACTATGAAGTATACTATTGTCACAGGTTGTTGGGGTTTTTGAATATAAAGATGAATTTATTAGGTTACTTAGATGCTAATCAAACTTTTGAAATTGGAGATAATGAAGAAATAGAAATAAGAGGTTGCACAACACATGATGTGGAACTCCTCAAGAAATATGTTAAAACCAAATTAAGTAAAGATAAAAGTATCAATTCTGTGCTAATTGATCAAACAGATTGAGGAAAAGGGTTTACCATTTTACAAAATTTACTCCACTTATTATTAATACTCCGGAATATAACATGCCAAGTATGTGCAGTCAAATTTATTCTCCTTAAAATATGTAAGTATAAAGAAAATTTATAAAATGAAAGCTCATAGAACTTTTTTAATTAAAAATGTTGTGACTGCCTTTGTGGTATTATTTTAAATCTAGTTACAATGATATTGAAAATTTTAAAATATATATTTATTAGTTCTTTTAAAGCTTAATAAATTGAAACAGTAAAATATTTAGCTTAGCTGGAAACGATTTTTTAAGTATTTATAAATTTAATACCTACTGGTTTTTATAAACCTACTTATTTTTATGGTGATGTTTATGCCATAAAACTGTTACCCTTTGCGTTTTGTAAAATTGTCCAACAGTGCAATTGGGTAATTGACAATATTTTTAAATAATTTTTCTTTTAGGTTTGCAGACAATTCAGCATAGCAAATGAAATGTTTGGGATCGGAAAAGCGAGTTCTTTTGCATAGATGCATATTGGATTTTAATTAGTTGTTTAATCTCGTGGATGAAGAAATGTAATGCACATTTTTGAAAAAGGTAGATTATGTTGTTTATTTGAACTCAAAATTACCACTTCCACAAATGTGACAAAAGTATGTGAGGTTTTGTTGGAGTATTCATTGCAAGTATTTTATTAACAAACACAAATGCAAAACAATATGAGGTGGGCGTTGAATAGTCTAACGTTACTAAATACTAATTGCAAATTATGTATAAATCAGTTAGTTTGGTTGAGTAGTCACGGAATTTCTTATTCCCTACTGCAAGTAATACCAAACTTAAGTTCTGTGTTTGTAACTTTTAAATGAGAGTATTTTTTGAAAGATGATAGGGTAAAATTGTTTTAGCTCTAAAAAGATTACAAAATCAGGCTTTTGTAACGGTTAAAACATACATATTTGGTATTGAACAACTTTGTGATGTTTTGGGCGAAGAAATCGAATCTGGAAAATTATCCACCAGTAACCATTAAAAAACGGAACATAAAATTGGTGTTTATTGCCGATACTGTATAGTTAGTTTTTGATATCCTAAATCAGATGAAGTATGAATAGTAGATCTTCGTTGGTAATAGATAAATATACCAGATATTTTGGGATAGGCACTGCATTAAAACAAAGGTATGTTAATAATGTATTTTAAAATGATTATTGAAATTGGTAAAGTTAGGTCAAAGCTGTTTCAGTTCTTATTACCATTTAATTATGTCAGAAGTGTTTATTTTAAACATTTAACAAGTTTAATTTCATTAAAGAATGTAGAATATTATATATTAAATTTTTTTTTGTTGTGTTCACATTTTTACAGTTATGATTACCACAAATTTTTTTCCTGATAGGTAATTTCAAATATTGCATATTGTTAAATGTCAAATTTTCACAAAGATCCAATCCTCAGTTTTGCAGACACCACTATATCTTTCAGTCCAACTTTAAATTCCTTATTCATTTTAATTTTTATTTAATTATATAATTAAAAACAAGTTTTGTGTTTGCAGGAATAGTTAATTAAATGATTTGAAAATAAATCTGTATCACTATGTTGTGAACAAACAATTAACAATGATGGTTAGTAATGAATTAATTTTAAACATGGAAATTCACATCCTTATGTAGTCGCAAAGTTTTGGGTTGTGTGTTAACAAACTTATTTCATTCAAATAAAAAACTGCTAAAAAGTAAGATACTGATACAGACAACAAATATAAGGATTTATAAAACCCTAATAATACCTGTAATTACCTATGCGTGAAGCAAGTTATGACCATAATGAGTTGAAGACAGATTAAGCATGACAGAACAATTAAGAACAATTCTGTGACCTGTACAAATGGAAGATGGCCAATTTAGAAACAGAACAAAATAGAGAAATATTACAAGTACTAAAAGGCAAAGCCATATATAGATAAAGAATGCTTTTATGGGAATGTTAGACAATGATTTAAAATGGTAAGTTTACCTTTTATTGATTTTAATAGTTTAAATTACCCTAAATATTTATTGATTATTCTGTTTAATTTTTAGAGAATATTGAATTTTAAACGAGATAAATTGATGATCAACCAGAAGAGGCCAAGAAATTAAAGAAGAGTATGGATTTTGCTCTGAGTGGGGTCACATATTTCGAAAACTCCCTTCGACACGTCCCTGTGAGGTGCATAAATATTATTTATTTGTTACTGTTGTTTGGAATGCTCATAAATTGCATAGATTTTATTTAAATATTGTTGATTCTATAAACAATTGCCCCTATTGATGAATCAGTTAATTAGTATCGTCTTCGACGATGGCGCAGATATTAACTGGCCACAGAGATGTCGAGGATGTCTGTTCAAGTTCAACTACTCTCAGGTGTGACTACAATCGTCTTTCAATTATTATTTTGGCCATTAGCTGCCATCTTATACTCTAATCGGATATTATTATATTGTGAACATTCTTACAAATTTTTATGTGGAGTGCTGTTACCAGATCATAGACGTCGGGGTTCCCACAACTCCAAGAAAACTATGTGGATTTAGCATGGTAAGTCGTAGGAAGCAATTGATTTAATTTTCATTTTAACATAAAAAATAGTTAAAAGTTACAGTTCATTTTTTGAACTACTTAAGGGCTTTCATTCGAAACAACAGTAAACATGTGCTTTTATTGTATCATTCAAGTTTTATTGAATGTCTGCCAACACCCATCGCTCGATGTCTTTTTATGCATAAATATTATCTTATAAGGTTTAATAAATTTACAATTATTTATGAACCTATGAATGATTGATGTAAACAGAGTGGAGAGACTACGAAACACCGCACAAAGCGGAGGCTAAAAACTCTGTGCTTCTATGACTGTAGGTCTTTAAGTGTCTCTAGTGTCACAGCCTTATGAATAGTTACACATTTTCGTCTCGCTAGCTCGTGTGACGCGGCCTTGAATTTTTACTCCTAGCGTGCGTATAGAAGTTTTACTTCAGTAAAAGAAAATATACACATTCAAAGATTTACCAAATTCATTAAAGTTATGATACTAGAAACATTTACAAAATGTTCACGAAAAACATGACAAAAATTGTTTTTTTTTGTACTTTCAAACTAAAAAAAAAAACAATTGATTCTTCCCTTGATAGTAGGTTAGCGATCTGCTATACCTGTCTTTCTCCAGAATAGGAGCGGGTCGCCAGACATTGGCTAAGGATATGGAGGCTGCTTTCCACCTCTCCACACAATCTATATTTAGGGGTGTTGGCCAGCCCCATATTGTGCATGTGGTATCCAAGGGTACCATTACCCGTTAGTATGTGTACTGCTCGTTTGGCATCCCTCCTACTCAGTGACGTAATGCTTCCGGGTCCTCTCGGGGAGAATCAAAACGACCAGAAAATAAATTTTTTTATTAAATTATATTTCTTTTTTTACTGTTGTATTAATTTATTGTTTTTTTTGTTTTGAACTTTAATTTTAAAAAAATTTAATACTTTTTGTGCCCTTTCGTGTATGTGTTCCTACCTCTGTATTAATTTTAAGTTACAACTGTATCTATTCTATATTTTTCCATATTCTGAGATGGCAAAATTTTTTTTCAAATGTTTATCGACCTATTTGAGATGACTCTTACAAGGTAAACCTCGCGGTCTTTTAATAAAGCTTGTTAATTGGTTTTTATCGTGTAATTACTGGTTTATTAGTGATAACGTCTCTAATAGGTTGTATTGAATATTCTTAGTTATCTAAAAAAAATTTGGTTGTCTGTAAAGTCGGTTTACGGACGATAATTTTACTTGATATCGTCATAAGAAAACATTGATGAAAAATTGCATACTTTTATGAATTATGAAATGAATTATTATCACTGAATGATCATTATTTTGTATAATACAAATGAGTTAATTGAAAATTACAATATTTTCGATGAATTAACATTTATTTGCACTCGTTATTTCAAATATTTTCTGTCTCTCTTCTACTCGGACGCATCGGCCGATGGAGTGGAAGAGAGATAGATGCGTCACAAGCCAGACGCTTAGGCTGATCGTGCCTCTATATCGATTGTTACGCGCTATCGCATGCACGCTCGGCTCAGGCCGAACGTGACAGTGAGTCATGCTTTTTCGTGCGTGCAGCCGGCGATCATCGATTTTTAAGACGTTATCACGTCAAAAATTGTAAGACGAATTGCCTGTATTTGTTTATTTATCTTTTTGTTGTTAAAATGAACATTATTAAACTATTATACTACAGTCTGTGTCACAACAAGATTAAAATATCCATTTAAAACTACTCACATAATATGAATGAAAATTTATAGACATGGATAAAAAATTATGACGAATTTAAACAAAATATTTTGACAGACATGCTACTTTTGGTTATACTCCATATCAAAAATTATCTGTGAACATCTCCTAGCCCTAGACTCTAGATCAAGTAAAAAATATCTTAATGTGGTGGTCAGTAGGAAGGTCAAAGGTAATTAGTGTTATGTTAAAAAATTGGTTTACAAGGATTGTAGAAAAGTGATGTACAGTTTCGCTTTAAGAACATCAAACATCTTTATTTTTTTCGTTCAGTCAGAAAATTTAATAATTTTCACGGTAATATTTTTAAAATAACACAGTTGCTGTCCACTTCCGGTACAAACAGAAGTAAAAATTCATTTTTAAATTCGCCAAATTTTGTTGTCCAAGTCTACAAATTTTCATCAATATTGTGTAAGCAGTTTCCAATGACAACGACAAGTTGAACTCGTCGTGTCACGCACTTGTATAACTTAATTTTTAAATTTTTTTATTTGATTTTTTTTGTAGTGCTTAAAATAAATATATACATATTTTTTTAAATTTGTATTTCTTTTCCTATCCTCCATAACCGGTCCCTTCTAAATCTGGTAAAAACGCAAATGAAAATGCAACGAGCATTTAAAAGTAACTGTTAAAAGATCTTGCTGAGATCCCTCATAACCGGTCTTTCTAAATCTGGTAAAAACGCAAATGTAAATGTGAAGAGCATTTGAAAACTATGAAAAGATCTTGTTAAAATGTGAGAAATGTTAATTTTTATTTTGTGTAGATAAAAAGTAAATAGTAAAAAAATTAAAATGAGTTGAAATTTGCAACAAAATTTAAAATTTCATGAACTTCCGATAGATGGCAGCACTTTTATATTTTACACTTACACTTAACTGTTTGCTATATAAGTAAGTGTCCAAAAAGGTGGGAAAAGAGGGCGGGAGGGTATTAACTATCTAACAAATCACTTAACCCAACTGTCTTAAATCCTAATGAAGGGGGTGAATATTCCCCCATATTTTGTTTAAAAAATCTATCATTTTTTGATAATTACAAGATAGTTTTGTTATTTTGTTTAAAAAACAAAAATTAGCGACAGTTTTCTACTTTTAAAAATAAGTAGTTTGGCTATTATCTAGTAGATGGCGCCACTAGCAATTTGCAAAAATACAAATAGAAGTCTGTATTTAGTGTTGCAGAAATGCAGAAAATATTTTATTTTAGATACAACAATACGCGACAGTTTTCTTCTTTTAAAAATAATTAGTTTGCATACTATCCAATAGATGGCGCCACTAGTAATTGGTGTTGTATTTTGTGTTGCCTAAAACTAGTGGTAATTTTTTAAAACACTGATGATAAAACCAGATTTCCTTCAAATATAATTTGTTTTTTATTGTATTAACAATATATTCAGTGTAACAGGTGTATTTTATAATGAAATAATAAAACAGAAGAAATAATTTTAATGTTTATTTAAATTTTATGTTTGCAGTATACAGACAACTATAGATAATAAAATTTAGCAGCAAATAACAAAAATATACATACAATTTCCAATTTACCACAAAATATATTTTAACTGTTACATACTAATTCACAGATTTTTTTTGGCCTCGTTGGTTAATTTACATATATCCTAAAGGTTTTGATTTAACTGTCAGTGTTGCACTCCAATTAGATAATCAATATAATTTTTTTCCAAAGAAAGTACAATTGGTGTTAAGATAGTAACTTGTTATTGTAGATAGGCAACACATAAAACACATAAGTGTTATGTGAATTGCATATCAGCATTGGTATACTCATATATTTAATACTCCTTTATTGCTAGTCCCCGTAAGTGGAAGTGTTGCCCACCAAGAGGGACAGAAACTGCAATCTTTTATCTCACTTATTCATACTCGATCCGTTTTGCGCAAGCGTTGCGACTGTAGTGGGGAAACTTATAATGCAGTTATAGTAAATATTTTCTTGAATGCTTCATAGCTTAGCGGCAAAGCTCCATTCTCGGGCTTGCGTATAGCATTTCAGGTCTAAATTACGGAGACAAATGTACGTATGTCTGCACCGTTGGGTTCTCATCCTTTTCCGGACCCCTACTAGCAATATAGGATATATGTATGTTACCAAGGTTTATGTGTAACTCACATAATACATACGTAGATAGGCAACACATACAACAAACAGGTGTTATGTGAGTTACATATCAGCAATGGTACTGTATGTGTTGCCTATCTACATATGTATTATGTGGGCTACACATCAACCTTGGTAACATACATTTGTACCAATGCTGATATGCAATCCACATAACACCTATGTGTTGCATGTATTGCCTACCTACAGTTATATAAAAGACAATTTTAATTTAATAACTTAAACTTCCGGTCTAAATTATTCAAACCTAACAAAAACAATAAAAATAATGGATCCTAGCAAAAATCCTTTGGAACTGTTATATTTTTTAATGGGATAAATTTGAGTGTATTAAGCGTATCAAGACACTTTTTGCAACAATGTATTTTTTTTGGAGTATCGATTATGTGAATATCAAGGATAACTGATTTTTAATAGTTTTCTATCTATTGACAACACTGTTACATTTATATAGTTTGCAACATTATGGACTACTATTTTTGAGCAACACCTGTTTTGCAATAAACTATCAATTCGTTTATTACTTAAAATAAATATTAATAATAATTACTAATATAATTTTCTAAAAAATGAATGATAATAAATATAAATTTACAACAACTACATGTGCCCTTAAATAGAAAATTTACCGTACAATATTACATCTATAGAGTATTGTACAGGGTAATTCGTTAAAGTTCGCGATCGATCATTTCTAGAATCGTTTATTTTACAAACTATATGCTAAAATAAATATGAATTTTGCAACAAATCACAATAGGTCGTTTTTTGAAAATGACTTTCATCATGGTGTAAACTTGAAATTTTTTCACACGAACGATCCTAGATATAAGTCTATCGGCACATTTAATGGAATATCTTATATAATAATAATATACGTGTTACTACATGCAATATACACAACAGAGAACATGCTTTATTAAAAAAAGTAGACATACTCCATACGCAGGAATCCCAATTGCAGTACCAACAAAACTGAAATTGATGGATTTTGTTCAGCAATATTAATCCCCGACTGGTCACAAGAAAAACACGCGAGATCTGCATCCGTTTTATTTGGCCGCACATCCGTATTTACCCACCAACATTATGGCATCATAATAGGGACTGCCTAAGGAGTTTATACATACATAACATGTTTTGCCCCCGAAAAGCCTTCTTTCAAAGTCAAAGGCACTATGGGAATTTTTTTATTATTATTTTAATGATGTTTTAAACCCAAACAAATTCCGCTCTGTATGGGTTAGATGTTAAGGCATCTGCTCTTTGACAGTGGAACCAGTGTTTCGAATCCTGCTGAAGACAAAATTCATCATGATTTTTCTCCTGAAGACATTTACTCAGAGCTTTCCTACACTAATACGAATTTCTTTCAGATGATTAAGATTATTCAGGATGACAAAATTTAACGATTTTTTTCTCCTATTGGGGTTGGTATCAAAGTCAGTTATCCCAAGTAAAAGGTCTACTGTGCATTTCAGGTTCTAGTTTTGGTTACCCGAAGTGTCTTTGACTGCGAACCGAAAGTTCTCCGCGGTAGCATAGACCTTCTCCTATACAAAGCGGGCTTTCTGCAAGACCCATTTTGTATAAATTTATGCAGCAGTATCCTGTATAGATCGTTGTTGCATGCATTATTTTTCCTGGTGTCTTGGCACCCACATCAAGCAGAGCTTGTGTTTCCCCATTCTAATACTAGTTTAGAATCAAACTGGTACGGAGTCAGCTCTTTCAGCACCACCTGGTTGTCTGACATGATGTAGATTCTCCAGTCTTTATAGAATGATTTTTTTTTGTTTAAGGTCCAGATTAGATTGTGTTAAGTTAAGTCTCCATAAGTAAAATGTTAGAATAGGTTGATTTGGGTAAAAATATCGGGAAAAATGTTTTTCTCATAGAACGTTGTGAATTCCTATAACTTTTTACATGTACCCTTTCGAGGAAAACTTTGTACATGCATTAACTCCCCAATAAATTGTCTCTATATTATGGTGAGCAAATACGAAAGTGTCTCATTTTATTGGAACGAAGTTCCTTATCGCACGGTACGGGTTAGGCGATATAAAGTGTAAGATTTTGCCGTCACGAAACACGAAACAGCAGTTGCAAAAATAACGCGCATGCGCGTTCTGTTGTAGAGGAGAGGAGATGCAAAGCATAGAAATACTTAGCAACGTGACGTATTAGTTTACTCAGCATAGTCGGCAAATTGTATGCAAAGATATTGATTAAAACAGTAACGAATGAAACTGAAAAGATGATATGGGATGTGCAAGAAGGATTTAGAAGAGGAAAGAGAGATGTATGGATCAGGTCTTTTCATTACGAGGTATAGTTGAAAAATTCTTGACTAGAAGTCAGAAGGTCTATTGCGCTTTAATAGATTGGAAAAGACCTATGACAGAGTGGTGAGGAGTGAATTGTGGTTGACATTGTCTATGTATGGGGTGAACGGTAGTTTAATACGAGCACTGAAATCACTTTACGAGGATTCCACTGCTTGTGTCAGGATAAACGGATCTTGCACGGAATGGTTTAACATCCAAAAGGGTTTGAGACAGGGATGTGTGGCTTCGCCATGGCTGTTTAACTTATACATAGACGATTGTTTAAAAGATTTAAAAGAGATTGAAAACGAACGATTTAATTGTCAAATGCCTTCTTTACGCCGATGATCAAGTCATATTAGCGTCATCTGAAGAGGAGTTGCAGGCGATGGTTAATGTTATGCATAATGCCGTGAAAATCAAAGGGATGAAAATAAATGTAAGCAAAAACGAAAGTAATGGTTTTTGAAAGAGAAGAAAGCATGACAAACTGTGAAGTTTCGATTGAGGGAGAAAGAGTGGAACAAGTAAATGAATTTGTGTACTTGGGTTCAAAGTTTACGAGAGATGGAAAGTATGACAGTGACATTGAGCGAAGTGTGTTGGCAGAAAAAAAGATGAATGGGGCACTGCATAGCTTTATGAACAGCCAGAAAGTGTCAAAAAAGGCATAGAGGAGTGTTGGTTCCTACACTTATGTATGGTAAAGAATGTTCGGTTTGGCAGAAGAAGCATGAAAATAGGATTAATGCTGCGGAGTGACTCGGTTGGATAAAGTAAAAAATAATGAGATAAGAGAACTACGTGGTGTAAAAGAAGATGTGGTTATAAAGATAGATAAAGGAATGCTTAGATGGTTTGGACTCGTAGAAAGGATGGATGAAGGAAGATTGACGAAACAAATTTATAAGGCGAGTGTGAATGGACGGAAGTCGGTAGAGGTCGACCTCGGCGAACATATCTTGATCATTGAAGAAAGGCCAGATCAAGAGTACCAACAAACGACGAGCATGCATGAGAGCCCTGATGAAAGTAGAGGAAGCAAAAGATGTGTGTAAGAACCGTTGTAAGTGGAAGGAAGTGGTCTCTGTCTACTCCTACGGGAAAAAGGCGTGACTATATGTATGTATGTGACGTCTATTTGAGTAATCCACGTGTTTGTGAAAAAATATTTACAATATAATACGTTTATCAATAATAATATACTACGAAAGGAATTTCGTTCCAAATGAGTGTTCCACGACACTCACGCACTTTTTTTAATACTTTAGACTCTTTTAGAAAAATGGAAAAATGTCACATCGTGCATTCGGCATTGTTAGTAACACGTATGTAGGACGTTGGGTTCAAAATAAAAATATTTCATAAGGGCACATTCGGGTTTTACCCTGTGTACAAGTATACAATGTTTAGAACCTTATTTCCATATTTAATTGTTAAAATGTTAATATCAAAAAATATGTGAACGTTGTTTAAAAATTGTATAATAAAAGAATCATTTGAGTGACAATCGTTTTCTTTTTACGTATCACTTATAGAGGGCGCTATTAATAAAGCTAACGAAGATAGATTCTTATAGAACGATAATGCTGCGTTAAAATTTACATTAAAAAAATTTAACATCTTAACAATAATTCACATTTGTATTGTCTAAAAGTAAGTAAATAGTAAAATGGCAAATGATAAAAAAATATCTAAAAAATAGTGAAAAACAGCTCCAGGCAGACTCAGCACTTTGAATAAACCTTAAATATTTAACGCGCTAAGATTTTAGATCTAAGCAGCGATTGCATGAGAGCTCAAAAAGTATGAAAAGGTTTTTGTCAACAAATATAATAGCTTGATTTCGTGATACAACTGCTTTTTTTTTATTTTCAAACGACATTTGAAAATTATTCATTCATGTAAACTTTCGAAAAAGAACTTAAACTGTGTGTAAAAGAACAAGATTTTTACGCAACATGGAAAAATAACAAATAATTTTATCCAACACACTCTGAAGTAGTGTGAACTAACATGATAATAAATTAATACATACTTCATTAAATATTAAAAAACAGATATGTAAATGTTGTAATAAATTCTTTTTTTAACACGATAATAATTGATTATTTTGGTGTTAAAATATTAATTTTTTGTGGACGGTAACATTAAGAAAAAAAGCAATAAAATGCGTTAGTAGTGGTAAAAAATTAAAATTAAATTTTTAGAGGCTTCAAAATTTTGAACACCTTTTAAATTTTAGTTGCTTCTAAAATTTTGCAGCTAAAGCCAACTGATGTCGCAATTTATTTGTCGACACTTTTATAAGAGTCCATCTTCGTTAATAAAACCCACAGAAAATCTTCAAAGTGGACAAATACGGAGAAGCTTCCTGCAACGTAGGCAACACGTCTTACATTTTGACCATCACTATGTTAACATTTATATTGATAGTAAATCAAACAAAAACAAAGTGAATAGCAGCGTCTTTATATCTCACATCGGGTCTTTTCCAATACGTCCCCACTTTTTCAATTTTTTTTCTATAGCCAACGGCTGGACCGATTTTGATAAAATTTGTAGCCAATCTTTAGATTAGCCCGGCGGGTAATCGTGTGAAGTTTGGTAACAACCCGGCATTCTCAACACCAAAACGTGAACTTTTTTAGCTTCTTTTCTATAGCCAACGGCTGGACCGATTTTGATGAAATTTGTACCCAATCTATAGATTAGCCCGGCGGGTGATTGTGTGAAGTTTGGTAGCAACTCCACGTTTTCAACACCAAAACGAGAATTTTTTTAATTTCTTTTCTATAGCCAACGGCTGGACTGATTTTAATGAAATTTTTAGCCGATCTTTAGATTAGCTCGGCGAATCATCGTGTTAAGTTTGGTAGTAACCTCGCATTGTCAACCCCGCATTTTCAACACGTAAACGTGAACTTTTTTGATTTTATTTTCTACAGCCAACGGCTGGACCTATTTCGATGAAATTTTCAGCCAATCCTTACATTAGCCCGGCGAACGATCGTGTGAAGCTTGGTAGCCACCTCGCATTGTCAACCCCAAATTTTCAACACGTAAACGTGAACTTTTTTAATTTTTATTTTATAGCCAATGACTGGACCGATTTTGATTAAATTTTCAGCCAATCCTTAGATTAGCCCGGCGAACGATCGTGTGAAGTTTGGTAGCCACCTCGCATTGTCAACTTCGCATTTTCAACACGTAAACGTGAACTTTTTTAATTTCTTTTTTATAGCCAACGGCTGGACCGATTTTGATTAAATTTTCAGCCAAACCTTAGATTACCCCGGCAAACGATCGATTGAAGTTTGGAAGCCACCTCGCATTGTCAACTCCGCATTTTCAACACGTAAACGTGAACTTTTTTAATTTCTTTTTTATAGCCAACGGCTGGACCGATTTTGATTAAATTTTCAGCCAAACCTTAGATTACCCCGGCAAACGATCGATTGAAGTTTGGAAGCCACCTCGCATTGTCAACTCCGCATTTTCAACACGTAAACGTGAACTTTTTTAAATTTCTTTTCTATAGCCAATGACTGGACCGATTTTGATGAAATTTTCAGCCAATCCTTAGATTAGCCCGGCAAACGATCGTGTGATGCTTGGTAGCCACCTCGCATTATCAACTCCGCATTTTCAACACGTAAACGTGAACTTTTTTAATTTCTTTTTTATAGCCAACGGCTGGACCGATTTTGATTAAATTTTCAGCCAAACCTTAGATTACCCCGGCAAACGATCGATTGAAGTTTGGAAGCCACCTCGCATTGTCAACTCCGCATTTTCAACACGTAAACGTGAACTTTTTTAAATTTCTTGTCTATAGCCAATGACTGGACCGATTTTGATGAAATTTTCAGCCAATCCTAAGATTAGCCCGGCGAACGATCGTGTGAAGCTTGGTAGCCACCTCGCATTGTCAACCCCAAATTTTCAACACGTAAACGTGAACTTTTTTAATTTTTATTTTATAGCCAATGACTGGACCGATTTTGATTAAATTTTCAGCCAATCCTTAGATTAGCCCGGCGAACGATCGTGTGAAGTTTGGTAGCCACCTCGCATTGTCAACTTCGCATTTTCAACACGTAAACGTGAACTTTTTTAATTTCTTTTTTATAGCCAACGGCTGGACCGATTTTGATTAAATTTTTAGCCAATCTTTAGATTAGCCCGGCAAACGATCGTGTGAAGTTTGGTAGCCACCTCGCATTGTCAACTCCGCATTTTCAACACGTAAACGTGAACTTTTTTAATTTCTTTTTTAAAGCCAACGGCTGGACCGATTTTAATTAAATTTTTAGCCAATCCTTAGATTAGCCCGGCGAACGATCGTGTGAAGCTTGGTAGCCACCTCGCATTGTCAACCCCACATTTTCAACACGTAAACGTGAACTTTTTTAATTTTCTTTTCTACTGCCAACGGCTGGACTGATTTTAATGAAATTTTTAGCCAATCCTTAGATTAGCCCGGCAAACGATCGTGTGAGGTTTGGTAGCCACCTCGCATTGTCAACTTCGCATTTTTAACACGTAAACGTGAACTTTTTTAAATTTCTTTTCTATAGCCAATGACTGGACCGATTTTGATGAAATTTTCAGCCAATCCTTAGATTAGCCCGGCGAACGATCGTGTGAAGTTTAGTAGCCACCTCGCATTTTCAACACCGAAACGTGAATTCTTTTAATTTCTTTTTTTTATAGCCAACGGCTGGACAGGTTTTGATGAAAATTTTAGCCAATCCTAAGATTAGTCCGGCAAATGATCGTGTGAAGTTTGGTATCAACCCCGCAGTTTTAACCCTTCATTTGCAAACTGAACGTAAATCTAACCCGCATTTTCAAAGTTCTTCACCAGGTACTGTTGGTGTTAGGTTAGGTTATGCTAATTTTTTTACTTTTACTGCCTCAATTAATACCGATTATTATTAGCCTAATGTAACCTAACGTCCTAACCTAACACCAACAGTACCCCTGATGAAGAACTGTAAAAATACGGCGACGTATTACAAAAAACCCAAAAATTTAAAATGCGGGGTTACTACCACACTTCAAACGATCACCCGCCGGGCTAATCTAAAGATTGGCTGAACATTTCATCAAAATCGGTCCAGCCGAGAAGAGAAGAAAATGAAAAAGCGGGGACGTATTAGAAAAGACTCCTCACATCCACCGCAGTAATTAAGTGCAGTTTTTTCAATTCAGTTTTTAAAAATGTAAAAAGTTTTAACGAGTAAAAACGTTCGACTTAGTATACTGTTTAGGAGATAAACTATTTTTAAAGAGTGTGCGTTTCAAACGGTTTACTACAACTACATACATTAAAAAGTTTGGTAGTATTGGGTTCTTGTCAAATGGAACAATTGAACTACCGGTACGTCATATTAATTAACAAAAATCGGTCTTAAGAGTGAGTAAGGAGGTCAAATAATTTTCACCTGACAATGCTCTGGGATTCTACTTTTTACAGTTATAATAAGTAACCTTTTAAGATTTTATAATTTTAAGCTCATAGATTACGGCTGAGTAGACAGTCCTTACTTTGTATTTTTTTAAATTTTAGAAAATAGCAAAGGAAAAAAATTACAAATTTATTTAAGAATTGCAGAAATATTTTAAGTATTTCGACAAAAAAAAATTAAAATACGACATAGCAAGGGTAGTTCATACATATTATCTCTTCTATACAGGGTGATTCGTAAAGAATGGGCAATCTTTGAACTGGAGATACTACACACCAAAATATGGCGATTGGGCTGAACATGTCTTATACAAATGTTGCAGGTCTACGAGATCCACAAGGGTATTTAAAGTTGGAATTTTAATTTGAAATTTCTTAATAATTTTTTGATTTTAAGCAACTTTATGTTCTTTTGGCATGAAAATTACGAATTTTATGCTGAATTTAGCACTATTTATACAGGGCGTTAGTTACACCCTGTTACTTAGGTAAATTACAACATATCTTTTTTGCCTAATGAGTTATGGCTAAAATGACTAGAAAATCTAAAAGGCAGTTCAATTTTAAATAAAAGAGATACTCCTGTTTATTTCATGTAACTCTATCAGTTTTTAAGTTATTTGCATTTTAAACATTCAGCGTAAAGACTCCTAAGCCACCGTTATTGTATTGACTTTTTTTTAAGTAGGCTTGTGTCAGAAAATTTTACTGTCACTAAGTAAGAGTGTATTATTTGTAGTAAAATAAGAAAATGCCACGACATAATGAATTTTCCAACAGTGAAATGCGTGATATGATTTGTGTTCTTGCTCAGTCAAATTATAGTGGACTCGTGATAATATCTATGGTCACGTATGGTTCAGTAGTCTGGTGGACCAAAGGGTTACAACAGACAGCTAGAGCAAAGCTTGCTGGCCTTCAGCGGCTGGCATGCCTGGCCATAACTGGAGCTATGTCCAGCACACCAACGGCAGCGATGGAACACCTCCTACATCTCCCTCCCCTAGATATTCTCTTAGAGAGGGAGGCCAGGATAGCTTCCTATAGATTCCTGTCTTTGGAAAAGCAAATAAATGGAGAGCAACTCGGAGATCACTCCGGGATACTGAGTGAAACAAAAAACCACCAAATTCTCGGGATGGTTCCTGACTTGCTAGCTACAAAAATACACGTAGGAAAGTCGTTCAAAGTCCTCTTTCCGGAGAGAGACGAATGGATGAGGGGACAAATCCTCTTCCCAGAGACTGAATACGTAATGTACACAGACGGCTCAAAAACCCCAGATGGAGTTGGGGCCGGTGTTTTCAGCAGGAAACCAAAGATTGAAATATCTACCAGTCTTGGCAGGTATGCCACAATCTTTCAGGCTGAAATATTCGCTATCGAATTGTGTGCAAGAGAGTTGACCAACAGACCTCTAGCAAACAAAAACATAAATATAATATCAGACAGCCAGGCCGCTTTAAAAGCACTGAGCTCCAACAAGATAAATTCTAAACTTGTATGGAATTGCATCGAATCCTTAGAGTACCTTGGTGCGAACAACAGGGTGACCCTACTGTGGGTACCTGGGCACCAGGGGGTGGAAGGAAACGAAAAAGCCGACACCCTTGCAAAACAGGGGGCCGAATCTGCGTTCACTGGACCAGAACCGGTTTTTGGAGTCACCACAAGTGGGTGTTTTTGTCCTGAAATCTTAAATGATGCTGCAAAAATAAATAACGTCGATGATGAAGAAGAGGTTTTAGTTCGTATTTCGGAAAATTCAGATCTCAGTACTCGTCGGTTAAGTGCGGCAACAGGAATAAGCCAATCGTCTATCTGGAGAGTTTTAAAGAAAGAGAATCTCCGTTCATATCACTATACTCCTGTCCAAAATTTGATACATCAAGATTTACCAGTTCGCCTACAGTTTGCTGAATTTATAAAACGAAAACCAGGATTTTCTTAATTACCTTCTTTTCACCGATGAGGCGACGTTTACTAGACAAAGTGTTTTTAATTGGAAAAACAATCATTTGTGGGACTCCAAAAATCCACATGTTCTAAAGGAACGACATTTTCAGCATGCATTCAAGGTAAATATTTGGTGTGGTGTGATATCTGGTTTTTTCATTGGTCCTTTCGAACTTCCTTCTAATCTGAACGGGCCCCTCTATTTAAACTTCCTTAAACAACAGTTAAACACACTACTAGAAGATGTACCACCAGCCATAAGGCGCAACATGTGGTTTATGCAAGACGCCGCCACATATTCTCTGTCAGTACGGCAATACACCTGAATAAACATTTTCCCCACCGGTGGATTAGGCGTGGCAGGGAATTTGTTTGGCCACCTAGAAGTCCATATTTAAACCCTCTAGACTTCTCAATATGGTCACAAATGAAGGACATGGTTTACAAAGATACAATTAATTCCATCGAAGAATTACGACAGAAAATTCAAGAAGCTGCCAATATTATTAAAAATAATCGACAAATGTTATTTAATATTCAAAGATCTTTAAGGAGACGCCTTACAAAGTGGAAGGCGAGAATTTTTAGCATTTACTTTAAATTTTTCTCTTATTACTGTTAGTGATTGTTATTTGTCGTCTTTACTGTTGTTACCCCGCATAGAAGTAATTTAAAGGAATAAATTCATTTCACAATAAACAAAATTCATTGAATGTTTAAAATGCAAATAACTCAAAAACTGATAGAGTTACATGAAATAAACAAGAGTACCATTTTTATTCAAAATTAAACTGCCTTTTAGATGTTCTAGTCATTTTAGCCATAACTCATTAGGCAAAAAAGATATGTTGTAATTGACCTAAGTAACAGGTTGTAACTAACGCCCTGTACGAATAGTGCTAAATTCAGCATAAAATTCGTAATTTTCATGCCAAAAAACATAAAGTTGCCAATTTTCTCTGTTTACTTTCAAACCCCATTTACTATATTCTGTCGCGTGCCGATTTTATTCTATAGTTTCGTATTCATGGTTGCATAACTTTCGATAGTTGTTTTGCAATTTCTGCGTGGATGGGACTGGATATCCACACGAACGAGGCACGGATTTGAGAAGATGGTGGGTTGACGTTTATTCCGCGCCATTTTTCTTGATGTCCGGGATAGGAGCGGGAGTCGTTTGGAGAGCTTCATCGAAGTCGGAGGTGTTAGTGAAGGTTGTTGGGGACGGTGCGTTATTAGCACGTGTGCGGAACCTCTATGGGATTTCTTTCATATCTGGCTGTATTTGGGAAATCTTAATTGGATTTTGAAGAAAAACCATTTGATTTTCAACTTGACCATTTTGTCTTGCGATTGTTGTGGATATTGTTGGAGTTGGTGTCAAGTTGAATAGCCGTTATCGGGATTTGTTTGAGGGAAGCCATCGTTAATCAGTGCCACCCCCATAATCTAACCAGCCCGGAGTAGGCCACAGGAGTACATGTGAATTCGCATACTCAAAGGTTATCAGTGATTTATTTTTAAATATATAACGCTGTGTCTCATTCCGGCACCACGAGTAAGTCTTCCTTCAGTTTATAAGTATAGTACTTTGTGAATTCGTATACCCAAAGGTTATAAGTGATTTATTTTTAAATATATAACGCAGTGACTCATGCTGACACCACTATTATGTTCTGTTTTGTTTATTAGTATAGTACATTGTTGGAAACTATTTATTGCATTAGATAATATGCCAAAACTATTGGATTAAAATAATGTTTTACCTTTTGTTCTTTGCCTTCATGTAAATGTTTGAGTTAATGTTATTAATGAGTCAATTTATATATGTCTTGCTTTTTGTAGTAACTTGGTAAAGACTGTTACTCTTACTTCTGTTCTGGTTATTTTATAAAGCTGTAAATTTTACATGTTTGGTTTGTTCTAGCAAGGAAATTTTACCATAGCTGTTAACTTTGACTATATTTTGTTATGATGTTGCTATTGAACTGTGTACCTTAATTATCTATTGTGTGAGTAAAGTATCCAACATATTTTTGCTATAATTTTATTTATTTGGTTCACCATAATCATAGTTGTTTATCTTGTAGCTCTGCTAGTGCCTATAAGATCTAGGGGTTTCCGGCTTATACCGTCAAGTCGGTGGCGCAGCTCACTTTTATATATTTTTTTCTACCCTCTACGGCTGAGCTCGGGCATAATTTGCCAGTAGAGAAACCGCTAGCAGAGTACTCGTTAGAGAACGAAAAAGACGTGGCAATTCTTCCACAAGTTTGTTCAGCATGTATGTCATATCTTATTGGTCTTTATCGTCCGGCGCTGTTATCAACCCATATCCCCATCAGACTAAATTTCCGTATCTACTGCTTTAAGGCTGCGTATATGTAACTTTTAAACAGTGTGGGGGAGAGGGAGGAACCTTGCTTGACACCCTTTGTTGGTGAGAAAGGTGCAGAGGTTTCGCTTCCGAGCTGGACGACCGCTTGATTGTCTCTGTACAGTTTATATATTTGTTACTAATTTCTGCTTCTTTCATAACTGTCCAGAGTGTTTTAAGGGGGACAGTATCAAACGCCTTTCGAAGATCTATAAATGTCACGTGCCTCTCCCTTCCTTTCGATAGCTTTTTCTCCGCTAGGTGTCTCAATGTAAATATATTATCTACTCATGATCTTCCAGATCGAAAGCCGCTCTGCTCTTCTGCATCTTTAACTTCCCCTTCTATTCTGGCTCTCAGGATCCTTCCGTACCACCTTCCTACTGATGATGTTATACTTATTCCTCTGTAATTTCCACATTTTTCTCTTTTTCCTTTCTTATATATGGAATTTATTTGTGACTTCCTCCTGTCAAGCATTTGTTAAATATTGTGCAAAATATTTCGATGGCTTTTGTTGTGGCATGTTTAATTAATTCGATAGGCAGATCTCCAGGCCCTTTCGAATTAAATTGTGGAATAGATACAGTTTAGAAACTCAAACCCTGTCTCTATTTATTACCGACTACCCCGGACATTACAGATTAAAAGAGAACATTATCCAACTTTGTGCCAACATTCATCATCATCATCGTGCAGCCGTTTGCGTCCACTGCTGGACATAGGCCTCCCTTAAATTGTTCCAGGATTCTCCTGTTCTGGGCAACTTGCATCCAGTTTTTAGTCACCCTTCTTAGATCGTCCGCCCATCTAGTTGGAGGTCTTCCTTGGTTTCTTTTGCTGTCTCTTGGTCTCCATTCCATGACTCGTTTGGTCCATCTATCATCTCGAAGTCTCGCCAGATGACCCGCCCAGTTCCATTTCAAGTTCGCGATTTTTTCAATGACATCCTGAACTCCTGATCGTCTTCGGACTTGTTTACTTGGTAAGTGATCTCTTAGGCTTATCCCTAACATAGCACGCTCCATTGCTCGTTGACTTATTCTCAGCTTACTTACTGATTTTTTTGTTAGTGTTAAGATTTCCGCACCGAATGTTTGCACCGGTAAGATACACTGATCGTATACTTTACGTTTGAGACATATTGGTATGTTGCCTCTTAAAATATGACTCAGCTTTCCGAATGCCGCCCAGGTTAAGCCTATTCTCCTGTTTATTTCATGCGTTTGATTATCTTTTCCTATTTTTATTTCGTGTCCTAGGTATTTATATGTTTGTACTCGATGTATAACATTATCATTGATGTTTATGTTATCACTCATTACCATATTTGTAAGAAATTTTGTCTTTTCGAAGTTCATTTTTAGTCCAGCTTTCTCAGATGAATTTTTAAGTGTTTCTATCATGAATGCTGTGTCTTGCAGGTTGTCTGAAATTAGAACAATATCGTCAGCGAATCTTAAATGATTTAGCCTTTGGCCATCAATGTTAAGGCCGATATTCTGCCATTCAGTACTCTTAAATACGGTTTCCAGAGCCGCTGTGAATTGCTTCGGCGAGATGTTATCACCTTGTCTTACTCCTCGATTGATGGGAAATTTTTCGGTATTCTCGTACAGGCGTATATTCGATGTAGCATTTTGGTATATATTTCTAATTAAAGTCGTGTATCTATAATCCACTTTACTTTGTTTAAGTGCTTCTAATATTACATCCAGTTCTACTGAATCAAACGCCTCGTAATCGTAACCAGTGGTCTATTATATTTTATACATTTTTCAATTAAACTTTTTATGGTTTGTAAATGATCGTTTGTGCCATATCCTGCTCTAAAACCTGCCTGCTCTTTGGGCTGGTAAAAGTCCAATTTAGGTGTTAATCTTTTCGTTAGAATTTACAACATTACATTTATAAAACAGATGTTTTATAAATATATAGTAGTTTATCCACAGAAAGTGGAGAGAAAAAGGCCTTGCGGATCAAGAAAACTGTTTAAATTTTTAATGTTGCAACAATTGGTTCTCTTGTTCCCAGCATAATGCTCGAATTATTCGAGGGTTCATATTTTAAGTAAGAGATTTTTAGATCTGATTAAGTTATAGAGGTTAATTAAATGATCGAGGTTCTACTGTACCAATAACTTTCAACAAATAACCTTTAGGTACCTAATTTTCTCTTTCCTGTCCCGAATTTGAACAGAATCAGGTGACTTACACACTCTTAAGATAACTTTGACTATATAAAATGTCGTGGGGCAATTTAAAGAGACAACAAACGGTATACACAAACGATTAAAATTTTTGAATAATTGTATCTAACCTTTTTTTGTTTAAGTGTGGGTTTAACAGAAAAAGCACAGTCACATATAGAACTTACAAATATATTATGTATAAAGCTGGACCTCTTCTTTGTGGACAAATTATGCTAAACAATTTTTGGGAATTTCTTTGTTCGTTGGTGGTGATTGTTCATCTTCTACAATTCCGTAATTTTTGTAGAAGTCACAGGAATGGGTAACCGACGAATGGACGTTTTTTTTTACTGCTATTACTTGGGTTTAATTTCTTCGAGATCCTTTTGCAGATAGTGCAGCACGTAATGAAGAACTACGTCGTAGCAATATTTGTATTCGGTCTAAACGGAAAAGTAATAATATTAAAAAAAAAGTCTGACGATTAACGAGGTTGTCGTGGTACAATGTTGTCAAATTTTTTTAGATTATTCGCGCAGTAAAAGTATACAATCTTGTATTGAAATAAGTCATAATTTTTATGCAAGACTGTACCCGTGGAGACGTTACCCATACAGTTTTCATATGTATGCATACACTAATACTTCCACACACTTTTAAAAGTTCTAACCCAGCAACGTCGCTTATGCCTCACAAACGTCGATGTACAGTATAGATCGATACGTAAATTCACAGTGCAAATTTCCGTTTTATTATATATTGTGTTTAATTTATAGTTAATATAAAAATTATATTAATATTATTTTTTGTGTTACCAAAAATGCAATATATTCTATCTGTTATGACTGCATATTTGGTTTTACGTAAAATTCTATTACATATTTATTCGTTTTGTTTGTAAGAAGTCACTAGAATTAAGCGTATCGATGCGCATACCTACACCTCTTAAAATATGAAAATAAATGTGATTGGAGTCACGTAAAATTTATATTGTTTACAATTAATATTTATAAGTTATAAGCTTGAATTTCAGATAATTCTGTAAAACTTTATGCTGTGTTCACTATATATTTAATTAAAAAGATTGTACTAATATTATTTTTTGTAATACTCAAAATTTGAAATTTTTTACCCGTAATAAATATACATGTTCTACTAAATATAATGATTTCTCTATCAGTCCGTTTGAATTTACCGTGCAAGTACCACAGCGTTGCCAAGTTGTATGTATACTTGTTTATAAATTGTTTTTATACAATTGTTTAAACAACTAGCTGGTCAATAATTTTTTTTAAACCTAGAACAAAAACATTAAAAGACTATTAGTTTTTTGAAAGTTTCTGACAGTTAGTTTTTTTTTTAGAACTAATCAACTGGTACCAAACTACAGCGAGCGTATACTGACTTTAAATTTTAAGGGTAATTGTATTATCATGTCCTTAATAAGTATACAAAAATTTAGAATTTTCTGACGGTATGCCTACCTTAAGAATAAAAATTTCCAAAATTTACGGTATTGATTAATCAACATTAAAAAGTACTTCGTTTGGTTTACTTTTCGATTGCTGTTTTTAAATATGAAAACGTATTTGAAAAATCTGATGTACAGGATGTTTAGTCAACACGCTAATTTAAATGCGGTATTATTCACAAGATTTATTTCCTTACCCTTTCTAAAAACAGTGAGTCATTATTAACAAAGGACAGCACGTACCAGTAAGGTACCACCGAGATTCAGTGAAAGAGTTATTTTGTCATTTTCAAAAATTAAACTGCGACTGACTCTCAGATATACGGTCCTCTGTCATTCTCGCCCATATTAATAGTCCTTTGAGCCAAATTAATCAATTTAAAAAAATGTTAATGTATTCAGATTCAGTGATATTGCAGGTACCAAATTTTTTATCATTTTTCTTAAAAGAAATTTGAAACGACAATATTAAGAGTTATGTTTATTTGCAACTGCGAGATTGCACCGTTGGGGGAAAAGATCCGTTCATAAAAACTTCGTTAATCATCTGAAATGGTGGTCTACAGATAAGGTTATTTTGTCATTATTGAAAATTAAACTGCATCTGACTCTCAGATATACAGTCGTCTATCATACTCGCCCATATTAATAGTCCTTCGAGCCTGATTAATCAATTTCGAAAAGTTGTATTGTATTGTACAATATCTGGATCATTTGGATAATTAGGCAGCACTGATAGCATTTGCTTCTCATTTTATCTTTATTCAAGACAGGTTTTAAAATGCAAGATAGCTGTAAGATGATGGGTCAAAAACACCATTTAAGAACACACACTGAAAAAGGCCACAAAAAATAACTGGACCAGGAAAATCTATACAAACTGCAGCTCTTGCTACATATGATCACATGAAGACTGGGCTACTACGAACATATAAAAGGCCAGAAGACCGGCAGGAAATGTAACGAAGCCCCCTTTCGCCTCCTAGCGGAGTGTCTGGTGACAGCCGATGATGGTTTGGGTTTGGCAAAAACTTCCCAAATAGTTTTCAATCATTCTGGAGGGTGGCATAATGAAGCTCGAGTTTAAGTGCCAGGAGGCACTTGGATATATACAGTACTATTGGCTTATTGAAATGAATTCCAAGTTGCCATTGCACAACAAGATACTTATTTACAATTAAATATTGAAACCAGTGTGGCTTTACGGTGTTGAACTATGGGGTTGTACCAAAGATAGCAATATAAAGCTAATTCAAATATTTCAGAACAAAGTGCTGCGTAACATGACAAACGCCGCTTGGTGCATACGCAAGACCTACAAAGAGACGTGGGTATCCCCAATGGTTAAAGATGAAATTAAAAAGTTTACCGGCAAATATGAAGCCAGGCTACACCTTCATGAAAATGTAAAAGCCCTTCAGCTGTTGGACAATCAGCACCTAATTCTAAGGCTAAAGAGAACCAAGCAATTCGAGCTCGAGTAAAGTTCTGTGTTTAAAAGCAGAGTATAGTGTCTATGTATTATGTAACAACCTCCTAAAGGAGATCGTTGAAAAAAATTAAGTTCATAAGTATAAGATAACACATTATGGATCAAAACATTGAAAATATTAAAAAATTGAACGCTGGATATAGGATGAGAAATCGCACCATTAAAGTATTATGCTATACAGACGATGCAATCCTCATAGCAGAGAAAAAAGACGATCTACAACGCCTGTTATACAAGACAACAGTAACAGCACACAAATTTAACATAAACATCGCAACAGAAAAAAAAACAGTCAATGGTTATCTCTAAAGAACCCATAAGGTGCAAACTGGCAGTCGACAACAAGATAATCCAGCAGGTGAGAAGATTCAACTACCGTAGAGTGGAGGTATCAGGCGAAAGAAATTTTATTAAAGAAGCACGAACACAAGCCATAAAAGCAACAAGAGTCAGCGGAAACCTGAGAGATATCATATGGCGAAATAAAACAATGAGTACAAAAAGCAATCTAAGGATTTATAAAACATTTGAAAGACCTATTTTAACGTACGCCACAGAAACCAGAGCTGTAACATCAACAACGAAAATTATAATGAGAACGAACGAAATGAAAATACTGAGAACCATCAAGAGTTACCCTCAGGGATAGAATAAGAAGCCAGGATATCAGAGAAGAACTAGAAATACAGGATGTGGTAAAATGGGCTAGAACACGCAAGAGGTGCTGGAAAGACCATGTGAAAAGGATGCAAGATGAAAGGTGGGCAAAGTGGGCCATGTCGCAAAAACCAAACTCGCAAAGACCGGTAGGCAGACCACCCAAGAGATGGTACGAAAGCTGGAGCTCAGGGTCACAGGAAGAGCTTCGAAGGAGGCTAAACGCAACGGACTAAACAGAACCAGGTCCTATTAAAAGAAGAAGAAGTATAAGATTTTACCAAAATTTAATTAATAGTTAATCAATAGTGATTAGTTAAATATTTTAAACTCCAAGTGGCGCAAAATAAAATATGAAGGGTAGCATAATGAAGCTCGAGTATAAGTGCCAGGAGGCGCGATGGTACCACCCTCCTGGGTAGTATTCATCTTTTCCTTAAACCAACCCAACCTAATTTAAAAATGTTGTGAAAAGTTAATACTAACAATGTTTTCTATCAGTTGAGGTCTGTGCCTGCGAACTGTCCTAACGGCTTGGAAGACGTCCACTTCTCCGTGTTGAATAACTTGTTCTATGCAGGCATTCGCGGCGCAATATATTCCGCATCTACTACGACCATCCCTGGAAAATTTTACGTTTGTTTTGAATATGAAAATAGAAAATCATTTACATTATTAAATATTACTTACGGCGATACCACACAAACTGGTCCGTAATCTGATCGCTGCCTCCATCTTTCTACCATATTCATAAGTTCCACTAACGAGTTGGTCGACGTAGGCACTTTGTGACCCATTGGCCAGCAGGTCAATTGAAATAATTGGACCGTTTTCGGTGGGGCTTTCACGCCAGCCATTAATTCCGTTAGAGAGACAATCTAAAAATAAAATACTACGTGGGTCGACTATATATCAGAAAACAACTACTTTCCTGGCAATGCGCCTCGACGAACATTGAATTATAACTGATAGATAATCATGCATAATCCCATTTCGGGTGATATGCAGATGCTTGTTTAGTAAAAGAAAGGATTATTAAATTTGCCCTTCGTGAGTTTGCCAATACCTACCCTATGCTGATGAGGGGCAAAACCCCGAAACCGGTCCATAGGTAGTCACTTCGAGTGAATAAATTTAATAACTCTTTTGTAATCTTTGTAATCTTCTTTCACACCACAGCGTTCCCTTATCTCACTATTGTTCACATTATCTAACCGCGTCACTCCAGCTATACCTCTCAGACCACTCATCTCCGCAGCATTAATCTTATTTTCATGCTTCTTCTGCCAAACCCAACAAGCACTACCATACATAAGTGTAGAGACTACATTATACATTTTTGTACATATATTTTTAATTAAAATGTGCTGACATGGCAAAACTTTTCAAATCTGTTTAACTTGTAGTTTTACTAAATGAAATTGTGTTTGAGCTTTAGTTTGTTAAATAGTAGTATTGATTCATATCTTATTAATGTCACCTTCTTTATATTTATAACTATCAAAAAGTTAACTGTTTCTGGTGCATAACAAAAGTGAAAGTTGATTATTAACTTTTAACATATCGGTTAGGTACTACGGCTCATCTCACCTCACCTATTTATTGTTATTTAACATTTACATTGTTTTAAAGAAAGGCCAGGTCAAGAGTACCAACAACCGAAGAGCATGTATGAGAGCACTGATAAAAGTAGAGGAAACAAAAGATGTGTGTAAGAACCGTAGCGGAAGTGGTCTCTGCCTACCCCTATGGGAAAAAGGCGTGACTTTATGTATGTATGTATGTTAACATTTACTTACAAATTTGTCGAATAGCGCAAGGAACTTCGTTTCTGGTGTCCCATGGCACCGTACGGCTTATTTATAATGTAGCGATAACGAATATGATTGCTAGCGATAGTGACAAAAAATTAAAATATGTTTGCTCTATTTATGTTAGGAAATTAAATTAATGCATTTTTAGCTTTTAAAACACTAACAATGCGTCATATCGCGTATTTATTGACATTAAAATAATGCTGCTTACCTTTTTGTTTATTCTAAACACCCACGTTCTTATATTTGTGTAATGGCTATGCGAAATGTGGTCTATGGTAAATACAGGTCCATATTTTTTGGAAGCCCTACCTTCTGGCCAAAACGTTGGAAATTGTTGCTAAAATTTAAAATGTTACTTTATTACACAATAAATCAGTCGTCTTCATCATTTTGTTTTTTTATAAAACCGGCAAAGATTTAATTTTTTTAAATGATACCTACGAAGATTTTATCTCGTAACGAGACAGTTACAAGGTTTAATCTTTTTAACAAGTACTCTATTTTTTTATAAATAAAACCGCCAAAACTTAATCTCATTAAATAGAACCGCCAAGGCTTTTATCTCTTAAAAAGAAGACCGTTACAAAGTTTAGTTTTTTTAAGCCGTCCTTGTACATTCACACTCGCCTTATAAATTCGTTTATTCTTTTATCCAACCTCCCTACGTGTCCAAACCATCTAAGAATTTCTTTATTTATCTTTGTTATTACATCTTCTTTTACACCACAGCGTTCTCTTATCTTACGATTCCTCACTTTATTTATCAGAGTCACTCCGGCTATACTTCTTAGACTACTCATCTTCGCAGAGTTGATCTTACTTTCATTATTTTTTTGCCAAACCCAACATTCGCTACTATACAAAAGTGTAAGGACCAGCACTCCTCTATGCTCCTCAATGTCGCAGTCATACTTTTCGTCTCTCGTAAACTTTTGACCCAAGTAGACAAACTCATTTACTTGTTCCACTCTTTCTTCTTCAATCAGCACCTCGCAGTTTGTTTTGCAATCATCACTTTCGTTCCTTTGATTTTAAGTAATATCTACCATCGCCTGTAACTCCTCATTAGATGATGCTAATATGATCTGGTCATCGGCGTTAAGAAGACATTTGACGATAAAATCATTCATTCTCAATACATATGTACTCGTTTTTAAATCTTTTAATACAATGGTCTGTAGAAATTTTTTTTAAACTATTAAAGTCTTAATACCTTTACACAAAACCGCCGAGGATTTTATCTCTTGTAAAAGAGATCATTACATAGTTCAATTTATTTAAGTAAACCTCTGTAGATATTTTTTTACTCAATGTTATTTATCTTGTATGATAGATTATATTTTCCTAGAATCCATGTCTAAGCCAACAGATATTATGCCAGTTAGGTACGACTTCGAAATGCAGTTTGAAGTGGTCATAAACAACCACCAAGTTTGCACAGAGAACGTACCTCAACTAGATAAGTAATAGCGATTATTTCAATTTTGTGTGTCCCCCTTATTTGATATATTAGTATCAAAATTAAATATAGGTATTAACACGTATTTTAATTTTATATATGTGTACCCCCCCATGCATAAATTTTTACTAAAAAGGGGGTAAAGGGTGTAAAATTATATTTTGCACACAGGCGGATGCATGGCTTGGCACGCACCTGACTGAAAATGTCCCTCTTGAAAATAAAATTGACCTGTTTTTTCGATTTTTCATATTATTTACTGGAAGGATGATATTAAGGGTGGAAAGTTTTCAAATTGACACCCTGTTTATGACTCCAGAAATAAAAATGCAACAAATTTCGGCACAAGTCAAGCTACAGAAAGTGCAGCGGCTAGCTTGTCTGGGAATCACAGGAGCAACATTCTCATTTAAAAATGTTGAAAAATATTTTCCTAGAATCCATGTCTAAGCCAACAGATATTATGCCAGTTAGGTACGGCTTCGAAATGCAGTTTGAAGTGGTCATAAACAACCACCAAGTTTGTACAGAGAACGGACCTCAACTAGGAAGGGATACTTTTGTGAGATACACTTACTAGATCCAAGATGAATAAAAGGGTTGGAGTGGGCGTAAGAAGGCCGAATTTTAGGCTTTCAAAATTCTTTGGTAACACCCCGACCATCTTTCAAGCAGAATTACATGCCATAGAGATATGTGCCCAGGAGTGCATTGAAAGGAACACCCGAAGGGCAGAAATTTATATCTTATCAGATAGCCAAGCAGCACTAAAAGCTCTGAAGTCATACACTTGTAAGTCTAATCTAACTTATAACTGTAAACAATCGCCGAGACAACTGGCAGCAAATAACCAGGTCACTCTGATGTGGGTTCCAGATCACAAGGGAGTTAGAGGCAACGAGAAAGCAGACTGCCTTGCCAAGTAAGGGGAAATTACACAATTTTCCGGACCAGAACCCTTTTGTGGACTCTCCAAAGCCCACTTGAAAGAAGAGGTTCGACGCTGGGAAACAGATAAAATGAAATCTCACTGGCACAAAGTGCCAGGACAAAGACAAGCGAAAGGGGTAGTAAGCCTTTTACCAAGGAAAGCTAAACAGCTTCTCAAGTTGAAAAAAAAAGACTTGAAACTGGTGACGGGACTCCTCACTGAACACTGCCCTCTGAGGTATCACTTGAAAAAGATGGGCAAAACAGAGAGTGATAGATGCTGCTACTGTGATAACTTCGCTGAAACTGCAGAACATTTGCTTTGCGAATGTCCAGCGCTTTTTTGCAAAAGGCAAGTTTTTTGGAAGGGGCTTTCTTAAAGCCCTCCGATGTTAGGAAATATCTCCCAGAAAACAGATAAACTTTGTACGGAGTCTCGGAATCCCGGGCCTCGAATAGATTAAGGATTATGCTATGATAGGTCGAGGCGCTTGAGAGGCTGCCTTAGCCTTCACAACCCCTCTACAATCTACATGATTATTCTTTTACAAATAGTAAATTAAAATCAAAAATCGATCTGATTTGTATTTTTTCAAATTACTGTTTATTTAGCCAATACTGAATTTATGCGTTACTTTATGCTCGCACTATATAAACGTATAAAGTAAATGTGCCTTAGCTAACAAAGATCTGCTGTTTGTTTCCAAAATAATAGCCAGGAGGAGATAATCCAAATTTTAGTGAATTTTCGTTGGTGAAATTAACATCGTATTTTTTTAGGATTTTCAATTATGGATAATGTTGCGCGGCATTTCAGGTAAGGGACGATAACATAACACACACGATTTGTTTGAAAATGTAAGCGGTCTCAACGAAAAAAACATACCTGCGATACTGTCCCTAAATGACATATAATTACGACAAATGGAATTTATTGTATCGAGACATTCATTTGTTTTCCTGCCAACACCTTTCGCTCAATGTCATACTTTCCATCTTTCGTAAACTTTAAACACAGGTGTATACAAACAAATTTACTTGATCCACTCTTCCTCACTCAATCGGAACTTCACAGTTTGTCATGCTTTCTTCTCTTTCAAAAACCATTACTTTCGTTTTGCTTACATTTATTTTCATCCCTTTGATTTTCAGGGCATTATGCATAACATTAACCATCGCCTGCAACTCCTATTCAGATGACGCTAATATGACTTGATCATCGGCGTAAAGAAGGCATTTGACGATCAAATCATTCATTTTCAATCCATACGCACTCTCTTTCAAATCTTTTAAATAATCGTCTATGTATAAGTTAAACAGCTATGGCGAAGCGACACATCCCTGTCTCACACTTTTTTTAATGTTAAACCAGTCCGTGTAAGCTCCGTTTATTCTGACACAAGCAGTGGAATCATCGTATAGTGATTCCAGAGTTCGTATTAAACTACTGCTCACCCCATACTTAGATAGTATCGACCATAATTCACTTCTCACCACTCTGTCATAGGCCTTTTTCAAGTCTATGTACACCGACAACCAGGCACTCGAGTGATCAAAATGATCTGGGAACAGAATCCGAAAGGGCGAAGATCTCTGGGGAGACCGCGCATGTGATGAAGGGACAACATCGTTGCAGATCTGAAATCGATGGGAATAGAAAACGATCCTGAATTGATGCAAGATAGAGAAGGGTGGAGAATGATCGTGCAGTCAGCCAAGTCCCATCAAGGGTTGTAGAGCTGCATAGAAGAAGAAAGACTTAATGTCTTTAAACAAAGATTTAATTTCTTGTAACGAAATCGTTACAAAGTTCAATTTTTTTAACAAACCCTCTGAAGACATTTTTTTAATGAAACTCTAAACAAAGATTATATTTCTTCTAACGAAATCGTTACAGAGTTAATTTATTTAACAAACCCTTTGAAGACAGTTTTTTTAATGAAACTCTAAACAAAGATTATATTTCTTGTAACGAAATCGTTACAGAGTTAATTTTTTTAACAAACCCTCTTAAGACATTTTTTTAATGAAACTCTAAACAAAGATTATATTTCTTGTAACGAAATCGTTACAGAGTTAATTTATTTAACAAACCCTCTTAAGACATTTTTTTAATGAAACTCTAAACAAAGATTATATTTCTTGTAGCGAAATCGTTACAGAGTTAATTTATTTAACAAACCCTCTTAAGACATTTTTTTTTAATGAAACTCTAAACAAAGATTATATTTCTTGTAACGAAATCGTTACAGAGTTAATTTATTTAACAAACCCTTTGAAGATATTTTTTATAATGAAACTGTCAAAGACTAAAACGATAGCACCAAATTTTTTCAATTTTCAAATAAATTCACGTCTCTCTTACCGAGTTATGGGGCGGCACGCACAGTATAACCACGGCTGAGCAATCGTAATCGTACACCAAAGACCAAAATTCTCCGCACGTTGATTTTATTGGCCATTCTGTCACGATGTACTCCTTAGGTTTCGTATAACCCTAAAAAAAAAGACAAAATCAAAACTTTATACCAGAGTATACTACTAGATTGATATTTTTTTATCGTTTTTAATGAAACGTATTGTTATTGTTGGTGATCAAAAATTTAACAACGCACTACGAGGGCGTTTCAAAATTTACGTACACGGTAACGTAATATTTTTTTGCAAGTTTTTTATTTATATATATTATAGGCGGGGAGCCGGTGACAATAAAAATGCACTTATATGGATTCTAAAATTTAGCATGGGAATTAATAGTATTTAAACATAGGTCCGGGTCCCCCAGGGTTCCATCCTGTCCCCCACCTTATTTCTTTTACACATCAACGATCTCTTGAAAACTACCACGAACCCCATTAACAGTTTCGCAGACGATGGCACACTTGTCTTAACTTTCAAATCCCATCGATCACTTTCGGTGAATAATACAAATAGACTTATGACTCATTAAATTAAGAATATCTGTTGTAAAAACATATGGAAAAGCATAAAAATGGTTTAGATCGTACCTATCTTTAAAAAAACAATAGGTAATGATCATTAATGTTACAGCTAAATCAGACCTAAGCAATTCAACAGGAATGGCACATGACAAATTCTATTTATAATATACCTGAAAAATTCAGGCAGTATTATACGGAAAGCCGTAGACGAAACAAATTTGATAATTGGGCTTGAAGAAAGTGAGGATCCTTTAAGCTAGGGAATTTTTTTTGTCCTGAATGCAAAAAACTGGTCTAATGGTAATAAGTTACTTTTATATGTAAAGAAAACAAATGTAATGATCTTCAGTACAGATAGATGTAGAAAAGAGAAGCCGTCAAGTATAAATTGGCAAGAAAATTAAACTACAATATCTGAATATACTAAATTCGTAGAAGTCTTTCTTCTTCTTCGCTCACAAGACCCATCAACATGTGCAGAATCTGTAACCGAAATCATAAGGCTATGTATGGACTCATGCATTCCTCATGGTACAAGACGGATCTTCAACCCCAAACCGTGGTTCAACCAAGAATGCAACCGTGCGGTGCGTGATAAAAATCAAGCACATCGACTCTGGTGCGAAGTCCCGACAATTGCCAACCGAGAAGCCTTTGTCCACGCGAGGAACGCCTGCAAAAGAACGATCAATCTTTCCAAAGAATCCTACGACACGAGAACATGCAACAAGCTTGTCGATGCCCCTCCTGGATCAAAGACCTTCTGGTCTTTGGCTAAAGCCATAAATAAGAATTTTACAACTTCTTCTTAACCACCACTCGAGAGGTTCGACGGCACGACAGCCGTATCTTCCAAAGAAAAAGCTGATCTGCTGGCCAAAATGTTCAGCTCTAACTCAACCCTCGATAACTATGGGAAACAACCCCCAACGATACCTAGAATAAACGCATCAATGCCTGAGGTCGCTATCCGCCATCGCACTATCAGGAAAATCATACGAAATCTTGACTCTAATAAGGCAGTAGGACCAGATGGAATTTCGACAATTGTCCTAAAGACCTGTGCTCAAGAGCTCACCCCAGTTCTCTGTAGACTCTTCAAGTTATCATACAGCAAAGGAGTATTTCCGTCCATGTGGTAAAACGCTAAAGTCCAACCGATTCCGAAAAAAGGAAAGAAGACTATTCCTGCGAATTATCGCCCTATTGTATTGCTCTCATTCATATCCAAAGTTATGAAAAAAGTGATTAACACAGAACTCATCAAATATCTGGAGAAATTTGAGATAATTCATGACAGACAATATGGATTTCGACAACTTCGGTCTACTGGAGATTTGCTGGCTTATGTCACTCAGCTCTGGACAAACACTATTGAAAAGTTTGGCGAATCCCGTGCAATAGCCTTGGATATATCTAAAGCCTTTGACCGCGTTTGGCACCAGGCATTGTTAAGTAAATTATCTGCCTACGGTCTCCCAACCAAACTGCGCCAATGGCTCTTGAGCTTCATGCAAGATCGCTCCTTACATGTGGCAGTTGACGGTATTTCTTCTGATGCGTTTAAAACCAATGCCGGGGTCCCACAGGGTTCCATCCTGTTCCCCACCTTATTTCTTTTACACATCAACGACCTCTTGAAAACCACCACGAACCCCATTTACAGTTTCGCAGACGATAGCACACTTGTCTCAACTTTCACATCCTATCGATCACTTTCGATGAATGATACAAATAGACTCAGGCAGGAACAGGTTGATTCCATCAATAGAGATCTTAAAGCAATCGTCGAGTAGGGAACCAACAATCTTGTTCGGTTCAACGCCCAAAAAACACAAAGTGCCACGTTTTCCAAGAAAGTGAATTCCTCAAATCATCCCATTACAATGTCCGGAAATACCCTTGAACCAAGTCCCTCCATCTCGATTTTGGGAGTCACGGTGTCCAATAATATATCTTGGCATGACCATGTTGCTAACATCGCAAAGCCGGCAAGCCAAAGGCTAGGTTTTCTGTGGAAAGCAAGAAAGTTTTTTACTCCTGATCAACTGTTGACGACGTACAAGGCTCAAATCCGACCTCTACTGGAGTATTGCTCACATGATTGGGGTTCAGCACCAAGGCATTCTCTTCGTCTTCTAGATTCCATTCAGAAAAGAGCCATTCGCTTGATAAACAGCTCAACTCTCACAGATACCCTTCACCCTCTAGAACATAGAAGAAGAGTTGCAGACCAGTCATTGCTTTACAGATATTTTCATGGCAGATGCTCCAGAGAAATAAAAACTCTTGTACCACCATTGACCACATTCGGCCGAAGAACTCGGCACGCTGATCAGTCTCACACATTTACTCTCAAGCTTGACATTACAAGGACCAATCTCCATTAAGAATCCTTCATTTACAGGGCTGCTACGGAATGAAAAAGCTTCCAAAATCAGTTTTTCCAGAGAACTATGACCTGCAACTTTTCAAAAATCGGGTCCACAATCATCTCCTTTCTATAGTCCCTTCCCCTTCTAATAGTCGCAGTGCGGGCCATCCGCGGCTCACACGATAGGTTTACCCTTTTTACGACTATTTTCAGTAAAAAAAAAGGTATTACATAGGTCCGGTGTGCCAGAGATTATCCTGGCAGAAATATTTTTTATAAATTTTTATTTTTCTAGTAAACATAAGTAATTTGCACTTTTATGGAATTTAATTTCTTGCAGACCATTTTGTAGCAAATTTAGTGCATTTTGAAAAAAATTGGTGTGACAACTCACATCGTGCAAAAGAGTCTGTCTCACCGACTTTTAATATCTAAAATTCATAAAATGTTTCCCTTATCGTGGAATTACTTTTTTTTTACTCTCTTCCTTTTCAGTTCTTCTTTCAAAATATCTCGATGTGACAGCTCAAAACTTGACCAACATATCTATCACACCACTTAATTTTAAAGCTTCAACCCTTTAAAATCACGAAAATGATGATTCTGAGAGAATTTTTGTCTAATTATAATAATATATGATGTTTGAATATAGCTTAATCGTATGACCTTCATTTATTATTTCTCTTGTTCCTGCATTTATTAAATAACTAATTTATATAAATTGACAAGATTATGAATAATACGGGAAACATTCTATGAACTTTAGATATTAAAAGTCGGTGTGACAGACTTTTCTGCCACGATGAGAGTTGTCACACCAATTTTTTTTGATATCAGGCTGTTTATTTGTCGGCTTCCGAAAATGACCACAATTAGGGTGCATATTAATAAGCGCTTTGTCGACTTCCGCCTCCGTCTAGTAAACTCTCGAACACCTCGTCTAGCGGGTTCCAGAAGGTGAAAGGATTGTTCCGGACTCTCGAGAAAAAGGTCGAATTATGATTTAGAGATATAAAAAGGACAGCGGGGCCGCGAAGAGGACAGTTTTAAAGGTGTTTATGAGATATAAAATTTAATTAGTTGTAACTGTTGTAATTAGTTGAATATCTAAGTGAATATCTATGCGGTCGAGAATTTAAAATTACCGAACCCCAGAAAGAAGTAAAAATACATAAAATTTGCTACAAAATGGTCTATCAGAAATTAATTTCCATAAAAGTGCAAATTACTTATGATTATTGGAAAAATCAAAATTTCTAAAAAATATTTCTGCCAGGATAAACTCTGTCTCACCGAGCCTATGTTGTACCTATGATTCTTTTTCTTCCTGTGCCGTCTTCTACCGAAGGTTGGCGACCATCATGTGATAGGTTTCTCTATTCTGCGCCGCATGAAATATAGTTGAAGCTTCTGGTATTTGGAACCATTTACGCAAGTTTTTTTATCCAGGATTGTTTCTTTCTGCCCAATTCTCTTCTTCCTTCTATCTTTACCTCCATGATAAGTTGCATTAGACCATACTTGTCATTACGAATCACATGGCCCAGGTAGGATGCTTTTCTTTTCTTAACAGTAAGTAAGTAAGTAAGTAAGTAATTTATTCAGTTAATATATGACAGAGCACAATAGAGCACAATAGAAAATGAATCCGGTATTTTTTTTTTTTTTTTATGTTCTGGTTCCCACGAAAAGGGATATCCTGTAATGTTCAGAGAACATCGTGGGAACCAAGGGAAAGAAGGTAGGAGTTGGTGTTCTTCTTAAATTTCTGGAGGTTGTATGCCTCGGGGAACACCTCCCTAGGCAATGAGTTCCAAAGCCTCGCAATTCGTTGGATGAATGAGTCTTTGGAAAGTGATGTTCTGCAGGTCTCCAAAGTGACCACGAAGGGGTGTGAAGACTGAACTTGACGGGTTAATCTCGAAGAGACTGCCAAAGGAGGAACGATTGTTGATATTTCAGAAGAGCATCGCCCATGAAAATATCTATAAAATAGAGACAAATCGCCAACTTTTCTACGGTGTTCCAGACAAGTGAGCGAGTTTGTAAGCGAGGCATCACCGACGAGACGAATTGCCCTTTTTTGGACAGAATCCAGTAGCTTCAGGATATGTTTAGGTGCTGCACTCCAAATATGGGAACAGTACTCCAGTACAGGTCGGATCTGTGCCTTATAGATCATAAGCAGCTGACTGGAGGTGAAATAGCTCTTGGCACGAAACAAAAAACCAAGTTTTTGGGATGCACTTTTGGCAATGGACCTCAAGTGATTTTCTCAGGAAAGGTTATTGCTGATAGTAATACCAAACATCGATATGGATGACTTCAGTGGTATGGTTACTCCTGACAAAGTTATGTTAGGCACAGTGAGATCGGCTTTTCTAGAGAAAAGACATGCTTGTGTTTTGTTTGCATTGAATTCTACCAAGTTATTGGATCCCCATTCGAGAATTGTTGCTAAGTCCATATTTATATTGTTAACATTTCTTCCTCGTTCATTTCTGGTTTCACGGGCTGATATAGGGGCTCTGGAAGAGAATGCGGTATGGAGGGTACTATCATCGGCAAAGCTGTGTACGGGACATGAAGTTGCTTTCAATAGGTCGTTGATGTGAAGTAAAAATAGTGTTGGTGCTAGAATGGATCCTTGCGGAACACCAGCATTTATGAGTAGAGTGTCAGATGAAACTCCATCGACCACTACATGGAGAGACCTGTTTGAGAGAAAACTAGCAAGCAGAGAATAAATATAATCGAGTAGCCTAAACGTAATATTAGTTACAAACATAATATAGCAGCTGGGGATACACGTTTATAGAGAAGGAGATGCCACCTAAGCAAGCTTGTGTTGTGGCATCATAGTTCTCATTATATGGATGCAATTCATTTGATGGAAAATGTAGACTAGTTCGTCGAGAGCAAACATGTGTGGCCATTAAATGTTTTCCAGTATAGCATTTAAGCAATCAAAACTATTCTTCATAAAAAATTTCAATTTTGGTTTAATTTTTTTGATACTAGTAATATTCTTCAATTCAGATGGTAATTGATTATAAAGTTTGGGTCCAATATATGTTACAAATCTCTGATTATGACGGAGTCTAACAAAGGGAACATCAATGTTTTGGTTTGTGTTAAGGCGGGTGTTATGCGGGTGTGTTTTAAAATTCAAGGGTGTGTTCATAATCCACAGGAGACAATGATAAATATAAAGCTTCTTCACATTGAAGACATCTGCTTCTTCGTACAATTTCGTGGTGGGGAATCTTTTATTTTTCTTCAATAAGATTTTAAGTAATGTATTTTGGACTGTCTCCAAATTCCACAATGTAGTTTTGAATGTTCCCCCCCAAGCAATAATACAGTAACGAATAATGGATTCTGATAGTGCGCTATAGATCATCATGAGAGTTTTTTTATTCAGAATATTCCTTAGTTGGTTAAATTTGTAAATCAATTTACGAAGTCTTTTTGTAGTGTATGTGATATGCTCGTTCCAGCGCAGAAATTGATTTACCATAACACCCAGGTATTTTATTGATTGAGTTTTAGTTACGGAGGGGCATTGACAATTAGCGGATGCATCACAGTTGACATTATGGATATGTAGAGTCTGAAGAGTGGGTTGATCTTTGGCCGTCGAAGAGAATGCCATGAATTTGGTTTTTTCGATATTGAGGCTTAGTAAACAAATTACTGAGCCAGCTAGAAATTAATGCCATTCCCTTTTCAGCTTTATCGTTTGTTTCATCCCAGGTGTTACCTACAAAGGACACAGCGGTGTCATCAGCATAAGATATTAAGTTGCCATCGAGTTGTTCAATAGAGAAAATACTGTTTATATACAACAAGAAAAGGATAGGGCCCAAAACTGTCCCCTGTGGAACTCCCATAGTGACTGGTAATGGATCACTTAAAGAAGTATTCACTTTAACTACCTGCATTCTTTTCGAGAGATAATCTTTCAGTATATCCAATGACACGCGCCTAATTCCACTGCACTCCAGACGATTGAAAAGTATTTCATGATTGACAGTATCAAAAGCCTTAGCCAGGTCTAAAAATACTGTCAAGCATTTTTGTTGATTTTGAAAACAATCAAATATCGAATTTGTTAATTGAAATACCGCTGTTTCAGTAGAGAGGTTTTCCCTGAATCCAAATTGGTTATCCGACAGAATATTATTTTTAGTACAAAAATGGAGTAGTCTGGACTTTAACATTTTTCAAAAATTTTTGCAAAATTGTTTATTACAGTTATTGGCCTATAATTGGTAGCTTTTTTCTTGTCACCACTTTTAAATATTGGTGTTGTTGTTGACTCCTTGAATCGGGAAGGCACTATTTCACGGCTAAAAATCAAGTTCAAAATAAAACACAATGGTTCAACAAAAAATTGGTTACTCTCTTTCAGTCCATGGTATTCTTAGTATGCGTCTATATAGCCACATTTTAAAAGCCTCTAATTTTCTCATTGTTGTTAGTTTTAATGTCCACCCTTCCACGCCATAAAGCAACGTAGAGAGCACGTAACATTTCGTGGCTCTCCATCGGGTACCAATGCTTAGGTTGCGGTTACACAAGAGCTTTCTCATTTTTGTGATTGATAATCTTGCTATTTTAATTCTGATTTTAATCTCTAAATCAGGGTCCCATTCATTATTTATTGTGTATCCTAAATATTTGTAGCGGTGTACTCTCTCGATGGATTCGGTTCCTATTTGTAGATCGATATTTTGAATATTCCTCCAACTAATCACCATAAATTTGGTTTTTTTTCTGTTGATCTTAAGTCCAAAGTGGTTGCTTATTCTAGTTATTCTATTGAGCATCATCTGTAAGTCTTCGATATTATCCGCCAGCAAGACAGTATCATCTGCATAGTGGAGATTACTGATTTTTTGCCTCTACAAAGATTTTTTCAGAGTATAAATTGAACAGCAGAAGTGAAAGGATGCAACCCTGTCTAACTCCCTTAGTGATTACAATATCCTGACCCGTCATGTCTTCATGCTTAATATTTGCTGTTTGATTCCAGTAACGATTTTTTATAATCTGAATGTCCTTGGTATATTTGTAATAGTTCTACAAGTTGCCACGCCTTTTAGTTCTCTAAAGAGTACTCCGCTAGTGGTCTCTCTACTGGCAAATTATGCCCGAGCTCAGCCGTAGAGGGTAGAAGAAAAAAATATATAAAAGTGAGCCGCGCCACCGACTTAGACGGTACAAGCCGGAAACCCCTAGGTCTAGTAGGCACTAGCAGAGCCACACGATAAACAACAACAATTATGGTGAACTAGATAAATAAAACTATATTTACAATTACTGCAATATATTAATTAAGTAAAAATGATGTTCTGATTTTTTGCAACAAATTCTGTATTTTTGTAAAGTGGATTAAACGAATTTAACACACTTTTATTAAAATAATATTTAAATTAATTATAGCAATCTTTCCGACAATAATAAAAACCTAATGAGGTACAAAAGAGAATTAAAAACAACAAAAAAAAAAGAAATGTTCACAATATTTAAAATTTCAAAAATAATTGGTTTTATATAGAATTCCTGATAGCAAAAGATTAACACAAAAAAAAAGAAATACAAATAAATGGACTTGCAACAAGAATAATAATCTAAAACCCTCACAATAACCACATAAATTATATTCAGTAATATATAAATTCAGATTCAACTTGGAGCAGGTACAAATTTAATGAAAAATAATTTGTTACTTTTAAACTATTGAAAACACTTAGATCAAGCACATAATAACTGATAAGTTGATAAAATTAAACTCAATACCATGTAACCAATTGAAAACTTCATTAAGACGCCACTGTTACATCGATGATCCAAGAACAGAAACACCAAGTAGTATTTTTAAAGATTTACACTGTTAAATCACTCGAGCTTATTTCAAAAATAATTCTTTTTAGGATGGCTGTCCTTCAAAATAGCAATATTGTAGGATATTTACAAATAAGTATGAATAAATGTTTTTACTTGGACACAAAGAACTCTTGATAATATTATTTTAAACAAAGTTCAGACTCGGCATATTATCCAATGCAATAAATAGTTTTCAACAGTGTACCATATTAATAAATTAAAACAAAACTTAATCGCGGTGTCAAAAACAAATCACGTCGTTTAAATATTCTAAAATAAATCACTTGTAACCTGTGGATACACGAATTCACGAATCCTGTGGCCTACTCCTGGCCCGGTTTGAATTATGGAACTGCACCTGGTACTTAACAATGGCTTCCCTCCATCAAATCCCGCACGCGGTCATTTTATCTCGACCCCAATAACCAAAATATCCACCACAAAGGCACGACAGAATGGTCAAGTTAAAAATTAAATGGTTTTTCTTCAAAATCCAATTAAGATGGCCCAAATACAGCCAGATATGAAAGAAAAAACCGTAGAAGTTTTGCTCACGTGTTAATATCAAATCCTTCCAAAAACTCTCACCTGACTTCCACCACTGACACCAAACGAATGATGTCCACTCCTCACTCCCTGGCCGGATATCAGAAAAATGACACGGAACCCACGTCAGCCAACCTTTGCAAATCTATGTCCCTCACTCATAATCTCGCTCGTCCGTGTTGATAGCCAGCCCATCCACACACAGAGAAGCAAACCAAACAATAATATAGCTGACAATACACGACGATCGAGGCCAAAAATCAAGGCGAAATCTAATACAAAGACTCCCCTCCAATTAACAAACACGTCACAGCCATTAATAATTAAATCCTATCCCTACTAAGTATGCAACACTATATACAACAAACAAAATACGGTATGCAAAACTATTTACGAACACCAGACTATCAGAGACACTATTAGTAATGAAACGGTAGATGGGAAAAAAATAGGCACGTGACAAAGTTTGTCGTGTTTGACGGTGTCAAACGCTGTCTCATGTCGAGAAAGCCTATGATAAAACCTATGATTAAATACTATTAATTTCTATGCTTAATTTCGGAATCCATATAAGTGCACGTTTAGTGTTACCGGCTCCCGTTCTATTACTTACATCTACGAATACTGCGTTAATGTAATCTGTGTAGCTGTTTCCTTGGAATGACGTTAGGTACGGTCTGAAGTTGTCGGCTGCAAAAAAAATCGTGAATAATGAATCGAATACAATAAAAATTTTAATAAAAAATTCGTCGCTGTTTAAATTTCAACGCCAACGCGTGATTTATTTCTACGGATGAAGTTGGTAACAAAAATTTTTGTCGGCAGAAAAACGATCGCGTGTATATTTACTGTTTATACTTTTCGGAGAGTGTTTCGAACGATCAAATTCGTCATCATTTTTTTTTTTTGGAGAAGAAGACTTTATTTTAATCCTATTGCGACTACTTTCGCGCTGCACTTCGTATTTTAATGATAAACGTTGAGAAGTTTTCTTATTAAAAATTTAATTTCAACCAAATTTTTCAATTACGTTTACATTCTTACTCCGTAGATTAAATTTTTTATTGCTTGAAATTACAAAATCAAATATTTACTTTATTTGAAAGTAGTAAACTTTGTTTTAATAAAATTCAAAAATTCATATTTTTAGATCGTAACTAGTGGGCAATACAGTAACTGTAGAAAAAAAAATTAAAGAAGATTAAAACTTTTGAAAGACATCTTATTAGACCCCCAAAGCCATTGAGGCTAAAAGTAGTAGAGTCAAAAATACTGGAAATGAGTGTCCCCCTTAAATCAAAAATCGACATGTCTAAGCGTTTTTCTAAAATGTTGACGAGGTTCCTGGAAATGGCTTTGTTTCGTTTTCGGTTGGCCACCCTGTATGACCATGTCTGGGGTAGCATCCAATCTCGACCTAATTTTTGTGTGCGTAAATGTAAGCTAAAAAGCCTGTTTGACAATGATACGTTGTGAGCAAAGTTAAGATAGCCTTTTTGGCTATTTTTGGGTAGCCACCCTGTAGAGAAGTGCTGGTCTCTATACTTATGTAACGGTAGTGAATGTTGGTTTAACAAAAGAAGTTTGAAAATAGGATTAATGCTGCGGAGATGAGTAGTCTGAAAAGTATAGCAGGAGTGACTCGGTAAGATAAAGTAAAGAATAGTGAAATAAGGGAACTGTTATGTGATTTACTTATTCATGTTCTATTGTTTTAGGAAAATTTGATCTAATCGTATAGTTTTGTTGTCATAGGGATAGAATAATAAATAAAAAATTTGGTTTTCTGACTGAAAAGTTTGTCGAGCTATTTTTCAAAGAAAATTTAATTAAATCAACAAAAACCAGCGAAATAACTCTCGGAAATGCTGCTCTGGTGTGAAAAATGTTACAAACATAGATAAAGGAATGCTTAGATAACGTAGAGAGGATGGATGAAGAAAGATTGACGAAACAGATTTATACGACAAGTGTGAATGGACAAGTCGACATCGGCAAACATATCTCGATCTGATCGACATTATTTTGAAAAAAGGCCAGGTCAAGAGCACCAACAACCGACGAGCATGTATGATAGCACTAATGAAAGTAGAAGAAGCGAAAAAGGTGTGTATTTAACTTTACTTTTTCGTGTCCGATTCCTAATGTTAAAGTATTTCGGCCCAAAATCGGGCTACGTCGATTGCTTCATTGTTGACGAGCCACTAATCATCGAGAGTACATTTTGAGAGACACAGCTCGCATGTTCTTAATGCTACATTGTTTTGTTTTTCTCCGCACTCACACAGAACGTCATCATTTCTTATCATACCCCACTTCTCCAGGTTGGACTTGACAGTGGCGACGCCAGTACGCATGCGATTTAGCATGCGCCAGGTTTTTCTATTCCGTCTCTATTCCGTGAGAGGGCTCTTGATGCAGGGGGTAAGTCTCTAAGGGGTGCTATGGTGACGGTTCTCATGAAACGTTCCATGGACTTAAGCCGGCTGGATCCTCCAGGTACTTCGAGCTGGTGCAAGAGGTGTCTGTCATCAAAAGTTTGTTTGAACCTCTCCAAGTACTGGACACCGGTTCTTAGCTCTTCCGGTGATGCAAAACCCGCTGATTGGTAGAGCAGTGGTAATGGAGTAGCCTTTATACAGCCGGTAATTATCCGACATGCGTCGGTCAGTGCCGTAGTGACTTGTTTTGCGTGTTTTGATCTACCTCATACCGGACAGGCATACTCCGCCGTTGACAAACACATTGCTTCAACTGTTGTTCTTAAAACCTTTGGGTTTGCTCCCCATTTGCTCATTGCTAGTTTTTTAAGAAGGTTGTTCCTGGTAGTGATGGGTGTTTAAATGGAAGGCACATACCTCGGTTTTGATAGGGTTTAATTTCAGTGAGTTTGCCTTGTAGTACTGTGACATCATTTCTAAGACTTCTTTTAGTTTAGTTTCAACCTGTTTGTTTGTTTCGTCTTGTATTGCGATGCCAAGATCGTCAGCATACATAAAACGTTTCGCTTGAGGGTGTATTGGTTGATCGTTACTGTAGATATTAAAAAGGAAAGGGGCTAGTACACTTCCCAGTGGTAAGCCATTTCTTTGTGTTCTCCACCTACTTTTCTTCCCATCCAGAACACCGTCGTAGCGCCTGTTACATAGCAGTGACTCGATTATTTTAGCAATTAGGGCCACCCCTGTCATTTCTTTTCGCTTGAAACCGTCTTCTATGAATTCAGTAATATTTAACACCTGAGGTGTGTAAGAACCGTAGCGGAAGTGGAAGGAAGTGGTCTTTGCCTACCCCTACGAGAAATATATATATATATATATATATATATATATATATATATATATATATATATATATATATATATATGTATGAATGAATGTGAGATGGTATTTTTAAAAATTTGTTATATCTCGAAAACAATTAAATGTATCAAACTCGAAATTGCAATGCCTATAAATTTTGTTTTATTATAAACCAAAATCACAAAAACCACAGCCAAATCAGTACTTTCATGAATATATTTGTAAACTGTGTAGGTACTTGAAATTATATGTACAAATCCGCAGTAATATCCAGGACAACAAAAAAAATTTTTTTGTCGTACGGCTGTGGGTTAAAGATAAATAGTTATATGACAGAAAGAAACGTTACTCACGCGGCACGATAAGCACGTCTCGATTCTTCTTTCTGTTGTCTCCCCTGTGTCCCCCCGCGCAATCTCCTATGGTAAATCTTGGCGTTTGTTTGCAAATCAGCATGTATTCCCTTTGATATTCGTTTAACTTCGTCAGGGTATTTTTCTGGGATTTTTGTTTCAGTCGTGGTGACAACTCGCTGACGGGGAACCAGGAATTGCCGCAGGTCACGTGCTCCTCTAGGGTATCGTAGATGAACTTATACTGTTCCTGGGGAAAAAAAGAGACCATGATAAAATGGGATCGTTAAATTATAGCTATTTGGGACTTTATATCCGGCTCGTCTATGAGCAGAATATAAAAAAGTAATACGAGGGTAATAAAAAAATTTGAAGTCATTCAAACGTGTACCGGCTACTATTTATCGTACAACTTGGGGAAAAAAATCTTTATTACAAATTCGCGTACTCCACCGCTAGAGGGCGTAATTCACAATAACAACACAAAAACATCATTTTTGTATAATAACTGGTAGGGGTGAGTGGAAAAGCTGACTCAATAAAACAGTTAGAAAACAGTAGAAAATAGATATCGAGATGCGGTTTTTACCATTATTTTTAGTAAATGATAATGATTAAATAATTTTAATAAAGTATTTTTTTAAGTAAATAATTAAAATATTAGCATCACATTTGAAGCTTCCCAAAAAAAGTTGAAAACAAAACAATTGTTTAATCAACGTCACCTAGCGATCGGTAAAACCACCGGAATAAAACGATAATTTAATATTTTATTGGGCATTGAATTTCCCTCCAAATGAAACTAAGTTTGTTAAAATCCATGAAGCGGAACAAAAGTTATAACTGTTTTATTGAGTCAGCTTTTCCACTCGCCCCTACCAGTTATTTTACAAGATAGAGGAAAAAGTACTGAAGCAAGTACTAAGCAAGTACTAAGTTGTACGATAAATAGTTTCTGAGATACAGCGGGTTACCTCTCTTAATCAGACATCACCCGGTACATTAAAATAAATAATACCCTGAATTACAGGCTATTCACTAGTACGCTCACACAAATTTCAGAAGAATACTTACTGGACACAAAGTAATGAGACTTTCAAAGAAGTAGGAAAAAGTCAGATGGAGCCATATCTGGCGAATGCGGTGCTTGCGGAACGATATTCACTTGATTTTTGATAAAATACTGACGAATAATGATGGCAGTATGTAATGGTTCATTATCGTAATGCACATGAATTGGTTCTCCATAATTCTGGTCGTTTTTTTACGAATTGACTCACTTAAACGACGCAAAAAGCCTAAATAATATTCTTTGCTGAATATTTGACCAGTTAGAAGGAACTTTTTGTGGACAACACCATGGTAGTTCAAGAAAACAGTCAACACTACTTTGATTTTTGACTTGCTTTGACGTGGTGTTTTTGGTTTTGGTTCACCTGCAGTATGATATTCAATAGATTGTAAAGCTGTTTCGGGACATAAGCATAGATCCAAATCTCATAGCAAGTTATTATGCATTTCAGATCATCATTTTTTATAAAAAGCATCTCTCCAGCCACTTTAACACGACGTTGTTTTTCAAACAAATTCAAATATTTTGGAACAAGTCGAGAAGACACACAAGACAAGCCCAAATTATTACTAAAAATTTTTGTATTAATCCTTTTAATATACCAACAATATCTACAAGATCTCTTTGAGCCAATCGATGAATGGAAAGTACAAGCTTCTTGATTTTGTTGATGTTTTTATCAGTGGTTGAGGTTGATGGCCTTTCTGAACAAGGTTTTTTTTTTTATTTTTTTTTATGAAAATAGTCGCAAGTAGACCTATCGTGTGGGCCGCGGACGGCCCGCACTGCGACTATTAGAAGGGGAAGCGATTATAGAAAGGAAATGATTGTGGACACGCTTTTTAAAAAGTTGCAGGTCATAGTTCTCTGGAAAAACTGATTTTGGAAGCTTATTCCATTCCGTAGCAGCCCTGTAAAAGAAGGATTCTTGATGAAGATTGGTCCTTGTAGTGTCAATCTTAAGAGTAAATGGGTGAGACTGATCAGCGTGCCGAGTTCTTCGGCCGAATGTGGCCAATGGTGGTACAAGAGTTTTTATTTCTCTGGAGCATCTGCTATGGAAATATCTGTAGAGCAATGACTGGTCTGCAACTCTTCTTCTATTTTCTAGAGGGTGAAGGGTATCTGTGAGAGTTGAGCTGTTTATCAAGCGAATGGCTCTTTTCTGAATGGAATCTAGAAGACGAAGAGAATGCCTTGGTGCTAAACCCCAAATGTGCGAGCAATACTCCAGTAGAGGTCGGATTTGAGCCTTGTACGTCGTCAACAGTTGATCAGGAGTAAAAAACTTTCTGGCTTTCCACAGAAAACCTAGCCTTTGGCTTGCCGAGATGGAGGGACTTGGTTCAAGGGTATTTCCGGACATTGTGATGGGATGATTTGAGGAATGTGTGCTATCGTCTGCGAAACTGTAAATGGGGTTCGTAGTGGTTTTCAAGAGGTCGTTGATGTGTAAAAGAAATAAGGTAGGGGACAGGATGGAATCCTGGGGGACCCCGGCATTAGTTTTAAACGCATCAGAAGAAATACCGTCAACTGCCACATGTAAGTAGCGATCTTGCATGAAGTTCAAGAGCCATTGGCGCAGTTTGGTTGGGAGACCATAGGCAGATAATTTACTTAACAATGCCTGGTGCCAAACGCGGTCAAAGGCTTTAGATATATCCAAGGCTATTGCACGGGATTCACCAAACTTTTCAATAGTGTTTGTCCAGAGCTGAGTGACATAAGCCAGCAAATCTCCAGTAGACCGAAGTTGTCGAAATCCATATTGTCTGTCATGGATTATCTCAAATTTATCCAGATATTTGATAAGTTCTGTGTTAATCGCTTTTTCCATAACTTTGGATATGACTGAGAGCAATGCAATAGGGCGATAATTTGCAGGAATAGGTTTGTCTTCGACTACTTCACGACCTTCACCAAATGATTTGAACCAATTAAAAACATGATTTTGATTTTTAGCCAACGAAACCAAATCTGTTCAGGTAATTTTCACAAACAGGAAAAAAACATGTTCACCCGTCACTCTCAACGGCATACCTCTACCGCAAGAGGACCACGCCAAGTATCTTGTAATATACTTGTACGCCTAACCTGGAAAAAGCATATTTTCACAAAGCGATTAGCTCTAGGCCAACAGTTGCGCACTATGTACTGGCTACTAAATAAAAAATCACGACTCTTACTTCAAAAAAAACTATTGCTTTATAAATGCATAGTAAAACCCGTATGGACATATGGCCTACAACTCTGGGGAACAGCAGCAAAATCAAACATTGAAATAATACAGAGATTCCAGTCACAGATACTAAGAATAATAACGATTGCACATTGGTATGTCTCAAACATTAGGCTCCATCACGACCTCTGCGTCAAAAGTGTTATAGAAGAAATCTCGGAAAGGACAAAAGCGTACGAGAAGCAAATCACTCAAATATGCTGGCAGTCAATCTAATAAACACCCAAACAGTTGCTCGTAGACTAAAAAGAAAGATTCCTCGAGACCTTCTCTGAGCGGCACAAGAATAAACGGAGCAGTCACTGGATGGCTTTCGTGCCAGCCCTTACAACTCTATATAACTATTTACATTTAATATTTCGTAAACACATAAGCTAATACTCATAATCGTTATAATCGTTTTCCCTTTTATATTCCCGATATAATAGTTCCAGATCTTTCTACCTGTTTCCCCATTATTCGACGCGGATTCGAGACATTGCGCTACTTTCCTAGGCTCTGTCGGCGGTTACAAAGAGGAGCGGTCGAACACGGACCCTCGACGCCGTCGACCTTTCGGTTGCTGACAGAGCCGGATTTGTAACAATAGATTGCAATAATGATATTAAATAAAAAAAAATAATTTTGATAAATATTTATCGCCGTAACATTTTTACAACATTTTCACTGCACCCGAACAAGAAAATGATTTTTTTGACAAAATAAATAAATGTCAAAAATGTTGCACAATAAAACCTTCATAAAATAATGTCATAAATGACATGACAGTGGTCAGAAACGTACAAGCACCACAGCTTATTCCATTTTAAAAATCGATGCCAAAATTTTCTTTAAAAACAAAAAACGCTGCAATTTCTAACCAATTTTAGCTGTCCACAACGGTAACACCGACCTACCAAATAAATATAAAAAATAACTCTTCAAAGACTTACTACATTATCCACCAATCCCCTGCGGGATTGCCTCAATTTTTTCAAATATCCAAACACGTCGAATTTGTCTTCTTCTTCTGCAAGCTCCATGTTTGCGTCGACGGACAAATATACTCCAGATCTGCCACCGCCATCGCTGAAATAATCGTAGTATAGGAACTCAAAGATTTAACAAATATTGCACTTACTTGCAATGTACCACCATGGGACCGGCTTCGTTGGATTTGATCACGTGACCTACAACGGCTCTTACTCTTCTTCTAAATTCCAAAAGGGCGTTGGTAAACGGACAAGAGTGGCTGTGCCACTGCGTGTAATGAAACTGAAGAATCGTTCTTTCCTCTGTAACCCCCTTAAAAGAAAAAAACTAAATTGTAACTATTGGTAGCAAAGAAGAAGCTAAATCTAGGTTCGTATCGGTGTCCTACTGCTAAAGCAGCAGCAGGTCGTCAATAAATGAATAGGAGTCGTTGAAGAGATCTAATTTCTCCCTAGACACTGCAGCATTGCCTGATTTTTATACCTTTCCAGCTCTTTAGTGTGAAGTATCTGATGAATCATGTTAGCTTAGGGGGTTGTTATTGATAGAACTGTCAGATGATTTGTCAAACAAGTACCAATGTATAAAGTTTAATAAAGGTTCATATCTCGAGAATAATCCTTTTTACATGGTGTCAGAAGTAAACTGATTCGTAATAATCGTTGATTTAAGAGATAAAGTTATCAATATGGAATCAATTTTTCGCCCACCGAAACATCTCACGTTTGAAGGGAATTTGGCTGAAAACTGGATCTTATGGAAGCAGCAGTTCAATTTGTTCATGAAACCTTCAGGCAAAAATGAAGCTAATATAAAAGAAGACGTTAAAGTAGCAATTTTTCTCAGTGCCATTGGTGAAGAGGGTCTGAAAGTCTTCAATTTACTGAAGCTAAATAGCGAAACAATCAAATTGGTGGATTTGTTCAAGGAATTCGAGAACTATTGCAAACCAAGAGCAAATATTGTGTATGAAAGATTCGTGTTCAGAAATATGACACAGAAAGGACAAACCTTCGATAGTTACCTTACCGAATTGAAAAATTCTGTTTCCAAGTGTGCATTTGGGGATCAGGAAGCAAGCATAATAAGAGATCAAATTATATTTGGAATCCGAGACTCGCATGTAAAAGAAGTTCTTCTACGAGATGGAAATATAACCCTGGAAAAAATTTCGGAATATTGTCGAGCAGTAGAAGCCAGTAAGCAACAAATAGAAGAATTTCAACGTGATGCAAGTGTCAATGTAAATGTAGTAAAAACAAAATCAATCAAAAAAGACGTCATCGATAATTGTAAATTTTGCGGTTACTCTCATAAAATCAGGAATTGTCCAGCGTTTGGTAAAGAATGCGGGTTTTGTAAGAAGAAGGGACATTTTGTCAAGAAATGTTCAGAATATTCGAAAAACAAGAAAAATATTCACGAAATACAGGCAGATGAGTCCGAGCCTGATGATCCAGATTGCAGGGAGGATCCCAATGAACTCTCTCGAGTTATATGTGAATGAAGTAAGGAATACACAAACTGAGCGTCAACAAGTCTGGTATGAAAATATCATCATCAATGGTTTGGAAATCAAAATAAAATTAGATAGTGGTGCAGAAATAAATTGTTTACCGTTGAAAATTTTTTCGAAACTTCAAGGTGTAAATATGCAACCAACAAATATTATGATGCTAGAATATAGGAATTCACCAATTGTATCTATAGGACTATCTCCTAGTCAACTTCTCAATAATCGAAGATTACGAGACAAATTACCAGTTCATTCTGGGTTGTTGACACAGGAAGGAACAAACACTGAGGAAGTCAGAGAAAAACTGATAAATAATCAGCATGTACAAAAGTACTATTATGACAGAAAGGGAGTTAAGAATTTGCCGAAAATAAAAGAAGGTGATAAAATTGTTATCAGAAAAGATGGTATATGGGAGCCTGGAACAGTGATTAGTGAACATCCAAGTCCAAGATCATATATAGTGGAGGATGACTCAGGAAGTGTACTAAGGAGAAATAGAAAGCTATTAAAAACCTCATCTTCTGCTTCTACTAACCAATCTGAAGAAAGTACTGAGGGCTCTGAAATATCTGAAGGAAGGGCATCTAGAATGATTAGAAAACCTAAAAAATTTGATGATTATGTTTTGAGCTAGATTGAGATTCGGTAATGTTTTTGAATTGATAATGAATGATTCGAATAATCTGCTTTTATTTTGTTCTGATTTATATTTGCATTCTTTTATTGTTTTCTGTTCAACCTTTTCATTTGTGTAAGGATGTGAAGTATCTGATGAATCATGTTAGCTTAGGGGGTTGATATTGATAGAACTGTCAGATGATTTTTCAAACAAGTACCAATGTACAAAGTTTAATAAAGGTTCATATCTCGAGAATAATCCTTTTTACATTTAGTAAATTCAATTCTCTTGTTAAAGAGTAGAAGCTCATGTACTGCTATTACCACAGGTGGATCACTCCTTGGTCTTGTATACACCCCAGGTAGTGGCTTCACTGGGCAGAGGCTTCGCAGAAAATACGAGTGGCTGGTGTTCAAACAAGAATACTCATCAAATATTATAATTAATGGTAATACTATACAATTTAGCGAAAAAGTAAAAAACTTGGGAGTGTGGTTTGATGAAAACTTAAGATTCTCGCACCATATTAGTAAATGTTTACAAAAAGCATATGCAGCTCTAAAACTTATATATCAATCTCGCCATGTGTTAGATAAATCCGTCAAAATCCTACTATGCGAATCACTAGTGCTATCTAAACTGAATTTCTGTGACATTTTATATAATTCTTGTTTAAATTTATTTGATATAAATAGAATACAAAAATTGCAAAATTCATGCCTAAGACTAACTTTTGGTATTCGCAAATTTGAACATATCAGCCATACATTCAGAATTACTAAATGGTTACACATAAAAAGTCGTCGAGAATTGCATTCCACCATGTTTTATATTAAGCTACTAAAGGAAAAATCTCCACCATATCTGTATCATAAAATAAAATACAGAACCGATGTACATTCTCTAAACTTAAGACATAGAAATACTCTAACTATACCACGTCACCACACTAAGTCTTTCAAACGATCCTTTTCTTATTGTATTGTTAACTGTTTCAATAATTTACCTCACGATTACAGTAACTCATCACTACATAATCTTAAACGAGCTCTCTTTGACTCTTATTTTTCTCAACAATAATTTAATTTTTTGGATTAAAATTGCTAATTTATTGCTAAAATATTATTTTTTTCTATTATTTTAAATTATTTTTCTATTATTCTATTTGCTGTCTTCGGCTTTCTTTTGGGGTTAGATGGAAGAGCAGATGTATGTTAAATACCAAGTATATAGTTATATTGTAACTTATTTATTATTACATACAAACTGAATCTAGCCCTAAATATATGTAAACAAAATGTAATTCTTTTTTAAAATTGGTAATAAAGACATTTATTATTATTATTATATTATTATATTTCCTGTACATGAAAATGGGGATCACAGGAAGCTTTAATTCTATATACCTTTTACATCGTGCAGATACAAAGATAGACAAAGGAATGCTTAGATGGTTTGGACACGTAGAAAGGATGAATGAAGGAAGATTGACGAAACAAATTTATAAGGCGAGTGTGGATGGACAAGTCGGTAGAAGTCGACCTCGGCGAACATATCTCGACCAGATCAACATTGTTTTGAAGAAAGGCCAAGTCAAGAGTACCAACAATCGACGAGCATGTATGAGAGCACTGATGAAAGTAGAGGAAGTAAAAGTTGTGTGTAAGAACCGTAGCAAGTGGAAGGAAGTATGTATGTATGTATCGTGCAGATCCAGTCATTTAAAAATTTTCAACTAGAACTGTTATTTGTAAACAAGACCGACAGAAATTAAATTTATTTTGATTAACAGTATTTCCTGCTTCTCCAAACCTGCAACTATTTAAGACACAGCTCTGAAATTAAGAATTTGTAAGGTTGGGGTGTAACATACATAGATACAATTTTGAAGACACCAGACCTGGAGGCTATTGTACCAACATTATATGGTTGGAGAATTAACTTCTGTTTAAAGTCTTTTTTGCCTTTCCAAATTTTTAACAATTCAAGATTCAGTTCTGGAAAATAAAACTCGTAAGGTTGAGGTTTAACATAAATGGAAACGACTTTGGCGATATCGTATCTGGATAGTTTATGGTTACAGCTGACTGTAAGTATATTCAATCACATTGTATACTTTATGCCAAAATAAATAAAAATTATTACGAAAATAAACCACGATGTGATATATTTTATAACAAATGGATAAACTTACATTTTCATCTTTCTTAAACAATCTAAACGTCCTAATGTGAAAGTTTGCCAATTCTTCTTCTATCAGTATTTGTATGTGGATGCCCCCATAAGTTTCTTCTAATTCTTTGGATGCGGGCCAATATTGTACGCACATAACCTTAGAATGATAAAAAGTTGATCGTATAACAAATTTTAGATAGACATTTATACCACAAAATGTTTATTACCCTTATGAAATCGAACGTTTTGGTTAACATGACAATGCAACTAGCTTTTTCCTGCCACACCATTCGCCAAAAATCCGTGACGGTTTCTTCTGTTGGACCCTGCGTTACTATATACGCGTTAGGTTTTAGCAAACTCTGGAAAGAAAAAAAATTAAAACGCAATCGAATTATTTCGTACCCAAAGGCTATTTTTTAAAAAGCCAGCTAAGGGGGGGTATGAAACTCGACTCGAGGAAGTTGAGCAGACAATATGTTGGTTTTCGAGATTGGTGAAGCAGTACCTCAGTTAAATGTTATCGCTGGTGCTGCGATTTCAACTGTAGGAAAGCGACTTTCAAAAACATCATGCAAAATCAGCAGTTTGTCAAAGAAAACGTCTATACTACGTTTCAACCGATCAATGAAGATCGAAATTAATCGAAGTTAAGAAATGTACAGGCTTGAAAGCAGAATCTAGATATCGAATCTCGGAGTTTTTTCACAATTAAACTGCATTTAACTTTCTGATATACAGTCATTTGTCATTCTCGCCCATATTAATGGTCTTTTGAGCCGGATTAATCAATTTCACATACAGATTAAGTGTTATCACTATCATTTTTCACGAATAAAATTTGGAAAAAGTGCACCACAGCACTCCCGGTACATCCTCACTGAAGGAGTTCTCTCTTAGTCATTCAACCAGACTGTTGTTATAAAATAAGTGGTGATAGTGCCCTCAGATCAGCTGGGCTGACAATATTTCTCTCAATATCTTTTTCTTCTTTAGGTGCCCTGTCACCCTCGGACGTTGGCAATCATCAGCGCTATCTAAACCTTGTCTACAGCTCAGCGGAACAATGTGGTAGTGCTCACTCCATACCATTGTCTTAAGTTTTTTAGCCAGGATATCTTTCTTCTACCCGGGCCTCTTCGTCCTTCGATCTTCCCTTCTATAATAAGCTTTAAAAGTCGATACTTGTCATTTCTTAAAATGTGACCAAAATACTTCAGTTTGCGCTTTTTTAGTGTAAACAGAACTTCCAGCTGCTTGTCGAGGCGTTTAAGTACCTCGGTGTTACGCACTTTTTCTACCCAGGAGATTCTTAATATCCTTCTGTACGTCCACATTTCAAAGGCCTCCAATTTTTTGCACATCGCATCTGTCAAAGTCCAAGCTTCCATTCCATAAAACAGTACACTGAACACGTAACAGCGAAGCACTCGGACGCGCAGAGGCAAGCTTAAATTTCTGCTGCTAAGTACCTTACGCATCTTCAGGAACGAAGCACGAGCTTGTTCTATTTTGGCACGAATCTCCTGCATGCCGTCTCACTTCTCATTTAGTTGACACCCAAGATATTTAAAAGTTTCTACTCGCTCAATTCGTTGACCGTTAATTGTCAGGTGTCCGTCCACGTTGTTTGATTTGCTATATATAACTTCTCTATATATAACTTTGCTATATATAACTTCTCTGAATGACTTGTGATAGCTTAATGTTATGAAGGTGCCTCTGTAGCTATCTCAGATTGGAAAACGTGTCTCTGGTCATCGCTGTTTCTTAACTGGGGTATCTTAGTATTTCCTAAATTACTGCTATTTAAGAAATAACTTTTTTTATTTAACATACTTACATCTACGTAGGACGCGTTGACGTAATCTGTATCGTGCTCCCCTTCAATAGTATCTAAAACTACCCTGTTATAATCATCTGCAATAAAAAAAAAAACTTTAAAAAATAATACACGACCAAGCAGAAAATACGTACGAAATAATTTCAAAAAAGTTTCACGGTTGATTTTCTTTGACTATTTGAAAGGGGATTTTACAGTTGATTCGTTATGCGATCAGTAGCACTTTCACGGTTATCTAAATGCGAGGGTGGCTGTAAAAAATTCCCTTTTTAGCTTCTGAATAAGAATTCATAAATTGCCAAAAAGTCTTTCCATAAAACAAAAATGATACGAGAGTAAAAATATTAAATATTTTAAGGTTAAGCCAGTTTTGTTAAGTTTCAGCAGACAATGATATGGATATATTCGCCTGTTTTTTTTTGCATGAGGCTTAGTTGCCAAGTTATGGGCTTCTAAAATTTGACGTTTTAAATGAAAGGATTTTTCGGAAGCTGTAAACCGAATTAAACAAATTTGCAATAAAATATCAAACGTAGTGATTTGTTTAGAAAATTGGCTGTTATTTTTGGAATGATTCTTTTTTGAGAGATAGGTTCAACAGAAAGTAAATGGTTTTTGGCATTTTTCATCAGAATTCAACCTGCGATGCTAACCGTTCTGTATTCTTCTTCTCCAGGTGCCGCCTCCGCTTCGAAGGTTGGCAATCATTATAGCAAGTTTTATTTTTGAGACTGCAGCTCTAAATAGTTCATTATTACTGCATCCAAACCAATTCCTAAGGTTCTTCAGCCATAAATTTCGTCATACGCTCATACCCGTCGGTTTTTAGGGGGACAATCTTTTTCGGTATTTTTGACTCTACCACTTTGAACCCCAAGCGAGGGTAAGTATTACCCGAAAATTTTTAAATGGCGTTGGGGTCGAATAACATGTCTTTTAAAAGCTCTTACAATTCTCTACACAATAGTCAGTAACTTTTAAAATTCCGCCCATTACTTATTGAGAAATTAGATTTTAAATGTGAAACTTATCCGCAAACAATCACGAACGGTAAAAATGTCATTCACTCGAGTTAAGTACGCCAATGGTATAAATTTAATACTTATTTTTTGCTTTGTATCGCTTTGTGGCGATTTGTTATCGCTTTTAAAAAACACAAATGGATACGATTAGGAAATTGCTAATCCGGGCCTGAATACAGTACACGTCAAAGTAGTGTATGTCAAATGATTGCCTAGTAACGTATTTCGAAGTGTTGATTGGTAGTTTATTTAACGTAGTTTTAAAAATTGAATACTATGGTATATTCCATTGCGGAAAGGGTTGATATTCTTTCGCTTTACTTTATGAACAATAAATGTGCCAATAAAACAGCTCAGCTATTCAATGCTTAACGTCAAGATCGACATGTCAGTAGAAAGTATGTACTACAGTTAGTAAAAAAATTTTAAGAGACAGAAAATGTAGCTAATAAACAACGAGAAATAGAAAAGCCTGTAGATAATGAAGCTAATGAAATTTCAGTTTTGGGACATGTTCATCTTGATCCTATGTTGAGTACGAGGCAGCTGGCATCTGTGTCTGGGATTAATCGAACTAACATCCAAACCATTTTAAAGAAGAATAAATTTTATCCATATAAAGTACGTTTAATCCATGAACTTAATGAGGATAATTATGACCACCGTATAGTATATGTTCAGCAGTTTCATCTTCCACGCAGCAAAACCGACAATCCGTTTGTTGATTTAGACCTATCCTTCCGAGGTGGTATCTTAGACGACAGTGTCCTGTAAGCAGTCTCGTTAGAATTCGCAGGTCATTTCTGCTCTATTCTAGGATCAGCTTTGTTGTTTTTCTCGATGGTTTAGGTAGGAACGCCTTCGAGTGAGTTAACCCTGGTATATCGGACCATTAAGTGAGTATTTTCCTTTCCGCCCAGTCCGAAATAATTGTTTTGGCGGCACTAGTGGTGACTCCAACCGGCCCCAACTCCATCTGTGGTTTTTGAGCCAACTGTGTACATTACGTATTCAGTCTCTGGGAAGAGGATTTCTCCCCTTACCCATTCGTCTCTCTTCGGAAAGAGGACTTTTCTTCGTGTATTTTTGTGGCTAGCAAGTCAGGAACCATCCCGAGAATTTGGTGGTTTTTGATTCACCCAGTATCCATTAATTTGCCTTTCCAATAACAGGAATCTGTATGAGACTATCATGGCCTCCCTCTCTAAGAGAATATCTAGAGGAGGAAGATGTAGGAGGTGTTCCATTACTTATGGCCAGGCATGCCAGCCGCAGAAGGCCAGCAAGCTTTGCTCTAGTTGTCTGTTGTAACCCTTTGGTCATTCAGACTAATGAACCATACGTGACCATAGATATTATCATTGTTTGATTAATCCAGTAAATCTGTTTGGGGTTCATTCCCCAAGATTTGCCACATACTCTTCTGAGATTCCAGAGAGAAAACCTAGCTTTGTTTATTGTTTTTTCCAAGTGGGCGTTCCAGAACTACACCCACTACACTTCCGCCGCATATATAGCAAGAAAAAAGAATGACCTCAGCAGTTGAAACCGCTAAAAAAACAGTTAAAATGGATTTTGTGTTGGATTCTATTTAAATTGCAGAGTCTTTTATTTGAAATCATTTGATGTGGAGTTCCATAAAGTAAAAGGAATTTGGTAAGTGTTCCATTACCTTAAAGGTTTAGAATGGAAACTCTTGTTATATATTATAATCTGGTTATAAATATTTTGCCTGACAATTTGAATCCGATAAAGGTTTGTGCAAAAATGGTTTTAAAATCCTTTCTCGAGATGAAAAAGATGTTGGGACATTCTTAAAAAGCTAAAAACTCATCTGGATTTACTAAAAAATGTGATTTTTTGCGATAAAACTTTGATATTACAGCATTCTCCATGTAGTGGTCAATGGAGTTTCATCTGACACTCTACTCATAAATGCTGGTGTTCCGCAAGGATCCATTCTAGCACCAACACTATTTTTACTTCACATCAACGACCTATTGAAAGCAACTTCATGTCCCGTACACAGCTTTGCCGATGATAGTACCCTCCATACCGCTTTCTCTTCCAGGGCCCCTATATCAGCCCGTGAAACCAGAAATAAACGAGGAAGAAATGTTAACAATATAAATATGGACTTAGCAACAATTCTCGAATGGGGATCCAATAACTTGGTAGAATTCAATGCAAACAAAACACAAGCATGTCTTTTCTCTAGAAAAGCCGATCTTACTGTGCCTAACATAACTTTGTCAGGAGTAACCATACCACTGAAGTCATCCATATCGATGCTTGGTATTACTATCAGCAATAACCTTTCCTGAGAAAATCACGTGAGGTCCATTGCCAAAAGTGCATCCCAAAAACTTGGTTTTTTGTTTCGTGCCAAGAGCTATTTCACCTCCAGTCAGCTGCTTATGATCTATAAGGCACAGATCCGACCTGTACTGGAGTACTGTTCCCATATTTGGAGTGGAGCACCTAAACATATCCTGAAGCTACTGGATTCTGTCCAAAAAAGGGCAATTCGTCTCGTCGGTGATGCCTCGCTTACAAACTCGCTCACTTGTCTGGAACACCGTAGAAAAGTTGGCGATTTGTCTCTATTTTATAGATATTTTCATGGGCGATGCTCTTCTGAAATATCAACAATCGTTCCTCCTTTGGCAGTCTCTTCGAGATTAACCCGTCAAGTTCAGTCTTCACACCCCTTCGTGGTAACTTTGGAGACCTGCAGAACATCACTTTCCAAAGACTCATTCATCCAACGAATTGCGAGGCTTTGGAACTCATTGCCTAGGGAGGTGTTCCCCGAGGCATACAACCTCCAGAAATTTAAGAAGAACACCAACTCCTACCTTCTTTCCCTTGGTTCCCACGATGTTCTCTGAACATTACAGGATATCCCTTTTCGTGGGAACCAGAACATAAAAAAAAAAAAAAAAATAATGCAGAGACCAAGCGGCAATTAAATAGCAACCCTCGTAAATCTTATTAAAATCCGTCGTAATTATATGAGAGAGTCTCATCTGAAACTGAACTGTCGCACAGCAAAGGAGAGAGTACCGAGAATTGACATCCAATATTTTAGCCCCGTCCAAAGAAAATGGAAAATGTCTTGCTATTATTGCAATTTCGAGATAAATGAAATCGGCAGATTTTTCCGATTTAAACTATGAAATAAACCATCACTTCATCGTTTCATTTGTTCCCGGGTAAAAATTCTCACGCATTTTTTTTCGTTCGGTATTATTTTCCAAGAGAAATTATTACACAGATTTTGCAATCGAACGTGCGTCAAGACGACTTTTACAAGGGAGTGTCGATAGGTAAGTACAGGGTTAGGGAAACTCGAAGTCTCAGCTCTATTATACAGGAAGGAAATACGACAGGAGCTAAAACGGACTGGTTTAACATCGAAAAAGGTGTAAGACAGGGATATGTGGCTTCGCTAAAGCTGTTTAACTTATACATGGATAATTGTTTAAAATATTTGAAATAGAGTGCGTATGGATTGAAAATAAATAATTTAATCGTCAAATGACTTCTTGGCACGCACAAACACACACACACACACACGACGTCTACTTTTCACAGTCAGAACTTGTACCACTTGTACACTACAATTAATATTGTTTTACCATTTTTTTCAAAATATACTTTGTAGCAATTTGTAAGATTTTTTAAATTTTCCAGAATTTTGGGAGAACTGTCTCGCTGGCTACGTGCTTGGTTCCCGCCCGCCAACAGTTACATTGTTCTGTCTGTCTATTTAAACTTGCAGATTTAATGGAGCTTATATAGAACAGCTATTTTGACAGCATAAAAATGGTTAAATTCATTAAGCGAGCAGAAACTGCACGGTATCTGCTTTCGAGAGTAATTAATCGGTTCCTGCCACCAACAGTCACATTGGTCTAAAATTGTTTTGTTTCGACTGCCTAAAAAGGCATTAAAACTCGCAGTTTTGATGAAGATAATACGAAAAATCTCTTCTGATAGCACAAAAATGATTTCAACTTCATTCAGTGGTAGAAACTGCCCGTCAACAGTCGCCATGTTTTAAAATTTTCCTATTCGACTAGCTAAATAGGCAATAAAATTCACAGTTTCATATTACCTGCATTGAAAAAACTCAGTTTCACACAGTTATTAAACAATTGCCTTTCGGTCACTGCGACCCCGACGACAAAGTTGGAGCAGCTTAATATTTGCATATTTCTCAACTTTTTTCTCGGAAAGTTTTCGTAATAAATTCGATGGAAAATTACCTTAATTGAGTTACTGACCTTGGCGTTAAAAGATGCTGCGTTTATAAAATGCGATTTTGTCACAATAAAAAAAAAAGAAAATATGCAAAAAACACTCGAAAGCTTACAGATCGATAAACACTTGGAATTGGCGAGAGAGTAACTGCACAAACGAGAGTGTTATTGATAAAAAAAATTATGCAAACGTGGAAAATTTCACGTCGTTCTTTTTAATATCTTTTACGCCTAATGTATTCTTTTCGTTTTTTTTTTGGCGACAGTGATCCCCTAATCGACCACCTTTTGTTGATAATATTATTGCTATAAAGAAACTCGCCGATTCAAAAGCTGTTTGTAGGACAATAAAATCACATAATGGATAATATCTAGCCTCCCAATCGGAAACTTTGTAAAAAAAGTAGTTAATAAAACAAAAAAAATTGACACATGGTACATTCCCTACCTTAAATTAAGGGGTTGATAAGTGGAAGGGAGGGGGTTGACAAATGGCAGATATCTGTATCGTAAAAATGTGTACCACTTGGAACAAAAATCTACGAGTTTCAGCTTATACTTAAATTCCAATAATTACTGCTAAATATCGAGTGGACTGTTTTTTATGGCCCAATCCATATTTAGGTCGCTACACTGGATGAAACTTAATTTGGATTTTGCAGTGGCATAAGCACTCACGAGATGTTATTCGCCTACTCCCGTAGGAGTAGGCAGAGACCACTTCCTTTCACTTGCTACGGTTCTTACAAACATCTTTTGCTTCCTCTACTTTCATCAGTGCTCTCATATATGCTCGTCGGTTGTTGGTACTATTGACCTGGCCTTTCTTTAAAACAATGTTAATCTGATCGAGATATGTTCGCCGAGGTCGACCTCTACCGACTTGTTCATTTACATTTGTTTCGTCAATCTTCCTTCATCCATCCTTTCTACGTGCCCAAGCATTCCTTTATCTATCTTTGTAACCACATCTTCTTTTACACAACATCGTTCTTTTATAGAAAATTTAACGCTCTACAAAAAAGGTTTTACACAGTTTTTTCATATATTTATTTTTTCATAAGTTATTTAACGTTAAAGTTTGATTGATTTAAATTTTTTACATTTTTCATATTTTCCGAAGCAACCATTAACTTTATGAGACATTTTTTGTTGACAATTCAATTTCCTATAACTAATTAACAAAAAGTTTTTGATATTTTTTACATAACGTAAGTTACCTACAAAAAACTAAATTTTTTTTTTGTGTCATTTTACTGCTTAAAATTAATCATTAAAATCAAATAAATAAATTTTCAACTAGAAATTAATTGTTTTTAACAATTTAATCAATAACTGAATAAGTTTTTTTGAACCAATAATGCTCATAAAGCTAATGGTTGTTTCGGAAAATAAGAAAAATGTAAAATTTTATAATCAATCCAACTTTAACGTTAAATAACTTATGAAAAAATAAATAAATCAAAATACAGTAAGAGACCTTTTTATATTTATATTTTATATTTTAAAATATTAACTCTAACGTAAGTTACAAAATTCCAAAATCCAAGAGAACGTTGTTCCCATGTTATTTAAATGGGATAATAGAAAGGAGATGATTGTGAAACCGCTTTTTGAAAAGTTGCAGGTCATAGTTCTCTGGAAAACCTGCTTTTGGAAGCTTGTTCCATTCAGTAGCAGCCCTGTAAAAGAAATATTCTTGATGGAGATTTGTCCTTGTAGTGTCAATCTTGATGGGTGAGAATGATCAGCGTGCCGAGTTCTTCGGCCGAATGTGGCCAGTGGTGGTATAAGAGTTTTTATTTCTCTGGAGCATCTGCCATGGAAATATCTGTAGAGTAATGACTGGTCTGCAACTCTTCTTCTATGTTCTAGAGGGTGAAGGGTATCTGTGAGAGTTGAGCTGTTTATCAACCAGATGGCCCTTTTCTAAATGGAATCTAGAAGACGAAGAGAATGTCTTATGTGCCATATGTGCGAGCAAGACTCCAGTAGAGTTCGGATTTGAGCCTTGTACGTTGTCAACAGTTGATCAGGAATAAAAAACTTTCTAGCTGTCCACGTAAAACCCAGCCGGCAATGTTGGCAACATGGTCATGCCAAGACATATTATTGGACACCGTGACTCCAAAATCGAGATGAAGGGACTTGATTGAAGGTTATTTCCGGACATTGTAATGGAATGATTTGAGGAATTCCCTTTTTTGGAAAACATGGCTTCTAAATATTAATATGAAGAGCTCTAGCTTTCACAGTATTTTTTTCCTCTATTTCCAACAGTATTTTCGATATAACTTAGATACAAAAATTTATTGATTTTTTTTAAACAGTCTAGTGTGCACGTGGTACAACCACAATTTAAATCTGTTTGACATTGTGAATGTCGATATTTTAGGGATCTCTTCTCGCGCTATCAAACACTGAAGATGACCTTTTAAGTTGAAAGCGCTCCGCAAAAATAAAATAAATTATTTGCACGAAATCCCAAGATATTTTATTGACATCACGCGCGATGTCAATTCGATGAAAACCGTTTCGAGGATAAGAAGTAATTTTCTTTTGTTAAACAAATTATGTAACCTTTTTTCACAGAGATGCAGGATGGTTCTGGAGAAGCAATGTATTTTTTAGTTGAGCGTCAGAGAATTTAGTTTTACCCGTTTTTTATTTTTCTATTTTTAACCCTTTTTACGTACCAAGATAGGGCGGCGAGTATAAAAAAATAAATAAAACTAACGAATCCTATTTCAAAGTTTAAACGAAAGAACACATCACAGGATAACAATTGGATAAAAACCGTTTCGAGGAGAAGAAGTAATTTTCTTTTGTCGAGGTATTTTTGTAAACTCTTTCTTTTACAGAGGTGCGCTGTCCGCCATCGCACCATCAGGAAATTCCTACGAAATTTTGTCTCTAATAAGGCAGTAGGACCAGATGGAATTCCGAAAATTGTCCTAAAGACCTGTGCTCAAGAGCTTACCCCAGTTCTCTGTAGACTCTTTAAGCTATTATACAGCAAAGGAGTATTTCCGTCCATGAGGAAAAACGCTAAAGTCTAACCCATTCCTAAAAAAAGGAAGGAAGTCTATTCCTGCGAATTATCGCTCTGCTGCATTGCTCTCAGTCACATCCAAAATTATGGAAAAAGCGATTAACATAAAACTCATCAAATATCTGGCTCCTTACAATGGACAGTTGACGATATTTCTTCTGATGCGTTAAAAACCAATGCCGGGGTCCCCCAGTGTTTCATCCTGTCCATCACCTTATTTCTTTTACACATCAAATACCTCTTGAAAACCACCACGAACCCCATTTACAGTTTCGCAGACGACAGCACACTTGTCCCAACTTTTACATCCTAATGATCAATTTCGGTAAATGATACAAATAGACTCAGACAGGAACAGGTTGACTTCATCCATAAAGATCTTGAAGCAATCGTCGAGTGGGGAACCAACAATCTTGTTCAGTTCAACGTCCAGAAAACACAAAGCGCCACGTCTTCCAAGAAAGTAAATTCCTAAGATCATTCCATCAGAATGTCTGGAAAAACTCTTGAATCAAGTTCCTCCATTTCAATTTTGGGAGTCACGGTGTCTAATAATATGTGTTGGCATGACAATGTTGCTAACATCGCAAAGTCAGCAGGTCAGAGGCTAGGTTTTCCTCTAATGGAGTATTGCTCGCACATTTGGGGTTCAGCACCAAGGCATTCCTTTAGTCTGCTAGATTACATTCAGAAAAGAACCATTTGGTTGATGAACAGCTTAACTCTCACAGATACCCTTCACCCACTAAAACATAGAAGAAGAGTTACAGACCAGACATTACTTTACCGATATTTCCATGGAAGATGCTCCAGAGAAATAAAAACTCTTATACCACCAATGGCCACATTCGGCCGAAGAACTCGGCACGCTGATCAGTCTTACCCATTTACTCCAAAGATTGACACTACAAGGACCAATCTCCATCAAGAATTCTTCTTTTACAGGGCGCAATGGAACAAGCTTCCAAAATCAATTTTTCCAAAGAACTACGACTGCAATTTTTCAACAAGTGAGTCCACAATGATCTCCTTTCTATAATCTTTTTTCCTTCTAATAGTCGCAGTGCGTGCCAACCGCGGCCCACACGATAGGACTACCCCTTTTGCGACTATTTTTAGTAAAAAAAAGGTATTTGGATACGCAATTTAATTTTTAGTAGCTGCAATTATGAGCATACTTTGGACTCTGGGATTTAGTTTTACCCTTTTTTGAAAGCCCCATTGTTTTATTCATTAACCACTAAAACTAAGAGAAAGAAATTTTTAAACAAAAATTAAACCAAACAACCCCTACCATGGTTCAAATGAATGAAATCTTTATTGTAATGCAAAATAATAAATTTGATTTTTGTCTTTACAAATACATACATATGTGTGTACTGCTGATCTGCACTGTAAACTGAATAAGAAAGAGAAGGAAAAAAGTAACAAAAATAAAAGTTCCCCATACGTCACATTTTTGCACTCTAAACTCCATTCAAGATGGATACCATAACTAAATGTATCTCCTTCACAAACCATCCCTCTGAAACCCGTTTACGATACAAATAACTGAGAATTCCGTAGGAAACGATACAATTTTAACGATTATTTTTTGATGTTTCTCGAAACCAATGGAAATTTTTAATTTTAGTTATTCATATACGTTCAAAGCCAATCAAAACATTATTATAGTGTATTCGTGTACATTAATTTTATTGAATGACAACCACATGACAACGTATTTTCTTGATCTGACGCGTCTGTAATAAATTTTCAAGAAATTCGTAAAATAAATCCCAAACGTTTTAGTGAATCATCATTCGATTAAATAACTAATATAATCATTAAAAGTGCACGTAAGAATACCATAATAAGCAGTGCGTCGATTTGGAAACAATTCCAATTATTTTGCGACGAGAGGGGCTATAAATTAAAACAACAAAACTTGCCGTTATTTTAAAGTACTATGTGTTTTATATGAAGAAACATAATGGAGAAGACTATAAAGAATTAGTGATCAAGACAATGTGGAATAAAACCGCAAAATTAATGCAAGATATTTACTACGACAAATTTAATAGAAGATTCGACCCATTCAATGGTATCGAATTCAAATCCCCAGAGATGCTAAAAACACCAAGCGTAAGTTATTACAAAAAAACCCGAAAAAAGAAAACAAAGTTCTGCAAGTTTAAGCAAAAAAGAAATCTTGGACGTGATAAAACTGTACGACGAAAACACACCGTCTGGCTTGCAGAAGAAATTCTATCAAATTGCTTCATATGAACTGGCATGGCGTCGTGGAGAAAGTTCTCAATGTTAAGTGCATTATTTCAAAGACGAAACGAACAATGCGGGGTTGACCACCACAAGAATAGAGTAATAACCCTATATTTTCCTTAACGGCGCCAGGGGGAGAACAAAGATGTGGTTAATACTAAATACCGAAGAACCTGATATTTTTCATTCAGTACATATTGAGTCGAATGATATAAATTTGTTGAAATAAAAATAAAAAATTTTAAAAGTAATTTTTATTGTAACGTCAAAAAATAATCTATCGAATACCACACGAGAGTTCGATAAATTAGATAATAATTTACCAGGCCTTTTCTCAAACTTGTTTCCATTTTGGCAATTGCAACTCGAACCCTCGTATCTCTTGCCTGGCAACAAGTTTTCTTAAATCTGTAAAATTATTTTCAATTTTTTTTCACTCTCGTGATATTACTACAGATACATTTTTTACAGAAATCGTGTTCACGCTTCGGAGGTCCGTCAATCGCGGAACCACAAAAATGACAAGCCTGACAGCTACTTTTAGCGTACCGAATATTGAATTCACAGACACGATATGTTCAATATTCATGCATTCATGCATTCATGCATGAAAGGTAAACAAACTGTAACGAAACCAGTTCGTCCTTAAAAAGCAATAATCCATCCTTGTAAAGATATCGCTGAAATAGTGAAATTTTTAAAAAGACGAGTCGAGTTAAAGATACTTAAATTTTCCATAAAAAATCGTCTCTGTATTTTCTACCTGCCTTTCCATGGATACCTCAGCCGACCTGGGAGTGTCTTCTTCCAGAAACGTGGATTGCCAGCGTAATTGACTAAAATCAACTTTCTGACTAAACGATGCAATTCCGAATGCCTAATGCTTTTATTCGCATAAATCGATGGCTATTTTCCCAGAAAATTAGCAACATTTAAAACGTCAAGCTTTCCATTACGTTTTACAAGAAAAAAAGTCGACTATTTTTTTTTTATGAAAATAGTCGCAAAAAGGGTAGACCTATCGTGTGGGCTGCGGACTATTAGAAGGGGAAGGGATTATAGAAAGGAAATGATTGTGGACACGCTTTTTAAAAAGTTGCAGGTTATAGTTCTCTGGAAAAACTGATCTTGGAAGCTTATTCCATTTCGTAGCAGCCCTGTAAAAGAAGGATTCTTGATGAAGATTGGTCCTTGTAGTGTCAATCTTGAGAGTAAATGGGTGAGACTGATCAGCGTGCCGAGTTCTTCGGTCGAATGTGGCCAATGGTGGTACAAGAGTTTTTATTTCTCTGGAGCATCTGCCATGGAAATATCTGTAGAGCAATGACTGGTCTGCAACTCTTCTTCTATGTTCTAGAATGTGAAGGGTATCTGTGAGAGTTGAGCTATTTATCAAGCGAATGGCTCTTTTCTGAATGGAATCTAGAAGACGAAGAGAATGCCTTGGTACTGAACCCCAAATGTGCGAGCAATACTCCAGTAGAGGTCGGATTTGAGCTTTGTACGTCGTCAACAGTTGATCAGGAGTAAAAAACTTTCTTGTTTTCCACAGAAAACCTAGCCTCTGGCTTGCCGACTTTGTGATGTTAGCAACATGGTCATGCCAAGACATATTATTGGACACCGTGACTCCCAAAATCAAGATGGTGGGACTTGATTCAAGGGTATTTCCGGACATTGTGATGGGATGATTTGAGGAATTCACTTTTTTGGCAAACGTTGCACTTTGTGTTTTTAGGGCGTTGAACTGAACAAGATTGTTGGTTCCCCACTCGACGACTGCTTTAAGATCTCTATTGATGGAATTAACCTGTTCCTGCCTGAGTCTATTTGTATCATTCACCGAAAGTGATCGATAGGATGTGAAAGTTGAGACAAGTGTGCTATCGTCTGCGAAACTGTAAATGTTTCAGCCATAAAAATAATAGGACGAATTTGTATTTAAGACGCTCGAAAAAATACTTTTTTTTTATATTAAATATACAAACGTTCCAAATCAGTTACCACGATTTAAAAAACTAAATAAATGCAATAACCTCAAAAATTGCAATAAAAAATTAAAAAAATTATATATATACAAGAACTTATAAAGATTTCAAATGGACATGCAGAAGTTCTCTTGGATGTCCCTCCACTGTACAATGGCTGAAAGTGGAGGCCAAACTAGTGGCATACCAGTTGAACACAAATGGATACTTGACATCCAGGAGATCATGCAATCATTTTATCTACAATAGCAAGCAAATAAACCAAAACCTTTTTTCGAATTCCGAAAACCATTCGTAGTAATTACTGATATACCAGAATCGGAGGAATGGAACAAGGAGAAATTAGTCACTCACCTAAACGAAGACGTCTGGTTAGATCTGGTTAGATGCTTTGCCCTAGTGTTATAGACCGGAATCACAGCAATTCCTACCTGTGCCCAGATCATGTTGCAGAGGTCCTATAAACATCGTTTTGGACTATCAAGTGGTGCTGAAAGTGCTGTCATCTTGCCATTTCGATTCAAAACTAGTATTAAAGAGTCACAGAAAACTGGTTAAACTGCTACGGAGCAAAATAGAAGCTAGTTACAAAACAATCACTGTAAATACTAGACATGAGACATTTAAAATCTAGAAAAACGTCAGAAAAATTCCTGAAAGGAAATGTAATGCTTGCAACAAGGATTCTGATAGGACACTGCTGTATAAATAAATACCTACAAATTATATGGCCGATTTATAGGTTCAAATAAAGGCATTTCGGAGAACCAGAACTGGAAACTTTATTGTTCAGCAACATCTCCTATGGGAACAATACATAATGCGACTACGAGTAAAAAAAAAGAACTATATCTACAAATTTTACCATCGGAAGTAAGGCATGCCATAAAGAATAAAAAAACCAGGAAAAGCTCCAGAACCAGATAAAATTCCAGTAGAATTGTTGAAAGCATGAGATGATAATAATATGGCGAGACTTACCCAGATTCTTAACCACATATACAAAACGGCAACATTCCGGAGAAATGGCTTAAATCAGTATGTATACCACTACCAAAAAAAAAATAACAGATTAATCAGCCTCATGTGCCACCCTGTGAAAATTCTCCTAAAAGTTGTTTAGAACAAAATATATAAGAAATGTGATAAAAAACTAATAGATCAACTAAAAGACATCAATTTAGACAATAAAGACTATATATTGGAAGTCAAGGTAAATGAAATAGAAACAAATAACATACCGATTGCTAGAGAAGTAAGGCAGGGATAAATCTTGTCTTCGACGCTCTTTAACGTATACTTGCAGGTCATCTTCACGAAAGCCTTATGGGAACAAAAACAGGGGATAAGAATTGGCGGCGAAATAATAAACGCCATAAGATTTGCAGACGACACAGTGATTATGGCTGAAAGTATGAAATAGTTATAAACCCTACTAGATGCAGTGATTAGCGAATGCATTCAAATGGGACTTGACATTAATATCGATAAGACTTATGATATATATCGATGGGACCTACAAATACTTAACAACTATCTCTGGGTGGGCAACAAATAAAAAAGTGAAAAAATACAAATATCTGGGAGCCTACATCAACTTCAAATTAGATCCAGATCAGGAGATCAGGGTAAGAATAGAAATAGCAAGGACAGAATTCTTAAAATTCAGACTATTATTATGTGACAGAAATCTAAATACTGGGCTCAGATTGAGGTTTGTAGAATGTTATGTCTGGTCCCAACTACTTTACAGGGTGGAAACATGGGCGTTAAGGTGGAAACATGGACGTTAAAAGCACAAATAATAAAAAAGATCGATGCCTTTAAACTTTGGATACACAGAAGAATTGTCACGTGCCTATTTTTTTTTCATCTGCCGTTTCATTATTATGATAGTCTGGCGTTCGTAATTAGCTTTGCATAACGTATTTGGTTCGTTGTATATAATGTTGCCTATCTAGTAGTAATAGAATTCGATTATTAATAGCTGTGACATTTTTGCTAATCGATGGGGATTAAGTGTTATTAGACTTCGCCTTGATTATTGGCCTCGATTGTCGTGTGTTGTCAGATATATTATTGTTGGTTTGCTTTTCTGTGTGAATGGGCTGGCAACTAACACGGACGAACGCGATTATGAACTAGGAACTTAGACTTGAAAAGGTTGGCTGACGCGTGTCCCGGGACATTCTCTGATATCCGGTCCGGGAGCGAGGAGTGGTTATCATTCGTTTGGCGTCAGTGGTGGAAGTCGGTTGAGAGTTTTTGGAACGATTTGATATTAACGCGTGAGCGGAACTTCTACGGTTTTTATTTCATATCTGGCTGTATTTGGGGCCATCTTAATTGGATTAGGAAGATAAACCATTTAATTCTTAACTTGACCATTCTGTCGTGCCTATGTGGTGGATATTTTGGTTATTGGGGTCGAGTTAAGATCACCACGTGTGGGATTTGATGAAGTGAAGCCATCGTGAAGTACCACGTGCCGTTCCATCCACATCGACGATAAATTTCAGTGTTATAAAGACTTGCCTGGTGTTTTTAGCCGAAATTATTATGATAATACTACTTGGTGTTTCGGTTCTTGGATCATCGATGTTACCGTGACGTCTCAGTGAAGTTTTCAATTGGTTACATGGTATTGAATTTAATTTTCTCAACCTATCAGTTATTATGTGCTTGATCTAAGTGTTTTCAATATTTTAAAAGTAACAAGTTATTTTCATTAAATTTGTACCTGCTCCCAGTGACGTCTCAATGAAGTTTTCAATAGTTTAAAAGTAACAAATTATTTTTCGTTAAATTTGTACCGGCTCCAAGTTGAATCTGAATTTATATATTACTGAATATAATTTATGTGGTTATTGTGAGGGTTTTAAAATATTATTCATGTTGCAAGTCCATTTATTTTGTATTTCTTTTTTTTTGTGTTAATATTTTGCTATCAGGAATTCTATATAAAACCAATTATTTTCGAAATTTTAAATATTATGAACATTTTCTTTTTGTTGTTTTTTTTGTTTTTTTATTTTAATTCTCTTTTGTACCTCATTAGGTTTTTATTATTGTCTGAAAGATTGTTATAATTAATTTAAATATTATTTTAAGAAAGTGTATTAAATTCGTTTAATCCACTTTACGAAAATACAGAATTTATTGTAAAAAATCAGAACATCATTTTTACTTAATTAATATATTGCAGTAATTGTAAATATAGTTTTATTTATCTAGTTCACCATAAATGTTTGTTGTTTATCGCGTGGCTCTGCTGGTGCCTACAAGACCTAAGGGTTTTCGGCTTGTACCGTCTTAAGTCGGTGGCGCGGCTCACTTTTAGATTTTTTCAACTACCCTCTACGGCTGAGCTCGGGCATAATTTGCCAGTATAGAGACCACTAGCAGAGTACTCTTTAGAGAACCAAAAAAAAGACGTGGCAGAATGCCGAGAATTCCATGGACGGCCAGAGTCACCAACGAGAAAGTGCTGAGAAGGATAGGTCGAGAGAAAAAATTGTTAATAACAATCAAAGTACGCAAGACAGCATACCTTGGACACATATTGCGGAACGAAAAATACCGGCATCATGCAGGGAAGAGTAGAAGGGAAAAAGGGAATCGGTAGAAAAAAAAGGCATGGCTACGAAATATTCGAGACTGGACAAACATGAATGTGGAAGAATTATTCCACGCGGCTAAAGACAGAAATTTTTTTAAAAATGCGGTCAAAAACCTCCGTTAAGGGGGACGGCGTAAGAAGAAGAAGAAGAACATCTCCGTTGTCGACATCCTGGAATTTTTCGAAGGTACAGGACTGACCTGTCAATAGGCCTCGTTGACCGCAATACATGGAACAACTAACGTTGATAACAATTACGAAAGAAAAATATGCCGCAAGGACAATTTTAGGTATTAAAGTTGTCACGTTAGGGGATTTTATTGATACACATTTCGAATACAGTGTATCAAAACATCTCGTAATATCGCTACTGATTGTCATACGAACCAAATGATTTTTTAAAATTTTAGCGGATGCGCCTCGCATTCACCAAAATTAAACTTAAACGATAAACTCATTAAAAGCTCAAATTATCAACAAATACTTACAAGGAATGCATCTTTGGTTTTGATTTTTTTCTAAATTACTTTTTTTCGTACCATGCCTACACGAGTGAGTTTCCACTTTAATGGCAATCTGCAACAAAAAAATATCATTTTAAGACACATCGATAATTCAATTAGCTTGATATTTTGTATAGGGAAAAGTTTTTTACACTAAATTTTTCTTTGCTCCTCGAGATTTAATTATACAGGGTGTCCCAAAAAGATTGGTCCTAAATTACATTTATAAAAATGCATACAAAACACGTTACAGGGTGTTTAATTTATAAATATGTCTCTATTTTTTTAACGTTGTTCAAAAAGGATTAAATATTAATTTAAAAAAAATTATTTAAGATACTACTATACAATGATCAATAAATTTGAAGTGGTCGCATTTATTTGACTTATTTTTTTATGGGTTTTTGGAAGAGGTTAACGCTCCTTTAACACCCAATTTTTTTTAAAGTAACGTATTATAGAATATGAAACACCAATGGAATCAAACATCTTTTCTTAAACTTTTTTGTCACATGGTATTTTTTTACGAACATTGTAATTTAAAAGATGCAATAACCCTTTTAAACCTTATTTTAAAAATATTTACTTAAAACTACATTTTCACAAACTTCATTATTATTAAATTATAATTTATAAACAAACAAGATATAGTAACTTAATTCAACAAGTTTTTAACATGACCTCCTCCTTCCTGTATGCAAATTCTAAATCGTTTCAAGAAGGAAAACCGAATGTTTTAAAAAACTAAAATTTGTTGACAAAACTTGTTAGCAGTTTACAAAATTCGGTCCTTTAATTGTTCATCATACAGCCATATACGTCCACTGTTGGACATAGGCCCCCCGTAAATGTTTCTATCTAGATCTATCTCGTGCAGTGTTTATCCAGTTTGTTTGGATTCTCTTTATGGCGTCCGACCACCTAGTTGACGGTCTACCTCTACTGCGATATGCCTTCTGTCGTGGTCTCCATTCTACGATCTTCTTTGTCCAGCGCCCATCCGTGAGACGCGCTACGTGTCCACTTCAGATTCGCTATTCTTTCTACGGCATCTGTCGACTCAGTCCTCTCTCTCACCACAGTGTTTCTAATTCTGTCTCTGAGTGAAATGCCAAGCAGCGATCGTTCCATTTTTCTCTAGGCAATACGGATTTTGCCAACCGTCTTTTTGGAAAGAGTTAGTGTCTATGCCCCATAGGTAAGTACTGGTAGCACGCACTGCTCGTAGACTTTTCTTTTCAGACACACAGGGATATTAGCTTTAAAGACATATTGCAGCTTCTAAAATCCGGCCCAAGCGAGTCCTATTTGCCTGGTTATCTCGCATGTTTGATTGTCTCTTCCAATGCGTAACTCATGTCCCAGGTACTTGCAGGAACTTACCAGTTTAATATTTGATCCATTTAAATTTATACCATCGCTAACGACCAGATTTGTCATAAATTGTGTTTTGCTGCCATTTATTTTTAGTCCTACTGAGTTTGAGACCTCGTTAAGTTTTTGTAGCATTTAATTGTTGCTCACTAATTATTTCCACAGCATAATTTTCTTTCATATATACCCAAAAACAAAAATCTAATAGACAATGACCACGCGGTGGCTATACAATTGATGCATCTGGTTCCCTTCCTATCTAACGTCCTGGATATTCTTGAAATAGAAACGCCTTAACGTCGTTAATAAAAATTTTTGGAGCACCATCTTGCATAAACCACATACGCTGTCCAATTGCTAGTGGTACATCTTTCAAGTAAATAGGTAGATCGTTATGTAAAAATGACAAATAGTGCTCTTTTTTTAAATTGTTGGGAATAAACGCTGGCCCTATTAAATAATTATCGCCCACATATTTACGTTGGAGAGACCAGATGCACCAACTGTATGGCCACCCCGTGTTAAAGTTTTTCTTAAAAACTGACGATTTATTTATTGCTCTGAAACCGGTGTATTTTTATTGTATTAATAGTTCTTAATAATGTATTTAAGAAATAAAAAAAACCGCATTAAGAACATTATTTTTAATTTGAAATATCTCAGTGGCGCACCATTTTTAAAAAAATTGGGATCATTACCCGAAAGCGCGCCAATCATGAACATAAAATTCTTAATTGCAATTCAAAAAATGCAAAATAACTACCTCTTATTAAATTTCATTTGTTTATTTCGACCAGTTTCAGAGCAATAAATAAATCGTCAGTTTTTAAGAAAAACTTTAACACCCCGTATCTCTGAAACGAAGTACGTTTATGTAGCAAACTGTCATTATTTTTTTATGCAGAATCACCCCCTAAAGTTTGTCGCACTTATTTACTAAAACCCTGTATTATTTCTGTAATGTTTTAATGGCAAATATTTAAAATCATTATTAAAAACACATGCATGTGGTAGCACTTGTTCTTTTTACCCACGTATTACCTCTAACAGTTTCCTTCCTTTGTAGGGGGTCAGTGGTCTGATACATAGAATTCTTCACCAATCAGAGTTTCTCTCTATTTTAAAATGTTTTCTTCAAAACTTTAAGTAACATTGCAGAACTACCAGTACAAGCATAACATCTAAACAAGCTAATACGTAACGAGCGTGAAACGCGAATATTGAAGAACAATTATATTGAATCAACTATAAAGTTATACTTAATTAATTAAAATAATTGTACATTAGCAATTACAATTCATACACGAATAGACTTTTGATTGGTATCAACAACAATAAATTTAAGCTTAATGAAAGTTTAAGTTTAAAAAATAATGCTAATCAAATTTAACAAGGTAAATAATTATAATTCACTGGGAATTTCGAAATACAACATCATGGATCCCGATTGGACAAAAAATATCATTTGTCTAGTGGTCTTCGAGTTAAGCCGGAAAGTTGCGAAAATCGATAAACCTCGACCACGAAACGAACAACGAGATTGAAAGACATTTTGTCTGTTAACGAATAAATGAAGAACATTATTGACAACGAAAGTAACATTTTCTTGGAATACCAAATGTCGTAACACATAAATAAAACACAGATAAAGCTCATACAATACAAATGTGCGTGCACGTCTTCAATGATCTGTTCGTTTCAAAACTTAATACCAACAATAATAAAAATCACCGTTCGTTTTATATAATTTTGAACACATCGGGTCAGTCTGTTCGCAATATTTTATTGCATTAATCAAGTCCATGTCTTGTTAAATATTACAATTTCTATATTATTTTAGACGGTATATAAAATTGCAGATATTTTTTTTTTTTATGAAAATAGTCGCAAAAAGGGTAGACCTATCGTGTGGGCCGCGGACGGCCCGCACTGCGACTATTAGAAGGGGAAGGGATTATAGAAAGAAAATGATTGTAGACACGCTTTTTAAAAAGTTGCAGGTCATAGTTCTCTGGAAAAACTGATTTTGGAAGCTTATTCCATTCCGTAGCAGCCCTGTAAAAGAAGGATTCTTGATAAAGATTGGTCCTTGTAAGTCAATCTTGAGAGTAAATGGGTGAGACTGATCAGCGTGCCGAGTTCTTCGGCCGAATGTGGCCAATGGTGGTACAAGAGTTTTTATTTCTCTGGAGCATCTGCCATGAAAATATCTGTAGAGCAATGACTGGTCTGCAACTCTTCTTCTATGTTCTAGAGGGTGAAGGGTATCTGTGAGAGTTGAGCTGTTTATCAAACGAATGGCTCTTTTCTGAATGGAATCTAGAAGACGAAGAGAATGTACGTCGTCAACAGTTGATCAGGAGTAAAAAACTTTCTAGCTTTCCACAGAAAACCTAGCCTCTGGCTTGCCGACTTTGCGATGTTAGCAACATGGTCATGCCAAGACATATTATTGGACACCGTGACTCCCAAAATCAAGATGGAGGGACTTGGTTCAAGGGTATTTTCGGACATTGTGATGGGATGATTTGAGGAATTCACTTTCTTGGAAAACGTGGCACTTTGTGTTTTTTGGGCTTTGAACTGAACAAGATTGTTGGTTCCCCACTCGACGATTGCTTCAAGATCTCTATTGATGGAATTAACCTGTTCCTGCCTGAGTCTATTTGTATCATTCACCGAAAGTGATCGATAGGATGTGAAAGTTGAGACTAGTGTGCTATCGTCTGCGAAACTGTAAATGGGGTTCGTGGTGGTTTTCAAGAGGTCGTTGATGTGTAAAAGAAATGAGGTGGGGGACAGGATGGAATCCTGGGGGACCCCGGCATTAGTTTTAAACGCATCAGAAGAAATACCGTCAACTGCCACATGTAAGGAGCGATCTTGCATGAAGCTCAAGAGCCATTGGCGCAGTTTGGTTGGGAGACCGTAAGCAGATAATTTACTTAACAATGTCTGGTGCCAAACGCGGTCAAAGGCTTTAGATATATCCAAGGCTATTGCACGAGATTCACCAAATTTTTCAATAGTGTTTGTCCAGAGCTGAGTGACATAAGCCAGCAAATCTCCAATAGACCGAAGTTGTCGAAATCCATATTGTCTGTCATGGATTATCTCAAATTTCTCCATATATTTGATAAGTTCTGTGTTAATCGCTTTTTCCATTATACTACAATATTTCATTAAATATTACACACAGTTTAAGTTTTATTATGTATTAATAAAAACGGTTTTTCCGATTGAAGATCTATGAGCGCCAGCTGGCAGTTGACAGTTAATTCATAAGTTGGAAATATTATATACGTTTTTAAGACGTTGTCAAATTGGTTTTGATTATAATTTAATTTCGACTATCTTAAATTTTGCTTTTATTATTACTAAAAAACTGTGTGCAAATATGCCAAAAAAACTAAATAGTCGCTTCAAATAACTCGTTTTGTTTTGAACGAGAACGTGTAAATAATGGTCCATTACTACCTCTAACGGCTGTACAAGAAGTAATTCATTAATATTTTTGCTTAAAATGAAAAAGCAGCTATTAGGGAAGTATGTCAGCCCCTAAATAGCATTCTACCTTCATTGTGGAGCATTTTAACCTGTATTACTTTTATTAATAAAATTATGATCAGTATTATTTTTTTGTTACTGCCTCTAATTAACTCTATGTTGATTCAAATTAAATAAAGCATCACTAAACTAACTTGAATAGTTTATATTGAAAACCTTTTGTTTAGGTAAAATTCACGAGGTTAGGTGCAATGTCCTAGACTAATTAATGGTTAAGTATGTTTATTAAATGATCAACAACATAACCTTATTATTTCCTCAATGTCCGTACTACTGTCAATGTCTGGCAACGTTGTTCAAATGTTACCTTATACTCGCTCTATAACGTGCATGCACATTTACATTATATGAGCTTTATTGTTACGTTTTCATAAAAAATTCGTCCCGAGAGTTTCTTATATTTTTTACCATATTAGTAATTAACTTAAAAGGTTAGTTGGGTTTTGAAAAAATGAAACTATTGTTTTGTGGCCTGTTCTTTATCAGGGCTTAAGAAATAGTTTTTTTCCTGCTAAATTTTAAAACACATTTAGACATAAAACGACGTGTTAGATATTGATACTTTCACAAATGAGTGATAATGACGAGAGACTTCTCTTATTTGACACTTGATCACCATATTTCAGAATGTATGATTTTACGTAGTTTTTATATTTTATGTAAATTAAATTTATTTAAATATACAGTACACTGTTTTTTTAACAGCAGACGTTTTTTGCTAAAAAAAATCATCAAAATCATCTGAATACAATCCAAAAAATTTCAGTACCAAGTTTTTAGAAACCACCTCACAAATCTAGATTACCATCACATTTATACTAATACCTCTAAATCAGACCCAAGAAACAAGCACAACATTTACATCACATTACCAGAGTTTCACTTGCAAACTTCTCAAAACCACTTGAATGCCATTAAAAACATAACTTGTAAAAAACACCAAGTCTCGCAACTCAGTTCTTCTACCGTAAAAAGTTGTGAGATCCATGGAATACCAAGTCGGTTAATTTATTCAGTCCCCACTTAGGGTTCCTTCTGTCTTAACTTGTTACGTAATTAGCTAACCTAACAACATCTTATAGTGACCATATCAATATTAAAAATCTTTTATATTTTAAATAGAGTAATATTTTAGTAATTAAAACCTATTAAATTTATTCGTATGAGAATATTCCAAACTAATTTACTTGCATTAACATCCAATTAGTATCTACCTACATATATTTTTAAATAAATTCCAAACACGAATATGCAATAAACGTTGATGTAATTTTCCATTATTATAACCCTGTAAAAATTGCATATAATGTAAAATAGAGGATAATTTGCTGTTTAAAAGCACTCTAAAAATTATAGATTAAAACAAGCAGATCTATCGATTATTATTTTCATTAAAATCTTTAAAAATAACTCAATCTAATCTCCTACGCAGTTCCACGTACGTTTGATCAGATTTACATAAATGAAAATTTGGTCGATCCGATGCAGACTAAAGTTAATTAGCATCGTCGCATTCAAAGCCTCTGATAACGAATTTCCGAGTCTAAAGCTGCTTGAAATTGATCGCGAAACGTAAAGAGAGTTTATCTCGAAATAGGTTAGGCTGCAAGGAAGATTATTGCGCACATTTAAGAAACGGAATAAAACGTTTTAGCAAATAATTAATTAATTTTTTTCCCCTTCTGAAATTTAAAGGTAGCATTACTCAATTTAATGTCTTTTTGTTACCTCAAAACATTTCACTCTTAGCTAGAATTTATTTACCAAAACATCAAAATAAGTAGTGACCTAGAATCGTAATTTGTAATTTGAAATTTGATGAAACGAAAAAAAGACAGACAGAAAAAAAGATAGACAAACACATAAATCTATAGAATTAAGCCTGTGAGAGAATTAAATAGAATACATTATACAGCGTTTAATATTACTAGGTCTCCTCTTTGTGCGCTGCTTCGTAGCCTTCCCACTCTTGTCTACTAAACATTGTTTGTACATTACCGAGCCAATCCGAGAGAGCAAACGTCGCATAGTGAGTGTGTATCTCACTTCTTTTAAGTTTTACTTTTACCTGGGGACTAAAACCGAGGATAAGCATGTGGTTATATCAGGTAGTTTTACTACCGTCACTAACGTACGCAGCAGTAGTCTGGTGGCCAAGGGTGGAATGAACCGGGGCTGTAAACCTGCAAGAAAAATTCTTGAAAGCTGCAACGGGGGCAATGAGCATCGCCCCCACAAAGGGACTACAAAAGCCCTAAACGTACCACCTTTGGATCTCTCCTGATCAAAGATCGGACCAGAAACACTGCATACAGACTAAAGTGTCAGGGTAAGTAAAGGAGCAACGGGATTGGTCACACCAAGTTCAAGGTCCTTCACAAACACTTCTTCACAATAAAATTGGACAAGATTCCGAAAGAGACCTTGATAGGACAAAATTATAAAACAAAAATACCAACCAGAGAAGACTAGTTGAAGAAAACACCATTAACTAGCCCAGCAGTGAAACGATGGTACACTGACGGATCGAGTACCAGGGACGCTACGGGGCAGGTGTCATTGAAACATCCTGCAACTACAGTGAAAGCAAACCGCTGTGAAAATACGCCTCGGTCTTTCAGGACAAGGTCTATGCCATATTTATGTATGCCACGCACTTGAAAGAAAATAAAATGAGTGAGTTTGATAATCTCACTCACAGTCGCACAGCCATTGGGGTTGTGAGTTGCACATCATCGATGCTGTGGGACTGCATGCAGGCCCTCACTGAGTTAGCGACTCAAATAAGGTCACTCTTACATGAGTTCCTGGGTACACAGGGATAAAGGGCAACGAGGTAGCCGATGAAATGGCAATAAATTGGAACCTGGTGGAATCAAGAAGCCAGTGAAATGCAAATACTGGCTGCAGAACATCAAGACAGCTGATGAAAAAAATTTCTCCAGAAGAGGGCAGACGCACTCTGGACGATGAACCGGAGTAGGCTAAGCAGCACGCTTGGCTTGCTCACTGGCCACTTCGCACTAAGGGAGCACCTCTTCAAACTTAAGCTGGCGGCTGAGAAAAATTGCCGATTGTGCTGTGAAGAGAAATAGAGCAGCATACACATTCTGTGTTGCTGCCCGATGCTAGCGGTGTACATGTACCAAACCTGGGGCCGCATGATGATGGATCCAAGTGATCTAAATAAAACAGGGCCAACAGAAATCCTGCGGTTTACCAAAACCCCTGAAGCCCTGAAGACACAGCGGTAGTCACAGAGGATCAAAGATCTAGGTGACATAGGTGCCTACACCAATGGCCCAACCGCAAAAATGTAATGTTTACTTTTACTGAGTGTAAACTGCAAACACACTCATTTTTTATCTGACTTTTTGTATACTTTAAATGTTGGAGGTCAAAAACGTAATGTAATTTTTCCCGAAAAGTAAGTTTTAATTTTAGGAAACAAATATTAATTTATTTGAAACATTTCCCTATAGTATATTTACGCCATTAATTTAAAATAAAAGGACAAATTTTGTTGTTGTTTTTTACGAATATAATCAACTATTTCTCTTTCGCATTTTATTGTTGTTTTTTATAGAAATTTTGAAGGTGATGCCAAAGTTCATGGATGTTCATATATGGTTAAGAGAAAAGAGACAGACGAAACAAAAGTCGTAGAACTAACTACTAAGAGGAATTTATTTTGTTTTATTAAAACTCCTGCTGTTCGTAACGACGAATTATTTTAAGTGCTTCTTAAAGTTAAGTGTGCAACTTCTCGAGACCAAGAAAAAGATTCGAGGGAATGGGTGTTTTTCGCTTTTAAAATGCCTCTAGAATATCAGTGCACTTTGAAGGTCTTTTTTTTTATCGATTCGTATTTTACTCCACTCCTTGTCGACGTAAATTTTTCATATTAGTCGTCACTAAGGGAAATTTCGCTTATATCTAGTTTCTTTCAAAATGTTCTTTTGCACAAAGCTATAAAGGGCAAAGCACAGTTTTAAATTGGACTGTTCAGCATTATTTTCTTATTTTTATTGTTTTGTTAAAATGCTTCGAGAAAATAAGTTTTCAAAAATAATAGACACAACATTTATAAAAGGTCTAGCTTGATCATGACTTGTTGCTGTGTAAATTATCAAAAATTGGTAGGATAAATTTATTTTCTTTTTACATACCAAATTGAGAGCAAAAAAAAGTATATATAAAAAGGATTTTTTTAATACCAGTTATTTTTTTTTCTACTGAAAATAGTCGCAAAAAAGGTAGACCTATCTTGTGGGCCGCGGACCGCCCGTACTGCGACTATTAGAAGGGGGAGGGATTATAGAAAGGAGATGATTGTGGACCCGCTTTTTGAAAAGTTGCAGGTCATAGTTCTCTGGAAAAACTGATTTTGGAAGCTTGTTCCATTCCTAAGCAGCACTGTAAAAGAAGGATTCTTGATGGAGATTGGTCCTTCTAGTGTTAATCTTAAAAGTAAATGGGTGAGACTGATTAGCATGCCGAGTTCTTCGGCCGAATGTGGCCAGTGGTGGTATAAGAGTTTTTATTTCTCTGGAGCATCTGCCATGGAAATATCTGTAGAGTAATGTTTGGTCTGCAACTCTTCTTCTATGTTCCAGTGGGTAAAGGGTATCTATGAAAGTTGAGCTATTTATCAACCAAATGGCCCTTTTATGAATGGAATCTAGAAGACGAAGAGAATGCTTTGTTGCTTAACTCGAAATGTGCGAGCAATACTCCAGTAGAGGCCGGATTTGAGCCTTGTACGTCGTCAACAGTTGATCGTCGTCAACCCCCAGGCCAGACCTCCATTATACAGTCCCTTAGTGATTTTTAGCTGATTCCTATTCATCGATAACAGTTCTGCCGTCCTTTTGTGGCACGGTCCGTTGATGTATTATTTCCTGTGTTTGTTTTCTGGTATGATTTTCCAGTAGTTTTTGTGTTTTTCCGAACCTCTTCTGGCAAGAACGTTAGCTACCTTATTTTCTGCAACTCTCTGACGTCTTGGAACCCATAACAGTTTGACGTGATTATGGTCTACCAGCGTTCTCAGTTCTACTTTGCAGTCCACGAGTATGGGAAAAGGGGTGGTCTGGCCTTGAGGTGCCCCCTGCACAGGACTAAGGCTGTCTACTACAGGATTTCACCCGGTTTCGTGTAGGCTCCGTTAACTACGGTGCTCCCCCCCCCCGCAATGCGTCTATCAGCACGGGTCGCATGACACTTTGGATTGGGAGTCTTAAGTAACTTTTTACGACAGGCAGACCATACCCGCGGTCTATTCTATTTTTCCGGTATCCCCAGGGGAAGCTGCTATTGTTTGGAAGCTGACCTTTTTAAAGAATAATATGACATATCAACGTGACATTTTATTAGCCGGTGTGTCTGAGAAAACGAGCACTATATTTTATTGTCAGACCTTGTATATTGAACAACAGAAGAATGAGTGGCGATAAATTATAGATAAATTCTTACAAATATTGAAAACAAAATCTCCCGTTAAACAAACAAAAATACGTAGAAAGCAATTCAAAAGTCAGTTTGTTACATTCTTAAGGGAATTTCGAGCCCCAAATCCATTGGGAATAACTTCGGAGATTACGCTTTCGTATTTATACCACTTCGATCGAATTTGAGACTTTCAAGGATTTTCTGGTCGAACAAAAAGACAAAGCACTTCCTGTTATTCGAATTTCAGATTCGGAAGCACAAAAAACTAGCGTACAATGTTTTGTATACTACATTCGACATTTTTCAATAGTGATTAATGGCACAATCGATACTGTGTGCTATTTATTCAAAAGGGGATCGAGAATAAATAAAATTTTGTGTTTCAGCTAGTCGACTAAGGTAATTAACACTAGTCTTTAATTGAAGGTCTTCGATTAAAAGTTCCATTGTAAAAAAATGTCTCCGACAGGTTAAGAAGATATTTTATTTGTTCTGGTCCATAATAGTAATAATAATGGCAATGACCCGAAATGTAGACTTTGCCGGACTTATAATGAAAACATTCACCACATTGTATCAGGTTGCCCTATCTTGGCGATAAAAGCCTATTTAGACCGTCATAAAACAGTATAGGCGCAACTCCAGTGAAACATCCGCAAGATAGAAGTAGTTGATACCAACATATTCCAGACCCAGTGATTGATACTACCGACGTCAACATTATTTGGGACATGCAAGCACAAACTGACAGGTCTCTCAAAGCAAATAAACCGGACATTATCCTAAAAGACAAAAAACAAAATAAAATGTCTGCTAATAGATGTAGTTACACCATCGGACTGTAACATTACCCAAAAGGAAGCTGAGAAACGTTTGAAATATAAAGATCTCCAAATCGAAATACAGAGGTTTTAGATCATGCAGACAGCGGTTATACCCAACAGGAGCAACAGGACTAGAATCTAAATTTACCTGCAAAATAATAAAAAAAAGTTCCTGGAAACCACAATCTCCTCAGCATGCTAAAGGCAGCCGTATTGAGCACGGCGCATATATTGCGCAAAGGTATCTAAACATCCTAAATACACTGTGTTCATTTGAAAAGGACCCACCCTTAATAATGCAGAAATGCGACATATTAGAATGAAATACCGAAACACGTCAACTTTTAACTTGAGGAGGACACTTTTTAGCGCTAATGTCATAAACGCCTGGTTCACCCCCTGCCTACTGAAGATACCATTTAAATTTTTTCAAATTGCGCTAGGTATCAAGTCATACCTTATTTAAAAGGTCTGGCAAATCTCTATTCAATCATATCGTTTTGCCTTTGAAACCAGCCTTCCATTGTTATTTAATCGTTGTTTAAAATTGGCGCTTTTTAAACTTTTCATATGCCCCTTAATATGTCGACAATTTAAAGAATCATAGTAACAGTGAAAAAAACAAAAACAATAATAACATAATTTTTGGTAAGAGCTTCTGTCTTAAATAAGAATCGTGAATCGTGTTTTAAAAAAACACACAAATAAAAGTAATTGGAAATTTTGAAATTGCTAGAAGTCAGAAGGTCTATTGCGCTTTTATAGACTTGGAAAAGGCCTATGACAGAGTGGTGAGGAGTGAATTGTGGTCTACATTGTCTATGTGTGGGGAGAGTGGTAGTTTAATACAAGCACTGAAATCACTTTACGAGGATTCCACTGATTGTGTCAGGATAAACGGAGCTTGCACGGACAGGGGATGTGTGGCTTCGCCATGGTTGTTTAACTTATACAAAGACAATTGTTTAAAAGATCTGAAAGAAAGTGCATATGGATTAAAAATGAATGATTTGATCGTCAAATGCCTTCTTTACGCCGATGATTAAGGCATATTAGCGTTATCTGAAGAGGATTTGCATGATGCCCTAAAAATCAAAGGAATGAAAATAAATGTGAGCAAAACGAAAGTAATGGTTTTTAAAAGAGAAGAAATCATGACAAACTGTGGAGTTTCGATTGAGGGAGAAAGAGTAGAACAAGTAAATGAATTTGTGTACTTGGGTTCAAAGTTTACTAGAGATGGAAAGTATGACAGTGATATTGAGCGAAGGGTGTTGGCAGGAAAACAAATGAATGGGGCACTGCATAGCTTTATAAATAGCTAGAAAGTGTCAAAAAAGGCACATCTGGCGGTGCATAGAGGTGTGTTGGATAAAGTAAAGAATAGTGAAATAAGACAACGCTGTGGTGTAAAAGAAGATGTGGTTACAAAGATAGATAAAGGAATGCTTAGATGGTTTGAACACGTAGAAAGGATGGAATTTATTAGGCGAGTGTGAATGGACAAGTCGGTAGAGGTCGAGATTCTCTGAGTATGGGGTTGGTCTATCAAGAACAATATTAGCTAGGACTTTGTAGGCCGTATTGATGAGTGATATTCCCTTGTAGTTTGAGCACTTTGACTTGTCACCTTTTTGTAACAAGTCAAAGATACACCTATTGAACGTACTAAATGAAGATGATCCCGGTTGTAGAGTTAAATTTTGTGAAATGATGACAAATAAGCTTAACTCCAACGAAATTTTAGTTCATAATATTTTTTTTAGCGACGAGTCTACCTTTTTTTTTAAAAAGAAAAGTTTAAATTAAGCCAATTTTAAACAACTATTAAATAACAATGGAAGGTTGGCATCAAAGGCAAAAAAATATGATTAAATAGAGATTTACTGGACCTTTTAAATGAGGTATGACTTGATACCTAACGCCATTTGAAAAATTTAACGGGTATCCTCAGTAGGAAGGGGGTGAATCTGACGGTTATGACGATATTTTATCCTATTCACTGCAGTTTGAAAAAAGTCAGTTAATGTTTGGCCGGTCCATTTTCTAAGATTGGCCAGCCAAGATATACGCCTGCGTTCAGTGTCTCGCTTGCCTTGTAGGATTAATTGTAGAAGTCGGTACTTATCATTACGTATAATGTGGCTTAAGTAGGCCAGTTCTCTGTTCTTTACGGTAGTAATAATTTCCTTGTCTTTTCTGAGCCTCTCGAGAATCGTGATGTTAGTTGTATGTGTATGAGACCCGTAGCATGCGCCGGTAGCACCACATTTCAAATGCATCTTTGCGTTTGGTGGCAGCCTAGGTAAGACACTAGATTACACTAAAGACGTAGAGTAAAACAGATATTGTAAAACTACAGTACCTATTAATAAATATCAGAAGAAAAAAAAAAGAAACATTTTAAAACTATAAAAGTATGCAACCATTAACAATGACCTTAATCAGCTTGTCAAAAGTTCTCAGAGAAGAAGAAAAAATATCAACTGTAGAAAGGTCACAACAATATTAATTATAAGCTTTACAGCAACGATGCGATGGAGAATTTAGATAATAATTGGTATTTGCTTGGTTCGGTATGAAGTTATGTTTATTTCTTGTATTGTATGTTGGTACCAAAAATGATAAAGAGCTTACAACCATTAACACATTTAAATATAAATTTTATATCGGCAACTATTCGCCTCTTCTCTATAGGAAGAATGCTAAGGCTCTGTCGAACAGTTTGTTTATCTGTACAACCTGGAAAACATTTCTTCATTGCAAATCGGATAAACTTATTTTCAACGACGGATAATCTATTTATATGGGCATCATACTGCGGATTCCAAATAACCGAAAAGAACATTAATACGCTATTAACATAACCCATATATAAGGAGCGAAGGGTTTGTACATTTTTAAAATCAAAAGAAGTACGCATTATAAATCCTAACATTTTGTTGGCTTTCTTAGAGACATATAATATGTGTTCGTCAAACAACAACTTTTGATCGAATATAACATCTAAATATTTTTCTTGAGTAACGCTATTAAGTTTTTTATTATTGATAGTGTATGTAATTTTACGGATATTTCTATTACGAGTGAAAGTAATCTGATGACATTTTTTTAAATTTAAGAATAAGCTGTTCTTTTCACAATACGTTTAAAGTCTATTGAGATCTTCCTGTAGATAATTTGCATCATTTGGTTCCTTTATAGGACGATACACTTTCAAATCATCAGCATACATCGAGAATTTACTAAATCTGAAACATTGTGAAATGTCGTTAATGTAAATATTAAACAATATTGGGCCTAAGTGAGATCCTTGAGGTACTCCTGATGTAATCTTAATATACCTGCGTATATTGATATTAAGAGAGAGGCTACAAAGGACTTTTTTAACGCGGTTAAAAGCGCTTCTGGCTTTTTTAATTCGAGTTCTTATTTCATAGCTATGATCCCATGTATCACTGATATTGCAGATCAAGTAGCATATTTTCTCTACTCTTTTCAATAAATTTAGCGTTTATGTTAATCTTCTTACTGATAATCATTTCTTTAGCCTTTTAAGAGTTTAGATTTAGTCCGTATTCGTTGCCTGCTTCTACAATATTATCTATCAATCTTTGGAAAGATTTTCGGAATATATATATTGAACAATGCCGGTGATAGTATGCATCGCACGCTGATCAGTCTCATCCATTTACTCTCAAGATTGACACTACAAGGACCAATCTCCATTAAGAATCCTTCTTTTACAGAGCTGCTACGGAATGGAACAAGCTTCCAAAATCAGTTTTTGCAGGGAACTATGACCTGCAACTTTTTAAAAAGCGTGTCCACAATCATTTCCTTTCTATAATCCCTTCCCATTCTAATAGTCGCAGTGCGGGCCGTCCGCGGCCCACACGATAGGTCTACCTTTTTTGCGACTATTTTCATAAAAAAAAACAAATCCCTGCCAAACTCCCTTCCCGACTGCAAAGATATTTTTATACACTTGTTTTTTATACGGGTTGTTACACGTTGTTACCTTTTTCGACAACTTTTGCTTTTGTTTAATTTTAAAAGGAAAATATTCGACGCCAGAAGGCTTCCGAGTCAAAGGAAATTTTGGTGAAATTTTAAGAAAACGGTGTCTCAGCAAATGTAAGCTAGTAAATAAAGTATTTTTTATTTTGACCAATATTGTTCTAGCGTGTGGATTAAATCTCTTAAGTTGCGTGTTGCGTCTGTTAAGTTAACTTTTAAAAAATAAATCTTGAAACACGCACACACTACACGTTCACTTCTACTTTATGTTTTTTACAGAAATCTCTTTCTTACCAAAAATACCAATAAAATACAACGGATGTTAAGAATCTATAAAGCGTGGCACTTTAACAGGGTGATTCATAACTATTGGGACGTAGGCTAAGAGCGGGTGATTTGGACCAAAATTTGACGATAGCACACAATGTATCTCACAAGTAATACATATTACATTAAATTAGATTGTTTAGTGCGATTGCCAAATCAATCTATTTATTAAAAACAAAAGATTTTTAATATTAATATGGTCACTATAAGATGTTGTTTGTTTAGCTAATTACGTAATAACTTAAGACAGAAGGCCCCTTAAGTAGGGGCTGAATAAATTAACCGACTTGTTATTACATGGATCTCACAACTTTTTACGGTAGAAGAACTGAGTTGCGAGACTTGGTGTTTTTTACAAGTTATGTTTTTGATGGCACCTCATTTCTTTTCGTAGATAGTCCTTTTTTTTCCTTTATTATACATATACAGGGACACTGATTCATTCACTGCAAATGTAACTTTGTAATCCTTAATGTTTATAAGGGATTACAAAGTTATTTATGAAGTTGGTGTATCTAGAAAACTTGACCGAAATTGCAAAATATTTAGTTTTTCCTTGATTCATACAATAAACAGAGCCACAATAGACCTAAAGGTAGCAGTGGAGGGGCGACCTACGCCCCACTCACATGATACCTAACCTGTATACTAAACACTAATTGCATTCTAAATTTTAAGCTTCTATGTCTGCTAGAAGTGCCTTATAGTTTTAATGATCGGTCAGTCAGTCAGTGAGGCCAACAGCTAGGGGCGCTCAAAGTTGTTCCCCAAACGTTAACATAGAAGTAGCATTGCTACGTGCTACGTGTGTTCATTAGCATGTCAAACGCCGGCGCCGTCGAGACAGTACTTCTTTGACGTAACAATGGGAGGCTGGTTTCAAACGAAAAACAATATGATTGAATAAAGATTTACCAGACCTTTTAAATGGGGTGAGACCTAACGCCATTGGAAAAAATTTAAGGCGAATCTCTAGTAGTGAGGGGGTGAATCTGACGTTTGGGACATTAGCGCTAAAAAGTGTCCCGCTCAAGTTAAAAGTTGACGTGTTTCGGCATTTCATTCTAATATGTCGCATTTCTAATATATTAAGGGTGGGTCCTTTTCAAATGAACATATTGTATAACTTTACTGTAGTCGAATACTTGGCGCTCAACAGCATTTCAGTTTTAATTGAATTAGATAAGTCAGATATTTTTAGATATTAAAAAATGAATGGTTAGATCCGCGAACTGATCTACCTGTTCCGTTGAATTAATTTAATTGATAAGTCAAGATCACATCCCTAAGGTAGAGTCTAAAAAGTTTTTTTGTTGTTGTTTAATATCGACTACTCTATCCCAAATAATAGTAGTAGCGTAACAAACTATTATTTTAGTTGGTAAGTACTTAATATTCCAACACTTTCTCATTTAATTGTCACAGCGGGTATTACCGAAAATCCATTTTCGGTGTATGTTTGCTGCCATATGCCGTCACGACCGTTTTTGTTATAGCAAAACAGTATATTGTTACAAATGTAATTAGTTTCTGTACACCGGCTGACGCACGCTCAGGACTTGAATGTACACTCGGGAAACTTGGTTAAGTTTAAAATATTACGAATTTTTTTTATGTGTAATTTTATCTTATACTACGGTTCTATTTTGCATAATGTCACCGTTATTTAGAATCCCTAAACATCTGTGATCTTAGCTACAGGATTAATTATTCGCCCTGTATTCTGTTTACCTTGTAAGCACAGAATAGTAATTAATAGCAAAACGAGCTAATTAATGTAACAAATTTAGAAAAAGAACAATTAAGACATGGAAGATCGTGCAGTCTTTGTGTTAAGGCAAATAGTGGAAAAATCAATAGAATACAACAAGCCTGCATACATTTGCTTCATAGATTTGGTGAAGGCGTTTGATATGGTTAAGCTACATGGCGTCATACATCTCCTCTACAATAGAAATATTCCTTATAGCCTAATAAAAACAATAAAAAAAATATACAAGGATAATCAAATTCGAGCGAAGATAAACGAAGAACTTACCGAACCCATACCAGCTGAAAACGATATTCGCTAGGGAGCCCATTCCTATTTAACGTTATAATGGATGAGATAATAAAAAAGTTCGTACTATGAAAGGCTATAAAATGGGAGATAAAACGGTAAACATCCTGTGTTATGCAGACGATGCCGCATTAATAGCAGAAAACGAAGATGATCTCCACAAACACCTTCACCAGTTTAACCAAATAGCTAAAACACTCAACATGACTATATCCGGTTCAAAAACACGTTGCATCACAACATCAAAAACACCGTTAAGATGCAAACTTAAAGTAGATGGAGAGGTTATACAACAGGAGATGAAGTTTAAATATTTGGGTATAGAACTGTCCAGCCATGGTGACGTTGAAGCGGAAGTAAGAGAACAAACGGCAAGTGCAACGAGAGTGGCAGGTTGTTTGGACCACTCTATTTGGAAAAATAAAAACATTAACACCCAGGGAAAATCAAGATCTATAAAACCATTTTTAGGCCCATAATGACATACACTGCAGGAACTGGAGATGAAAATACTGAGACGAATTGATGGAACAGAGAGAAGAGCGAAGACATAAGAACCAGATGTGGGGTGAAGAACATCAACGAATGGACCCAAAACAGGAAAAAGGAATGGAGCGCGCATATTGACCGCATAGGGGATCAAAGAGTCGTAAAAATCGCAAGAGACAAGTCATCTACAGAACACAGCAGTGTGGGTCGCCTGCAAAAGCGGTGGAGCGACAATATATAAGGGTGGCGGATAAAGATAAACATGTTTTAAGCCTAATTAAAAAGAAGGAAAAAAAAGAAGACGAGCTAATTTTATTCTATGCATCAGATTTGAAAGAGAGGTATGGATTAAAAATGTATGATTTGATCGTCAAATGCCTTCTTTACGCCGATGATCAAGTCATATTAGCGTCATCTGAAGAGGAGTTGCAGACGATGGTTAATGTTATGCATGATGCCCTGAAAATCAAAGGGATGAATATAAATGTAAACAAAACGAAATTAATGGTTTTTAAAAGAAAAGAAAGCATGACAAACTGTGAAGTTCTGATTAAGGGAGAAAGTGTGGAACAAGTAAGTGATTTTGTGTACTTGGGTTCAAAGTTTGCGAGATATGGAAAGTACGACAGTGACATTGAGCGAAAGGTGTTGGCAGAAAAACAATGGGGAATTGGGCACTGTATAGTTTTTTGAGCAGCCAGAAAGTGTCAAAAAAGGCACGTCTGGCTGTGCATAGAGGAGTGTTGTTTCCTACACTTATGTATGGTAGTGAATGTTGGGTATGGCAGAAGAAGCATAAAAATAGGATTAATGCTGCGGAGATGAGTAGTCTGAGAAGTATAGCCGGAGTGACTAGGTTAAATAAAGTAAAGAATAGTAAGATAAGAGAACGCTGTGGTGTAAAAGAAGATGTGTTTACAAAGATAGATAAAGGAATGCTTAGATGGTTTGGAAACGTAGAAAGGATGGAATTTATTAGGCGAGTGTGAATGGATGGAAGTCGGTAGAGGTCGACCTCGGCGAACATCGATCTCGATCAGATCGACATTGTTTTGAAGAAAGGCCAGGTCAAGAGTACCAACACAACCGACGAGCATGTATGAGAGCAGTGATGAAAGTAGAGGAAGCAAAAGATGTGTGTTAGAACCGTAATAAGTGGAAGAAAGTGTTTTTTATGCCTACCCCTACGAGAAAAAAGCGTGACTGTATGTACATTATCAGTTCATTCGAATTTGACGTGAACGTGAACACACAATTTTTTTGTAGGAGGCTTCGTTGCTAATATTTTCGTTCAAAATTATGCATTTTATTTTAAATTTTTCTAATTTTTATTAGCCCAAAAGTCAGTGGCGTACCAAGAATTTATCGTTACAATATTCAACATAAAATTTACTTCGTGTAAAGTATACCTACACACGCCCTTCTGAGCAGCTGGGAGTTAGTGGCGAGTACTTTCTATTACGCAGACAATGCATTAACAAATCTTGCCCATTAAACTTATAATTTTGCAAACGGAAAACGCGATCAATAAAATGTCCCAGCAATAAGCATAAATCTCTATTTCGTTGGGATTATCTCAACAACAATGTCTTTCTTTGTTTAGTCGTAATATCCTGCGTGGCTGCGAAATCTAACGTGTACGCGTATGCTGGATAATCAACAAAAATAGACAAGTAAATTTCTCCTGAAATATGCTAAAAAAACTCAATTTAAAAAAAAATGTTCTGTATGATAAATTATTTGCAAAAAAATTACTTTTTCATTGGATCCCCGTTAGAATTTTAAACTAGTTTGTTGCCCTTGAATAAAATAAAACTAAATTCATACGAAAATAAAAACGGACAATACTTCTCGAGGGGCGCATCGAGAGATAGTCGAAAATTATAAAATGGCAGTGCGTAAGTATCACATTTTACTTAAAAATAATGTAATTTTTAAGATGTTAAACAGAAAATAATAATATACGTTACATATTGATAAGCATACGGTATCCTTATATCCTTTTCAAGGACTGCATGCTTCAACACAGAATATTGTTTAGTCTAGTTCGTGATGCGATAATAAAAACAAAATGAGCATTAAAAAAATTGAGCTTTTAGTTTAAAACCAAAAATTGTCTCTAGTATGCCAATTTGCCAACTTTGCACAAAGTTAAAATAGTGTTGCTTGGATTTTTGAAATGTTGCTTCTTCATTATTACATCATACTTTATTATTACTACTTAACTAGTTAATCCAAAAGTAGATGGAACTGACTGGGAAGATTCATTCACTGGCTCAACGTAGAGCAGTGGTAGACCAACCCTTTTTTGAGAGCTATTTTCTCTAGTCTTTTTCACGCTATATCACGACAAACAATTGAAGAAGGTGACTCATATTCGTGAACAAAAAAAAAGGATTATTCCAGGTACCTGCCAAATAAAAATTTTAACAACGAGCTTCTAATAGACGTATTGGCCCAATTTTTAAAAACTCTGGCATCGCTTCTTGAACTGGTGGAATTTCATCTACACTGGGATTCCATTACACGTTGAGAACACCGATGCCACGTTGATGATGTTGATTAATTTGGCTGTGCAACGCCGCATCGGGCCCAAGCCATTTCCAATGGTGGCACATTTATGCGCACTCTTTCTACAGCTGTCATTTCCATTGCTAATTTATTTGTCGCAGTATTATCTACTTGGTAATCAGTTTCATCTTCACTTTCCTCGATGTTGGTCAAATCGCCTTTATCATCATTTTCTCCTTTCAATCAATCTGACTTCATCACAAGCATTCACTCCTCCCCACCTATTTAATTCACTATCCATCATTTTGAAAACCAATAAAAACTAGCAGACAATTATTATTAACTTAGTATACAAGAAATATCAATTTTAATATAAAATTTGGTACTATCTTAATGTAAGTATAATTCTCCGCGATTCCCTAAAATCCTATAAAGAAACTTCTATCAATGGATCCAAGCCTAAAAGTACAGCAAGACAATGTTACTTTTTCGCTTTTTTATGACTTCGATGAGCTCACGCTCTCTGCCCATTCGATGCAGGACTTCCGAGTTGGTGGTATGTGTAGTCCATTCGTAACATTCGTCGATACACCCACATTTTGAATGCCTCGGGTCTGTTTAGGCTGCAAACCTTTAGCGTCCACGCTTCAATTCTATACAAAAGTGTGGAATATATGTAGCACTTCACAAAATTGTATCTAATTTGTATATCTAGTAAACTATCGCTTTACAGGTTTCGCAATTTTAGGAAGTGCCCTGGCCATTTTAATCCGAGCTCTGATGTCCAAATCAGGATTCAGATCCTCAGCGATCCAGCTGCCCAGGTATTTAAACTTGGACACATTGGTTATCTGCCTCCCATATACATCTATACGTACTGGTTGATTTGGATTCCGGTTTACCACTAATATCTTTGTCTTTCCGATGTTGATTTTTAAGCCTAATATATCTCCTTCGGCTAATATCCTGTTAAGTAACCGGACATAACTTTAAGACAAAATTTACGGATATTAATTTGACCTCACGTGGTATTCGGTAAGAAAATTCCACACCGAATTGTTATTATTTCCTTCATCAAGTCACCAGCGAAACATAAAATGTGTGGTCGACTTGATTGTTGAGTTGCCATGGTAACCAAGTGAGACCCTTACCTCGAAATTATTATTTTACTTTCGAAGCTGTCAAGTGGCACGACGTGAAAAAATGTTTCGCTTCAGTCAAGAAAGCAGAGAAAATATTCGTCAGGGGATTGAGCAGTTGACACCCGCGAATACCAGGAAATCGAAGTCAAGCGTATGGGGGCAGTTTTTTTTTTTTTAAGAAAATAGTCGCAAAAAGGGTAGATCTATCGTGTGGGCCGCGGACGGCCCGCACTGCGACTATTGGAAGGGGAAGGGATTATAGAAAGAAAATGATTGTGGACACGCTTTTTAAAAAGTTGCAGTTCTCTGAAAAAACTGATTTTGGAAGCTTATTCCATTCCGTAGCAGCCCTGTAAAAGAAGGATTCTTGATGAAGATTGGTCCTTGTAGTGTCAATTTTGAGAGTTAATGTGTGAGACTGATCAGCGTGCCGAGTTCTTCGGCCGAATGTGGCCAATGGTGGTACAAGAGTTTTTATTTCGCTGGAGCATCTGCCATGGAAATATCTGTAGAGCAATGACTGGTCTGCAACTCTTCTTCTATGTTTTAGAGGGTGAAGGGTATCTGTGAGAGTTGAGCTGTTTATCAAGCGAATGGCTCTTTTCTAAATGGAATCTAGAAGACGAAGAGAATGCCTTGGTGCTGAACCCCAAATGTGCGAGCAATATTCCAGTAGAGGTCGGATTTTAGCCTTGTACGTCGTCAACAGTTGATCAGGAGTAAAAAACTTTCTAGTTCTTCACAAAAAACCGGACTGTTCATAGCATAATTGGTATGGAAATAATTTATATGAAAAATATCAGGATTTCTCGTATCTTTTTGTTTGATATGAAAAGTTATTAGTTGAAGTAGTTCTGGGCAGTTGATCACATTATTTATTATTTTGAAGAGGAAACTCAAGTTCATAGAAATTCTCCTATCTTCCAATGATTTTATATTTAACTTGGTTAAGAGTTGACTGTACTCATATTCATTTCGTTGAATACCAAAGTGAAAAGCACAATTCCTCAAGAATTTCTTTTGAACATTCTCAATCAAATCGATATTTACATTATAATATGGGTCCCATATAACCGAACAATACTCAAGAATGGATCTTACGAAAGCACAATATAAAATCTTTTTTGTTTTAATTGAAAAATCAGTAGAAATTCTCAACACAAAACCTAGCATTTTAAGACTTTTTGCCACAATTTCTGATACTTGAAGATTAAAATTAATTTCGCTATCAAATTTAACTCCCAGATCGCAAATAAATTTTTCTCTTTTAAGAACTATATTATTCAATTTATATTCAAAGAATATTGGACTTCTAATTCTAGCGAACGTAATGATTTGACACTTATCGATGTTTACCTCTAACAAATTATTTCTACACCACATAGAAAAAGCTTCGAGATCTTTTTGTACTAATTCGGCATCTTCCCGGCAAGTAATTGCTCTATAAAGTTTGAGATCGTCCGCAAACATAAGAAATTCAGAATAATTGAAAACAAACTCTATGTCTGATACAAACAAGTTGAACAGCAGTGGGCCCATATGGGATCCCTGTGGTACCCCTGATGGAACCTGAATGGATGTAGATGTTGTATCTCCGTATTTCACAGACAGAGTTCTACCACTTAAGAAGCTATTGATTACTTGCAAAATATTCCCGTCTATACCAAGCGCTTGAATTTTAGCTATAAGTAGGCCATGGTTGACTCTGTCAAAGGCTTTGGAAAAGTCCGTATAGACAGAGTCAACCTGTAGCCTCCTCTCAAGATTTTCAGTTATGTAGTTTGTGTAAAGAGCAAGGTTGGTACAAGTGGATTTACCTTCTGATAAACCGTGTTGTTGGGGATTGAGAAAAGACTTACAGTCCCAGGAAATAGCATAATATGACTTGATCATCGGCGTAAAGAAGGCATTTGACGATCAAATCATTTATTTTTAATCTATACGCACTCTTTTTCAGATCTTTTAAACAATTGTCTATGTATAAGTTAATCTTTTGAATAATATGATTTTTTTTTTGACAGCGGGAACTGATAATATGATTATTGCATGTTAGGAATATTTGTATGAAAACTATAATGACAATATTTTTTATAATAATTATATTCTTTTCACTGGGAAGTTAGTCGTGTGGACCTCTCGGGTAGCACCCAGACCACTGATATTTATTTTTTGGGATCTTAAAACTAGCAAAACTTTCTATCAAAAATGACATTTTTCGATAAAACTAACAATAAAAATATTTATCCTCTTGTGAACTCTATTAGTGGACACACTGTACCTAATCCAAAAATTTAATCAAAAGTCCAGATCTTTTATTAAAAGGACTTTAATGGAAAATCTCCGAGTATAAATGCGGATGTGGTGGAGTAGAAACAGTATAATAAAAAATTCCCTAGAATATTGTCGATTAAAAGCTTTGCACATTTATTTCGTGAGAATAAAAAAATAGTTTTTAAATAAAGGAAAGATAATCTTTGAGGATATCAGACCAAATAAAACCAATTAAGTTTCAGACTGTTTTACGACTGCTCATAAGCTTTCTTGGAAAGAAATCTTTTTATATGCAATTATGATACCAACCAACTTATTCGGTTCCTCATAAAAAAATGTGGAGAAAACTAAATTTAGTGAAGAAAATATTAAAAAATCATTTTTAAAATTTAACTACAGCCCCGAATTTAAAGAAACACATTTTATACTACTTATTTTGTAATGAATTTATTAATGAAACCGACGTAAATATTTAGTCTATTGAACTTCATATTATTTAAAAGTTTGTTGGTGTGGAATGCCAAAAATCAAAACGTCCAAATATTATTGAAAGATTCTTTATAAAGTGCATTTATTGGATTTCATTGCGAGTGTTCCACCATAAATTCTGCTTTAACTGTTATTGACCTAAATTGATTTTAAGCCAGTCGTTGAACTAGTTCAAAACCTCGAATGAAAATAAATTGTGTCATGAGCAGAAAGAAAATAATTTCTGCAACTGATAATGAAACACCAAGAGACATTAATATTTATTCTTTAAAATGGCTTAAATTAGCATAAAAAAATAATAGTGTTAGGATATTTACTTCTTTCTTGGGTTCGGTGATTTTAAACAGGGCTAGACTTGGTTGACCTAAGCTCTGCATACGACACAGTGAACCATAGGCTGCTAAAGACAAAACTGTACGATGCGCTTAAAGATTTAAAGAGTTTTGAGGAGGTAGAACAAAAACTGGAACGCGCTCTTAGCACCATTTTAGAATACTACCAGGAAAATTCCCTTAAAAACACAAGTCAGTGCCTTTGGCCTTCGCTCAAAACATACAGATAAACCAACATACCTGGGTGTTATATTGGATCGGTCACTGACGTACAAACATCATTGCGAGAAAACCCGCCATAAAATCGCAGCAAGAACATTTATTGGGACAAAACCAATAATAGAGATACCTCACAGTATCAGCTAAAGTGGGGGCAGCCAAAGGGAGCTGGACACAGCAAGCTAATGCTGAAAAAACCCTCACCTAAGTAGGCACGGAAGCTGATCTCGCTAAGTAGCGAAAAACATTTTTGCAAGCACCTTTCGATGATCTGACCACGGAGCAATTTAGTTTGGATCGGGAGCAATTTTTTCGTGTGGTTCATTCATCGAAAAAGTCTTGTTTTCGGAAAATTTAAAAGTGAGCTGATTTTTTTGCCGACGTCAGCAAATGGAGCTTATTAAAACTCGTTAAACTAGCTGTCGCGAATAGCATTTAAATAAACTTTGCGGGCTGGGGTGGGCTCGGTTGTTTCGTCTGGTTTATGTGTTTCATGATGAAGCATCACCGTATCTGTTAATTATTTTCTGCTGGTACTTTCAGCGATTATTCAAAAACAGTAGTTACATTGCAAAACATCCGAACAAAAAGATCAATAATTAAAAAAATCCGCTGTATGTTTTCAAAAGAAGTGAAAAACATGCCGAACAAAAACATAACACTCCAAGTCACACACCGATTCTATTTTTATGGCAACATACAAAACACTAAATACAGCGCTAAATCCCCTTTTATTGTTTATTTTACAACATAACAACTGTTTAAATTTTTTTATTGCTTATAATCATATTTTACAATGGTAAATAATGTGATAAGTAAAAGGGGGAAAAATAAAGGAAAATATTTTAAAATATTTTTAGCAACAAGTAAAATTTTTTATATTGGTTCTTCTATCTTGGTAATAAATCAGATATAGGCATTTTATTTTTTAAATTTAAAATCTTATGAGCAATTATTTAAACATTTTTGTTGGATATTTTTAAGAAGAATATGTTACACACACACACACACACACACACACACACACACACACACACACACACACACACACACACACACACACACACACACACACACACACACACACACACACACACACACACACACACACACACACACACACACACACACACACACACACACACACACACACACACACACACACACACACACACACACACACACACACACACACACACACACACACACACACACACACACACACACACACACACACACACACACACACACACACACACACACACACACACACACACACACACACACACACACACACACACACACACACACACACACACACACACACACACACACACACACACACACACACACACACACACACACACACACACACACACACACACACACACACACACACACACACACACACACACACACACACACACACACACACACACACACACACACACACACACACACACACACACACACACACACACACACACACACACACACACACACACACACACACACACACACACACACACACACACACACACACACACACACACACACACACACACACACACACACACACACACACACACACACACACACACACACACACACACACACACACACACACACACACACACACACACACACACACACACACACACACACACACACACACACACACACACACACACACACACACACACACACACACACACACACACACACACACACACACACACACACACACACACACACACACACACACACACACACACACACACACACACACACACACACACACACACACACACACACACACACACACACACACACACACACACACACACACACACACACACACACACACACACACACACACACACACACACACACACACACACACACACACACACACACACACACACACACACACACACACACACACACACACACACACACACACACACACACACACACACACACACACACACACACACACACACACACACACACACACACACACACACACACACACACACACATTTAGAGCCTTAGCTTCTTCGACAACCGCCTTCCATATGTCTCTATTTCCAGCTGTTATAGTCCAGTTCTGGACTCTCAGCTCTTTCAGGTCTTCTAGCACATTATCTTTCCATCTTGACCGAGGCCGTCCTCTAGGTCGCCTGCCCTCTGGAGCATTTGTAAACACAGCACTGGCCGTTCTTGTGTTTGGCCTTTAATCCAAACAACATTGTCTTGTTCTTGTAATAATTCATTTAATTTGAAGTTCATCCGCATTCTTCATCCATAAGAAAAAATATGTTAACCTGATTTTTTTCTTCATATAATTTTAGGTTGTTTGCTCTGAGGAGTTTTCTTTTTTAGCTGAATTTTTTTTTGTTAAAGTACATGATAACATTTATGCTTTTTCATACGTTTTTTTTTAGTAAAACTTGGGGTTCATTACAATAATTTTGGTGCATTTTATAGAGTTGATAGGTTTATGACATTTATCACTTCATTTAATTGTCAAATTAAAAATTCAGCTGGTAAGGCCGGGTTGAATTTAATTCCTGTAAAATCTAGGTATTTATAATACAAATAATATAAACAACTGTTATTACGGATGGAGCAAAAGCAAACAGAAAATATCGATGAATCGGTAATGTTAACATATAGGTACGTACATTAGCTACAAACTTGCGACATTTATTGGAACGTTTAATAAAGGTACCGACTTTGTTCTCAGGCATGTTTTCACATAAATGGGAAGTGCAGCTATACATATACACAAATAACCAACCCATCCCAACTGGTTGCAGGAGTTTTCTGTACGCTGACGACCTGGCAATGTGATGACAAAGTGATGACCAAAGGCTTTTAAACATCATATACCATGAAAGGCCAGAGGGAAGAAGATCTGATGGCCGGTCTAGGAGGAGATGGAAGGACGCAGTTACGGAGGATCTGAGAAAAATTGGTATAGCACAATGGGAAATGGAAGCACAAGATAGACAGAGCTGAAGGGCAAAAGTGCGTAAGAGAGAGAGAGAGGTTAGGTTAGGTTTCATGTTAGTGGGGCGTGGTCGCCCCTCCACCGCGACCCTTAGTAGGTCTATTGTGGCTCACCCCTAGAGGCTACAGTTCACCGTACAATCCAGCCCTTCTTACGAAGTTCATGGTTGTATAGGGTGAGATTTTTTTAAAATCGGTAGGTTCTAGGTTAGTGTAACCAAATATGCTGAACCTTATTCTTCCCAGGCCAGGGCATGAACATAGTATATGTTCAGCAGTTTCGTCTTCCATGCAGCAGAACCGACAGTCCGTTTGTTGGTTCAGATCTATCTTTCTGAGGTGGTATCTTAGACGACAGTGTCCCATAAGCAGTCCTGTTAGAATACGCAGGTCATTTCTGCTCCATTCTAGGATCTGCTTAGTTGTGTTTCTCGAGGTTTGTAACGGTAAAAACGCGTTCGAGTGGGTTAGCCCTGGTATGTCGGACCAGTACGTGAGTATTTTCCTCTCCGCCCAGTCCGAAATAATTGTTTTGGCGGCACTTGCGGTGACTCCAAAAACCGGTTCTGGTCCAGTGAACGCAGATTCGGCCCCCTGTTTTGCAAGGGTGTCGGCTTTTTCGTTTCCTTCCACCCCCTGGTGCCCAGGTACCCACAGTAGGATCACCCTGTTGTTCGCACCAAGGTACTCTAAGGATTCGATGCAATTCCATACAAGTTTAGAATTTATTTTGTTGGAGCTCAGTGCTTTTAAATCGGCCTGGCTGTCTGATATTATATTTGTGTTTTTGTTTGCTAGAGGTCTGTTGGTCAACTCTCTTGCACACAATTCGATAGCGAATACTTCAGCCTGAAAGATTGTGGCATACCTGCCAAGACTGGTAGATATTTCAATCTTTGGTTTCCTGCTGAAAACACCGGCTCCAACTCCATCTGGGGTTTTTGAGCCGTCTGTGTACATTACTTATTCAGTCTTTGGGAAGAGGATTTGTCCCCTCATCCATTCGTCTCTCTTCGGAAAGAGGACTTTGAACGACTGTTCTACGTGTATTTTTGTCAGGAACCATCCCGAGAATTTGGTGGTGTTTTGTTTCACTCAGTATCCCGGAGTGATCCCCGAGTTGCTCTCCATTTATTTGCTTGAGAGAGAGAGAGAGAGAGCGAGGTATCATTTGGGGGGAAAATTTAATGATGGTACATTTTAAAATCAAAAGTTCCTCTATTTTCATTAATTATTTTGCTTGTGTTAAATTGTGTTTGTTAATTTAAAGTTTATTTTTCATCCTTAATTTTTGAGAATATAACGTATTTATTTGAGAAGTTTTAACATATTTTTTATACTTATATAAATATAGTCACGCCTTTTCCCGTAGGCGTGGGTAGATAACAACTTCTTTTCACTTGCTACGGTTCTTACACAGGTCTTTCGCTTCTTCTACTTTCATCAGCGCTTTCATACATGCTCGTTGGTTGCAATCTCTCTTGACCTGGCCTTTCTTTATAACAATTTCGATCTGATCGACATACGGTCGACCTCTACCGACTTGCCCGTTTACACTCGCCTTAAACATCTTGCGCAACCAGCAACCAACCGGACATCAGGTAAGATACTATCTATACATTTTGTTGTTGTCGGCGACTGGTCTCGGTGATATATATAGCCCTTATACGCACGGCGTGAATAAAGACCCGATTACGCACGCTTTTGCGGCATGTACAAAGTGTAAGTTTGTGTAAGAACAGAGCCACTTGGGTTTATATTAGCACAGTCAGGAAAAAAATATATATAAGACAGCTCTATGATCTCTTTTAGAATATCGAAAAAATATTTTTTAATATGATTTTATTAGTTCTAGTTAAAACAACAGAGCCGCTTAAATTCAATTTTTCAAAAATCACAATGCCTTTCGAGACGAGTTTTTATGGATAAGAATATCAATAAAAATTACCATAACAATCGAACATAATCTACATCCCGGCCTATTTGAAATACTCGTAATTGAACCTAATGCATTTTCAATGTGATTGGAGAAGCAGAGATAGGACCGAGAAAACCGTAGACCATGTTTGTAATTAAGGATAAATAGATTCTCAAAGTAATTTCGAGGTCCTTTCAAGGGAGGTCATTTAATAAATCAATGCAGACATATTTCAAATTATATAGCTACGAAAAATAAACTCCTTATTAAATTTTTTTTTAATGAAAATAGTCGCAAAAAGGTTAGACCTATCGCGTGGGCCGCGGACGGCCCTCACTGCGACTATTAGAAGGGGAAGGGATTATTGAAAGGAAATGATTGTGGACACGCTTTTTAAAAAGTTGCAGGTCATAGTTCTCTGCAAAAACTGGTTTTGAAAGCTTGTTCCATTCCGTAGCAACCCTGTAAAAGAAGGATTCTTGATGGAGACTGGTCCTTGTATTGTCAATCTTGAGAGTGGTACAAGATATTTATTTCTCTGGAGCATCTGCTATGAAAATATCTGTAGAGTAATATTTGGTCTGCAACTCTTCTTCTATGTTCTAGAGGGTGAAGGGTAACTGTGAGAGTTGAGCTGTTTATCAATCGAATGGCCCTATTCTGAATGGAATCTAGAAGACGAAGAGAATGCCTTGGTGCTGAACCCCAAATGTGCGAGCAATACTCCAGTAGAGGTCGGATTTGATCCTTGTAAGTCGTCAACAGCTGATCAGGAGTAAAAAACTTTCTAGCTTTCAACAGAAAACCTAGCCTCTGGTTTGCTGACTTTGCGATGTTAGCAAGACATATTATTGGACACCGTGACTCCCAAAATCGAGATGGAGGGACTTGATTCAAGGGTATTTCCGGACATTGTGATGGAATGATTTGAGTAATTCACTTTCTTGGAAAACGTGGCGCTTTGTGTTTTCTAGGCGTTGAACTGAACAAGATTGTTGGTTCCCCACTCGACGATTGCTTCAAGATCTTTATTGATGGAATCAACCTGTTTCTACATACTGTTATAACCATAATCAACTATCCTGTATATAACAAATAAAAATTTGCAGTAAGTGGACTGCCGACAGAAAGAACTATGAAATACCAGGGTTTTTTTTGGTTTTAAAATAAATTGTACTATTTTTCTTCTTCCAACGCCTGTTCGTTACCGGACTTGGCGATCATTCTGGCAATAATTATTTTATTAATTGTGGCCCTAAATAGATCCGTAGCGAAGGTCGCAAACCAAGCTCTCAGGTTTTTAAGCCACGAGATCCTTTCTCTGTCTGGTCCCCTCTTTCCAAGCACCTTTCCTTGTAGGATAAGCTGTTTCTCATGATGTGTCCCAAGTATTCCAATTTCCGACTTTTGACTGTACTCATGATCTCCATTTCCTTGTTTAAAATGACGAGTACTCTTTTGTTTGTAACATGGGCTGTCCAAGGGATTCTTAGTATCCGTCGATACAGCCACATCTCAAATGCGTCCAACCTTTTACTGGGTGCATCTGTTACAGTCCATGACTCCACGCCATATAGGAGCACAGGAAACACATGCAGTATTCTTCTTCTTCATCAGCTCTACAGCCTAGTACAGGCCAAGGCTTTCCCAATTAGGCTCCTCCAGGCAGGACGATTTGCAGCCAGACTTCTCCATCTTTGCACTCCCAATTCCTTCAAGTCCTTCTCCACACTGTCCAACCACCTTGTATTCGGTCTCCCTCTTCTCCTTGTACCCTCTATCTTTGAAAATGTCAATTTTTTAGCAGGGTCGGAATCTTCTCGTCGAAAAACATGTCCCAGCCATCTAATCCTGTAGGATTTGATAACTCTCAGTATGTCAGGTTCTTTGTACTTGTTATATACTTCATGGTTATAAAGACTTCTCCAAGTGTTATTTTCTTTCACTGCTCCAAAAATTGATCGAAGTATCTTCCTTTCAAAAATGAGTAGTCTATTTTATTCTGTCTTATTTATTGCCCAAGTCTCGCTACCATAATGGATTATTGGTTTGATAAGGGTTTTGTATAAGTTTACTTTGGTACTAATTGAGAGGAATTTTGATTTAAGTTGGTTCTTTAGACCAAAGTAACATCTATTTGCCATCAAGAGTCTGTTCCTAACTTCAATTTTAAGATCGTTTTTGCTGGTAACAAGCGTGCCCAAGTATTTAAACTCTGTGACTCCTTCAAACGTATAGTTTCCAATACTGAGTGACTGCACATTATACATTTTAGAGCTTGCTACCATAAATTTTGTTTTTCCTTCATTAACTGCAAGGCCCATATCTTGAGCAGCATTCTCTAGAGCACTAAAAGTCTCAATCACATCCTGTTTTGTTCGTCCAACTATATCAATGTCATCTGCATAGGCCAGAAGTTGAATAGATCTTTGTAGAATGGTTCCTCTAGTATTAATTCTTGCATCTCTTATCACTTTTTCAAGCGCAATATTGAATAGTATGCAAGACAGGGAGTCTCCTTGTCTGAGACCTCTCTCTGTATAGAAAGCTTCTGATACGTCAGACACTTAACTCTACATTTAACACTTCGTAATGTCATTTTGACAAGATTTATAAGTTTGTCAGGTATCCCGAATTCATACATCGCTTCAAACAGCCTAGTTCTGTTAATACAATCATAAGCCGACTTGAAGTCGACAAACAGATGGTAAGTATCAATTCCATACTCCCTTGTTTTTTCAAGCATTTGTCTAAGCGAGTGTATCTGGTCAACTGTAGATTTTCCCTCCAAAAAACCACATTGGTATTTACCTATAATTTTTGAAACATAGGGAAGAAGTCTACGAAACAGAATGTTTGAAAAGATCTTAAAAGCCACATTCAAAAGTGTAATTCCACGATAATTGAAACAGTCCAGCTTGTCTCCTTTTTTGTGGATGGTGACAATCGAACCCTCTTCCCATTCGATGGGCATCCGTTCTTGGTTCCACACATCGCCAATGATCTTTAAAAGCTCATTGTTCAATTCCGGTGTATTTACACTAAAAAGTTCAGCCTTAATGCCATCTGTGCCAGGAGCTCTATTTCTATTCAATTTTCTAAGAGTATACTCCAATTCACCCTATGTAGGTACATTAGTATCTTGCATTTGTAAATAAGAATCAGTTACTTCAACATCAGTTTCTTCAGATGGGTCATCGCTGCCAAACAGCACTTCTTTAAAATGTTCCCTCCATCTATTCATTGTTTCTGTGTTGTTGCATGTTACTTCACCATTTTTCTTTCTGAGAGTCATTGTTCGAGAATTAAAATCCTTTCTAATGTCATTCACCAATTGGTAAAATTTACGTGCTTCTCTTTGGGTCTTCAAATTCTCGATTTCCCTGTATTTCTCTTCCATGTAAATTCTTTTCTTCCTTCTATGCATCTTCTTCTCTTCTTTTCTCAACTCCCTATATTTTTCCACTGAATTTCGAGTAGAGTGTCTGTCAATCATTATTTTGTATGCTTGATTTTTTCTCTTAGACATTTCCTCACATTCTGCGTCATACCAACCATTTTCTCTTTTACTTTGCTTAAGTTCTGGTACAGCTTTATTTGCAGCATTGTTGATGACAGTAGCAACATCCTTCCAATGATGCTCTTCAGCCTGAGCATAATCCCCGTTAGTAAAGCCTTCTTTTAGGCAATTTTTATATTTTTCGATGATTTCAGGCTTTTTTAGATCATTGCAATCCAATCTTTCAACCTCCTGGTGCCTGCTTTTTGTAAACACCCTGCTAATCTTTGCTCTTACTTTAGACATCATTAAAAAATGGTCAGAGTCTATATTTGCACTCCTATAACTGCGAACATCTATTAGACTGCTTCGGTGTCTTTTGTCAATCAAAATATGGTCTATCTGATTCAATGTCAAACCATCCGGTGACCTCCACGTGAACTTGTGTACATTTTTATGAGGAAAGATAGTTCCACCTATAACTAGATGAGTAGCCGAAGCAAAATCTGCTAATCTTGTTCCATTATCGTTGAAGTCGCTATGAAGGCTATGGTTTCCAATAATGTCTTTTAAATTACGGTCTTTACCAACCTTAGCATTAAAAACATCCAATGACTAATTTAATGTCATTTGATGGACATCTGGAGAATACATTTTCCAATGAATCATAGAAAAAGTCCTTTTCAACTTCAGGTTTCTCTTCCGTCGGTGCATGAGCACAGATTATGCTAATATTCTGTAGATTTCTCCTCAACCTTAGCTTACATATACGTTCATTCACTGGCACAAAGTCCAGTACTCTTTCTCTTATCTTCTTGGACACAACGAAACCTGTGCCAAACTGATGTTGTGAATTATGACAACTGTAATAAAGGCTATAATTCCTCCTCTCTAGTATATCGTTTCCAATCCATCTTATTTCCTGAACTGCCATCAGATCCATACCATGCAGTATTAAAAAATTAAAATTCCATAATTTGTAACTTAAAATCATTGAATAATACATAACCTAATAAAGGTCACCTCGAGGCCACTTTTTGACAGATACTTAAAAGAAGAAGAGCTATGATGTCACCTATGGAGGGAATAAATAAGGAGAACAATCTCTGTATTAAAAAAAGTCCCTGACAAAGTATTTAATTAAGATAGCGATACTGTAGCAGAATACATATTGTCAAGCCTTTTTTCCGTAGGGGTAAGCAGAGAACACTTCTTTCCACTTGCTATCTATTTTCACACCGCAGCATTTTCTTATCCCAGAGGTAGTTTTCCAATTACAGCACGCGAGCGCATTGTGCGGCATAATGCTCAACATAGGGTGTTCTAAATACAGCAACGCCTCGCTCAATCGGGCACTTTAAAAAGTATTGCTTTAGAATGATGCGCGTTGGATACCAACTTACAAGTAGTAAAAAATATAAGATGTTTTTTTTTCTTTAAGTTGGCGTGGATAAAAATTTTATTTACATTGTTGTTAATAATTTTTTTTTATTGTTGAGATAATTTCTATTCCTTTCAAAGTAACCTTATAAAAAGAATAAAAAGCGAATTAAAACTGTGTTAAAAAATATGTATGGATGAAGGGACAGACATCAGCTACTTTTTTTTTCTTCTATTCTGCGTATAAAATTTAGTAAATGTTTCATTTTTATAACTAAAACTTTAAACAAATTTATTTAACAGGAATATATTTTTCTCAGCATTGCAAAAATTATCAAGCAATTGTTATATACAACTTTATGTATACATTTATGATTTCTAAGTCGATAAAATAAATGTTTCTCCCAACTGAGCCTAGTGCACTTTGCTGGTACACTTAAAAACCAATGAATGTTCCAATTAAAAATCAGCACACGACGGCATTGTGATACACTGAGTCGCATTATGCTCGGTAGTTGGAAAACAGTCCTGCTTGGTTACTGAAAATTCAGGCTTCTATTTTTATCTAAAATGGCCTGAACTGCTTCAAGAAAAGAATGGTACGGACGTGACGCTTTTTGCCCGGCTTGGCGGGGGTACTGCCGTGCCCCAGATATAAAAATCAAATTATGTAAGTTTGTTTGTCCTTTATGCGTTTCTAAACCGCTGGACCGATTTTAATAAAATTTTCAGACAATCTTCAAACTAACCCGTCGGGTGTTCCTTTGAACTTTGGTAGCGATCGAAACAACAAAAGTGGTTGGAAGGGGATGAAATATAAAAACTATTAAAATCGGCTGATATTAGTGTCAAATTCATAGTCTTTGAGGACGCTAAGTTTGATAGTAACATTCCCAATTATGTTAGCCCCCATGCAAAAGGTAAGATACATGTCTATTCCAATTGTTTTAGCACCCCTACGAAAGAAGTAAAAAGGGAATAGAATATAAAAACTCGCTGAGTTTAATAGTGATATTCTCAAAGCAGGCAAGCCAACTTTCGGGCAGGAGAACGTCTGCCGGTTCCGCTAGTAATAAAATAAATTGATGGAATGTTGGAAAAATATACTATATATTCTACCTTCTTAAGGACTCATAATTAATAAACATACTGGGTGGCTCGTTTAAATGCCCACTGTGAATATGTATTGTTAGAATATTACTTCTTGGGTTCGGTGATTTTAAACTCTCGATACAGTAACAAAAAAAATTTTATTTTAATACTTTTACACAATAAATTTTTATTTTATAAATCAGTTAGATATTCAACTTATTACAACTTTTACAACTATTTGCATTTCATAACTTATAAACACTTTTTTAAAAACTGTCCTTTTCGCAGCCGCTTTCCTTTTTATACCTCTAAGTCATAAATCCAGAGAAACCGATCTTTTTTTTAAGGTTCCGTAATAATCCTAACATCAAAACTGCTAGACACGTCGAGAAATTACCAGTAAAATCGCGGGCCGGCATAACAAAGCACCCTAAATTCAGTCGGCGCCGTCGTCTCAAGGTAAGGTTCAACAGAGACGGATTTAAAAATCGTAACAGTATCAAGGTAAATCTTTTTTTGGCAAAAACCACAAGAATTACCTGTAAACTAACTCACTTATAAACAATCTTAAATTCTAATAAAATGCATTCGCTCATCAACGCATTGATGATAAGCACGCTGATCAGTCTCACCCATTTACTCTCAAGATTGACACTACAAGGACCAATCTCAATCAAGAGTCCTTCTTTTACAGGGCTGCTACGGAATATAACGGGCTTCCAAAATCAGTTTTTCCAGAATACTATGACCTGCAACTTTTTTAAAAGCGTGTCCACAATCATCTTCATTCTATAATCCCTCCCCCTTTAATAGTCGAAGTGCGAGCCGTCCGCGGCACACACGATAGGTCTACCCTTTTTGCGACTATTTTCATTAAAAAAAAATAAGCCACTTTTTTGTAGTTTAATTCGCCGGAAAGATTGTCGTTTATGATTTCAAAAGTCTTTATTAGATTTATTTAATCATCATTTTAAACAGATTTTTAAATCAATTTCAAAAAAGAACGGGAAATTTTTAGCATGGGCCACCATGTATAATTATTAATATGTGTATAATGAACGTCAAATAAAATATTAAAAATAGTTTACGATGGGCGATGTGAATTTGGAATTTAAATATTTTATTGGCAAGTCGGCGCCTTAAATTACGTGGGCATGGAATATTTCGGATTTAAGGGGGTCCACATAATTTATTAGAGTTCCGGACCCCCTAGACACCCCCTTTGGCGAGTCACTTGCATATTTTATCGTTGCTGGAATCATTAGACACTATAACGTTCCAGTTTTCCAGATATTTCATGAGAGTGGAAGAGTACAGCATTAAAAGTTATGGTACTTTTTCGGTCAATTATTAATTTTGGATGACATCAATTAAGTGCAACTCGTAAATGTGGCATAATAATAACGTTAACGTTCAATTCGGACAGACCGATTTTTTTTATTAATAAAAGTTATTACCGTATAAAATGGAGAAAGAAAGAAAGGGAGAAAGAGATAAAAAGAAAGAGAGAAAAAGAGAAAGAGAAAGAGAGGGAGGGAGGTTGAGAGAGAGAAAGAGGACTATGCATGTAAACTATAGCTCATTTCACCATTATACGACGGTATCGGATTAGTCACCGAAGCATCGACTTAACGGACGCACTGAGTTGAGAGGTACATTAGTAAATTCCTCTAGGATTTTTACCCGATTTATATTCATCATGATCTAAATCATTGTCGTTGTTATCCTCATTCGGAATGTAAATGATAACAGGATTAACTGCTTCGATGCAATTTTCACGAACCCTCCATTCCTCTATTAAATTTTAACATTTTGCGACACATTTTTCCCAAATTTCAGGAGTGGCAATAAAATGTCTTGGCATGACCATATTGCATGTTGCTAACATCGCAAAGTCAGCAAAGCCAGAGGCTAGGTTTTCTGTGGAAAGCCAGAAAGTTTTTTACTCCTGATCAACTGTTGACGACGTACAAGGTTTAAATCCGACCTCTACTGGAGTATTGCTCGCACATTTGGGGTTCAGCACCAAGGCATCCTCTTCGTCTTCTAGATTCCATTCAGAAAAGGGCCATTCGGTTAATAAATAGCTTAACTTTCACAAAGACCCTTTACCCACTAGAACATAGAAGAAGAGCTGTAGACCAGACATTACTCTACAGATATTTCCTTGGCAGATGCTCCAGAGAAATAAAAACCACCACTGGCCACATTCGGCCGAAGAACTCGGCACGCTGATCTGTCTCACCCATTAACTCGCAAGATTGACACTACAACGACCAATCTCCATTAAAAATCCTTCTTTTACAGGGCTGCTACGGAATGGAAAAGACTTCTAAAACCAGTTTTTCCAGAGAACTATGACCTGCAACTTTTCAAAAAGCGGGTCCACAATCATCTCCTTGTCACGTGCCTATTTTTTCCTTCTACAGTTCCATTATTAATTGGGTCTCTGATAGTTTCGTATTCTTTAGTTTTTCGTAAGTAGGGTTGCATACCGTACTTTGTTGTAACTTAAATATATCATTCGTTGTCAATAGTGCTGCATACCTTGTAGGGATAGGATTCGATTGTTTGGTTTACATTTCTGTGTGGATAGGGCTGGCTAACACCACGGACGAGGCGATTGTGGAGCCCGGACTGGAGAAGATTGTGGGTTGACGTTTATTCCGTGTCATTTCTTGATTTCCGGCAAGGGAGTTAGTCGGTTGGTGGCAGTCTTCGATGTCGGGTGTTGGTGAGAGTTTTTGGGACGGTGTGATATTAGCACGTGTGCAGAACCTCTATGGGATTTCTTTCATATCTGGCTGTATTTGGGCCATCTTAATTGGATTTTGAAGAAAAACCACTTAATTTTTAACTTGACCATTCTATCTTACCTTCGTTGTTGATATTTTGGATTTTGGTGTCGAGTTAAAATAGCCGAAAGCAGGATTTATTTGAGGGAAGCCATTGTTAGCAGGTGCCGTCCCATAATCAACCCGGCCACAGGAGTAGTGAAGTCGTATACCCAAAGGTTATAAGTGATTTATTTTTAAATATATAACGCCGTGACTTATTTTGACACCACGATTAAGTTTTGTTTTAGTTTATTAATGTAGTACATGTGAATTCGTATACCCAAAGGTTATCAGTGAATTATTTTTAAATATATAACGCCGTGACTCATTTTGACACCACGATTAAGTTTTGTTTTAGTTTATTAATATAGTACATTGTTGAAAACTATTTATTGCATTAGATAATATGCCAAAACTAAACTTGGATTAAAATAACCTTCTCAATAATGCTTTATGTCCAAGTAAAAATATATTTTCTTCCTACTTATTTGTAAATATCCTACAATCTTGATATTTTAAAGGACAACCTTTGTAAAAATATTTTTAAATAAACTCGATTGTTTTGGCAGTGAAAATCTTTATGTAAATGGTTGAAACATGAGTAAATTAGCAGCCTTATGTAAACGTTTGAGTTAGTGTTATTAATGAGTTGATTTATATATGTTTTACTTTTTTTTTGGTAACTTGGAAAAGTCTGTTACTCTTACTTCTGTTCTGGTTATTTTATAAAGTTGTAAATTCTAAATTTTTGGTTTGTTTTAGCAAGAAAATTTACCATAGCTGTTAATTTTGACTATATGTGTTATAATTTTATTATTGAACTGTGTACTTCGATTTATTGTGTGAGTAAAGTATTCAATATATTTTTGCTATAATTTTATTTATTTGGTCACCATAATCTTAGTTGTTAATCGTGTGGCTCTGCTAGTGCCTATAAGACCCAGGGGTTTCTGGCTTGAACCGTCTAAGTCGGTGGCGCGGCTCACTTTTATATTTTTTTCTTCTACCCTCTACGGCTGAGCTCGGGCATAATTTGCCAGTAGAGAGACCGCTGGCAGAGTACTCTTAAGAGAACGAAAAAAGACGTGGCATCCTTTCTATAATCCCTTCCCCTTCTAATAGTCGCAGTGCGGGCCGTCCGCGGCCCACACGATAGGTCTACCTTTTTTGCGACTATTTTCAGTAAAAAAAAATATATATACCACTGGGATTTCGCTATTAAGGACAAAATTTAACATATTCACGATTCCAGAATAAATTAACTATGATAAATTATTAATACGCCTTGGTACTGACGATACATCGACCTCTAAATGGACAGACAGCCAAATTTGCAAATAACCAAGAACAAAGGCTCCATCATGTAACGCAGACGCCATCCAACATTTAGACTACATGGATTTTCCGAGAGTACTCGAATGGATCAAAACATTTAAATTGGTTCATTTTCAAGCAGATCCTAATAATGCTACATATTAGTTACACCCCAAGTTAGACTAGTTTCAACATTTAGTTCAATAGATAAAATATATGGTTCTGAGATCTTTGGAAATCAATTTGACCTTGCAACTATCCCTCTTCATGTGACATTGGTATTCAATTATTAAAGAGACATCGTGTGACACGTCATTTGTAAGGTGATTCAAAATTAATTTCGCTAATGCATCACACACCGGAATAAAAAACATACTAAATTTCATTAGATGTACACTCGAAGTTGTAGTTAAGTCAATTTTGATAAAACACCATATTTTAAACACGTTTCAATTCAAGGACGGCACCCGGGTGGGGATTTAATCACTACAAAAAAAAATTCTCTTCTAATGTTATTTTTATTATAATTCCACTTTTGGATGATTTCATTGATCAGCATCGGCAAACTACAGAGGAATCGGCCTCATAAGTACAATGTCAACACTCCTCACGAAGATCTTCGAGGAGGAAGTTGCTGCTTCTGGGATATGCGAAAAACAACAAAGATTCAAAAAGAACAGGTCCACTAAAGACGCAATATTTGCCATACGACAGATAACTAAGAAGGCCATAGAATTTAACAAGTCTGATTTTATGTGTTTCGTCGACCTCGCCCGAGCCTTCGACAGAGTGAGGCTAGATGACGTCGTGCCGCTTCTACAGAAGAGAGATATACATCCCCGCATAAAAACTTTCATTGCCAAGCTAAACATCAATAAACTACACATCCATAGAAGTACCAGATAGGTTGTCCAAGAAAATACCCGTAGCAACTGGAATAAGACAGTCTAAACCCCACCTTATTCAACATATTCATGAACGAACTGATCACAGAGGTCCAGAAGGTGGGGCGAGGATACCGGATGGGGAACAGAAATCAGAGTAATATGCTATGCTGACGATGCCGTATTGATATCCGAGAGCGAAGACGATTTGCAAAGGCTTCTTTATAAGTTCAAACAAACTGAGTCAGAATGCAAACTCGCCGTATACGGAAAGAGCGTAGAACAAGTTATGAATTTCAAGTACCTGGGCGTCAATATAAGAAGCAGTAGGAACGTGGAAAAAGAAGTGAAAGCACAAACAGTAAAAGCTTCGTTGATATCGGGATATCTGCTGGATATAATATGGCGAAACCAGTACATGTCTGTCGAGAGCAAGGCAAGAATATACAAGACCTGTGATCATGACATACGCTATCGAAACCAGAGTAGAAAACGCCACAAAAAAGCGACTCCTTATAATAGCAGAAATGAGAACTTTGAAAGGCATGACAGGCTGCAGTTTACGTAGAAGCCATGACAATAGAACGCAGTGCGTCAAAGACGAAGAGAGTGGAGAGACCATGTCGACAGGATGCAATTCTACAACAAAGAAGAAGAAAAAGAAAAAAAAGAAGAAGAAGAAGCTTTAGTCGGGATTCCAAAATCATAAAGCTACATTATCATCACTTAACATTTTAATTCCATCTGTGTGTTGCAAAGAACAAATTAATAGTAAATATCAAGAAAACTACTTTGAGCTCTATAAAAATGTTTGGAATGGGACTTTGTAAAAGCTGAATTAGACATGTGGCGAATAAAATGGCTGGAATAATCTGAAATAGATCGAGCAACATGTGTTTTTCAAGCTCGCGGAGAATACAACCAGTCCTTATTTCTAAACATTCACAAACTTTTAGAGATCTTGGCGACACTGCATGTTTCTTGTCGTTTGCATAAATAAACAAAAGTTTCGCGTTGAAGGATATTAATAATCACACTTTATTTTCAAAATCAACATAAAAGTGGTAGCACTATACGTATATTATACATAAATAACTTTGTCGTAGTGATGGGTACTCAACTGTATAAATGGTTCAAACGAAAACAAGTCTGCCGGATTTTTGACGAAGTCAGCAAACATTCTATCCTAAAAGAGAAGTATTCACATGGTGAATTTCAACTCAAAGGAGAAAATTTGATGTACAATATACGAATTTGTTGTGAAACGTTTTGTTTTGAAATTTCGCCGTTTTCAAATACGAGGGTTGTCCATTTTGTTTTGCATTAACCGGTTAAAACGCGTCTGGTCGTTTTGCTGTTAAAACAATTTAATAAATGGCAGCTGCAAAATGTTTAGTAAAAGAGACATGTTTTTATTAGAAAGTAGCGTTGTAGAGTTACCCTTTACAATAATAACCTGCCGGCGCCGGCGCGCAAGTATGTATTATTTGCGAAGAATATATATATATATATATATATATATATATATATATATATATATATTCTCTGCTGTATCCTTTTAAAATAAAGTGAAAAATGTGTACGTCACAGTTGAGTTTTTATATCATATTTTATCAAGAAACAAATCAACTTTCTTAAACAATTTTCAGTTATTTATTTAGGAATATTGTTAAAATTTTGGAAAGTAAATCGGCACGTTTTCTACTGAGTAATTTTGTAATTCTGAATTCGTTTTTTATTACAAACACATCATTAGAACTGCACTTCAACTATAAATGAAGAAAACATATATACCCTAATCCCTATTTTAGAACCTCGAGGATGGCACGTTCCTGGTTGGAGTCGAGCAAAGGAATACACGACATTGCCAGTGTCAAGGAAGTTTTACGCGGCGACAAAGTGATCTTAATATCAATGAAATAAAAACCAAGTACATGTGTGTCACCAGGCAAGGTCAAATAGGAAGGATAAAAGACAGAACTGGTTGTGACGTGCCTATTTTTTCCCTTCTACAGTTCCATTATAATTGTGTTTCTGATAGTTTTGTATTCCTCAGGTACTCGTAAATAGTGTCGCGTGCCGTATTTTGTTGTAACTTAAATATATCATTCGTTGTAAATAGTGTTGCATACCTTATTGTAATAGGATTCGATTGTTAATGGCTGTGGCATTTTTGTTGATCGCTGGAGATTGAGTGGGGTGTTTTCGTTATTAGATTTTGCTTTGGTTTTTGGCCTCGATTGTTGTGTGTTGTCGGTTATATCATTGTTTGGTTTGCATTTCTGTGTGAATGGGGCTGGCTATCAACACGGACGAGCGCGATTCTTGGTGTGAAGCATGGACTTGCGAATATTGTTGGTTGATGAAGGTTCCGTGTCATTTTTCTTGATATCCGGCCTGGGAGTGCCAGTCGTGTGTTGACAGTCTTGGGAGTGGTGTGGTGAGAATTCTTGGGACGGTGTGATATTAACAAGTGTGCGGAGCCTCTACGGTTTTCTTTCATACCTGGCTGTATTTGGGCCATCTTAATTGGATTTTGAAGAAAAACCATTTAATTTTTAACTTGACCATTCTATCTTACCTTCGTTGTTGATATTTTGGATTTTGGTGTCGAGTTAAAATATCCGCATGCAGGATTTATTTGAGGTAAGCCATTGTTAATTAGCAGGTGCCGTTCCATAACCAAACCGGCAACAGGAGTAGTGCATTTGTATACCCAAAGGTTACAAGTGATTTATTTTTAAATATTTAACGACGTGACTTATTTTTGACAACACGATTAAGTTTTGTTTTAATTTATTAATATAATACATTATTAAAAACTATTTATTGCATTAGATAATATACCAAAACTGAGTACTTTGATTTATTGTTGGCTGTTGATTTTGACTATATTTGTTATAATGTTATTATTGAACTGAGTACTTTGATTTATTGTTAGCTGTTGATTTTGACTATATTGGTTATAAGTTTATTATTGAACTGTGTACTTTGATTTATTGTAGGAGTAAAGTATCCAATATATTTTAGCTATAATTTTATTTATTTGGTTCACCATAATCTCAGTTGTTTATCGTGTGGCTCTGCTAGTGCCTATAAGACCTAGAGGTTTCCGGCTTGAACCGTCTAAGTCGGTGGCGCGGCTCACTTTTATATATTTTTTTTTCTTCTACCCTCTACGGCTGAGCTCGGGCATAATTTGCCAGTAGAGAGACCGCTGGCAGAGTACTCTATAGAGAATGAATAAGACGTGGCATGGTCAAAATGTCACAATAGGCGAATTTAACTTCGAAACAGTTCAGAGCTTTAAACACCTAGGCGCTACGCTAAATTTCGATAATGACATACTGGAAGAAATCAAGACTAGAATCCTTGGTGGAAATAGATGCATGTACGCGCTAAACAAAGTCTTTCAAAGCAAGGATCTGTCACGAAAATCTAAGGTTTTCCTGTACAGAACGGTAATTATACCTATCATCATGTACGAAAGTGAAACAGTATAAGTGTGTATAAATTACTGGGTTGCGAACGGAAGATTTTAAGAAGAATCTTTGGACCACTATTAAACCCAGAAAAGCAGAGATATCGCATAACAATGCCACGTCTTTTTCGTTCTCTAAATGGTACTCTGCTAGCGGTTTCTCTACTGGCAAATTATGCCCGAGCTCAGCCGTAGAGGGCAGAAGAAAAAAATATAAAAGTGAGCCGCGCCACCGACTTAGACGGTATAAGCCGGAAACCCCTAGATTTTATAGGCACTAGCAGAGCCACAAGATAAACAACTATGATTATGGTGAACCAAATAAATAAAATTATAGCAAAAATATGTTGGATACTTTACTCACACAATAAATAATTAAGGTACACAGCTCAATAGCAACATCATAACAAATATAGTCAAAATTAACAGCTATGGTAAAATTTTCTTGCTAAAACAAACCAAAAATGTAAAATTTACAACTTTATAAAATAACCACAACAGAAGTAAGAGTAACAGACTTTACCAAGTTACAAAAAAAAAGTAAAACATATATAAATTAACTCATTAATAACACTAATTCAAACGCTTACATAAAGGCAAAGAAAAAAAAGGTAAAACATATACAAGTTAACTTATTAATAACACTAATTCAAACATTTACATAAAGGCAAAGAAAAAAAGGTAAAACATATATAAATTAACTCATTAATAACACTAATTCAAACATTTACATAAAGGCTGATAATTCACTAGTTAACCGTTTACATAAAGATTTTCACTGCCAAAACAATCGAGTTTATTTAAAAATATTTTTACAATGGTTGTCCTTTAAAATATCAAGATTGTAGAATATTTACAAATAAGTAGGAAGAAAATATATTTTTAATTGGACGTAAAGAAATATTGAGAAGGTTATTTTAATCCAAGTTTAGTTTTGGCATATTATCTAATGCAATAAATAGTTTCCAACAATGTACTATATTAATAAACTAAAACAAAACTAAATCGTGGTGTCAAAATGAGTCACGGCGTTATATATTTAAAAATAATTCACTGATAACCTTTGGGTATACGAATTCACATGTACTATATTAATAAACTAAAACAAAACTTAATCGTGGTGTCAAAATAAGTCACGGCGTTATATATTTAAAAATAAATCACTTATAACCTTTGGGTATACGACTTCACTACTCCTGTGGCCTACTCCTGTGGCCTACTCCTGTGGCCGGGTTGATTATGGGACGGCACCTGCTAACAGTGGCTTCCCTCAAATAAATCCCGCTTTCGGCTATTTTAACTCGACACCAAAATCCAAAATATCAACAACGAAGGTAAGATAGAATGGTCAAGTTAAAAATTAAGTGGTTTTTCTTCAAAATCCAATTAAGATGGCCCAAATACAGCCAGATATGAAAGAAATCCCATAGAGGTTCTGCACACGTGCTAATATCACACCGTCCCAAAAACTCTCACCAACACCCGACTTCGAAGACTGCCACCAACCGACTGACTCCCAGGCCGGAAATCAAGAAATGACACGGAATAAACGTCAACCCACAATCTTCTCCAGTCCGGGCTCCACAATCGCCTCGTCCGTACTGTTAGTCAGCCCTATCCACACAGAAATGTAAACCAAACAATCGAAACCTATCCCTACAAGGTATGCAGCACTATTGACAACGAATGATATATTTAAGTTACAACAAAGTACGGTATGCAACCCTACTTACGAAAAACTAAAGAATACGAAACTATCAGAGACCCAATTAATAATGGAACTGTAGAAGGAAAAAATAGGCACGTGACAAGGAGATGATTGTGGACCCGCTTTTTGAAAAGTTGCAGGTCATAGTTCTCTGGAAAAACTGGTTTTAGAAGTCTTTTCCATTCCGTAGCAGCCCTGTAAAAGAAGGATTTTTAATGGAGATTGGTCGTTGTAGTGTCAATCTTGCGAGTTAATGGGTGAGACAGATCAGCGTGCCGAGTTCTTCGGCCGAATGTGGCCAGTGGTGGTATAAGAGTTTTTATTTCTCTGGAGCATCTGCCAAGGAAATATCTGTAGAGTAATGTCTGGTCTACAGCTCTTCTTCTATGTTCTAGTGGGTAAAGGGTCTTTGTGAAAGTTAAGATATTTATTAACCGAATGGCCCTTTTCTGAATGGAATCTAGAAGACTAAAAGGATGCCTTGGTGCTGAACCCCAAATGTGCGAGCAATACTCCAGTAGAGGTCGGATTTAAGCCTTGTACGTCGTCAACAGTTGATCAGGAGTAAAAAACTTTCTAGCTTTCCACAGAAAACCTAGCCTCTGGCTTTGCTGACTTTGCGATGTTAGCAACATGCAATATGGTCATGCCAAGACATTTTATTGCCACTCCTGAAATTTGGGAAAAATGTGTCGCAAAATGTTAAAATTTAATAGAGGAATGGAGGGTTCGTGAAAATTGCATCGAAGCAGTTAATCCTGTTATCATTTACATTCCGAATGAGGATAACAACGACAATGATTTAGATCATGATGAATATAAATCGGGTAAAAATCCTAGAGGAATTTACTAATGTACCTCTCAACTCAGTGCGTCCGTTAAGTCGATGCTTCGGTGACTAATCCGATACCGTCGTATAATGGTGAAATGAGCTATAGTTTACATGCATAGTCCTCTTTCTCTCTCTCAACCTTCCTCCCTATCTTTCTCTTTTTCTCTCTCTCTTTTTATCTCTTTCTCCCTCTCTCTCTTTATCCCTTTCTTTCTTTCTCCATTTTATACGGCAACAATGTACTATATTAATAAACTAAAACAGAACGTAATCGTGGTGTCAGAATGAGTCACTGCGTTATATATTTAAAAATAAATCACTTAAAACCTTTGGGTATACGAATTCACAAAGTACTATATGTATAGACTAAAACAGAACTTACTCGTGGTGTCGAAATGAGACACGGCGTTATATATTTAAAAATTAATCACTGATAACCTTTGGGTATACGAATTCACATGTACTCCTGTGGCCTACTCCTGGCCTACTCATGGGCTACTCCTGGGGCTGGTTAGATTATGGGGCGGCACCGGCTAATTAACAATGGCTTCCCTCAAATAAATCCCGACAACGGCTATTTAACTCGACACCAAAAATCCAAAAATATCCACAACAAAGGCAAGACAAAATGGTCAAGTTAAAAATCAAATGGTTTTTCTTCAAAATCCAATTAAGATGGCCCATACAGCCAGATATGAAAGAAATCCCATAGAGGTTCTGCACACGTGCTAATAACACACCGTCTCCAACAATTTTCACCAACACCTCCGACTTCGAAAAAGCTCCCCAAACGACTGACTCTCCTACGCCGGAAATCAAGAAAAATGGCGCGGAATAAACGTCAACCCACAATCTTCTTAAGTCCGTGCTCGCCTCGTCCGTGTGGATATCCAGCCCCCATCCACACAGAAATTGCAAACCAAACTATCGAATCCTACCCCTACAAGTTATGCAACATTATCTACAATTAATGATATATTTGAGTTAACACAGAGTACGGTATGCAACAAGGAATACGAAATTCATCTGAGACAATTATAATGAACGGTAGAAGGAAAAAAAATAGGCACGTGACAAGAACTAATCGCGAACTAAATCAACTCTACCAAGACACGGATATTGTACGTTTGATAAAATCCCGAAGGTTACGGCTGGACATGTACAAAGACAGTCAGATAAACGTTTAGTAAAACTAGCGTGGCAAAACAATCCAAGACCACGGCTAAGATGGCGCGACAAAAGCAACTTCATGTCCCGTACACAGCTTTGCCGATGATAGTACCCTCCATACCGCTTTCTCTTCCAGGGCCCCTATATCAGCTCGTGAAACCAGAAATGAACGAGGAAGAAATGTTAACAATATAAATATGGACTTAGCAACAATTCTCGAATGGGGATCCAATAACTTGGTAGAATTCAATGCAAACAAAACACAAGCATGTCTTTTCTCTAGAAAAGCCGATCTCACTGTGCCTAACATAACTTTGTCAGGAGTAACCATACCACTGAAGTCATCCATATCGATGCTTGGTATATAAAAAAAAAAAAAAAAAAAAAAAAAAAAAAAAAAAAAAAAACAGACTGACATTTTTATGGATCATTGCGACAAAACAAAGAGAGATTTATGAATGGGGTGTCGCGTCAATAAGTCTATGATTGGGACTTATTTTTTACTTTTCATCGCCCTTCAGGTACCTCTTTTTAGTTTAAAAAGAAACATTTTCATACAAAATATGTTATTAATAGAACGGTTTGCTTATTAAAAATAAACATATTGACGATAACTAAAAGTACGCACTATGTGCAATAATTAAAAAAAGACTGTCTAAAGTTTCTGTACTGAATGGCTTCTTTGAGGCAGGATGTTTTTACAGTTAAATGTATATTTTAAGATTCATTAAAATTTTATTTATTTACGACATCTTTAAAATTGCGTCTTGGGATGACGTCAATTAAATTTTTTTGTTTCAAGTTTTTTGTTTACGGTTTATTTTTAGAAATGTACAGTGGGGAACAGCCAAATAAAGTAAACTCATTACATCAATAATCGTGCATATATACAAAAAAGTACCAAAACACGCCAATTTAAGATTATGAATTTATATCCCGCTATGAAAAAGTTTTATCCCTATATTAAATCCATATCAAGTAACAGTTATAACTACCAAATTTTGAATAGGAAATATGGGCTTGTAATATATCATTTAAAAAGTCTATTTACTGTCTATTTGAGAATGTTTTGCATTTATTGCAAAATTTACAACAACAAAAAATCATCTGATTTTGTTGCAACATACTAAAAACTAATACCGTTTAGTTTTAACATATATACATATAGTCACTGCTTCTTTCCGTTTAAGTAGGTAGAGATCACTTCTTTCCACTTCTTCTTCATGATCATAACATTTTTTCAGATGTGTTGTGACCCATATTAACGAGGTTCAATGTTTTGGATGCCTCTCTTGACTGCATCTCGCCATTTATGGCATGTGAACCGCTTGTGGGAGAGTAGCATCTAATAATTTTTTGATAACATCAACCCATCGATTTGGTGATCGGCCACGCTTTTTGTTTCCTTGAGGTTTTTTCTGTAAAATAAGCCTTTCCATATGCTCACTTCGACTGCTGTGTCCGAAAAATGTAAGAATTCGAGAGTACACGATACTGGACAATTGACGGACGTATTTCTTCTAAAACCGAAGCATTTGTTGTTATGTTGTTATGTGCGGTCCAAGACACTATCAACATTCGTCGCCACGCCCACATCTCAAATGCATCAATCCGACGACGAACTACTTTTTTGACAGTCCAAGATTCTGAAGCATATAGAAAGACCGAAAAGACCAAGGTACTCACTAGATTGATTTTAGTTTGTTCTGTGATATTCCGGAATATCTTTCCACTTGCTATGGTTTTTATATTTCCCTTCTTCCATTTTTATCAACGCTTTTATACAGGCTCGCCGGTTTTGCTGGTACCCTTAACCTGGCCTTACTTCAAAACAATTTCGATCTAATAGAGATACGTTCGTCGAGGTCGACCTCTACCGACTTGCCCATTTACACGCGCCTAATAAATATGTTTCGTCAATCTTCTTTCATCCATCCTTTCTACGAGTCCCAACCAACTAAGCATTTCTTTATCAATCTTTGTTACCACATCTTCCTTCACGCCACAGCGGTCTCTTAATTACACTATTCGTCACTCTATCCATAAGATTTACTCCAGCTATACTTCTCAGACTACTCATCACCACAGCATTGATCTTATTTTTATGCTTATTTAAACAAACTTAACATTCAATACTACACATAAATGTAGAGACCTGCACTCCTCTATACACAGCCAGTTGTACTTTTTTTAAAAGGTTCTGGCTGCTCATAAAGTTATGCACTTCTTCTTCTTCAGGTGCATTTCCACTAATGGATGTTTGCAATAATATTTTTTATTCCTTCTCTGTTTCTTGCGGTGTGTATCAGCGACTGCACATCATATAACCCTGTCCACTTTCACTTCACTTTCACCCCAGATATGCCGTTTTTCTTTTCTTAATGGTTTCAAACAAATCGCTTTTTTTATTGACGCATCTAAGAACTTCCTCATTTGTCAATTTTGCCGTCAAAGGTATTTTAATAATTCTACGGTATAGTCCTATCTCGAAGGCATCCAGTTTGTTAATTGCACTCATTTTTAGTGTCCAACCCTTCATACCGTAGAGAAGCGCTGCCTCATTTATTTGTTTTCTTGCTAACGCTCTTTGCTCAATATCACAGTTATATTTTCCGTCTCTCCTAAATTTTAAACCCAAATATACAAACTTATTCACTCTTTCCACTGTTCCACTCTTTCTCATTTAATCAGCCCCTCACAGTTTGCCATGCTTTTTTTTCTTTTAAAAACCACTACATTCGTCTTGCTTTCATTCCTTTGATTTTTAGTGCATCCTGCATAATATTAACCATCGCCTGTAACTCCTGCTCAAAGGTATTTGACGATCGAATCATTCATTTTAAATCCATACGCACTATCTTTCAAATATTTTAAACAATTGTCTATGAATAAGTTAAACAGCTATGAGAAAGCAACACATCCCTGTCTACGACATTTTTCAATGTTAAACCAATCCGTGTAAGCTCCATATACCCTGACACAAGCAGTGGAATCCTCGAAGAGATTTCAACACTCGTATTAAATTACCGCTCACCCCATACATAGACAATGTTAACCACAATTCACTCCTCACCATTCTGCCATAGGCCTTTTTTAAGTCTATAAAAGCGCGGTAGACCTTCTAGTCAATAATTTTTTGACTATACCTCGCAAACAATAAACAAGCATGTCTTTTCTCTAGAAAAGCCGATCTCACTGTGCCTAACATAACTTTGTCAGGAGTAACCATACCACTGAAGTTATCCATATCGATGCTTGGTATTACTATCAGCAATAACCTTTCCTGAGAAAATCACGTAAGGTCGATTGCCAAAAGTGCATCCCAAAAACTTGGTTTTTTGTTTCGTGCCAAGAGCTATTTCACCTCCAGTCAGCTGCTTATGATCTATAAGGCACAAATCCGACCTGTACTGGAGTACTGTTCCCATATTTGGAGTGCAGCACCTAAACATATCCTGAAGCTACTGGATTCTGTCCAAAAAAGGGCAATTCGTCTCGTCGATGATGCCTCGCTTACAAACTCGCTCACTTGTCTGGAACACCGTAGAAAAGTTGGCGATTTGTCTCTATTTTATAGATATTTTCATGGGCGATGCTCTTCTGAAATATCAACAATCGTTCCTCCTTTAGCAGTCTCTTCGAAATTAACCCGTCAAGTTCAGTCTTCACACCCCTTCGTGGTCACTTTGGAGACCTGCAGAACATCACTTTCCAAAGACTCATTCATCCAATGAATTGCGAGGCTTTGGAACTCATTGCCTAGGGAGGTGTTCCCCGAGGCATACAACCTCCAGAAATTTAAGAAGAACACCAACTCCTACCTTCTTTCCCTTGGTTCCCACGATGTTCTCTGAACATTACAGGATATCCCTTTTCGTGGGAACCAGAACATAAAAAAAAAAAAAATGAAAAAACCTGATTCATAAATCTACTTCCTCTTCTGAATCTTGCTAGTACATCCCATATTATCTCAGTTTCATTCGTCACTCTTTTAATAAATATCTTTGCTTACAGTTTGCCGACTATGCTGAGTAAACTAATACCTCAGTAGTTTTTACAGTCCTGCTGCGAACCTTTTCACTTGTAAAGCGGCACGATAACGGCCCTGCACCAATCGTCTGGTACGCTACCACTCCTGCAACAAAGATTAAAAAGGCGGTACAGCAGACTGGTTACCACACTTTGTCCATCCTTCAGCATTTTAACCATTATCCTGTCGTAACCAGTAGCTTTACGCAATTTCATACTGTTTAACGATTCCACAATTACTATCGTACTAATTTCACTTTCATTGCAACTGCCACTCATGTCTCCGAATGTGGCCTGAGCTTGTGTATCCTCTTTCTTTATAAACTTTTGAAGTAAAACGCATTAAAACGCATTCCTCTCCTTTCACCATACTACCACCTTGGTTTCTGATTTTTTACAGGTTTTTACACAAACTGTAAAGTTCGGATTAAGGGAGAAAGAGTTTTACCTTAATCAGAACTTTACAGTTTGTCATGCTTTCTTCTCTTTCAAAAAACCATTACTTTCGTTTTGCTTACATTTGTTTTCATCCCTTTGATTTTTAGGGCTTCATGCATAACATTAACCATTGCCTGCAACTCCTCTTCAGATGACGCTAATATGACTTGATCATCGGCGTAAAAAAGGCATTTGACAATAAAATCATTCATTTTCAGTTTATACCCATAACTATGCACAATGTTTAAAGTGATGAATTTATTCCATTTGGCTGTTTTACATTGTACACAAAACCGATATCAAACTACTAACTTCTTTATCTTAAATCGTGTTAATGGTACGTTTGTGTAAATATTTTTGTGATAAGTATTTTTCTACGACTAAAAATTCTATAAAAAAAAATAAAAAACTCACTTCAAATTCTAATTTATATAGTACAGGAAATTTCCTCCGTTGATCGCATATCTTCATGAAATCCTTCAATTCTATAGGATTATCCGTCACTGTGGCTACGACTCCTCCGCCATTTTCTTCTGAAACAAGGTAACTTAGCAAGATTACTCGAGTTTAAATGATATCAAAAATTTATAATTTTAACATTTTGCATAACAGTGTAGCACTTCATGTGAAGCGGACGGCAAAGGTTCTGAAAATTGTTCATGGTAGACCTAAATGTACTTCTATTTATTTTTTTTTGTGTGAGGCTTAGTTGCCAAGTTACGTTTTCATGAAATTTGCAATTAAATATTAAACGTATAGAAAATTTACTGTTCCTTTTAATTTTTAAATCTGAATCAAAATTTATATATATATATATATATATATATGCCCTATGCTGATGAGGGGCAACAGACCCCGAAACCGGTACATAGGTGGTCACTTCGGATGGATGACGTTCATAATTTGAAAATAAAATTTAAAGGTACTCTTACCCCACCTAGTTTAAAAAAAGAGTTTTTTAAACGATCATTTAGCTACAACGTATGCCAAGTGATTAACCTGTTACCAAAAGGAATAAAAAATGCAAATATTTCTGTTTTACGAAAAAAATTTTAAACACCTTCTGCTGGATATCAAACTTTAATTATAACCCACTTCATACATTTTTTTTTTCTATAGAAAAGACAATCGAATACAACAAAGCTTTAATAATGACATTCGTGGACTTCCACAAAGCTTTTGATACAATAGAGCTAAATTCATTGTGGAATGCACTTTAGGAATGTAGAGTCGACTACCGATATACCAAACTCATCCACAATATCTACAAAAATGCAACAATGACGGTAAAACTACATGAAAACACCAACCTCATAACAATTAAACGTGGTCATGGAGAGTGCATTCAAACAGTTGGACTGGAGTCAGAGAGGTATAAACATAGATGGCAAGAACCTAAACAACTTACGTTTTGCAGATGATATAGTGCTATTCTCGGACAATCTAGAAGAAATGCGACTGATGCTGCAGGATCTGCAAGAGGTGTGTGAAAAAGTCGGTCTTAATATCAATATAGCAAAAACAAAATTCATGACAAACCTGATTCCCAGTTGTGGCTTGAAGATTGGCGGAGCTGAAATTCAAATGGTAGATAGATGAGGGTACCTTGGCCATGAGGTCAGCATCTCAAGGGATAACCAGACATGCGAACTAAAGAGAAGGCTCACTCTCTCATGGGCAACTTTCGGAAGACTTAAAGACGTTTTCAAGAGTGACATTCCCGTCAATCTAAAAAGAAGGGCTTTCGATCAGTGCGTAATGACATATGGCTCAGAAACCCTAACACTAACAGCTAAGAAACTTAGAGTTACACAGAGGTAGATACCACATAAGAAACGAGGATTTGCGCGGAAGAACCGGTGTCAACGATGTCGTTGAAGCTATTGCGAAGCTTAAGTGGAACTTGGTTGGCCACGTTGCACGGATGCGGGACGATCGATGGGAAAAGAGGCTTCTTGAGTGAAGACCTAGAACGGACAAGCGAAGTAGAGGAAGACCGCCTACGCGTTGATCGGACGATATTAAAAGGACCCGCAACAACTGGATACAAACAGCACAAAATCGATTGGAATCGAAAATGATTAGGGAGGCCTATGTTCAGAAGTGGACACAAAGGGCTGAATGATGATGATGATGATGGTCATACATTTTTATTATTAAGTGGTCAAACAAAGCAAGTCTCAGTAATGTACGTCTTTTTATTTCTTGCATTATGTTAATTATACCAGCCTCATATCCTAATTTTTCTCCTACTTAATTCTATCTCGTCTTAGTTTAGGTCAAAAAAAAAAATTTTGAGGTTGAGTGGATAGCAACTTAGTAGCACTTGTGCTTTCTAAGTTGAACGCCTTTCGTATTTTAGTTTTTTGTTTAGTTTAAATCAAATTGTATATAACCAGGGCTGTGATACAATAAAGACGATTATTATTATTATTATTATTATTATTATTATTATTATTATTATTATTATTATTATTATTATTATTATTATTATTATTATTATTATTATTATTATTATTATTATTATTATTATTATTATTATTAAATAGGTTTTCAACCCAATAACCAAAGCTGGCATCGATAATGTCCACAACTCTACCATCGGTGTACGTGTTTATACGTGTTTACAGTGTTAACAAGTTATTATTATTTTCGTCGTCGTTATTTCAAACAGATGCAACTACTTATTTCGTTAACATTGCTGTGGCGAAATAAAACACGAATGTCATCAAGATCCGCAAATAAAATCAATCTCAGAATTACTTATCACAATATCACATTTTATTACTTACTGTAATGTTCTATAATTCGCAGAAAAACGCGTAACATCCCACTTCTGATGTTAAAAAAGAATGTCAATAATAATACAAACAAAACGTCCACTTATTGCACTAATTAACGTTACTATGTGGAAACAACAAATCTAATAATTGTATTAAAAAAAAACCAAAGATTAATTTGATTTACACAGACGGTGTTTCATGCGTGCTTGCTGAGATATCGTTAAAAAGTGTCCACCACACGACCGACTACTGTCGATGCTTATCCGGTAAAACGTTTATTCAGTCCAAAAAAAAAATGTACATACAGGGCATTGAGAAATACACACTAAATAAAATTAATGATGGATTATAGAGATTGTAGATTGTAGATTGAATGGTGGGTCGTGAAGGCCCCCTCAAGCCTCAAGCACTTCGACATATCAGATCTTTTGTGCATAACCCTTAATCTATTCGAGGTCCGGGATTCCGAGACTTCGAGTAAAGTTGAACAGTTTCCCGGGGGCTAAGTTTCTGACATCGGAGTGATGTAGGAAGGACCCTTCCAGAAACTTGAGCCTCTTGCAGAAAAGCGCTGGGAATTCGCAAAGCAAATATTCTGCAGTTTCAGCGAAGTTCTCGCAGTAGAGGTAACTATCACTCTCTGTTTTGCCCATCTTTTTCAAGTGATACCTTAAAAGGCAGTGTCCAGTGAGGAGTCCCGTCAACAGTTTCTTGTCCAACTCGAGAAGCTGTTTTGCTTTCCTTGGTGAAAGACTTACTAGCCTTTTCGCTTGCCTATGATGGATTATAACTATACATTAAAATATATTTGTACATACCCATAAATATTCAACAGGGCTGCTATTATTTTATGCTGTCAAATAGTAGTTTTTGTCTCTTTTGTAGTTATTCGCGTCACTCCCTTTATTTCTACGAAATAAGCGGCGCTACACTCATGTTTTAATTTTTACACAAAAATGTTCTCATTTTCGATAATAAGACCAGTTTCAATAGGTACACATTTCAGTCACTCTCGCAGAGAACGAATTAAGAATTAGTCACACCCCTTCTAAATACATACATACATACATATTACTTGAAACAATACCTACACCTGGATATCCAGAGCATACATATAGTCACGCCTTTTTCCCGTAGGGGTAGGCAGAGACCACTTCCTTTCATTTGCTACGGTTCTCACACACCTCTTTTGCTTCCTCTACTTTCATCAGTGCTCTCATACATGCTCGTCGGTTGTTGGTACTCTTGACCTGGCCTTTCTTCAAAACACTGTTGATCTGATCGAGATATTTTCGCCAAAGTCCACCTCTACCGACTTGTCCATTCAAACTCGCCTTATAAATTTGTTTCGACAATCTTCCTTCATCTATCCTTTCTACGTGTCAAAACCAACTAAGCATTCCTTTATCTATCTTTGTAACCACATCTTCTTTTACACCACAGCGTTCTTTTATCTCACTATTTTTTACTTTATTCAACCGAGTCACTCCGGCTATACTTCCCAGAATACTCATCTCCACAGCATTAATCTTATCTTCATGCTTCTTCTGCCAAACCCAACATTCAGTACCGTACATAATTGTAGGAACCAACACACCTCTATGCACACTTTTGACACTTTCTAGCTGTTCAAAAGCTATGCAGTGCCCCATTCATTTGTTTTCCTGACAACACCCTTCACTCATGTCACTGTCATACTTTCCATCTCTCGTAAACTTTGAACTTAAGTACACAAATTCATTTACTCGTTCCACTCTTTCTCCCTCAATCGAAACTTCACAGTTTGTTATGCTTTCTTCTCTTTCAAAAACCATTACTTTCGTTTTGCTTACATTCTCGGTGGTTACGTAATTCCTGGATTTACAACCCTTAAGCATTCCAACAACCCTTTAAAGCCACGACATTTACAGTGGTAAAATGGGTGAAAAATGTTGATTTCCGCCGCATTTTTTCCAGAGATGTTTTAAAGATTAATTTAAAGCAAGTTTCATGAAAGTACGGCCAGTATTAACAAAAGTCATTATATTCAATGATTACACGTCAAATTTTAAATAACGGGGGAGGTTTAAAAATAGTATTTTACTGTTTTAAAGTGGCACCCTTTTAACATCCCCTCTCCTTCTTTAAAATAACAAATAGCAACCCCGACCTTGTGATACATCAAATGAAAACCAAAGAAAAATGCAAATCAGCCATATAAATAACAATTAATTTCATCGATTTATTTTGCTGATAACATTTAACAGAACATAACATTACAACAGAAACTAAAATGAAGTTAATTACAAACAGCTTCTTAAATGTATTTGCAGTAACTTTTTTAGGCAATAATATAACCTATTCTTCAGTTATTTTAAGCTATAGTTTTAAAAAGTATTCGGAAGGAGTTTTGTAAACTAAAGTTTTTAAATAGCAACACAGAAAAAAATGCCAAAATAAATCCTGGATCAGCAGTAAAAAAAAAGAAAAGACAATTCTTGAGAACATTGAAAATACACCAGATCCAACTTTGAGATTGTTCACTATTCACAGAAACAGATGGTTCTCAAGATATTAAATAAAATATCTAAATATCTAATGATAGAAGTATACAGGTGGCTATACAGAGTGGACCAAAAGTCTGGAAACGTACAATTATCAGTAGTAATAACCCAAGAACATTGATAATTGTCGAAACAATTTTATAACAGATTTCGAAAGCTTGTTGCTTGGAAACAGACCGACGCCGTAGGCGGAGGTCCGTTGTCTATAAGCAACAAGCTTGAGATAGATGTTATAAAATTTTTGAGCATTCATCAATGTTCGAGGAATTTTTTTGCTGATTATGGAAATAAAATATTTTCTTACATCACAAAAGTCCATGAACGCTTTCCACACAAAATTTGTACTGTGAACAGTATTCTTCGGTATATTCGATGCTATAATTTCATCAATATTATCTTGAGTATCACAACCAAATCGTGACATATTGAAATATTTGAATTGTCAAAATCGAATTGAAAGGAAATGTAGGTATGTATCCATAGCAACATGACATGATTTAGTGAAAAGAACCCATGGGCTCTTTTCAGTATAATTTTGTTTTGATTGGTTGTGTTCGATTAGATGACCACAAATTGACTGATTCTATTGGATATCAACTTGAGCAAAAAATTTTCTCGTAAATTGATAGCCCGAATTGTACAAAATTTAGGATAAGCCTATTTTAAGATACGGAGATTCCAGATTTGACATTTGCAATATTGTCAAATTTTCCGTTTCTCTGATAATATTAGTCACTTTAGTTTTTTAAATACATTACCCTGTATATTCAGTCATTATTGAAATCTCCTTTTCAATACGAGTTCAGCCATTTGTAACACTTATAATTTTATGTAGCCTAGAAGGTCTAAAATAAATAAAACAGAAGTGTGACAAGGCCAAATTGTCTCAATAATTAAAGAAGAATTATAAAACATTACCAGTAAATAAAATAATTGCTAAATGTAGAAGCTGCTAAATGAAAAATAAAGTTAAACTGTGATTTATACATACTCTGGTAGTTTAGTCACTTTCTTTTCTACACTTAGAAACTCGACACTTTCGACAAAAAAAGTTACAAACATGTTGACACTAACTTTTGGTAGATTCCTGGAGTCTGCTTTGTTAACATTTTTATTTGAAAAATGCAATTAATTTTTGCAGCAAAATAATGTTTTCATTTATAACTATAACCTCAAGCTGTCAAGTTGTCATGACAGGAGTGAAGTCACACTAGACGCTGATTGGTGGATTAAAATACGTTATTTTCATTTCGTAGTTATTGTTAAAAATCAATATTAAAAAATTAAAAACGCTGCAATGGTCTTTAATTAACATATATAACTTTTAGTCACATATATTACATTTGCAGCTATTTTTCCAAATGTACCGATTCGGTTAAAAAATGAATTTTGGTCGAAATTAAATAAAAATGTAATGAATGCATAAAAAGACAAATTACGAAGAACAAAAGCGCGATGTTGCAAAGATACATAAAAAAAAGATAATGTCCAATAATGTGAATACTACTAAGTATTAATTGTTGCAGCCTTTAGTTGATATAATAAAAGAGATATTGACATTTAAATAAAAAAAATAATTTCCCAAATATTCCAAAAATTCTACTTACTTGACATAACTATATTATTATTTATTTCTAAATAATTAAATTAATTGTTTATACATTCTAAATATTTCACTTACTTGTCGTTACAATATTAATTACAAATTTAATATAAAAACCGAGTATAACAAACCAACAAAAAATGTTCATAACGACGTCCATATAGATACCGATAATATCAGATCAGGACTTGTTGAACCGAAAACTCGTACTGCGTTTTATTAATTATCGTAATTATATTAAACCGAGTTGAGTTTTTGTCTGTGGGTTGTAACGAAACAAATAGTCATATTATTATAGTCAGGGAGCCGGTTATACTGAAAACGCCGTTATCGCGGAATTAAAAATGTTTATGTCGATAGTTTAAAGTTATACGAATAAAATAAGATTGGTATGCGTGAATTCAATGAGCTGAAAATATTGTTACAACCAGTCCTATTTATTTATCGGCATCCGAGCATCGACTGGGCGTACCGAAAAAGTTGATCAGTCTCACAAAAGCTTGTGTAGAGGGATCTACAAGTGCAGTAAGACTTGAAGGAAAATTGTCAACCTTCTTTTCAATCAACGGAGGTCTCAAACAAGAAGATGCGTTATCCTCACTCCTCTATAACATCGCCTTGGAAGGCATCGATTTAGATATAGTAGTAAATACAACTATCAAAGTTAAGGAAGAGTTCATTAAACTGGAAAATGCTGCAAACAAATAAACGAAGATAAAACAAAATACATATCTACAACAAGAACAGAACGAAGAGACAGGATAGGACAAAATGTGACAATGGACCAATATAATTTTGAAAGGGACCATAAGTTTAAATATTTGGAAGCTACAAACACCTCAGATAACAATATAACACAAGAGATTAACAACAGAATTCAGGGAGCCAATCGCTGCTGTTTCGCACTACAAAAAATAATGAAATCGTAAATGTAACTCGCCGTACGAAAGTAACAATTTATCATGCAATTATAAGACCTATAATGACATATGCATGTGACACATGGACGATGACAAAACAAAATGAGAACCGACTAAAAACCGCAGAGCGAAGAATTCTTGGAAGGATATATGGACCAATCAAGGACAACGCCACACAACAATACAGAATTAGAACTAACAGGGAAGTGCAAGAACTATATAACCAACCAGAGTAAAAATAATAAAGGCAGAGAGATTGAGAGGGGCCGGACATGTGAAGAGACAAGACCAACGTGTCGTAAAACTGGTGTGGGAAAAGAACCCGGTAGGAAGGCGGTCGCTGGGAAGGCCAAGGATGCGGTGGAATGATAATATTGCAACGGACTTACGGACCCTAAATATCCAACGACCAGAAGAACTTATGATGGACCGTAGCAAGTGGAGGCAAATTGTAATGTCAGCGAAGATCCACCCCGAGTTGTAAGCTACAGAGAGAGAGCATCGACCACAACAAGGGTTCATATTAATGAGCCCTTTGTCCCTGCTTCCGCCTCCTTCTTATAAACTCTCGCCGCCTCTGGAGACTTCCAGATGGTTCTATCTTTTTCTTCTTGTCGTGCCTTATCCGTCGCAGATCAGATTCACTGATATTTTCTTCACATTTATTGTATATTCTACTGTGGATTATTTTCGTGAAGACTTTTGTGATATGATTGATGAGGCTGATCACAGGTTTTTGCGTTTGGTTTTTTCGGCATTGTGATGAAGGTTGATTGAAGCCATTCTTTGGGTATTTCGCCTCTATTATAGATATCATTAAATAGACTCGTGAGGATATTGAGAAATTGATTATCAGTTTCACACATAAGTTTCAGTATTTCGATTAAAATGCTATCAGGTCCAGGAGCTTTGTCGTTCTTGAGAGATAGAATAGCTTTTTCAGTTTCGGATTTCATAATTGGGGGTCCCGTATCTGTCTCATTGATGTTGTGTTCATCAGATCGTTCTGACTGTTCTATCGCTTTCGCAAAATGGCTTGTAATTATGATTGAGAAATATAAAAAAGACACCGGTCGTAACATCAGGCAGTTAAAAATAACATCAATCAGTATGGAATCGCATAAAACAATTGTGATCTGTATTGAAACACAGCGGAATTTGATATTTATAGAAAGAATTATAATTTTTAATGTACATTCTTGGAGCATGCATCTTGATCTAATACCGTCATGCCATTCTGGCAAGTGATCCGTACCATCTCGACGAACATTTTGTTGTGAAATTTCTTTGGTAGATCATTTTTTTCTCCTTCGCTCAAAAGCTTGTTGGTTTGTCATAGTTTGATGATCTTGCTGCAGATTTCTTGACGGGTTTTCCAAGTTAGCATATAGTGCACCTTTTACAACAAGTTTGAAATCCAATTACCGCTCCTGAGTTTTTGTCAAAAATGATATCTTAAAAAGTTTATCGTGGACAGGTTGATTGTTACAAACTGCGGGTACATGTAATTTGGTTCCCAGAGTGGAAAGGATCAGAAAAAATGTGTGATTCGGTTCCCGATATTTTAGGTTTACCTGATTTTTATGTGTAATTTGGTTCCCGGAAAGAAAAATTATTTTAACCAACTGGAACATTTGTTTATTTGAGGCAATAAAAGTAAAAAATTAGCCTTACCCAACCTAGAACCTTCCGATTTTAAGAAAATTTCACCTAATACAACCATGAACTTCGCGAGAACTGGATTATGGCCGGGACACACCTATCATGCACCCTTCCGATCATACAGTCGGATGAGTGTCTGAGAGGAAAATATTACTGATCCTAACTATACCGTTACAGTGGATTTTAATGATTCACAGTATATTTAATAAAAAGTGTCGTACCTTATTAGAAAAAAAATAACCGACAAACTTTATTTGGTGGGACAAACTTGTCATTTTTACATTCCTTAAAAATGCCAATTTTTTATTTCTAATTCGAAATTTATTAGACGATGAGGAAAAATGTGCTTTGTATTCTTTCACTGCTGTATTAGAGTCACTTCCAATAAAAACTGTCAGAAAAGTGTCTCTCTGATTTTTACAGACGGAAACATAATTAAAGTGAAAGTAGAGCAGCTGTGAGCACGTTGCATAACCAATAAAATATCCTGTGTATTTTGTGAAAATGATTTATTTTTCGCGGAGCGCTTTCAACCTGGAAGGTCATTTTCAGAGCTTGCTTGTCAAGTTAGCACCGAAGATGACCTTTAAGGTTAGAAGCGCTCTGCGAAAAATAAGTTATTTGCACGAAATACACAAGATATTTTATTGGAAACATCATTCGCATTGCCAGCTCTGAATTAAATTTTACTTTATGAAGTCCCATTTCTTTTTTATTTAAATTAAAAAAAAAACCTTTCGAATGATACCAACAACATTTACATACGAAAATCGAAAATTTGTTTTGGTCATTTATTGTACAGAGTTATTCACTATAAATTATCCACCCCTTATCGTCAATATTATTCTGTCTTTCTCTCTCTCTTGTCCTTTTACTCTCGAGAGAGCATGGTGACATCATGTCTCAATTGCTCGGATCGTAGTTCTCCATCATTCTCTGTCTTGAGCTGCAAGAGAAGCTTCTTGCAGACCGTGACCGATGATTTCTTTAGTTCGGTCCACCCAATGCGTCGGAGACCTTCCTCTTGGTCGTTTACCATTGATTTTTCCCTCTACAATAAGTTTTTCCAGCCCATTCGTTCTTCTTGAAGTGTGTCCAAAATACCGTAGGTATGATTGGTTTATCCTGGTTGATAGTGTAGTGCCCTTAGCCAGGAAAATATGTAAAAAAGGTTTAATAAATGAACTCAGCTGACCGTTCACGGGAATAACTTTGAACTCACTTAGAACGTGTCGCCAGACGCACGTAATAATGTTTGTGTTTATTAATCGTTCGTATTTATTTCGCAACCAAGATGTCTCGGAATGAATAGTGTGTCACTTTGCAGTGACGGTCAAGATCACGACATTAAAATGTAGAATTGCTAAACTAAATTAAACATATTTTTAAGTTCAACGTTCTTTTTAATTAACGAGAGTTTTCCCGAAACTTCAACAAACCTACGAGCAAGGGACCTAACAATACGTGGCGATCCTAATACATTACAATAGCCTCGTGGTTATTTTTGGTTTTTTAAGAATTGACACGTCAGTACGGTGTTCTGTGTATGATATTCGCAGAATTCTTCTGTAGGCCCACATTTCAAAAGCATCTATTATTCTTCGATTGGCTATTTTTAAAGTCCCGGTCTCAAAAGCGTATGTGTCAATAGTAAAGATCAAGGAGTTTAATAATTTCAGTTTGTTACGTTGAGATATTTCAGAGTCTTTCCATATTCGAGTTAGTTTTATTGTTTTTTAAATTCAACTATATGAAACTATGAAAATGACAACTACTGTATTAGATAAGTAACATTTCTATAATGAAATAATTAATATGATTTACAGAAGCTTAAATTATTCTGATACAGAATTTTCCGGTTGTCGAACTTGATAATATGATTTGGATGCATGATAAAGCAACCCCGCATATAGTTTCCTATCCGTCCGAGATTATTTTTTTGGAATAAAATATTTCGAATGTGGATAGAAAATAATGAAACTATTAAATATCAACCTAACAGTCCGAATCTGACAACTATAAATTCCTGTTTTTATACAGACACAAATACCCTTCACCCTCTAGAACATAAAAGAAGAGTTGCAGACCACTCATTGCTCTACAGATATTTCCATGGCAGATGCTCCAGAGAAATAAAAACTCTTGGTCCACCATTGGCCACATTCGGCCGAAGAACTGGGCACGCTGATCAGTCTCACACATTTACTCTCAAGCTTGACACTACAAGGACCAATCTTCATCAAGAATCCTTCTTTTACAGGGCTGCTACGGAATGGAATAAGCTTCCAAAATTAGTTTTTCCAGAGAACTATGACCTGCAACTTTTTAAAAAGCGTGTCCACAATCATTTCCTTTCTATAATCCCTTCCCCTTCTAATAGTCGCAGTGCGGGCCTTCCGCGGCACACACGATAGGTCTACCCTTTTTGCGACTATTTACATAAAAAAAAAACATGATTCGACTTGAACTAAACATTCTGAATGTCAATACATTTCCGGTGCAATTATAAATATAAAAAGATGTTATCAATTATGCATGGACAATAATAATGGACACATTGGATATCATTTATGAGTTATAAATCTTTATTATATATTTTGTATAAATATTAGGACTTTCTTTCTGAATGTAAACCCTTTTGATTATTTTATTAAATAAATGTAAGCTTAGGTAAAGCTAGTAATAATCGGTATAAACTGAGGCAGTAAAAGTATAAAAATTAACCTAACCTAGCCTAACGTCCTAACCTAAAAAGTCAGCAAGCCAGAGGCTAGGTTATCTGTGGAAAGCTAAAAAGTTTTTTACTCCTGATCAACTGTTGACGACGTACAAAGCTCAAATCTTACCTCTACTGGAGTATTGCTCGCACATTTGGGTTTCAGCACCAAGGCATTCTCTTTGTTTTTTAGATTTCATTTAGAAAAGGGCCATTCATTTGATAAACAGCTCAACTCTCACGGATACCCTTCACCCAGTAGAACATGAAAAATAGTTACAGTTCAGACATTACCCTTCAGATATTTTCATGGCAGATGCTCCAATGAAATAAAAACTCTTATACCACCACTGGCCACATTCGGCCGAAGAACTTGGCACGCTGATCAGTCCCACACATTTACTTTTAAAAGTGACACTACAAGTATCAATCTCCATCAAAAGTCCTTCTTTTACAGGGCTGCTAAGGAATGGAACAAGCTTCCAAAATCAGTTTTTCCAGAGAACTATGACCTGCAACTTTTCAAAAAGCGGGTCCACAATCATCTTCTTTCTATAATCCTTCCCCCTTTTAATAGTCGCATTGCGGGCCGTGCACGGCCCACACGATAAGTCTACCCTTTTTGCGACTATTTTCAGTAAAAAAAATCTAACAAGACGAAAGTAATGGTTTTTGAAAAAGAAAGAATCATGACAAACTGCAAGGTGCTGATTAAAGGAGAAAGAGTAGAACAAGTAAATGAGTTTGTGTATTGGATTCAAAGTTTACGAGAGACGAAAAGTATGACTATGACATTGAAGTCTAATATAGGTCGACCTCGGAGAACGTATCTCGATCAGATCGGATCAGGTCAGATCAGATCGTTGATTACATTAGAAGAAGCAAAAGATGTGTCTAAGTGAAAGAAAGGGGTCTCTGTTCACCCTAACCGGAAAAAGGCGGGACTATATGTACGAGAATGTATGTCAGCTCGAGGTCACTTTTTGACAGACAGATAAAAAAATAAGAAGCCATGACGTCACCCATATGTTGTTGACGGTGACGCTTACGTCAGGTGACTCGAAACCATAAGTTTGCCCCCTACCAAATTTTGATTAACGCGCCCAAAGAAATTTTCACTTTAAAAAAAGAATCCAGAAGGACGCTATTATGAATACTTTCAAGTTTCCTCAAGATAAATAAACTTCTACAGTTATCGTGAAATTAGTAAACTATGAAATATTAAGTTTGCAACGCTTATGCAATGGCGATACAGCTCTGCCACAAAAAAATCTCGAAATTGAAATGGTTTAGCATATAACTCCTTTTCATTTGCATTTTGGATGAGATATAAAAGTTTCATGAACACGAACCGTTGCTCGTCTTTTATTATTCCATTCTTTTTTGGTCGCCTTGGCCGAGTTTGTTCTAAAATTTTCATTCGTGAGGGCAAACTCTATAACTTTATAAACTACAACGTTAGAATCTCAGTAAAGGACCACTTAAGTTGTAACGGGCAAAATTCCCTTTTTCGTTACTTGTACTATATGTTTTATTTTACCCCCTTATGAGATTTCCTTTAGACTTTCCCTCCAACCAAAAATTGGGGAGGGAATGGTACAAAATAAAATTTACTTAGCGTCTTAATGAATGTTTTTTTATTAACATTAATGGAATAGTTAAAAAAATTTAAATTAAAAATTTGATTATGTCTATAAAATAAAATGAAAATAAAGCAATTAAAGAAAAAAATTTAACAATGTAGATAATGTAAATTATATTAATAATAATAAACAACTCCACTTGGAGATGATTTGTTTCAAACCGTAATTACCTAAAGGATTCCCCACAAAACCTAACAAAAATATGGAGGAAGTGGTACTAAATGGTATACAATGGTACAAAAGAGAGAAAAAAATTTATTAATAAATATTAATGAGGTAGTAATAAAATTGTTAATACGTTTTTTTATTGTCTTTATGCAATGAAAAATGAAAAAAATAATGTAAATAATCTCAGTAATGCAAATAATACATCGTTTAAAAAATGATTCGTTTAAATTTGTCATACAAATAATGTAAAAAAAATTATAAATAATGTCAATAAAGAAAATTTATACTGTTTAAAATAATGGCAATGGTGCTTTAAATAATGGCACATGACAGCAAAACCAGCCCTCTTGAAAAAGAAGGTTATCTGCAAATGGTTTTAAAACTGCGTAGTACACACTTTGATTACTTTAACAACAATTAAACTATTTACTTTGAGACTACTTGCAACATTTGGAAGTAAACCTAGACGATATACAAAAGTGCATTCATTTCATACATACAAATAGTCACGCCTTTTTTCCATAGGGGTAGACAAAGACCACTTTTTTCCACTTACTTCGGTTCTTACACACTTTTTTTGCTTCCTCTACTTTCATCAGTGCTCTTATACAGGCTTGTCGGCTTTTGGTACTCTTGACCTGGCCTTTCTTTAGAACAATGTTAATCTGATCGAGATATGTTCGCCGAGGTCGACCTCCACCGACTTGTTCATTTACACTCACCTTATAAATTTGTTTCGTCAATCTTCCTTTATCCCCATCCTTTCTTTGTAACCACATCTTTTACACCACAGCGTTCCCTTATCTCACTATTCTTTACTTTATCCAACCGAGTCACTCCGACAAAACTTTTCAGACTACTCATATCCGCAGCATTAATACTATTATCATGCTTCTTCTGCCAAACCCAACATTCTCTACCATGCATAAGTGTAGAAACTAACACTTCTCTATGCACAGCCAGACGTGCCTTTTTTGACACTTATTGGCTGTTCATAAAGCTATGCAGTGCCCCATTTATTTGGTTTCCAGCTAACACCCTTTGCTCAATTTCACTGTCATACTTTCCATCTCTTGTAAACTTTAAACCCAAGTATACAAACTCATATACTTGTTCCACTCTTTCTCACTCAATCAGAACCTCACAGTTTGTCATGCTTTCTTCTCCTTCAAAAAACCATTACTTTCGTTTTGCTTGCATTTATTTTTATCCCTTTGATTTTTAGGGCATCATGCATAACATTAACCATCGCCTGCAACTCTTCTTCAGATGACGCTAATATGACTTGATCATCGGAGTAAAGAAGGCATTTGACGATCAAATCATTCATTTTCAATCCATACGCACTCCCTTTCAAATCTTTAAAACAATCGTCTTTGTATAAGTTAAACAGCCATGGCGAAGCCACACATCCCCGTTTACACCTTTTTCGATATAAAACCAGTCCGTGTAAACTCCGTTCATCCTGACACAAGCAGTGGAATCCTCATACATAGACAATGTCGACCATAATTCACTTCTCAGCACTTTGCCATAGACCTATTTCAAGTATATAAAAGCGCAGTAGAATTTTTCGTAATGAAATACCTGATTCATATATTTCCTTCCTCTTCTAAATCCTGCTTGAAAATTCCATATTATCTTCTCAGTTTCATTCGTCACTCTTTTAATCAATATCTTTGCATACAGTTTGCCGACTATGCTTAGTAAACTATACCTCGGTAGTTCTTACAGTCCTGCTGCGAACCTTATCCCTTGTAAAGCGACACGATAACGGCTGGTACGCTACAACTCCTCCAACAAAGGTTAAATAGGCGGTACAGCAGACTAGTTACCACACTTTGTCAAGCCTTCAGCATTTCAACGGTTATCCTGTCATACCCATCAGCTCTCATTTCCAAATACCAAAAAACACGTCGAATTTTAAATTAAGGGGGAGTTTTAAAAATAGTATTCTGCTGTTTCCAAGAGGCAACGTTATACCATCCCAAAAGAGGCACCAATATTAATTGACGAGATTATTAGCTGGAAATAAAGAGGCAAGATACTGCTTTAAAAAACCTGAAATTCAAAACTGCCTCGATCTGTACAAAAAAAGAGTAGAAATCTTTAAAATTAAGCATTTGAGAGCCTATCACCCAGTATAAATGTTACTGTTATTTTTAGTGACTTTCTTGTGAAAACAAATTGTATAAAATGGATCTCTTTATAAGATTTAATTTTACTTTATTAAGATTATATTGGAGTTAAAATAATAATAAACTTGCTCAATTGAATAGGGTAAAATAATTTTTCGTGCACGTTTTATACACGTGTTTTTTTTACGTTCACGTCTTGTTTTTTCATTTGTGCCACGTTCCGTAATTTAATCAGATCTCACCTTTACATTTTACATTTATCTGCTATTGGTTCGCGAAAATTTAGAAATGAAATTTCAATCGAAAATCAACCATATACTGGGCAAAGAAAAATAAACGATAACTAAACAGTAATATTCTCATTTCTGAAAAAACACTCTATAGCGTCAACAATTCGCACCAACGATTATTATTTTACCACGCGAAAAATTTAACTTAACGAATATTAGTAGCTAGAAAAGCGTGATAACAACAGAAATTGAATTATTTTACATTTTAAATAGTTGGTAACAGTTATTGAATAAAGTCTAGTCGTTTCGATAGGCAAAAGTTCGCAAAGCTTTGAGTTAATGCGGAACAGACGTTGAATTAGCTTGTATGTTACAGTTTTGACTAAAGTTTGTTTAATTTGTAAAAGTTGGCAATACTCAAAGTTTCGAGCGAATGCGGCGACACAAAGGACTAAATTCATCACTAGAATACATACGAGTATATTTGAGGCATTTCTGCTACTGAATGAATATATCGTTCCTTAAAAGACTCTTTCGGGATTTTCAGCAACAAAATCGAAGCCGACTGTAATTGTGCTGAAAATGTACAGCTAACAAAACCCTAAGCGTTTGTCGAATCTTTATCAATAAAGCCAATATTTGACCATATCTTACAACGGACGGACTGTGTTTTCTATATAAAGAAAACGATGACTCCTCTGTAAATAATATACTTTGTTAAAAAATATCATTTTCATTTTGCTTTTCCATCATGGTTTCACAAAATTCCCTGTGTCACAGATTTGGGTATTGTTTGGCACAATAAGGTGGTTTATTTTAACCTTTATACATTAGATTTAATAATAATAATAAATGTCTTTATTACCAATTATAAAAAAGAATTACATTTTGTTTACATATATTTAGGGCGAGGTTCAGTTTGTATGTAATAATAAATATGGTACAATATGAAATATATGCTTAGTATTTAACAGACATCTGCTCTTCCATCTTACCCCATTGAAGTCAAAGACAGCAAATAGAATAATAGAAAAATAATTTAAATTAATAGTAAAAGAATAATAATTTAGCAATTAATTTACCAAGAAAATATATTTTAATCCGAAAAATTAAATTATTGTTGAGAAAAATAATAGTCAAAGAGAGCTCGTTTGAGTTTATGTAGTGATTAGTGAATGTAATCGTGAGGTAAATTATTGAGACAGTTAACAATACAATAAGAAAAGGATAGCTTAAAAGACTTCGTATGCTAACGTGGTGTGGTAAGAGTATTTCTATTTCTAGTTTAGAGAATGTACATCTGTTCATTATGATACAGATATGCTGCCTCTTCTCCCAATCCAATGAAAACGTTGGTCTAAATACTGACGAACAATCGCCGCTTAATGCGAAGGAGCACCGTCCTTTTGAAAATAAAAATTATCTTCGTCATACTGTGGATTATTTTCAAACATATTAGTCAAAGCAGGGTCAGTAGCGTCTTCCAGTGATTGCAAATACATTTTGCCAGTCAAATTGCATGGTAGAAGAAAATGACCCACCAGTCGGTCACTGCAAATGTCAGCCCATACATTTAATTTCTCCGGTTGCTGTGTATGCACCTCGTGAAAAACTCTTGTGTTTGAATCGGACGAATTTCGGTAATTGTGGCGATTTGCCTTCCCGTGCAAGAAAAAAACCAGGTACTTTGTACTAAATTTATACCATTGGCGTACTTAACTCGAATGAATGACATTTTTACCGTTCGTGATTGTTTGCAGATTTAAAATCTAATTTCTCAATAAGTAATGGGCGGAATTTAAAAATTTACAGACTATTGTATAGAGAATTGTAAGAGCTTTTGAAAGACATCTTATTCGACACCCAATGCCATTTAAAAAATTTGGGATAATTCTTACCCTCGCTTGGGGTTGAAAGTAGTGGAGTCAAAAACACCAGAAAAAAGTGTCCCCCTTTAATAAAAAATCGACGGATCTGAGCGTTTTTCTAAAATGTTGACGTGACGTGGCAAATGGTTCTGTTTCGTTTTCGGTTGGCCACCCTGTATATTCCTAGACCATGTGAATGTGTAGATCATATTAGGTTGCTATTTACTTGTGTGTTGGGAAAATAATAATTTTTGATTTCCTTTTAATTCAGTTAAAACGGATACTGACACTGACATTGAATATTATTCCTAATCCACACATGTCGTTCCCGTTTTGGTCAGTCTAGGGGATTTAGATTGTATCAAGTTGTTATTTCCTTGTCTGTAAAGACAATAATAAAATTCGGTTTCCTTTTAATTTAGTTAAAATATATACACTGACTCGGACTGACTGGATATTTTTCTTAATCTACACTTCTCTTCCCTATTTCAATTAGTTGGTGGGTTGGGATATAGCACAATAACGCTTTCGGAAAAAGGATAAAACTAGATCCCGGAGCCCTTGTAGCGATTTAGATTAACCGGTAACCTAACAGGTTGTCAACAATGAAGGCAACCGACCGGACCGTTTCATTTTGGGGATCTCACTGTTTGTGATGAAACCCTAGTGTTACATAAAACCCCTTTTACAATATTTAAAATCAATAACATCAAATTTACGACGCGTGAAAAGTTTGTGAGATGTTATTAGAAGTTTAAACGGCACAAAGTAATTTTCCGAGACTCATTCATTCACGTCATGATTGATGGAAAGCACCTTTATTGCTCGACTTTAATGAAAAAAAAAACAAGTTTCACTCTAACTTTAGCAAGGATTAAGTTTCAGTAAATAAGTAGCATTAAATTTAATAAAATTTACTGACTATTGGTCTAGTATCAGTGATGAAGCATTTGCAGGTGATGTCAGTGGAATGAAAATAAAAAAAAACAAGACAAAAATATTAATTAAAGAAAAAATGAGACTTTTTCCTGAGAATAGTGTGGCAAACTGTCACGAGAGGCAGCACTTGTAGTAGGGACAAATATTAAACTTTACTAATTTAAGACAGTGTAAATAAAGTGATATAAGTGAGTGAGTGATTTAGTAGTTATTTATGTACCAAGGATATAAATAGATGTTTATGCCCTGAGGGCGACGTTTTACAAACCCGAGGGCCTCTGGCCTGAGGGTTTGTAAGTCGCCCGAGGGTATACACATATGTTTATGCCCGCGGTACATACATAACTTTATGTCATACTAGTTCGTTATTGCAATCCAATCTCAATACAAATCAGTATTTTAAAAAATCCGGTTTGAATTAATAACATTGCCATTTTATCATAGTAGACACCATCGTTGCTAGGTGAATGTTGACAAACGTAAATGTCATAAAATCACAATAATTTTTATGTGTCAAAGTTAGAAGTCAACATGTACGAAGATTTTGGAATTCTTGACGAAATTATTGAAAAAGCAAAGAAAGCAACTGAAAATCTGTTGCCAAAAAAGTCTAAAGAAGCTTACAACATGGAATACGAAAAATTATTAAATTGGATGCAAGAAAACTACGTAAAATATGATAATGAAACAGTGTTGCTTAGATACTTCGGCGATCTCGCTAAAATATTTTCTCCGATTTCCTTGTGGTCCAAATATTCCATGGTAAAAAAGACTTTAATAGTAAATAAAAATAATAACATTGCTAATTACTATAAGTTAATGGAATATTTGAAGCAAACTTCAAAAGGCTACAAACCAAAGAAGTCTAAAATTCTGTCTAGAGAAGATGTTTTAAAATTTATTCATAAGGCACCGAACGAGACGTTTTTAATAAACAAAGTTGCATTAATATTTGGAATATTTGGTGGATGTCGACGGCAAGAAGTTGTGAACATGTTAGTTCCTCATGTAGATGATGTAAAATCAGTTTTTGTGGTAAATGTACCAGAGACAAAGACCGATAAAAACGCATTTTTACCATTATAGATGAGGGTGAAATGAACAGTTTAAAGCTAATAAGAGATTATATGTCACTACGGCCACGTGGTTGCTCAGAAAAAAGGCTTCTTCTGACCTATAGACATGGTCGATGTACTGTACAGCCAGTAGGAAAAAACACGTTTGGAAAAATCCCGTCCATTATAGCGGAATATCTGGGTTTGAGTGATCCTGAGAAATATACAGGTCATTGTATGCGTCGAACGTCAGCAACTCTTCTTGTAGAGGCTGGAGCCGGTATGACCTCGTTGAAGCGCCATGGTGGATGGAAGAGTATGTCGGTTGCTGATGGATATTTAGAGGATAGTTTATCTTCAAAAAATGAAGTTTTAAGAATGCTGGCAGGTGTACCTTCCTGGTCTGGCGTTTCGGTACAGAAATTTGAAACTCAAACTATGAAACATGAATCGTTTGCTGCAGGCAACTTAACTATCACCGGATCATTTTAGAACTGCCAATTTTATGTTAATTCGTCAAAATAATGTCTATCGAATATTTACATATATTACTATATTCTGTTTGTAATTTCATTAATAAAGGTTATTAAATAAGTTAACCAAAAAAGTATATCTCTTTAGGCCCGCACGGGCATAAAGTACGACATTAGATAGTTGGTAACTAAGTAATAAAAACACAATAATGAACTAGTATGACATAAAATTATTAATCAAATAAATAATTTTTATATATAACTACAATGCCGACAAAACATTGCAGTTTTGCAAATTTCACTTCGGATAATCGATATCCAGAGAAAAACGTGTTTTTTACCGTTTGTAAAACCTCATATTCATGAGGTTAGGTGTAATAAATGGGTACACGCATCGAGGAGAGTGGATTTGACAAAAGAAAAAATCAATAAATATACATATTATGTGTGTTTAAAACATTTTATTGGTGGTAAAGGTCCAACTGAGGAAAATCCGGATCCAGTTTCTGCAATAATTAGTAAGGTTAACTACTTAATTGTCAATTTTGGAGTCTTCTTCTTCTTATAATGGGACCTGGTCCCGTTTAGTCCGTGTTGCGTTTAGCCTCCTTCGGAGCTCTTCCTGTGACGCTGAGCTCCAGCTTTCGTACCATCTCTTGGGTGGTCTGCCTGCCGGTCTTCGCGAGTTTGGTTTTTGCGACATGGCCCACTTTGCCCATCTTTCATCTGGCATCCTTTCCACATGGTCTTTTTTGCACCTCTTGCGTGTTCTAGCCCATCTTACCACATCCTGTATTTCTAGTTCTTTTCTGATATCCTGGCTTCTTATTCTATCCCTGAGGGTAACACCCTTGATGGTTCTTAGTATTTTTATTTCGGTCGTTCTCAATATTCTTTTTGTTGTTCGTTTTGGTCTAAGAACACTCTGTGACTCAAGACCTATTTTTTAAGCTATTAAACACAATTGTATGAGTTGAAATTTTTTGAGAGCACAACACTCAATATCATTTGAGCTATTAAACACTTAAATTGGATGAGATGGAGGAGAGCGAGGCGCAGACATTTAACTTGACTTTCAACTCTTTATGAAATTTTCTTCACTCAAAGTAAGATATCTCCTGTTCTAATGAACATAGAAAGGTCTTTTTGTCTAAGAACACTCAGTGACTCAACACCTATCATTTGAGCTATTAAACACTTAAATTGGATGAGATGGAAAAGAGCAAGGCGTGTACATTTAACTTGACTTTCAACTCGTTATAAGATTTTCTCCACTCAAAGTAAGATATCTTCTGTTTTAATGAGCATAGAAAGTTCGTTTTGGTCTAAGAACACTCACTAAATCAAGACCTATTATTTGAGCTATTAAACACAATTGGCCAAGTTGGAGATTTTTGAGAGCATAACACTCAGTATCATATGAGCTATTAAACACTTAAATTGGATAAGATGGAGGAGAGCGAGGCGCGGACGTTTAACTTGACTTTCAACTCTTTATGAGATTTTATTCACTCAAAGTAAGATATCTCCTGTTCTAATAAACATAGAAAAATCGTTTTGGTCTAAGAACATTCAGTGACTCAAGACCTATTATTTGAGCTATTAAACATAATTGGATAAGATAGAGATTTTTGAGAGCACAGCACTTAATATCATTTGAGCTATTAAACACTTAAATTGGATGAGATGGAGGAGAGCGAGGCGCAGACATTTAACTTGACTTTCAACTCTTTATGAAATTTTCTTCACTCAAAGTAAGATATCTCCTGTTCTAATGAGCATGAAAAGTTCGATTTGGTCTAAGAACACTCAGTGAATTAAGACAGTCTTTATAATGAACATAGAAAGACGGCAAGAACGTGGTAGTCGATGGAAAGATCATCGCTGAATTTAATGAAAAAGACTTCGCAGCGATTTCACGGGAAGCTAATGGTGCATATTAGGTCGTAAAATCTACTAAAATATTTACTTCGATCGAAATACAATAATTATAATTAATTATATACTGTGAATTAATTTTAACATTACTGATCCCGAGAGTATTTGTCCGATGTTTATCTACTTTTATTCCGAAACAGTCCGAGTCGAAAAACATTTGAACGGCTAAATGAATGTGGTATTTTCGTGAAAAATACCTTTCAATCGAATATCGGATTGTGGCTACGTAAATTATTACTATCAGTTAATTGCGAAATAGGTCTGGAGTAGAGTAATCGTGTTTTTCACGTGCCTTTTTCGCAGTAAAATGGAAATTTAGTTACGAGATAAAACTATTTTTAGAAGGATTACGCCACACATCAGGTAATACATATTATCGCGAGATTGGCTTTTATAGACAAAAAACCACCGTGTAATCATAATTGCAAGTATTAGCAAACATATGGAGTTGTTATAGAAAATTGCGTTTATCTTCGAATCGTGTTTGTTAATAATTTCCTCTTCGATTAAGGTATAAATGTTAACGGGAATGTTCATTAAACTATCAAACTGTACTTACTACATCTACAACTCAAATTCGTCGATAAATTTCGAAATTAATTAAGGGGTTTTAGGAGGGATTTTCAAAAAAATACTTTTTTATTATACGCTACTTCTTCTTCTTCTTCTCCTACTTGTTAGAGATCTAGACGATCTGTTGACTCCGGACTTGCCTATGTAATATTTCCTGCCAGCTGTCTCTCCATCTCTTTATTGGTCTTCGGAGTGGACGGGTCCCTGCTGGTTTTCCCTCTAGTACAATGCGTGGTAGTCTATCGTCGGTCATTCTCTTCACGTGGTTATACCATTCTCTTCTCCTCTGCCTGTACGTCGCATTGTGCTTTAATGTCTTCTTACGTGATCTTTTCTTGTTTTCCCGGCTATTGTTCTTAGTACTGACATTTAGGCGACCTGTAATATCCTTTTGGTCTTGTTGGTATCCTCTCTCGCTTCTATACCATATGTCATTATTAGCCTGACGTATGTCTTATATATTTTGATTTTACTCTCCTTTCTCATATAATGATTACCCCATACAGTTTTCCTTAGACATCATGATATTAAGGCTGATTTGTTTGGTTTCTCAGATCCATACATATCTATGCCCAGGTATTTAAATTGCATCACCTGCTCTATGGGTTTTTTATCTATTACCAGCTTGCATCTCATTGGCTACCAAGCGATGGTCATGGTTTTCTTTTTACCTATGGATATATCCATATTAAGTTTCTGACTGGTATGGTAGAACTTAAATAACTGTCTCTGATGATAGCCTTATTGTTCATTTTCTATCCCGCATTCATGGATGTTACTTCTTCTATGATTTTTTTCATCAGGAGGTTGAATAAAAATGGACTAGGGCTATCTCTCTGTCTAATTCCTCCTGGAGTGGGGATGCTAGATGTAATATTCTCTCCAGCTTTGATTTGCGTTCTGTTAGCAGTGTTAAGGTTGTATACCGTTTTTACTATGTTGGAAGGGGCTTCTTTTTCCTTTAGGACGTTTCTGACGTTTCCCAGGCGAACTCTGTCAAATGCATTAGTAAGGTCGACGAAGCAAATAAATTTATTACACGCATTTTCTTAAAATTAGCTGCCTGAAAAATATTTTATAAAAATTGATCCAATGAATAATTTTCGAGACATCCTACAATTAGTGAAGGACACTCTGATCCAAAAATAACAAACGAGAAGCGACAAAGACAAACGCTTTCTGAATGCATATGACCAAAGTTATGGTGGCAAGGCTGCCTATTGTAAAAAATACCAGCTCCTTAAATATTTGCTTTTAAAACCTCCAAAGCATTTTCAATTTAATTTTAGCTTTTTGCTTTGGAGTCCTTACGAAGCATAGAAGTGAAGAAGACCTATGACAAAGTGGTGAGAAATAAATTGTAGTTGTTGTAGCAGCTTCACGTGTCATGTCACTTCAACTCCCGCTGCCGTCGTCGTCCGCCACTTTGACTGAATTCAATCACAGTGTCACGTGCCTATTTTTTCTATAGTTTCGTATTCATGGTTTCATACGGTACTCTAGGGATAAGATTCGATAGTTGGTTTGCAATTACTGGAAATTCACACGGACGAGGCACAGATTTGAGAAGATTGTGGGTTGACGTTTATTCCGCGCCATTTTTCTTGATTTCCGATATAGGAGCGTCAGTCGTGTTTTGAGAGTCTTGGAGGCCAGGTGTCGGTGAACGTTGTTGTTCATATCTGGCTGTATTTGGGCCATCTTAATTGGATTTTAAAGAAAAACCATTTGAATTTTAACTTGACCATTTTGTCTTGCCTTTGTTGTGGAGATTTCTTTTGGATTTCTGGCGTCAAGTTAAAATAACCGTTATCGAGATCTATTTGAGGGAAGCCATTGTTAACCAGTGCCGCCCCCATAATCTAACCAGCCACAGGAGTAGGCCACAGGAGTACATGTGAATCCGCATACCCAAAGGTCATCAGTGATTTATTTTTAAATATATAACGCTGTGTCTCATTTCGACACCACCAGTAAGTTCTGTTTCAGTTTATAAATATAGTACTTTGTGAATTCGTATACCCAAAGGTTATAAGTGATTTATTTTTAAATATATAACGCAGTGACTCATGCTGACACCACCATTATGTTCTGTTTAGTTAATTAGTATAGTACATTGTTGGAAACTATTTATTGCATTAGATAATATGCCAAAACTAAACTTGGATTAAAGTAACCTTCTCAATAATTCTTTATGTCCAAGTAAAAACATATTTTCTTTCTACTTATTTGTAAATATCCTACAATCTTGATATTTTAAAGGACAACCATTGTAAAGATATTTTTAAATGAACTCGATTGTTTTGGCAGTGAAAATCTTTATGTAAACAGTTAACTAGTGAATATTCTTTGCCTTTATGTAAATGTTTGAATTAGGGTTATTAATGAGTTAACTGATATATATATATATATATATATATATATATATATATATATATATATATATATATATATATATATATATATGTTTTACCTTTAGTTCTTTGCCTTTATGTAAATGTTTGAATTAGTGTTATTAATGAGTTAATTTATATATGTCTTACCTTTTTCTGTAACTTGGTAAAGTCTGCTACTCTTACTTTTGTTCTAGTTATTTTATAAAATTGTAAATTTTACATTTTGGGTTTGTTTTAGCAAGGAAATTTTACCATAGCTGTTAACTTTGACTATATTTGTTATGATGTTGCTATTGAACTGTGTACCTTAATTATCTATTGTGTGAGTAAAGTATCCAACATATTTTTGCTATAATTTTATTTATTTGGTTCATCATAATCATAGTTGTTTATCTTGTAGCTCTGCTAGTGCTTATAAGATCTAGGGGTTTCCGGCTTATACCGTTTAAGTCGGTGGCGCAGCTCACTTTATATTTTTTTTTCTTCTACCCTCTACGGCTGAGCTCGGGCATAATTTGCCAGTAGAGAAACCGCTAGCAGAGTACTCGTTAGAGAACGAAAAAGACGTGGCAACAGGTATAATGATTTAAAAGATGTTGGGTTGGCTGGGCACCAATATGGTCTTCCCAGCTATTTCTAACATAATGGACCAGTTTACAGGTATGTCAAAACACATCCCTTAGAACCACAATGAAAAGCCATCAGATGACCCATGAAGACCACTGCACACTGCTTACATAACAATATCTCACCTCCTGTCACCAACCGGTACAAGCAAAAAGGCTGGTAAAAGATGGGCAAAACAGAGAGTGATAGTTGCCGCTACTGCGAGAACTTCGCTGAAACTGCAGAACATTTGCTTTGCGAATGCCCAGCGCTTTTCTGCAAGAGACTCAAGTTTGTGAAAGCCCTGGCGTGACTATATGTATGTATTTATGTACGAGCCAAAATAAATATACACCCGGGATATCTAGATACGCGTATACCTTCCGGCGGCACTGCATTCTTATTTCAGTGGGATGATGTGGAGACCGTTTCTATCCACGCATATCTCAACCCCCAAACTAGACTGGCTGATTTACACCTATGGTATGATAGCGAGTAGGACCTTAGTTTTAAGACAATCAGGCTGTAGTTATTTAACTCAGAAAAAACTTACCCACTGATCAACCTTTGATCAGATTATAACAACAATAAATGCCCTTTCGGGTGTTTTTAGTTTTTTTTTTTATTATTAACAATTACCCTTGTGCGGCATTGTGTTAAGATTACAATCTGATCATAAGAACAATCAGCAACTTACAGCTAACTTAAATTACTACTCTGTAACTATCTAAGGTCTTACTCAACATCATCCTTAGATTACTAATACATTTTGTACACTTATTAACGTACACTTCAACACGCACATTACTCTGCTTTTGACAATCACTTCACCAACTCGTAAGGTTTAATCCTCTTGAGTCTTCTCGTTATTCCTGCAGTATCAAGGAGCTGGATTACCTCAACATTGGTATGATGATGAAGTCGTAGTTCATGACTCGTGGCAAATTTGACTATAGTTTGGTCAACAGTATCCATATCCAGATCCTTATGGAGGTTACTGTTTCGAATGTACCAGGGTGCATCCACGATGTTCTGATGTTCTGTACCTTGTTTTGAAATCTTTGAATGATTTGTAGACTACTTTGACTAGCACATCCCCATAGTTGAATACCATACGACCAAATGGGTTTGAGTATTTGTTTATATAGCATAAGCTTGTTGTGTACAGACAGAGTGGAGTTTCGTCCGATCAGCCAATACATTTTTTTATATTTAATTTGAAGCTGTTCCCTTTTCTTTTTAATATGAGCTTTCCAGCGAAGCTTAGGGTGTTTTTAGTAATAATAAAAAAAATCCTTAGACAAGTCAGAAGAAAACTTCTAAAAATTTATTTAATTTAAAAGGATTCAATTTCAACCATTGGTCGATTTGACTTGTAATGACCCATATATGAGATTACAAAAAAAAAATCATAATTATATTTTCTCACCAGTTTTGTTATATTGTACAATAAGATTTGAACCAGAGGTATAAAATAAGTTGGCTATACTAGAGCCATGGTAGAACCAATCTGTTTGGAAGTGATCCAACCAAATGAACCGCTTATTTGTGAGAATAATAAATAAATAGCTTACCATTATTGAATCTGCTGGTAGGAAGTAAGCCGCTGTTGAGCATAGACAACTTAATGGCATTTGGAATGGATGCGAACGACGTAGCGGCGCTTGTGTTCCTCTTCTTTCTCGGTTTCTCGACTTCGTTGTGTCGAGGTGTGGATCTCGATCTGTGTTTACTTTTTTTTATCGTCCCACCCGAAGAATGACCGCCACCACGATGTTTGTTAGAATCTGGTTCACTGGACATTTTCGTGACGATTTCGCGACTACACAAAACGTTTCGAGAATATCTGCACCTTCACCATCCGGATTTTAGCTGCAACAACGAAACTAAAGCTAGCAAAATAAATACAATTAACTTTTGTTTTTTATTTTAAATTAACGTGTCTCGGCATCTAATGGCCACTGACACGGAATCTTTGGGGAACTGTATTACATCACTAAACTGGTTAGGTAGTCCAAGAATATTTTTGAGAGTTTCACTGAGTTTGTGTTTGCGACGCATTAGGCTGTAGTGTATGCAATCTTAAAGTCTGTGCTCAATTATAAGTCTTACGCTATCACAGAATTCACAGGTAGGGGGATTCTGTGAAGAAATCAGATAACCATGGGTGAACCGGGAGTGACCTATTCTGAGTCTTTTTATAACGTTTTTGTCCTTTCTTGTCATTGGAGGCATCTTCTGCGCGTAAACTGCTTGTTGGATTGTACGTAGTTTTGCGTTACTTGTATTCCAATGTGTTTGCCATGTTTGTGTCATCGTTTGTCGAGTCGCTGATTTTAAGTCTTGATGGAGTTGATTTTGCTCTACTGGCAAGTCGGAGGAACAAGCTTTTTTCGCTGCTTGATCTGCACGTTCGTTACCCGTAATTTCTACATGGGAAAGAATCCAAATGATATTCACGTAGATAATTCTAGAGCAATAGTGTGTCACGTGCCTATTTTTTCCCATCTACGGTTCATTATAATTGTGTCTTACTCGTAAGTAGTGTTGCATTCAGTACTCTGTTATAACTCGAATATATCATTCGTTGTAGATAAGGTTGCATAACTTGTAGGGGTAAGATTCGATAGTTGGTTTGCAATCTCTGTGTGGACGAGGACGAGGCACAGATTTGAGAAGATTGTGGGTTGACGTTTATTCCGCGCCATTTTTCTTGATTTCCGATATAGGAGCGTCAGTCGTGTTTTGAGAGTCTTGGAGGCCAGGTGTCGGTAAAAGTTGTTGGGGTCGGTGTGTTATTAGCACGTGTGCAGAACCTCTATGGGATTTCTTTTATATCTGGCTGTATTTGGGCCATCTTAATTGGATTTTGAAGAAAAACCATTTGATTTTTAACTTGACCATTTTGTCTTGCCCTTGTTGTGGAAATTTGTTTTGTTTTTCTGGCGTCAAGTTAAAATAACCGTTATCGAGATTTATTTGAGGAAAGCCATTGTTGACTAACCGGTGCCGCCCCATAATCTAACCAGCCACAGGAGTAGTTCAGGAGTAGCACAGGAGTAGGCCACAGGAGTACATGTGAATTCGCATACCCAAAGGTTATCAGTGATTTATTTTTAATTATATAACGCCGTGTCTCATTCGACACCAGGAGTAAGTTTTGCTTTAGTTCATAAATATAGTACTTTGTGAATTCGTATACCCAAAGGTTATAAGTGATTTATTTTTAAATATATAACGCAGTGGCTCTTTCTGACACCACTATTACGCTCTGTTTTAGTTTATTAATATAGTACATTGTTGGAAACTATTTATTGCATTAGATATTATGCCAAAACTAAACTTGGATTAAAGTAACCTTCTCAATAATTCTTTATGTCCAAGTAAAAACATATTTTCTTCCTACTTATTTGTAAATATCCTACAATCTTGATATTTTAAAGGTCAACCATTGTAAAGATATTTTTAAATGAACTCGATTGTTTTGGCAGTGAAAATCTTTATGTAAACGGTTAACTAGTGAATCTTCTTTGCCTTTATGTAAATGTTTGAATTAGTGTTATTAATGAGTTAACTGATATATATGTTTTACCTTTAGTTCTTTGCCTTTATGTAAATGTTTGAATTAGTGTTATTAATGAGTTAATTTATATATGTTTTGCCTTTTTTTGTAACTTGGTAAAGTCTGTTACTCTTACTTCTGTTCTGGTTATTTTATAAAGTTGTAAATTTTACATTTTTGGTTTGTTTTGGCAAGAAAATTTTACCATAGCTGTTAATTTTGACTATATTTGTTATGATGTTGCTATTGAACTGTGTACCTTAATTATCTATTGTGTGAGTAAAGAATCCAACATATTTTTGCTATAATTTTATTTATTTGGTTCACCATAATCATAGTTGTTTATCTTGTAGCTCTGCTAGTGCCTATAAGATCTAGGGGTTTCCGGCTTATACCGTTTAAGTCGGTGGCGCAGCTCACTTTTATATTTTTTTCTTCTACCCTCTACGGCTGAGCTCGGGCATAATTTGCCAGTAGAGAAACCGCTAGCAGAGTACTCGTTAGAGAACAAAAAAAGACGTGGCAAGTGGTGGCAGGTGTCGAGAATATCTTGAACTAAGGGATGTTGTGAGTAATTGTTTTTGATGGAGTATATTGATGTATATAGGACAAGTTTACTATTATCCTGTACTGGAGTCCTCAAAGCTTGTAGTATTCCATATAGTTGAGCTGTGAGTATACTACATAGGTCAGAAAGTTTGTGTGTTACTATTGTTGTATCTTGTGTAGTAACAGCACATCCTTCTTTGGAGGCGTCAGTGTAAAGTATTTTGTCGAACTGCTAGTTATTTATCAGTTCTCGGAATCTTTGTATAAAGACTACGTTAGCGTATCGTGCTTGTTGTAGTTGCTTAGGTAAGTGTTCAGTAGCGGCGGTTTTTTGGTCCAGGTTAGTGTTTCTTAAGATAGGATATAATAATTGTGAAGATGAAAGTGGCGTTCTGGGTCTGTTTTCGGGAGCTGGTTGTATAGAATCAATTAATTTAAATACTGAGTTTTGTGGGTAGGCAGATATCCTGGAAAAATGGGATACTTTTAAATCAATACAACAACAAAATAAAATCTAACTTTTGGTGTATTAGTCTGTTCTTAATGAGCTTGAAAAAGGTAAACAAATTTTACAATAAAGGAAGACACAACTTGGATGATTACATTGTTGCAAAAGTTATTTAAAGCAGGTTAAAATATCAAATTTAAGTAGCTGCTGAAAACGTACAGGTTGCTTTTCAAATCTGAAATCGTGCTGCCTCTAACACGGAAGCCTAAGGTACATTGCAATAATCATTGACCTCTCATTAGACCTTTGTTTTGAAACATTTCCCGCTGTTTTTTCTAGTCTATTCAGAAGACCTTGTCCCAATATTGCTTCTCCTTCTCCTTTTCAGCCCACGTGGATGTGACTCAAAGGCCAACATTGTATGATTAGATCACAAATTAATTGTATATTAGTAAAAGATTGGCACCAAAAGCTATTTAAAGCATGTAAACTTTACCTATAAACAAGACCAACATAGTCATATAACACCACCCTATTTGCTTTGTAAAAATAAAATTGTGTTTTCAACTACAAGATATAAATTATTATTTTTGACCAATCAGACTTTAATTGTTGTAAAATACGGTTCAATGGAGTTTAATCGATCGTTTTACATTCACATTATTAACTTTTGTTCAATAACAATATTCTTTTTATTCTTCTTCTTTATGGCCAAGTTCGCCGTACAATTAGTATTTCCAAAGCTATTCAAGACATTGTCGTCAATCATTTGAAAAAGGATATTAGATCGCTTCCAAACTTCACTTTAAACTGGAAGTTAAATCAATCGATTGTAAAGACTTCGGTGACAATAAAACAACAAGTTTTCATCATTTCGTCCATTTTATATACGGGGTATGTCCAAAATGTCTGGAATCTCCTAAATAAATTCACAGGTTAATTATTTTTGAAAAATATTAAGGTCATTCTTGGAGTAACTTAACATAAATCAGGTTTAAAAGGTCATTTAAAGGTTGTTTAATTTTGAGAACTGGATATCTCCGAAGGGCGCGATTGATAAATTTAGTACAAAGCTCGCTTTAGTTATTTCGTTTACTTAATTGCAATTACTGGTGACCTCAACGCGACCTTGTTGGTCATTTCGAAGTCAAATTATTTTTTCTGAAAACTTACCAATTTGACGTCGGCAAACAAAAGTTTTGATAAAAATCATGTTAACCTTAGACTCGAACGAAAAAATTCCCTCTTTTTAGATTGCTCACGTCAATAAAAGAGGTTTCCATTTAAAAAATTGAAATGATCTTGAAATAACCTTCAAGGTCATCGTCAAGGTCAAATCCAAGGTTGAGATGATCTTGAAATAACCTTTAAAGTCGTATACGAGGTCACCATTCAATTTTTCGTAATAAATTACTACAAGAATGACCTTAATATTTTTCAAAAATAATTTACCTGTGAAATTACTTAGGTATTTCCAACCTTTTTAAACATCCAGCATAAATTTGGCTGTTAATATTCAACTATTAATTGCAAATCTTGATTTATTCAATCATCAATTGCTACGGAGGTTAATTGAATTTGAACAAACTTACAATTTGTATAGATTACTTAACGTCCTTAACTCAGCCATTACGCAAACATTTTTGGTTCAATCGACTCATATTTACAAGTTCTTTTAAAAAAAATTTGATAATTTACATTTATTGAGTTATTAAATCAATAATTAAATTTAATTCTCTTAAAACCAACTTGGTCAAACTTATTTCTGTATCGTTCGTAATAATGCTCAAATTCCCTATGGTAACTCTGTCCAGTGTTGGGGAATGACACTCGACGCTAAATTTCGCTGGAAAATCCACGTTAAAAACAAACGAGAAAAGCTGGGTATGCAATATATAAACAGATGTGTGGGCTGCTAGAAAGAAACTCCAAGTTGTCCTCACAAAACAAACTGCTCCTCTATAAACAGATATTAAAATCCCTTTGGACGTATGGTATCCAGCTTTGGAACTGTGCCAGTAAAAGTAACATTCAAGTTATCCAACGTTTAGCGACCTTGGTATAGAAACTTTTGACGAAAACATATCCAAATTAACCAGTAGCCACGAACATCAGCTACTCCGACATGGGAACGTTGAGGTTATTTAGCTTCTTGACCATACCAATTTAGTCAGACTTAAGAGGATAAAATTGCAAACTGCCGGCTGCTCCTGCACAGCAAAGTAGTTCAAAAAGCCAACTTGAGGTGGCAAAATAAACCCACGTACACATCATCGAAACAGATTTGGCCTTAATTAATAAAGTCCATTGGAAATGCGATCGCGACCATAACAAGACACTGGGCAGGTGAATCCCATGCACGGCGCATGGGAATCGCAGAGCTACGACACGACTTCTGTAGAAGCTGTCACGATGGGGAAGAGGAGGAAACAATGGTACATCTTCTCTGCCACTGCCCTGCCCTAGGCAGAAAACGGCTTTCTTTACTAAGCGAACCGAACTTTGATGACTTATCCGATCTCGGATCAGTGAGCATTAAAAACCTCACACTTTTTATTAAAACTTCCAACTGGTTTTCACGGCAAAGGGGAAAGGCACTGCCGTCTATCACGGTATCACAACGAGACCTAAGTGGGTTCCTTCTTAACTGCCATTTTAACCTAACCTAACCTAAGAGGATAAAGCCTTTTAAGTTAGTATACCGATTGTTTTAGTGATTTTTAGTAAAACGTTTCCGGCAATGTTAACTAAAATTATCAGATCCTAAGGCACACTAGTGAGTAGGACCTAAGTTTTTAATAGTTTTCACCCTAGATAAGTTAGGATAGAACAAAATTGCAGATTGTAATTGTAGAAAAACACTCATGTAGATATTTTCTTAACCCATTCCGGAGTTGATATCACCGACAGTTGTCTCATCTACTGCCCCCGCCTTTACAGCTGCAGTCCTATATCTTTAAACGATTCCAGGAATGTTGCTAAGTATTTCAGGTTTCAGTTCTGGTTTCCCAAAGTGCCTTTGTCTTTGAGTTCCTCACAGTAGCATGGACAGTAAAGAGGAGTTTAATCCTCCTCTTCATAGGACCTACAAAGGAAGCTCTCTGCGAGCACTGGTGTTTGTTTATTCAGCAGTGCCCTATTTTGTTGCATGTATCATTTTCGTTCGTCAAAACTTTAGGAATTTTTCTGTCGTTTTCCTAGATGGCTTCCAGTTAACATATTTAAAACACTTTCGCAAAGTACTCGATGAATGGTATGGGTGGATTGCAGTGGAAGAAAGGCGCATGAGTAATCTGAGACATGCCGATGATACTCTCATATTGGCGGCAGACAAACTCGAGCTGAAAATGATCACTACATCTTCTTTCATGTGCCCTATCCGGTCTCTGGCTAGAGCATTTCGATGCTCTGCTAAGTGTATGAGTTCTCCTACTGAACGTATATTTGTCCATTCACGAATGTTCTTCAACCATGACTGTTGCCTTTTTTCAGGTCCACGGCGCCCCTTTATTTTCCCCTTCATTATAATTTGGAGCAGTTGATATTTATCTCCTCTTAGTATGTGACCAAGGTATGCAATTTTGCGGCATTTTATGGTGGTCATTAATTGCCTGTCAGTTTTAGCCCTTCAGAGGACTTCCTCATTTGTTACATGGTCTATCCAAGGTATGCGCAGCATCCTTCTGTGCAGCCACATCTCAAATGCCTCTAGTCGGTTCATTGTACTGATCTTGAGTGTCCACGTCGCCGTACCATACAACAGTATTGACCATATATAACATTCAGTCATCCGTTGTCTTAGATCATGACAAGGCTGGGAAATATAAGCAAAAAGTGCGGCTTAAAACTAAACATTAGTCATGATAGTAGACCGGAAAACGAACCACTCTCCGCATATCCGACAGGTAGCCGGTTTCGAAGTAGTAGATACATTTATTTATCTTGGCTCCCTCATCACCAACACAGGGGGTAGCAAAGCCAAAATAAGGCGACGGCTAGCAATAGCAAGAACGGCCACAACTAAACTCACACGTCAATTAGTAAAGCTACAAAAATCAGACTGGTCCCTACTTTAATTTTCCCAATTGCATCATACACGGCTGAAACCTGGTCGATCAGACAAGCGAACAGAAGGAAAACTGAAGCATTTGAAATGTGGGTTTACCGACGAATGTTCCAAATATCGTGGACGCAGCACCGCACCAATGTATCGATCCTAGAAGAACTGAAAATCAAGGACAGTCTGTCCAAGAAAATAAACCGGAACAAAGTGCAGCAAAGTGGATAAACGAAGGTCACGAGAAAGATCTCCAACACGATGGGTAGACGGAACCACAAGCTTGACTGGACTTTCTTTGCACGAGGCCACAGAGCTAGCCCAGAACAGAGAGAAGTGGAAAATTGCTATAAAAATGACAGAAGCATAGTGCCACCAAACCCTTGTGAGTGAAATATAACCGAGGAGAAACAGACCTGTCCAGTATTGGCGGTATTGGCTTATAGTTTGCTGCCTATCAGTAAAGCTAGTCAAATCATACAATAATAAGATGAGCATCTATTAAGCATTCTGAGCATAATAAATATAGGAATACGATTTATTTACTGAAGGAACAGTTATACAGGCTCGTTTTTTAACGCCAGAAAAAGAAAAATGAATAGCTGCCAGATACATGGAAGTCCTAACACCCAAAGGAGAACAAACCAGATCAATAATTCTTTACGTTGTTGACGCCAGACGAATTACTGAAAAAGTCGCTTCGTATAAACCAATTCCAAATTAATTAAGCCAAATTTACTACGAAGTAAGTTTATAAGTTGAGTTCTGCGTGATTTTCAAATAAATTAAGAAACATAAAAAAAAAATGTTCAAACACAAGAGAGACGTCATTTTTTATTTTGCTAACAAAATAAACTATTCGTAAAAATGTTATCAAAACAAATCATTTGATTAATTTTTAAACGGATTGCAAAAATGTTCATTTGGTTTGTAGCAAAAGTTTACATTGTTAATAACGATGAGAAGCTATAAATTATTTATGCTAGCACGTATTTATTGTGAATTAAATGTGAATAAATTTTTAATTTTACTTGTTTTTTTTAATTATGGTAGAAAAATATACAAATTTTTTTAAATAAACATTTATCTATACAACACCATACATACATACAGTGTGTATCAGCCAAATGGAAAAAATTCGATAATTAATAAACGAGGGGGTGTAGATTGTAGATTGTAGGGTGGGTCGTGAGGGCCATGCTGCCTCTTAAGCACTTCGACTTATCAGATCTTTTGTGCATAACCCTTAATCTATTCAAGGCCCGGGATTCCGAGACTTCGAGTTAAGTTTATCAGTTTCCTGGGGGCTAAGTTTCTGACATCGAACGGCTTTAGGAAGGCCCCTTCCAGAAACTTGAGCCTCTTGCAGAAAAGCGCTGGGCATTCGCAAAACAAATGTTCTGCAGTTTCAGCGAAGTTCTCGCAGTAGCGGCAACTATCACTCTCTGTTTTGCCCATCTTTTACCAGCCTTTTTGCTTGCCTTTGTCATTGCATTTTATGCCAGTAAGATTTCATTTCATCTGTTTCCCAACGTCGAACCTCTTTTTTTAAGTGGGCTTTGTAAAGTCCACAGAAGGGGTCTGGGCCGGAAAATTTTGTATTCGCCCCTTCTTTGGCAATGCAATCTGCTTTTTCGTTGCCTTTAACTCCCTTGTGACCTGGAACCCACATCAGAGTAACCAGATTGTTTGCTGCCAGTTGTCTCAGGGACTGTTTACAGTCCCAAGTCAGCTTGGACTCACAAGTGTATGACTTCAGAGCTTTTAGTGCTGCTTGGCTATCCGATAAAATATAGATTTCTGCCCTTCGGGTGTTTCTTTCGATGCACTCCTGGGCACATGTCTCTATGGCATGTAATTCTGCTTGAAAGATGGTTGGGGTGCAGACGAGGGGGTGTGCAATACCCTGTATTTATTTTTGGATTTTTCAGAAAATTCTGGATACATTTCATGTGCCATGTCTTTAACTGTTTCGTAAATATTAAAACGGAACTTGCCAATATCAGCAATAGATACTTCCTGGTAAAATACGACAACGGGTACATTTGCAATGCGTAAAGAAACATGTCCGCCTGTAAAACTGAACGGCAAAGAAATTTCACAAGGTGATGAAGTCAAATATTTGGGTATACATCTAGACAAGAAGTTAAATTGGAGAAAACACATATTCTCAAAAAAAAAGCAACTGGGCCACAAGTTGAGGAGCATGTTCTGGCTACTAGGTAAAAAATCTTAATTATCAATTCAAAATAAGATATTGATATACAAATCCATCCTGAAGCCAGTTTGGACCTATGGACTAGAATTCTGGCGAACAGCCGCAATCTCAAATATCGAAATTATACAAAGATTTCAGTCCAGGACCTTAAGAATGATACTAGGAGTTCCATGGTTTATAACCAATGAAACCATTCATCAGGATGCAGGTCTATCGTATGTCAAAGAAGAAAAAAACATGCAAAAAACTAAAAGATCATCCAAATGTGTTCGCAAAAATTTAGTGAAAACGAAAAGTTCCGTTAGAATTAGTTACTCCATATTGTAGTAGACTAAAAGGGGTGTATCACTGAATGCCTCCCCTACACGTTCTGAATTGTCATACCTATTACTTAATATCTACCAAACATTATTTAAGTTACACAGATAGATTGTAACATAATGGGAAGATAATAAAAAAAAATTATCTATACAACACCATACATACATACAGTGTGTATCAGCCAAATGGAAAAAATTCGATAATGCATAAACGTGGGCGTGCAACACCCTGTATTTATTTTTGGATTTTTCAGAAAATTCTAGATACATTTCATTTACAATATCTTTAACTGTTTCGTAAATATTAAGTGTTTTTAGATTATCGGAAATAGCACCTTTATAAAAGCAAACAATAAGCTTTGCAATAAGATACCATTCTCAACAGAAATCAGGCAAGGGGATGATAGTCTTAGCCCAATACTCTTTAATGTCTTAATGGATAAGATCATCATGGAAGTAAAATCCGCGGGGAAAGGATATAAACTGGGCAAGAAATAATTTAAAATAATTTGCTACGCTGACGACGCGGTGATAATATCGGAAAATAAGGACAATCAGCAGAAACTACTTTATAGATTCAAAAGAGTTGCAAAGTAATTGAACATGGGGCCACTGAAACATCACAACATGTACTGTGCTATTGCACGGAACTAGTCTGGCTGAGATATAAATTCTGCGATTTTGTGAACCGGAAGGGGTTATGAAGATCCCCATGAGCTCATTAGCTCTCTACATAGAGAGTGCGCGCTGGGGAAATGCTCCGAGGTGTGGGCAACTTCACCACCGCAACCTCTGATGCCTCGACTTACTTTTGTTATTCGACGACGTCTTTCGCAGCATATTTGGTGGGTTCTTCGATAACTCAGTAAAGCTGGCTCGATCTGATTTTTACCTACTATAGGCTGAAGGGTTTACTGCCTTTTATCGCCGTAAATTTTGTTATCACATTAAATAAAACAACACACTTGTCATCGAGAATATAATGTATTGCCACGTCTTTTTTCGTTCTCTAAAGAGTACTCTGCCAGCGGTCTCTCTACTGGCCAATTATGCCCGAGCTCAGCCGTAGAGGGTAGAAGAAAAAAAGAAAATAAAAGTGAGCCGCGCCACCGACTTAGACGGTTCAAGCCGGAAACCCCTGGGTCTTATAGGCACTAGCTAAGCCACACGATAAACAACTAAGATTATGGTGAACCAAATAAATAAAATTATAGCAAAAATATATTGGATACTTTACTCGCAAAATAAATCAAAATACACAGCTCAATAACAAATATAGCCAAAATTAACAGCCAACAATAAATCCAGGCACACAGTTCAATAATAAACTTATAACAAATGTAATCAAAATCAACAGCTAACAATAAATCGAAACTTCAAAATTTACAACTTTATAAGACAACAATAAATAAAAAAATCCAAAGTTTACGATTCCATAAAATAATTAAAACAAAGGTAAGAATAACAAACTTTATCAAGTTACCAAAAAAAACGTATACAAGTCAACTTTTTAATAATACTTAATCAAACGTTCACGTACGGCTGCTAATTTACTCACGTTTTTTTTTACCATTTACATAGAGATTTACACTGTTAAAACAATCGAGCTTATTTAAAAATATTACTTTTTTTTTACAATTGCTGTCCTTCAAAATAGCAATATTGTAGGATATTCACAAATAAGTATGAAGAAAACATTTTTACTTGGACACAAAGAACTATTGAGAATATTACTTTAATCAAAGTTCAGCCGTGGCATATTATCCAATGCAATAAATAATTTTCAACAGTGTACCATATTAATAAATTAAAACAAAACTTAATCGTGGTGTCAAAAACAAATCACGTCGTTTAAATATTTTAAAATAAATCACTTGTAACCTTTGGGTATACGAATTCACTACTCCTGTGGCCTACTCCTGTGGCCGGTTTGATTATGGAACTGCACCTGCTATTAACAATGGCTTCCCTCCATCAGATCCCGCATACGGATATTTTAACTCGACACCAAAATCCAAAATATCAACAACAAAGGTAAGATAGAATGGTCAAGTTAAAAATTAAATGGTTTTTCTTCAAAATCCAATTAAGATGGCCCAAATACAGCCAGATATGAAAGAAAAAACCGTAGAGGTTCTGCTCACGTGTTAATATCAAATCGTTCCAAAAAAACTCTCACCACCACCCGACTCCTAAGACTGACACCAAACGACTCCCTTAAAACTACTCTCCCAGGCCGGATATCAAGAAAATGACACGGAACATGCGTCAAACGACAATCTTCGCAAATCTATGTTCCAAACTCATAATCGCACTCGTCCGTGTTGATAGCCAGCCCATCCACACAGAAATGCAAACCAAACAATAATATAGCTGACAACACACGACAATCGAGGCCAAAAATCAAGGCAAAATCTAATAACAAAAACCCCCACTCCATCTCCATCGATTAACAAAAATGTCACAGCCATTAATAATTGAATCCTATCACTACAAGGTATGCAACACTATTTACAACGAATGATATATTTAAATTACAACAAAATACGGTAAGCGAAACTATTTACGAGTACCTGAGGAATACAAAACTATCAGAGATATAATTAGAATGGAACTGTAGAAGGGAAAAAATAGGCACGTGACAGTATAACTTTAATACATGGAGCTTACAGTTTTAAGACATCTGTATCTTCGGAATAATTTTACTGGTTGTTAGCTTTGAATTTGATGTATTTTATTTGATTATATTGATATGCATTTTACCACGTGGTGTTTAAAAGCGGTGCGTTGAGCATCGCCCCGCTGTTGAAAAGGAAAGAGGACGAGAGGCCGGAAGTCGGTTCGAACGTGGCTTCTTTCTTGCGTTGAATTCAACGTTTTTTATTGGTCAAAAATCGTAACCGTCTTGTCACGTGACCGTATAGCTGATTTCTACAATTGCGCACGACTATTTCGGAATGTTCTGGAGGGATAATAAATGCACGTGTTTTTTAGCTGATTTTTAAATTGCACGGGACCCTTTCTTTCTAGCCGATTACTAATTTTCACGTGATGAGGGCGTGATCAAAACATTATAGTGGATTACAAAACCTGCACGTGTTTTTTTTAAATGATTTTTTATCGGCGTCAGGGACGTACTGAGTAGTTTTAAAAATCAAGGAATTTATCAAAGAGTAATTGTAAAGTTGAAAGTACCGATTTCCAACAGAGAGCACGAAGCTCATGGAGAGAAAATAAAGGAAGGGACAGCAAAACGGACTCAAAGTCTAATTGCCTATGCGGCGAAATTTTTCATGACCGCACCCTCAACCATATAAAATAAAATAAATGTATGTATGTATGCTGTACTCAAATAAAAACAAAACGACTACTATAACTTCTGATCTCCTAAAACCATTTAATCGCCATAAATAAGAAATAAACTGCATCTTAAAGGAAAGAAGCAATAAACGACGTTCGTCGAACGCATTTTTAATGAAAACAAATTTAATTTAAGTGTGTCAAGTTTGTTACTTTTCTGGTTTCGGTGATGTGCACGTCATTGTACCAATTTTTTCTTATATATATATATATATATATATATATATATATATATATATATATATATATATATATATATATATATATATTTTCCAAAAATAATTTAAAGGTTAACACCCATTAGTCACACAAATCGGTCCAGAATGTTTATGGTTTCCTTGAAAATTAAGGAAAGCACGTACGATGAGCTGCTTGACAATAAATTTAAATATATTGCCCTTATATTTAAATTACGTGTAAAGTGCATAATCCTCGGAGTGCCCTATACATGAATATTCATTATTGTCGAGAAATATTTTCCTTTTGTATACATTTTTTAATAGTGACACACATTTTCCTAGGGATGTTACTTTACATAAATTAAGAATTAGTGCGATTTAAAAGTCAAGAAAATGTTTCTACGACCATTGAATTCTACAACAACTACATATGCGTTATATATTAATGAATGTATGTGATTCCTTAGATATGTTAGATCCTGATACAATATTCAACGGCTGACAACCAATTTCAATATTTAGGATTCAACAGACTGAGACCAATGAGAAAGCTGCAATAGAACAGCTTTTTCATAAGTGGGCTCTGCTCCTCTAATGTCATGTTCATTCTGATGAACTGTTATCTTGACTATTCGATTGCGACAATAAGATGGAGAATTTAACGAGTTGTAGTGATGGTCGTATAGAAAGTATAGTCTTCTACTCGCGTATAATGGCTGTTATTCTCTCGGATGATTCCAAAACTCACCTGCGGCTCGTTGCGAAATTTTCATCCTCGAGAATAATAGCCATCATTATAAGCTCGATAAAGAATATACTATTAACCAGCACCTATGTAGTGAAAACTATTTTTACTTGAAGAAAAATTATGACATTAACTAAAAATTATTATTTGCACCCACGATTGATTGATAGAGGATTTAAGCTTGAATTCACAATTTTGGATACATATCCGCACCTGTTCACCATCGCCATACAACATTTATTGCTTTTTGCTTCCACATATCTGGGCAAAAATTGATTTTTACCACAAGAGCGTATTTCTCATAGCTTACTTAATTTCCTTAATTCTCGCAATGTGTCCCGCCCAATTCCACTTTGGGCGGGACAACAGATGGACCAAGAGGGTAATAGAGTGAAGGCATAGACAGGAGGCATACATAAGCAGGAGACGACCACCAACTAGATGGTCCGATGATATTAAACGTAACCACACAAATTGGATACAGGAGGCACAAAATAGGAGAATGTGGATGCAATTAAGGGACAGCAGTGGACAAATATGGACTGATTGATGATGATGATGATGACTTAATTTTAAAACCATGTATTGCTCAAACTGTGAGAAATATTTTTTTTCACGGCACTTTGCCCACACCAAATACATTTATATGGATGTAATGTCCTTTAGGCATGAACTAGATTAATAAATAAATTCATTTCTGAAATTAAACAAATCATCAAATACGTGAGGAAGTCAAGGGCAATGCTGAATAAGCAGTATGTGATTTATTAAGGTTACACTACAAATTAATAACAATAATATTACATCAGTTTGAATTTGAACTGAAATACATATTTGGTATTATATCGGTGGGGATTCATTCCTAATTGATATGTGATTCCTAATTCATTATTAATTATTAACTTATTCATATTTTGATTCTTATTTAATTAGTAGTATGGTATATTAAGTTGATAGTAATAGTATTATAATCTAAAGTATGTATAGTAAACAATAAATATATAAGTACAGTTTCCCAGTGAACCAGAGTTTTATTCAACATAAATGAGCACCCAGAACCAAGGGACGTCCACACACCCAATGTGGACACCCATTTAATACATGGAGAATCAACAAAACTCGACAAAATTTGGCAGAAGTTTTTTAAATTCTTAAGGTAGTTTTCATTCGTGCTTTGATAAAAATCGCAATTTCTATTGAATATTATTTTAATAAGACTGATACTTATTTATAACACACACAACGTCAAAAGTCTTGGACCCCCTATATATCAAATGATTCGATTAAACCCAGTTATTTTTCTTACTGTGGTAAAAAATAACATGTTTTTAGGAAACAAAAAAGACAATAAAAAGATGTCGATAACGAGTCCTTGCTTTATTATCAAAATATTGGCAGTGATAGAATATTCAGCCAAGTGACTAGCGTATTCTTTCTTTTCGTTTTTGTGATTATAATGCCAGGTCGTGAAATTTCTGCGTTTAATCGAGCAAGAATACGTAGTGGACGTCCTCGAGTGTCTAGCGAAAGAGAGAATCGTTATTTGGTGCAATATGCCCGCAGACATCGCACAGCTTCAGCTTCAGCTCTCATTAGCCACTTTCAGGTTACGTTTCGACACCTACAGTTCGAAGACGACTCCATTATGCAAATTTATGTACTAGAAGACCATTACGGGTCTCCACTTTACTTCCAAGAAAGACATCGTCCGTCTGCAGTGAGCGCGAGAACGCATTGGTTGCAGCAGTGAAGGTGGGTTTAATTTACAGACCAAACCAGAATTGGACTGATGAGTAATGACAATCGACAAAGAGTCTGGAGAGAACCAACGAAGTTGCTCCCTATCAAGGAGGTACCATAATGTTTTGGGGGGAATAATTTTTAACCGTTCATCATCATCATCCAGCCTTTTTCAGGTCCACTGTTGGTCATAGGCCTCCCCTAGTTCTTTCCATGCTTTTCTGCTCCTGGCTGATTGTAACCAGTTTGTGACAACTCTCTTTATATCGTCCTTCCAGCGCGTTGGTGGTCTGCCTCTGCTGCGCTTGTCTAGTCTGGGTCTCCATTCTAGGAGTTTGCGAGTCCATCTAGAATCGCGTAGTCGAGCGGTATGACCCGCCCAGTTCCATTTAAGTTTGGCTATACGAACTATGACGTCGGTAATTCCCGTTCTTCTCCTAACATCTTCGTTGCTCACTCTATCTCTAAGGGTTATCCCGAGCATTGATCTTTCCATACGTCTCTGTATTATCTGCAGCTTTAACCGTTGTACCCGCATTCCACAGAATCTTCTTCTTCTTCGCTTTCCTCTTGACAGAAGAGTCGTGATCAAGCTTTGTATTACTTCGTCACTCGCTATACAATTTCTCGCCATTTTCCACGGTTGTAGGCGCTGAGTGCTGCTTGGTTGATTATTAAGTCAGTGAATGCCCTTATTTGATCAGTTCAGCGTGTAGGAGAATGCTTCATTATTACTAACAATAATTTTTCACTGTTATAGCGTCTTCAATGCTATTCTCTCAATACTGACACAAGTTTAAAATTCTCCAATTCATAATTTTGTTTTCTCAAACTACCTCTTTTTATGAAATATTGTCATTATATTTTTCATACAAATATAACTAAAATGCAATTATCATATTATTTAAAAGATCTTAAAATGCCGTATTAAAAAAAATATTAATTTATAAATTGCAAAATTTTGGTAATTTACCATTTTTTTTAGTTTTTTGATTCTCCATGAAAAACAGTTTGACCGATTTTGCCAAACATCTAATCAGTTTAAGTTGTGTAATTAGGCGTCGAATGCAATTGGCCTCACGTCGATATCATTTTTTGTTCTCGAGATAATCGAGACGAAAAATAATTCCGAAAGTTTATCATTTTTTTCAGTTTTTTGATTCTTCATAAAAAACACCTCAACCGATTTTTCTAAATATCTAATCAGTTTAAAGTTGCGTAATTACGCGTCAAATGCAATTGATCACACGTCGATATCATTTTTTGTTCTCGAGATAATCGAGACGAAAAATAATTCCGAAAGTTTATCATTTTTTTCAGTTTTTTGATTCTTCATAAAAAACACCTCAACCGATTTTTCTAAATATCTAATCAGTTTAAAGTTGCGTAATTACGCGTCAAATGCAATTGGTCCCACGTCGATATTATTTTTTGTTCTCGAGATAATCGAGACGAAAAATAATTCCGAACGCACATACGAACATACGCACATACGTACGTACATACACACAGACGTCTACTTAAAAACTATTGTATTCGACTCTGGGGACCTTGAAATGTGGATATATGTCAAAATTTGGGATTCGCGAAATCGTACCCATTGCTATAACTACCATTGGGAAGTTAAATATGTGGGATTATATTGCTGGAGCCATTCACGATCGTATCAATCTACCTCAGACTGTAGATGAGTTAGTCATAGCGGCTGCAGAGGAATGGAACAATATTCCACAAGACACTATTAATCGCTTAATTATTACAATGCACTGACGTGTCAATATGTTATTCCAACGTGGAGAGGAGGTCATACCGAATATTAGTCAGTGTACAACATGGGGTTTCGATTTAGGAATAAAGAGTGGAACAAGTTAATGAATTTGTGTACTTGGGTTCAAAATTTACTAGAGATGGAAAGTATGACAGTGACATTGAGCGAAGGGTGTTGGCAGGAAAACAAATGAATGGGGCACTGAATAGCTTTATGAATAGCCAGAAAGTGTCTAAAAAGGAACGTCTGGCGGTGCATAGAGGTGTGTTGATTCCCACACTTATGTATGGTAGTGAATGTTGGGTTTGGCAGAAGAAGCATGAAAATAGGATTAATGCTGCAAAGATGAGTAGTCTGAGAAGTATAGCCGGAGTGATTCGGTTGGATAAAGTTAAGAATAGTGAGATAAGAAAACGCTGTGGTGTAAAAGAAGATGTGGTCACAAAGATAGATGAAGGAATGTTTAGATGGTTTGGACACGTAGAAAGGATGGATGAAGGAAGATTGACGAAACAAATTTATAAGGCGAATGTGAATGGACAAATCGGTAGATGTCGACCTCGAAGAACATATCTCGATTAGATCAACATTGTTTTGAAGAAAGGCCAGGTCAAGAGTACCAACAACCGAAGAGCATGTATGAGAGCACTGATGAAAGTAGAGGAAGCAAAAGATGTGTGTACGAACCGTAGCAAGTGGAAGGAAGTGGTCTCTGCCTATGGAAAAAAGGCGTGACTTTATGTATGTATGTATGTTGTATGTACAACATGTTTCATTACTTTCTTTGATTTAATAAATTTTGTTAACATATTCACACATCTATTAGTTTTTAATTTTCAAAGTATCCCAGTTTATGGAAAATACTCCTTTCGCAAAAAACAGATTCAGGAAACAATGTACTTTTATATATATATATATATATATATATATATATATATATATATATATATATATATATTTTGTTTTTCTAACAAAACATTTCTGAGTGGGGGTGCAAGACTTCTGACGTTGTGTGTAAATAATATGGATACTGACAGAAGTGACGATTTTGATAATACTCCGCCAGAGATATTGGAAAAAGCTGCAAAAGTAACGTTAGGTTACTTCAAGAAAAATGTATGAATTGGCATACGAATCGTTTTCAGTTCTTCTTTTAGCGATTATTTTCAGTAAAAAATGGGTCGGCAAAAACCAATTCTAGCCGTCTTCAACTATTGATCAACTAAAATCGTTCCATTAAATTTGACTTGTGAAATATCCAACAATTTTACGAATAAAGTTATCGAGTCAATGCATATGTACAAATTATTTATGTATTAGGTTTTAAACCAACAGCATGTAAAATTTTATTTTGGTTCAGAGACGTAGGTATTTTTTATCTTAATATTCTACAGACCAGCCGTATTTTTAAGACACCGAATTTATTTACTTTTCACTATCCATTAGGGTGGTTAAATTTTTTTTTTAATTCTTACCCTTTCAAATGTTTGGGCGTGATGAGAAAAATATTCTCACCAAAGAGGGGCGCTGTAGCTCAACTCTAAGAGGTCGCTTTTTTATTTTAGTTTCCTATTCATTTAACACAGAAATTTTTGTTTTTTCATTCAAATAGAAATAACACCGATTTATTTAAAGCTTTCGCAAATAACCGTTGCATATTCTAAAAGGATAAAAGAATGTTTAGATGGTTTGGACACGTAGAAAGGATGGATAAAGGAAAATTGACGAAACAAATTTATTAGGCGAGTGTGAATGGACAAGTCGGTAGAGATTGACGTCGGCGAAAATATCTCGATCAGATCAACATTGTTTTGAAAAAAGGCCAGGTCAAGAGTACCAACAACCGACGAGCATGTATGAGAGCACTGATGAAAGTAGAGGAAGCAAAAGATGTGTGTTAAAACCGTAGCAAGTGAAAGAAAGTGGTCTCTGCCTACCTATATGGGAAAAAGGCGTGACTTTATGTATGTATGTATGTATTCTGAAAGCTGACTCTTTGAGCCTTTTAAAACTCTATAATAATGTATTATTATCAGTAGTAATACCATAAGTGCTTCAAAATATTCGGGTTATACATCGATAACTTTTTGCATAATTTCAAAGAGTGTCATTTTGACAGTGGAAATAAACAGACCGCGAAGCGGGAGTTCTGCAGAATTTTTGGTCCATTTGGAAATATCATTTTTGTACCAGTTAAGGGTTTTTTTGCTTCCTTAAGTTTGTCTTTCAGTCTGTTTTAATATTCTTGTTTTAGTTTTTTTTTAACATCAACTTATTCAGAAGTCTCAATTGGCACTTACTTAGGACTTACTTGCTCCACCCTGCGTTGTTTTTGTGAAAATGGGATTATACTGTATCCTACCAGTTGGAGAACCATCATTTTCAGTTTCTTTTTGAAAATAGTGGATCAAGCATGACGCTCCTTCATTTCCTCTCCAAGCAAGTTCTACAGAGGCAATCAAGAACAATTTTATCTGTAACCAGTCTGGTTGATTTTCATCCCAAGTTTTGATGATTGCTTCATACTCATTGTCTGTGAATGCTGATGCACTGACCTTCCTCTTATCCGGTAAGAATTGGAGCTCCCTTCTTTTTAAATTTCTCGCGTTTCGTGCTTCTAAAAATATTGGACTGGAAAATGGGTCTATTACTCTGTTGAATTCCCTGATATATTTTTCTTGTATCTGCTTTTCCGTAACGTTCCATATAGTTTTTACATGTTCTTTATAATTTTCTCCATTACATTTTCGCATATTAAAAGCCCAATCTTTTAAAATAGTTAATATCATTTTAGTAGAAATTTATTCATTCAGTACAAACGTAAAAAACTGTTTTTATACGTACTTTTTTGTTTTCAATGTATTATGAGGCTCATTGTTTTGAACACACTCGTCTATTACTTTTAATGATAAATCACCGCATCGACTCATTTTCTGACAATCATAAAATGAACGACAAAATTTTTTGATGCGCATTGTTTGTATGAAACAATTATGAACTGGTTACTATGAAAATTCGAATATTTCTGAATTTATGATTGGTGGAGCTTAAGAAAACCAAGTTAATGGTAGTTACAAAGTTTCCCCAAAATCACAACCATGTAAACGTGTCAGGGTTTTAATTGTAGCAATGTTGAACTTTTCCGAGCTGGAAGGTCCGGATAGCTGTGATGATAGCAAACCTCCGATAGGAGATGCACTACAGGAAGAAGGAGCTACTCGATGTATATCCAATTATATTCGAAATTATACGAGGTAGCTTAGCTCATTTGGACGTTCCGATTGGTCGAGAATCGAACAAAAAAAATAATCACAACTAGACTACCAGTTACACCCATCTAAAATCTTTTGAACGAGAGAGAATTTTAAGGCACGTATAATTAGGTCTGGCAGCTTCGGGCGGGATCGGTCATTCGGGTACCGAAGTCCAGACTTTTGAATACGGCGGCAAAGGGAATTTAGATTTGACGAAATTATCAAGGCTACTTTGTACGATTTTATAGGAAATTCGTACAACACTCGCCCAATGCCTTTCATACGAAGCAGTTTTTGAACTAGCTATCATCCTCAATTTAGCTTCTTTTTGTTGCCAATCATAAAGGAATATTTGAGGGAGACCTGTCTTCAGTTCTTGGAGGAAGTTAAAGTAAAACCGACGCGACTACCAAACAGCCTAACATATAAAAACTTTCTCTCCACTGTTATGAATAATGAGAGAAAAGCATGCAAAAGTTAGAGATTGGTCATCAATGACCTGCAATAATCCCCAATTATTTAACTTTATTTTCAATTTTCTAGATGCAAAGCTCGTAGAATGCCAAGTCAAACATGGATAAAGGGATTTTCCTTTTCATTTCCCTTGATATTGTCTATGACTTTGCAATAAAAATATACAAAGTGTTTTCAAAGTAATCTGAAATATTAATGTAGGCCATTCATCATTTAGGACTAAAAATTCATGTGAACATGTGTGATAAATTTTGTCGTTATTGAGAAACAAGGTGTGGATATTTGTAATATTTTAACAGAAAAGGCAAGCGGGATATAGAAAAGGAAGAGGATGTATGAATCAGATGATTTCGCTACAAAGCATAGTCGAAAAGTGCTTGGCTAAACGTCAAAGGGTCTACTGCGCTTTTGTAGACTTGGAAAAGGCATATAACAGAGTGATGAGTAATAAGTAATTTTTCTTTTTTTATTAGTTTTGGGAACCACTAGCTTACAATCAGAGCTCGTTTATTATACTCAATTTTGAAATGGCACATACGGAGTAATAAATGCTACTTATAAATGCAAAACGTTAACAGAGTGGTTAAACAATAAAATGTCAATATAATGGTCTAGTTTATACATTTTTTCTTCATCTGTTATTACATGCTCAACACACTTATGAAATCGATATTTTTTAAAAATTCCTCAAGGAGAATTTGAATATCTTTCATTTAAAACGTCGTATTTCTCTTGCTACAAAACATTTTACTAGAGCCCAAACGAGTCCAATGGGATTTAGCTCGCAGTGATTCGGGAGAAGACAAAGAATAGTAACATTTCGTTTCCGTGCAATTTTGTCAACTACATACTCCGTGAAGCGAGCTTTATTTAAAGACACTATGGAAAACAGTTCCTTTTTCATCTTACTTTCGTCAAAGTTTTCGTCATAGTTTCCGCACGATTTCTTTCTGCTTATCATTGGAGACATATTTTGGTCTTTTTCAAGGCTCCTAGGGTTGGTATTTCTCTCTTGTAGTAAAAAAAAATGCACCGTTCTTCCAATTCCAAGTTTGTTGTCTTCATCGATATGCGCAGTTTTTTTCCTGGGGATGGTATAGATGGTTTCGGAGCCCCACTTTTTCATTCACTCCTTTATTTATGTATTGATGATTTTGAAACTCCCGTCATTTACGAACACATTTCCACCACAGTAACAACCCAATACAGAGAATTTTGGTGTTTAAGGGCGTCATGTACATTAATAATCTTTTAGTAAACGGACAATGGACGGACATTTGCTCACTCGTTTTACTAAAACGAAAACTGAAGTAGCCATTTTAATTGATACACTAGGTATAAGTGACGACACAACACTCAGCACGAGGCATACAGGCTTTGACGTTAATGTATATTCTTAAAGTTCTTACACACATCCTTTGCTTCATCTACTTTTATCAGCACTCTCGTCGTTTGTTGGTACTCTTGATCTGCCCTTTCTTCAAAACAATGTTAATCTGATCGAGATATGTTCGCCTAGGTCGACCTCTACCGTCCATTCACACTCGCCTTATAAATTTGTTTCGTCAATTTTTCTTAATCCATCCTTTCTACGTCTCCAAATCATCTAAGCATTCCTTTATCTATCATTGTAACCACATCTTCTTTTACACCACAGCGTTTCCTTATCTCACTGTTCTTCCAACCGAGTCATATACTATACTTCTCAGACTACTTATCTCCGCAGCATTAATCATATTTTCATGCTTCTTCTGCCAATCCCAACATTCACTACCATATATAAGTGTAGAAACCAACACTCCTCTATGCACAGCCAGACATGCCTTTTCTGACACTTTCTGGCTGTTTATAAAGCTATGCAGTGCCCCATTCATTTTTTTTCCTGCCAACATCCTTCGCTCAATGTCACCGTCATACTTTCCATTTCTCGTAAACTTTGAACCCAAGTATACAAATTTATTTACTTTTTCCACTCTTTCTCCATTAAGCATAACTTCACAGTTTGTCATGCTTTCTTCTCTTTCAAAAACTATTGCTTTCTTTTTGCTTGCATTTATTTTCATCCTTTTGATTTTTAGGGCATCATTCATAACATTGACCATCGCCTGCAACTCCTCTTCAGATGACGCTAATATGACTTTATCAACGGCGTAAAGAAGACATTTGACTATCAAATCATTCATTTTTAAATCTTTTAAACAATCGTCTATATATAAGTTAAACAGCAATGGCGAAGCCACACATCCCTGTCTCACACCTTTTTCGATGTTAAACCAGTCCGTGCAAGCTCCGTTTATCCTGACACAAGCAGTGGAATCTTTATAAAATGATTTCAGTGCTCGTATTAAACTTTCGCTCACCCCATACATAGACAATGTCGACCACAATTTTATTAATTATATTCCAAAATTAGAAAAATACATTTTCCACGTTTTAACCAACCCAATTATGTACTCCTATGTAACAGCCCTAAGAAAATGATTTATTACTCCGTACCATTTTGAAATAGAGTATAGAAAAAAAATCAACACCCTGTATCTTAATAACTACAAAACTTAGCACACATGTTTATAGGAACTTTTAGTCTTATAATTGAGTGACGAATCGGCCAGAGTTATATTTGAGATTACTTGAGAAACATCCTGTGTATATGTTTATTCCAGCCCTCAAAAATATATAAACTGTCCACTATAAAAAACATTGACTCGAAATAATTGTAAATTATGTAATATGTACATTTTTTGATGCTCTGAGAACGTATAAGTATAAAGGTATAAACACAATGACCATGTTGCTAACATCGCAAAGTCAGCAAGCCAGAGGCTAGCTTTTCTGTGGAAAGCCAGAAAGTTTTTTATTCCTGATCAACTGTTGACGACGTACAAGGCTCAAATCCGGCCTCTACTGGAGTATTGCTCGCACATTTGGGGTTCAGCACCAAGGCATTCTCTTCGTCTTCTAGATTCCATTCAGAAAAGGGCCATTCGGTTGATAAACAGCTCAACTCTCACAGATACCCTTCACCCTCTAGAACATAGAAGAAGAGCTGCAGACCAGACATTACTCTGCAGATATTTCCATGGCAGATGCTCCAGAGAAATAAAAACTCTTGTACCACCATTGGCCACAGTCGGCCGAAGAACTCGGCACGCTGATCAGTCTTACCCATTTACTCTTAAGATTGACACTACAAGGACCAATCTCCATCAAGAATCCTTCTTTTACAGGGCTGCTACGGAATGGAACAAGCTTCCAAAATCAGTTTTTCCAGAGAAATATGGCCTGCAACTTTTTAAAAAGCGGGTCCACAATCATTTCCTTTCTATAATCCCTTCCCCTTGTAATAGTCGAAGTTCGGGCCGTCCGCGGCCCACACGATAGGTCTACCCTTTTTGCGACTATTTTCATAAAAAAAACAAAGGTTGTAATCATAAAAGGCAGGCAAACACTTTCCTCTCTCCACTTTTCCTTTTATATTCGTCACATTGAATCTTTTCCAAGAGAAATTTCATGTTTTCAAAGGATTGTTTTTACAATTGTGTAAAAAACAGCCTTTAAATTTATTTTTTTAAAATTAATAAATAAACATCATTCTTCTGTTTTGTATTCTATACACTCAAAGCACTTATTAAAAAAATTAGATCATTATCCTGAGAAAAAAGCTGTTTAGCACTTTGCCTCAATGCCAAATATAACTTGCCAACTATAACTAACCAAATCATTGAGATATTTTTTAAATAGTATATGCCAGAGAAAAAATTGCGATATAGAACTCGTGTTTGACGGGAACATTCGAGACTTCGTTCGCGTTGATATAAAGTTGCGCCTGCAGGATTTGGAGTCAATCTGAGTTGTAACTTGAAGACAATACGTAAGTGTGGCGAAAAAAAAGAAAAAGGTTCATTTTAATAATAATTGAATAGAAGAATTTTTTTTTGTATGATAAAGGATAAGTGCATTTGTCTCATTTGCTGTGCGTCAGTTGCAATACCTAAACGTGGAAACTTAGAGAGGCATCATAAAACGGTTCATAAAAGCTATGAAAATGATTTTTCCTCACAGAGTGAATTAAGAAAACGAAAAGTATGTCATTTGATAACTTGTTTGAAAAAAGAACAAACCATGTTCACAAGACCAGCCAAACAATTAAATGCTGCAACGATAGCGGAATGGAAGAAGCTTCCAAAATCAGTTTTTCCAGAGAAATATGGCCTGCAACTTTTTAAAAAGCGGGTCCACAATCATTTCCTTTCTATAATCCCTTCCCCTTGTAATAGTCGAAGTGCGGGCCGTCCGCGGCCCACACGATAGGTCTACCCTTTTTGCGACTATTTTCAGTAAAAAAAAAAACAAAATTCCACCCATTCGTTAATAATATTGTAAGCATAATTTTGATATCACCCATCGGCAAATATAAAATATTCCCGGTCGTAAGTTTAGTGTTGTGCGTTAAAACAAACATAACAGGACCTTGGAATAGAACGAGTCTATAATTAAACTGACTAAGTGCAAGTGTACGCGGCGGCAGATGCCAAAAGATACGCTATTTGTTTGTTATTAAGCCAATTTTTATGACTTGGCCTAACTAACGGTTTAATAAGAACTAAATGTATGTTAAAACAACCGATTAACACAGATTTTACGCTTTTGATTCAGACACTCCCACGTCGAATGACGATATTGACATTTAACTTTATTTTTGTCGCAAAATTTGACATAAAACATTGACTGTAACGTTAGTCGAGGAGAAAAAAGATGAACATATCGCAAGAACAATTTCGCCTTGAATTTCTTCATTCAATATTCAATGTTTGGTAATGAATCACCATCAAAAAATTACTTTTTGCAACTACAGAATTTAGTCGTGTTTAAAAGAGGAGTTTGTTTGTAAATTGATCAAGAAATTTGACAGTTTAGATAAAACATGTGAGGTCGAAGAATTCAGGAAGCCATTCAAGGAAAAAATCGTTGTTGCTACATATAAAAATCACGGAGTGGGCGACATCTATTATTGATCGCATTAACTTCTCGAGTTATGAACAACAAACTAACCTTCATTTGTTTATATGGGCGAAAAGTGAACTTAATATATTATTTTGAGCAATATAAGAATTGAAAGTGTTATTTGATTGATATTTTTTGAAGAATTGGTGTTAATAAACCACAAAATCCAAAAATGTAATGGATTAAATAAGGTAATATAGAGATAAAATCGCGAAAAATATGCTTTGTTCCACAATGCTCTACATGTGGCAATTCGGTTTTATCTTTGCATAAACCTCCCTCAAATACTAAGGCACCTCAGAAATGAAAGATGATCTTAACCAATCTCAAAGTTTATGTTTGTTTGCAGCAAGCACATGGTGAAAAATGATTTTTGCAGTGGTAAGTTTGATATTGTTGTCCAATGACCTTAAATCCAGCTTCAATCTAATAGTTTAACTCAAATCTCTGAGATAAAATTTCCTTCAATAAAAACTTGGGTTTTACAAGTGATCAAATGACAGAATATTTGTTGTTCACACCTCGATCCGACATTTTGTCATTGACAGCGCCATCTCGCGTTACGTGATTTTTTCCTATAGCTTGCTACAATTTTTGCTCGTACTGCTTTGTTACCGTTAAGCTAGATATTTCGATAATCGTCGTGTTTTGTAGACGTCATAATCCCATTTCGTCGAATTTGGCCACGTATGATGCATTTCAATAGTAATTAATTTCTGCCATAACATAAGGCATTTGACGATCAAATCAGTCATTTTCAATCCATACGCACTCTCTTTCAAATCTTTTAAACCATCGTCTATATATAAATTAAACAGCCATGGCAAAGCCACACATTCTTGTCCTAACACCTTTTTAGATGTTAAACCAGTCCGTGTAAGCTTCGTTTATCCTGACACAAGCAGTGGAATCCTCGTAAAGTAATTTTAGTGCTCGTATTAAACTACCACTCACCCCATACATAGACAAGGTCGACCACAATTCACTCCTCACCCCTCTATCATAGGCCTTTTCCAAGTCTACGAAAGCGCAGTAGACCTTTTGACTTCTAGCTAAGAATTTTTCGAAGATACCTCGTAATAAAAAGACCTGATCCATACATCTCCTTCCCCTTCTAAATCCTGCTTGCACATTCCATATCATCTTCTCAGTTTCATTCGTCACTCTTTTAATCAATATCTTTGCATACAGTTTGCCGACGATGCTAAGTAAACTAATACCTCGGTAGTTCTTACAGTCCTGCTGTGAACATTTTCACTTGTATTCCTTGTAAAGCCGCACGATAACGGCCTTGTACAATCGTGTAAAAAACAATTGTGTGAACAACAAATTTGTCTCCATCTGTTTATATGGGTGAAAAGTGAACTTTATATATTATTTTGAGCAATTTAAGCATCGAAAGTGTCATATTTAAACGATATTTTGTGAATAATTGGTGTTAATAAACCACAAAATACGAAAATGCTAAGGATTCAAAAAAGTAATATGAAAATAAAATTACATATGGTCATTTTGATTATATCTTTGCATAAATTTTCTTCAAATCCTAATGCATCTCAGAAATGAAAGATGATCTTAAAGATAGGAAAACCACTCTCAAAGTCTATGTTTGTATGCAGCAAGCACTTTGTGAAAGATAATTTTTTCAGTGGTAAATTTGAATCCTCCTAAACCTGCTTCACAGGAACATTCACAAACCTATGTATGATCTAGCTTAATGGTGATTTCATGAGGGGATTGTAGAATGTTAGAGGATCTCATGCATAAACATTTTGTAATTTTTTCATTGAAACCGTCAGTCCTAAATTGATATTTCCACTTCCATAGGCATTGCAACAAGAATTCCAGGAACAAAAGAACTGAAAAACTTCGAAAACAAACCAAAATTGATACCTGGACACACCTAGTCTTTATTGGAATTTAACGAGAATCCAGCGACAATAAAACTAAAACGTCGAAAACAAACCTTAAATCATGCTTCAATCCAACAGTTTAACACAAAAAATCAACTCAAATCTCTGAGATAACTAAAATTCTCTTTAATAAAAACGTTGGTTTTACAAGTGATCCAATGACAGAATATTTTCTGTTCACACCTCAATCCAATATTTTGTCACTAACAGCGCCATCTCGCGTTACGTGATTTTTCCCTATTGAAATGTGTTGTGTAAGTAAAAAGGATAAAAGTTACAGACAATGTGCGTAGAGGTTCAAAAAGCAGTGGCAGAACTGAAAAAAGCCTCGCTAGATTGGCTGGCTACAAAAGCCAATCAAATGGGTGAGGATGTAAACAAGGTAAGGAATGAGTATAAAAGGTTAAAAGGTGTGGCAAAAGAGGTTGTAACAAGAAAAAAGGTAAGTGATAAAGATGAATTTGATAGAAAGTTATCTGACGATTTCCAAAATAAAATTAAACTCTTCTGAAAAAAATCAGGAGCCAAGATGGTAGCATGGTAAAAGGACAGAAATGCGTTTTAAAGAGTTGGAAGGAATACTTCGAAAGTTTATTTGAGAAAGAGGATACACAAGGCCCATTTCGGAGACATGAGTGAAAGCTGCAATGAACGTGAAATTAGCACGACAGAAATTGTGGAAGCGATAAACAGTATGAAATTGGGTAAAGCTGCAGAGAATGACAGGATAACGATTGAAATGCTGAAGGCTGGAAAAAGCGTGGTACGAGTAACTAGTCTGCTGTACCGCCTTTTTAACCTTTGGTGGAGGAGTGGTAGCGTATCAGACGAATGTGGAAGGCCGTTATCGTGCCGCTTTACAAGGAATACAAGTGAAAATGTTCACAGCAGGACTGTAAAAACTACCGAGGTATTAGTTTACTTAGCACCATCGGCAAACTGTATGCAAAGATATTGATTAAAAGAGTGACGAATGAAACTGAGAAGATGATACGGAATGTGCAAGCAGGATTTAGAAGGGGAAGGAGATGTATGGATCAGGTCTTTTTATTACGAGGTATCCTCGAAAAATTCTTAGCTAGAAGTCAAAAGGTCTACTGCGCTTTCGTAGAGTTGGAAAAGGCCTATGATAGAGTGGTGAGGAGTGAATTGTGGTCGACATTGTCTATGTATGGGGTGAGTGGTAGTTTAATACAAGCACTAAAATTACTTTACGAGGATTCCACTGCTTGTGTCAGGATAAACGAAGCTTACACGAACTGGTTTAACATCTAAAAAGGTGTTAGGACAAGAATGTGTGGCTTTGCCATGGCTGTTTAACTTATATATAGACGATGGTTTAAAAGATTTGAAAGAGAGTGCGTATGGATTGAAAATGACTTGATCGTCAAATGCTTTATGTTATGGCAGAAATTAATTACTATTGAAATGCATCATACGTGGCCAAATTCGACGAAATGGGATTATGACGTCTACAAAACACGACGATTATCGAAATATCTAGCTTAACGGTAACAAAGCAGTACGAGCAAAAATTGTAGCAAGCTATAGAGAAAAATCACGTATCATCTTTCACAATGTGCTTGCTGCAATCGAAAATAAACTTTGAGATTGGTTTTCCTATATTTAAGATCATCTTTCATTTTTGAGGTGCCTTATGATTTGAGGGAGATTTATGCGAAGATAAAATCGAATTGCCACATGTAGAGCATTGTGGAACAAAGCATATTTTTCGCGATTTTATCTCTATATTACCTTATTTTGGAGTGCAGCACCTAAACATATCCTAAAGCTACTGGATTCTGTCCAAAAAAGGGCAATTCATCTCGTCGGTGATGCCTCGCTTACAAACTCGCTCACTTGTCTGGAACACCGTAGAAAAGTTGGCGATTTGTCTCTATTTTATAGATATTTTCATGGGCGATGCTCTTCTGAAATATCAACAATCGTTCCTCCTTTGGCAGTCTCTTCGAGATTAACCCGTCAAGTTCAGTCTTCACACCCCTTCGTGGTCACTTTGGAGACCTGCAGAACATCACTTTCCAAAGACTCATTCATCCAACGAATTGCGAGGCTTTGGAACTCATTGCCTAGGGAGGTGTTCCCCGAGGCATACAAAATTTAAAGAAGAATTTAAAGAAATTTAAGAAGAACACCAACTCCTACCTTCTTTCCCTTGGTTCCCACGATGTTCTCTGAACATTACAGGTTATCCCTTTCCGTGGGAACCAGAACATAAAAAAAAAAAAAATTTAATCCATTGTATTTTCGGATTTTGTGGTTTATTAACACCAATTCTTCACAAAATATCAATCAAATATAACACTTTCAATTCTTATATTGCTCAAAATAATATATTAAGTTCACTTTTCGCCCATATAAACAAATAAAGGTTAGTTTGTTGTTCACACCTCGAGAAGTTCATACGATCAATAATAGATGTCGTCCACTCTGTGATTTTTCCCTTTTATGGGCAAAACATGACTTGATCTTCTGCCCTTATCAAGTAATAATAATAATAATATTAATAATAATGTATAGGATACAATTAAGTGTAGTTGTGTGGGTGTTGTTTGCTCTTATAGATTTTTATGTTAAAATGAGCAGACCGAACTACTTAACATAAAAAAATACAATTATAAAGTTAAAATAGAACAAAATTTGGATTAACAAAACAGATAACATCTAAAGTAATTGAATTTATGAAGAACGAGGCAAAACAAAGTTTGCAAATTCCAATTTGAAAGTTATCGTCGCCGAGTATTGGATGTGACAGGAATATAGAAAAAGGTGTTTCGCGATGTGACTCGACGAATAAAAACAAATAAGCAACTTTATATTTCATCTCCGAAAACATTAACGAAAGGCGTCGGCGTCGCTCTAATGGTTTCATTTTAGAAAGACAGTGACAAAGAATTCAAGCAATCGTTATTTTAATATAATTTATAATAATACAAAAGCAACTACCGACTTTAAAACCAGTTTTACAATAAGTACGAGATGATCAACTAGATTTTGATGGCGGGTGAGAGAATTAAGAATTTTTGAATAGAATAATAGAGACCCATAATGATCTTTTTTTCCTTGTTAATTTTAATATATTTTCTGATACATATTTGGTTCACTTCGGCAACCGATGTGCAATTCTGTTAAAGATGCAGAAGAGAGCAAGTTTACTTTTAAATGGTGAAGCTATTTTATCTAATGAATTAAAAATTTAAGACTGCATATATTAGAATTTGCTTGAGCGTGGTAGCTAGTCTGCTATACTGTCTTTTTAACCTTTACTGGAGGAGTGACAGCTTACCAGGAGACTGGTGCAAGGACTTTATCGTACCACTTAGCTTACTCAGCATCATTGGCAAACTGTATGCAAAGGTATTGTTTTAAAGAGATATGAATTAAGCTGATATGGGATGTGAAAGCGGGATTTAGAAGAGGAGCATAGGCTAAAAATTCTTGGTTAAAAGTCAAAAGTCTAATGCGACTTCGTAAGTACTTAGGTGTGAAGTTGTGGTGGAGTTTTTCACCCATCCATACGCAGATTTTTTACAAGAGTCTATGTTTCTGAGGTAAAAAGCGCATATTTCAGTTTTAGCACGGGTTTGGTTTCAGCTGGTTTTTTGCATAGTATGGTGTCCGTTTTATCCAGGGCTCTCATAATCTTACCTTCAACTTCTTCGTAGGTATTTACTTGGACAGCTATGGCGGTATCATCAGCATAGATCTGGTCTCTGAGTAAATGGGCTGATCGTTGGTGAATATGTTGATAGACCTTGGAAAGGAGTCTTCTTATTTAAACTGTAGAGTCTTGTAATCATTTAATGTCTGGTTTCATAATACATATAAAAAGGATTTGTTGAGTGGTCCGTTACCTAAGAAGCTTAGGAATCACTGTCCTAATTTTATTTTATTTTATTTATTTGGTATACAAACAGGACAAACCCATAAAAGTATCCACTAATAGTTACACATAATTTCACAAATTAGGTAAAAAAGAAAATATAAATATAATCATATAACTACATTACATAAAAGTAAATACAAGTATACAAAAAAAAATAGAGAAAAAAGAGAGAACAAGAGAAGGTAATAAAACAAAATTAAATTTGCAAAAAATAGTCTTTCAGTAGTTTTTTAATCAAATCTGCACTGTGGTAAAAATATCCATTTCAACAATACTGGACAATTTATTATAAGTATTTGTTATTCTGTGAGCAGGAGAATTTAGAAAATAATTGGTAAGTGCCTGATGTGTGATAAAGGTATAATTGTTTCTAGTTGAGTGGCTGGGAATACGAAGTGTTATGAAGTTTGTAAGTTCAAGGCAATCTATATTGTTATTGAGGATTTTGTGAATAAACAGTACATCCGCAATTTGCCTACTATGCTCTAGTGAAATTATCTTTAAATTAGAACGAATACTCTTTGCCTATCCACATCGGGATACAATTTTCTTTTACAATATGAAATAAACTTGTTCTGGACTGTTTTTTAATTTTGAAATATAGACCGAATAACGCGGGTTCCAAATAGTAGAACCAAACGTTAATATACTATTTACGTATGCCATATATAATGATCTAACGGTAAGAGGATTTTGAAGTTCGAAACATGTTCTGTATATGAAGCCCAACTGCTGATTAGCTTTTCTAGTTATATTACAAATATGCCGATCGAAAAGTAATTTAGAGTCTAAAAGAATACCAAGATCCCTAATCGTATCTACAGCGTGTAATACGCTATTAGAAATTTCATATGTGTTGTAGTTCAAGTCTGAATTACAACGAGAAAATTGTATATAATTACACTTTGAGACATTTAAAAACAAATTATTTCTCACACAGTAGTCGGATAAATTGTCTAAGTCTTCTTGCAATCGAACTCTGTCGTAAGCACATGAAATTGAGTGATATATTTTCAAATCATCGGCATATATAACAAACTTAGCAAATTGAAAGCAACTAGAATGTCATTTATGTATAAATTAAAAAGTAAAGGACCTAAATGGGACCCCTGAGGTACTCCTGAAGTAGTTACCACAGCCTTAGATTTAAGAGCACCTAAAATTACTTGTTGTGACCTATTTCTGACATATGAGTCGAACCATCTTAATAAATTACCAAGTATACCGACTTCAGAAAGTTTTGAGACAAGGACGGAATGATCTATTTTGTCGAAGGCCTTACTGAAATCAGTATGCACAGAATCAACGTTATGCCTATCATTTAGACTTTTAAGTATGTATTCAACGTATAGGAATAAATTTGTATTTGTATCTACCGAACAGCCATGCTGTTCAATGTTAAGTAGGTTTTTTACGTCATGATAAAGATAATCTAAAATGATACTTTCAAACACCTTACTAAAGATGTTTAATTTAGAAATAAGTCTATAATTTTCAACTCTACTCTTGCTTCCAGATTTATGAATCGGTGTAATAAAGAACTCAAAAGTAATAATTTATAATTTTTAGTATGTACTTTTTATTCCAATACATTTTATGATAAATATTTGATAACCGTTACTGTTATTTAGGGTATGCATTATTCAATTCGGCAGTTAATGTGCGCAATTCTACACATCATGTGAAACAATAAGTTGCAAATTATTACCTACAGCGAAAATAGTTTTTAATTTTATGAATACTTTTAAAAGCAATAAAACGATATTCAATTTGAACAATAAGAAATATCTTAACGAGAGACAGTAAAATAATATTCAATTATTTAACATTCGAAGCAATGCCAAAAGCAAGTTAATCCATCAAAAGTGTCAGTGATCAAATGTAAAGAATTTACCGAACAAAAAATGAAATTATTATTTCTGAAGTTTCACTTGAAAATACAACTTTCAACATCAGTCACTGTTTTTACCGTGTTGTAAATTATTTTACTCGTATATCTCTAAACTTTGGTGTAGTCAGTCAAAAATAAAACAAAAATTAACGTTAGTTGGAAGGAAATAAAAACAAACATGAACACGAACACACCGAAACCGCCGTCTAGATTTAATAAAACAAGTTGATACCACCGTGGAAAAGAGAATAAAAAGTAAAAAATACAAGTAAAACTTTTTCGATGAAAAAACATCGCCCACTTTTCCGACGGCAACCGGCAAGCGGTGTGCAGTGCAGTACAAGAAGATTGTTGTTTTAGGGTAAAAATATTCAATAGTTATAAACCATGTTTGATTATTACTAACAATAATTTTTCACTGTTATAGCGTCTTCAATGCTATTCTCTCAATACTGACAGAGGTTTAAAATTCTTCTCTTTTTCATTCATCTCTTTTTATGAAATATTGTCATCATATTTTTCATACTAATATTCTTAACATGCAATAATTATATTATTCAAAAGATCTTAAAATTCTGTATTAAAAATAGTATAATTTATAAATTGCAAAATAAAGGTAGTTAACCATTTTTTTCAGTATTTGATTCTCCATAAAAAACAGCTCGACGGATTTTGCTGAAAATCTAATTAGTTTCAAGTTGCGTAATTATGCGTCGAATGCAATTGGTCCCACGTCGATATCATTTTTTCTTCTCGAGATAATTGAGACAAAAATAATTCCGAAAGTTTACCTTTCTTTTCAGTTTTTTTATTCTCCATAAAAAACAGCTTGACCGATTTTGCTGAAAATCTAACTAGTTTCAAGTTGCGTAATTATGCGTCGAATGCAATTGGTCCCACGTCGATATCATTTTTTCTTCTCGAGATAATTGAGACAAAAATAATTCCGAAAGTTTACCTTTCTTTTCAGTTTTTTTATTCTCCATAAAAAACAGCTCGACCGATTTTGCTGAAAATCTAACTAGTTTCAAGTTGCGTAATTATGCGTCGAATGCAATTGGTCTTATGTCGATATCATTTTTTTTTCTCGAGATAATGGAGACAAAAAAAATTACGAAAGTTTACCTTTTTTTTAGTTTTTTTAATCTCCATAAAAAACAGCTAGACCGATTTTGCTGAAAATCAAATTAGCTTCAAGTTGCGTAATTATGCGTCGAATGCAATTGGTCCCACGTCGATATCATTTTTTCTTCTCGAGTTAATCGAGACGAAAAATAATTCCGAAAGTTTACCTTTCTTTTTAGTTTTTCTATTCTCCATAAAAAACAGCTCGACCCATTTTGCTGAAAATCTAATTAGTTTTAAGTTGCGTAATTATGCGTCAAATGCAATTAGTCCCACGTGGATATCATTTTTTGTTCTCGAGATAATTGAGACAAAAATAATTCCGAAAGTTTACCTTTCTTTTTAGTTTTTTATTCTCAATAAAAACAGCTCGACCTATTTTGCTGAAAATCTAACTATTTTCAAGTTGCGTAATTAATTATGCGTCGAATGCAAATGGTCCCACGTCGATATCATTTTTTCTTCTCGAGATAATCGAGACAAAAATAATTACGAAAGTTTACCTTTTTTTTAGTTTTTTTATTCTCCATAAAAAACAGCTCGACCCATTCTGCTGAATATCTAATCAGTTTTAAGTGGCGTAATTATGCGTCGAATGCAATTGGTTCCACGTCGATATCATTTTTTCTTCTCGAGTTAATCGAGACGAAAAATAATTCCGAAAGTTTACCATTTTTTTTTTAGTTTTTTGATTCTCCAAAAAAAACAGCTTGACCGATTTTGCTGAATATCTAATCAGTTTTAAGTTGCGTAATTATGCACATACGTTCATACACACACAGATGTCGTCCACTTAAAAACTATTGTATACAACTCTGGCGACCTTGAAATGTGGAGATATGTCAAAATTCGGGATTCGTTAAATCGGACCCGTTACTATAACTTCCACTGGAAAGTTCCGAATAATTCCTTGCACATTATTTTCACATCTATTTCTACGCCAACCTAGAAACCTTCTCGTTATTTGTTTAACCCGTTTAAAATAAATGTTATGCCTTTACTTAGAGAGATGTTAGTGTTTCTTTAGATAGACCAGCTAACCAAATCTTTACTAAGTGAGCAAATATTGTAAAATAAAGCTTAACTAATTAATATTCAATGCGAGCCCATCCTACATTCCTAAGTAAACGAAAAATTATTACCCCTTTTTCTAATGTTCCAGCATCCCTTTTTTTGTTTATCCTGCTGTCTAAAATGGACGGCAAACTTTTAATGCGAATAAGATTAAATCAGTATTTTGTATGGATTACACCTGGGAACGGCGGTGGCCGTAAACAAAATTATAAGATCAAAACATACTGAAATTTTAATCTAAAATTTCAACTAATAATAAATCAAAAACTTTATGATATTTGATAATGACTCTACGCTTCCCGTTTTTCGTCATTAATTTCAGAAAACCCTGTTGATTAATTATGTCAATTGGTTTTCCAACGCACAAACTTAATTTAATATTTTCATTTATTTACAAGGAAGTTCTGAGACTCGTTTTTATAGATGTGCACTGACGATTAAAATGTTATTTTTGATAAATACATATATATATGGAATCAAAAAGCCTCGATAAGAGTGGGAGATCAAGCTACCGAAGCTGTGGAAATTAGACGTGGGGTTAGACAGGGTTGTATATTGTCTCCGCTGTTAATGGTTTTAAGATCAACAATATACGTTACGCGGATGACACTGTTATTTTAGCCGATACATTCGATGGCTTGCAGCATATCATGAATGAATTGATGGTTCATTTAAATGAGTATGGTTTACAGCACAATACTGCAAAGACTAAATATATGACAATAAGTAAAGGTCGCCCCACAATGAATCAACTACTAGTGAATAATACTATTATAGGAAAAGTTGACCATATTTCCTATCTGGGCTGCCTGATAAACGAAGAATGGGACCACTCAAGAGAAATCCGCCAACGTATAGAAAAAGCGAGAGCCACCTTCCTAAGAATGAGAAGTGTGTTCTGTAATAACAACTTGAGCTTGAAACTCAGGAAAAGGCTTCTCAACTGTTATGTGTTCTCGGTTTTGCTGTATGGTGTAGAGGCGTGGACAGTGACAGAGGCCACAAGCAAACGAATCGAGGCATTTGAGATGTGGGCGTACCGTCGGATTTTGAAAATTAGCTGGGTAGATCATGTATGCAACGCAGAGGTTCTGAGAAGAATTAAGATACGGACCCCTGAAATACTTAGAACCGTTAAAATACGGAAGCTCTCTTACCTTGGACACATAATGCGGAACGAAAAATATAACATATTACAACTAATAATCCAAGGCAAGATAGAAGGAAAAAGAGGACCTGGCAGAAGGCGCACATCTTGGCTCAAGAATCTGAGACAATGGTTTGGCAAAACATCGACTGAACTTTTTCGGGCAGCAGTGAACAGAGTAACTATAGTAATGATGATTGCCAACGTTCGCTGAGCGGACAAGGCACCAAGAAGAAGAAGATATATATATATATATATATATATATATATATATATATATATATATATATATATATATATATATATATATATACATATATATATATATATGTATATAGTTACGCCCTTTTCCCGTAGTGGTAGGCAGAGACCACTTCTTTCTTCCACTTGCTACGGTTCTCATACAAGTCTCACTTCTTCTACTTTCATCAGCACTTTTATACCTGCTCGTCGGTTGTTGGTACTCTTGACCTGGCCTTTCTTCAAGACACAATCTCTATCTGATGATACTTCGCCTAGGTCGATCCCTACCGAATTGCCATTTACACTCGCCTAATAAATATGTTTCGTCAATCTTCTTGGCGAATACAAAGGTAGAAAACCAGCCAACAGAGGAAATGGAAATCCGTCGTGGTGTAAGACAAGGATGCATCCTATCGCCAATACTATTCAACCTGTAGAGCGAAGCCATTTTTAAAGAAACCTTGCAAGAAGAAGCGGTGGGGATAGTTATTAACGGAAAGGTTATAAATAATATGCGGTATGCCGATGGCACCGTCTTGTTAACGAGCAATCAAAGAGACATACAACATCTTTTAGAGAAATTAAATGATCGATGTAACGAATACGGTCTAAAAATAAATCTTAAGAAAACCAAGTTAATGGTAGTTACAACGTTCCCCCAATATCACAACCATGTAAACGTGTCAGTAGCAGACATCTTAATAGAAAATGTGCAGTCATACAAATACCTGGGAACCTGGATAGAACAATCAGGTGACCAAACATGACAAATAAGAACGAGAATAGAGATAGCCAGGTAAACATTTACGAAAATGAAAAAGTTGTTCACCAGTCGAGATTACAAGATTGGACTTAGGATGAGGATACTGCGTTGTTACGTGTTTTCCGCGTTTTTGTATGGAGTGGAGGCATGGAATCTCAAGAAGAATCACACAGACAAACTACAAGCCTTCGAGATGTGGTGCTACCGTAGAATGTGGCGTATTCCCTGGAATAAAAAGATCTCTAATATGGAAGTCCTAAATCGAATGGATAAGGAATGTGAAGTCATTAGGGAAAGATTGGTGGAAGAAGGAATATTGGAAGACGCCGTGTGTCTTGGCTTAAAAACCTAAGGGACTGGTTTAATTGTAGCAATGTTGAACTCTTCCGAGCTGCAGTCAATAAGGTCCGGATAGCTGTGATGATAGCAAACCTCCGATAGGAGATGTACTATAAGAAGAAAAAGAATCTTCTTTTATTCATCCACCTCTACGTGTCAACCTTCTAAAAATTCCTTTATCTACCTCTATTACCACATCTTCTTTGACACCACGGCGTTCTTTTATCACATTTTTCTCACCAAATTCATTAGAGTCACTCCATCTATATTTCTTAGACTACTCATTTCCGTAGCATTGATCTTACTTTCATGCTTCTACCAAACACTACCATACATAAGTGTAGGAATCAGCACTTCTCTATGCACAGCCAGTCGTGCCTTTTTTGACACGTTCTTGCTGCTATTAAAGTAATTTGTTTTCTTGCCAACACCCTTCGCTAAATGTCAGTCATAATTTCCGTCTCTCGTAAACTTTGAACCCAAGTTTACAAACTCATTTACGTGTTCCACTCTTTCTCCATTAATCAGCATCTCGCATGCATTCTTCTCGTTCAAAACCATTACTTTTATCTTGCTTACATTAACTTTTATCACTTTAATTTTTAGGGAAAAATAAATGTACATCAGAGGCAGATTTGGATCGGTGGGGAGGAGATAGAACGTGTACACCATTTTAAATATCTGGGCAGCTGGCTTAATGCCAATGCTTAATGCTTAATTTATAAAAATATCGTAGGTCTCGCATACTACCAATGAGGATGTCCTCAGAATGGCTAAAGAACTGTTTCGTGCGGCAGCCGATAGGAAAAGATTTCAGGAAATTATGAGCATGATGATAGCCAACGTCTGAAGACAGACAAGGCACCAGATGAAGAAGATGTATAATATTAACCATCGCTTACAACTCCTCCTCAGATGATGCTAATATGACCTAATCATCGGCGTAAAGGAGGGATTTAACGATCAAATCATTTATTCTCAATTCATACGCACTCCCCGTTCCGTTCCCATAAAAGCGCTGAGAATTTATACATTGTTTGTTATTTGAATATTGCCGTGCTAAATAGACGGAAGAAGAACTTTATTTCAAATAGGCAAGCCTAATATAAACATAATTAATATATTTGTATCTACATTTAACATATATGGAAATAATAAAAAAAAAACAAAATTTTTACAAAATAAAAATTAATGAGAAAGAAGAAACTACATCGTACACCTTCCATATAGACTACAATTCTGAATCCTAATTCTAGCAAAGACCTATAGTTATTATTATACTCTAAGTATAGATTAGTTTTAATTAGTCATTATAATATTATCAAATCCAACTTACATACACGGATCGAAGTAGAATTTTTTAAAAATGTATAAATCTGATTTTTATAAACCAGCTAAATTTGCCGCATGTTACCTATACTATAGGTATATGTGGGTCGATTGTATATTAGAAAACAACTACTTTCTTGGCTATGTGCCTATCGACGAAAATTGAATTATATCTAATAAAAAATCTTGCATAATCCATTTCGGGTGATATTCAGATGCTTGTTAGGTAGTAAAAGAAAAAATTATTAAATTTATCCATTCTAAGTGACCACCTAAGGACCAGTTTTGGAGTGTTGCCCCTTATCAGCATTGGGTAAGTCTTGGAAAACTCACGTTTGCCCTTCAAAGAGACAAATCAATAATCCTTACCTTTGCCAGGTACATATAAAGAACCAAACGCAGAGAGCTAGTCACATCTATACCTTTTAAAAAGCACCAGCCGGTCGAATAGCTTCTGAAGGAAGTATAAAATATAAATATTATAAGAAACTATAATAATATTTTTGTCAGTAAATAAGAATAAAAATGTATAAATCTGATTTTTAAACCAAGACCTACCCTATGCTGATGAGGGGCCACAACCCGAAACCGGTTCATAGGTGGTCACTTAAAATGGATAAATTTAATAATTCTTTCTTTTACTTAACAAGCCTCTGCATATCACCCGAAATGGATTATGCATAATTATCTATCAAAATGTTCGTCATTAGGCACATAGCCAGGAAAGTAGTTGTTTTTAGCGAAATTAGCTGGTTTTTAAAAATCAGATTTATACATTATTATTCTTATATGCTGACAAAAATATTATTATAGTTTTCTATAATATTTATGGAATTTTTAACATAATTTGGCAGTTTATTAATACTATCCAAACCCTTGAAAAACAATGAGTTCAATCTGCTTCGTGCGTTTGTCCTTGGAATGTAAAAATTAATGTTCGATCTGGTATTATGATGATGTACTTCATTATTTGTAGTTAAAAGGTTATTAAAATATATTGGTTGCAATTTATTTATTATTTTAAATATAAATATCATAGTTAGGTTGAAAAGTCTTTGAGATACCGTTAACCACCTTAATCTGCATAACATATGTTGTGTAGGTGTTATTCTATTGCAATTACAATTATAGCACCTTATCCTAGCATACACTATTCATGAAGATGACACTCTAGAGAAAAAATACAGTTTTTTTGATATTTTGCTTGTAATGGAGTCAGCGTAGAGAGATTATGTTATCTACAATAAACCCTAGATACTTAATTTTACTTACAATTTCTCGAGTTATTTTCTTCTTCCTTCTTTAATGTAAGCAATTTGCTTGTTTTTATTCGTATCCTCTGCCGTTCAATTATTAGAAATATTGTCGCTCCATCTCTTGCGGGGTCTTCCAACGCTTCGGCGCCCTAAGGGCGACTTGTCTTTAGTTATTATGACCATTCTGTCGTTATTCATGCGGTCTATGTGTTCGTTCCACTCTCTCTTTTTTCCCAGTATCTATTCATTTACATTGTCTATTTTACATGTTCTTCTAATGTCCTCGCTTCTCTCCCTGTCAAAAAGTGTTTTTCCAGCGATCCTGCGCACTATTTTCATTTCGGTGGTTTCTAATATTCTCTTTGTGTTCGATGTATCTGGTCTAGTTTCCGCTGTGTATGTTAATATAGGTCGGATGACCGCCTTGTAGATACGGAATTCGGTCTCGATTCCGATATATTTGTTTCGGAGGATTGTATCGTTCAGGTAAGCTGAGGTTCGTGCTGCTTTTGCCGCTTGATTTCTTACCTCTGCCTCGATGTCACCGTATCCTGATATTTCTACGCCTAGGTATTTAAATTTTATCTCCTGTTGTATAATTTTATCATCCACAACCAGTTTGCATCTGATAGGTGTTTTTGAAGTGGTCATGCATTTCGTCTTTGCTGCAGATATCTTCATTTTTAGACTTTTTGCCGTTGTGCTAAATTTGAATAGTAATCTCTGTAGGTCATCTTCGTTTTCTGCAATCAGAACAGCATCATCGGCATAGCATAGGATTTTGACGTCTTTGTTCCCCATTTTATACCCTTTCAGGTTACGAGTGCTTTTTATTATTTCGTCCATAACGATGTTGAACAATAAGGGGCTAAGGGAATCTCCTTGTCGAATACCAATATTTACAAGAATTTCTTCGGTAGTTGTGCCATTAATTTTGGCTTGCATTATGTTTCTCTGGTAAATATTTTCGATGGTTTTTATGATGTTGTATGGGATTTGCCTGTTGTATAGAAGGTGTACCACGTCCTCCAGTTGTATTCGGTCAAACGCCTTCTCCGGGTCTATAAAACACATAAAGGCAGGTTTGTTATACTCGATGGTAGACCTCGGAGAACATATCTCGATCAGATCAACATTGTTTTGAAGAAAGGCCAGGTCAAGAGTACCAACAACCGACGAGCATGTATAAGAGCACTGATGAAAGTAGAGAAAACAAAAGATGTGTGTAAGAATCGTAGCAAATGGAAGGAAGTGGTCTCTGCCTACCCCTGTGGGAAAAAGGCGTGACTTTATGTATGTATATATGTATTTCTCGTACCGTCGTTATTACTAAAAAAACAACAAAGCCCCAGGAAACGATACTATTTCGGCAGATTGTCTGAAACATTGAGGAAAAATTTTGGAACTCGCTTTCTATCAGCTTATCTGCCGGATATGGAAAGAAGAACAAATACCAACCCCCTGGAAAGAAAGTATTATAATACCCATTCATAAAAATGGAGATAAAATTTGCTGCGCAAACTATAGAGGTATATCCCTTATTAACACAGGATGTAAAGTATTCTTTCTAATTCTATTAGAGCGACTGACTTCGTGTGTAGAGTATCAAATAGGAGACTACCAAGTGGATTCAGAAAGAATCGATCAACAGTAGACCAGATTTTCACTATAAGGCAGTTGATGGAGAAGTGTTGGAAATACAATAAAACATTGCATCAGCTTTTTATAGATTTTAAGCAACATATGATAGAATTCTAAGAGTTGAATTGTGGAATACCATGGCAGAACTGGGCGTGCCAAAAAAGTTGATCAGCCTCACAAAAGCTTGTGTAGAGGGATCTACAAGTGCAGTAAGACTTGAAGGAAATTTTTCAACCTTCTTTCCAATCAACGGTGGTCTCAAACAAGGAGATGCGTTATCCCCAATCCTGTTTAACATCGCCTTGGAAGGCATCGTATGAAGGGCAAACATAGAAACGCTCCTATTTGGAAATCCGGGTCCGCGCATTGTAGTAGCTTTCGCTGATGATTTAGATATAGTAGGAAGAGTTCATTAAACTGTAAAATGCTGCAAAGGAGGTTGGCCTATAAATATACGAAGATAAAACAAAATACATGACTACAACAAGAACAGAGCGAAGAGACAGGATAGGACAAAATGTGACAATAGACCACTATAATTTTAAAAGGGTCCATGAGTTTAAATATTTGGAAGCTACAATCACCTCAGATAACAATATAACACAAGAGATTAACAACAGAATTCAGGGAGCCAATCGCTGCTATTTTGCTCTACAAAAAATAATGAAATCGAAAAATGTAACCCACCGTACGAAAGTAACAATTTATCATGCAATTATAAGACCCATAAAGACATATGCATGTAAAACATGGACGAGGACAAAACAAAATGAGAACCGACTAAAAATCGCGGAACGAAGAATTCTTAGAAGGATATATGGACCAATCAAGGACAACGCCACACAACAATACAGAATTAGAACTAACAGGAATGTGCAAGAACTATATAACCAACCAGATACAGTAAAAATAATAAAGGCAGATAGATTGAGATGGGCCGGACATGTGAAGAGACAAGACCAACGTGTCGTAAAACTGGTGTGAGAAGAGACCCCGGTAGGAAAGCGGCCGCTGGGAAGGCCAAGGATGCGGTGGAAAGATAATATTGCAGCGGACTTACGGACCCTAAATGTTCAACGACCGGAAGAACTTATGATGGACCGCAGCAAGTAGAGGCAAATTGTAATGTCAGCGAAGACCCACTCCGGGTTGTAAGCTACAGAGAGAGAGAGAGAGTCGTTATTACTCACTAATTTACTTAATTAATTATTAAACTCAAACCCTGCAGTCCATTAGCTCTCTCGTAATACTCTCAAATTACTCAAAATACTATTAACCATTACCTTTACAGAGCAAAAAAAATAAGTTAGAGATCGATCAGTGACCTGCGATAATTTCCAATCTGTTAACTCAATTTCCAATTTTCTAGATGCATAACTCGTAGAATGCCGAGTCGGATATGAATAAAAAGATTTTCTTTTCCCGTTTCCTTCATATTGCCTAAGATCTTGTAAAGAATGATAAATCCATATTTTTTCCAACCCCAAAAAATATCGAGCAAATGCTGTATTTATAAAATTGGGCAGTTTAATATATTTGCAAATTATTTTAAAAGATTTTTTTTTAATTGGGATGCGCTGTGAAAATAATAAATCTGAACATATTTCAAATATTCAGTGTTTTTTACAACTTTTGTTTGTAACGAGTAAATTTAAAAAAATATATAGTATGTTTAACAAACATTTGTCAGGCTTAAAATTTTTATGAGACAGGGGTCTACAATTTTTTATTTAAAATACTTATTTATGCTTATCATAATATTTATACCATTTTTTAATAAACTTGGCAGAGATTTGTTTGGTAATAAAAAGCACGGGAAAACAGCGGGAACTCCGCGTGACTCGATGTCTGTAACATCCAGTTGATGGATCATTCGATTATTGGTATCATCACTCGATTGTGGAAATAATCCGATTATGTCTATCACTATTTTAAAAAACAAATTGAACATGCAATAAAATTTGTGAAAAATTAGGTTGTCGTGTAACCCAAATATCACTGCATTCTTCGAAACTATTTATAAAATTATTGTGAGTAATCAAAATCATCTCACACTTTTCATTCAACGCCCACGTTCCGACGAAATTACTTTACTGATGGATTAACTCACATGAAGTATAGATAATTATATACAGGACGCTCCTGAAGTAATACCCGAAAAACAAGAGCATGTAGCTTCTTCATCATCATATCTGGCTTCACAACCCCTGATGGGTTTTCGCCGACTCCACCACACGTTTCCATCTTTCTCTGTCCAGCATAATTTTCAGTCCATCTTGTAAGTTCTTAGCTCTTTTGCGATGTTGTCTCTCCATCTAAGCCGAGGTCGACCTATAGGACGTTTTCCTTGTGGAGCCTTTTCCTACACAAGCTTTACCATTCTTTCATCCGGCATTCTTCTTATGTGACCCGCCCACTGTAGTCTCTTGGCATTTACCTCATTTAGTATGTTACCACCCGCATACAGTTCTTTGAGTTCTTGGTTGGTTTTTATACGGTATATTCTTGTTGTTTCTTCTCTTCTTCTACTTGTTAGAGATCTAGATGATCTGTTGATTCCGGACTTGCCTCTGTAATATTTCCTGGGATGTGGATTGTCAGCTGTCTCTCCATCTCTTTGGTGGTCTTACGAGTGGACGGGTCCCTGCTGGTTTTCCCTCTAGTACAATGCGTGGTAGTCTATCGTCGGTCATTCTCTTCACGTGGTTATACCATTCTCTTCTCCTCTGACTTCCCCATCTCACCACATCCTGTACGTCGCATCGTGCTCTAATGTCAGTGTTTCTTACGTGAACTCTTCTTGTTTTCCCGGCTATTGTTCTCAGTTCTGACATTTCGGCATACTTTTGGTGTTGTTGGTATCCCCTCTCATTTCCATACCATACGTCATTATTGGCCTGACGCATGTCTTATATATTTGATTTCTCCTTTCGCATATAAGGATTAGCCCATACAGTTTGCCTTAGACATCCTGATATTATTGCTATAGGTTTTATGATTGTATTGTATATGTGTAGTTTGGTTTTTCTGGTAAGTTGTAGTCTTCAATCAAGAAGTTTTGCCCTATTCTATCTCTATTACGATCATACCTACTGAGGTAAATATATTTGATTTTGTCCTCGTTTATTTTGAGGCCTAATGTTTCTGCTTTTTTTTTTAAATCTTAGGAAAGCGTCTTTAAGATTAATCCTGCTGTTGTGTGTATGTTCTAGGGCCATGTTAAAGAGTTGAGGTGAAAGCGAGTTGCCCTGTTTAAGTACATTTTTGATATCAAAGAAATCAGAGTAGCTATGTTCCACCCTTATCTTGCATCTTGTATCTTCTGTAATCTTTGGAAAACCCCTTTCTTGCATTGCTTTCCACAACTTTCCTCTACATACTCTGTCGAATGCCTGTTTAAAATCAATAAACATCTGGTGGAGTTTCCTGTCAAATTCCCAGAATTTCTCCATAATTCGTCTAATGGTGAAAATTTGGTCTATAGTGGACCTTTTAGGTCTAAACCATCACTGTTAGTCCCCGACTATCTCCTCCGTATATGGTTCAACTCTTTCCCGCAGGATACTGGAGAGGACCTTATAGCATGTATTTATCAGAGTTATTCCACGATAGTTTGAGCATTTCTTTTCTCATTTTTTATGGATAGGGACTATCACACCTTCCTTCCTTGTAGCTTGAATGGATATAAATTTAGTAGGTAGATACTTGCAAGATTTCAATTTAAAGCTTTCGTTTTTGAATTAAAAATTTTTTATTATTATCTTCTGCTTTTTATTTTTGAATTGTGTATTTAATGTTTATTTTAGAGGAAAGGTCAAGTCAAGAGTACCAGCAACCGACGAGATTGTATGAAAGCGCTGATGAAAGTAGAAGAAGCGAAAGACATGTGTAAGTAAAACTATTTTTACATAGGATAGACTATTTTTGTTAGAATGACAGTTTCTGTCTAAAATTATCGGTATTGCTGTATTTTGCCTTTAAAGGTAAATTTTCTTTCTGTATAAATCTTGTACATTACAATCTTCAATAATTTTTATTTTTTAAGAGAAACTGCATGTTCTATTTACGAGATATTTTTTATGAAAATAAATTATTACAACGCCCATTACAATATGGTAAATACCTTTTGGAAACAAAAGCAAAAAACCATTAACTTTGGAGGTCTTTAGCTTGGAAATAAAAGCCTTAAGGACAAAGATTATATGAACTAAGTTTTTAACTATTATAACAGGGTCACCCTGTACATTCATGCGCTATTTTATTTTGCAAATATTAACGGATATTTTACAGAGATAAATTTGTACTACGGTCTAATAAAAATACTTCAGATCAGGACCGTACTGGACAATCGCCAAAATATTTTAAAGAAAATTTTTGGTTATTAATATCTCCCTTTAACACTTCCTTTAAAAAAACATCGATAAACATGTGACAGATTTTTCTGTAGCTAAACAAAAAAGATAAGGTAGAAATTTACAAAATATTTATTGATTTGAAATCAAGGGTCTACCTAACGAACTTTGATTCCACGTAACACTTAAGTATACGTTTCATTGTATTGAACCTTTGGTCCTACGTAACAGGTATACAGCCCAATGTATTAGACCTTTGGTACCACGTAACACTTATGCCCAATGTATTAGACCTATTGGTACCACGTAACACCTATGCCTAAGGCTCAATGTATTAGACTTTTGGTCTCACGTAACACTCACGCCTACAGCCCACTGTATTAGACCTTTGTTTCCACGTAACACTTTTCATACGGCCCATTGTATTGGACCTTGGAAACCACGTAACACTTAGGCCTACGGCCCATTGTATTGGACCTTGGGTCCCCCGAAACACTTGGGCCTACGGCCCATTATATTAGACCTTTGGTTCCCCGTAACACTTAGACATGCGGCCCATTGTATTGGACCTTGGAAACCACGTAACACTTATGCCTACGGCTCATTGTATTGGACCTTGGTTCCCCGAAACACTTAGACATACGGCATTGTATTGGACCTTGGAAACCACGTAACACTTAGGCCTACGGTCCATTATGTTGGACATTGGGTGGGTCCCACGTAACAGGTATACAGCCCAATGTATTAGACCTTTGGTACCACGTAACGCTTATGCCCACAGTCCAATGTATTAGACCTATTGGTACCACGAAACACCTAGGCCTACGGCTCATTATATTAGACCCTTGGTCTCACGGATCACCGAGACCCTTTTTCATATTTACCCCATACTCAAGCAATCCCGTGGGCTAATGCCACCAAATAAGGTATAGAGGTTATATTCTTTGGGCAGTCAATGTGCCTACCCAGGTGTTAGAATCTAATTTACAAAAGTACTGACAGTGAGATAAGTAAAAAGCAGACTGACAACTCTTTTAACAGTACAACGCAAAAAAAGGTTATGTTCCCCAAAATGATGTCTCTGACACATATAATCGCTACCTATAGACAACGTGAGTACAAGGTTGCTACCTAGAGACAATTTGAGAACATGACAGCTCAAATTAGTATAAAACATATGTCCGTCATGTCTACCAATATAAATCCTATTGAACATGTTCTAGATGTTCTTTGCAAGACGGTTCGTATTTTAGGAAATCTATGAAATAAGTTAACCTATTAAAACCTAAATTTTTGAAAGTGGAATCGTTTTCAAAAATATTTTTTATTAAAACTGTTGTATTTAACACTGTTATTATTTCATTAACAGCATTTTGTACACAATTTAATACCAAGGTCGCCGTAAACGAAAAAATGTTGCAAAATTCCAGAAATAAAAATTTAAAAGAAAAATTCCAAATTTTATTTTTTAAATAGATAAAGTTTAATTTAGGTTAAGTGTAATATTATTAAAATATTTTAAATTATGTGAAAAATGGACAATACATTAAATTTGCAGATAATAAAAATTTAACGAGATATTTATTTCTTCAAAAATGTCTATAAAAAAACTTACTCGTAACACAATCAAGCGTTTTCTGTTGGCAAGTTCACAAATATTTAAAAAAACTGCCAAATAAAATAAAAGAGTACTTCACATAAATTAAAAAAAAATCTACACAAAAAATTTTTTTGAATCGACTTTATTTTTTTATTTCGACAACGTCCACGTGTTTGGTGTGAAGAGAGAGAGAAAGACAGCGGCAATGTAACCCGGGTCGTCGCGACGACGATACTGCGGCGTCGGTCGCCGGGCATCCGGCGGATCAGCTGTCGTGGAGTATTCTCTGGGTTATATCGGGAAATACTGGGTGCGCTATGTTACCTACTCCATCGTGCTGGGCGGCGGGGTATACGTTTCGCGATTCTGCTATGTATTCTGTTGCATTTAATGCTTCTTCTTTTTTCTCTATTTTTTTAGGGGCGGGTCCACCTTTCTAGGAAAATTTCGTTCCGCTCGGAAATAAATACTATCAACTCTAACACGTTCTCGTACGGTGTGGAACAGCCAAATCGAATAAATTCATTATTTCAATCATTGTGTTTTTTTATAAAAAATACATATAGTCACGCCTTTTTAGCGTAGAGGTAGACATAGACTACTTGCTCCGATTCTTACACATGTTTATCGCTTCTTTTACTTTCATCAGCGTTTTCGGTACAAAAATAAACATATACAAAACAATAATTAGACCAGTGGTGATGTACGGATGTGAAACGTGGACGCTCACCGTGGCAAATAAAGAACGCCTCCAAGACTTTGAGCGGAAAGTACTCAGAAAAATATATGGTCCAACCGTGGATGCAACAACAGGAAGATAGAGAACAGAGAGCTAGAAGACCTATACGGAGAGCCTAACATTGTACATACATACATATAGTCACGCCTTTTTCCCGTAGGGGTAGACAGAGACCACTTCCTTTCCCTTGCTACGGTTCAAGCACACATCTTTTGCTTCCTCTACTTTCATCAGTGCTCTCATACATGCTCGTCGGTTGTTGGTACTCTTGACACTCGCCTTATAAATTTGTTTCGTTAATCTTCCTTCATCCGTCCTTTCTACGTTTCCAAACCATCTAAGCATTCCTTTATCTATCTTTGTAACCACATCTTCTTTTACACCACAGCGTTCTCTTATCTCACTATTTTTTACTTTATCCAACCGAGTCACTCCGGCTATACTTTTCAAACTACTCATCTCCGCAGCATTAATCCTATTTTCATGCTACTTTTGCCAAACCCAACATTCACTACCATACATAAGTGTAGGAACCAACACACCTCTATGCACCGCCAGACGTGCCTTTTTTGACACTTTCTGGCTATTCATAAAGCTATGCAGTGCCCCATTCATTTGTTTTCCTGCCAACACCCTTCGCTCAATGTCACTGTCATACTTTCCATCTCTCGTAAACTTTGAACCCAAGTACACAAATTCATTTACTTGTTCCACTATTTCTCCCTCAATCGAAACTCCACAGTTTGTCATGCTTTCTTCTCTTTCAAAAACCATTACTTTCGTTTAGCTTAAATTTATTTTCATCACTTTGATTCTCAGATGAAGAAAGCGTCACTTTCAGCCCGCTACGCAAAACGAAGTTGCCGCTTTCCGCCTACAGTAGGGAGAAAAATAGTATACACACCACGGGCATTAAAGTAAGAAATGTTTTTGAGCACATGTTTGTTGACCAAGGCGAAGCCGAGGTGTGTAATATACTATTAATAACATGATGACAACATTCACACTCTTGAGTGAGAATATTCATTCTGTAACAATTGTTTCTTATGGGGTTTACATTTATATTTATTTCATTACTTGTTACGGTATGAATATTTAGTAATTCATGACAGACAATATGGATTTTGACAATTTCGGTCTACTGGAGATTTGTCGGCTTACGTCACCCAGCTCTGGACAAACACTATTAAGAATTGTGGTGAATCCCGTGCAATAACCTTGGATATATCTAAAGCCTTCGACCGCATTTGGCACCAGGCAATGTTAAGCAAATTATCTGCCTACGGTCTCCCAACCAAATTGCTCCAATGGCTCATGAACTTCATTTAAGATCGCTCCTTACATGTGGCAGTTGATAGTATTTCTTTTGATGCGTTCAAAATCAATGCCGGGGTCCCCCAGGGTTCCAGGGTTCTTTTACACATCAACGACCTCTTGAAAACTACCACGAACCCCATTTACAGTTTCGCAGACGATAGCACACTTGTCTCAACTTTCACATCCTATCGATCACTTTCGGTGAATGATACAAATAGACTCAGGCAGGAACAGGTTGATTCCATCAATAGATTTCTTGAAGCAATCGTCGAGTGGGGAAACAACAATCTTGTTCAGTTCAACGCCCAGAAAACACAAAGCGCCACGTTTTCTAAGAAAGTGAATTACTCAAATTATTCCATTACAATGTCCGGAAATACCCTTGAATGAAGTCCCTTTATCTCGATTTTGGGAGTCACGGTGTCTAATAATATGTCTTGGCATGACCATGTTGCTAACATCGCAAAGTCAGCAAGCCAGAGGCTAGGTTTTTTGTGGAAAGCTAGGAAGTTTTTTACTCCTGATCAACTGTTGACGACGTACAAGGCTCAAATTCGACCTCTACTGGAGTATTGCTCGCACATATGGGGTTCAGCACCAATGCATTCTAGATTCCATTCAGAAAAGGGCCATTCGGTTGATAAACAGCTCAACTCTCACAGATACCCTTCACCCTCTAGAACATAGAGGAAGAGTTGCAGACCAGGCATTACTCTACAGATATTTCCATGGCAGATGCTCCAAAGAAATAAAAACTCTTATACCATCACTGGCCACATTCGGCCGAAGAACTCGGCACGCTGATCAGTCTCACCCATTTACTCTCAATACTGATACTACAAGGACCAATCTCCATCAAGAATCCTTCTTTTACAGGGCTGCTACGGAATGAAACAAGCTTCCAAAATTAGTTTTTCCAGAGAACTATGAATCACAAACGTTTTAGTAAATCATCAGTCGATAAAATAACTAATATAATCGTTAAAAATGCACGTAAGAATACCGTAATAAGCAATGCGTCGATTTGGAAACAATTCCAATTATTTTGCGACGAGAGGGGCTATAAATTAAAACAACAAAACTTGCCGTTATTTTAAATTACTATGTGTTTTATATGAAGAAACATAATGGAGAAGACTATAAAGAATCAGTGATCAAGACAATGTGAAATAAAACCGCAAAATTAATGCAAGATATGTAATACGACACATTTAGTAGAAGATTCGACCCATTCAATGATATCGAATTCAAATCCTCCAGAGATGCTAAAAACACCAAGCGTAAGTTATTACAAAAAGAGCCCGAAAAAAAGAAACAAAGTTCTGCAAGTTTGAGCAAAAAAGAAATCTTGGACATGATAAAACTGTACGACGAAAACACACCGTCTGGCTTGCAAAAGAAATTCTATAATATTGCTTTATATGAACTGGCATGGCGTGGTGGAGAAGGCTCGCAATGTTTAGTGCATTATTTCAAAGATGAAACGAACAATGCGGGGTTGACCTCCACAAGAATAGGGCCTATATATATAAAGATGTGCGGACAGTAAATGGTTAATACTAAATACCGAAGACCCTGATATTTATCCTGTTTGATTGCCCAGCAAGCGGAATTCATATATCAAAACTGACAGGTTATTTTAAACAGTTAATATTGCTAGGGATAAACCAAAATTGGGTGAACATGATGTCTAAGTGGATAAAAGAATCTGCAGATATGATTCGACTTGATATTAAAAAATTAAAATTACCAACCATTCCGCACGATCGACTTCTTTCCACTTGCTTCGATTCTTTTACACATGTCTTTCGCTTCTTTTACTTTTATCAGCGCTTTCATACATGCTCGTCGGTTGCTGGTACTCTTGACCTGACCTTTCTTCAAAACAATAGTGTTGGAGCTAGAATTGATCCCTGCGGAACACCAGCATTTATTAGTAGAGAGTCGGATAAAACTTAATCAACCACCACATAGAGAGACCTGTTCGAGAGAAAACTAGCTAGCAGGGAACACAGCTGAGGGGGTAAGCCATAAGATAGCAGCTTGGCGAGGAGACGAATATGGTCATTAAAGGAAGTTTTATGTAAAGTTTAAGACAGTAGGTATGTATTTTGGAAAACACGAGCAAAGAGTTATCTGAATTAGGCTTTACTTATGTAAAGCGTCCAATGCATTAAATATTTTTGCAGTTCTTTAATTTTTTTTTAAATTTTATGGTTAATTTGGGGTACAAAGAAACAAACTATATAGAAAAACTTTAGTTGATTCTCAAAAATTACTCGTAATTTAAGCACTTATATCACAAATGTAACAATTAGTTATAATTTTGATTTATTTTTTCTTGTAAAGAATTGCGTCTTTATATATTTTGTACTATTTTGACTTTTGAACCACCCCTGACTACACTCCTGCCTAACTCTTACAAAAAAACTGTATACTACTTCATACAGCAATATAAACATCGATTCTTAAAAATTTGGAACTTTTCATGTAAATTATACTTTAAAATATTTTTATAACAGTGTGCAGCACTTATTATTATTATTTATTCATAGATGTTTATCAATAAATAACTGGCTCAGTGATTAACAACATTACATTAACGGTTATTTGTTTGCAGTATACACTTCCGTTTTTAAAAATGATGTAATTTTAACCTCAAAAGAAAAATCTTGACAGATTGTGTACAGCTGGAATTTGTTGTCAATGTTTATTTATAATAATTAATATAGATATTTTAATTTAAACTGAATGTGAAATTGTGCCTTTTGAACAAAAAACATTTTACCATTTAACGTAATTTTTTTGAAATTTTAAAGAAATTAGTTATAATCAATTATATTCCAGTTCTCCAGTAAGTTAATTTAAGTTTACCTATAAATGAGACTAATCTTGCCAAAGAAAAATATTTTTAAAATTGAATAAATTTTAAAACCTTATACATCAATTTGCAGATGCTATTAGCAGATTGTCAGATTATATTAAACATTTACTTGCTTGTAATATATGTTTAAAATTATACAAATATTTTAAGGTATGAATACAAATTCTTTTGATCGAGAATGCACAAATCAATGCAGGTCAACCTTTCATGGTGATAAAATAACAGATGCAATTTCCAAACGTAGTATTACAGATACTGATTTGTGTTCCTTTCTAAATTTTGTGTGTAATAGATGCGAGTCTGTTTTGGACTCTTCTGGCAGGACTGCTCTACATGTAGCAGCTTCTTGTGGTAGGATAAATCTTGTACGGTGGCTAATTCAAAATAGGCATGCAGATATACATGCAAAAGATAAAGAATCAGGCTATACTGCCCTTCATCGCAGTATTTTTTATGGAAGAATAGATGTAGCTGTAGAACTTATAAAACTAGGCAAGTATTGAATATATTATATTTAATTGCTTATGAATTCATACTATAGTTTAAATTCAATTACTCAAATAAAGCCATTTAGGAAAAATTTGCTATTTTATTAACATCCTGCAAATTAATCAGTGCATTGTTGACAACCATAGAAACAGTCCTTCCCTGGTTCCATTACATTTAAGTAGATTTATTTAAAATAAACATGCAGAAACTAAAAATGAATATGAAGTTACAAATAAATCAGACACTTAAAAAATAAAAGCAGAAAAAATTCCACCTTTGAAAGCCTGTTATAAATAAATTAACAATATTTTCATTCATTTACTTAAAGTTTTATTACCTAAACATATTTTTTTTCCATTTTAATTAAAAATAAAATATTTTTAGGTGCCAATATTAGTGAGATTGACCTAGACTACCTTACACCTCTAGAACATGTTATGAAAGATGGTATTAAACCAGAACTAGGAATTAGTGATGGCGAACTGTATTCATGGGGTTCCAATAATAATAATTTGTTAGGTCCTCAACAGACTAAACATAGTCCCGATCTACTTGATGCTTTTCATAAAAAATTTCCTGGAGAATACGTAAAGCAGATCTGCATAGGACAATTTCACAGTGTAATTATTACAGTTTCAGGTAAATTCACCAAAGTTAATATTTCTTGCTTGAAACAACTATTTAAAATGATTGTACATAAGTATTTCAAAGCTAAAGTTGTGTTTGTTTTTCACTAGCACAATTATTATTCATTTTCTAGGTAAAGCATTAACATGTGGTCATGGGCAAGGAGGTAGGCTTGGATTGGGAGATGAAAAATCTGTAGTTTCGCCACAAATTGTCAATATTGTTACCCATCAAAAGGGAGAAATTTTAACTTGTATGCAAGCCAGCATTTCAAGAGACCACAGCATATTATTGTGTTCTGATGAAAATGTAAGTATTATCTTATTTTAAAAGTATTAAATATAAACACTGACAATACCAATGATTATATATCTTAACGGTAGAATCCATAATTTTCTAATTTTAATTAAAATTTTTATTATTTTTAAAGCAAAGACATCTTTGTAGATCTACACCTTTGGTTTAAATACCTACCAAGTTTTGGGAAAAATTCCTCCACCTGAAAGAGTGTTAACTCCCAAACCAATTAAACATTTGCCCAAAAAAATACAAGGCATTTGTGCTAGCCCATACCATTCTTTAGCTTGGGGTCCCAATGCTCTCTATACTTGGGGTTTAAATGCTGGCCAATTGGGTGTAAAGGTTAATGAAGAAAATAAAAGCCACTTCATATCAGCGCCAAAGTTAATTACTATTGGGAATAATATTAGGATAACTGATGTGGCTAGCAGTAATGGAGCTATAGCTGTATGCACTACTAATGGAGATATTTATGTGCTGCATGAATATCTGTGCAGGAAAATAGCTTCCAGGTAAATATGCAAAAACTTTAAGGTATAAATATTATAGTTTTCTATAATATTTATATTTTAATACTTTCCTTCAGAAGCTATTTTTACCGGTGGTGCTTGTTAAAAGGTATAGATGTCGTGACTAGCGTTCTGCGTTCAGTTCTTCATATGTACCTGGTAAAGGTGAGGATTATTGATTTGTCTCTTTGAAGGGCCAACGTGAGTTTGCCAAGACCTACCCTATGCTGATGAGGGGCAACACCCCTGAAACCGGTCCATAGGTGAATGGATAAATTTAATAATTCTTTCTTTTACTTAACAAGCATCTGCATATCACCCGAAATGTATTATGCATGATTATCTATCAGATATAATTCAATGTTCGTCGTAGGCACATAGCCAGGAAAGTAGTTGTTTTCTGATATATAATCGACCCACATGTACCTATAGTGTAGGTAACATGCGGCGAAATAAGGTGGTTTTTTAAAAATCAGATTTATATATTTTTAAAAACTTTCAAGATTTATTCATTATATTATTTATTAAACAAGTTTTACAAATAATATTTAAATATTATATAAAATTTAACTCTTTAGTTAATCCAAAAAGATTTTAGAAAATGTTATTTATTTTGTCTAAATGGTTTTTGTTCATCTTTAAATTTGTGTTATGTGCTTAAATTTCTATTGGAAAACACTTGTGTACTAATAACAGTAAGTTTTTACACTTTTATGCCATGTGACTTTAACAAAACACCAGATTTTAATGTGTGTTAATGTTTTTATATTAGTTTTTATGTGTTAAGTTGTGTTATTCCAAATTTTAAATATGGTTTCTAACTAGTAACTTGAGGGAACTGTCAATAGGCAGAATTCCTATATGAAAAATTTATAGACAAAACATTTGCTTATTGTTAATCATTAACAGATTGTGAATAAAGTGGGAATAAAAATAAAAAAAATTTACACTTGTTACAAAAAAGTTACTGTGGACAATGTTATGCCTGTACTTTTTTAATCCAGTCAAATATTTTTAAGTTAACATTTTTTTGGACACTTAAAGAACTCTGAAACTCTGTTTATAAAAATGTATTTTTAAATTTAACTTTTTGCAGGCAATTAAATTTTGTCCAGGTTAGTATAATTGGTGGAAATTTAGATTCTTCCTTACTGGACAGGGAGCTAACTAAAAAAATCAATAGTGAATTAAAGGTAGCTGTTCTCACGAATACCGGCAATGTAATGCTTTGGCAAGGTTCAGATCAACAACTATGCAGATGCATTTATTCAATAAACAGAGCCATAGTTATGAAACAAATAACTCTGAATCTTAATGAAATGTTGCTAGTATCTACAGATGGTAAGCTTGTACTTTCTCACTGTTAATAGAGGAAGTTTTCACAATATTCTGTTACGTTAATTCAATATCTGTCAGATTTAATATGTGATTAAAACTCCTAGACTTAAATAAAATGATAATTTATTAATTATACTATATCACTAGGCGAAGCTTTCAAAGGTTTAATTAAACCTAGAAAAAGAAAAGTTACAAATCAATCAAAAGTGACAAATCGGGAGAAAATTCAGAGAAATCAAAAAAGTGCTTTTCACAAATTTCTGGAAAAGGAGGATTGTGTGGTAATGTCTTTGCAAAAATTATCCAAAATTCACAGGGCCGTTACTATTATTAGCGATTTAAAAGGCAAGGATTTTTCAGTTATACAGGTTAGTGTTTTTTTCTTTGGCAAATTTTAATTGTTTGTTAGTAATGAGAAAATGCTGTAAAACGCCTTTGTGATAAGTGTTGCCACGAGATAGCTTAACTATAAAAAAAGTTAAAGTAGAATTTATATTACAGTAAATACAAAAAGAAATCCAATGCACGTCATTAATGACGTAGATGTTTTAAAGCAGTAATACCACCTACCTATTGAAATATTCAAGTACACCCAAACATACGTAGCTAGCGACATTATCGATTAAAATGCATTGTTGCTGCTTTATCTAGTATCTAACTTTAAATTTCCTACAATTTCTAGATTCTATCAGATTTTGTTTTGTATTAACTATACGAGAGTGGGTGCATAATAATTTGTGACTGATGAGATATACAAAAATATGTATTTAGTATCTCGTGGCTACAGCTTGTCCAAGTTAAGCTTTATGTTAGACTCATGATTATTTTAGGTGTCACCTTACAAAAACTACATCTTTCCCGGTCTCGAGAGATCCGAAATGAGGGAGAATTTTGCAACACTTCTCGCAGAGTCTGACGAGTTTGATACTATACACGATGTCGTTTTTAAAACAAAAGGAACTAACTTTTCAGCACACAAATATGTTGTCGCAAATGCCAGTACGTATTTGGAAAAATTAATCGAAAACCAAAATACCGTTATTCTCGACAGTGTTAATCCTGAAATATTTAAACAATTGTTATTATTTATCTACACCGGAGAATGCGAACTAACGACGCGAGGAGAATTAAAAACCGAATCGCTTAGAAAGCTGTGTTATGTTAAAGAAAAAGATAAAGAAAATTCGCAAGAAGAAATAAATACAAATATATCCGCATACGAGTACTATCACAAAAATGAAATGGACAGATCTATAAATAAAAATTCTAGAAATCCGGTTCGTCTCTTACACGAGCTAGCTAAAAAGTTCGAATGCGGCACTTTACAGAAGCATTTAAGTAACTTGGAAATGGATAAATATGTTATTTTCGATAAAAATAAAAGTATCGGTAAACCAAAATTTATTATTAATTTTAATAGATTAAGTTTACCCAATTTTTACGATGTTGCCATTAAATGTAGAGACAATCACACGATCAACGCTCACAAGTGCGTGTTAGCTGCAAGAATGGAATATTTCAATAATATGTTTATGAGGTGGCAAGGGGTGAGTAACAATAAATATCGAATAAATAGGAAGAGAATAATAAAAGTTATATATCTAAATTGTGCAAACTACATCACATGGTTTTGAATAATTCTCTCCAATTAGTCAAAGCAAACTGTTTAGTGACCAAACAGGCACAATACCTACTAAGAGAACAGCATAATATAACAATGTATATGTTATAGACGCAGTGATTAATACATAACGCCCAGGCATTTTGAAAAATGATCAATATGAGAGGGCAGCAATGTGATAATAACTATTGAAATAATTAAATTGCCTGGGCATTATACGTAATGACTATCACCTATTGGGCAGAATAACAAAAAGACATGTTTTATTACTATTATTTCTATTTCCGAAATTAAATCAAAATTTAAAACGGAAATAACATAAAATTTCTTCGTTTTATAAATGATTTTTAAAAGAGAAGAAAGCATGACGAACTGTAAAGTTTCGATTGAGGGAGAAAGAGTGGCTCGAGTAAATGAATTTGTGTACTTGGGTTCCAAGTTTTATGAGAGATGGAAAGTATGACAGTGACATTGAGCGAAGGATATGTATAGCTTTATAAACAGCCAAAAAATGTCAAAAAAGGCACGTCTGGCTGTGCATAGAGGTGTGTTGATTCCTACGCTTATGTATGGTAGTGAATGTTGGGTTTGGCAGAAGAAGCATGAAAATAGGATTCATGCTGCGGAGATGAATAGTTTGAGGAGTATAGCCAGAGTGACTCGGTTGGATAAAGTAAAAAATAGTGAATGCGTGGTGTAAAAGAAGGTGTGGTTACAAAGATAGATAAAGGAATACTTAGATGGTTTGGACACGTAGAAAAGATGGATGAAGGAAGATTGACGAAACAAATTTATAAGGCGAGTGTGAATGGGCAAATCGGTAGAGGTCGACCTCGGAGAACATCGATCTCGATCAGATCAACATTGTTTTGAAGAAAGGCCAGGTCAAGAGTACCAACAACCGAAGAGCATGTAAGAGAGCACTGATGAAAGTAGAGGAAGCAAAAGATGTGTGTACGAACCGTAGCAAGTGGAAGGAAGTGGTTTCTGCCTACCCCTACGGGAAAAAGGCGTGACTATATGTATGTATGTATGTGTAAATGCTCTGACCTATGATTATTAAACTTAAAATGAACCAAACTTTAAACTATTTGAATATTCAAACTCATCATTTGTACTGATTGGGAAGTGGTTCTACATTTAGAATCCGCTAATTCTTAGCATTTAAAACTTAATTAAATCAAAAAATATAATACAAATAACACAACATTTTAAATCTTCGTTTTGCGGATGCTCAGATTATGAAACGGAAATAAACATAAGCAGTAACATATTTATTTATTGTAGCAATTGCCGCCTTGGTGGCATTTTGAGCTACACAGTTTGTTTTTCTTTGCGGCAACTACATTTATCAGACTTACAGCGCAATTACAATCATATTGACGATAACCATACCCTCCACATTTAGACATCTCAATGAAATCTCTGTATCCGGAACATCTTCAAGCGAAACAAATCTTTACTTGCACACTGTAAATTGGTTGATTCAAAACACCTTGTTTTGTTCCCAATTTATAAAGGTTAGAGGCTGTTGGTCAGCTCGTGTCACGCGTTTGTTTCTATCCCCGCACCCCATCCAAATGTATCTATATTATCATATTGCCAGACGATCACGTAGCAATATTCATAATGATCACGACAGTGTGATAAATAATGAAGTTTAGATAATAATTAATCGCTTGGCTCGATGTAGCTTATCATTATTCATAATGCCCTCATTAATCACTTGTTCCATAACATATACATGCAACTGTGTACAAAACTAAAAAAGCTATTTTAATATTGCTGTAAGTGACCCACATATGGTCAATACTATTGTGCAAACTATTGCACAATAATACTGCCAGTTGTCTCAAAACAGTGCAATTTATTTGCTCAATAACTATGTCTTAAACTTTTCATACTTAACATGGTTTTTGGTTAAAAAAACAGGCTGCTATTGTCAAGGCTTTGATCGAGTGTGTAAAAAAGAAAAAAAGAAATTCCACAAGGCTTGCAAAGAATGGTACACTTCGATACATTTATTTATTTACCGTTGCACAATAAAAATCAAACTGTTTTTGATTGACAGAATATATCGTGCGATCTTTCAATATAAACCGTAAATAGTCAATAATATTGAGCGCTTTTAACTAATTTTATCAACAATAAATACACTTTGCACAAAAAGTATCGCATAATTTTGAACTGCTAGCAAATCCTAAATTCCACAGCCTCTTCCAATTATACAAACTTTAATCTGCTTCTTGCAATTAATTAAGAAACTCTGCCGTTTGTGACTGTTTTAAACCGGTTGCTTTTTGTTAGCTCATTTTTCAAAACTGTAGTAACAAAAAAACATCATTCAGTAAGACGATTAACAGCCAGCAAAAATGCCACAAAAATCCTAGTCACAAAGTTGAAGATTTCTAACGTGTATCAAATGTTAGAGGTTAAACTTTTCAAGTAGTAAAACTCAGTCTGTCGAAGCGTGTGTGTCCTTTAAAAAAAATTCTTATATAGCTCACCTCGAGAAATTATACGTTATGTTATCTTTGTCAACTTCTTTTCTATATTAGCTTCCAACTCTCAACTGATCATTTTGCATTACTACTTTAGCAAATCTCAAATGTTGCAGTAACTAAATATTGTACAACTGCAAGCATTTACTTATTGTACATACACCAATCTTCTTGTTGCAATTGATTAAGAACTCTGTCATTTGTGATTGTTTCAAGCCGCTTGCTTGTTGTTTGCTCATTTCTTAAAGCTTGAAGCAACAAAAAATCATCGTAGCTTGACTGATTAACAACGACCAGCAAATTACCCACACAAAATCCTTTTCACAAATTTTAAGCTCTCAAACGTTATCAATTGTGGTAAGTTAAATTCTTCAAGAAGTAAAACTCTGTGTGTCGAAGCAAATTTATTTTAACAGTCATGTTATCTTTGTCCACTTCTTTACTTACTAGCTTCAAATTCTAAACTATTTAATTTCCATGACTACTAGCATTTTTCATATGTTGCAGCAGCAGTAATTGTACATAGATACTTCAATCTTCCTTCAAAGAAACTCTGTGATTGTTTCAAGTTAGTTTCGTTTTGTTCGCCTGTTTCTCAAAGCTTGCAGAAACGAAAAATTATCATCCCTAGTGAGACGTTCCAAACTTTGACTGATTAACAACCAGCAAAAGTAATTGTCACAAGGTGAAGCTCTCAAACGGGTATCAAATATTGAGGGTTAAACTAAATATTATAAACATAAAAATTAAAAATGTTGACAATAAACTTTTTTTACAAGTTTTGTTATAGTACCTATACACCGAAATTATAATAATGATATTATTTTTTTTAGACTACATCTGAAGTGTCTCTCCCCTTCCCAAGGAGCACAGTAGAAGCTCTATTAGAATATCTATATACCGATTCTTTACTAAAACTGAACTGTCTGGAGGTTGATCGTCTATTTAACATTTTAATATTGGCCGATCAATTATTCGTCACAAGATTAAAAGAGCAATGCGAATTACTTTTATCGGATCTGTTGACGCTAAAAAACGTCATTCAAATATTATCCTTTGCTGACGTCTACAACGCGAACAAGTTAAAATATTGTTGCATGAAGTTTATTATAGCCAACATTGCTCCCCTTTTAGAAATGAAAGCTTTTAACGATTTAGATGATGTTCTTTTAAAGGAATTATCCGATTTTTATTTCGACGAAAATAAAGAAATCCAATGCAGAGTTATAACTCCATATTCGACGGCAGAATCGGATGAAGTCATTGCTTCTATAGCTGGTATGTATCCAGTATCCATGACGGAAGAAGTCGAGATGTTGCCCGTTAAACCTGCCAACAAGAGGCGGCATCGACAGCATCGTACCTCGGAAAAAAATAATTCCGTATCAGAGAAAGAAATTAATGATGACAGTATCATACAATTTTCCGACGAAACGGAATTAATACCAGAAATTGATAAAAAGAACGACTTATCGAACAGATTAAAATCGATAACTTTGGCTTGTCAAATCGTAAAGGGAGAGGAAACGCGAGAAAATTATACAAAACTTAACTCTTCTATTGCCGACGGATCCTATCTAAGTGCATCTTTAGACGATTCTGCGGATTTTCCGAAATTAGGAAATCCTCCTTTTCAATCAATCGGCAAAACTTTGCCGCTGAAGATTGAATCGAAAGTTAAAATGGTGAAGTTGTCTCAAAAGCAGAGAAAGAGGCTGTCGTCGGAGAGTAAGATCGTGGAAAATCCACCCGTTCCAGGTATGTATCGATTATCGGTAATATTCAAGATAAAGCATAAATTTATTTTTGAACAAAATAAAAATATATTTTCATTTTAAATAGATTAACGAATTGATAAGTAAATAGATAATTGTGCTAGAATAAGTCCTTTTTTATCTCTTCATAGGAGGTTGGCTAGTCAGTTTTGAAGGGTACGCGGTGCGGGAAAGGCCCTATGCTTATACAAAGGCCTCCTAATTTCATGTATAGAGTTTAACCCAATGTTATGTTGAATAAGTTCGACATACTATTTGTATAAACATTCATACTATTACTGAACTATTGTATTTTGCCGTATCAGCAAATAGTTGCTGATACAACCAGATAAAGGAATGCTTAGATGGTTTGGACACGTAGAAAGGATGGATGAAGGAAGATTAACGAAACAAATTTATAAGGCGAGTGTGAATGGGCAAATCGGTAGAGGTCGACCTCGGAGAACATCGATCTCGATCAGATCAACATTGTTTTAAAGAAAGGCCAGGTCAAGAGTACCTACAACCGAAGAGCATGTAAGAGAGCACTGATGAAAGTAGAGGAAGCAAAAGATGTGTGTACGAACCGTAGCAAGAGGAAGGAAGTGGTCTCTGCCTACCCCTATGGAAAAAAGGCGTGACTTTATGTATGTATGTATGTACAACCAGACACTACAGCAACTAAATATAAACAGGCCCTAGACAGTAACAAAAACCAGTGTGTGAATGTGTAAAGTATTTCCAATCTTAGTTTAAAAAGGATGATTTTACCAGGGCACTGCGATATTCCTGAGTAATACCGATAAATAAAACAAAACATATTGGCCGCCTCTTTTTATATGCTACGGGTAGCACAGCTTATTTTTAAATATCAACGTCGCTAATACGCATTTATCAAATCATCAGACGACTATCTAGCTTGCAGGTGTTCACCCTTTAGACGTTTCAAAACATTAGCGCGCGCTGGTTTTCAATAATTTCTCAGGAGATGTTTATTGTTTGCGTTTTATTTTTTTGTGATATTTTTGAAATGGCTTTTTGGAGACCATTTGAATAAATTATGAATATAACGAATTGCTTAATATTGGCAATATTCACATTAATAATGAAATTCCTGATAATAATGTAATTCAAAGTAATGATAATATCCAAATTAATGCTGAAATACATCTTAATAATGCAATTCTAATTAATAATAATGAAAATTTGACACAATTTAGGGAATTTAAAAATCGAGATTTGCATATTCAAGTTCAACAAGTAATTATATTATATATAAATATATATTCATGCTTAAAAGCCAAAACTCAAGATAAAATAATTAAAAGAATATGCAACTTGACGAAAATTACTTATTCCACAATTTATTTAGTAATTGAAACGAAGCGTTGTGGTTGAACACGGTAAAAAACGAAAACGAATTGTCAGCCGTCGGATAGATGATGCATCCAAAGATGTGATTCGACAAACGGTTTATAATATGTTCAAATCAAATCAAGTCCAACATTATAAATTATATTTAGCAAATTGCACGATGTCGTTCAATAAATTTTTAAAAAATATTTGAAAATATATCTGATTTCAAAATAAGATTGATACGCCACTGGTCGATTTCTTATGAAGATTTTAATGAGATGTTTTTTATATAATTTTTAAACTGACTTTAGAAGAACTATACATATCCACTACATAATGACCCACCCGAACGTAGGCACTACAGGTGTTTAAATTATATACACCAGTTAGATTGATTCAGATAAGATACATTTCAACTTGGATAAATTTTTTGGCAATGCTTTAACACTAGACCATACAAACTCTTAACAAAACCTTTTTCCTATTGAGTGTTGGTTGCATCTCCATCAACTCCGATTATAAGGGAAGATTAATCAATGATTATTCAATAAAAAATATATAATAGAAGATTTAAAGCAAGGGAAAATGATAAAAAAAGAAAGAAATACTTCCCTCTGCAGAAATTTATCTCTGATTCGAGAGAACACAAACGGAGAAGAGCAAGCGCAGTTGCCATTTATTGATTTAGAATGTATGTGGAACTCGCTACATCGAGATCTCTGTATTTTATTTAATTGTTTTCTCATCATTTGTACAGGAAAAAGTTCAATTTTTTTTTCTATTGGCTTAAAATATGTATGTTTCATAACATTGTTAATTTTGACTGCTTTGGCAAGCTGCTTGATTTTTTACTCGGCATTTTTCGACAAGATGCTTGCGCAAGCTCTTTTTTTTACACGCTTTATATTAGCTTGACTTGCATCTATCTATCTATGTAACAGAATCTTTGGACACGATTTTCACCCACTTAAAAACATCGGATCGACTTGAAACTTTGTATACTTCTAAAGGACCGATGACAATATTATAATTTCATAAATTTTTTTAAAGATCCTGGCCAGGATCATCAGGATATTAAAAAAAATCCCGAACTAAAAAATAAATAATAGTTTAAAAAAACGAAGAAAATATATATTATAAGAAAACCGATTTAAAAAATAAAAAATAATTTTACAATCAAAAGCGTGTGGTGCGCTATATCAATTAATATATTTGATAATAAACGGATATTGGTAAAAGTAAAATCTCCAAGAAGAATATGTAAACATCATAAAAAGCACCCCACGCTTTTGATTGTACAATTTTTTTTATTAATTATGATTATTATTTAGTTCGGTTTTTTTATAAAGCGTGTTGCCTTAGTTTTTTTAAACTACCATTTATTTATTACTACACTTAAATAAGTCTTAGATCTTTGTTTTTATATCTCGTAGATGATACTATTAAGAAAATTTTGTCATATGGTAATGATAATTTGTGAATAATTAAGAAAAATTAATGTTTTTTTACTTCTGATAATTTCAGCTACTCCTAAAAATCCTTGGAAAATACTTCCGGAGACTTCCTGTCCAGTTTTAGCTACAGACTCAAAACATATTGGTGATATAATTTTTGATGAGAAAAGACAAAAGGAGAATTTAATAAAACTAACAAACAAACCTCTGATTTTAACTCAGGTTAGAAAATGTGTCTTAAAAACTGTCTGTTAAGTTTTGCATTTAGCCGCATACATATGGTGATCAATACATTTTAACGTCTTTACGATGAGTTAAACTATTCAGTTTCATTGGATTCTTGAAGTGAACGAGTCAACAGAAAAATAAAATTAAACAGATGCAGTTTTATCTCCAACGATAATCACATTAGTTGTTATCCACAGAAATATCGATAGTGTGCACTACAACACTTTAAAAGATTCTTAAAAAATTCTGCAAGATGACTTTTGGGTGTGAAAAAATTAATTCTTCTTTAGATATCCCATCTTTTCACCGAAGTACAATGACTCGTGAGAATGGTCGTTGCATATTTTTTAGCCAGTTCTACAATTCCTACAGTCACAGTTTGAGAAATATTTAGTTTAAAAAAATAAACAGTATTGCCGTAGCAAAACTAACTTTTCCAAACCGAGGGCTCTTGATATAGTTCTAGTTGTCCTAGTGTTATCGGTTCATTAAATTGAATTTGTATTTATAATTTATATGGAGAAACTGACCAAATTTTTAATAATGATCTTGTCCGTCGGTCGCCCTAGCTCTCCTTTTGAAATTATCGTGCGAAAAGTACAAAATGAGGTAAATTTGAGGATCACCTTGTACGGCAGCTAACTGAAGGAATGTACCGTTATGGTCCATCTTCGAACTCGGTCTTGTCCTTCGGGCAAAACTTCTACCCTGTAAGTTTTAGTGACCTACCGCCTCTCTGTCTCAAGATATCGTGCCCACAAGATTTTCCAACAAACACACACACACACACACACACACGCCATTCGACGTGTGACGTTGTTTTACATTTTCAAAGATCAATAATGCACTTCATGTCTACGGGTGTATGCAAAACTAAAATGACAAGCCTCGTAATCAACGTACACTTCAATTGAACATTCGTTTTAGATGGAAGATAAAGCTATAGAAGAACTGCGAAAATTCTACAATGTTGAAAATATTTTTGACGAGGTAATAACTGTGGAACGCGTCAAAATAGGAGCGATCGCATGTCCCGTATGGGTTCCCAAACAAAAATGAATCAACTTTTAAATATGTGATATTAGTTATAAGCTCATGTGTAATTATTTGTTTTTATTTTAATTTAATAAATTTTCTATTTTAGATTGTTAATAAGTATAAAAATTCATTTACGCTGTTACGCTCGTTATCACTTGTTTTGATTTAGCTAAGTTATTTTTGGTGAAAACCGGATGAAATTTTAATGACAAAGGGTTAACTGTAATCAATCCTTGATAACATTAGATGTGTTCTACATTTTCTGAAATATTTTTTACGTTTGCTAAAATCTGTATCGTTACAATTATGACTAAAAAAAAAAGATTGAAAAATTTAATAAAGACTCACAATCATCAGTTTCTTATTTATATTAATAGGATAAATAAAATTTTCAAGTTTCTATAATTTGTTGGAATAATTCAATACTTCTTAATAAAAAGTTATAATTTTATGTCAGTGTTATAAAAAAAAAAATTTAAGTTTCTTTCCAGTATTTCCCAATAAGCTTTTTTTTATTTAATAAAAACTCGTTTACTATTTTAAATTGTAACGAGATATTTATGCAGTGTGTACATAAAGTAACGTAACTTCCTGTTTCGATTTCTATTGGGTTTACAAAAAAAAATTTTGGATAAAAGTTTTTTCAAATAAGTCGATTAGAAGTATAGAGGGTACACCGTTACTACAAAAAAACGTTTTAACATAATTTTTTGAATAGTACACTGTGTATATATTTTCAGATTTTCATAATCTATTAAATTACAAATACAACCGTCAAGACCGCATAATTCTACCTTTAATAGTCCCAAAGTAACAGTGGTTTGAAACTAAAATTATAAAAAAATTGTTTATGTCAAAAAAGTAGGTTTTTCTACCATTAATTGCTTTTAAATGTCATGAATTATTTCTCATTGTCATTAGTGAAAGGTGTTTATTGTAATTAGTTACTTTTATAATTTAAGTATGTTTATCGAACAGGAAAGAACAATGATTCTTATGACGAGAGGTTATGGTAACCGTAAGAGAACTTATGATGAGGTAGCTTACTTATTTAATGATACGTGTCCAAATCGCAACCAAATTACCAATACTGCAGTTTGGAGGATTGTGAAACTTTTTAAAGAAGTAGGCTCAACTAAAAATTGCCCTAAAACTGGCCGACTAAAGACCGTTATAAATCCTTGGACGTTATGCAAAGTTTTGTAAAAAATCCTTTTACATCCATTCTGAAAACTGCATGAGTACATGATGTTAGTGTGGGATCGGTCTGTAATATTATTAAGAAGAATAAGTTTCATCCTTATAAAGTAACGCTATTGCCAGAATTATCCGAAGATGATTTTGACCGCAGAATGGAATTTTGTGAAACTATAATGCAAAAGGTAGATGCAGACCCTCATTTTACAAGTAAGATAGTCTTTTTCAATGAAGCCACGTTTATGTTAAATGGTACAGTTAATCGCCACAACTGTAGATATTGGAGTGATACTAATCTTAGATTGATGCGGGAACATAGAACACAAAGGCCCTTAAAAGTTAATGTTTGGGCATGTTTTATCGGCACCACTGTTATTGGACCATTTTTTGTAGAAGGCAATTTGAACAGACCAAAGTATTTAGATTTGTTAAGAAAAGAAATAGTTCCTGCAATAAGAAATGCAGTTGGTAAAAATTTTAATGACATTTGGTTACAGCAGGATGGTGCATCAGCACACTTTAGTGTTGCTGGTCGAAATTACTTAAATGATGTTTTCCAAGACAGGTGGATTGGAAGAAGGGGCACAATTGAGTGGTCAGCCAGATCTCCCGATTTATCGCCTTTAGACTATTTTCTCTGGGGATATCTAAAAAAACATTGTGTACAAGTCAAAACCTGATAATCAGAATGAACTGAGAAATAAAATACTGATAACAGCCCGTCAAATAACAAAACATCATTTGCGTGTAATACTATATCAGCTTTATATAATAGACTTAGATACTGTCAAATAAAAGAAGGAAGACAACTTGAACATCTAATTAAATGAGATTAAGTTATTTGTTCCTGTTAATTATTTTGGTAATAAAAACGTTCCCGTAAATTTTTTTCTCGATAACTTTGGAATTATGCGGTCTTGACGGTTGTATTTGTAATTTAATAAATAATGAAAAACTGAATATATATACAGGTTGTACTATTTAAAAAATTAAGTCAATAAGTTGTTTTGGAGTAATGGTGCACCCTATATAGTGCTAATCGACTTATGCAGATGGCCTGAATTATTTGAAAAAACGTATTCAACATTTTTTTTTTGTAAATCTAACAGAAATCGAAATATTAGTTATGTTACTTTATGTGCCTACACACTGTATGGTTACTAGTGACTAAGAAGTATTTTATTTTTGAATGCAACAAAATGCATTAACTTTTTCCGCAACTGTAGCGTATGCACACACATGAAAATTCAAATCGTTTTTTCTATACCATCCTTAGCAACAAACTGGAACTATCTCAAAGACAAAGAAAAAAATTGATACCATTTGTCAGAAAAATAAAAAAGAGCTAATAAAATGATTTCCATACAAAATTACACAACAGCAAATAAAACTTACCGAAAATAAATCATAAAATCACTTAAACATTCTTTAAATTCGTATATCTTTAGCAAAACTAAGATATAATCACTTAGCATTTTAGCTGTCTTTTTTTTCAAGCACTAATTTTTTGTAGGCTGTGCATTAATTGCGTTTTGTTCATATTTGGCGATTTTAACAACGGCTTGTTTTCTATTGGACGACGTTAAGTCAGTGCGGTGTAGTTATGAATTACAGGTACCTGGTATAAATTATTATTTTCGGAAGTTGTCATTTTCGGGAACTTTAAAAAATCTTTTACATATCCCTTTATAAATCTCTTCATAAATATTTAAACAACATTAATAATGAGTGTACAGTCATGAATCCGTGAGCGCCTTGACTGGACAATAAAACATATATAAGTCACAATACATTTATTTCAATCGTTTAAAAAAATGAATGATACACACATATAGGGGTTGTCGCCCTGATAAATACCATTTGAAAAGATTAAATTATGAAACGTCTCGACCTTATTACTTTTTATTCACGCTCTAATCAGTTTTTATTACACAATAATTGACTGTGAATTACAAACAATATCATTTGATATATTTACTAATAAAAAATGTTTTTATTAGCATTAGATGAACTGATAATCTATCATTTCTGTTCATAGTTGAATCAAAGTTATTATATCGTAAATTTCTCTTTGACAATACACTTAATAAGTAGAATACGTCGCACTTGAAATACGTATTAATTGTAATCAGTGTGTAATAAATAAATTATTAATATAAATAGTTCCAAAATAATAATAATACGCCGCCGATCCCTCAAACGTATTTTGATCGAAGTTAAATGGATGAAAATTGATTATCCCAAAGTCCAACATACAAATAAATAATCTAAAATTATCTTGATGAATTCCTAAAAGCCTACTGTACACTATTGAAAGTTATTTTAAAAATTTCTCCTTGCCTAAATTTATGGAACATGCGTACCACTCATCCATGCGGTGGCTTAAGAATCTATCACAATTTCAGTAGTCCATAAAATTCGTGGAGCAGAAAGAGCAAATTGTGTTTCATTTGAAGAGGTGGTCGATTGGCGCACCCAGTTCGTAACTGTTCGTGATTCTATCGAATCTTCTAAATAGATACTCGACATTTAAATTTAAAAACCCTAACCTATAAAAAACGGTGTTTACGAATGTTGTGGTTTATAAATTCTCCTTCGAGAGAATGAAAACATGTTCTGTAGTTGTTTTTGTTTTTTTCTTATTTCCATATATAATCGATTGTAAATTGTTAACTAATTAATTAATTTTAAATAAGGAAACACTATTAGTTATGAGTGACAATGAACATATATCAAGGTAAAAATACAAAAAAGTTTTATTTGGCTTCATTGCTTTACGATTCAATTGATGACAATAATTTCAGGTGAGTTTACTTTTGGGTTAATAAAAAACAATAAATATAAAGTAGCAACCAAACACAATTCTTACTTTATGCTTTAAATGTAATCCTAATAAATTAAGTTTAGTACAATTAAATAAAATCTTTTTAGTGTTTGTATCAATTAGCATTGCATTTTAGACAATAAAACTACTAATAGTTTTCGCTTCCTTGATTTAAACTAGACAAGTCGATTGTTAGAATAACATAAGAGTATACATTTTTAATTTCCCAGTAGTTAGCAGAAAGTATTGCATGCAAAATACAAGTATCATCTAGATGACTGCTTTAAAAACATTTTCTTTAATTTATTCTTAGAACTTTTAAATATTAATTTCTTATTATTATTTTATGTGTTGAAATTGATTTACCTTAATTGTTTCTTGAATCAGACAATATTTTTTTATCAATATAAAAAAAAAGTTAAGTACAATGTATAAAAAATAAATTTTTACATTAATGTTTTCTTCAGGGTCATCTACCTACTTATTTTTTATTAAACGTGTAAAGATATTAACGAAAAAAACAAGATACAATTTTAAAATTAAATGTACAGAAATTAGTACCAAATTATTGATGAGGTAGAAATTATAAATTTGGTAATTTTACCTGAACAATTTAAAAAAGTAATTTTGCATAAGTACTTGTTGAAACTAAATGACACACAAATAATGATAATAAGATTTGAAAATACCCACTTTATCTTATTGTTTAATCTGTTATGGCGAATAGGTCACTAATATAGATAGAAGTTCAGAACATGTTTAAGATTTGTGTCTCGATCAATTTTTAACTGATAAACTAAACGCATGTAACGAATCATTTTTAATAAATATTTGTTATCAAAAATAAATAATAAATTAGTTTAATGTCTTTTTTATCAAATTTTTTGTACTAGAAAAATTGGCAGGAAAAGTTGTACTGAAAATATCTATAATTATTATCATAATTAATTTTTTGCCTTTGGTCCATGTAATGAAAAATTGCCGTTTTCAGTTGAAATAAAAGTTTGCATAATTGAAATGGAACAATGGAAAAATATTATTGGAAAAATATTTTTTAACTATTTTTGTACAAAATTTAAATATGTTTAAGTATATCATCATATGTAATAAAATTATAAAATAAGTTAATTAGGGAATTTATTTTTATTGAAATAAAAGTTTTTGAATAATAGGTACAGAAAGATCCTTTTTTAATCGACTTAAAAAAAGGAGGAGGTTTTCAATTCGACTGTATTTTTTTTATGTTTGTTACCTCAGAACTTTTGCCTGGGTGAACCGATTTTGATGATTTTTTTTTATTTGAAAGCTGGTGCTTCCTGTGTGGTCCCATATTAATTTGGCATAGTTCTGACAATGGCATCCATGAGAAAACCATATAAGTCTTAAATTTGCATTAAGTGCGACTAATGGACGAATAACTCAATATCAAGCTAACCGATTTCGATAATTCTTTTTTTATTGGAAAGGATGTACTTCAAGGGTAGTTTAATGAGAGTTTTGGTTAGGTTCTGATTATGGGATCCATAACAAAGTAACGGATCTCTTCAATTCTTAGGAGCAAATTTGAAGTCAGTTTTTTTTTAAGAATTATTTATAAAAATAAATACTTGTTCCACAAAAATTTTAAACATGAACATTATTCGATATTTTTATGTATTTTAGCGCGGTAAAATATTTACTTTGTGAAAAAGGTGCAGACCCTAACGTTATCCTTCCTACAAAAACAATTAGTCCTTTACACTTGGTGATTGGTTGTGATGACGAAACGTTCGCTCTGAACGTTACCAAGTTAATTTTACAAAACGGAGGAAATCCCAACGTTAGGTAAGTGTGTTTCCAATATTGTAAATTCTCAACTGAAATCTTAATCTAATTTTTTGAGGCATTTTGAACTTTTCTTCAATAATCAATTATAAAATTATTATCAATAGATAAAACTGTTTACTGCAAAAATTAATCAAATATGTTTTTTTCAAATTTGATAACGTAAATAACTTCAGTCGTCAGTAAGATTTATTCCTATCAATTGTTATTATTAAAAATTAATTTCTAATTAGGTTTATTAGTAAATATGTTTAAACATCTTAATTTTATCACAAAAATAACAACTTTGATTGATTTTTAAGATTTTTAATAAATATGCTACATGCCATTTAGTTTTAACCACAAACATAAATGGAACTTAAATAATTTATTAAAACTATAACCCATAACACAACGTTTAAAAATACAAAATAAGCAATTATATATGACTGCTTGTGTCAGATATTTGCTGAACTGAAGTCTTTAGGAAGTCCTCAGTGTCAGTACAACAAACAAGATATGAATTTAACGGCAGTTAAAGAAACAATTTTAATTAATTGAAATGTGTCAATTTAATCTCTACTTTTAACGCATTTGTTATCACTTGTGAATATGTAAAAACAAAGCATTAATTACAATATATTTCCTGTTACATCTTTTTATAATTCCTTGGATATCATTAAGCATCCCAAAGAAGTTAATTCTACAAATCTTACCACAATAGCACATATGACTGTTGTGTTTCTTTAGTAGCTTAACATTGAATTAATAAATCATCCTTCTAACTAACCCGATTTAAGTCCTAACGATTGTTTACATTCTTAACGAACAAATATACTCTGTATGGTTAACTGCTTTAAAAATACTTTGAATAACAATAAAACAATCAGTTGTACTAGCTTGATTATTCTATTTTTTAATTTAGTTCTGACGACGGACTGACGCCCGTTCACATAGCGGCAGCATGGGGCAAAATAGACATTCTGAAGATATTATTAAGTTGTGGAGGAGATCCGGAATTCAGAGATTCCAATCGGATGACTCCTATCCATTATGCAGTAAAAGAAAATTATCTAAATTGTGTAGATCTCCTTAAATCTTTCTTGCCAGCCAATTACGACGTGCTTCACAAAGAGAAAGAAGACTGCTTTCATTATAAATTAGGTAACCCATTTGGTTCTCAACAAGGAGGCTTAGAAGTTAAGGATGCCCGTCTCGGCGCTTTCCACATGGGGAGCCGTGCTTTGATTGACTATGCCAATGCAATAACACTAACAGCTGAGTGTCACTTGCTACTAACCTACTGACACTCAGCTGTGCTGTGTTATTTTATTGGCGTAGCCAACCAAAGCGTGGTTCTATCTAAACCATCGGTGCCACCATAGTCACTTGGTGGAGATGGACTTTCTTACTTTTTAGCCTCCTTGGTTCTTCAACTTTTTAAATAATATTTAGCTGCATATCATGATATGTGTTTGCTTTTTTTAAAAGCATGTAAAACTTCTTCTTTTACTTAAAGAGCAAGAAATTATTCTTTATAACAAAGAATTTATTACTCAGACAGCCTAAAATACAACCGTTTGCTTTCTATGACTCTGGACAAAAAGCAATGAGATTGTATTTTTTTAAAATACGCGCGCTATGAATATCTAAGTGTATATTTATTTGGTAGGTTGGTATGACTGTTGTAAACAGCTGACATAAATTTCATGACATTTGCCGTATTAGGTTAGAAATTGCAGCGTTTTTTGTTTTTAAAGAAGATTGTTGTCAGCGAATTTGCATCCAATTTTGTCAAAAAATTGAAATTTCTTGTTCTACATACATATATACATTTTTTTTTTTATGAAAATAGTCGCAAAAAGGGTAGACCTATCGTGTGGGCCGCGGACGGCCCGCACTGCGACTATTAGAAGGGGAAGGGATTATAGAAAGGAGATGATTGTGGACACGCTTTTTAAAAAGTTGCAGGTCATAGTTCTCTGGAAAACATATAGTCACGCCTTTTTTCCGTAGGGGTAGGCAGAGACCACTTCCTTCCACTTGCTACGGTTCTTAGACACATCTTTTGCTTCCTCTACTTTCATCAGGGCTCTCGTGCATGCTCGTCGGTTGTTGGTACTCTTGACCTGGCCTTTCTTCAAAACAATGTTGATCTGATCGAGATATGTTCGCCGAGGTCGACCTCTACCGACTTGTCCATTTACACTCGCCTTATAAATTTGTTTCGTCAATCTTCCTTCATCCATCCTTTCTACGAGTCCAAACCATCTAAGTATTCCTTTATCTATCTTTGTAACCACCCCTTCTTTTACACCACAGCATTCACTATTTACTTTATCCAACCGAGTCACTCTGGCTATACTTCTCAAACTACTCATCTTCGCAGCATTAAACCTATTTTCATGCTTCTTCTGCCAAACCCAACATTCACTACCATACATAAGTGTAGGAACCAACACAGCTCTATGCATAGACAGAAGTGCTTTTTTGACACTTTCTGGCTGTTCTTAAAGCTATGCAGTGCCCCATTCATCTGTTTTCCTGTCTGATGTATTGAAAATGTTACAAAAGTCACAAGTCACAAGTTTTTAAGTGGTACAAATCATTTGGTGTTAGTGGTGAAGCAGACCAAAAGAATCTTGTTCAGAAAGGCCATCAACCTCAACTGCTGATGAAAACAAAATCAAGGAGCTTTTTCCAATCGTCGATTGACTCAAAGATACCTTGTAGATATTGTTAATATATCAAAAGGATCAATACAAAAACTTTATGGGTACACAATTTGGGCTTGTCTTGTATGTCTTCTTGTCCCGCTACAAAAGATTTAAATTTGTTTGCTGCCATTAAAATTCGTCAGTATTTCATCAAAAATCAAGTGAATGTCGTTCTGCAAGCAAGGTATTCACATAATATATTTACATGTAACTTTTTCCTATTTCTTTGATTGAAATTACCACTTCGTTGACATTGTTTTGAGCCAATAGAAGCCATACAAGAGATTCACAAATAAATTTGAAGAAATAAAATATTTTCTGTTTTTTATTTCAGTCTCATTACTGTTTGTCCTGTATAGTATGTCTGAATTATAAATTGCAATATAGAATTAAACGAATCACTTTAATATTAACTTTAGTTTTCCTGCTTTTGTTTTTTAATTAAAAATATGAAATTCTACTAATGTATTTGAAAGGCCTCTTTTACATTGTATGTTTTAATAATCCTGTTGTGAATGTTTTTATCGAGAAACAGATAACGTATTTATGTATTTACTTTTTCTGTAGTGTTCTAGATTATTTATTTAAAATTTATCAATTAAAAGAAATGTAAATATACCGATCACACTATTATCGCTGATTAAGTTAACGCAAATGCACACAGAGTGTACATTGTAAACGGCGGATATTTATAGCTATAGTTTACTACTGCTGATGACATTGATATTAATTTTTTTAGATAAATTTAATTGTAAACATTATGTACGCCAATTGTATTTATGAATTAAGATATATTGAAAATTAATGAACGCGCTAACAATAACAAAACGATTTGTTCTCCGAAACTGCTTAAGTGTCATCTGTTAATTTTTATACAAAGGGGATACTTTGTGAAACGTGCAGAAAAATATAAAGAAGGAAACTGTAACGAAAATGACCATATGGTTTTACAACAGAATCGTTTATTCCGTGATAACATGTTGATCAGTATCGTGGCCAAATATTCAGCAGGAAAGGATTACCGACAACTTTAAAGCAAGATCAATTACTTCTTATCTAGATAGCAAGCTCCTATGAGCAAAACGTATTTCATTAACTATCTTAGAAGTTGGAAAACTACCCTGTTAAGGAAATCCCATAAGGAAATACGTGGGAAAGATAAATTTTCAATAACTGCAAATATTCGTTGCTACAAAACATTGAAGAAGGTGCAGAAGCAAGAACTAGTCTAGCTTAACCAAGGACAAAAATCTCACTAAGCAGCTCATCACGAAGGAACAAAAAATTCTCCTAAACAGGCTAACTAATTCGACAAGAAATCACAGATTGTCTCCCAACAGATAGGCTTAGCAAACACCTGATAGAAGATCTGTTTAGGTTCTATCAAAGGAGGAAAGATTTATTGTATTACTCAAAAGATATCTCAATACTGTTCCTAATATTATGAGCTAAAAAATGGAATGTTCTCAAATATAATTATTAAGGATATTTAGCCATATCTTTAAAGACAAATAGCATAATTATAATTATTGCAAACTTTTGTTGCTGTAAAACATCAAAGTAGGTGCAAGCGCAGGAATTAATCTAACTGAGCTAAAATCAAGAATCTTACTGTGCCAAGAGTTATTTATGTAACAGTTTTTAAAGGAGGCTACTTAATTAGCCAAGCAGCACATTCTGGAGGAGCAACAAATTCTCTAAACAGACTAAATAAATCAACAAGAAATGTTTCAATTATAAAAGATCTTTAGTCAAATCTTAGAGTAAACTCGTAAGGACCAAGCTTGACAGTAAATTAAAAAATAGATCATGATAAGTGGTATGTTACAGTGTCCCAAGCAACCATAAATACATACATATAACACGCCTTTTTCCCGTAGGGGTAGGCAGAGACCACTTCCTTCCACTTGTTCAAGTAATTACACGCTTTATATTAGCTTGACTCGTATCTATCTATGTAAAGGAATCGTTGGATACGATTTTCACCCGCTTAAAAACATCGAATCGACTTGAAACTTTGTATACTTTTTAAGGACCGATGACAATACAATAATTTTATAAATTTTTTCAAAGATCCTGGCCAGGATCATTAGGATATTAAAAAAAAGGCCAAACTAAAAAATGAAAAATAAATAATAGTTTAAAAAAACTAAGACAACACGCTTTATAAGAAAACCAAACTAAAAAATAATTTTACAATTAAAAGCGTGGGGTGCGATATTTTAATTTATATATTTGATAATAAACAGATATTGGTAAAAGTAAAGTCTCCTGGTAGAAAACGTAAACATCATAAAAAGCACCCCACGCTTTTGATTGTAAAATTCTTTTTTATTATTTATTGTATTTTTGTTGCTGTACCCACAGATAATGTAAATTTAACAATTTTGTCTTCGTTTCAGAGAAACTGATAGTAAATAATGATTATGCTACAGGCGAATACGAAGTATGCAATGAAATCACCAGTATTAAACCGAATGTAATTATAGAAAATTTAGAAAATCTCCCCAAACCAGACACCACGAAATATGTTCTGAGCTGGTTCGATACTCATATCGATGATAGAGGCGGTCAAACTTACATCAAAAACGTTTCCAGTCTCGGTAATTCGTCAGGTGACGATAAACGTTTGCCATACGAAAGTTCAATTGACGAATCCGCAAACGAGGATAGCAAAGATCGAATGATAACTTTTAAAAAACCGTGTAAGAGAAAAATGAAATTGAAACAGAAACGTGTGGTTGATGTGACTGGCAGTAAAACTAAAAAACACAACTGCAACAAGAATGACGCTAATTCAAGTGGTTTTAATTCCGCGGCATCGGAAAACGGAAATTGTATCAAAGAAGTATCTAGCGAAAGTGGCATCGTTACGTTACCGAATTCAAAGGAATCTCTTACTGACGAAATCGGAGTCGTTTTGAATGCGAATAATTTTGACGGCAATAATTCCAAACCGGAAAATTACAGCTCCGAGATGTTCAAGGAGAGCAGCGAATTTAATTATCTGGATTCTAAAAATGGGATCGGTGACGAATTGAGCAAAATGGATTTTTTTAACGTTAATGAATTAAAACCGTCAGATTTGAAGCCACCAGAAAGTAGCAGCGATTACATGACGTGTTCAGGAAGTAGTTTATTAAACAAAAATATCTTCATTATCAATCACTGTGATTCCAACTTGTACACATCTGACGAATCGTGCATAGATAATAATAAAGTACCAGTCAGCAATACTCTGATAGACGATGCGCAAAGTACAGATCAAAGTTTTATTACAATATCTGAAATATACAAATATGAAGACAGTGACGAAGGAATCTTTTTGTATGAAAAAAGGATCCTAAAATTATCAAGGTAATATAGCAATTTGCCATTTTCATCTATATCAGCTTTCTTACCTACTTTTTTTCTGTACCTTTTTCTCACAAATAATCCATTTCAGTAGTTTTGCAGATAAAAACACCCTACGACTTAAAATCGCTGAAATTGATAACTAGCCCTAGTCATCTTTAATACTTTTAAAACAGATTCCTCCAACGTTAACATGAACAATGTAATGAGTCTTAAATTAGAGTATTGTAATATTTAATGCATCTTCTAACATTTGAGACTCTATCCATCCAAAAGAAAGCTACTTTCATGATCAACGATGCAGGATGTAAAAACAAATCTTTCTTTATTAACTCCTTCGTGGGGCACACTTTTCTCATTTTTTTTGTTTGAAAAAATTTCTTTCTGAAAAGTTCATTCTCCAGATGTTGTAATTGTTTAAAGTCTTTATTTTTTTATTTTTCTATTCCAATGAAAAAAAGACATTTCTCCAACGTTAATATACACACTGTAATGAGTCTCAAATAAGTGTATTGTTACCATATTTAAAGAACTGTATCTTCTAACATTTGAGACTATTCATCCAAAAGAGAACTTACTCTCATGATCCAGGGTGTAAAAAAAATCTTTCATTATTAACCCCTTCATGTGGCAGATTTTTGTTCTGAAAAGTTCCTTCTCTGGCTGTTGTTATTGTTTAAAGTCTTCATTCTGTTATCTTAATTTCCCATTAAAATAAAAAACCGAAGACATTTCTCTAACGCTAATATAACTGTCTGAGTCTCAATAGTAGTGTTACCATTTAAAGCACTTAACATATTTTAACATTCGAGACTCCATACATCCATAAGAGAGCTACTCTTATGAACAACGATTCAGGATTTGACAAACAAATCTTCCTCTATTAGCCCTTTCATGGGGCAGGCTTTTTCCCTTTTTTTTGCGAAAAATTCTGAAAAGCTGCTCGTCTTAGTTCCTCCTCCAAATGTAAATGTGTAAAGTTTTCATTCCGTTATCACATTTTTCCATTGCAATAGAAAAAACGTGCATGTTAATGTTTAATAATATTTTTAGTGATTGCAAAGGCAGTACAAAAACATTATATCCTATAAAAATGTCTTCTCTAACCACTCTTCATGATCAACGAGCTTTTTTTATTAATCCCTTTATGTAGTGGATAATTTGTTCAGAAAATTCCATTTTCTTTTGAAAATCTTGATAATTATTATCAGGTTGTAATTGCTTCATTCCGTTATCTTATTTTATTTTGAAAAGCTTGATAATTATTATCAGGTTGTAATTGCTTCATTCCGTTATCTTATTTTTAGTGACTGCAGTGGCAGTATAAGAACATTATCCTCAAAAATGTCTTCCTTGCCAGACACCATTGATTATGATCCAGACACATTGAGAAGAGAACTTATACTTCTGGGTTACAAACCACCTGGTCCAGTTACTGTAACAACTAAAAGGGTTTATATGAGAAAGTTGCTTGAGTTACGAAAACAGCCGCTGCCTGCGACGACAAAACTACCACAATCCTTTATTAATATTAAAAGAGGTAAGTTTTCTTATTATATCAATTAATATTATATCGAATAAATAAATAAAAATCAAGACCACTTTTAAATATCAAAAACGAGACTCTGATTGGTCAATTTTATGTAAACTGTATAAATAAATCATGTCAATTTTGACAATTATTTTTATTTAATATTAATGTTTATTTTTTGTAATCTTTTTGCCAAACAATTAAATGTTGCTTTTAAAAAACTTCCAGTGTATTCTCCCGAATTGGAAAAAACTCTCAAGGATTACAAATGGGCTGCAGATCTCTCGCATTACAGACAATTAGAGGAAATAGTTGTAAAAGAATTCAGCACTCCATCCATGGAAAGAAAGTGGCGCGAAGGTCACAGTAAATCGTCCTTTACTTATTTGCTATTAGATCCAAGAAAAACCGATAATCTTCCATGTAGAGCAGATACAATGGACATAAGAGATGTGTGGGAAACTTTCCTTTCGGCCATCTTTTATGTGGGAAAAGGTAGGTTCCGTAATTAATATCAAATGTGTGATTAACTACTGTGAGTTTTATATTTAGTTTTGCATTAAAATAAAATGCAGTCCAAATTCATTGAGAGTTCAAGTAATTACACGCTTTATATTAGCTTGACTCGTATCTATCTATCTATCTATTATTATTATCTGTCTATGTAACGAATTCTTTGGACACGATTTTCAGTCACTTAAAAACATCGGATAGACTTGAAACTTTGTATACTTCTAAAGGACCGATAACATTACAATAATTTTATAAATTTATTCAAAGATCCTGGCCAGGATCAGTTATATTTAAAAAAAAGAGTTTTTATTTGGATTAAAAATGACTTATATCCCACATGAATTTAATTTAAATATATGGCAACACTTAAACCACTATCTATTATTTCAAAAGTCATAGAAAAAGCCATCAACATCGATCTCATGAAATATCTGATCTGGAACACTCAGGAATTGTCAACGATAGGCAATATGGTTTCCGTCATCAGAGATCAACTGGTGATCTGCTCGCTTACGTCTCACACATACGGCAGCTATCTATTGAAAAATATGGTGAAACTTTAGCCGTGGCATTAGATATCTCCAAGGCATTCGATAGAGTTTGGCAACAGGGTCTCCTCGCTAAGCTTTCATTTTATGGCTTACCCCCTCAGCTTTGTTTCTTGCTAGCTAGTTTTCTCTCAAGCAGGTCTCTCCATGTGGTGGTTGATGGAATTTCATCTGATTCTCTACTAATAAATGCTGGTGTGTCGCAGGAATCAATTCTAGCTCCAACACTATTTCTACTTCACATCAACGACTTTTTGGAAACAACTTCATATCCAGTACACAGCTTCGCGGATGATAGTACCCTCCATACCGATTTCTCTTCCAGGGCCCCTATATCTACCCGTGAAACCAGAAATGAACGAGGAAAAAATAACATAACAACATAAATATGGACTTGGCAACCATTCTCGAATAGGGATCCAATAACTTGGTAGAATTTAATGCAAATAAAACACAAGCATGTCTTTTCTCTAGAAAAGCCGATCTGACTGTGCCCAACATAATATTGTCAGGAGTAACCATACCACTTAAGTCATCTATCTCGATGCTTGGTATTACTATTAGCAATAAGAAAAATATATCCTTTCTTGGGAAAATCACATGAGGTCCATTGCCAAATGTGCATCCCAAAAACTTGGCATTCTGTTTCGTGCCAAGAGCTATTTCACTTCCAGTCAGCTGCTTATAAGCTATAAGGCACAGATCCGACCTGTCCTGGAATACTGTTTCCATATTTGGAGTGCGGCATCTAAACTTATCCTGAAACTACTGGATTCCATCCAAAAAAGGGCAATTCGTCTGGTCGGTGATGCCTCGCTTACAAACTTGCTCACTTCTCTGGAACACCGTAGAAAAGTTAGTGATTTGTTTCTATTTTATAGATATTTTCATGGGCGATGCTCTTCTGAAATATCAACAATCGTTTCTCGTTTAGCTGTTTCTTCGAGATTAACCCGTTAAGTTCAGATTTCATAACCCTTTGTGGTCACTTTGGAGACCTACAGAAAATCTCTTTCCAAAGACTCGTTCATCTAACGAACAGCGAGGCTTTGGAACACATTGCCTAGGGAGGTGTTCCCCGAGGCATACAACCTCCAGAAATTTAAAAAGAACACCAATTCCTACCTTTTTTCTTCTCACGATGTTCCCTGAGCATTACAGGATATCCTTTTTCGTGGGAACCAGAACATAAAAAAACTCTCGTAACAGATGTCGCTAACGCATATCACCATTTTAAATCCTAGTCATTTTAATACCTTCTCGCGTTTTTTTATACGCAAATAAATTTTCACAGAATTCCGTTTTATGACAAACTGTTATGACAATTAATACCGAAATGAAGATCGTCAATAAGTAGCAATATTTAAAAAAACCTGAACTAAAAAATGAAAAATAAATAATAGTTTAAAAAAACTAAGACAAACCGAACTAAAAAGTAAAAAATAATTTTACAATCAAAAGCGTGGGGTGCGCCATATCAATTAATATATTTGATAATAAACAGATATTGTTAAAAGTAAAGTCTTTAATAAGAAAACGTAAAAGGCACCTCACGCTTTTGATTGTAAAATAATTTATTAATTATTATTATTTTTTGTGTTCGGTTTTCTTATAAAGCGTGTTGTCTTAGTTTTTTTAAACTTTTATTTATTTTTTAAACAGATATTTTGTTGTAGGCAAAAAAACTCGTCCTTATTCTCATCTGTACGAGGCAGTCGCACTCTGGAGACAAACCGGCGTGGACGCAGCTACGGAAAAACTCCAAACCATTTTAGATATTTGGAAAGGTGGTTCGGGGGTAATATGCCTACATGTTTTCCAGAATGTCATTCCCGTCGAAGCTTATACCAGAGAGGCCGCCATGATAAGCGCTCTCAAGATAGAAAACACTTCGAACGTTAAGAGCGGGGAATTTTACGGGACGGCGTCCACCTGGCAAGCGAAACAAAAAAGAATGTTCGGCACATTCTTATTGTATAAAGCTATGATGATATTTTTGCAGGAAGGAGAGAGGCAGCTGTATGCTAACGATATAGCTACCGCGTGAATTTTAATAAAAATGAAACAATCCTGAGGATTGTTCTTAACGATTTTAAATGAAATTTGATGTTATCAATCTGATTCACTGTCTAGGATATATAATATAAGAAAAGATGTACAAATATAATTTGATGAAAAAAAAATTATTCTATTGAACGCAAAATCAATTATACAATATCTTGATGTGCAAGGATAAATTTATTTACTATCAGTATTTAAATTTTAGATAAAAATTTCAATTCATTTTATTTTTCTTTTGAAAATATATATATTTTTTTGATTTTGTTATTGTTGTTGCGTTCAAGATTTTTTTTTATACATCTTTTCGCAAATAATTGATTTTGTAATCATTCATTATGAATGATATGTTTTTTTATAGGTAGCCGTTGATAATAATTCATTTAAATGTATTATATTAAATTATTAAGTCTGAAAAGTGCATTATATTTATACATATCATATACGTATTTAATATATATTAAAAAAAGCATGTAATAATGTGTTTTATTTAAATATTTCTAACAAATTGGTATGTGTCGTCTAGTGTAACGGAAATTTTTCCTTGCGATTGTGATATAAAATTATTAGAGCCGGCACTCGCATTTTTAACGAATTTATTCTGGTTCCGAGGCCGTCGCTGCTTGTGTTTTATTGCTAGGAGGCTGATACGTCTCAGTTCAACAATCAAAAGTCGATAATAGTTATATGATAAGTTTAATGCAGTTAGGATTTTGATAATTAGTGAGTTTAATTTATTTAATTTGTTAAATTATTTTTCCAGAATAACAGTAATCTTATTTGATTATTTTCAAAGCTATATGCTGTACGTTTTTTTTTTGGGAAATAATGTATATTTTTATTTATTTGTTAAAATTGTTTTTATGTGTAGAATTCGGCATTGACGGTAAGTTTTTTGGTTTTCAATTTTGTTTAAATTTTTAATACCAAAGGCCTTGTTGTTTACGTCGAGAATATTATTGGCAATTATTGTTGTTAGTTTAATTTATTTTAGCTATCGACTTTTTTTTTGGTTGGTTGGCTTCTTTTCTTTGGTAGTCCACTGCTTTTTGGTTTTGTCTTGAACCAATGTGTTTTTTCATGAGGCTTTGGCTTATCGCTGACATTTCGCCATTTTTGGACATATTTCTGGATATACCATTTTCGCCGTATAGACAGTTGGATTATAGCCGTCCCAACCCTTGTGGACTTTTAGTTGTTCAACATTTGAGTTTTGTCATGCAACAACTATAGAGGTATCACTCTCCTTAACACATCATATAAAGTTCTGTCCAACATAATTAGGAACCGAATAACACCGTATGAAGAAGAAATAGTTGGAGAATATCAAAGTGGATTTAGAAGGAAACGATCAACAACAGACCAACTTTTTACGACAACTGTTGGAAAAATGCTAGGAATTCGATAGAGATTTACACAATCTATTCGTAGACTTTCAACAGACGTATGATAGTATCTTCAGAGCAAGCTTATGGTCAGCACTAGAAGAACTTGGAATACCCAGCAAACTCATAAGAATGATTAAAGTATGTGTTGAAGGATCAATCGGTACAATTAAAATAGAGGGACAATACAGCGAAATATTTGATATAACAACTGGCCTTAAACACCTGTCACCAGGTTTATTTAACCTAGCCTTGATAAGACGAACCGAAACACAAAGCAATCATACTTGCTGGTCACGTGATATTGACGCGAGTTTATTCCGCCAGATAGCGTGTTGCTTAGCATTAAAACTCAATACTATAAAGAAATTTTTTTAAATCTAAATAATTGGCCAAGAGATAACCTCAATTTTTTTATTAAAAACGTGTATTACATTCCTAAATTAAATTCTAGTCTAAAGTAGGTAGGTACCTAAATATTTTATTATGAGTCGCGCAACATAAATCTTGTTTTAATATAATTCAAAACAGTTAAAAATAAAGGTACATATAAGCAAATATATTTTGTTGATTTTCTCCTATTTTTTATAAACAAAAATATTAAATGATATAAATACGATAAGATGATTATTAATCAATAGATTTTTTTTATTGATAAAAATATTTTTATTTATGTATAATGTAAAGTGTTTACTTGTTTGTGACAATTGTTTTTATATTATTTACAATAAAATATCTTATATTGAAATGTATAACCTTTGTTATTTATAAATAACCAATATTTTACTTGAAAAAGGTTCCTTTTAAAAAAGAATCCATCTACTGGATCCCATGCTAAATGAATAGCTTATAGAATGTATTATTCTGATGGCTGTTAAATAACATACAAAAAAAATGTTTTACTGATAAACCTTTTTTTATGTATAATGTAAATTTTTTTTTCTTATAGGTACCTATGTGAACTTTTGAATTTAAATTTTTTTGTGTTACCCTCATTTATATACATACCTACACATAGTCACGCCTTTAATCCCTAGGGGTAGGCAGAGGCCACTTCCTTTCACTTGCTACGGTTCTTACACACTTTTTACGCTTCTTCTACTTTCATCGGCGCTATCACACATGCTCGTCGGTGGTTGGTACTCTTGACCTGGTCTTTCTTCAAAACAATGTCGATCTGATGAAGATGCGTTCGCCGAGGCCGACCTCTACCGACTCTCCCATTCACACTCGCCTTATAAATATGTTTCGTCAATCATCTTTAATACCACAGCGTTCCCTTATCTCACTTTTTCTCATTTTATCCATCAGAGTCACTCCGGATGGACTTCTCAGACTACTCATCTCCGCAGCAACGATATTATTTTATGCTTCTTTTGCCAAACCCAACGTTCACTACCATACAGTCGTGCCCCTTTTGACACGTTATTTATTTATTACATTTATTACATACTAATTGCATGGCTCACAGAATAATACATGAGATTAATTGAAGTTTCTGATATACTGTGTAACGATCTCTTTCAAAACCAATGAAACTGTCCAATCCATCAATAAGTTGAATGTATTGGCTAGTCGCAACATGATTATAAGTGGCGACCTTATAGTAGTACAAACTAGGGGTATATAAAAAATTTTTTTGTTCTTACAGGCATATTAAATCTGATTTGTGAGAGGAGTTCAGGAGAGTTGACTTTATGATTCAGTAGTTTCAAGAGAAATATTATACGGTGCCCCATTCATTTGTTTCCCTGCTAACACCCTTCGCTCAATATCACAGTCATACTTTCCGTCTCTTGTAAACTTTGAACCCAAGTACACAAACTTTTTTACTTGTTCCACTCTTTCTCCTTCAATCAGCACCTCGCAGTTTGACATGCTTTCTTTTCATTTAAAAACCATTACTTTCGTCTCGCTTGCATTTACCTTCATCTTTCATCCCTTTTATTTTAAGTGGATCATACATAATAATAACCATCGCCTGCAACTTCTCCTCAGATGATGCTAATTTAAACTGATTATCGGCGTAAAGGAGGCATTTGACGATGAAATCATTCATTCTCAATCCATACGCGCTCTCTTTCAAATTTTTTGAACAACCGTTTACGAACAGCCATGGTGAAGCCACACATCCCTGTCTCACACCTCTTTAGATGTTAAACCACTCCGTGTAAGCTCCGGAAATGAAGCAATGGAATTACGCACTTATTCAAATAATATTATATTAAAGCAAAAAATGACACAGCTAAATATTTGTCAAATATTAATGATGAATATGAATATTTTCATTAAAATTAAGTACACTAATGTACTGGGTATTTTAAACTGTAATGAATAATTACAAATATTGTGAAATGCGGTTTTTACATTTATTTTTTAAATTATTAAAGTTTTTTATAAATTTATGTAGTATCATTTGCACTTTCGGTTTACCTAACCGAAAATGAACAATGACATTTTTTTAAAAATGTATAAAACTGATTTTTAAAGTACCAGTTAATTTCGCTGCATGTTATAGGTATATGTGGGTCGATTATACATCAGAAAACAACTACACTCCTGGCTACATTCCTACGACGAGCATTTAATTACATCTGATAAATAATCGTGCATAATCCCATTTCGCGTAATATGCAGATGCTAGTAAAGTAAAAGAAAGAATTATTAAATTTATCCATTCGAAGTGATCACCTATGGACCGGTTTCGGGGTGTTGCCCCTCATCGGCATAGGGTAGGTCTTGACAAACTCCTACCAAGTATACATGAAGGACTACACGAAAAGCGATAGTCACGACATCTATTTTTTCTAACAAGCACCGCCCGGTAAATAACTTCTGAATGAAAGTATTAAAATATAAAAATTATAGGAAACTATAATGCTATTATAGAAAAAAAAATTATCTAAGAAATTCCCTAGAATTACCATTTTCTTATTAAATAAAATAAAATAAATGCTGTTCAAAGTGACACAGAAACAAAAATGCGTCCGCTCGGTAAATGATTAGATAAAAGTTCATTTAAATATACCAAAGTGGTAATCATAACAATGATTAATTTAAAGATAGAAACAATTTCAATCTGTTTATAAAGCAACTAACAGTTAATTTTGCTTTTATGTTGTGTCTACCGTGTTAGGTTGAAGTCAGATTTTTATGTTGAGTTGGTCCTCGATTGATTTTGTTGCAATAATTTACGCGTGAGTATCAAAATATATCCAATTTAAAAAAGGTGACGCCACATTGTGCCCCTCGTACTTTTGTAAACACATGAAAAACATTTCGTGATCTATTAATCTCTTATTTTGACACATTTTATGCTTTATCATAACTTCATAAACATCCATTAAATACTCTACCTCCCAATTTTTAAATAAAATAATAGAGGCTGGAATTATAATATAATAATGCCTTCGTCACTTCAGTCATCTTCAGTGCAACTTGTAAAGTTTACAAGATCCATCAAATTACATAGGTACATACTTAAGAACAAGATGAATTTTTTTTTTATTTTATATTATATTTTATTTATTTTATTTTTATTAATTTTTTATATATTTTTATACACCCTTAATATTTCAGAAATGCGACATATTAGAATGAAATGCCGAAACACTCTCACGTGCCAATTTTTTTCCCTTCTACAGTTCCATTATTAATTGGGTCTCTGATAGTTTTGTAAATAAGCTCGATTGTTTTAACAGTGTAAATCTTTATGTGAATGAAAAAAAAACGTGAGTAAATTAGCAGCCGTACGTGAACGTTTGATTAAGTATTATTAAAAAGTTGACTTGTATACGTTTTTTTTTGGTAACCTGATAAGGTTTGTTATTCTTACCTGTGTTTTAATTATTTTATGGAATCGTAAACTTTGGATTTTTGATTTATTGTTGTCTTATAAAGTTGTAAATTTTGAAGTTTCGATTTATTGTTAGCTGTTGATTTTGATTATATTTGTTATAATTTTGTTATTGAGCTGTGTATTTTGATTTATTGTAGGAGTAAAGTATCCAATATATTTTTGCTATAATTTTATTTATTTGGTTCACCATAATCTTAGTTGTTTATCGTGTAGCTTTGCTAGTGCCTATAAGACCTAGGGGTTTCCGGCTTGAACCGTCTAAGTCGGTGGCGCGGCTCACTTTTATATTTTTTTTCTTCTACCCTCTACGGCTGAGCTCGGGTATAATTTGCCAGTAGAGAGACCGCTGGCAGAGTACTCTTTAGAGAACGAAAAAGACGTGGCAACACGTCAACTTTTAACTTGAGGGGGACACTTTTTAGCGCTAATGTCATAACCGTATTATGTTGACAATTTAAAAAGTCATAGTAACAGCCATAAAAAATCTGTATAGGGGTAACGCAATAAAAATTAAAGTAGAAAAAACTGTTTCAAAAGGGTTTAGAGTGGACAAGGGCCTGAAGCAGGGATGCTGTCTTTCACCGACGCTATTTAAAATCTACCTGGAACGAGCCTTAAAACGGCAATACTGATGAAGCAATAAGGGACCGAATAACCCAGAGACGCAGAGCCATCAGCCTGTTGAATAGTGTACTGTGGGACAAAAATATATCGAAGGCCAACAAACATCGGATCTACAACAGTATTATTAAAAGCATAACCACATACGGCAGTGGGGTATGGCAACTAAAACAGCGCTCGGAAAATACGTTAAGGGCAACCGAAATGGACTTCTGGAGACGCGCTGCGGGAAATTCAAGATTGAAAAGAATCAGAAATGAAAGGATTTAAAAAATAATGGGGGTCAAACTTACAATAGTAGAGGACATTCACGTTGCACAACTATAAGGGTATGGACACGTTCAGAGGATGAATGAGAACAGATTATCTAAGCAAATCTTCTGGACACCACAAGGAAGAAGAAAAAGAGGGCGACCCAGAAAAAGCTGGAGAGAGGTTATCGAAAATCAAGTCCGAGAGAAAGGCCTAGAACAAGATTTATGAATGAATAGGGATCAATGGAGACTGTGGATCGGAAGACGCCGAAGAACGTTCTAACCTTAATTTATATGTATAGTAACAGGATTCAGTTTTGTGTGGCATATGAAAAGTTTAAAGAGAGCCAATTTTAAACAACAATTAAATAACAATATGATTGAATAGAGATTTACCAGACCAGTTTTAAATGAGGTATGACTTGATACCTAGCGCCATTTGAAAAAATTTAAGATAGTGGTATCTGCAGTAGGGAGGGGGTGAATCTGACGTTTATGACATTAGCGCTAAAAAGTGTCCCTCATAAGTTAAAAGTTCTTTCTAATATGTCGCATTTCTGAAATATTATGGGTGGGTCCTTTTCAAATGAACACAGTGTATAAGGTGTTAAAGTGTGAATGTTTAAAAAAAAATGTTTACCTTGTTCTTATGTTTTATACAGAGTGATTCATAACTATAGGGACATAGGCTAGGGGCGGGTGATTTGGACCAAAATATGACGATAAGACCCAGTATGGCTTAATGAAATATTGCTGTGGAAAAAGATACAAGGCGTTAAATTTGAAAGTTTGTTTTCATTTTTTGCTAATAATTTCACTGTAAATTGTTATTAAAATCGGCAGAGAGGCATAACTTTAGACAAAGAATATTATTTTACGTATTATTTTACATTTTGTTCTTTAGGCTTACGAATGCAGACAATAAGTGTTTAATAGGATATTAAAAAACATTGCAGAATTTTTGTAATTCCATTCAAGCAGATTTTAAAAATTCGAAAATACAGGGTGTTTTTTTGAAGACCCAAAAATATGTTCAATTTTTGTTAATCCAGACCTGGATTTTCCAACTGACTGATAGGCAAGTTACTGAGGTAGAAGTAGGAGAACGTATGTACCAAATATCAAAAAAATATAATGTCTAGTTCGTAAGTTATGACCTCACAAAGGAATGAGCAAAATTGATGTAACACCCTATATCTCGATTATAAAAACGTTTAAGTCCCAACAACAATGGAACACCCGGTATAAAAAATATAAAAAAATGTTTCTTTAACTTTCCTTCCTTCACTGGAGACAATTTTCTCGTGGAGGCACACAAAAATAAAGTGTCCATTGAACATAAAAATATTGTTAATCCACAGCATGCCCTGGAAGATAACTGTGAAAAGATTTATGGACTTACACAAATATTCATACAAACAGAAAATCACTTTTTTCGAAAACTGTCATCAAATGTTGACATTTTCTTGAAAATCTCAGTTAGCAAAGTGGCTCTTTTCTGTCACTCAGCTGATAAATACTTTTATGTTCTAGAACGTAAAAGACTTTTTATCTACCTATGGATGTGAAACATGGACACTAACAAACAACGATGAAAATCAATTGAGAATATTTGAAAGCAAGATCCATAGACGGCCCAATACATGAAAACGGTATGTGGATAATAAGAATGAATCACGAAATTGATGCACTTATAGAAGGCGAGGATATAGCAAGATACATAAAAAGTCAACGGATAAGATGGTTAGGACATGTATACAGGATGGGGGAAGAGCGAATTGCGAAAAAAATCCTCAAAACACAAGACCGAAAGAGCGACCCAAGAAAAGGTGGATAGACGATGTGGAGGAAGACCTAAAAACTCTGAGAATAGGAAACTGGAGGAGAATATCGTTAGATAGAATCAGATGGAACATAGTTGAGCAAGCCAAAACCCACCAAGGGTTATGATCCAAAAGAAGAAGAGAAATCCAAAAATGTTCCAAAAAGCAGTCGTCATTACTTTCCCAGAAGAAAAAACAGTTTTTGATTTTTTGGAGCCGATTCCTCCTTCGCTGTCCGCTGTGTTGACTGTTACGACCGGCCCTGTGTCTGTCGGCGTCAGCGAGTCGATCACAATTAGGGGACTGCTTTATTATGCCGGCGCGGCGATTGTAACAAAAGAAAGTACCGGCAAATTCTAGAATACTGCGTTTAATGGTTCCGAAATGGTAAAAGGATTATTCTGGCAAATTGTTTCGAATGGTGACGATTCTTCTATAACGATGATTTGGAAATATAAAAAGGACAGCGGTCGCGAAGAAGTTAGTTTTGAAATTTAATTAGTTCGAAGTCAAGTATTTAAAGTAATTGTAAATATAATATCTAAGTGATTTGTAAAGTAAAATTTATTGTGTAAAAATATTGGAATAAAGATTGTTTAGTTATTGTACTGAGAGTTTAGAATTACAAAACCAAAGAAGAAAATATCGTAACAGTATTTTTGTTTCGGGCGTACAATGGTGTATCCAAGTTTCATCTATATTAATTAATCGTGCAGAGTTAACCTTTCAAAAACAAATATCTAATGACATCTTTAATTTTCGCTTAAACGATTATTAAACAATAACTGCGCATTTAGAATGTTTTTGTACTTAAATGATTTAGATGCAAGACACAAGATAATTCCAAATAGATTTGATCGAAGAAGATCAACTCTTGGCTTATCGAAATATAAAACATTTAAATGACGTATCAGTTTTAAAAATAGACAATCGTGGAACATTTATTCTATACAGTGCGGTCCATAGGTATGGAATAAATCCATTTTTAGCGTTATTATATATTTTATCAAAAAACCCTGAAACAGGTCAATTTTTATTGTCAATTTGACAATTTACAGTATAAAAATATTACCCCCTTCTTGCATCCTCTCTGAATTATAAGCACCCCTCAAAATTAAATAAGAAGGGGGGTCGTGTCGCATCTTGTTTGAAAGGGATTTTCATTATCTGTTCAGCAATACTAATTCATATTTGGTGGAACCATAACTGAGAAAATTTGTTATTAACATTTAAAAATATTGACACTGTAAATTATGTATTCATTGAAAAAACCTGGAACAGGTCGATTTCCATTCTCAATTTGACAATTTACAGTATAAAAATATTACTCCCTTCTCGCACCCCCTCTGAATTATGAGCATCCCCTCAACAATTTTAAATCAGAAGGGCGGTAGTATGGCACCTTCTATGAGAAGGATTTTCAATCTCTGTTCAGCAATACTAAGTTTTTCAAATTTGGTGCAATCATAACTAAGAAAATTTATTCTGAATATGTATTAAATCCGGGACCTGAGACCAGAGCAGCATATGTTGAGGCTAGAAGCATATGCAAAGAGACAATAGAATGTTCAAAAGATGCTCATAATGCCAAAATAAGATCAAAACTTGTTGAATGTCCTTACGGATCCCGTTCATTTTGGTCTTTCGCCAAAGCTGTGGGAAGAAACTTCACTTCCAGCTCTTTTCCTCCCCTAACCAATGAAGATGGAACACTAGCAACGACTGTCCAGGAAAAAGCCAATATCTTTGCGCACCTATTTGCTGGAAATTCCACTCTGGATTCTTCGGGAAAACAACCCTCGAACATTACACCTATTGACAGTCACATGCCCGAGATCACCTTTCGCCAACGTACTATCAGAAAGATTTTGCTGGGTCTCAACACCAACAAAGCCTGTGGATCTGACGGAATCCCGCCAATTGTTCTCAAGAAATGTACCCCTGAACTAACACCTGTTCTTTGCAAGTTGTTCAACCACTCTTACAATTTGGGAGTATTTCCGTCCAATTGGAAAATTGCAAGAGTACAGCCAGTCCCTAAAAAAGGCAAAAAGACCCTACCTAGCAACTACAGACCTATCGCACTGCTATCTATTATTTCAAAGGTCATGGAAAAAGCCATCAACATCGAGCTCATGAAATATCTGGAAGACTCAGGAATTATCAATGATAGGCAATATGGCTTCCGCCATCAGAGATCAACTGGTGACCTGCTCGCATACGTCTCACATATATGGCAGCTATCTATTGAAAAGTATGGAGAAACTTTAGCTGTGGCATTAGATATCTCCAAGGCGTTCGATCGAGTTTGGCACCAGGGACTCCTCGCCAAGCTTCCATCTTATGGCTTGCCCCCTCAGCTGTGTTCTCTGCTTGCTAGTTTTCTCTCAAACAGGTCTCTCCATGTAGTGGTCGATGGAGTTTCATCTGACACTCTACTCATAAATGCTGGTGTTCCGCAAGGATCCATTCTAGCACCAACACTATTTTTACTTCACATCAACGACCTATTGAAAGCAACTTCATGTCCCGTACACAGCTTTGCCGATGATAGTACCCTCCATACCGCATTCTTTTCCAGGGCCCCTATATCAGCCCGTGAAACCAGAAATGAACGAGGAAGAAATGTTAACAATATAAATATGGACTTAGCAACAATTCTCGAATGGGGATCCAATAACTTGGTAGAATTCAATGCAAACAAAACACAAGCATGTCTTTTCTCTAGAAAAGCCGATCTCACTGTGCCTAACATAACTTTGTCAGGAGTAACCATACCACTGAAGTCATCCATATCGATGCTTGGTATTACTATCAGCAATAACCTTTCCTGGGAAAATCACGTGAGGTCCATTGCCAAAAGTGCATCCCAAAAACTTGGTTTTTTGTTTCGTGCCAAGAGCTATTTCACCTCCAGTCAGCTGCTTATGATCTATAAGGCACAGATCCGACCTGTACTGGAGTACTGTTCCCATATTTGGAGTGCAGCACCTAAACATATCCTGAAGCTACTGGATTCTGTCCAAAAAAGAGCAATTCGTCTCGTCGGTGATGCCTCGCTTACAAACTCGCTCACTTGTCTGGAACACCGTAGAAAAGTTGGCGATTTGTCTCTATTTTATAGATATTTTCATGGGCGATGCTCTTCTGAAATATCAACAATCGTTCCTCCATTGGCAGTCTCTTCGAGATTAACCCGTCAAGTTCAGTCTTCACACCCCTTCGTGGTCACTTTGGAGACCTGCAGAACATCACTTTCCAAAGACTCATTCATCCAACGAATTGCGAGGCTTTGGAACTCATTGCCTAGGAAGGTGTTCCCCGAGGCATACAACCTCCAGAAATTTAAGAAGAACACCAACTCCTACCTTCTTTCCCTTGGTTCCCACGATGTTCTCTGAACATTACAGGATATCCCTTTTCGTGGGAACCAGAACATAAAAAAAAAAAAAATAATATGGATGCATACGGATAACGGAAGAAATTAACAACATTACCTCTGAGGTCCTACAAAATGTTGAACTAGAACTCCAAGATCGCCTTGCTTATTGTCAAGGAGTGAATGGTGGTCATTTTGAACATTTCATTTAATTGTAAAATAAATTGAAAAGCACTTCCTAAAAATATTTCCTTCATTCTAAGTAAAGTATAAAAAATTCAAATTTTCAAAACAAATTTTCTCAGCTATAATTGCACCAAATTTTAAAAACTTAGTATTGCTGAACAGAGAATTGAAATCCCTTTTAAAGAAGGTGCAACACGACCTCCTTTCTCATTTAAATTTTTTGAGGGGGTGCTCATAATTCAGAAGAAGTGCAAGAAGGGGGTGATATTTTTATACTATAAATTATCACATTAAGAATAGAAATCGATATGTTTCGGGTTTTTTAAACAAATACATTAATTAGAGTATGAACATTTTACATTTTTAAAATAATTTTTTTCAGTTATGATTGCACCAAATTTTAAAAACTTGGTTTAGCTGAACAGAAAATGAAAATTCCTTCCGAACTAGGTGCCACACGACCCCCCTTATCATTTAAAATTTTTGAGGGGATGCTCATAATTCAGAGGGGGTGCAAGAAGGGGGTAATATTTTCACACTGTAAATTGTCAAATTGACAATAAAAATAGACCTGTTTCAGTTTTCATTAAACAAATACATAATAACGCTAAAAATGAATTTATTCCATACATATGAACCGCAGTGTACATTCCAATCTTAAAAATACACTTAAGACACACACACGCGTAGATCTTGGTCGAATGATTTAACTAGTTTTAGTTGTTTCAGATTTTTAGCCTTTGCTCGAGTGCCAAAAAATGATCACCAAAATACTCCTTATATGTATTGTCGTTACATCAACGGTAAATTGTTTGGACAATGGACTAGCTCTTACTCCCCCTATGGGTTGGATGCACTGGCAAAGATTTAGATGCATTACGGATTGTAAAATTTATCCAGATGAATGCATCAGGTAAGTATTTTAAATGCTTTAGATGTGTAATACGAGGGCAGTTTGATAAGTCAGTGACTTTTTGAATTTCCCGCGCAGTTACTCCAAATGCAACAGTGCTGCCGTCAACTATAATCTATCAGTGGGCAACTTTCTAATTTCGAGCAAGCTACGTCGTGCCGTTGGTGTTTGATAGCCGTTCAAAGCAGACAATCTCGTGAATTTTTACGAAAATGGAAAAAAGTGAATTTCGTGTGCTGATTAAGCATTACTTTTTACGTAAAAAATCCATCACTGAAACTAAGGAAAGACTTCATAAATACTACGGGGACTCGACACCATCAATTTCAATGGTTAAGAAGTGGTTTACAGAGTTCCGTTGTGGTCGCGTACCAGCACTAGTGACGCCGAACGTCCAGGTCACCCAAAAGAAGTGATCACGCCGGAAATCGTCGATAAAATCCATGAAATGATATTGGATGCTCGAAGAATGAAAGTGCGTGAGTTGGCTCATGCTGTAGGTATCTCAACTGAACGGGTACATCATATTTTACACGAATATTTGGACATGAAAAAACTCTGCGAGATGGGTGCCGTGATTGCTCACACTCGACCATAAGCGCAATCGTGTGACCACTTCAAAAGAGTGTTTAGCGATGTTCAGCCGTAATCCGGACGAATTTTTGCGCCGTTTTGTTACTGTGGATGAAACATGGATCCATCACAACACGCCAGAGACCAAGGAATAATCAAAACAGTGGGTTGCTCGGGGTGAACGTGGACCAAAGAAGGCGAAACAGAGTCTGTCAGCCAACAAGGTCATGGCCACAGTTTTTTGGGATGTACGCGGTGTCATTCACATCGATTACCTCAAGAAAGGTAAAACGATCACCGGCGAATATTATTCAAAGCTTTTGAACAGATTCGACGTTGATTTGAAGCAAAAACGGCCGCATTTAGCTAAGAAGAAGAAAGTGCTGTTCCATCAAGACAATGCACGTGTGCACACTTGTCTAGTCACGATGGCCAAAATCCACGAATTGGGATACGAGCTGCTACCCCATCCAGCATATTCTCCAGATTTAGCCCCCTGCGACTATTTTCTGTTTCCAAACCTAAAGAAATGGCTGGGCGGTCAGAGATTTGAGTCGAATGAAGAAGTCATTACCGAAACAAACGCATATTTTGAGAGCTTTAAAAAAACCTATTGTTTGGAGGGAATAAAAAAATTAGAAAATCGCTGGACTAAATGTATCAAGCTAAAAGGTGATTATGTAGAAAAATAAAATGTTTATTTGCGGAAAAAAATTTGTTTTATTCAAAAAGTCACTGAATTATCAAACCGCTCTCGTATCGTACACAGCTTTAATAAATTGTCTGAATTATGGGAGAATCCAGAAATTGTAGAAAATGTAAAGTGTATTTTCAATTGAAAATATGAAACCGTTTTTTTTTAATGAAAAAGTTTTTTAAAAATAATACCCAAATTAAGAGTTAAAGTCGAAACAAATAGTTTGCTAACCTAACAAACCAAACTACAAAGATACAAATTAAAGCAGCAATACTGCATTTTGATCGACAATGCCGCAAACTGCGTATATTGTGAGCCGTATGGAAATGTGCCTTAGGCACATGGAATTTTATTTTAAGGTTAATGAATGTATGGGGTGAATAGTAGTTTAATACGAGCACTGAAATCACTTTACGAGGACTCCACTGCTTGTGTCAGGATAAACGGAGCTTACTCGGAATAGTTTAACATCGAAAAGGGTGTGAGACAGGGATGTGTGTCTTCGCCATGGCTGTTTAACTTATACATAGACGATTATTTAAAAGATTTGAAAGAGAGTGCGTATGGCTTGAAAATATATGATTTGATCGTCAAATGCTTTCTTTACGCCAATTATCAAGTCATATTAGCGTCATCTGAAGAGGAGTTGCAGGCGATGGTTAATGTTATGCATGATGCCCTCAAAATCAAAGGAATGTAAATAAATGTAAGCAAAGCAAAAGTAATGGTTTTTAAAAGAGAAGAAAACATGACAAACTGTAAAGTTCTGATTAAGGAAGAAAAAGTGGAAAAAGTAAAAGAATTTGTGTACTTGGGTTCAAAGTTTACGAGAGATGGAAAGTATGAAAGTGACATTGAGCGAAGGGTGTTGGCAGGAAAAAAAATGAAAGTGTGAATGTTGCGTTTGGCAGAAGAAACATGAAAATAGGATTAATGCTGCGGAGATGAGTAGTCTGAAAAGAACAGCCGAAGTAACTCGGTTGGATAAAGTAAAAAATAGTGAGATAAAAGTCATACAAAGCACCCTACGCTTTTAGAACAGTGGCATTAATTTTCTTTTTAGTTTGATTAACTCTAAAAGCGTGATTTTTAGTTTTTTAAACCATAATTCATTTTTCGCATTTTAGTTCGATTTGTTTTACTCACCCCCTTGCCATTTATCTTTCGGCACGTTTGTCACCTGTATATTGGATTGGGTGAATTATAATATGACATTGGAACTGCGCGCATGCGTTCTATCTCTATCTCTCTTACTCTCATGCAAAGGATCCCTGAAGACATTTATGAATCCTGGCGAAGCTAATCAGGACAATCGGATATTTTAATCGAATTATTGCATTGTCGTCGGTATTTGACAAGTGTGCGAAGTTTAAATTAAGTATGATCGCTTAATCGAGGCCAAAGAGTCAGTTACAAACAAACATACAAAGAGTCAGTTACAAACATACAGGTGAAACTAATATAAGCGTATTAAAAACATAATTATTAAAATCAATAAATAAATTTAAATTGAAAATTGTACCTACCATAATAAAAAAATTATTACGTTTATGTTTACAGTGATAAACTATTTCGCGATATGGCGGATCGTATGGTGTCTGATGGTTATCTTGCAGCTGGATATGAATACATAATGATTGACGATTGCTGGGCTTCGAAAGATCGAGACAGCAATGGACGGTTGCAACCTGATCCAGACAGGTTTCCTTACGGCATCAAAAATTTATCGGATTACGTAAGTACTTTAGATCGTTTTAAAACAATATTCTACCACCACAATGTGAAACAATTTTTAACACAAACATTTCTCAGAAGTAAAATGGCACGTTGATTTTAAAACGGTAGTAAATTTTCTTCCATCATGTCAGGTTTTTTTTTTTACTTAATGTGACACAAAACGAAAATACCAAGTAGGTATCGTTGTTTTTTTCGTGTATGTAACAGATGAAATAATTATTTCGACTCCAAAAGGTTTATCCACCGACAAAAGGCAAGTAACTAGTCGCTCGATAACCCTAGCCAAAGTAAATCTCTTACCTCTTACCTTTAACCAGATACCTGAGATCAGTCGCCTTTCTAAAGGTCCCAATCCTCTAAAACAATTGTGAGAGAAAGACACGTATGAGCTGTTTACACCTCTTGATGCTGAAACGTGTCCAGCCCTTCTTTGACAATTTTCACTTCCTAATCTTCTTCTTCTCATTGCGCCGTCTCCCTTCGAAGGTTGGCGATCCATTTGGCAATAATTACTCGTGACACAGTTGCTCTGAAGATTTCGGATGGTGTTTTACTGAGTGTAGTGCCCTGATCCAGGAAAACATGGAAAGAGGGTTAATGAAAGCCCAACGAGCTCAGTTGACCGTTCATAAGAATTTCTTTGAACCGAAGGAACGTGCCAATGTCAACACGCATTGTTTACGAATTAATTGTATTTATTAAACAACGAATCGTCTAGCAAGTGTTGTGTGTACTGCTTAGTTTGCCTTCCTCGGTTCAAGTTCAAACATTGTAAACAAAACATCTAGTCGTAATGTTCAATTAGTTTAATATAGTATTTAGGAAAACGTTCCTCCTTTTATTCTAACAAGGGTTTCCCGTAACCTTAAGGTGCCTAAGTACAACATGGCTACCTAAAACACTACACTGAGCCATCGGCGTAGGTACTTGAGCCAGGAATTCTGCCTTCTTCCTATAGACCAATTCCCGTGAATCTTTCCCTCGATAATTAACCAAAGTATTTCATATCTATCTCCTCTCATTATATGTCCAATATACCTTAGTTTGCGCTCTTTGATTGTTACCATCAGCTCCTTGTTTTTCTGTATTCTATTGAGAACTTCGGTGTTTCTTACTCTTTCGATTTAGGCTATGCGTAATATTCTCCTATAAAGATACATTTCGAAAGCTTCAATGCATTTTTCCAGCGAGGGGTTGAGGGTCTAGCTTTCGCAGCCATAGAGGAGGATGGAGAATACGTAGCAGCGCAGCAATCGGATTCGAAGACTTAAGTCTAGGTCACGCCTGATAAAGAAGTTATTCACGTCCTCCTGGCCTGTTCAATTCTTGATATTACCTCTTTCGTCGAATCGCAACTATTACACACCAGTGTCCCTAGATATCTGAAGGATGTCCTAATACTACCAATTAATTCATACGGTGACCGTGTACTTTAACCTTTTAATCAAAAGGCTCGGAATTGGGGTACAACTTGGGACACGTCACTTTTGTTCAGTGGTTGCGCGAAACTCGAAGGCTATGTGTTTGCTTGCAGTTTGGTCGACCAGTCGCTGACATTACCTTTCAATTGGAATTGGTCGCCCTTACGATGGTCCTAACCTGCAAAACAACTACTGGAAGCGATTAGAGTAAGATACAAGTAGAGTTTTTATACCACTTTATGCTAAAACGTCATGAGTCAGCAAAGATGATAAGAAGCATTAAATGCAGTTAAATTTACTGACAAGATCTGATCTCAAACCTGATCACATTATCAACTTGTCGACAAAAGAATATTAAGTTTTCACCTCTGCATATTAAACAGTTTGCCAACTGAATGAGTCTGTATCTCAGCGTTTTCTAGCGTGTCTTTTAAAGAGATAACGGTCCACAGATTTGGGAGCTTTAGAGTTTTAGATAAACATTTTATTGAAACATTAACAGAACCGGAACAGAATGCTTGGTTATTATTCAAAATATATTGTGATGGAATGCTTTGAGGAATTCACTTTCTTAAAAACGTGGCGCTTTGTATTTTCTGGGCGTTGAACTAAACAAGATTGTTGGTTCCCCACTCGATGATTGCTTCAAGATCTCTATTGATGGAGTCAATCTGTCTGAGTCTATTTGTATCATTTACCGAAAGTGATCGATAGGATATGAAAGTTGAGATAAGTGTGCTTCGTCTGCGAAACTGTAAATGGGGTTCGTGGTGGTTTTCAAGTGATCGTTGATGTGTAAAAGAAATAGGGTGGAGGACAGGATGGAACACTGGGGGACCCCGGCATTGGTTTTTAACGCATCAAAAGAAATACCGTCAACTGCCACATGTAAGGAGCGATCTTGCATGAAGCTCATGAGCCATCGGCGCAATTTGATTGTGAGACCGTAGGCAGAAAATTTGCTTGATAATGCCTGGTGCCAAACGCGGTCGAAGGCTTTAGATATATCCCAGGCTATTGCACGGGATTCACCAAACTTCTCAATAGTGTTTGTCCAGAACTGAGTGACATAAGTCAGCAAATCTCCAGTAGACCGAAGTTGTCGAAATCCATATTGTCTGTCATGAATTATTTCAAATTTCACCAGATATTTGATGAGTTCGATGTTAATCGCTTTTCTTTAAATTTCAGAACAGTTGAGCTCACTTTTCTACTATCTTGAGCCTGTAGGTCTCTTCTCTTTGTATTTTTTGCGTCCCGTGCAGATTTAAACACGACATCTTGGAATGGGTCAATTTTTATACCATATTTCTGGAAGAATTCTTCCTTATTTATTTTTGCGGTGACATTCCAAATAATTTTTACGGTGCTTTCTTTGTACTCCTCACCGTTACTTTTTTTTCATGTTATGAGCCCAGCCCAGTTTTTTTTACTAAAAATAGTCGCAAAAAGGGTAGAGCTATCGTGTGGCCCGCACTGCGATTATTAGAAGGGGAAGGGATTATAGAAAGGAAATGATTGTGGACCCACTTTTTGAAAAATTGCAGGTCATAGTTCTCTGGAAAAACTGATTTTGGAAGCTTGTTCCATTTCGCAGCAGCCCTGTAAAAGAAGGATTTCTGATGGAGATTGATCCTTGTAGTGTCAATCTTGAGAGAAAATGGGTTATACTGATCAGCGTGCCGAGTTCTTCGGCCGAATGTGGCCAATGGTGGTACAAGAGTTTTTATTTCTCTGAAGCATCTGCCATGGAAATATCTGTAGAGTAATGACTGGTCTGCAACTCTCCTTCTATGTTCTAGAGGGTGAAGGGTATCTGTGAGAGTTGAGCTGTTTATCAACCAAATGGTCCTTTTCTGAATGGAATCTTGAAATTCCGCTCCTATCGGAGATTGGAAATCATCACCACTACTCGGACCTTATCAATCGCCCGCCTGAAAAGTTCTGTGGACGTGCAACCAAACCACTCTCTCAATTTGCGCAGCCAAGAGATTCTTCTTCTGCCAATCGTTCTCTTGCCTTTTATTTCGCCTTGAATAATTAGCTTAAGGATATTATTTCTATCTCCTCTCAGAACATGTTTTAAATATTACTGTTACTAATTTCTTTGGCTTTATTCATTCGGCGTAGTACTTCCTCATTTGAAACTTTGTCAACCCATGGTATTCTCAGCATCCTCCTATAATACCAAATGCTTCTATGTTCTATGTTTTCTGATTTAAAAGTTCAAGCCTCCATTCCATACAATAGAATGAAGAATATATAGCATTTTAGCATTCTGGTTCTTCTAATGTTATGTCTCGGCTGCAGAGTATTTTATTCATTATGAAAGCCCTGTGAGTTTCAGTTACCCATGTGCTAAGATATTTGTAGGAGGATACCCATTCCAGGTTGTCGTTATTAATATTTATATATGGTCTATTGTGATTTGTGCTTTGGTTTTTTGAAGTTGTCACGACTGGTTTTCTTTAGGTTCATATCTAGGCCATATCTCTTGCAGAAAATGCTTGTTAACTCAACCAGATGTTGTAGGTCTTCCAGACTATCGGCGAAGATAACGGTATCATCTGCGTATCGCAAGTTGTTGATTCTTTTGCAAAAATGCCTTCACTATATACATTGAACAAGAGATGCGACAATACACATCCCTGTCTAACACTTCGATATATCTTAATCTCCTCACTCAGATCTTTTCCGACTTTGACTCGTGCTGTTTGGCGCCAAGAAACATACACTCCCAATTTTTAAATCGCGTCACTTCAGTTGAATTTTCACTGATCGCGCTGAATTGCAGCGATATTTCACACCTCATATGGACATTTTTACACATGAGTAACATTTTTATTTCTTACTCGACCAATTCCAAATGTTTCAAAAATAGTTACAGTGCAACAGAAGTAGCTTGGCGGGCGAAGAAACACAAAATCTGCGCACAACGAACATTCGTCGGCGACGACGAAATTTTCAGTAATCGTGAGTCTCAAGTACAATCGGAGGAAGAAGTTTACGAATGTGAAGTATATTCAGCCGAATATTTGTTATTTTCGAGGCTAGTCGCCCGCTAAGCTACTTCTGTTGCACTGTAACAAGTTATTGACGGATCAAAAATTTCTTGCAGGTGCAATAAATTAATACATTTTTTAGATCCACAGCAAAGGTCTCAAATTTGGAATGTACGCAGATTACGGAACGCTTACTTGCGCCGGCTATCCAGGAAGTAAATACTATCTCGAAGCCGATGCTAACACTTTTGCTGAATGGGAAATAGACTACTTGAAGTTCGATGGCTGTTATTCGGATTTTATTTTCATCGATAAAGGTCTGTTCCCCATTATTATTTTGGAACAGCTAAATGGAATAAATTCATTATTTTAATTATTGTAAATATTTATAAAAAATCCGAAACACGTCAATTATAAAATGACATGCTTCATTGTATCCCCTTCGAGTGATAGTTGTATCTCCCAATGTTTAAATGAAAAGTAGGGCTTGTGATGCATCATTTAAAAGGTCTCTTCATTTTTATTAAAAAATGTTGTTTTTAAAACTATCGCAAAAATTAACAATAAAAAAAATAAAATCATCCAATTGATGAAATTCGCTACAAAACTCTAAAAACTATTAATACCGTTTCTTGATAATGAAATAATAAGCAAAAACCATTTTAATGTTTTCCTTTTTTTTGACAGTATCAATAAAAAAAAGAAATAAAAAGTTACCATGTTCATGACAGAATTGATTACACCGCCTTAGCAAATTTTTACTAAGTTTAGAGTTCACATTGTCTGGGTACCCGGACACAGGGACATACCAGGCAACTGTAAGCCGGACGAGCTAGCAAGAGAGGGCACCACCCTCCCAGCTGTATCTATCTTATCTCAGCAAAAAGTACCGATTGCAAACTGCCGACTCCTCCTGCACAACAAAGTAATTGAAAAAGCCAACTTGAGGTGGCAAAATGAAGCCACATGCAAGAATCATCGAAACAGATTTGGCCTAAACTAGATCTACGTCGAACTAATGATGTTTTAACTATATCTAGGGAGTCCATTGGAAATGCACTGGGCAGGTGAATCCCATGCACGGCGGATGGAAATCGTAGAGCTACGACACGACTTCTGTAGAAGCTGTCACGATGAGGAAGAGAACGAAACAATGGTACATCTTCTGCTTTTTCTGTCTTTGGCAGAAAACGGCTTTCTATACTAGGGCAACCGAACTTTGATGACTTATCTGATCTCAGCTCAGTAAGCATTAAAGACCTTACACTTTTTATTTAAAGTTTCAACTAGTTCGCACGGTAGAGGGGAAAGACACCGCCGTCCCTCCGAACCGCCGTTTTAACCTAACCTAACCTAGCAAATTTTTGTGAGATTATAACTACATGACAGTACCTACTTGTCAGTGTTAATGTCGTTTGAATTTGGTTAGCTGCAATTCAGAAAAATAAAACATGTTTTGTTTGAGTGCACTTTTACACTTCACGAACGAGCTAATCGTCAAAATTACCGCTACTGGTCTATAGACAATACTCACAGGATGAGAGAATATACGCAATACCCCGAAAAGGTTAATGTTTGGGCAGGTATAGTTGGAAACCATGTCATTGGTCTCTTTTTCATTGATGGCAATTTAAAGATAATTATTTAGCAAAGCTCAAAAATAACGTCGTTCCAACTTTGGCAAACTCACATTCTGATCCAGCAAACCCACAAGTTCCAGTGAATATAATATGATTGCAGCAAGATGGAGCACCGCCACATTACCTAATAATTATTGTCTGGCAGTGCCTCTATCTAGTTATGCGAAATAGGTAGATAGGGAGGCGAGGATCGATAGAAAGGTCAGTACGAGCACCTGATCTTACGCTTCTTATAATCACGTTTGTGATTAGTTTGGTCACACGACAGATATTGAAGTAAAAAGAATTGACTATTTAAGATTAGCTATGGTGGCCGGCTATGCTCATGGAATTTTTTTTTGCAGAGGTGAACAAAAACTTTTATGGAGAGGTTATGAGCCTGAAAGCTCAACGTCTACTGTGAGGCTACCCTGACTGTGTCAGGTCTACATACATACATAATGTCACGCCTTTTTCCCATAGGGGTAGGCAGAGACCACTTCCTTCCACTTGCTACGGTTCGTACACACATCTTTTGCTTCCTCTACTTTCATCAGTGCTCTCATACATGCTCTTCGGTTGTTGGTACTCTTGACCTGGCCTTTCTTCAAAACAATGTTGATCTGATCGAGATGTGTTCTCCGAGGTCGACCTCTACCGATTTGCCCATTCACACTCGCCTTATAAATTTGTTTCGTCAATCTTCCTTCATCCATCCTTTCTACGCGTCCAAACCATCTAAGCATTCCTTTATCTATCTTTGTGACCACATCTTCTTTTACACCACAGCGTTTTCTAATCTCACTATTCTTAACTTTATCCAACCGAGTCACTCCGGCTATACTTCTCAGACTACTCATCTCCGCAGCATTAATCCTATTTTCATGCTTTTTCTTCCAAACCCAACATTCACTACCATACATAAGTGTAGGAACCAACACACCTCTATGCACCGCCAGACGTGCCTTTTTTGAGACTTTCTAGCTATTCATAAAGCTATGCAGTGCCCCATTCATTTGTTTTCCTGCCAACGCCCTTCGCTCAATGTCACTGTCATACTTTCCATCTCTAGTAAATTTTGAACCCAAGTACAGGTCTACTCACTAAAAATTACACCCCTATTTAGGTCCGTCTGGCTATTGCCTTCGATGACACTTGGGCCTGTTGGCCCATTGTATTTTGCCTATGTGATTTTATATCATTGTACCAAATCCAGTACTTTCGTACCTTGTACAAGTTTGTACAATTTCTGTGCTGGGTGGGAGCAATATAGTTCTGGGTCGCTAGATAGCTGCCCAAAAATTGCCCGTCTTTTGCGGTCCAGTGCCCTGCAATGCCCAGGGAGTTGATAATAAACAAAATTTATAAACAACATGAAATCGCGGTGAAAAAAGAAACTGTATTACAGTCGCTCTCCACGACTGTCGGAGCAATACTACTGTTGCGTTGAATCAAGACAGCGCGTTGAGAGAAAACTTACTACTGCGCTGACTCGAGACTGCGCAATGAAAATAACGGGGTACCAGCCGAAGATATCGCGGGTAAGGTGAAGATAAGCGGGTTCTGCCTGGGGCAAAACGGTTTTAACACGTTGGTGTGCAGGGACTGATCGTAGCGGGATTTAAAAAAAATTTAAACGAAGTGTTGCGATCTGTGATCACAACATAGATCATTTTACGTAAGTTTGCTTCAGTACTTTTTTCTCTATCTTGTAAAATAAGTGGTAGGGGTGAGTGGGAAAGCTGATTCAATAAGACAGTTATAACTTTTGTACCGCTTAATAAATTTTAACAAACTTAATATCATTTAAAAAAAGGAATTTAATGCCTAATAAAATATATCATCGTTTTATTCCAGTGGATTTAACGATTTCTAGGTGGCGTTGATTGAACAATTGTTTTGTTTTTAACTTTTTCTGGGAATCTTTAAATGCGATGCTCTATTTTTTATTCATTAACTTAAAATAGCACGAAATTTAAAAAAAAATGTTTAAAACCGCATTTTAATATCCATTTTCTAAGCGAAGATACGAGAAAAAATAGGTATAAGGGGATCGAATTTTATACTTAAGTATAGTAGGCGTCCGGATTTTATAAATTGTTGACAACTTAAATATAAAATTAATGTAGAGTGAATTTATGAACCTGTAATGGTTAGTAATTTAAAAATACGTAATGCCTCACCCCTATTTGGGTCTGTCTGGCTATTGCCTCCGGTGACACTTAGGCCTGCTGACCCATTGTATCTTGTGGTTTTGTATCATTGTACAATCAGGAGCCCCTTGGTGATTCTTAGCTGATTCCTGTTCATCGCCAACAGTTCTGACGTGTTTTTCCGAAAATCTTTTTGCAAGTTCGTCTGCTTCCTCATTACCTGCAACTCCCTGGCGTCCTGAAACCCATAACAGTTTGACGTGATAACGGTCTACCAGCGTTATCAGTTCATCTTTGCAGTCCACGAGTATGGGGTAAGGGGTGATCCGGCCCTGTGGTGCTCCCTGCACAGGTCTAAGGCTGTCTACCACATGATTTCGCCCGGTTTCCTGTAGGCTCCGTTAGCTACAGTGCTCCCCCACCATGCATCCATCAGCACTGGTCACCTGACACTTTTAATTGTGAGATTTTTATTCACCCCTTACGACAGGCAGACCATAGCTGGGATCTATTCTATTTTATTTTCCCCGTATCCCCAGGGGATGCCTTACACAAATAGTGAAGCTTACGACAGTCAGCTTTCCCAAAATTTCCGCAAAATTACGTAAAATGATCTGAAAATTACAAATATTTAAATTTTTTGGTACTATTACCGTGCATTTATTATAGAAAAATGATGTTTTTGTGTTACATTGTGAACTACGCCCACTAGCGGTGGAGTAGGAAACTTTAAAATAATTTCCAGCAGTTTCTCGTATGCGAATGTGTAATACAGATTACCGATTATAACAATGACATTCAACTTCAGAAAACAGACTAACTAACTGCCGTGAACGGATGCCAAATTATATATTAACGTTAAAACGAGAAAATACTGGAAGTTTTCAAACATATCCATATTCGTGATTAGTCGGGAAGGTACTGGAACATCCTCGTCATTGGCTGTGACGTCACCGTACCACCCAGTTCACTTACTTAACATATTCCAAAATCGCAAAATCGTAACATCTATAATGGACATGATTTTTTTAGGATACATTGAAATGGGAAAATATTTAAATGCTACCGGACGTCCAATCGTCTATTCATGTAGCTGGCCAGCATACCAAGAACCAAACAATATGCAAGTAAGTACGTAATAATTTTTCAAATATCTACCAATTACGAAAAAAAATTGTAGTTATTAAAGGTGACGTACAATATTTTTTTCAGTCGAACTATACGGCGTTGGCGGAGACGTGCAATCTTTGGAGAAATTGGGACGACATTGATGACGGCTGGGAGAATGTAACAGGCATACTCGACTGGTTCAGTACGAACCAAGAACGTCTGGCTCCATATTCGGGACCCGGTCATTGGAATGATCCGGATATGGTAAGTTTTAAACTAAGAACGCTACTACATGCCTCACTAATGTTGTTTGCTATTTTTTTTAGCTTTTGATAGGAAACTTCGGATTGAGTTACGAACAAAGTAAAGCCCAAATGGCAATTTGGTCTATAATGGCGGCGCCTCTGATAATGTCAGTCGATTTACGAACCATTGAGGATAAAATGAGGGACATTCTTCTCAATAAAGATGTCATAGCTGTGAATCAAGATCCGTTAGGAATCATGGGACGATTAGTATTGAAGGTTTGTATTAAACATTTAATATGTTTTTATTTTTACCAAAAATAAATACGTTATTTCAAGATTTGCAGACGCAGCTTTTAACAAACCATTCCACAGCTACGAATCAACATGTATCACGCAATGCAAGTTGACACAGCTCCAATATTAAGAGCCTATTCCAAACATATATAAGTCTCATGGATTAAAAAACACTGCGTGGTCAGCAGCAATGCAGTTCAGACACAGCTCCAATATTAAGAGCCGTACTGTCTATTTCAAACATAAGACACATGGATTAAAAAACACTGCGTGGTCAGCAGCAATGCAGTTCAGACACAGCTCTAATATTAAGAGCCGTACTGTCTATTCCAAACGTAAGACACATGGATTAAAAAAATACTGCGTGGTCAGCAGCAATGTAGTTCGTACACAGCTCCAATGTTAAGAGCCGTACTATCTATTTCAAACGTAAGACACAGCTCCAATATTAAGATCAGTACTGTCTATTTCAAACATAAGACACATGGATTAAAAAACACTGCGTGGTCAGCAGCAATGCAGTTCAGACACAGCTCCAATATTAAGAGCCGTACTGTCTATTTCAAACATAAGACACATGGATTAAAAAACACTGCGTGGTCAGCAGCAATGCAGTTCAGACACAGCTCTAATATTAAGAGCCGTACTGTCTATTCCAAACGTAAGACACATGGATTAAAAAAATACTGCGTGGTCAGCAGCAATGTAGTTCGTACACAGCTCCAATGTTAAGAGCCGTACTATCTATTTCAAACGTAAGACACAGCTCCAATATTAAGAGCAGTACTGTTTATTCCAAACAAAAGACACATGGATTAAAAAAACACTGCGTGGTCAGCAGCTACAGAAGATGCTCTCCTATGTATTTAAATACTATTTATTGCCAACTGTAATGGCTTAAACAACAAAGTACTGGGACTGGTACAATAAAGCTACTTTAATTTCTAACTCATTTTGACTCATTTTTAAGAATACGCTTAGAATATGGCTCGTTGATTTGGAAATAATTTTGATTCGAAATTGAGATTCACAACACACATTATGAAATCTGCATCAGCTGCTAAAAGAATGCTTGTTATCTTTACTTAAATGTGAGAACACGTTTAGAATGTGACTTGTTAATTTGGCATTAATTTTCAAAATTAAGTTTTTAAGGTACATAATCAAAACTGAATCAGCAGCTAAAAGAATGCTTGGCCAATTTTTTGGAGACTGCAAAGTCTTAAAAACTTGGAAAACCTCATTGCTCTCTTTACCTCAAATGTGAGAACAACCCTTATAATATAATTGATTTGGCATTAATTTTGATATAAAATTAAGTTTCTGAACACACAATATTTAAACTGCATTAGAGGAAAAATAATGCTTCGCCTGATTTTTAGAAACTGCAAATGATTTATAGGTTGTTGTGCTTTACTGATAATCATAACCTTGGTCTTAGAAGTATTCAGGCGCATGTTGTAATTCATACAAGAATTCGATACTCTCTATTCACTAACCGTTGAAGCCCTTCTGCACTAGTTGACAGCAAGACGGTGTCGTCGGCATATCTAAAGTTATTGATATATTCTCCATTTAACATTATTCCATTTTGATCTTCTTCTGCATCGTTAAACAAGCTTTAGGAGTACACATTGAACAATAGCGGTGACAACACATATCCTTGACGTACTTCTTGTAGGACTGAGAATTCTACAGATCTGTCATCGACAACTCGAACGCAAGCTTTTTGGTGTCAGTATAGCTTACCTATGATTCGCAGATCTTTATCATCCAATCCCGATTGCTCTAAAATTTCCATTAGCTTCCCATGATTTACCCTATTAAAGGCCTTTTAAAAATTTATAAAACATGCGTAGACGTCCATGTTGACATCTCACGCTCTTTGGATCAAAACGTTCAGGCTAAACAGAGCTTCCCTTGTACCGAATCCTCTTCTAAAGCCAAACTTCGACTCGCTAATATTTCGTTCCAGTTTTGGATATATACGTTCATTGATGATTCTTAAGACCTTCAGCATATGGCTCATCGAGCTAATGGTTCGGTGTTCTGCGCAAGTTTTAACCTTTGATTTTTTTGGGATTAGAATGACTATCGATATCAGCCAGTCATTCGGAATTTCAACTGTTTTATAAATATCATTAAATAGTGCTGTTATTAATTTCAGATTGGATTCTTCTATCACTTTCAATATGTTAATGTATATGTGGGTCGATTATCCATCAGAAAACAATTACACTCCTGGCTATACGCCTACGACGAGCATTTAATTACATCTAATAAATAATCGTGCATAATCCCATTTCGGGGGATATGCAGATGCTTGTAAAGTAAAAGAAATAATTATTAAATTTATCCATTCGAAGTGACTACCTATGGACCGGTTTAGGGGTGTTGCCCCTCATCAGCATAGAGTAGGTATTTGCTTTTCGAAAAGACAAATCAACAATTCCAACTCTTACCAAGTATACATGAAGGACCACACGAAAAGCGCTAGACACGACATCTATACTTTTTAACAAGTACTACCCAGTAAATAGCTTTTAAATGGAAGTATTACCATATATACCTATGGTATAGGTTAATATGCAGCGAAATTAGCTGGTTCTTTAAAAAATTCTTTATACATTTTTATATTTATTTTCGCTGTCAAGAATTTTTAGAGTTTTTTATAATAGTATTACAAGTTCTATAATTTTTATAATTTAATAATTAATTGAGAGTTGTTACCTTAACTGAGTTTTTACAAAATCTCCAATTTACTCAATTTGCAGAAATTTTAATAAAAAAACTTATTGTCCCACATAAATATTGATAAATGGCGCAAGAAATTTTCTTTGTAGACCTGTGCCAATATTGGTTGGCTGTTTTTTTTATTAAACGTCACACTTGCACATATATAAACTTTAAAACTTAGCAAAACGAGACAAAAGCTGATTTTTCAAAATATAAATACCGTTTTAATTGTTCTTCTTCTTCTTCCGTAGCCTTACAACCCAGGGTGGGTTTTTGCTGCTTGTACTACTTGCTTCCATCCATTACGGTCTTCTGCAATTGCCTGCCATCTATCTACTTCGATTGCCAGAGTTGAGAGATCCTTCATTATGTTATCTCGCCACCTTAATTTAGGCATTTTCCTAGCGGCCTCTTTCCTTGAGGGGCCTCCTCCCATACAGATTTAATGAGTCTTGTGTTCTGACTCCTTTGTATGTGGCCAGCCCATCTCAGTCTATTTGCTTTTATTTCTTGTATGATGTCCGGGCTATTGTACAACTGGGCTAGTTCAGCGTTAGTTCTTAGTTACTTCTGTAATGGCCTGTTTCCGGTTCGCGGTAGGGACCGTATATTTATCGGAGTATCTTCCGCTCAAAACGTCTTAAAATTAGAGTATCATTTACGATCATGGTCCATGTTTCACATGCATATGTTACAATGGGTCTGGCGATGGTCTTATATAAGATGATTTTTGAGATTCTAGAGAGGTGTTTGGACATGAAGAATGATCGTAAGGCGAAGTAGCACTTATTTACTTGTGTAATGCGATGTTTGATTTCTTCATGCATGTTGTTGTCCGCTGTTAATATTGCTGCAAGGTATTGGAAGTTTTGTAAATGCTCGAAGTTAAATTCGCCGATTGTTACGTTTTGAAGCAGTCGATCACGTGCAGATTTTAATTGTAGTGTATCTGAAAGACAACGAGTCCTAGAATTTGATTAACAGGCCTCGTATCTATCAATATTTATGGAAATTTTTATAGTTGAGCAATACTCGTTAAACCACCCAAACCTACCGAGTAATTTTTGAATTTTTCAGAGATATAAAATGGACATTTGGACTAAGAAATTACAACCCAAAGATGACGGTAGACATCCTTATGCGATCGGTATATTAAGTCACAGGATAGATGGATACCCTTACAGACTAAATTTTACTTTAGCAGAACTTAACATCACCAATGCTAATGGATTTATCATTAAGGTAAGCAAGAAAGTAGAGTTGGAAGGTTGTGGTCGAAAAAATGCTGGTTCTTATGAAGAATAGAGTGAATAAGTATACAGGGTGTTTCAAAAAAAGGTGATCCCGTCTCTGGGATAGGTAGAAAACTGAAAAATATGTAAGCTTGGTAAAAAAATTCTTAACGCCATCCGTATGCAAGATAAAGTGTGTTAAAGAAAAAAAAATTTATACACATTTATTACGATTTTGCCGAAACTACTGGAAACATTGCAATGAAATTTAACACGAATATTTTTTTTTTACTGAAAATAGTCGCAAAAAAAGTAGACCAATCGTGTGGGCCGCGGACGGCCCGCACTGCGACTATTAGAAGGGGAAGGGATTATAGAAAGGAGATGATTGTGAACCTGCTTTTTGAAAAGTTGCAGGTCATAGTTCTCTGGAAAAACTGATTTTGGAAGCTTATTCCATTTTGTAAAAGAAGGATTCTTGATGGAGATTGGTCCTTGTAGTGTCAATCTTGAGAGTAAATGGGTGAGACTGATCAGCGTGCCGAGTTCTTCGGCCGAATGTGGCCAGTGGTGGTATAAGAGCTTTTAATTCCATGGAGCATCTGCCATGGAAATATCTGTAGAGTAATGTTTGGTCTGCAACTCTTCTTCTATGTTCTAGTGGGTAAAGGGTATCTGTGAGAGTTGAGCTGTTTATCAACCGAATGGCCCTTTTCTGAATGGAATCTAGAAGACGAAGAGAATGCCTTGGTGCTAAACCCCAAATGTGCGAGCAATACTCCAGTAGAGGTCGGATTTCAGCCTTGTACGTCGTTAACAGTTGATCAGGAGTAAAAAACTTTCTAGCTTTCCACAGAAAACCTAGCCTCTGACTTGCTGACTTTGCGATGATAGCAACATGGTTATGCCAAGACATATTATTGGACACCGTGACTCCCAAAATATAGATGGAGGGACTTGATTCAAGGGTATTTTCGGACATTGTGATGGAGTGATTTGAGAAATTTACTTTCTTGGAAAACGTGGCGCTTTTTGTTTTCTGGGCGTTGAACTGAACAAGATTGTTAATTCCCCACTCGACGATTGCTTCAAGATCTCTATTGATGGAGTCAACCTGTTCCTGCCTGAGTCTATTTGTATCATTCACCGAACGTGATAGATAGGATGTGAAAGTTGAGTGGCCCCGTCACTAGGATAGGTAGGAAACTAAAAAATAATTGGGGTTTGCTTAGTAAAATGTTTTCGTAACGCTAATTGTATTCAAGGTAAAGGGCGTTGAAGAAAAAAAATTTGGTTATTAAATCATAATTTTCAAATCAAAATATTCCTAAAACGGTACACAGTATCGATATTTACCAAGAGTACCTTTTTTGTGTAAAATTGAATGATGTTTAAGTTCACTTGAAATTTTGATTAATAAATCTAACCTTAAAAAAGTTGTGTTTAATACTACTTGGTACGAACCGTGTAACTAGCGCCCTCTATGAGAGTCAGATATAAAAACAAATTCATGGGTAGTATCAGCTTCTAATACATATTCGTATAAAATTTTATTACAATGTTTCCAGTAGTTTCGGCAAAATCGTAAATGTGTATACATTTTTTTTCTTCAACGCCCTTTATCTTGAAAACCCCAATTATTTTTCAGTTTTCTACCTATCCTAGAGACGGGGTCACCTTTTTTTAAAACCCCTGTAATCGTTAGTTTTTTGAGATAGACATTAAAGAGATGAAGGACAAACTTAACGAGTACTTTTTCAATCTTCCCTCGTACGAATTTTAAACCGAACATGTGTAAAGGTTGCTACGAGAAAGTATTAAAAATAATGTCAAACGTTTTGGTCGCAGAATATAAACAAATAAAATTACGGTAACAAAGACATCGTCTGTAAATTGTGTATGATCTCAGTTAACCTACAAACAAATCCTGAAGATACAGATTTCCGATAGTATTCTCCGAGACTAACTTAAACATGAGTGTACTTTTTTACTAAAATTTCCGTATGAAAAAAATAAATAGAAATATTTAATAAAAGAAAACAAGTCTTTTTTGTCTTATAAATAGCATAGCAACAATGAAACAAAAAACGTAATACGCGGGTTGTTCGTTTTTTGATACTCATTTTGAAAAATTCATTCTGAGAGTTTTTAATTATGAAAATGAATATATAATATAAATATATATATATATATATATAGTAGCGGTTTTCCTTGACTTCAAACGTGCCTTTGAAACCATTGAAATCGTCAATTTGTTTGAAAAAATGAAATACTATGGGATAGGTGGGACTGTAATAAAATGGTTCACAAGCTATCTCACCAATAGATCACAGAGGACGAAAGTGAATGGGAAAATATCATCTAATAGGGATATAAACACGGGTGTTCCTCAAGGCAGTGTTTTAGGACCTTTTTTGTTCATACTCTACTTGAATGATATAAAGACTATTGGTGATATTGAATTCATGAAACTTTTTGCGGATGACACACTTGTTGCAGCAAGTGATGAAGATCTGAATATTGCTATAGAGAAAATGAATGGCTACCTGGAAAAAATATCCTTGTTTCTGAACGTGAATAAATTGAAACTTAACCATCAAAAGACTAAAGCTATGATTATAACTTCAAAATATAAGCACAATCAAATAAATGTCCAAGATTTGAATATAGAAATTTATGGAAATAAAATAGATATAGTAATAGAAACAAAATACCTTGGTGAAATTGTAGACAACACACTTGATTTCAAACCACATTTTAACTATATTTACAAAAAAATTGTTAAAAAACTATATTTTTTCTCGAGAGTCAGAACACATTTATCATTCCAATCTTCTACCACGGTTTACAGAACAATCATACAGCCACATTTCGATTATTGTTCTAGTTTGCTTTCTCTGCTAGATAATAATAGTGTCTCCGCATTGCAAAAACTGCAAAATCGTGGAATGAGGATCATACTTCAGTGCAACAGATATACCCCTGTTAACTCTATGTTATCAGTTCTTGATTGGATGGCAGTAAAACAGAGGATATTATATTTTTCCCTGATACTCATTTACAAGGTGGTTAATTGTGAACTTCCAACTTATCTCAATGAATTCATAACATTTAATAACCAAATTCACAACTATGAGACTAGGGGTAGGTTTGATTTTCATATTAATCGTACTAGAATGAAAAGAACTATGAATTCATTATTTCACCAAGGTTTAGTTGAGTACAATAAACTTCCCATGGAAATCAAGATGAGTCCATCTATTCAAATATTCAAATCTAAAATAAAAAAATTAATTATTGATTAGTTATTTACTTATATCAACACTTACATTGTATATCTATTGTAGTTACGTATTGTGTAATGTTAAATACCATGTTCACATTTTTTTTTTTTTTTAGATTAGTTAGTTATCTATATATATTTATTTTGTTTTTATTAATGATTTTACATCATATATTTTTTGTAGACTAGGATTTCCTATTTAATAAAGATTATTATTATATTATTATAATTCCATTAACGCTCTGTATATTAGTAATATTTGCTGCGTGATAATTGACAAGAGACTTTTATTTTCAGGTAAGATTAACGAAGCATGTGTGACTAACAAGTGCGCACTCGTGTTTAACCAGCTTCCCAAGGGATTTTTTTTTCTTTTTTTTTATGCCCTTTGGTACCGAGTGGCTATCTCATCTCTTCTAATCCATACTGGATGCATAAGTTAAAGAGTACAGACGATAGTGTGCAGCCTTGTCTCAGCACGCTACTAATACAATTATTGTAGAGAACACTATGTACAATTGCATTAAAAAACAATTTTTTTAGGACCTTTTCGACAAAAACCAATTATTGGGTACATTCGCTGACGATGAACAAATTTTCACAAGGATAAAACCTAGTGGTAAGTTTTTTTTTTTTTAATTATTCAATAATTTTTGATCTACCGAAAACACGCTTTATAAGAAAACCGAACTAAAAAATAATAAATTATAATAATTAATAAAAAATAATAAATTATAATAATTAATAAAAAATAATAAATTATAATAATTAATAAAAAATAATTTTACGATCAAAAGAGTAGGATACATTATATCAATTAATATATTTTGTGCTATCGGATAATACAGGATTAAACGTCTTGAAAGTTTTATCAAACAATAAATGGGGTTCAGATAAACAAACTCTCTTGCACATATATAGGTCTGTGATAAGATCTAAAATTGATTACGGATCCCCAGCCAGTAATGCCAGTAATACTACTCAAAAACTCCTTCACGTCATACACAATACCGCTTTTAGAATTATACTGAGAGCCTACATAACCTCCCCAGTTCAAAGATTGTATTGCGAGGCAGGTGAACCAACACTAAATGTCAGAAGAAAAATCATCATCATCATCATCCAGCCTTATTCTCTTGTCCATTGCTGAACGTAGGCCTCCTCGAAATATTTCCATCTTTCCCTATTTTGCGCCTCTGCGATCCAGTTCGTGGTTATCCTTTTGAGGTCATCTGTCCATCGTGTCGGTGGTCTACCCCTGCTTCGCTTATCCGATCTCGGTCGCCACTCCAGAACTTTCTTTGTCCACCTTCCGTCCTTCATTCTAGCCACGTGTCCTGCCCATCTCCATTTCTGCTTTGTAATTCTCTCTATTATGTCCTCTACCCCCGTTTTTCTCCTTATATCCTCGTTTCTGACTCGGTCGTTAAGGGAAAGTCCTAACATGGATCTCTCCATTTTCCGTTGCGCTACTTGTAGTTTTTTAACTATTGTTTTTGTTAAGGTTAGGGTTTCAGCCCCGTATGTCATAACTGGGAGAACACACTGATTGAAGGTCTTCCTTTTCATACTTACGGAAATTTCTGATTTAAATATGTCCCTAAGCTTCCCGTACGCTGCCCATCCCAGAGATATTCGTCTGGACAGTTCGCACGTCTGGTTGTCCCTGCCGATCCGGATTTCATGGCCAAGGTAGGTGTATTTTTCTGTGATTTCGATGATTTTGTTTTCTATTTTTACAGGTTCGCTTGGTACTAGGTTGGTTAACATTTTTGTTTTGTTATAATTTATTTCCAAACCTGCTCTTTGTGTTGCCCATTGTAGATCTTTTAGCATTTCCCTGGCTTCCTGCATGTCATCTGCCATTAGAACTATGTCATCCGCAAATCTTAGATGGCTCAGTCTTTCCCCATCTATCATAATTCCCTTATTTTCCCAATTCAGAGTTTTGAAAACATGTTCCAGGACCGCAGTGAATAGTTTTGGGGATAACGTATCGCCCTGCCTGATTCCTCTTTTTATTTTTATTTCCCTTGACGATGTATGCAGGTCAATTGTTGTTGTTGCGTTTTTGTAGATATTGTATATAATGTTAGAGTATCTTCCATCTATTCTGCATTCTTTTATTGCTCGTAATATTGAAACTAATTCAACGGTGTCAAAGGCTTTGTAAAAGTCCACAAAGATTAGGGTAAGCGGTTTGTTGTATTCTACTGTTTTCTCGATGAGGGTTTTTATGCATTGCAGATGATCGTTAGTCCCGTAGCCAGAGCGGAACCCTGCTTGTTCTCTAGGTTGGTAGAAATCCAGTTTATTCTCTAGCCTGTTGGTGATTATACGGGTGTAGAGTTTGTACAGGTGGTTGAGAAGGCTAATGGGTCTATAGTTATCCAGGTCTGTCATATCGCCCTTTTTATGAATTAGGATAGTAACAGAATTGTTCCATTGGTTCGGGATGGTTTGATTTTGAAGGCATAAATTGAACAATTTTTCTATTGCCTCAATAAGGGCAGGACCTCCATTTTTTATGGATTCTATCACTATTCCATCATTGCCAGGTGCTCTATTGTTTTTCATTTTCTTCAAGGCGTGAATAATTTCTTCCTTAGAGATTTCGGGGATGTCCTCAGATCCTTGGTTTGTAATTTTTAGAGATGCGTGTTCATCTGGTTCTAGCTTTAGTTTGTTTTTGTATAAGGTTTGATAGAATTCTTCAACTATGTTTAGCATCTTTTCCCTGTTTGATTCTATTTTCCCATTTTTATCTTTCAGATTTATGATTACTCGTCTACCTGTCGTTAGTTTGCGTCTCAATACTTTCATACTTTTATTGTTCTCTATAGTCTGCATGATTTTTCCTTGTTTATATTTCCTGATATCATTTCTGATAGCTTTAGATATTTCTTTGTTGGCCTTATTTATTTCCTGATGATTTGAATTTTTATCTTTTAAAAGTAACCTTCTGTTTTCCATTTTCGACTTTGTCGTTGGGGTAATTCGTTCTTCTTTCTCGTTACTTGGGCAGAACTTTTTTTGGGCATCTTCGATTGCGTGGATTATTGAGTCATTCAGGATATTTAGATCATTCGTTGGTGTTCTTTTTAGTGTGTTCTCTATGTGTTCTTGGAACTTTTGTTCGTTCGTGGGTTGTCTCCAGTTTTGTGTTTTTCTTTTTGTCATCATTTTACTTCTCTCTTTCCTAGTGTTTATCTCAATATGGGCTCTAATCATTCTGTGGTCGCTTCCTATTGTAAATCTATTCAGTACTGTCACATCTTTAATAATGTACGTCTTGTCGCTTATTATGTAGTCGATCTCATTTTGTGTATTTCCGTCCGGGCTCTTCCACGTCCATCTTCTATGAAGTTTTTTGTAAAAGAAACTATTCATCTGGAATAGGTTGTTCTCCATTAGATAGTTTACTAAAGTCTCGCCTCTTTGATTTCTGCCCGGGCTGCCAAAATTTCCTAGAGCAAATTCAGACGGATCAGATTTTATTCCAGTTTTGGCATTAAAGTCGCCACATATTATCGTGAAATGTGTATGGTCTTGATTTAGTGCCTTTGTTATTTCGTCATACAGTACATCTATTTCTTCTTCTGTGTGGTCCGAAGTTGGTGCGTAGATTTGTATAATTTTTAGGCTGTATCTTGGATTGAGTCGAAGTATCAAATATATCACTCTCGTTGATATGGCTTGTATAGTGCTAATATATTCTGATACGTTTTTATTAATAAGAAGAAAAATACTGTCTCTTAATCATGCTACATCAGTTGCTGTTTATAACTCCAAACCTGTCTACAACAACTCTTTCACCAACAGATACTCATATATCCCTGATAAGAGAACTATATCAAAGCCATATTACCATATAGTTCGCAACTATTTAGAAACACTGCACAACTTTATCTATCCAGTCATGTTACATTCATTTCTTGAACACCCCCCACCATGGACTATATATCTGCCCATCTGCAACACAATTATGACCAAGTATAATAAATCTGAAACAAATAAAGACTTACTCAAGCAAAGCTTTTACCAAGAGTTGACGATTAATTATGATAACTATCGTGTAATTTATACTGATGCCTCTAAAACCAATGAGGGGTGGGATGTTCTTTCATTAGTTGTAATATAAATAACTTACACCAATTTAAAATTTCTCCTTTCGCTAGTATATTTTCGACGAAGCTATATGCCATTTATCGTGCGATACAATACTTCAACCTAAATAAATATGCTCATACCATTATCTATACTGACTCATTAAGTTGTCTGCTCAGCCTACAACGAATCTACCCAATGGAACAATTGATAAAATATGAGCTGTTTTTATCCCAGAGTTTCCAAAAAGTGCTACAATTTATGTGGACCCCATCGCATACAGGAATCCTATGAAACGAAAAGGCCGATTAATGTGCGCGTCTAGCGATCAACAGTGTTAGTGCCGAGTTATGTCTACATGTACCAGGTACTGTCTTCCGATTTAAAATCCCATTTAAAAAACATAGTGATACGAGAGTAGCAACAATCTAATAATAAATTTAAAGAAATTAAAAATGACATTTCTGCAAATTTTCCTAAAATACAATCGAAAGTCTCTTCTTCTTCTTCTAATTTTTAGAGATCTAGATGATCTGTTGATTCCAGACTTGCCTCTGTAATATTTCCTGAAATGTTGACTGCCAGCTGTCTCTCCATCTCCTTGGTGGTGTTCCGGGTGGACGGGTCCCTGCTGGTTTTCCCTCTAGTACAATGCGTGGTAGTCTATCGTCGGTCATTCTCTTTACGTGATCTCTTCTTGTTTTCCTGGCTATTGTTCTCAGTACTGACATTTCGGCGACTCGTAGCATTCTTTTGGTCTTGTTGGTATCCTCTCTCGCTTCTATACCATATGTCATTATTAGCCTGACGTATGTCTTATATATTTTGATTTTACTCTCCTTTCGCATATAATGATTAGCCCATACAGTTTCCCTTAGACATCCTGATATTATGGCTGATTTGTTAATTTGGTTTCTCAGGCCCTCTACCGGGTCGTGATCGCTGGACATATCTATGCCCAGGTATCCAAATTGCATGATCTGCTCTATGGGTTTATTATCTATTACCAGCAAAAGTATCAAGTCACAATCACTCGTCTGATATTGGGTCATACACGTCTTACAGTTATTTAATGACAAAGGATGAGCCTCCAATCTTCGATACTTGTGATGTACATCTATCAGTAAAACATATTTTGTTAGAATGTAGAAAATTTCATCAGCAAAGAATCGGTTTTCCTCAGAACATGTTTTCTCTGTTAGGAAAAATTAGCTGTATACCGCAGATCATTACTTTTCTAAGGAATTATCAATTAATCAACCGTATCTAGTGTTAAATTGTCTAAAGCTTAAATATCCATATGAATTTGTATTTTAGGTTCGATTAAGTTAGTTATCTATGTTATCCAATGTCGCTAATCACTTGATGGATGCGACATAAAACCATAAATAAAAAAAAATTAATATATTTGATAATAAACAGATATTGGTAAAATTAAAGTCTCCAAGAAGAAAACGTAAAGTTATCATAAGAAGCACCCCACGCTTTTGATTGTAAAATTTTTTTTTTTTTATTTTTTAGTTCGATGGTTTTCCTTTAAAGCGGGTTTTAGTTTTTTTAAACTATTATTTATTTTTGTTATGTACATGTAAAGTAATGAAAATTTACCGTTATTGAATTTATTTACAATGAATATTGTAAAAAGAGATATATGCAGTGAACACTATGTTTAAGATTTATATTATTGCATGGATGCACCCAGTAACGTCGTTTTCTTTTTTTTTTTGGACAGTAATAAAAGAGTTGCCACGTCATCACTTTCCATTGTTGCCTATACAAATCGTATTTTTGTTTCGTCGATTAGTATGTAAAATGAAACGGTTTCGTTTTTGGCAATTTATTGTTTCATGTTTTATGTTTCATGCTTCATCTTTCAGGTTTTATGTTTCTTTGATGTGCGGCCTCCCTTAGGGGGCTACCTGCATCTGCTAGATTGTTAGGTCAAAGTAAAAATTAATTTCATTAAATTATGTATTACCTTTTCTACGTATAAATGATTAAAAATTCATTTTTGATGATTCAGCTTTCCAAAAATTATGGCATAAAAAAAGATGGTACATTTTAAGTTAATCAGTCTAGCGTACGTAGCGCCCTCTGTGTGCTAGACCCCAAACTGATTAAAGATTATGATTTTCCATCGCAAAAAAGCTCTGTTCACCATTTTTTGTAAAAATATTTAAAGCGCAGTTAAAATTATAAAAATATTTCTGCTGAATATAAGCCTCGCGTAAATTCACCCACAAAGCTCGGTCTTGAGCCGCCTGCATCCAGTTTGTACATTACATGTACGTTTCAGATCGTCCTACCATGTGGCTGAGGGTCATTCTCTACTTCTTAGGGCATCCGCTCTTGGTCTCCATTCCGTAATGCGTTTTGTCCATCTATCATCCGTCATTCTAGCGGTATGTCCTGCCCAATTCCATTAATTCCATTAATAAATTTTATTAACTCAGTAAACAGGATAGTTGTGCAACGTGTCTATCCATCCATGGCTCTACAACCCTGGGTGGGTCTTGGCCGCCTCAACATTTCTCCTCCATTCTCTCCGATCCTGAGTGGTTTCTTCCCAGTTGAGCACCCCCAGGGTTTAAAAGTCCTAGTGGATATTCCGCCATCGAAGTTTTGGGCATCCAAGTGGTCTTTTGTTGTTAGGGGTTTCTTTCCAGATCATTTTAATAAGCCTTGAGTCATTACTCCACTGGACATGTCCCAGCCATCTTAATCTGCTTGTCTTGATTTCTTATACTATATGTATGTATTTTCCCAAGGATCTTTCTTTCAAAACGATTGAGTAGTAACGTGTCTTGTACGGTCACGGTCCATGTTTCGCTAGCATAAGTTACAACTGGTCTTATAATAGTTTTTATATATATATATTTATTTTTGTTTGTTTGGTCAGGATTCTTGATCGTAATAATTGCTAGGTTGCGTAGTAACATTTATTTCCTTGTAGTATGCGCTGTCTTATTTCTACTTTAACGTTATTATCTGATGTTAAAAAGCTGGTTTGTTGTTGATCGTTTCCTTCTAAATTCACTTTGGTATTTCCAATCATTTCTTCTGCATACGGTGTTATTCGGTTCCTAATTATGTTGGACAGAACTTTATATGATGTGTTAAGGAGTCTATAGTTGTTGCATGACATTCTATTTCCCTTCTTATGTATTGGTATAATAACTCCTTCTTTCCAGTTATTTGGAATCGATTCCTGTTACCATATTTTTTTATGTATGTAAGGTAACGTGTACAATTGTTAATTTCTTATCGACATGTGTCATCTAGTAGAGACATTATAAAGCACCTTGTACACTTCTACCGACAACAGATTTTAGCTAATAAAATAATAACAGTCGGTGCTTTACATTTACATATTATTCATTTACATTATTTACACTCTGGGTATTTGAACTGTTAGTAATGAGGACAAAAAAATGTTAAATCATCTCTAATATTCAAATAAAAATAATCGTAAACAAATAATATAAAAAAACTTCATGGAAAACCGTGTGCAGCAGTGGCGCGCTAGAATCGAATGGACATTCAAAAATTTATAGTATGTGGCGTATCAATAGAAAGTTTGTTGTAGTCATTAGTACAGCGATGAGGCTTCTTTAATCGTTTATTTTGTCAGCGTCTTCGTATACGACACATTTAGAAAGTAACACTCAACCGGGAAAGTATTTTACTTTTACTTGTGTGTTCGTTGCCTGTAGTGTCGAACGAATAAATGCGTGAGAGATACTTACGACATGCACATATGTTTACATAATTATAAATATAAATCATCGATATAGAAGTGTATATTTTCGGTATTTTATATTCGAGGAAATCTTACTGGGTGTCCCATATTACACTGGAAAACAACTGCTGAGGCAGATCTGATGCTTCTAAAAATGACTCTCTTTTTTTACTAACTTATGGCATCCTTTTCTCGAAGCAGAGGCCATTTTCGTTCCCCTATAACTTCGTTGTGGATAAAACTAGAAGCCTGAATTTTCAGTAACAAGCAGGCATTGTATAAACACGGTATATTTAAAATTTCATTCAATTTGCACCAGTAGAATTATAACTAGTCAAAGTTGCTTAATTTTGTCACTCACTGACTGACTGACTGACCGATCATCAAAACTCTAAGGCACTTCAACCAGACATAAAAGCTTCAAATTTAGAATACAATTAGTACACACACACTACACACTATCACACAGACAAAATTTGAAACGCAGCATTCTCCTCCAGCACCACATCTCGAAGGTATCTATACGATGGCAAAAAACGTACAAAAAAATGGAAAAAACCAGGGATCGGATCAGAGTGTTTAGGTGTTTTGGTGATGTTAGAGTCATGCCATATTCTATTGTCATGGCTAGTCGTGCCTGTTGAATGCGCCGGCGGATTTCTTTTTTGCTGCTGCCTGTGTTTTCAATTAACGATTCGAGGTATACAAAGTTTTGCACTACTTGACAGCTTTCAACTTGGGATTTTTGAGGATGGATGTTTATGCGGGGGGTCAAAAAGATAACTATGAAAATGCACCTTATTGCAATTGTGAGCTAGCGTATTTCCAAGAAAGTCTTTGACAAAGTTTTTGAATACCAACCAAGCGCTCTTTTCGAGTTCTGTTAATACATCGATGAAATCGTCAGAAATATCGGCGAAATGTTGATTTTGTTATTTGTAAAAAATGTTAGGCGAAAAGGAAACACATTAAGTACTCTTTTTCATCTATATTAGTTATAATTACAATCTTTTTAATCGAGTCACGCTCTGCATGCGCGGTCAGCTATTTAAAAATTGTGAAGTGTGTTTCAAAGTTTAATCGTATTCGTCGGATATACGGGGTTTGTTTAATTAGTAACGGGAATTTAAGTTTTTTCACTTATTCCAGCGCTCATTCCAATCCCCGAAACACTTCTGTAACTCAATCTTCTGGAGATCGTTTAGCTCTTTCAGCGATGCTTATAAAACTAAGGCCCTATAAAGTTCTCTTCTCTTTATTGTTGAGAACAAACAGAATCACAGGGGATCATATCATGTGAATACGGAGACTGGAGCATCATTAAAGTGTTGTTTTTGGCCAAAATTTCACGAACAAACAATAAAATGTTAGCAGGTGTAAAAACCATGCATTTTTTCACCAAAAATCCGGGTGGTTTTGGATTGTTTTACGCAAACGACGTTCATTGCACAATTCTTAATTGCTCGCATTTATTGATAAATAAAATAAATACCATGTCATGGACTACATTCACATTTTCTTTGGAAACCAAAGTTTTGAGGGCTCCTGCACCTAGTGCGTGTTGACAGGACCTTCTTTCCAGTTTGAAATCTCGTGACCAGTTCTTGATTACCTGGTACTTAGGGGCAGAGTCACCCAATATTTCTACCATGTCCTTATAAATTTCTTGCGGAGATAATCCCTTTTTACAGAGGTACTTTATCGCACCTCTTATCTCAATTTTGTCCATTTTTATAAAATCGCGCACACCTCAATGGAAAAAAATTCATATTTAACTTACACGAACTGATGCTCTGGTGCTAGGTTAGGTTAGGTAGGTATCATGTGAGTGGGGCGTGGTCGCCCCGCCACCGCGACCATTAGTAGGTCTATTGTGGCTCACCCCTAAAGGTTACAGTTCACCGCACAATCCAGCCCTTCTTAGGAAGTGAGATTTTTTTGAAATCAGTAGGTTCTAGGTTGCTGTAACCAAATATGTTGAACCTTAATCTTCCAAGTCCGGGGCATAAACATAGTATATGTTCAGCAGTTTCGTCTTCCACGCAGCAAAACCGACAGTCCGTTTGTTGGTTCAGACCTATCTTTCCGAGGTGGTATCTTAGAGGACAGTGTCCTGTGAGTGAGTTAACCCTGGTATATCAGACCAGTACGTGAGTATTTTCCTTTCCGCCCAGTCCGAAATAATTGTTTTGGCGGCACTTGTGGTGGCTCCAAAAACCGGTTCTGGTCCAGTGAACGCAGATTCGGCCCCCTGTTTTGCAAGGGTGTCGGCTTTTTCGTTTCCCTCCATCCCCTGATGCCTAGGTACCCACAGTAGGGTCACCCTGTTGTTCGCACCAAGGTACTCTAAGGATTCCATGGCTGTCTTATATTATACTTATGTTTTTGTTTGCTAGAGGTCCGTTGGTCAACTCTCTTGCACACAATTCGATAGCGAAGACTTTAGCCTGAAAGATTGTAGCATACCTGCCAAGACTGGTAGATATTTCAATCTTTGGTTTCCTGCTGAAAACACCGGCCCCAACTCCATATGGGGTTTTCGAGCCATCTGTGTACATTACGTACTCAGTCTCTGGGAAGAGGATTTCTCCCCTCACCCATTCGTCTCTCTCCGGAAAGAGGACTTTTAACGACTTTTCTACATATATTTTTGCGGCTAGCAAGTCAGGAACCATCCCGAGAATTTGGTGGTTTTTTGTTTCACTCAGTGTCCCGGAGTACCCGAGTTGCCCTACATTAATTTGCCTTTCCAAAGACAGGAATCTGTAGAAGACTATCCTGGCCTCCCTCTCTAAAAGAATATCTAGGGGAGGAAGATGTAGGAGGTATTCCGTTGCTGCCGTTGGTGTGCTGGACATAGCTCCAGTTACGGCCAGGCATGCCAGCCGCCGAAGGCCAGCAAGCTTTGCTCTAGCTGTCTGTTTTAACCCTTTGGTCCATTAGACTACTGAACCATACGTGACCGTAGATATTATCATTGTTTGATAAATCCAGTAAATCTGTTTGGGGTTCATTTCTCAAGATTTGCCACATACTCTTCTGAGATTCCAGAGAGAAAACCTGGCTTTGTTTATTGTTTTTTCCAAGTGGGCGTTCCAGGTGAGTCTTTTATCCAAAACCACACCCAAGTATTTCACTTGCGTCGTAAATGGAATGCTCTCTTCGTATAGGACAGGCTGCCGAAGCTTATCTAGCTTTTCCTTTTTGTAAAAGAAATAATTACAGTTTTCCAGGGGTTGACAGACATCTGTTCCCTCTCGCACCATCTGTACACAGTGTTGAGGGCTTCTTGGAGGATATTTGCGCTGGTGCTAATTGGCACACACTAATGTCATGAAAAAGTTTTTATTTGCATTTGTCATTCAACGCCAACTATGTTAAGGACAACAATTCGTGAACTATCCTCGAAGTGGAGGATATTAGAATAAAACAAATCTTTAATGGAATTTCAATTGTCAGTGTGTCTGAAAGACAACGATTCCTAAAACTTTATTACCAGACCTCGTATGTTCTGTCCCAGTATAGGACTCGAATCAACAACCTTTGCGTTGGAAATTCGTCCCACTGAGCCACTTATTTTTCAACATCGTTCGGTATAATTATACGGGACGTCTCAAACGAAGCAACTAGTCAATACTTAAAAAAAATTAGAATTACAGAACTCGAAAAGTGTGTTTCTCGTGTTATTTTAAAATTGGTTGGTTTTTTCGTACCGTAAAATGTTTATCTTGTTTTATTATAATTTTTATCATCGTTATCAACGAAACATAATGATTTCTATGTCTCATTTTTATTACAAATTGAATGTAAGGAGAGAGATAGAGAAAGTGTGTGAGTGCGTGTGTTCGTGATTAATTTGGCGTTTAAATTTGAACAAAAAATATCAGCAGTTTCGTATAATCGATTGTTTAATATCGGCTCGGACGTCAAAAAACTTTTATTGGGCGCAATAATGATCTAAAAAAAATTATTGCACATTTTTTTCCAAAAAAAAAAACAAGTTAATCTAAAAATTTTAGAATAAACATTCCACACGTTCAACTAATTCTCATTCGGATTTTAATAGCCCCATGACGTTTACCGACGATTTGCCGTTGACCATTATTTTTTTTAATCACTCCACAGACTTTTTAATATTTACTCGATCGAAACGAAATTTCATAAATATCTTAATAAAAGACCGTATTTTTTAACACAACTAAGATGCAGCAGACATAAACAAATACACCGAGCAGGCACGTGAACAGTAATATTACCAAGACCACATTAAGGAATTCCATTATTTTGTACCGTAGTTAATAAAATATTTAAAAGTATATAGGGTGAATCACTACCAACGGGACGGAGGATTACAGCGAAAGGGTAAATGTTTTAAAAAAAAGTTTACTTCAGTAGTTTGTAAATAGACAAAGGCTACATTTTAAAATTATTTTGAAATATACAGATTGTAGATTGTAGGGTGGGTCGTGAAGGCCATGCTGCCTATCAAGCACTTCGACCTATCAGATCTTTTGTGCATAACCCTTAATCTATTCGAGGCCCGGGGTTCCGAGACTTCGGGTAAAGTTTATCAGTTTCCTGGGGGCTAAGTTTCTGACATCGAAGGGCTTTGGGAAAGCCCCTTCCAGAAACTTGAGCCTCTTGCAGAAAAGCGCTGGGCATTCGCAAAGCAAATGTTCTGCAGTTTCAGCGAAGTTCTCGCAGTAGCGGCAACTATTGAAATATACAGGATGATCCAATTAAGTGTAAAATATAAGGTATAATTTCCCTATACTCTGATTTCAGACGTCGTGACCCCTTGAATGTATGCCCGAGACAGTCATGCTTGTCCAGGTTTCTCTGTCTTCAGCAGTCCGCATCACTTCTTGTATGGAGAGGTTTGTCCATGATTTTATTTAATCGATATATCTGTTCGGTGATCTTCGTCTCCGGCGCCTTCCTTCAACTTTCCCCTGGATGACTTGTTTTCTAACCCATCTCTTCGAATGACATGGCCAAAGTATTTGAGGGTGTTTCTTTGGATGTCTGGTAACAACCGTTCATTTTCCGCAATTCTTAGCTCTTGAAGGATTGAAGCGTTTGTTCTTCGGGCCGTCCATGGAATTCTAAGCATTCGTCTATAGCTTGTCATTTCTAAAGCTTCGATTCGGAGTCTACATGCCACATTGATAGTCCATGACTCGAAGCCGTAGGTAGCGATTGAGAATACAAGGGATTTCATGAGGCGTTATTTTGTAGCTTTACTTATGTTGTGATCTTTCCATACTTTAATTAGTTTGGCTAACGCTGCCCTTGCCGTCCTTTTTATTTCATTTTCAGTGCCACCTTTGTTCGTGAGTCGTGTCTACTTTTCTTAAAATGTGATGTTTTTAAAAAAAGTCATTATCTACTAATCTAACAAATTTTAAGTCTAAACAGTTGGGTATTAGTTGTGTTGTGATCACAGATCGCAATACTTCTTTTTAAATTTTAGTTTTTTTAATTTTAATCGCTTTGCGATGCCAATGTCTTGAAACCGTTTTGCCCCAGGCAAAATCCGCTCCCCTTCCTCTTACCCGCGATGTCACCGACAGGCACGCCGGCTAGCCTGGTTTGCAATGCGCAGTCTCGAGTCGGCGCAGTAGCAAGTTTCCTTTAAAAAAACGGCGGCTTGATTTAACGCAATACTAGTATTTCTTCGACCATCGAGAGCGTTACTTGTTCCTTTTTTTCCACGACACTGAAGTAAGATTAAATGTTTGTAGAGCTCGTAGGGCCTTGTGTGCTGTTTGAAGAAAAACATAGTATTTTTTTATTTTGTGTTAAATAAAACGTTAAAGAAAACCAGCCGAATTGTAATTACTTCCATTTCACTATATCGAAGTTGAGTATTCATTCCTCCCGCGTAGAAAAATAAAATTAAAAACCCCCGATTTCTACAAGTTAAATGTATTCCATGATTAAGTATTAAACATCTCTTTACAGAGTGTTAAGAATTTACTGCTTTATTAACATCATTTATTATGTAATATAGGGCTTACTTTAAATGGAACACAAGTCAGTTTATTTATAATTACTGTCAACCAACCTAAAACTGTATTCTTTAACTCAAACATACATACATACATACATGTCACGTCTTTTTTCAATAGGGGTAGGCAGAGACCACTTCCTTCCACTTCCGCTATGGTTCTTACACACATCTTTTGCTTCCTCTACTTTCATCAGTGCTCTCATACATGCTCGTCGGTTGTTGGTACTCTTGACCTGGCCTTTCTTCAAAACAATGTTGATCTGATCGAGATATGTTTGGCGAGGTCGACCTCTACCGACTTGTTCATTCACACTCGCCTTATAAATTTGTTTCGTCAATCTTCCTTCATTCATCCTTTTTACGTGTCAAAACCATCTAAGCATTTCTTTATCTATCTTTGTAACCATATCTTCTTTTACACCACAGCGTTCTCTTTATCTCACTATTCTTTACTTTATCCAACCGAGTCACTTCGGCTATACTTCTCAAACTAATCATCTTAAACATACATACATACATACATTTAGTATATTACATTATTTTTCTTATCTTTACCCTCCATATTAAAATCATTGAATAATAAATAACCTAATAAAAGTGGGCTATCAGCTCGAGGCCACTTTTTGACAGACAAATAGAAAAAGCCATGACGTCATCTATCTGCCAGTGACGTCAGGTGAAGCAAAAAGATAAGTTTGTCCCCTACTAAATGTTGCTCAAAAAAAAACTTCTGATATTTGGTATAAAAAAGTTAAAAAGCCAATAAACGTAAATTACGAATCACCATCTAGGATATTTATATTTTTTTTACGATTTTCCTATTCAAAAAAATAATTTAATTGTGATTTTTTTTTTAGGTGGTACTCTGTTAGTTGCATCTCCACGAAAATAATGGAAAATTTACAGACATCCATAATAAGATAAATTAGGAATATAATAATTGTAAGTTTTTGTATAAAATAAATAGTTTGCGCGAGTTAGTTTCAACAAAGTGTATTTAAACTACAACATACAAGGTGGTCCGTAGATTGTAGGGGGTAGGGGTCGTGAAGGCCATGCAGCTTCTCAAGCACCTCGACCTATCAGATCTTTTGTGCATAAGGTTCGTAAGTAATGGTCTAAAGTGAAATGGAAGATTCTCGGATTCTAAATATTACGATCTGACGCAATTTGCTTTAATAAAATATTGATAAAATATATATATATATATATATATATGAATACTAGGTTTTCTGTATAAACCGCGTTTTGAAAATTTGTTTTCTCGACGTTTCGGCTCACGCTTTGGAGCCATTATCAAGAGTTAGGTTAGGGTTAGAAATGGTGAGGGAAAAAGACCTAAGTCCGGTCTCCAATGAGGTGGACCGACAGATTAAAAGAAACGACGGAACACTCAATGCACGAGGCAATACATCTAGCACAAGATAGATACGCACGGAAACAACAAATTCAAACACATACCTAAAGAGTATCACTACACCCTCCCGAGGCTAAAAAGACTGAAAAGAGAAGAGTGTTTTCTTGAGGGATTCTCCACATTACACCCTTTTAGTGCGAAACTTTCCTGATCGCTGGATTGGTCATGGTAGTTCGTTTCCTTGGCCACCACATAGTCCAGACTACAACCACTTGGATTTCAGTATACGCTGCACAATGAAGGAACTTGTCAATAAATAGTCGAGAAATTGGCAAGAAATCAGAGCAGCAAAAGATGTGTTTGATCCAACGCTATTATTTAATACAAGACGATCTTTCATGAATCGTATTGATAAATGTATCGAGATGAATGGCGGACACATTAAACAATTACTGTAAAATAATTTTGTAGGTTTTTTGTAATGTTGTATTATTTTTTAATTTTTCTTCTTATTTTTTTTTAAATAAAAGTTATTTAGTTCATAATGGTTGTTTTTTTAAAACGTCAATTTAAAAATTAATAAAACATAAAATTATGTAGGTGATTCTTAAATGTGATTATCTCGAAAACTAGCAACTTTTAAAACTAATGATAAGTATTACTTTTTTCCAAATATTGATGCAGTTTTAATATTTTTGAATAAAAAGAGCTATAGCGCTAAGGGTAAAAAATTAAGCGCCCCTTATACCAACAACATGGCTCATGTGGCGCCCTCTAGGAAATACACCGAAACTGATATCATATTATGATTTTTCATATTATAAAACCCCTATCCCAGTAGCGTACTGACATAGTTGGGGGCCCGGGGCGGCTATAGATGAGGGGCCCCTATATATATTCACATGTTTTGCAATGTCAATTTTAATTGATAGTATGGCCCAGCGGACACACAAATAGTAAGAAACAGTTTGAGTGCCTCTGTTATGTTTGGCAACGATTCACGAAAGTCCATTTCCATAATAAACTTCAGCATTTGTAGTAATGTCCATGACGCTGGATCATCAATTTTTATGCCAGAAGCCTTCAGATGCCTTCTGAGCCTCTTCACTTCTGGCAACATTTCTTCTTTCTCTAAATCATTGAAAGTAGCTGTGAACTGACGTATGAGTTATTATCGTTTTATCATTTGATCTTACAAGGTTTTCTGAGCAACAGCAAAGTGTTCATATACATTGTTCATCGATGTTAGTTTTTTTTCAGTTCTACATGAAAGTTGTCAATACACTCTAACATAGGACGCTTCAATTCTTGCTGTGGAGTCAAACCTGCATCCTGAGCTTTTTCACCTGGCATCATCTTTTTGACTCGCTTGTGATTTCTGCTTTCGACGTCAATGTCCATTTCAGCACAGGTGGTGGTCGCATATTCTAAGGCTTTATTCACTAGTTCTTCCCGACTCTCTTCTAAAAATGTTTTCAAGGTTCTCAGCAGACAGAGCAATGTTTCAGTTAACCTCAGCTCAGTTTGTAAATAACCAAGCAAAATAAAAATAATCAATGGAGGCCGTAATGGGGCCTATTTTTTTGTTTTGTTTTTTACATATATTTGTATTTTTTGGCCATTTGGGGCCTATGATGGTGCGGGGCCTGGGGCGGACCACCCCTCCCGCCTCCCCCTCGGTACGCCACTGCCATATCCTCAAATTTTTACGATTGTACATCAAAAATCTTTCGAGTTATTGCAAAAAATATTTAAAGTATATAAAAAAAAAGTAATATTAGAAAATGCAGCGACTTACAATGTAGCTTAAAATACAATATATATAATGCATTTTCTCCAATTATTTCCTTGTTTATTTAAAATAGGTACTTACTTTAAAGTGTGTCAGAATAAACACCGCCTATCTTTAAAAGAATTCTCGTGAGTGGACGATTCCAAAAAAATGAGTCGTTCCTTTTTATCCACTTCCATAAATAACTGGTCCGCAAAACGCCGAAAATGTCTGAAGAAAAAAAAATTATAAATATGACATTGCATTTTCTCCATCGCTTTAAACGAGTCAGCTTTTTCCGGATCACCCGGTATAACGGCTTATTAATAAAATATACAAGAACAAAGTCGCATGATAATGAGCTTGGTTCGTCACAATCAAATCTGGAAATACTTTTAAAATAAACATTGCTAGTTAACGTACACAAAAACAGCGTGATATATCCATAGTACAAAAGTAGAAAGGTCGTTTATATCAATTACGTTTTACGAAAACAATTCCAAAAGTATAATTCAAAATATTTCGCCATATTTTTCCACTTTATAGTGACTACTCACACCGAGAATACCGTTGGCAGAGTAGTAATTTTAGTAGAGTGATACACGTCTAGCAAATTACATTTTACGAATATAACTCCAAAATTATAATTCAGAATATTTCGCCTTTACAGTGACTACTCACACCGAGAATACCGTTGGCAGAGTAGTAATTTTAGTAGAGTGATACACGTCTAGCAAATTACATTTTACGAATATAACTCCAAAATTATAATTCAGAATTTTTCCACTTTATAGTGAGTACTCACAGCGAGAATACGTTGGTATAGTTAATTTAGTTCTTCTTCTTCTTCTTATCACGCCCTCTCCTGCCGAAGGTTGGCGATCAAAATGGCAATTGTAGCTCTGGAAACTGTAGCACGAAGGATTTCTGCAGACGAGCGGTCGAACCATCTCCTCAATTCCTTTAGCCATGAGTTCTGGCGTCTTCATACTGATCTTTTCCCCTGTATTTTGCCTTCCATTATGAGGCGTAATATTTCGTATTTAGGACCTCCCATCACATGACCCAGGTATTGTATTTTCCTTGATGGTGTTCAGTTTTTTTGGAGTACTTCATCGTTGGTGATCCTTTGTACCCATGAAATTCGCAGCATCCGTCTATACACATACATTTCGAAGGCTCCTATTCTCTTTTCAGTCTGTGAATTTAGTGTCCAGCTTTCACATCCATAGAGTGGGACAGAGAAGACGTAGCATCTGATCATTCGAGTTCTGAGTTCCAAACTAAGGTCTAGTCTTGTAAAAAATAATTTCATACTCATGAAGATTTTTCTCGCTTGCTCAATCCTTGAAAGTATTTCCCTTTTCGGGTCGCACTGGCTATTGATGTTAGCTCCCAAATATTTTATTGAGGTCGCTTGTTCGATTGTTTGTCCCTTGACACGCAGGTGTGCATTTATTGGAGTCTTAGAAAAGACCAATAGTTTGGTCTTTGAGACATTGAGATGTAATCCAAACATCTCGCTATGGTGAACTACGGAATCTATAATGCTTTGTAGTTCTTATACATCGTTGGCTATTATAACCGTATCATCGGCGTACCTGATATTGTTTATTGGGGTTCCATTGATCTTGATTCCGCCCTGGACTCCATCCAGTGCTTCTCTAAATATAGCTTCCGAGTACAGATTAAACAGGAGTGGAGACAAGACGCAACCCTGTCGAACACCCCGTCTGATCTGCATAACTTTCGATGTTGATTGTTCCATCTCTACTACCGCCGTTTGATTCCAATATAGTTCTGATATGAAACGTAGGTCTTGTTCTTCAATTCCGGTTGTTCTTAGAATTTCGATCATCTTCTGATGATTAACACAGTCAAACGCCTTTCGATAGTCTATGAAACATGCAAATACATTCACATTCATGTCTCTACACCTTTGTGTCATTACATTTAGGGAAAAGAGTGCTTCACGCGTTCCGAGTCCGTTTCGGAATCCAAACTGGGTGTCTGATATTCGCACTTCTTGTAGATTCGCGCGTAGATGATTCTAAGAAAGGTTTTCAGGACATGGGCATAAGACTTATCATCCGATAGTCATCACATTATGAGGCGTTGGGTTTCTTTAGCAGGGTTACGAATGTCGATTTAAGCCAATCTGACGGTATCTTGCTTCTTCTTCTTTAGGTGCCCTGTCCTCCTCGGACGTTGGCAATCATCAGCGCTATCTGAAGCTTGTCTACAGCTCGGCGGAACAATGTGGTAGTGCTCACTCCATACCATTGTCTTAAGTTTTTTAGCCAGGATATCTTTCTTCTACCCGGGCCTCTTCGTCCTTCGATCTTCCCTTCTATAATAAGCTTTAAAAGTCGATACTTGTCATTTCTTAAGATGTGAACAAAATACTCCAGTTTGCGCTTTTTTAGTGTAAACAGAACTTCCAGCTACTTGTCGAGGCGTTGAAGTACCTCGGTGTTACGCACTCTTTCTACCCAGGAGATTCTTAATAGCCTTCTGTACGTCCACATTTCAAAGGCCTCCAATTTTTTGCACATCGCATCTGTCAAAGTCCAAGCTTCCATTCCATAAAACAGTATGCTGAACACGTAACAGCGAAGCACTCGGACGCGCAGAGGCAAGCTTAAATTTCTGCTGCAAAGTACTTTACGCATTTTCAGGAACGAAGCACGAGTTTGTTCTATTCTGGCACGAATCTCCTGCATGCTGTCCCACTTCTCATTTAGTTGACACCCAAGATATTTAAAAGTTTCTACTCGCTCAATTCGTTGACCGTTAATTGTCAGGTGTCCGTCCACGTTGTTTGATTTGCTAACTGCTAGCCACTTTGTCTTTCTCACGTTCAGGCTAAGTCCGGCCTCTGAACTTGCAGCCGTCACGCGGCTTACCAGCTCCTGCAGTCCTTCCAGTGAGTCGGCAACAAGAACCGTGTCATCCGCATACCTCAGATTGTTGATATTAATCCCATTGACAGATATCCCCTCGTCACATTCATCCAACGCCTCTTGAAATATCCTGTCGGAATACAAATTAAATAACAGTGGTGATAAAATGCATCCTTGACGAACGCCTCTCAGGATTTTGATCTCATCGGACGCGGTGTTATCGATTCTTATTTGAGCACTTTGGTTCCAGTAAAGGTTGGCTATTATTCTAAGGTCTCGTTGTTCCAGTCCTATTTCTTTAAGAATGTTGATCAGTTTTTCGTGCTTTACTTGCTTGACCTATATAATTTGTTATATAATGCTGTTATTAAATCTGGGCTTTAACTTTCATTATCTGCAATTAATTTAAGTATTTCAACGTTGATTTTATCGGGACCGGTAGCTTTTCCGTTTTTCTGTACTTTTATTGCATGAACAACTTCGTCTCTGGTTATTTCTGGAGCCTTTTCATTCAATATGTGATCTACCGGTGGTGGAGAGCAAGGTCTGTCATCATTAAAAAGTGTTTCGATATATTCTTTCCATCTCGCAAGCTTATCTTCTAGAATTATTTCGTTGTTATCGTCTCTTAAGATTATTCCTTGGTGTTTTCTGTGTCTGTTTGTAAATTCTTTCACTTTTTTTATGAACATTGAAGGTGTCATATTTTTCTTGTAATTGTTCTATTTCTTGGCGCTTTGTCGTTCATAAATAAAGTTTGCATTGATGACCGCCCGCTTTCATACAATAATAAAGATTTTGTTCAAAACGTTCACGCACATTCCGAAGAATTTCCGGAGTAATTCGACGGCACTCGTCAACGATTCTTTGACGCAAATCTTCCAACGACGCTGATTGTGTTTTATAGATTTTACTTTTTGTCGATGTCCCCACAAAAAAAACGAGGGGCGATAAATCTGACGATCGTAGAGGTCATTCAATGCTGCCTCTTCTCCCAATCCAATGCCGTTGAAAACGTCATAAAAATTATCTTCGTCATACTGTGGATTATTTTCAAATACATATCAGTCAAGGCAGGATCAATAGCGTCTTCCAGTAATTGCAAATACATTTCGCCAGTCAAATTGCGTGGTAGAAAAAAAGGACCCACCAGTCGGTCACCACAAATGCCAGCCTATACATTTAATTTCGCCGGTTGCTGTGTATGCACCTCGTGAAAAACTCTTGGGTTTGAGCTGGACCAATAGCTGCAATTGTGGCGATTTACCGTCCGTGCAAGAAAAAACAACATTCATCAGAAAAACAGATATTAAAAAGAAACTGCGGATCGTTCCCTGCTCGCGCACTCATTATTTCGCAAAACTGCAAACGGCGGTCATAATAATCCTCATTAAGTTCATGGATTAAACGTATTTTATATGAATGGAATTTATTCTTCTTAAAAATGGTTTGGATGCTAGTTCGATTGATCCCAGACACAGGTGTCAGCTGCCTCGTACTCAACTTAGGATCAAGATTTTTAGAAGTGATAGCAAATGGCCACAAAGCAAAAAATAGGTACTAAATTTACACCATTGGCGTACTTAACTCGAATAAATGACATTTTTACCGTTGGTGATTGTTTACAGAAAAGTTTTAAAATTAAAATCTAATTTCTCAATAAATAATGGGCGGAATTTTAAAACTTACAGACTATTGTAAGAGCTTTTGAAAGAAATCTTATTTGACCCCCAATGCCATTTAAAAAAATTGGGGTTATTCTTACTCTCGCTTGGGGTTGAAAGTAGTGGAGTCAAAAATACCGGAAAAAAGTGTCCCCCTTTAATCAAAAATCGACGGATCTAAGCGTTTTTCTAAAATGTTGACAAGGTTCCTGCAAATGGCTCTGTTTCGTTTTCTGTTGGCCAACCTGTATAAATGGGTATATGCGGGCATATACCCAGTGTAACAAAAAATAGATTTTGTTGCTTAAACCGTTTTTTGAAATCGCAATTACTGATAGCTTCATAATATAGGTATGAGTAGCAGTAATGTAGCCGATTTTCAGTTGCCATTTTGTTGATGGGTCTCGACTTACTTCTCATCAATATTCTGAGCAGCAACAAAACTTATTACCACGAGGTAGCGTGTCAAGCCAAGTTCAAGCTAACAGAATGGCGAGCGGTATACCGTGTGTAACATTACACGAACCATTTGGAGCCACTTTTGACCCCCTCATAACTCAAAAACTATTTAACATAAACATGTCAAATTATATTGAGACCTGCGAGATACCTATGTGCTTTAAACTTCATAAATACACCTCAAACAGTTATTTAGATATTAACGCCCAAAAATCGTCATTTTTATCACTGACTGACCTATAGATCAAAACTCAAACCCAGTTCAAGGTTACCTAGAAAGTTCAAATTTGGCATACAGATAGGTAGTTGGGTAAATACAAAGGAATAAATCAGAAACTAGTAATTTTTTATTATTTTATTATAATTTTTCAATTAATCGATTCTATTAGGAACACTTACGTATATTAGTTTTAGTACTTGATAACTACTTTTAACCAAGAGTATAGTCGAACTTTCGAATTTATTACGTTATTAACCGGGATTTAGTATTCATTATTATTTCAATATTAAGCGCACATCAATAGTGTAAGATCATTACTTATGAATGATTAAATAAAATAGGTATTTTGGATCACAGTGCACAGTGCGGCGGCCGTGGAGCAGCGGGGTGGGGAGCGGTGCGATATTTAGTAAAGGGCAGGCTTATGTTGGACTCTCCAGAGTTAAAACTTTAAATGTAGTACATCTTATCAATATAGATCCAAGTCAAATCAAACTGACAAACTGTGGGGTTTCGATTGAGGGAGAAAGAGTGGAAGAAGTTAATGAATCCTAGAGATGGAAAGTATGACAGTGACATTGAGCGAAGGGTGTTGGCAGGAAAACAAATGAATGGGGCACTGCATAGCTTTTTGAATAGCCAGAAAGTGTCAAAAGAGGCACGTCTGGCGGTGCATAGAGGTGTGTTGGTTCCTACACTTATGTATGGTAGTGAATGTTGGGTTTGGCAGAAGAAGCATGAAAATAGGATTAATGCTGCGGAGATGAGTAGTCTGAGAAGTATAGCCGGAGTGACTCGGTTGGATAAAGTTAAGAATAGTAAGATAAGAAAACGCTGTGGTGTAAAAGAAGATGTGGTCACAAAGATAGATAAAGGAATGCTTAGATGGTTTGGACACGTAGAAAGGATGGATGAAGGAAGATTGACGAAACAAATTTATAAGGCGAGTGTGAATGGGCAAATCGGTTGAGGTCGACCTCGGAGAACATATCTCGATCAGATCAACATTGTTTTGAAGAAAGTCCAGGTCAAGAGTACCAACAACCGAAGAGCATGTATGAGAGCACTGATGAAAGTAGAGGAAGCAAAAGATGTGTGTACGAACCGTAGCAAGTGGAAGGAAGTGGTTTCTGCCTACCCCTATGGGAAAAAGGCGTGACTCTATGTATGTATGTATCAAATCAAGGCACAAGAGAGCTCTATTGTAGAGTACAACCGCCTGCGCACGTTATACCGCCACGACTTGGCCAAATTAAGTATAAACAGAAAACACGTAAAAAAATTCCGGATACTAAATGGACAATTACATTTTAAAGGTGCAAGAAAATATATAAAATAACACAAAAAAGACAATTATTATACCCCGTAAACGTAGGAAAATACAGTAGGATAACAAAAAATATTTGGTATTAATTTTATTATGAATAAGTACCTACTAATAATTTCTGTACAAAAAGTAATGATATCCCATCAAAAACATAAATGTGAAATAAGAGCCAAGTTCAATATTATGATATACACCTTGGTTGTTGTTTTCAACGACAAGAGGTGAGATCTAAATGGGTGCCAAGTTCAATGGTCAGTTTTTAAATTTATTTATAACAACATAAAATATTTTATAACAACCTTAGTATTATTTTTTTAACCAATTTATGCGATATTTTTAAATAATAATTAAAAAAGTTCTAGTTTAAAACGCGTTTTATTAAATATCTCAAGTTTAAAAATGTAACATGACACTTCTCCTTATATACCTGAAACTTTTCCACTTAGTTATACAAAATACTCAAACACTACTAACTTATACACAAAGACAGGAAAAACAATGCAGAGCCAAGTAAACTCAAGATAAAATGGAAATAATCAATGCTTTCAAACGATGTAAACAAACTGGTATGTAGTTCCAATTTATACCGTTCTGGCGCAACGATCTTAATCTCAGTAGTCAATAATGCAGGATAAGTAATATGTATGTCTCTCCGAAGCCAAAATTGCTGATATCCCTTTAACTGTACATTAAACTCTTCGTTAGTGTTTATTCCAATTAGTTTCTTCAATATCGTAATATGGATTGATAATTCACCGTGGAATTCCCATGATCTTAACATCCTCAAACCTAGTTTTAAAATATTTGTAAAGGATACTCTCGTTGACATCCAAGTCAACCCCAAGTGGTCGGTATCTTTGAATATACAACAAACAGGAACGAGCATTGCTACATTGTACGACGGAAACGGACTCTATAACCCTCCATGTATGACTCATTAATTGAATGTTTCCCTGTGAGTGTGTCAATAAAGTAAATTTTTAATAGATTTTAGCACTTTAAAGTTTTAATAACGGTTAAGATTAGTGAGACAAGGCATTGTTGTATACTTTGGTGTAAATAGTTAACCATTATAGACATCTAAATAAATTGCCGGTAAATCATTGTTATATTACTGAGACAGTAACGACAAATGTGGCTAGTTGTTTATCTTGTGAGAGTTCCCTGACAGCAAAACATAAAAGTGCTGGTGTAACATTTCACAAGTAAATGCTAAATTTGTTAAGTAAATATTTAGGAATAAATAAGAATTGTATTTCAATGAAATTTATAGGTTAAACCTGCAAATCACAAAGTATGTATTGGCGTGAATTTTAGACAGAAAATTTCCTTATTATAGATCAGATAATAATTTTCTATTGATTGCAGAATTGTTAACTAAAATGTAGCATTTTTTATATTTTTTCCAACATTTATGAGTTTTTTAATCTTTTTAATATAATTTAAAGCTCTACGCCTCTGTCAAAACGGAAACAGTAGCCGGCCATATGCACCCTCCTTCCTGATGTTTTATATTAAAAGGTCGGTATATAGACCACTTTGGTTTTAAATAATAAAAACAACTTTCCTGGTAAATTTATTTATTTAAAAAATATGCTCTACAACACTAAAAAATATAATATTGGTACATCCTACATAAATATAAATTAGCACCTTTTTTAAATTTATAGGATATTCAATGTAAAAAAAATATCCTTATAAATAAAAAACTGCAACTCATTTTATTAAATAAATCTAATTAATGGAAATAAATAAATAAACAAAATAATTAACTATATAAAAAGCTTTTGTATATTGCAATCAATAAAATAAATCCCAATTGATAACATCCAGATGACCTTTTTAGGCGTAAAAAGTTTTCAGGTAATATTTATAGCAACAAATTAGATTTCACAATAAAACCATTAAGAAATACAAATTTTCGTTTGAATATAAGATATAAATTTGTCAATAGATTTTAAAATTACTTAAATGAAAGTGTTCCTCTACTTTCACCGAATAGTAAAATTATAGGCACTTGAATGGAAATTTGAGCTCTCTAATGTATATTCGTATTTTGGAATTTTAATTTTATACCTTGGTACATTATGTTGCATTTTAACCACATTTATATGAATGCATATATTGTCTATTAAATTATTTCATGAGATATAAATCTTTTAAGAGGTGTATTTGGTCACCTGTTTTTTAAAGCAAATTACAGAAGTCGTTCAAGAAACTTGAGACAAAACAGGAGTCTCTATCCACTGCACAAACTAAAACAAGAAGTTCTAGAATTTTTTTGGAATGTTTTGTTTTTAAAAGAATATTAGAACGAGTCAAAAAAGGCACGACTGGCTGTTCATAGAGAAGTGCCCTAAACTTATGTATGGTAGTGAATGTTGATGAGTAGTCTGAGAAGTATAGCCGGAGTACTCTAATGAATAAAGTGAAGAATAGTGAGATAAGAGAATGCTATGATGTGAAAGAAGATGTGGTGTGAAAGAAGATGTGGTAACAAATATAGATAAAGGAATGCTTAGATGGTTTGGACACGAGAGAGGATGGATGAAAGAAGATTGACGAAACAGATTTATAAGGTGAGTGTGAATGGGTAAGTCGGTAGTGGTCGATCTAGGCAAATGTATCTCAAAATTGTTTTAAAGAAAGGCCAGTCAAGAGTACTAGCAACTGATGAGCATGTATGAAAGCACTGATGAAAGTAAAAGAAGTGTAAGACATGTATAAGAACCGTAGCAAGTGGAAAGAAGTGGTCTCTACCACCCCTACAAAAGGCGTGACTATATGTTAGAACTCCAAAATCTAAGGAAAAACAAAATATTATGCATCTTGTAAGCCAGCAAGTTTGCTACACCATTAAATACTGAGATTTAAATGGAAGCCCCTTAAGGGTTGTTTTGGTGTTCTTAAAAAACAAGGGAAATCTAAGGCAAAACAGCAGTCATTTTTTCACCGCATCAATTAAACCAACACATTATGGAATTTTTTTGGTGATCTTTTAGAAAATGTTTTTGTCTCTTTAGTTTTAAAAAAAAATTAGAGAAGCATTAATATATATAACTCAATCAATCTGAGGAAAAACAATATCTACTGCATCCTCTAAACCAGCATATTTTGCTATATCCCAACCTACCACTAGTAACTAGAATTCATATGGAAGCCTTTTAAAGATTGTTTTGGTATTCTTATTGACCTAAAGAAATCTGAGGTAAAACAGTTTTTATTTACCTCATCAACTAAACCAACAAATACTAGAATTTTTTTGGAAATCTTTTAGGGAATATTCTGATCTCTTTTGTTTTTAAAATAATATTAGAGAAGCCCTAATGGAACTTGATCAATTTTGGGAAAAATAAAAAATATTGCATACGAAAATATATTTAGTAACATAAAATTATTTATTTTTTTTGAACAAATTGATATCTATTAACGAAAATATTAAAAAAATAATTCGTTTAATTTTTACATTAAGTATAGCTATCTATGTAGTAGTTGCCAATTTGGATTTGAATTAGTTTAATCACTTTTATATGATTGTGACAAACTTCTTCATTATGTTAAAAATGCAACATAACTTCCCTATTACCACTCTAATAATACTAATAAGATTAGTAAACATACAAAAAATATTAAGAATAACCATTAGTTACTGACGGGATCCTGTCATAGAACCTTCTATGCATTTCATCTATATTGACCAAATAATATGTTCCTGGAAAATAACCATCAATACTACTAACTGGTTTGTAAGGAGCTTTATGGCAAGTTGCTTGCCTTAGCTCAAGACTTGCCTCAAATTGTTTAGGTTCAATTTTTTTACGCTGCTCCAGCCTACCTATCGTGAGACTTACATTGGAAATGATATTTTGTAAAGCATCCGTATTTTTAATTGTCAATGAAAACATAGAAGCTGCTAAACCTGATCCATAGGAAAATAGTACTATTTTATTACCATCTATTTCAGAAGGTTTTTTATTTGCTAATAAAGACACCAATCCTCCATAAAGGGAGGAAGTGTACATATTTCCAACTTTAGTTGACACCAAAAGTGATGGTTGTGTTTTTTCTACAAAATATTTTTTACTAACATCCACAAAAGCCTTCTCTAATTCCCTATCAAAGTAACTTTCTTCTAATTTTACATTCTGAAATTTCTCGAGTCCTGGATAGTTATTTGGTTTTTCAAGATAATCACTTACAGCTAATCTAGCTACAGATTTCTGTACCAGCTTGCAATAGGGAGTATGGAACAAAATTGCATTAAAATCATTTAAGGTAACATTCATTTTTTGTTTTTCCACCATATTTTTTTTGTATAATGCATAACAAACATCTAGAGCGCTTAAGTAACACTGAATAGATAATTTACCATCAACTACAGGATATTCTGAAGTAAGATCGGGTTTGTAAAAATCATAAGCATGTTTTATATATGTTGCCCGAATACCTCTATCAAATACTAAAGGAGCGTTGGTACCTACTAACATTGCAACAGCCCCAGCCCCACCAGTAGGCCTAGCTGATCCCTTTGCATACACTGCTATATCAGCCGCAACAACAAGAGCATATCTGTAATGAATTAATAAAATGAAATTTGAAAATTAATTACTTTTTTATCAATAAACTTTAGGATTTAATAAGATTATTTAAGGCTTACGAAAATATCAATTTACATAAACTCTATTAAAAATAGTATTTACTTAAACTTAAAGCAAATTCCTAGTTTTAAAATAAAAGAGAAAAATTTTTTTTTAAATATTAGTTTTAAATGTTTGTTTAAATGACAATGATAACATTAAAATTAGAAGAACAATAAATCTACTCTCAACATCTATTTGTAAGTATAAACCAATTTTAATCTTTAAACTAGTAAATTAGTTCACTATATTTAAAATTTATAACTGAAGGTTTTAACAATGTTTTCCACAAAATGACATAAATAAGACTCGGATCATTTATAATTAAATGAATTATTCATTCATAACTTTAAATGTACAAGAACCTATTTATTTATTCGGCACTGGTATTTTTATTTTTAAAAGTAACTAAGAGGCATTTTCAGCTCAGTAAAAAAAGTTTATTTGTAAATGCTTAATAAAAGAATGTTTAATTACCTTCCATTCCAGTAAGACGATTCAATCCATGAAATAGCATTGAATAAGGCTGCTGTCCCTCCATAGCAAGCATTTGTTGTATCTACACCCTCTATGTCTGTTATACCATGGGGTTCAAATAATTGCATTAGCACTGATTTAACACTTTTTGATTTATCAATTATGGTTTCAGTACCAACTTCTAAACGGCCTATTTCTTGTGGTTTAATTTTGTAGTTTTCCATTAATTTTTTAACAACAGTAAGGCATAGAGAATTAATATCTTCTCTGTCAGTACAGAATCCCATTTGTTGCTGGCCCAAACCAATAGTATATTTTCCACTTGAAACTCCATCGTAAACTTCTAATTCTGTTTGATCTACATACAGTGATGGAAAATATAGCTCTAAGGCTAAAATTCCAACATCTTTTGGCCAGTGATCCATACTAAAATTTCTATTTAGATAATCACTGCTAGGTACAAAACACTTTCTAAACTAAATTAACGTGACAGCAATATGCTACTGCAAACTACATTTTTTGGAAGTAGTATTAAATAATTCCTCAGTACCACCACTTTTTAAACATCTCCAATAATAATTTTAAATACCCTTCCCATTACCAAACCATCCTCCAATAGTTAACCTCAATTTTTGAAAGACAATTAATTGTATCACGTTGTCAAAATGTACACAAGTTTTACCCAAGCATTTGTCATTTGAAATTAAGATGGAAGGTAATTATTTTTCAATTGATAAATTAAAATTATTATTAAATTTATGTTACTTAGTGAGAATACCATTTCAAAACATTAAAAAAACAAATATTTAACTCATGTAAAATTAATAATTATAGTAATTTTATAAAGCTTTAAGCGATATTTGTCAATCTGGCAACACTGAATTTTCCAAGGATTTTTTTCTTTGAAACAGAAAAACCAATAGTTATTCTCCCTTTCTAATTATTTTAATTGCATGTGTCACTGTAAATTTTCTTTTTCTACCAAAAAAGAATATTTTAAATGTAAAGAACTACATAATTATCTCAGAATGGGAACTAATATGTTGCAGTCAAAAGTTAACAAGTATTGTATACGTAATAATTGTAATGTTAGTTGCATAAAAGCGCACATTTTTATTGCCTCATTTTACCGACTTAAAAATAAAACATGTAGTTTATTTTGTCTTATTTGTTGGCAAAATAATAAAAAAGCGTGTTGAACTAAAAATTTTCCGTTTTTTAGGCGTATTTCATTAAATTAAAATAATCAACAAAAATTTAGTCTCTCCTCGCCAATATAATTTTAACCATGTCCATGATATTTCACACTGACAGTTGACACATGGTAATTGGTATGGACTTATTTTTTCTAACTTAAGTTTTTTTTACATTGATAAGAAAATAGAAAAGTTTAAAGCATGGATGTTAAACTTAAACCTAAAGTATCCAAAACCAGCGATACATCTAGATCTAGTAGTGAAGTAGATTTAGCTAGAGCATCTGATATTCAAACGGACTTCAAAGAAAAACTATCACAAGAATTTCCAGAGGCAATGGAGTATATTAACAAATTAGAGAACACAATAAAAAAGCATTTAAAAAAAATAAATAAATTGCGAAACAAATTAAAGGTTTGTACCTAATATTGAATATTTTATTAAGAGTGAATAAATTATTTTATAGATAAAGATAAAATATAAGGATTCAAGTACCCAAACCAATTTCGAAATTTCTAAAAAAATTAGTACCCATGATAATATTGTCAATGACTCCAATACAAGTACTCAAAAAAGTTTGGTGGATGATATAAAAGAGGCTGCTGAAATTGCTATGCAAAAAAATGGATTTGTTTATGAAGAAACTTCAGGATTGTACTATGATTATACAACAGGATATTATTATAATGCGGTATATTTCTCACTTTTATAATTTGATGCAAGTGGAATACCAAATTTTAAATTCTTTATTTAATTATTTATTTACGAATTAAATTACCAATGATTCATTTAAAATTTTACAGTAAAAATGTGAAATTAGAAATTAGGTCATACAAATTATACAAAATGTTGTAGGAATATGGATTGTATTATGATGGTACCACTGGTAAATATTTAAAGTATAATTCAGAAATGCAATCCTATGAGTTTCATTCTCAAGTTCCTGTAACTTCAAAAATGGATGGAGAAGAAAATATTAGAACCAAAAGAAAAAGGAAACAAATAATTAAAACCAAAGTGAGTTGTTAAGGGAATTAAAAATATGCTTTGTACACATTTTTTCTTATGCTACTTTTTTAATTAAATAGGTTACATTAGGTGAGATATTTGTATTGGGGCTTGCAAGTTAGAAGCATCTCAGATGCCACCTTTGCAGATTTGCTGTGTTAAAGTTCCCTTTCTAGACTCCATAGGCCATATCTTTAGTCCTGCATGTATTGGGAGGATGGTGGTTTTCCTCTACAATCATCAAAAACTTGAGCCTTGTCAGACCTTCACACTTGCACAGTAGTGTGCAGAGGTTTCCTCATATTTTTGGCAGAACCTGCATAGGGATGTCTACCAGTCCAATGTTAATGTATTTGTTAAGTCTACAATGTCCTGTAAGGACCTCAACCATGATCCTGATTTATCACCTATTCTGGCTTAGTAAGGGTACCTACTAAATTTGGTATTGGTTTTATAATGAATTCTTTGGCCTGTCTCATTTCCGGCGCCTTGTTTCACCATTCTTGAGATTGCTTTTTCATTCAAATACTTTCATCACTTTTGATGCCACAAAAAGGCTCTTGACCAATTGGAGCAATCATGCTTCTCATACATACATACATAAAGTCACACCTTTTTCCCATAGGGATAGGCAGAGACCACTTCCTTCCACTTGCTACAGTTCTTACACACATTTTTGCTTCCTCTACTTTCATCAGTGCTCTCAAACATGCTCGTCGGTTGTTGGTACTCTTGACCTGGCCTAAATTCAAAACAATGTTGATCTGATTGAGATATGTTCGCCGAGGTCGATCTCTACCGACTTTTTCATTCGCACTTGCCTTATAAATTTGTTTCATCAGTCTATCTTCATCCATCCTTTCTACGTGTCCAAACCATCTAAGCATTCCTTTATCTATCTTTGTAACCACATCTTCTTTTACACCACGGAGTTCTCTTATCTCACTATTCTTTACTTTATCCAACCGAGTCACTCCGGCTATACACTACCATACATAAGTGTAGAAACCAACACACCTCTATGCACCGCCAGATGTGCCTTTTTTGACACTTTCTGGCTATTCATAAAGCTATACAGTGCCCCATTCATTTGTTTTCCTTCCAACACCCTTCACTCAATGTCACTGTCATATTTTCCTTCTCTAGTAAACTTTGAACCCAAGTATGCTTCTCAGGCTAGTGAATTTGCCTGTTCATGACAATTGTAACCCATGTGGTCTGGTACTCCTTCTAAGAGAGTGTTTTAACTGCCCAACACTTGTAGGGTTTTCAAGCAATCCCAGCCAAATTTGGAGTCAACTTACACAGAGCTAATTGCTTTTGTCTTTTCTTTAACTCTCGTCTTAGTAATTTTTCTGCGCATTAACATATTCCTGCAACATCTGCCTTTCTATAGATTGTTGTTATAAATGTTTGTATTTTTTCATATATTACCTCCCTAATAAGTCATTTATTGATATTTAGGATTGAATACCATGTAATGACGTTCATTTTTAGGAAAAATTGTCCAATTTATTGCAATTATACAAAGCAAATATTTAATTTCATAGATCCTGAACGGTTTATTTCCAAGCTTTATTGGAAATTTCTAGTTTTTAATGAATTTTTTAAATATAACTCTAATGTGTCAACATTCCTCAATTAATTGTCTAAGGAATTGTGATATTTCTAGATTTGGTTTACCATTCTCAAATGTCTGCTAAATTTATTTTTTTATTTTCAGGTAAAGGCAACTTCTGATTTGGACGAGCTATTAATAACTTTCAATAAAATGAAAATAAATAATCTACGAAATACTGCCGTGGGTATGTATTAAATAGTAACATGAAATTATTCTTTCCAGGAATCAAAAAAATCGAGAAATAGAGAAGGTGTTAAACACAAGGTTAGAGATATTGAAGAAGGGGAATATACAAATAGTGATGAAAGCAGCAATGATGGAGATGTCCACTCAGACTGCAGTGGTAGTTATCATTTATATTATTTCATATTAAATTTAAATAATATCCCTTAACTAGGCGGTACAAAGTTGGCGAAATCTTTTTTTCCAAATTTAAATATTTTTGCTAATTTGTTACGAAAAAAGGTTTTTTCTGTTCTTCAATTATTTTTGTAGCGCCATGTTCCGCTAAATGAAGATTAAGTTAGCAAAACAATCTTCGAAAAAGTGAAAATTTCTGAAAACGAATTACCGAATTTTAAATTTTAATTAAAAAAATACAAGTGCATCAAAAAACAACCGCTATAAATTTTTAATTTTTTGGATCCAAAAAACAATACCAAAACGGCTTTAGCAATGCTAACTGACAACTGAACAAATCAAAAAACAAAAAACACCTGTACTTTATCACACCTACCCACCCATTAAAGTTTAGGCATGTCATTCTTTTTAAATATCAAGCAGGGTTATTCGGCAATCGTCGTATTTTGTAGACGTTCCGATCAAGCTTTTGTGTTAAGACCCCCTGCAGAACTTTATATTTTATTTTAAAGCCACTTTAAAATTTTCCAGTAATTATTAATTGCCAAAGATATTCCATTTAAATTGTAAATAACTTTTTTATTGTTTATGTGAATAAAAATTTCATTTACTTTATTACATTTTTTTGGTAGAAATATTCTCAAATAGTTTAGCATGTCTAAAAATGCCTTTTATACACTTTTAGATGAAGTTCTTCTGTTCTTAATTACAGATATCTCCAAAAGTTGGCCTCCCTGTATGAGGATAATTGTGGAAGCCTCCGAAATTCCCGACCTTAAACCAGGTTCTCTACATATAATAACTTACAGCGGAGGTAGTATAGGTCGCGAAGGTGCTCATTCAATTCTATTAAAGGATCCAAATGCAAGTAAACATCACTTAAAAATAACTTTTAATGAAAGAACTTGCCAATATCAAGCAGTGGATCTTGGCTCTAGAAATGGAACTTTCCTTAACAATAAAAGAATGTCTCCATCCAAGCAAGAAAGTGAAGTTATGACTATTATTCATGGCAGTAAGATACAAATAGGACAGACAATATTACTCTGCCATGTACATGAGGGTAATCAAACTTGTGGACACTGTGAACCTGGTCTAATACAAGTTAATGGTTAGTGGTATTTTTATAACTTCATCATGTTTTATACTTATTTTAAAACACTAGCTAAACCGCTTGAAGCTCAATTTGATATTAATTATTAGGGAAGTAAATAAAAATATTCTAGCGAACATAGATTTACCAAGAAAACACATCATTCAATTTAATACTCTACTTTGCATTGCTATGGCTATGCAGTGGAAGTAAAGGAAAGAAAGAAAAAATGTTTTTCACTAAAAATCGTTTATTATTGTAAAGCTAGTGAATGGACTACATTTTTGTTTGTCCGTTTTCTGCATAAACAAAGATTAGATTGTTTACTGACTCTGGAACATGCGAGATATAATTACTCATGAGAGAATCATTCATTTTTAAAATTTAAACCGCACACTTAATCTTAATAAAAATAACGGATTTTGATTTACGGAAACATACAATTAAATCATTTCCAAAACAAATTAAGGTGGGAAACCAGTTTAGACCGATCAAAAAAATCGACTTTTTTTATTAATTGTTAGTATAACTACTCAAGAATATGTGGTCAAAATTTGAAAGCAAAATTCGCATTAGTTCCGATGCGATGAACACTTAAGTGTCCGCCCGTCGGTTCAGGCGGTAATTAAAACGGTGCGGTCGCTCAGGGGCCCTTTTTTGGTTACCAGCCTCAATACCGCTGTACTACGGAATAATAGAGAGGGGGACTTCGGCAGATGTTCTTGTCAAGACAGCACGTTCTAACGCCACTATTTCCGGCGAAAATTACTTGAAAAAATTCTAGTGTACTTCAAGACATGAATAAAATACCCTCCAAGTTTAAACAATTCTGATTATTCCTTCCCTGTTTCCCCCCTTAATTGAATACAGTATTCACTATGAAATTAACTTACCTTTATTTTTTCGAAAACAGATAACATATTCACTTTTTAAAAGAAATCAAATCAGTTCATCTTTGATTATTTAATCATAATACTATGGACATCAATCGACTGGTCGCAGTGACACATTTTTCTACACTAACGTTTATTTTCACTATCTACATTAACACTGTTGATCAAGATTGACGTTTTTGGTTAAAATCATAAATATTTGACATAGTTAATAACAAACAAGTGAAGAAAATATCCTACATAAAGTAATTTGTCAGATATCACTGAAAAAACAAAATGATTAAAAAGTATTTGATTTTTAATACTTTAAATCCTTTTGAGTACTACCTCTTTGGGTGTTTAGCACGAGAAATCATTTTTAATACTTTTGTTTTTTTTTAATTGTTTTTATCTAAACCTCGCAAAACGTCTGGAGTTTACTTTCATGGGAACTTCGAAATACAAAATATAAAAAACCCTTTTCTATTAAAATGCAACGTTGTGTAAAAAATTTAAGTCAATCCATCTACTACTTTAAAAAAAAAAAAGAATGCGCCAGAATTAAAAAAGAAAAATTTCAGAACCAGGAAAAGAAAAAATCTACAATCCCACCAGATCAGACCAGCATAAGAAAGAATTAAACAATCTAAAGAAGCTTTATGGTATCAGAGAATATGATGGTGATACCAAATTTGCCAGCGGTTACACAGATAGAGCTCAAAAGAGAAGAGAAACAGTGGGAAGTCAGAATCGTCATGAAAAGACACAAATGGCTTCTGTAGATGAGTACGTTGTTCTTCATTTTTTGGTTATTAGTATTAATAGCGATTTTTGTAGATCAATCAATAAAGAAAATAAAGGTTTTAAATTACTGGAGAAAATGGGGTGGAAGGAGGGACAATCTCTGGGAAAAGAAGGAGATGGTCTTTTGGAACCAGTAAGTAAAACATCATGTGGTTATTTAAATTTTTAATACATAATCAAGCCAGGACTTACAGTCAACCAAAACTAATTTAATATATTACTATTCCAACTTTTTAACGAAGTAATTAAATTTAAATGACAATAAAAATATCCCAAGATGCTTTGGAATTAACAAAAACCCGCAAGTCCTACACATAACAGGTCAAATTGAAAATTATGTATCTACTTGTAAACTTGACAGTCTCAACTTGACAGATGTAGCAGTATATTTGTTTTTTAGATTAAAGTTCAATCAAATGAGGGTACTGCAGGCATGGGATCAAAAACGGCAGTAGTGCCAATTGCGAAAGAAACAACAAAGCATACCATTTGGAAGAAAACGAGGGAAAGATTTCAAAAATTACCAGAATGTAACACTGCCTTTGATGCAGATTCTGATGACTGAAAATTGCATTTATTTAACTGTTGTTATTAGCATAGGATAACTTCGAAAAAGTATTTATTGTTTACGAAATAATTTTATTAATACGTTGTGTTTTATTAACTCCCCCTTAAATAGTTTACCTTAAAATGGAAACGCTGATTTATTATTCAAAAGGATTTACGACAAATTATATGATACTACAAGGATACTTCATGATGAAAAGCGTAAATTTTTTTTAAAATCAGCTTTTGATAATATACTGATTTTTAAACAAATGTGAATAACCAGTGAGATTTGGATAATTTAAATAAATTTAAACAGAATCTGTTTAATTAAACTTAAAAATTGATAAAATTTTCAAACTAAAATATTAAAAAACAAGTCATTCAATAATGAGTGGGTCTGCCGTGATTTCTTATGCTTTTCGATAATCCTTCGAGGCATTCTTGAAATTAAATGATATCCTGAGGAATGTCATTTCAGGCTTTTGAGTTTGGTGACGAAGGTCAAGTAGGTTATTTGGTGGTTAAGGTAAATTACCAAGTCGATTGCCGATCATATCTCACACATGTTCAATTGGTGAAATGTCTGGGGAGTGAGAAAGCAAAATCAATTTATTTTCTTGTAAGAATCTTGTAGCAACCCTTGCTCTATGCGGAAGTGCGTTGTCTTGATGGAAAAGGGGCTGAATTAACCCTCGGCCGTGTTGTGGAAAATCTGTCTTGTAAAGCCACAATTCTCGAATGACAATCTTCCCGTGCTGACGTCCTATGCGGTCGGAAATTTTGAATTCACTTAAATGATTGTAATTGCTTAAATGGACATAACGACTTAATAAATTAAGCACAAATCGCTGCAAAATATTACTTCAAACTGAATTAATCGCAAATTAAACAGATACGTTTTTGATAAAAAAAAATAAAACAGTGTACAGTGAGTATAGAAAACTGCATTGCAATTTGTTGACTCAATCTGGGTGTTGAGGTTTTTTTAAAATCAGTATATGTATACAAAAGTACATATGGTGAAGTTTAAATGGATGTTAATTTGTTTGTTAATGTGGGCCTGAAGAGTTGAAAATTAGTAGAGAAAGAAAAATCTTCACATGCAAGTAAGTTGCAATATCTAAAAGTTTATTCACAGACAATCATTGAAAAATCTTGAAGTAAGGGTGCATTTTGTAATGAAAATATATTGATGGATACAGCAACAATGGTTTAATAACAAATGCACAACAAATCTGTATTCAAACAATTTTTTTAACTTAATTTTTCAAAATAAATTTCCTTTTCGCTGCACATTAAACTTTTTGTTAATTTCACATTAATAAATGAATTAGTTCTGCTAAAAATTAATCTGGAATTCACCAGATGATAAAAACTGTCTCCAAAAGACCCTACCGTATAAGCTTCATTTCCGTTTATCCTTGTAGTACAAAAATTTGTAAGTATTACCTGTAATTAACAATAACAAAAATATGATTGCATGGCTTGATTAATTTAAAAAATAATGCAATTGATAAAATAAATTAATAACAGTAGAGTTTGCTTTTATCATTTACCATACTTACAATTATACTATATTTTTCAGCTAAATTTGCTAACATTTGAAACACTATATTTAAAGATTTAAATCTTTCAGGTACTTCTAATTGTCTCAAGATAAATGTTATACTGTCTATAACTACCAAACGGATCTAAAATGTTCGATTTTTAATTTTTAAAACTTGTCACTATTGATTATATAATTAGGTACTATTTTTAAATTAAACAAAAAAGTTTATCTTGGGTTTTAAATAATGTGTATAACGTGTTAAAAGGACTTGTACAATTTGAATTGTACTTTTTTAATTCCCAGTTTTAAAATATACATACATATACTTATGTACATTTTATGATAATAAATGGAAATTAAATTATTTGTATTTTAATATTGTTTAGGTTATATTTGTAATAAGTATACTTATATCATTACTCAAGATATATTTGACTTAGGAAATTTGCTATTTGAGATTGTCATAAATGCCAATATTTCTACCTTAAAAATAAACTTACTTTCTTCTCTTTCAAAAAACTTTCCAGTTGAAAGATACAACTCATCAACTGAACTATATTGTACAATTTTGTGTAATGTATACAGTTTAAAATTGATTTTATGTTCAATTCAGGAATATTCCTTGAATGTACATCTATAAAATAAGCTGCTAATTCTAAAAAATAGTTAATTATTTAGAATATTTAAATGCTCTGCTGCCAGGTGCATATGTGTTATTTTCATGGAGATTTTCCTTTTAAGTCAAACAGTAAAAAAGTACAAATAATATAAACTTGAATATTACTCACCTGTTAATCTTTCAATAGAGAAATTTCCATTAGTACTTATATAGAAAGCTTCACCATTTAATCCCCCAAACTTTTTTGGTACTTGTACAGATATACAGAGTTGTAAGCTAAAAATTGAACTGTGAACTAACAAGCAAAAGCTTTGTTTAAAAAATGTTTATAGGAGAAAAAAATCATTGAGCACTTTTCTCCCTGGTTATAAAAATAACTAATACGTACCATATGGGGGTAGTACATTCAAAATGACCAGTAAATTCAATAATTCTCTTTGGAATTAGTACATTTTGTAAAATTTCGTCTAATTTATCAATATAACTAAAAAGACAACCATCCAGCAACTCATCTCTGTACAATGTAAGAGCAGTTACTGATGTGAGATTAATTTTGCTATTATTATGTGAAAAACGTTTTAAAATATTTTCCATTTAGAGTATTTTTTAATACCATTAGTTAATAAATTTTCATAAAAAAATGATTTTTTTAAATACTACAGTTCGTCAAAAAATGTTTAGTGACGGTAGAGCCAAAGATTAGTGGTTAGACAACAAGATGTTTCACTCCCTCTTTTTATGAATGAAATAGTAAAAATCAAAGATTAGTGGTTAGACAACTTTACTAACCTATTCTCTGTGGTAGAGCGGTTAGAGCGGCTCACAAAAATCACAAACCGATAACAATTGACATTGGCGCCGATACTTTTTTTCGTAGTTCCGTGATTGCCAAAATAATCAGCTACAGGTTGTCTCTGTTGACAATCAACATTGTCAAGAATATTTACCGATATTGATAGTTTCTATTCTTTATACATGTATTATTTTTTTGAACTTTATACTTTAGAAAATTCATTTTTCTTTTCAATAAGAAAACAAAGGATTGTCATTTTCACCAAATGACAGTTATGGATTGATTGACTTTAACACTGACAGTACTGACACATTTGTGTTTTATTTATAATCTCATACACTTTAACCTAAAATAATAAGTTTTATATGTAATTACATTTTATTTTTAAATCCATGCTTTGTATTTACCATAACTTAGTTTCAGTTAGTTATGGCAGGTAGTCATCATAATCTTCCAGTTTCCACTATTTTAAAATCTAAAATTGAAATTGATGATGAACCAAAAAAAAAATCGAGAGAAGACTGGCGCAAAGCAAAAGAACTAGAAGAAGCCAGAAAAGCAGGTACAGCTCCTGCTGCAGTCGATGAAGAGGGCAAAGACATTAACCCACATATTCCCCAGTATATTTCTACTGCACCATGGTATTATGGAACAGCTGGACCTACATTAAAACATCAAAGACCTCAAGAAGAAAAACAGAAAGAATATTCTGATATTGATGAATGGTACAAGAGAGGAGTAGACACTGTAAGACATTAAATTATTATTTCTTTAAGAATTTGCACTGGGCATTGGATTGCCCATTCACTTACATCTCCTTTTAAAAATATTTAATTAATATAAACTCAGTGTCTATTTAGTTTTTGCTAAGCTAATATATAGGGAGTGGGTAATAGGTCGCCCCTCAAGTCTTAATAGGTCTATTGTGGCTATGTTTCCTAATTTATTGTTAAAATATTTCATTTCAATATTATTCATTCCATAAAACATTCTTTTATTTAAATTATCAGTATAATTTTATTTTTGTTTTAGTCAAAAATTGTAACAAAATATCGTAAAGGTGCCTGTGAAAATTGTGGGGCTATGACCCATAAAAAGAAAGATTGCATGGATAGACCTCGCAAGGTAGGAGCAAAATTTTCTGGTGCAAATATAGCTCCAGATGAATTTGTTCAGAAAAACCTAGCATTAAGTTTTGATGGAAAGAGAGATAGGTGGAGTGGGTATGTTAATTTATTTTACCTTATTTTTTTTGTCCATGGTGATTTTTAACAATGATTCTTAAATATTAATTTGGACATAAGTTATTACATAATCAACTGTTTCAGGTATGATCCATCTGAGCACAAAACTGTATTAGATGAATTCCAAAAAGTCGAGGAAGCTAAAAGGCAATTACGATCTGATAAATTAAATGCCAATGAATCATCAGAAGATGAAGATAAAGATGAGGATAAATATGTTGATGAGGTAGATATGCCAGGGACAAAAGTGGATAGTAAACAGAGAATCACTGTGAGAAATTTGAGAATAAGAGAAGATACTGCAAAATATCTAAGAAATCTTGATTTATCTTCAGCCTATTATGATCCAAAGACGAGGTCCATGAGAGAAAATCCAAATCCTAGCAAGGACGATACGTATGTCTTTAAGGAAACATTTGAAATTATTCAAGCGTTAATTTTAAGCAGTTTTTTATAAACAAATTTTTTTTGTTCAGGTATCATGGTGAGAATTTTGTTCGTTTTTCTGGCGATACTACAAATCACAGTAGAGCTCAATTATTTGCCTGGGAAGCCCATGAAAAAGGAGTAGATGTTCATCTTTTGGCTGAACCTACTAAATTGGAACTTCTTCAAAAGGAGTATGAGAAAAAAAAAGATGAGGTAAAGTCAACAATTCAAACCAGCGTTTTGGAGAGATATGGAGGACAAGAGCATTTGGAGGCACCTCCAAAAAGTCTCTTATTAGCTCAGACCGAAGATTATGTTGAATATTCAAGGTAGTTATTTTTTAATACAATACAAAGGGAACGAGGAAAGTTTTGCAATATGACACAAATACGTGGAGCAGGGGTCTGAGTGTTGGTGCATGTTGAGACGTGTTCATAATTGCATACTGTCAAGTGGAATTGTGAAGCTTGTCATGTTGGACACACAAACAACAGTCACAGCTAAGTGGTGCACTGAACAGTACCTTTTTAAAGTCATCGACTCTCTGAAGAACTTCCGACCTAATTCAAGAATGGACACCTGGTTCTTTCATCATGACAAAGCTCTAGCTCACTGCGTGAAAGCCTGCACTGAATATTTGACCACTACAGGGCTGAAACTGCTTGAGAACCCTCCTTATAATTCAGACCTTGCACCCTGTGATTTTGCACTGTTCCCCCATGTGAAAGTAAAGCTGAAAGGAAGGCGGTTTTCCAGTGATAAAGACCTTTCGAGGGCTTGGACAAGTGCGCCTTACTCCCTAGCAAGACGAGGTAGATGTGGTTTAAGGATTGGCTTTGGAGGACTGAAAGATGTATTGCCTGTGGTGAAAATTATTTTGAAAAAACTTAATAGAGCTGTATTGCAAAACTTTATAGTTCCCTTTGTAGTTAAAAGATTTCAATTACATTTTTGTTCTATTCCAGTGGAATGAAGAAAAATTTAATTATTTTTTAGGTCTGGAACAATAATTAAAGGTACAGAGAAAGAAGAAGTTCGATCAAAATATGAAGAAGATGTTTATATTAATAATCACACATCAGTTTGGGGTTCATACTGGAGAAACGGACAGTGGGCATATAAATGTTGCCATTCTCATATTAAGAATTCATATTGCTTAGGCGAATCGGGCAAATCTACTAATACTCCTTCAGCAACTGAAATTTGCGATAAAGAAAGAGATGAGAGCGAAAAAATTGTCACAGAAACGGAAATAGAAAATAGTAAAGAAAATAGTTCGAGCAGCTCTATCGAAGAAGAAGTATCATCTAACAATAAACAGAGCAAATCAAAGGAAAGGAAAAAGTTGAAAAAAGCCAAAGAAAAGTTAAGAAGAAAACAAAAAAATAAGATGAAACACGTTGAAGATTCTGAGGAAGATTCTGCTATTATAGATGATAGAAAGAGGCCTTATAACAGTATGTTTGAGGTTAAAAAACCAACTGAGGAAGAAATGGAGGAATATTACAAAAAACGACGAAGAGAGGAAGATCCCATGAGTCAATTTTTGTAAAATATGAGAAATTCTTATTTTATATCGATTAATAATTTTATATATATAAATATTTGATTTAATAGAAATGTTCGGACTTTAATTTAATTGTTTATTAGTAGCAATAAAATTAACACCTATAAACAATGGTTAAAGGATGCAAAAAAAATCAGATCTTAAAAAATAGCTTATTAATGTAAAGTAAAGCAGCTTTCAACAGTCCTAAAGATCCTCGAATGAATTTATTGGCCTTTTCTTGCGCTTCGTCACTCGATGATATCGCACTGCAATCGCATAAGATTTGTACCAGTTGATTTGATATTACCTGAAAAATATTTACTAATAGGTAAGTTTTTCCATTTTTTTGTTTATTTTATTTTCTTTAAAATGTCCTCAATGCTGCAGTCGTAAAAATATATAGCTCATTTCACCAATTTATGACGGTATCGGACCTCCATTGTTCTTTTCCGCGTGTACATTCAATATTAATGCATCCACATCTAAAACACGTCGCGGCATTTTCACGGTTTACTAGGTATACATACACTACTTGAAATCGGTACTATATGATTTTAATGTCGGTACCCACTACAATGATAACTCAGGATTACTTTTCTAACGATAATCCAAAACCACCGTACATTCGTGAAATATGCTATAATGCTAAGCAATAACTAAATATTCAGAAATTAATTTTTTATTACTCATGCGGGATAAGCAGTATGTTAGAGCACGCTGTTGCGGTTGAAAAATAGCTGTTTGCCCATTTGAGTGCGATAAATTTACTTGACGCACGCTTACGTCATTTGAGTGTTACTTGGCGCATGCAAATTATACTTAGCACACGCAAACTATCCTTGTCGCTCGCAAATTCGAACCACCAACCTTGCGGTTAACAGCTGAACTCGCAACTGTCAAGTTGACATTACAAAGTTTAATTTTTTATTTCAGTTAATATTTTTGGTCTGGACTCCTGTTTTATGCTCGCGTTTATTCCGCATTCGCAATAAAAAATAGTATGTGCAACCCGTGCGATGATGTCAATTGCCCACTCGAGCGAATGAACGCTCTCGCTTCGTTCGTGCTCTTGTGAGCAATCGCCAACTTATCGCACTAGTTGCACAATATACTATTTAAAAATAGTCGAGTATTTGAGCGGTGGAGTAATAAAAATACCTTACCGAGTGAACAATTCCAGATAATGGCCCGGCCATTTTTTTAAAAATCCATTTAAACGCCTCCCGCAGTTTTTCAATTGTTTTTCCAAAGTCAAGGAATCTTGGAACGAGAATTATTTTATGACGATGAACTCTGAAAATAAAAAATCGTATAGACTCCAAATTTCAGTGGCATTTACTCTATCTACCCAAGGTGTACTCAAGCACATATGATTAAATTAGATTTAAATGGGAGGTTTTTTGTAAGCATGCGCTCCGACCAACTGAGGTCTATTGTCCTCTGGTTCAGGTTTTTCTTTGCCTAAGCACAGTGACCCAGGACTTTATCAGTCTCTCGCAGTGGCATAGAACGTGTTCCGCTGTTTCTCTTCTTTAAGACAGAAAAGGCATTCACTGTTCTTAGCCCCCCCTAATATATAGAGGTGTTTGCGGAGTCGGGCAATGTCCTGTCATCAGCCTCACTGTTAGTGCCGGTTGTACCATCCAAGTTCATTGATAGATTACCGCTGAACCGAGATCATGAGTAAAATTCAGTTGTACCAATTCTGATCAACGATGAACTGTCGATCAGCAGCGGGGTTAACTGATCGGTGATTTAAACACGGCTCAAGTTGTTGAACTTGGAATCATAACCTCAACAAAATGTCAGAAATATAGATTGGTGTGAGATTATTATTTGTAAGTTATCGCAAAGAGTAATTATCAGTATCATTTTGAAAGCGGATTCATTCCACTGATTATTATTTCTACGGTTCGTTCTGTTGTGGATTTTGTGAATTGAGTTGTAATTCATTGATAAATCAAATAAGAATACTTTATTTTACTTTTTTGATTATAAAAATAATGGATTCCTCCAAAAAGTTCAGGAGGTCAGTTAACTTCTCACCAAAAGAAAATGGCGTTCTTCTTACACTTGTAAAACTGTACAACTTCTTTTAAAAGTAGAAATCTATCATTCCATTTTGTAAAATGATCGGGGGAAATATATGTTTGTGGCAACCTTTCGCGATGAAAATTATTTACTAACTCAAAAATTTCTCGTCTTCCGTCAGCTCATTCAATAAATCCATAATATACTTATTTTCCAAAACAATAAATATGCTTATGAGTATCAAAATCAAAAGTCACATAAATTACCACAGAACACCGTATATTTAAAAACTAAAGTAGCAGTTTTAAAGAATTTATGTACCAACCCAAATTGATCGTCAATCAACTAAACTAGACTTGGTGCAACCGATTGGTATGTGAACCACGTTCACCAGTGATCTACAGTTCAACTGAACTATCGGTGAACTGCGTTTTGTACAACTGGCCCTTACTCTGTTAGTCTGGTATGGCTAAGGTTGAGGGTTCTTTGATAAACTTTTTCTCGTGCCTCTGACCTGTTGATCCATTCAATTTAGCCAGAGCTTGTGAGTACATCCACTTTTTTATTGTGCTCCTTCTCGAGCATTTTTGAAACCCCACTGTGGGATTCAGATCCGATGGGGACAGCCTCTAAGCCCGTTTTGGCCAGTGTATCTCCCTTCTCGTTCCCCTCTAACCCCATCCATACCAGTGTGAAATTAGTTATGTCCTTCAGGGAATTTTTCCAATCCATCACGTTTCGTGAGATAATAACCAGAGAGGCCGTTGCCTTCAGCACGGCTTGGCTATCGGAATAGATTGCTATTTTTTAATTTACAAAGTTTAGCATTCTGATTTCATTAGCACAGTGTTCAATGGCGACCGTATGTGTTACTCAGCTTTGTACATACATACATATAGTCATGTCTTTTTCCCGTAGAGGTAGTCAGAGACCAATACTTTCCACTTGCTACGGTTCTTACACACGTCTTTCGCTTCTTCTACTTTCATACATGCTCGTCGGTTTCTGGTAATTTTGACCTGGCCGTTCCTAAAAACAATTTCGATCTGATCCAGATACGTTCGCCTAGGTTGAAAGACTTGCCCATTCACACTCGCCTTATAAATCTGTTTCGTCAATCTTTTTTTATCCAAACCATTTAAGCATTCCTTTATCTATCTTTGTTTTTTCACACCACAGTATTCTCTCATCACACCGTATTCATTTCCGCAGCGTTGATCTTACTTTCATGCTTCTTATTCTAGTATTATAACAATTGTTAAATCGTATAATTGACTTACTCTTGTGTTGTATTCCTTATGAATTTTTCAGGACTCACAAATAATTCGCGTATTGCCATCCTAACAACGCCAACAGCTTCACTAGAAAATATGGAAATAAAAGTTTTAACAGCACATCAAAATAACGTTCCTATAATTTGGGCAGATTTGAAGCCGCTCAAAATCCCTGATATATTTTCCATCACCAAATAGCCATTTGGCGTGAAAGCCAATCTTAGAAATTAGAAGGTGTACATTATATATTAAATTAAGTTAATAAACGTTATCATCTAAAAAGCAAAATATTTTGGAGAGGCATTTACTGAACATTCCTGCGGAGAGCTTTAAAAAAGGAGATCAATTGGTGTAATCTGTGCATTACTTGATGGTTCGTATCTGGGAGGAGGAAATAATCCCGGATGAGTGGAATAAAGGAATAATCATCCCCATCCCTCTGCACAACAAGGGTGATAAAGTGGTATGTAAAAACTATCAAGGCCTCAAGAACAGCAGCTTTACGAGCTCAGGTATTTGGACCGCGGGGCCCAAGTCTGTTACTGGCATATGCCGATGATATTAACGTTGTTTGGGGTAGCACAGTTAACGTGAAAGAAAATTTCGGGCTTCGTGTGAATAAAGCGAAAACGAAATACATACATGCACGTTTCTAGAAATCCTACACGTGATCGTCTGCGTCAAAACGTGACAATAGACGAATTTAATTTCGAGCATGTACAAACCTTCCAATACCTTGGGGCAATAATAACAGCGGATAATAACATACATGAAGAAATCAAGCCTCGCATCACCCAAGGAAATAAATGTTACTTTGCCTTACAACCACTCAAGTCCAAACACCTCTCTAGAGCTTCAAAGATCATCTTGTATAAGACCATTGTCAGGCCTGTAGTGACATATGCGTGCGAAACATGGACCGTGAATGATACCCAAATAATAAGACGTTTTGAGCGGAGGTTACTTCGAAAAATCTACGGCCCCTGTCGGCGACCCAGAAACAGGTCGATACAGAATACGAACTAACGCTGAACTAGCCCAGCTGTATGCCAGCACAGATATAATACAAGAAATAAAGGCAAATAGGCTGAGATAAGTTGGCCACGTCCAAAGGAGTCGGAACACGACTCATTAAATCGGTATGGGAAGAGGCCACTAGGAAGGCCTAATATGAGATGGCGGGTAAACGTAAGGAAGGACCCCTTAACTCTGGGAGTCGAACTAAATAGATGGCAGAAGACCGTGATAGATTGAGGCAAGTGGTGCAGGCAGCTAAAACCCACCCTGGGTTGTAATGCTACAGATGATGATGATTTACTGAGCATTGAATTAGTTCTCTTCCAACATAATTTTATTTTAATGTAAATTTTGTATAAGGGAATAACGAGGGCATTTAATAAAAACATCTAATAGACTTTATTTGTTAAAGAGACACGTCTGCTAAAATATTAGTATATTACCATTTTCGAGGAATTTTTTTAATATCCTAGAAAATGCGAAAGTTTTGTCTTTCCCAACAGAGAGAAAAAAAAGCTGTAATATAAATTTTATTGGTTGAAAAAACAGATTTTTGAAATAAATTACCCCTACGAATGTTTTGACTTACGGTGATATTTCAACATTTCCAGCTGCTGCAGTTTGATATCGAACAGACCAAACGCAAATTAACAAACAAAAAATTTTGAAACTTGGTTGCATTTTAATGTTCTATCTTCGAAAAAATTCGATTGAATAGGTATAAAAACTATTAAATTTAATTATTTAACACCAGCCTTATCTCGTAATATTTAGGAATATATCAAAATATCCTTTTATATATTTACGTGTGGGCGTTTTTAATTAATAGAAAGATAACATTGTTATATGCACTTTTCAATCTACAGAAAAAAACCGTTCGTATGAGGTACATCAGTGGCGGCATTAAGAATACAAAAAAATAGTTTTCTTCGGTTTCCATTTACGTTCGACACATAGTTTCAAAAGTTATGCATCACCTTAAATCTTCGTTATTATTAAACATTGTACCAAACTACATTTATAGATTAATTCTACAATAGCTTTATGAACAGCCAGAAAATTTCAAAAAAGGCACGTCTGGCTGTGCATAGAGGTGTGTTGGTTCTTATACTTATGTATGGTAGTGAATGTTGGGTCTGGCAGAAGAAGCATGAAAATAGGATTAATGCTGCGGAGATGGGTAGTCTGAGAAGTAATGCCAAAGTGACTCGGTTGGATTAAGTAAAGAATAGTGAAATAAGAGAACGCTGTGGTGCAAAAGATGTGGTTACAAAGATAGATAAAGGAATGCTTAGATGGTTTGGACACGTAGAAAGGATATAAGAAGGAAGATTGACGAAACAAATTTATAAGGCGAGTGTGAATGGACAAGTCGGTAGAGGTCGACCTCGGCGAACATATCTCGATCAGATCAACATTGTTTTAAAGAAAGACCAGGTCAAGAGTATGTATGTAAACGATGAGTATGTATGTGAGCACTGATGAAAGTAGAGGAAGCAAAAGATGTGTGTAAGAACCGTAGCAAGTGGAAGGAAGTGGTCTCTGCCTACCCCTAGAAAAAGGCGTGACTATATGTATGTATGTTCTACAATAAAAACAATTTCATTGGCAGATGCCTTTTGTTTTAAAACAGATGTAGCTTTTTTTTAAATAAAAAAATAAGAAAATTAAAATTTGATATGTTTAAAAAAATAATTTCTACAGTTTTAATACAGCGTATTTCTACCAAGGGCGTCAATGCAAGCCTGTATTCGAGCTCTGATGCTGGTAACAAGGCGATCAATGTGGCCTGTGGCAGATTCTCCCATTCTTCTCTTGCGGCAACTGCTAGTTCCTGGTGGGTTCTAGGAGAATTTCTTTTCGAGTCAGAAGAGCATATCCCAGGCATGTTTAATTAGGATCATGTCTGGTGACATCGCAGGCCACTCCAAACGACGAGTTCTTTGTGGCATTCACTGCTCGAGTCCTATGTGGGCGTGCGTTGTCGTCCATACAATACAAAATCCTCACCCGCATCCCCTCGCCACAGTCTCACATGAGGTTCTAAAACCTGTAAGATGTACCTTTGTCCTGTCATAGTCCCGTCAATGAGCACCAATTCCGTACGACCATGCTATGTTGTAGCTGGCGAACTCTAATTGGACGACGACACCTCAAACCTGACTGAACAATTCGTCTTCTAATTGTAGTTAACGATATTCTGACTCTAGTGGCATGCCTGAACTCTCATTGAAGGGCTGGTACAGACATAGAGGGATTCCTTCTAATGGAAATTCCTATCAATCAATTCTGTTGTTCATTAGTCTGGTCTACCGGAGCGATGCCTATTTTGTACTAAATTAGTCTCCAAAAACCTATTCCATATTTGGGACACGTAACTCTGAGAAACACCTACTCTACCCGCCACGACCCGCTGCGAGTGGCATTCTTGAACTAAAACAATAATTCTGGTACGATCCAGTTTAAAAATTAAATGGCGATTCATTAGTAGTTACGTATTTTTAAATTTTAAGAGCAATAAATTTTGTGTAATTTACACCAAAGAGAAAACAGCACGACTAAATGGATATTCATTTTTTTTACAAAAAGAGTTACTAAATAGGTGATAAAGAAACTGATTTATAAAAATGATTACAACGTGTAATGTCCGGGGTAGTCAGTAATAAATAGAGACAGGGTTTGAGCTTCTAAACTGTATTGATTCCAAAACAAAATTCGATTTTACAAAGTAAATGTCACATTTACAAATGTTACAAAAAAAACCAATACCTGGCCTAATGCTTTTAGCTCCGATGGGCAAGCGACATGAAAGTCGTTTTATCGAAATATTTCTTTTTGTCGTAGAATCTAAACAAACGACGGTACGACAGTCAAACAGTAATTATGATTCCAATTTATTACCTATTAAGTACGGATATATTATTTTGAATTTATTTTAAATAAAATTATTTACGTTAAGGGTATTTCGGAAAATTGAGACAGGTGTTTATTTTTTAAACTCAACACGTAAAAGAAATAAAATAAGAAAAGGATCTGAAAAAACTCAGCGGTAGAATTCCTCCACAGAACTCAACGCGTAATGTGGGGCAAGGAGGGTAGTTCAAACGATCTTAACACGAACGTTTCGATAGCGGTATTGAATGGTCTCAACACGACCACTCAAGTGTGTAGGAACGAACAATCTCAACACAAAAGTTCAGGTAGGGTGGAGAGCTAACTAGTCCAAACTCAACGCGTAAGGAACAATTGCCATTACGAGGAATTGGTCGAATTGGTCGGTCTTTATACTAATTTAAGTTCTATAATGATGATGATGACGCATAAGTTTTGAAACTATGTGTATGATACAACCAAACACCTTGATAACAGCTCACTTCGCACAGCGAAGAGCCATTCAAGCATTGGCTCTCGTATTAACCAATTCTTGACTAACCTGGCGATATTTTTTTTCAATTATCTACGTTAACCGAGTCGGAGAGGTCAAGATTATCTGAAAAAAAAAGTAAAAATGAATTGAAGAATTAACAATGATTTATTAACTAATTTGTAGCGGTGGTGAGACGCCACTGAATACGTTTATTGTATTTAAAATGAAAAATTCGATCACGCGCGCCCACACCATGCTCTACCATTGCCGATAACTGGGGTGTCGCGTGTAAAAACTGGCCATCTTGCAGTCCTGATCTGCGTCCTATTGATTGGTACAGGTTAGACAGACAGCAGCACTTTTGAAAGTACGTGGTAAAATCTACCAGAACTTTGAAAGGAATCGATACAGAATTATTTTAGAAGTATAAAAATACTTCTGTGTCACTATGCAACAATGCAAAAAACATATTCGAACAATCATAATATAATATATTTAATATCTGTTTAAATTATATTACAGCTGGAATCACAAAAACTACACTTACATTACTAAATTTTGTCCTTTTACGCCTAAAACTAAAATAATAAGTGTACAATATTGAAATAATAAAAAATGTATATTTAAATCACATAACTAATTTCATATCATACGAACTGTTCTAAAAATTAAAAAAGAAACATATATAGAAAATATTCAGTTAAAACGGCCTTTTATATATTTAAAGAAACGATTATTTGCCTAAAATATGTTTTCAACAAATTCTTATTTCCTACTTTGTAACTATCAATCATCCGTCAAAAAAAAAAAATGTTCTAATGAACTATACAATATTTTTCTAAAATAAAAGTACCGATAAAAGAAAACACTTAATTTTGTGCTTTTAGTCTTTCACTGAATATTATCACCTATGAACATGTTTCTCGTCTTATCTATTAATTAACTTCACCAGCAAACGTAAAACGCGAGTCATCGATGGTCTAACAATAGGTTTGTTCCGGCAGCATTTTCAAATAGTTTGAAGACAGCAAGCAAACTACTGTGAACGCGCATGTGCGGTTGTGTACTATTATTTGCAAGTGATACTGCTGTTAGAACAATTATAAATCTCCGATTCTGTTTTATGTAAACCTAAAACAGCCTAAAACCTCTTAGCAGACACAACTTTCGTCTGTCAACGTTGCAAGAACATCCAATTTTGAGTCAAAGTTTGGTTATTCTCAACTACGCTATCTCCGTTTTGTAAAGTGACTGCTATAAGAACAGTCACAAATCTCTGATTCTGTTTTATGTAAACTTAAAACAACCTCAAACCTGTTAGCAGACACAAATTTTAGTAAAATGTTAAACACCTCGAACCGTGCATGCGTCAAGATAATACACAGCGCGCCAGAGAAAACAGGCCACCCCAAAAATTTGCGAAATTAGCAATTTTTACTTATTTCTTATTTATTAATTAAGTGAAATGGGTTGGTATGTATACTGAGATGGCATACCGGCCCTGTACAGAGGATGAACAAATTTTCGGAACCTTGGAAACGATACAAGTCAGCCCTCAAATATGCTCCGCCCACCACAACGTATATAACCTGCGATCGTGACATACAAATGTCACAAACCGTCAGTCTTAAAAAGCAGACATTACATCTCCTGAAGATGCCAATGGCGAAACGTCGAGTATTAACTCAGACCTACGACGGCCAATAAACCCGAAAAACCATTCACCAATAAATTATGGCCGCGAAAGCCATTCACAATATGTAAAACTTGTTCTTTTTGGTTAAAATGTTTATGTAGAAGTAAAGAGTTACTTACACATGTACTGACATTATTTCGATACCATTTACTTCTCCATTTTGGTCAAATACTCCAGAAATAATTTGTACATTGGATTTTTTTAAAAACAAAAAAAATGCAATGCAAATTGTACAGCTTTATGAACAGTATTTACTGGACCATCGATGACTCGCAGGTAGTGAGCCGTTTATAATTAAAAGATTGTGTTTTATTCAGTGGCACACTGTTTCGCATTTGCTGGTTATACACATTAGCCTATGTTAAAAAAAATAGTACTCAATTAAAATATATCAACAAATTTAGCACCAATAAAATAAAATATAATTACTGTAGATTTTCTGTCATAATCTCATTAAGTTAACTATTAATCGTAGTCCTCAAAATTAATAATAGGTCATCTAACAGAAAAATAAACCCCAGGACAACATATCTCGTCAACGATCCACAAAAAACTAAATTTCAAATCGACAAATCGTTGATTCCTGATTTTTCTTTAAACCATGTACTCAAGTTGATGCAGTTATTTACAATAACGTACATTACATTCGTTTCAATGGTAAGAAATGAATCTCATAAAAAAAATTTACATTGCACTTTGTGTACCTGATTTGTAAATAACTCCTCTTTTGCAAAGAGTAAATGTATGTCATCACTTTTTTCAGAATTATAAATACCTAATAAACTACATTATTTTCAGATAAATTGTTCTCTAAGGAAACATACTATGAGAAACCTGCTCGTTTAAGGTACATCAACCAGAACAACATTCGATTAGCATTATCCGACCGTAAAAGAAAAATTAAACGACTAGAGGAAGAGCCAGTGACCAATTTTCAGTTGTCATTTCAAAAGTCTTGAAAATTTACTGACTCAATGTTTAATATCTGCTCGACAATAGAAGCCACTTCTGGCAGCCCCCAATGGCCGGGGTAAATTACCCTAAAATTTTAAAGGGTAGGAAAAAAGAATTATTTTAGTTAAAGTATCAGTCATGAAATTCATGTAGATTATTTCTAAAAGTATACTGAATGTATAAAAAATTCGTCAGAACATTTTCGTCCTTCCTAATTGTTGACAGAACGCTATAAATATTTATAGAAAAAATAGTTTTATTTTTGTTATTTCATTAGTCTTCAAATTTTAACATAATACAGAAAATATGTACAGAAAACATATTATTGAACGCCAGAAATAAATTTCATCCAGAGTGAAAAACGTTCCCGTGCGAGTGCGAGCTAGACAGTTAAATTCATATCTGTCAGATGAAAAGAGATATAAAATAATTTACAATCCATCTTCAATGAGGCCCAATATGCGCTCTCTTTTCATCTCACAGATATGAATTTAACTATCTCGCTGGCATTCGCACGGGAACGTTTTTCCCTATGGATGAAATTTATTTCTGGCGTTCAATAATATGTTTTCTGTATTATGTTAAAATTTGAAGACTAATAAAATAACAAAAATAAAACTATTTTCTTCAAATATTTATAGCGTTCTGTCAACTTAGGGGGGACGAAAATGTTCTGGCGAATTTTTTATACATTCAGTATACTTTTAGAAATAATCTGCATGAATTTCATGACTGATACTTTAAACTAAAATAATTATTTTTTCCTACCCTTTAAAATTTTAGGTTAATTTACCCCGACCATTGGGGGCTGCCAGAAGTGGCTTCTATCAACGAGCAGATATTAAACATTGAGTCAGTAAATTTTCAAGACTTTTGAAATGACAACTGAAAATTGGTCATTGGCTCTTGGTCTAGACGATAAACAGCTTGGTACACGGCAGATGGATACTTTCAAGTTACCTACAGGGTTAAAAAAATAATCTATTTTTAAATTTAACATTTAGTCAAAACTTGTTCCAAGACTAGAAATAAATGATCAACGAAGAAGTAGAACGCACAATAACATTTAATTGTAGACACAGAGATCTTAATAAACTCGTTTGAAGTAAATGAACAGTTTATTACCAAAATATTTAAAGCAACTGGTCATAATTTATCACAAGTCACTACTGTCGGGACTTGGTGGTTAATTTTTAAAAAGTTATGGCTGATGGATCAGGCTTTTACGAAAATCTTATCGAGATTAAGATAGATTTACTATTTTAAAGCTACTCTTTACTAAGGCTTATTCTTGACGATTAAGAATCCAGGAAGACCAAGAATTTAATTGGCATTTTAAGCAAAGAGATAATTAGTCAAGTAAATGTACTCAATAGCAGATTTTGTGTTTTGAAAATATAAAAAGTAAATAGACTAGAAGCGAAAAGGGCCGTAGACACAAATACATATAATTTGAAACTACTAGATCTGTAGAACATACTGGCCACTATTTTTGCCGACTTGTTGACATATTGGCCGAGAGGTGAAAATATTGCTAGTTCAAAGAGACTGATGGCATTGAGAGATACATCGAAAAATCTACAATAGGTGACTTGCACCGCGTGGACATTTTTGGACATCGGTAGAAAGCGTGACGTGACTGCTTGAGATTGGTAACGTGCACGTGGTACAACAAATGATTCATAAGGATATACAGCAAAAGCCAAATAAAGTTGCGTTCACGTCTCCAAGTTCGTAATTCTATTGCATGTGTGGCTACATTTCTATAGAGAAGTGTATATACTTAAGTTTGCTAAACAATCGCTTCTACAGATAGCCCGATCAATAAAAAAACTTTGGGCCTTGGACGTCCCTCAATGTAAAATTTTGTATTAAAATTTTTATAAAGAAGCCAACAATTAATGACAGTAAAATAGTCACTGCCAGAAATACTGTCATGTTGCCGCGTCGTTTGTGATTTTTCTACTCATAGTGTGATCGATTTTTGAGGTTTTCTTGTGAAAAAAATTTATAATAAAAACTGATTTTTTCAAAACAACAAAGCATTTTCTTCTTTGATTGTCAAAATGCCCAAACAGCTGAATAGTCGATGCAAAGAATTTTTGAAGAAAGGAATAATAATGGCCTTTTTAAATGCTGTGCAAGAGGTAATATGCGAATAAAATATTACTTCATTTTACGAAAATTTGTATTATTTAGCGTTTACCTGCTGCTTTAAAAATCAGTGTAAGAACAGTAAGCAGCATTTGTCAAACAGAGAAAAAAGGTGAACAGTTCGAGTCACCAAAGAAAAAGCGTTGCGCTCATAAACGAGTAACAAATACAGAAACTTTAAATACAAGCTTCATTCATGATACCATTTACAATATGTACCAGAGAAGTAAGTATAATTACGACAAATGTACATTTAACATAATTTTATTTTTGTATGCTTTTAGAACAGCAGGTAACGATTCAATCAATCATTGTGATAAAGAATTATTTAATGGTAGTGCCACTTCTTTAAAAAAATTGCTCAAAGAACTTGGGTTTAAGTGGATGAAGGATAATCCATGACGAGGACTTATGGAATTACCTAATGTTGTTTTGAAAAGATTAGAACTCTTAAGATGGAATTCCTTACTTCGTAAAATCTATTCATAAATGTAATTCACAAAAAACACAAATGAAAAAAAATTATCGATAATTTTGTAGTTTTCATTTAATATATTGTGAAATTTTCTACATTTACGTTTTTTTGTTTACTTCAGTTATTTTCTGTTAATTTCCATATTTCATGAACAACCTGACAACGCTGCAAATGTTCACAATGATGACGTGAATGCAACTTTATTTGGCATTTGCTATATGTATTTGGTTAACGATATTGGTTTTCTGAGCTTTTTTTTTTTGGTATTTTTGAGTTTCAAGTGAGCTTTTTGACAATTATTTAGGTTTAAGGAACAATATTGTGGTATTATTAGTGATTTTTAAACACTAAACATTTATATTAAAGTGCTAAAAAATAGGCTGAGACCACTTTTTGACAGATGGATAAAATCTCAAGCTATGACGTCTACCGCTGTCAAGCTGAAACGCCATGTGCACGTTACCCATAAGGTAGAGGTGGTTAGCAAAATGTATGTCATAGCTTCAGTATAGAAATGATAATTTACCAACAGAATATGTCAATTTTTCCTATTTGTCGGGAATGTCAACATTTCTGATCGGTATCAAATAATATTCATATTTTAAGGAAAAAGAGCAAATTCAAAACTGGAAAATTCATTTATCTTTTCGATCGATATTATCACTAACAACATGTTAATATCACTTTGTTCGTAATTGATCTCTGTAACTGAAATAAAAATTACACTGCAGACAGCGTGAGACTAATTTAAACGTTATTTTTATAACCGAAGTTTCTTCTTTGGTATGAAAGACAAATAACAATCGCGAGTTTATATACGCGAACCCTCAACGTTTTTATCTCAACTCAATTTTATTAAAAGCAACGATCCATCTTATTGTAAACAAACAAAAAGTTACGCTTGAACTCCTCCATCGACACTTGAATTGTTACTAGCGGCGTCCACTTGTATAGCATTGACGTGGACATTGCGGGTATTATTCCCGACACTCGTCGAGGCTTCGATTGAACTATTAATGTCAGTCTCACTATTGCTCGAACTATCAGATGATGAAACACTCTGGAAATCCCCGTTGATACTGTGATGATCAGAAGCGGTCACGAAATTACCTGCAGTTGCGCCGGAAGTCTGCGACACGGACCTAGAAAGATTCATAAAAAAGTATTATTTATTTATTATTAAAATACGGGATCACCCCCATTACAACAAATTTTGTATACATTTAAGTAAAAATCAATCAATCAACTTATATACTAAATTAAGATAAAATTAAACAAATATTAATCACTAACATTAAAATAAAAATATCACACCTTAAACTCTTTAACCGATTCTTGAACATAGCTAACGAACCACTAAATATGTCTATGCTTTTTTTATTAATTATTTTTAAAGTACGTTCAATAGGCGAATGCATGCCATAATTTGTATGGTGAAAAGAAATATAAAATAAATTTGATTGTCTTAAATTTCTGACGGGAACATTCAAACTAATACCTTGGAGAAGTTCGGGGCAAAAAATTAAACCATTTATTAGCTTAAAAACAAACACTAACTCGCAGTTTTCCCGTATTGTACTCAATAAGTTCATCTTCAGTGTATTTAAAATAATTGTGTAATCATGATTGCTAATGCAAAGGTTCAACTTATATGCACAGTATCTCAGGAATTTGTTCTGAATTCTTTTCAAAGTAGTAGAATGAATTAGATATTGAGGAGACCACACAATAGATGTATAATCTACTTGTGACACTACTAAAGCATAAAAAACTGTTCTTAAAGCCCAAACAGATAATCTTAAACAGTTCCGAAGAATGAATCCTAGAGATTTTGAGGATTTTACTGATATATTATGTATATGTTGAACAAAATGCAACTGCTCATCAAATGTGACTCCTAAATCCTTTATTCTGAAATATTGTTAATATATGTTAATATTGTTAACAAATATGTTAAATAACAAAGGTGAACAATGAGCTCCTTGAGGTACTCCTGAGTGTCGTAATATATTATTATTATAATAAAAAAATTACATAAGTAGCTTCCAAAGAGCATAAAAAATATAGGGTGTTATACTTAAGTTAAGTGAGATAACTCCTTTTTGACTCACCCTTTATACAGAGTACAATAATTGTGAAACATAGCTGACTTGGTTAACTTCGCTCACTCATAAAAAATAATCTAGGTATCATAAAATACAGAAAATTAATTACTTTTGTAAAGGTACAGGGTCGTGAAGTCAGGACGATTTTAACCTTAAAGTGACCATTACTTTTAAAATCCTGGGTATACTATATGCAAACATCATATCAGGAGACTCGCTATGTAAAGTTAGGTTACGTTTGAAATTACAGAGTAGAGATGGGTACTCCTTGTTTTATGTAAAGAACTAGAACTAGTTCGCGAACGAACTGATTGTACTGAATTAGAAAAATGACTCACATAATTTCTTTATTGTAGTTCTAGTTATAAGGGACCAAATATAAAATTTTAATAATAAAATATGCAAATAATGTGTTCTTAAAAAAAAACCCTTTTTATGTTAAAAAAATAAACTTTTCAGGAAAAAGATTTGACCTTTTTGAATCTTACTATTAAATGAATAATTTTAAAAAAATGTTAAGTCTTTACGCTGAATGTTTAAAATGCAAATAACTCAAAAACTGATAGAATTACAGACATAAACAGGAGTACCTTTTTTTATTTAAAATTGAACTGCCTTTTAGATTTTCTAGTTATTTTAGCCATAACTAAGTAGGCAAAAAATATATGTTGTATTTTACCTAAGTAACAGGGTGTAAGTAACGCACTGTATGAAAAGTGCTAAATTCAGCATAAAATTCGTAATTTTCATGTCAAAAAACATAAAGTTGCCAATTTTCAAGAAGATGCTGCTTAAAATCACAAAATTATTAAGAAATTTCAAATTAAAATTCCAACTTTAAATACCCTGTATCTCGTAAACCTGCAACATTTGTATAAGACATGTTAAGCTCAATCGCCATATTTTGGTGTGTAGTATCTTCAGTTCAGAGATTGCCCATTCTTAATGAATCACCCTGTATATAGATTTTGGCTTATGCATCTTGAGACACTTAAAAAATTTGCTTTTATAATTTTTTTGTATTTATTACAATAACAAAATACAAGAACTAGTGGGACATTATCAGCTGGTCAGTGTCAAAAAGAATGCGAGAAAAAAACGGAGAGTGAATACAAAAACTGTTAACTCACCTAAAATATCTGTCAAATAGATTGACATGCTGTTCTTGGAACGTGCCACCTTGCGTGGTATCGTTACGTGAATTTAATAAGGGTGAAGTATCGTCAGTTTCCGATTCGTCAGTGTCAGATTCGGATCGCGTCTCGCCACTACCCCAAATGCTACGTTTGCAAATTGGACAAACTCGTCGATTTTTTGTTAGCCACGGATCTATACATTTCGTATGGTAAACTAAAACCACAAAGAAAAAAATATTATTTTTACTTTACTTGAAGAAAGGTACCAAAAAATATTGCAAAGTGATTCAGTGGCAACTAACTAAAAAAAAAAGCTACATGTAACCATATCTGGCGAATACGGTGCTTGCGAAATCACATTCGATTGATTTTTGATGAAATACTATAAAATAATGATGGCAGTACGCGATTGTGCATTATCGTGAATTGTTTTTCCATACTTCTGGTCATTTTTTACGAATTGACTTATGTAAACGTCGCACGAGGTCTAAAGTACAAGCTACTTGATTTTGTTGATGTTTTCATCAGTAGTTGAGGTTGATGGCCTTTCTGAAGGAGGTTCATCTTTGACTGCTTTGGGTACAACCCTCACCACATGATTTGTACCACTTAAAAACTAGTGATAAACATTCATCGCCGTAACACTTTTGTAACATTTTCAATGCATCAAAAAAAGAAATTTCATTTTTTTTGCCAAAATTGAATGCACACACTTCTCCATTTTAAAAATCGCTTATACAAAAACCGCTGCAATTTCTAAATAATAATAATAAAGCAAATGTCATGAAATTTATGCCAGCTATCAGTCATACCAACCCATAAAAAAAATATACATTACTGTTTGTCCAGAGTAGTACTTACCATGGTTACAGGGGAGAACTCTTAGTTTTTCTCCTTCTACATAATCGTCCAAACAAATAGCACAAGTCTCATAAGGATCCCCTTTTTGAAATTTGTGAGTTGGAATTTTATTTAGCACAGACTTTGGCAGTCTATTTCTCCTCTGTCGTCTTCTGTCTTTTATAAATTTCCATAACTAACAATATATTAAATTTAGTATAACATATTCTTGGAACATTCACTACTTTAATCATTAGTAACACTTGCAACAATGAATAGAATCAATCCTAAGTAACAATATTTTATCATTATACACTTACCATAAAAACAATCATGACAATAAAACAAATTCCCACAACAATAGAAAAAGGTACAAGCAAACGTGTGGGAATATCGAATGGGGAATCTCCATTAATGACCACAAAATAATCAGAATTGTTCGCATATTTTTTCAGGAGCTGCAGGCCACTAGTTTCTGATACAAAAACTGAAGGTATTAAAATTCCTGATTTATTGTTGGCCCCCATGGGTACTAGATCATCTGAGTCAACGTTATACACTATCACAGCATCGTAATAGGAAGCTTGGGAGAATCTTACTTTTTTTTCAAACGAGCAATTCGACTCTTTGCTAAATCTCCTTACTAATGCTATCCATTTACCTACATCATTCTCTACATGGGTTGGGGGCGGTTGTATGGGTTCACAAGCATCTAGAGGGTTAGCCATCATTAACATGCCTATTAATCCTAAAAATAAATTGAATTCTGACATAATGTTCTTAAAATTATCCATATCATTCATAGAACATAGAGACATGCAGTCCCAAGTTTTTTAACTTATCATCTAATTAGTGAACGTGGTTTAAAAGTGATTCAATGAATTCACAATATTAATTCAAGAATAAATTCTCACTTTTGTTTTTGCATTTACTATTTTATTAATTAAATGAATTTTACCTGTATCTTTTAACCCTGGTCCAAATAAGGCAGGTTTATCTGCAAACTCTTCTCGATAAAACTGTGATTCCTAAAAATATACCAATTTTATTCAAACAAACAAAACCTTATGTTGGTCTCTGCTATCTTACTATGTTACACAAAAAACAAATCAATTGTTGCTAGTTTATTGTTAGTCCAGAAGAGATTATAGAAAAAATATCGTTAATAAAAAGTAAATAGTGTAAAGCCTATCAAGCCATTATTTACTTTATTTAAATTATTTTTAGTTGTTACTTATCATACAAATGAAATATAAATTTGCTAAAAATTTAAATTTAAATAACAATTAATGTGTTAAAAGGTTTATTTCAACAAATGAATAGCGCGCGCGTAATTTCCCTACTCGGTTCTTTCTAACTTAATTATAAAAAAGAGCATGAGAGCAAGTAAGTCTATCTATTATTTTGGAAAATCCTTGAACATGCATATCACTTTCGAGCATAGACAATTAGGGTGTTCAAATCAAAATTGACTTAATTTTTAATCCAAAAAAGTAAATGAATAAATAAAAATTGCTAACGTAATCACCAAAATAATGATTTAAAATGAGAGTTCTTTGTCTACTACTTAATAACCACAGCACAATCGTTTAAAATAAAAAGAAATTAGTTTTATATCATGAATTTTCCAACAATAGTACAGTTCTGATAGGAAATACCCAAAGATAAATTTTTCTAGAGCCAGGAAATGGCAAAATAGTGATTAAAAATGCGTTGAAATGAAAAGAAATTATTTTTTTATTAAGCATTTTTCAACAATAATACAGTTGTGATAGGAAATACCAAAAGAAAATTTTTCTAGTGCCAGGAAATTTTTTAATAGTGATTCGAAATGCATTTTCATCAACCTACTATTTTATTACCACAGCACAATCCCTTAAAATGATAAGAAATAATTTTTTTATTATGCATTTTCCAACAATAGTACAGTTGTAATAAAAGATATCTAAAGAGAAATTTTTCTAGTGCCAGGAAATGGAAAAATATAGTCTAGTTAAATACTTGATATACATCGTGCACATTTTATATTTTGTACTGGTCGATAACTATATGCCTATAAGTTTATTTCAGATCTGTATATGGATTTTAGTAATAGATCAATCCTGCTGTAGTTATACTTTGTTTGCATCACAACTGTACTAATTCTAAAAAATGGGTGAAGCTGAATTCATTTTTTTCAAGTGGTGCTGACAGAGTTATGAAATGTTATATTAATATGATGGCGATTCGACATTGCATTCATTAATTATTTGATTTTGAGAAGGAAATTTTTTTTATGAAATCATGTTTTCTCAACATGGAACTGTCTACCTGAGGATATTGTAACGGTACCATCTGTCAATATTTTTAAGAACAGACTGGATGCTTTTTTATTTCCTAATTAATCTTTTGTTGTAATTTTTAATTTTCTAATTACTTTAATTTTTGTAATCCAATTCAGGGCTTATGGATCTTAGGGTCCCTGCCTGTACCTTATTGTAATAATAATAAATTGAAAATATAATATACAGATTAGGTTATATAGCACCATAATACTTGGTTATCACTGAAAATGTGTTGATTTTTGCTAAAAAAGATCATTCTGAATTCTAAGTAGAAATTTTCGAGAATTGCAGGTACTGCATGCAGATTCGGCACTTGTAAAACCTTTAAATTCGCTTGAATTCAAATTCTTTATATACCATTCAAGAGTTTTTAAAAAGTTATAAATGGTTGTGCCACACCATTTTTTCGCTACCCACTTGAGTAAGAAAATTCTAGTTTGTGTTAAAAAATAACTAGAAAATACGGGATAGTTTCCACTGATTATGCCAAAACGGCTGTGTCAGTTTGACATACGTGTGAAATGAGTACAAATAATTCACTAAAAATTAGTTGTGATTTCTGATTTGACAATTTCAACAATGATATAGACATACATTTTAAATATTTGTCAGAAATTTTAAAAGTACTAACTGTGACAACATTTAAACAATTGTGATTAAATTTTTTTAGTTTAATACTTTAAACAGGCTTTTTGTAACATCACCAAAATAAATATTTAATAATAAGATGAACTAAGTTTTTGTATGGTGACTAATGAATTAATTAATTACTAATGTTTTGCAACAATCTTTCAGGATATACCAATAAATTAAAATTGCACTACTGCGATATGACTCACACTTATAGGATGTTACCATAAACTAGATTAAAATATTTGTTCACAATACCAAAAACGTTACTTACAATTACAGTTTGAATGTAGTACTTACATATTTAATAGCATAAATTTCAGCCTGGCTTTTGTCCAACAATGAAGCTAATATGAATCCTAATAAACACTTGTAGATCATGTTGAAACGATAGTTAATTTAATAAATAGCAATATTCTCAGTCACATGGCACTACAATTTTTTTATATTAATCTAAAAACAAAAAATTGTTGAGAGCAAACACTGGGAAACGAAGCGTACATTTTCTACATAAAAAAATGTTAACGTTTTAGATATTTTAACGAAAACAGAATGTCTAACAACCTTGATTAATTTTTTTTTAAATAAATACAAACGCGAAGTATTTTAATGAAAACACAATACCTAAAGCATTTATCTAGCTCTTCAAATCTTTTTTCAACTTTGTTTTATCTTTAAAATCCCTAAAGCTCAACTTGCTTCATTAAAAAATTATAAACATCGTCATATGTTGACATTTGACACTAGTCACTATATAAATTAATAGCGAATTTTAGGCGAATATTATTTTGTCATACCAATTATAACTTATAACTGCTTATAAAAATTTGAAAGGGATTGAAGATATTTAAAATCAGTGGGATATACACTTAAAAAAGCTTTTTGTACTTATAAATGATTATTATAGCAACAAAGTAGCTAATCTGTCACTTATCGTGTGTATGAAAAAAATTAATGTCAAAATCAAAAGTGAGGTTAAAGCTAATAAGATAAGAAATTTAGATTAAAAATTAAATGTACGTATTTTTGTCAACAAAAACGATGTTGCTCGTTGCAGCTATGATCACAAAATGAGTCAAATAATACCACGATTCAAACATATAGCAATATTTTTAATAATTTTAGCAGGTAACTATTTTTAAGCTTCCACTAATTTTTTTACTAATGAACTTTATTTTTAGTATTATTTTTTCTTTTACGCTTATTTCACGGAGTTGATACAAACGAATTTGAGGAAAAAACATTTCTAAAATTTCCCGAAGATGTAAAACACGCATCATATATACTCAATGAAGCTTTTCACAAAATCGAAGCTCTTGAGGAAAAAATAATTTCCCTGGAAGGAAGAGTACCTAAAACTTATCCTGATGTTAAGTTCTTGAATTATCTTCAGAGAAAACGAATTTTGGTAAACTTTACATAAACACAATCCTTATTTCAGTGACCATACTGTTCATTTTAAAGACAAATTATCACTAAGTGTGTTTGTTTAAATAATTATAAAGAATATTTAATAATGCCATTTAGGCTGTAGAACTGTATTTTAAAAAAAAATTAAAATTGGTGCATTTTTGGCAGTATTTACTATTGGATTACGTAAATATGTTATATCTGTTCTGTATAATCTAATTTGAAAAAAATTTAAATTAGTGCAGTATTAAGAATATTTAATTGTAAATCTTTTAAATTTTTTAAAAGGTTTTTTAACTGTACAGATATATGTACAAATGGCATTAAAATATTTAAATTTCTTCATGATCCTATTTGAAATAAGTTGTTTCAATAAATTTGCACATTATTTTTAGCATAAAGTAAGTGTAATTCTATACAATGAAATTTATTTTAAGTAATAATTTTTAATGACTTGTCATTAAAGACCTATGTCTTTACAATTTATTAAAAAATACTTAATGTAATAATTTGAATCAGTTTAAAAATAAAAAGTAAATTTTGTGAGCAAAAGCAAAGCTTTACACTGATAAATAAATTATGTTTAACAATCCCACAACTTTAATTCTAAATAACAATTTAAAAATAATTTATATTTAAGTATATACATAAGTTTTGTTTGTTCACACAAAAATTTGAATTTTACAGGTGGTATCAAACAAGTTTATTTACTACATAATTAAACACTTGTTGTTGGCAATTTTTTTCATCAAATTTTTATTTTTTTAAGAAATTGATTTTTATATCATATAATCATAACATTTTTGCACATAATTTCAGATTACAGGGGGAGCCGGTTTTGTTGGCTCGCATTTAGTAGACAAATTAATGTTAGATGGACATGAAGTGATTGTAGCTGATAATTTTTATACTGGAAGAAAAACAAATGTTGAACAATGGATTGGCCATGAAAATTTTGAACTCATCCACCATGATATTGTTAATCCACTGTACATCGAGGTGGATGAAATTTATCATTTAGCAAGTCCTGCTAGTCCACCTCATTACATGCAGAATCCTGTAAAAACTATAAAGACAAATACTCTAGGAACTATTAACGTATTAGGTAAGAAAAAAAAAGTATCTACCAATTTAATATTTAACAATGAACATATTTAGGAAAAAAAATGTTGTGTCACTTTACTGGTTATTCTTAAAAAAAATTTCTCATGAAGAAGGTTTATACAAAAATAAGTACCTAGATGTGGTTAATAATTAATTGGTGTTATTTTTTTTTCAAGGCTTAGCTCGACGATTAAATGCTAAGGTTTTAATAGCTAGTACCTCAGAAGTGTATGGGGATCCAGATATTCATCCACAACCTGAAACATACTGGGGACATGTAAATCCCATTGGTAAGTTTGAAAACCATATTTTGTTTAAGTATTTTTAATGATAATTTTTTTTTTTTTACAAAATTATTTTACTCTACAACCTTAAAAATACAGAAATGTGAAAACTAGATCCAATCTAATCATTTTCTTTAAATATGTTTGTATTCAACAGTAAGCTGACAATCTGTTTTCAACATTATTTATTTTGTTGTGCTATTAATAGTTATCTTAATTGTAATTATCAATTCAAGGCTAATGGTTATCAATACCTTGGGTATACAATTTTAAAAACCTACAGGTAAAAATTTAAACAGTTAAATTTAAAATTATAATTTACAGTGTTAAAATATTAAAAACACTGGTTTATACCAGTTTTCTACACTCTTCATATTTTTCCATCTATGAAATTTATTGTTATTGCAAGTTATTGTTCTTGACATTCGCATAGCAATTGACAAATTATGTTAATGTATAAAATAATTATTTTAAAATATATAATCGTTGGTGCGTCTGTTAGTGATCGTGTAGCTTCTGAATGACTGATCAAGGTCATATTCACACAATATAGTTGCTTTGACAAGACTATCGTTTACAGCTATGCTAGGATCCGATAGGTGGCGCTAAAGTCAAGTTACTTATAGATCAAAATGACACATTCACAAAATCCGGACCCCCCATGTGGCGCTGTAGTCAGGTTATTAATAGATTTTATATTAAATAATAATAAGGAACTTTATTGAACTGAAATAAATTCAAACCAACAGGCTATTGACCGAAGTCCTTCTGCCTATTGTCAGAAATCATTCATATATATGACATTATGAACAGTTATACAGATTTACTTTGATAGAGAGGTGGAAAAAAAATAAAATAAAAATTAATGTTCTTGTTGTATTTTCTCAAGGGTGGTAGTGCGAAGGTATCGATGTAAGGGTTGTGCTTCAGGGTCTCTTCTTTTGGCCTTCGAACAGAATCTATGAAAGAGATAATCCAGGCGACCTACGATAGGCATTACATCTGTTAGCTTATGTAGGAGGTTATTTGGAGGATTGTGTAGGGGATTATTAGGGTGACGAATTCTTGTGATCGCCCTAAGTGCTGATGTTTCAGCAACTTGCATCTTTTTCTTGGCTGTTGCTTTACAGTTGAGGAAGACAATGACAAGACAATACTCTATCATCAGTCTACAAATTAGTTTGTAAATGCTACTGGCTGTTTTCACAATAATACCCTTAATTTGGTATGTCCTCTAAAGTGGTGCTTGGCTTTGGATATCATGCTCTTCTTCTTTTCTTGGAGATGCGGTGTTAAAATTGAGTTTAATATCCATCGTGATTCCCAAGTATTTGGTTGTTCTCGTTGGGCTGAGTAGTTGTTGCTGCATGGTAATTGTAGAAGATGTTTGAGCGAGATGATGATTGAATATCACCAAGTGAGATTTGGTAGGGTTTGGCTTTAATCTCCATTTATTGAACCAATGGCATGTAGAGTCGGTGAGTCTTTGTCCATAGCTCCTTCAATAGATTTTTTGTGGGAAACCAACACTGTGTCGTCCGCAAACTGGAGCATATAACCCAGGTGGGAGAAATCATCTGGGTCGGGAAAGTGATGATTATAAATGTCTGCACAGTAAATATTATAAAGGAGGGAGGAAAGAGGCGATCCTTGGGGGTAAGACCTGCTGTGGGGAGAATAAGAACGAACAGGCGTTTAACACTTTCACTTTCAGATTTCTTTCTGATAGTAAGGAATTGACTAGAGAAAGTAGCTGCCTTGGACATCCCATCGAATGGAGTTTGTAAATAAGTTTTTTGATCCAGACACTCGCAGGCTTTATGTATATCCAGGAAAATGGAAGCAGATTTTTTCCTGTTGAGTTTTGATGTTTCGCTTCCATTGGATGTAAAACACTTCTTCTTATACTCGTTTGAGATCTGTTAATTCCGGGCTTGCTGTCGTAATAATTTTCGTGATGTGAATTGCCAGCTGTCTTTCCATCTCTTTGGTGGTCTGCTTCCCACTGGTGTTCCTACCTTTTTCGATATTTCTGTCGCAACTAATACCCTGCGATGATAATTATCAATTGGAACTTGTAAGCCATGTTTTGCCCCGTTTTTCATAAATTACATTAGCAATTACCTCTTTTGTTAGTAGTTGTAGAGTAGTTCTTATTTTCAGGTCTTTCCCTTTTAAATAGAAAAATATAACAACAACAAAAAACACCCGCACACCCACGCACCCATACAACTACTAAAACTAAACTACATCTATAACCTTCTAAATGATTACATTTTTTTGCTTAAAAATTTCGTGCGTACTTCTTAGTTTACCTTCAAGCAGGGTTATTTGTCAATCAAAGTAACTTTATTTCATATATTCAAATAAACTGCAAAGGCAGATCAACGTCTGCGGACCATTTAGTATGTTCACAATTTTTGATACATAATACCTATTTAAATAAAATAAAATAAAATTTTCCAGTAAAATAAATTCTATTACTCGCGAAAATCTCTCTGGATGAATATTATTTTTTTCTTTAGATTATGAATAAAGCAATTTTATCTTTTACCCTTCTCAGAGGTCTCGGATATTTTGATAACGGTTTCGATCTTATTTTTCTAATATATTGTTTATTTGAACTTAGTTGGTACTAAGCTTCCTAAAATTCAATTTTCCTTACGGGGTTGTTTTCTAATTTCTCGAATAGCTTAATAGTTAGTGCCATTTTCTTTATACCTTCTTTATTTTGTCAATTTTTTTTAGGTCCAAGAGCGTGTTACGATGAAGGAAAAAGGGTATCGGAATCCCTTACTTACGCCTATGCAAAACAAGAAAACATGCAAGTACGGGTAGCTAGAATTTTTAATACATACGGACCGAGAATGCACATGAATGATGGCAGAGTGGTCTCCAATTTTATCCTGCAAGCACTTCAAGAAGACGTGATATCCGTAAGTTGGATTCTTACTGCCATGAACTGTCTCACATATCATGGAACTCTTTTTCTTCATCTCCTTTTATAATTTCGCCGCCACCTTAATTTCTTATAGTCTAGAAGAATAGGCTCTATAAGATTTTAAATAAATAGTTTATTGTACATTTTAGAATGATAATAATAAGTATAAAGTCAGTGCAAGTAAAAAATTAACGCACGTGTTTACTTCATGAAAAACCAATCAAAACAAATAATATACTAACAAAATCCAATGATGAAAAGATGATAGAGATAAATTAATCAATTTAATCAACTGCTGAATTGAACCGAATCAGTTACCAACAGCGTATCCTAAAAATGTTGTAAATGTTTATATATATGTAACTATTATTGACTGCATCAGTGCATTCGAGATGTGACTACATTGTACAGAAGGATCCTAAAAATTCCATGGACAAGCCGAACTACCAACGAGAATGTACTCATCAGAATAGGGCATGATAGAGAGCTCTTAACCACCATCAAGTGCCATAAACTGGAATACTTGGGACATGTGATGCGTGGACCACGTTATAGTCTGCTTATTCTGAATGGCAAGATCAAAGGAAAAAAATGGATAGGCCGCAAAAAGCTATCCTGGCTTCAAAATCTCCGACAATGGACAGGGCTAACTGCTGAGGAACTTCTCCATGCAGCCCAAGATAGAGATAGATACAAAGAAGTAGTCAATATGGGAGTCTTCAATGCCTGAGAAAGCAAGACACTGTAAGAAGAAGAAATTATTGGAATATTTATTCATATTTAATAAACAAAATTAAACCAATGAGGATATTATTTGTGGCTGAAAGATGTTGTTTAAACATTTCACTTTATCCAAATCAGAAGAGTAATAAAAGTTGTCTAGGAAATCACCTTTTGAAATTTTTAACAAAGTAAAAATGTGTTTTTCTAATGGCAAAAACTTCATCGAAATAATTCACAATGTCTGCAAGCCAATTAATATTTTTTACACGCTTTATGTTAGCTTGACTTGTATCTATCAATCTATGTAACGGAATCTTTGGACACGATTTTCACCCACTTAAAAACATCGGATCGACTTGAAACTGTGTATACTTCTAAAGAACCGACGACAAAACAATAATTTTATAAATTTGTTCTAAGATCCTGGCCAGGATCATCAGCATAATAAAAAAACCTGAACTAAAAAATGAAAAATAAATATTCATACATACATATAGTCACGCCTTTTTCCCGTAGGGGTAGGCAGAAACCACTTCCTTCCACTTGCTACGGTTCGTACACACATCTTTTGCTTCCTCTACTTTCATCAGTGCTCTCGTACAAGCTCGTCGGTTGTTAGTACTCTTGACCCGGCCTTTCTTCAAAACAATGTTGATCCGATCGAGATATGTTCGCCGAGGTCGACCTCAACGGTTTAAAAAAAACTAAGAACACACGCTTTATAAGAAAACCGATTAAAAAAATAAAAAATAATTTTACTATCAAAAGCGTGGGGTGCGCTATATCAATTAATTTATTTGATAATAAATATTGGTAAAAGTAAAGTCTCCAAGAAGAAAACGTAAACATCATAAAAAACACCCCACGCTTTTAATTGTAAAATTATTTTTTAGTCCGGTTTTCGTATAAATCGTGTTGTCTTAATTTTTTTAACTATTATTTATTATAGAAATAGTTAGTTAGGATAAGTTCCTGTGAATAATGTTAAGTTAGTCCCAGTAAAATAAAATGTTCGTTATTTTCAAATCATAGTAATTCCTAATTTATATTAAGTAACCTTTCCAACATGGGCAGTAAGTGGTTGCTTACCTTTTGTGAATTAATTTTTAGGTATATGGATCTGGGGAACAAACGAGATCGTTTCAGTACGTGTCCGACCTGGTCGGAGGTTTGGTGGCTTTGATGAATTCCAATTATTCGCTTCCTGTTAATTTGGGAAATCCCGTAGAACATACAATTAACGGTAAGTTATAATGTATACACTAGTGGCTTTTTGCACTGGATTCCATTGTTGCATTCCTTTAAACATGTCTAAAATAACAAAATTAAAAAAATAATTACAGTACATAGTTAAACATTTTTCACTTATGCAAATTACTGGTTGATAAGTACCACGATAAAAATATGTTAAACAAATTGGATACATAGTTCTTAATTAAATAATTAATAAGTTTGTTGCAAGTACCGTACATTGAAAGGTCACGGTCACATGCAATAGATAAAACACATTAATTTGTCGAATTCTAATTTGTGCAAGGACGGTTTTTCGAATGATCCCTTTCCGTTCCAACCAAACTAGGATTCGTTCGTGAACCGGCATTTGAACGGTAGTGTATGGTCGAATGCAGAATCTGTTTGGACTGACATACGTATTAGATATTTCATCAGCTGTTGCTGTCACTTATTTTTTATCGTCAAACTAGCGGAACCCGGCAGACGTTGTCCAGCCCGAAAGTTTTTTGTCTGCTTTGGGAATATCATTATCAAACTCCGCGACCCCGAAACAACACATATACATGCCAATTTTCACGTCTACCAGCGCCACCTTTATATACCACATTTTGGTGGACATTTCTTCAATAAAAGTCCCTTATAAGATTGTTCTCCTTATCTCTACCCTTCATAATCTATGTTTATTAAATCTCATGGCGATCGGTTGAACGGTATAGAAATTGATGCGCTGCAGCGCCATCTAGTGGCGAGTTAAAGTAAAATGGGTTGCATAAAATCTCCATGAAAAAATACTTAGATGTGTCAAGTTTCGCGGTGATCTGTCAAAAGGTGTTGGAGTTTACATACATACATACATAGAGTCACGCCTTTTTCCCATAGGGGTAGGCAGAAACCACTTCCTTCCACTTGCTACGGTTCGTACACACATCTTTTGCTTCCTCTACTTTCATCAGTGCTCTCATAAATGCTCTTCGGTTGTTGGTACTCTTGACCTGGCCTTTCTTCAAAACAATGTTGATCTGATCGAGATATGTTCTCCGAGATCGACCTCTACCGATTTGCCCATTCACACTCGCCTTATAAATTTGTTTCGTCAATCTTCCTTCATCCATCCTTTCTACGTGTCCAAACCATCTAAGCATTCCTTTATCTATCTTTGTGACCACATCTTCTTTTACACCACAGCGTTTTCTTATCTCACTATTCTTAACTTTATCCAACCGAGTCACTCCGGCTATACTTCTCAGACTACTCATCTCCGCAGCATTAATCCTATTTTCATGCTTCTTCTGCCAAACCCAACATTCACTACCATACATAAATGTAGGAACCAACACACCTCTATGCACCGCCAGACGTGCCTTTTTTGACACTTTCTGGCTATTCATAAAGCTATGCAGTGCCCCATTCATTTGTTTTCCTGCCAACACCCTTCGCTCAATGTCACTGTCATACTTTCCATCTCTAGTAAATTTTGAACCCAAGTACACAAATTCATTAACTTGTTCCACTCTTTCTCCCTCAATCGAAACCCCACAGTTTGTCATGCTTTCTTCTCTTTCAAAAACCATTACTTTCGTTTTGCTCACATTTATTTTCATCCCTTTGATTTTCAGTGAATCATGCATAACATTAACCATCGCCTGCAACTCCTCTTCAGATAACGCTAATATGACTTGATCATCGGCGTAAAGAAGTCATTTGACGATCAAATCATTCATTTTTAATCCATACGCACTCTCTTTCAGATATTTTAAACAATTGTCTATGTATAAGTTAAACAGCCATGGCGAAGCCACACATCCCTGTCTCACACCTTTTTCGATGTTTAGCAATCTCATATATACCAACATCCATTTTTATAAATACAAATTAAGTGTGGCTTGCAGAGATTGTTAAGGAATTCAATGAATCTTTTGCTTTTGAAGAAAAAACATATTTTAGCAGAAAATTTCCTAGGCACTTACACTTCTGGTTTTGATTAAGGGAAGTATTTAAACAACATCTTTCAGCCACATACTATATCCCCAATAGTTTATTAAATAAAAAGAAATATTCCATTACTTTTAAAATTTGTTATTAATTTCAGAGTTCGCTACGATAATAAAAAATTTGGTAGGAGGTAATAGTAAAGTGACGCACGTAAGCGAAGTCGAAGATGATCCGCAGAGAAGACGTCCCGACATATCAAGGGCTAAAAAAATCCTGAATTGGGAACCGAAAGTCGACTTGAACGTCGGCCTACAAAAGACTGTCGAATATTTCAGACAAGAACTGAAAAGATTCAAATATACTCCTAAGAATAAATTTATTTCTAATAATCGTCATTAACTTGTAAAACTGAAAATACCGTCGATGTTTGTCGTGCTTAAAAAGCGGGCGGCTCAAAATTTTAACGAAATCATTACAAATTGGGTTTTTGTAAGTACGCATTTTTTGGAGAGTAGATCGAGAGTAAGTTTGAATTATTATTTTATTTATTTATACTTCAGGTAAGTTATTTACCTTGTACTGATAACACTTTTGCGTCTGGGTTGTAAATGTCAAATTTTGATTTCTTACACGTAATTAATAATAAAAAAATGGTTTTTATTAGATAAAGTTTGCTTTTGTAGAAAACAAAGATATTTGAGAGTTTGAGAAAAATTTTAAAAAATTCTCCATTATTTATTTTAAATAATTAACTTTAGTTTCGCGTTTGTTTAATAATAAACTATAAATGTAAAAAAATTGATAAACAAAGTTTAAAAATGAATATTTTTCGTTTATCTTTTATATTTGTACGGACTTTTCTGTATCAAACCCCAAACATAATCTCCCATTATACTGCCCCTGATAACGTCGTTAAAAGTCCATCTCATCTTGATGAAAACGTTCTCCTTGCTCTTCTGAATAGGCACGCTTATATTCTTGAATTGGTCCAAGTGAGTATGCACATTCTTCATCCCATGAGTTTAAAGCTTTCAATCATAGTTTCGATCAATTCTTTATAATTCTTAGCTCTGTTATTTCTGAGAAAACCATAAATTACTGCTTTGAAGCTGTTCCAGGCTTATTTTTCGTGAGTATAGACTTACTGTGTAAATTCGTCACTTGCTATAATTTTCCTTATTTGTGGTCCGACGAAAATACATACTTTCAGTTTGTCTTCAGATAATTTCGGAAAAAACTTCAAATATTGTAAAACTTTAAAATCTTGATAAAGAGCTTTTACAAATCGTTTCATTAGTTCAAATTTTATGTGCAATGGGGACATTAATGTGTTTTTTTTTGTTTTATAATTTTTAATCTATCTACCTATCAATGCATTCTTAGGCTCTACAACTGGTTCCCCATTTGACATTACTTTTTCCTATCCGAAATCGGTTATAATACAGCGGAAACTCGCCACTACGCCTATACTACTTGCCCCCACCTCTCTTTACATCCGCCGCCCTCTTATTTAATCGCGCTGCCACCTGATGCTAATACTATCAACCAAAAACTTCAGACTTCTTTAACAACATAAAAAAGACAAAAGCAATCTTTATAAGTATTAAATAAAAAAATTTGTTATTGAAATATAGAATCAAAATTTTTCAAGTTAAATAGAAATCCAAATATTTTTTTTTGTTGACTTGAGTAATTTTTTTAAATATTAACCTTTAAAAAGTATCTTTTAAGTTTAAAATCTACTTCAATTAACATTGTGACTAATACGTAACATAAAATATTTCGTATGCTAGTTAAATATAATAATTTTAGGGAAAAACAGGCCAAATGCTTTTAAAAATCTGTATTCATAGATATTCCAAGAATAAGAACTATAGTTAATACAAAACAACATTCGATGCACGTCTCACAATTCGGTAGCGTCTCAGCTACACACTGTTGTCAGAATTATAGGTGAATCTTGAAATTTGTTTTCACTTGAAATTTTGGCTTGGGAACTAAAACCTCTCCCCCACGTCTTGCTCCTCTCATCGGAACTGCTTTTTTATTACTTCAATGAGAATGATGTCACCGTGTCGTCTCGCTATTTTCATCTCTATGTTCATCTGGTTTTGCCTTCATTCTCTTTCTCAACTATGTTCTTGTTCTTTTGTATTTATAATATGCCTAACTACCTTAAGAATATACGCGCGAACTTCTTTGCTTATTGTCAAGCAGGGTTATTCGGCAACCGTCGTATTTTTTTAACGTGATGGATCACTGCTATAGCAGTAATAAAAAAATGACCTCAAAAAAGCACTTTTATATCTCTGGACACTCTTGACATATTAAAGTAGTAATAAATAAGGTAAACCTATCGTGTGGGCCGCGGACGGCCCGCACTGCGACTATTAGAAGGGGGAGGGATTATAGAAAGGAGATGATAGTGAACCTGCTTTTTAAAAAGTTGCAGGTCATAGTTCTCTGAAAAAGCTGGTTTTGGAAGCTTGTTCCATTCCGTAGCAGCACTGTAAAAAAAGGATTCTTGATGGAGGTTGGTCCTTGTAGTATCAGTATTGAGAGTAAATGGGTGAGACTGATCAGCGTGCCGAGTTCTTCGGCCGAATGTGGCCAGTGATGGTATAAGAGTTTTTATTTCTCTGGAGCATCTGCCATGGAAATACCTTTAGAGTAATGTCTGGTCTGCAACTCTTCTTCTATGTTCTAGAGGGTGAAGGGTATCTGTGAGAGTTAAGCTGTTTATCAACCGAATGGCCCTTTTCTGAATGAAATCTAGAAGAGAATACTTTGGTGCTGAACCCCAAATTTGCGAGCAATACTCCAGCAGAGGTCGGATTTGAGCCTTGTACGTCGTCAACAGTTGATCAGGAGTAAAAAACTTTCTATTTTTCCACAGAAAACACAGCCTCTGGCTTGCTAACTTTGCGATGTTAGCAACATGGTCATGCCAAGACCTATTATAAGACACCGTGACTCCCAAAATCGAGATGGAGGGACTTGATTCAAGGGTATTTCCAGACATTACGATGGAGTGATTTGAGGAATTCACTTTCTTGGAAAACGTGGCGCTTTGTGTTTTCTGGGCGCTATAGCAGTAGTGTCCATCAACGTGTTAACCAGAAGCGGTCCCTAACAATAATCATTCAACTCTACCACCCTTCTCCCAAAATTAGAGATGTTATCATTGTTTCCGCTTCGAACACATTCCTGTTATTATATGGTATTTTTGTCGGCTCCTATTATATCTGTTTCAAACGAGCAGTGTATGTTCAGCATCACCGAAATAAAATGATACTAATAAAAGCGGCAACAATGCGTTTATTTTGAATCGCAAGGAAGCTGAATATTTTAATGTGTGGTATCACTGTGCATAGAGAAGTACTGGTTTCTATACTTTGTATGGTAGTGAATGTTGGGTTTGGCAGAAGTAGCATGAAAGTACGATCAACGCTGCAGAGATGAGTAGTCTGAAAAGTATTGCTGGAGTGACTCTGATGGATAAAGTGAGAAATAATTTAATAAGGGAACGCTGAGGTGCAAAAGAAGATGTGGTAACAAAAATAAAGGAATGCTTGGATGGTTTAGACACGTAGAGGGGACGGATAAAAAAAGATTAACAAAACAGATTTATAAGGCGAGTGTGAATGGGCATGTATGAAAACGCCGATGAAAGTAGAATAATCCAAAGACGTGCGTGGGAACTGTAGCAACTGGAAGGAAGTGGTTTCTGCTTATCCCTATGGGAAAAAGGCGTGTATTATGTATGTATCACTGTTTTAAATCATCTACGTCATTGTTAATATGCATTGCATTTTGATTTGTATTTACTGTGTTTCTATACAAGCATCAAAATAAACGCCTTCATAAAATATTACTGAATCATTACCAAAAAGAATCTTGGTAAAGTAGTAGTAGTAGTTTATTAAAATAGGAAAGCCAAATATACAAACATCTTAAGTATACTTAAAAAATCTTTCATCACATATATAAAAATAACAAAAAGTATCGTAAGCAATTTATAGTTATACAAGACAGATTCAGAAACAATAATACTTACAAAAATTGACATAGTTAACAGATACGTAATAATACAAATTGCGGATAATAAAGAGCTAGAAAATAATATTTACATTTTAAATAAGAGTTTTTTACAAAGATATTATAAACACTCCAAAACAATCTCTAAACGTCCAACAATCATAGAGTTTTAACATACTCTGATAATGATGATTTGAAAGCAGCTAAAGATAATAATTTTATATTCATAAGTAGTTATTGAATTTGAAAAATAGCGATCTCATGCTCATACTAGAATTTGTTCTGTGAATATGAGAATCATACTCATGTAAAATAAACGAGTACTAACTGAAAACCATTGCAGTGTATCTAACATCAGTGTAATTGGAGTATATATCTATTACATTTCAGTATAAGTTACATTACTCTATTTTGAAGCTTTTGTAGTTGTAAAATTTTGTTATAGTTAAATAGGTAAATTATTGTTGCACAATAGTCAGTCAGGTTTTATAATGGAATTGTTTATTGTTACTCTAGTAAACATGGACAGCGCTTTTGCAATTCTTGAAAAATGTACATTTTTTAGAAATTTTTTGACGTATTCTCCATGACTATTGAATGTTGGATTATCTTTCATAAATCCCAGGTACTTGAATTCTTTTACAATCTTCAAAAATGTATTTATATTTAGTTGTAACAATCATTGATTTGGTTTTAGCTACAGTTAATATAAGTGTATTCATCTGCAGATATCTTTCAATATTGACTAATGTGTTATTAAACTCTAAAATAGCTTGGTCTAAACTGTGATTTGTACAATACACCAACGTATCATCGGCAAATGAGTTAATAGAGCAATTTCCTACAATTTGATGAATATCGTTTCTATAAAGAATAAATGGAAGGGGCCCCAAAACGCTGCCTCTCATATTAATACTTAATTTATTGGAATAACTTGAGCCAATTCTATCACTATCTCAAGAGTTAGTAATGTATTTATGGACCTGAAATCATTTGCACCTATGGCTAATTTTGAAACTATCTGGAAATATTCCACATTCCAGAGAAGTGTTAATAAAATGTAATACAACATGTCCAAGGCTTTCGAAGGTTTCTTTCAAGAATCTTGCATTACGAATTTCAGATTGATTCTTATTGTTGTCCAAAGAGAGTATAATTTCACGCAGTCACTATGGGTTTGCATGAGGTTTTCCTGTGGCCATTGTTCCCCTGCAATTATTTTATCAGCAATATCTTGGATACTATTTACAAAATAAATATTGAAGTTGTTAGCTATGTCTATTTTAGTCCTATAAGTATATGCTGATTTTACCATTTTCTGAAAATTCAATTTTGTTGATATTATAAGGGGGATTAGGTTTAACAATCGATTTCAGTGTTTGCCACATTTGCTTTAAATTACCTTTATTCAAGTCAATTTTCTGTTCTTAGAATTCTGATTTTTTAGCCTTGAGCATATTAGTATACTGATTTCAACTTGCCTATATACTTGCCATTTGCATCGTTACATTTTTTGAAATTTTTATTAGCCATATCTCTTTCTTTCTTTTTCAAATCATGCTCATAGTATGGTGCACCACCCTCCCAGCTGTATCTGTCTCATCTCAGCAAGGAGCACCGATTGCAAACTGCCGGCTCCTCCTACACAGCAAAGTAGTTCAAAAAGCCAACTTGCAGTGTCAAAATGAGCCCTCATGCACATCATCGAAACCGATTTGGCCTAAACTAGATATACGTCGAACTAATGATTTATTAACTCTATCCAGGGAGTCCATTGGAAATGTGATCGCTGCCATAGCAGGACACTGGGCAGGTGGATCCCATGCACGGCGCATGGGAATCGCAGAGCCACGACACAACTTCTGTAGAAGCTGTCACGATGAGGAAGAGGACAATGGCACATCTTCTCTGTCACTGCCCTGTCCTAGGCATAAAACGGCTTTCTATATTAGGGCAACCGAACTTTGATGACTTATCTGATCTCAGCTCAGTTAGCATTAAAGACCTCACACTTTTTATTAAAAGTTCCAACTGGTTCTCACAGTAGAGAGGGAAGGCACTGCCGTCCATCGCGGTATCACAACGTGCAAAAAGGCCTATGTGGGTTCCCTCCGAACCGCCGTGTTAACCTAACCTAACCATGGTACTTCATTTGATTTTAATGTTCTAGTATAATAGGAGCAACTCGATTTCTTCTTCCTTTGATGCCGTGCCTGTCTTCAGGCGTGGGCTATCTCGATTTACAATGTCATATTCTTCTGTAAAAATATCTTCTGAAATAATATTAACATTTACACAATCTAATAACCAATTCAAAGACGAGAAGTAATATTATCACAATTTGTTATAAAATAATATTAGAGAATTACTGAAATTTGTGATTCGAGCATAATCTTCAACCATTTCATCCAAACTATACATGTTACATTAAGTCGATATTTATATCACTTACCAAGACAGTTTTTCTATTATAAAAATAGGTTTCTAATATCTCTTCCATTTTTTTCCATGAATTACTTGCACTTGGTGAATGGTAAACGCCTCCAATGGGTCATTTTCGGCTACCAATAGAAATTTTTATGAACTTGAACCAATAGTTGACATTATACTTTTCATCACTTTGTATTCAATGCCCTGTTTAATGTAATGTTTACTGCTGCTATCACATCTTACAAAATTTTACTGCATTACCCCTACGAGAAAAAGGCGTGACTATATGTATGTATGTGAGTTCAAAATCTAAAATATCCTTAGTAGTTCTAGATTCACTTAAAACTATGATTGTTGGGCGGTAGCAGATTATTTGGGTTAAAATTTCATGTTTGTTTGCAATAACACTCTAAATGTATACGTAAATGATATCTTGATTGAAATCTATTAAAGAAAATTTTCTGAATATTAGGCATTACTGGTTTTTTTCCTTTTGAACAATGGTTGGTACTCCATTTATATATTTTATTGTTTTATCTAGGTCGCCTTCTTTGAAAAGCTTACTCAGGCTCCTTATCACCTTCTGTTAGTATTCACGTTGGCTTTTGTTCTTATCTCCAAAATTATTAATCTGTTTGCACGTATTTTATTTTTTAATACTTGCTTAGCTAATTTTCCCTTGGAAAATATTATCTTTAGAAGTAGATTTTTGCCAGTAGTGAATTTTCCAATTCTATATACTTGGAAATTTTCCATTACTGATATCACATTCCTTTAAAATATTGTTGACTGTGAGCTTTTCATTCTCAATTCTTTCATTCCTATTTTTCTTTGTAGACTCCTGTATATTCAGCACAATAACGTTTCTTGCCCGATTTATCCTCTCTTCAAGTTCCAAGATGATACTTTTAGAGTTTGTAACTCCATCTTCCATTATTCCACCATTTAAATTCTGTTTTTCAACTTTTTCCTGTAACTGGCTCACATGATTTTCTAAGAAATCTACTATGTTCATTAGAATGGAGAGCAATTTGAAACCTTGTTCACATTTATCACAGAGATAGATTAAACGTCTTTTCTTCATCGGTATGCATCTTAATTCGGAGCTTGAGAAGCCGGTACATTTTTCACAAAAATTCTGCTAATAGCCATCACAACATTTTTCTTAGAATCGTCACAAGACTCGCAAATATTCATTTTTCAATGTTCAGATCCCTTCAGAATAGTATTTCCGTTCCTGCACTGGTAAAGAACAAGAGAGCAAAAAATAGTTTCTGATTGACTGGTAATAATTGTCTTTGGTTGATTGTTTAAAACTTTACTCATAATACATGAAATGAATTTTTTATTTCAAAATTTGGTCAAACTTTACACAAAACCATACGCTCTTACTTCACCAATTTTTGACAATTTCCATTGGAAAAAGGCAATTTGTAGAGCACCGCTAACACACACCTTACTGCTATGAGAGGTGTTAAATGTGGTAAAGATAGTACAACATTAAACCATTCTCCTTGTTTTCTTTTAACTCTCTTTTGATAATCTGACATAAACTTTTTTCTGGGTTATCTTAAGTGACTCATCTATAGTCCAATATGTAGAGAAAACGTAGTCTGTTCTCTGGAGAGCAGTTGCCAACTTTTTACCAAATAAACCCATTCCATTAAGTTACTTGTAATGGTTTGAGAATATACCATACTATAAGTAGTTGGGCTGTGTTCTTTATTTTGGAACCGATATATTTTTTGGTCCTTTTTCGCTTCATGTTTATTTAAATTGCGACTGATACAATATAATTGTATACTATTAAAATATATTTTAAGTCTACGTTTTTGACGTGATAACGTCTTATAAATCGATGAACGCCGGCTGCACGCACGAAAAAGCATGACTCATTGTCACGTTCCTCCTGAGCCGAGCGTACAAGCGAGAGCGCGAAACAAGCGATAGAGAGGCACGATCAGCCTAAGCGTCTGGCTTGTGACGCATCTATCTCTCTTCCACTCCATCGGCCGATGCGTCCGAGTAGAAGAGAGACAGAAAATATTTTAATTAACGAGCGCAAATAAATGTTAATTTATCGAAAAGATTGTAATTTTCAATTAACTCCTTTGTATTATGCAAAGTAATGATAATAATTCAATTCATAAAAGTATGCAATTTTTCATCAATGTTTTCTTATGACGTTATCACGTAAAATTATTGTCCATAAACCGACTTTACAGACAACCAATTTTTTTTTTATATTTAAGATAAATGCTCTGGATATATTAGTTGTATTTTGCTTCATGCAATTATTAGCAAGAAATAATCCTTGAATAAGTGGAACCTATTAATTTCTTACTTTTACTTAACACAACATCTATTTTGTACAATCAAAAAATAATGATTATTTTCCAAACTCTAATTTAAATAATGTGTTTTGAAATCTCCTCTTAACTAAAGCCAACGAGCCATTCGATGGTGATTAGATAAAACCAAGACATAAATTTATCAACAATTTTAGATTATTTTTATAATTAGTCAACAAATAATGTTTGTATTCAAACAAATAAATCCTCTCGATCTATTAGCTCATGTTATGTGAGTTGGGTAAAAATTTATGTTTTAAGCGTGATGTTTTTATGGCTGTTTTGTACTATATATATATATTGTTAAATAAATGTGTAATTTTTTCATACTTCTTTTTCTTTGTGCCTACTATGAATGTTCTTTTTGGTTTCAATTTGTGTAGTATGTATTACCTTTGCTTAATATTAAATAAGGAACTTAAATGCGAATATAGGTAATTTATAGTGGCAATATGAGATTGGCAGTGCTGTTAGTCCATTGACCCAGGACATTTGGGTTTAGAAAGGAGGAGGCGGATATACTGTAGGGTTCAAAAAACCATAGGAGCACCATAAAAAATTGGATGCACTCAGAAGCTCTAGCTAAATAAGCACTAAAAGCTCTAAAGTCATACACTTGTGAGTCTAAGCTGACTTGGGACTGTAAACAATCCCTGAGACAACTGGCAGCAAACAACCAGATTACTCTAATGTGAATTCCAAGTCACAAGGGAGTTAAAGGCAACGAGGAAGCTGACTGCCTTGCCAAGAAAGGAGCAAATACACAATTGACTTGAAACTGGTGACGGGACTCCTCACTGGACACTGCCCTCTGAGGTATCACATGAAAAATATGGGCAAAACAGAGTGATAGTTGCCGCTACTGCGAGGCTGCCTCACCTACAATCTACAAGCTCTGGCTAAATGGAATGGATCCACAGGTCAGAGGCACGAGAAAAAGTTCATAAAAGAACACTCACATGCAACCACGGCAGACCTGCTTAACCTTAGCTGTACTAGATTAGAGTAACAATGGGCCTGCTGACAAGATATTAACCCCTTTCACACAAACGGAGCTTTATTTGCAGCGAACAAGTAGAGATCTCAGAAGACTTTTCTAGAAGGTGGCAAGTTGTAACGTTGAGAGTTGCGTGGACGGTAAACAAATCAGGATTCAGAAGCCTCGAAACGGTGGCGCTCTTAACTACAAATATAAAGGTTATTACAGTATCTCACTGTTTGCACTTGCAAACAGAAACTACGAATTTCTTTACATTGATGCTGGGAAAATTGGGAAAGTTGTTGATAGAGGGCTTCTGAAAGATACAAATACGTAAACAACAAAGCGCGGGAAAACTGATAAAGACCCGAGGAGGGATGCATGCGGGCCGCACCGAAAGTGTAAACAGACGAGGCTCGCGTGGACGGAAGACTCTCTCTGCCCGCGGGCCTACCCCTCCAACCTATACATTTACACGATCGCACCCGGCCCATGGGATCAGCTCATTTTTAGGCAAAATTCTGTTGGCCCAACGTGCGGCCCTCTTGTGTGAAAGGACCTATTGTCGACTCCGCCAACACCTTTGTAGGTTAGGAGGGGCTGAGAACAGTGAAGGCCGTTTCTGTTTTGAAGAGAAGGTGGAACACGTTCTATGCCACTGCGAGGCACTGGCAAGGTCCTGGTTCCTACACTTAGGCAGTATTAAACCAGTTATTGCTATAGTAAGTCAGTATTTATATGGTAATAGGTTTATAACAAGAAAAATTAAATTTTATTATTTTTTAAAAATTTTATCATTCTTTGTTTTTATTGTATAAAAACCAATACATAGCAAACATAAAACTAGGTGGACTTTTAATATAATTTTGATGAACATATTTTTTGACCTCGTCAATCGTCATCTCAATAACTTCTATTATTTCATCATCTACTCCTCCTCCAGAGGAAATTTTCATATCATCTGTAACTTCACAATAAAAGGCAGTTTGAAGACTAGCCGAAGTTCCTAAATAAAAAAAAAATCAAATGTAAAGTATTTTTTAAAATTAAATGTTTTACTGATCAGAAAATCAGAAAAATGTATATACTAACCTACACCAGATCTATATGAACCTATCTTTTCCAAACTGGTAACTGGCACGTCATATCCACATTCCTCCAATATCTCCTCTTTAGCAATTTCTTCCACCGATTTATTTTTATCAATGATTCCAGCACACAATTCTATGGTAACCCCTAATTCTGGGGGATACTTTTTGGTATCAATTTCTTCTTGCATTTTTCGATCTTTTTCTGGAATGCTTCCAAAGTAAACAGCAGGCCGAAATTGTTTCACAAATATTAAGACATCCCTTGTGATATTATACAGAATAATTGCCACACTATCATGCACAGTTAACAAATCCCAAGTTCGTTTAGTACCATTCTGGACAAAATGCATGGTGTAGGGCTTCATGTAAATTGACTGTTGTAACGGTTTAATTATAACTTTTGATACTTCTTCCATTTTATTACTCTTTCTAAAATAATTCCTAATTAAAATATTTTTACACTTGGAAATTTCATGCAAGCAGCGAAAGTTTAATATGTTACACAATTCCAGACAACGATTTAGTATTTTATTGTAAAATATTTAATTAAACTTGGGTAAAAGTTGATAACACTAATGTCTTAAAGCCTTTAACACCTTTTTTGTTTGTACTACTAAATAACCGCATTATTTTAAATTAACACTCGAATGAACTCGTTTCTACGTTTTTACCTTTGACATTGACATAGATAAGGTATGTGATCGATGATAAAAATACGATTGATCTGATTGCTCATACTTTTGCAATTACTGTTAATTTAAAAGTTTAATTAAAATTAATAAAATGAAGTTAAAGTTGACAGATATGTTTACAAAGCCTAAAGACCATAGTAGAGAAAGAAAATATATTTTCTCTGATAAAGACGACTTGTTACATTTTGGTCCACGTCACTGTCATTAAAAATGCAGATTGCAGATGAGTATTCTGCAAGAGAACAACATTTCTATCCCACCCCGTGTATTACAATAAATTGAACCAATCATATCAGACCACGATTTAACTTTGACAGTGACAATATAAGTAATGTGTAGGGTATGCATGTGTAATATGAAGATTTTATATAGATAGTTATTTTAGTAAACTGTTCAGAAAAAATTCAAAATGTTGAGCAGTTTTGATAATTTAAATAGAAACTTTTGGTTAAAAATTACGCCATATCTAGTCCTACTATATCTTGAATTGATTTTAGATGGTAAGTTAATCTGAAATTCGTAGTAATTTCACAAAATTAATGTTTATTTTGTAGTTTCAGAATGTATGACACAGGCTGAAATAGATAGGCATTTAGAATTAGGTAAACAATATTTAGCTAAGGGCCAATTAGGAGATGCTTTAAGCCAGTATCATCTAGCTGTTGGTAAGCTTATTACATTTTATATAATCAGTTCAATAACTAAATAATTTATTAATTACAGTGCTTTGAGTTAAAAATTATAATGCCTCTATGATATGTGCAAAGTTCTAGTGCATTTTATAGTATCTACATATTTGTTTAAAGTTTCAAGTACCACAAAATATCAGCAGGGTATTAAGTAATGTTTAAAATTAAATTTCTCTTTAAGTATGGATTTTTTGTAACTGGTGTTTAGCTTTACATATATTATTAATAGAAAATAATTAAAGTTGCGACAGTACTTGTTTAATAAGTGTTTTGACATAGTTTTCTATTTTTTTAAATTTATTTCTAAAAAATATTTTGAAAAATAATTTAAAATAAAAAAAAACATGCAATCTACTAATGTATGCACAATCATCGACTGTTATCTTTAAATTAATTTTGACATTATTGATTTAATGTCCATAATAAATTATTAGCAGAACAATATTAGAAAATTTTATTTGGTAGTTTTGTAGTACAACAAATATTTGAGACAAAATTGTAAGTAAATTAAAATTATTTTTTATTCATTTTTAGAGGGTGATCCCAACAATTATCTTACATATTTCAAACGGGGCACAGTTTATTTAGCATTGGGTAAGGCTAAAAATGCTCTTAGTGATTTAGATAAAGTATTACAAATAAAGCCAGATTTTAATGCAGCCAGAATAAGTAGAGGAAACATTCATTTGAAGCAGGCTGAATATGATTTGGCTCAGTTAGATTTTTATAATGTGGTAAGCATTTATTTTTTATTGAAAAATTTACTAATAAGCAGAACGTCTGTATTTTTGATTTGTTTTGATTGTGTGAAAGTTAATATTTTTTAAAGAAGTCCTTAATGACTATATAAATATATATATATATATATATATATATATATATATATATAAAAGTCAATGTGTTTGTTCCATATGGGCTCCAAAATGGCTGGACTGATTTTCATGAAATTTACAGGTAATCTTGAGATTAGTCCAGTGGGTGATTCTGTGAAGTTTGGTAGCGATCGGATCAACCAAAGGGTTAGGAAGCGTATGAAATATAAAACTATCAAAAATGGCTGATATCAGTGTTAAATTCATAGTCCGATTTTAATGAAAATTTGTAAATGTGTATTGTTTGCTCCAGTTGAGAGATAGGATTAGTTTTAACCCGATAAGTCCGTACGAAAGGGGCGAGAGGGGGTTGAAATATAAAAGCTATCAAAAATTGTCAATATTGGTGTCGAATTCATAGTTTTTGGGGTCGCTGAAATGTCTGTCGGGTCTGCTAGTTGACAATACCTGGATAAACCTCTTTCTGTTTAACTCTACATTATTCTTTTCCAAAAAAGTTTTACATAATTGCTATCATTTTAAATGGTGTTACAGATTGTGAAATAACAAATCTTATTATTTTTCTTAGTGATTTCAGTTTTGACAATGGAGTCGATTGCATTGACTATTATTCATAAATGTGTAATTTAAGCACTAAAAATAAAGTTTAATTAGCTAATAAATAATACTTCAATTTTTATTTTTTGTTATGTTTGTTTCTACTGTTATATTATTTGTTGTGTAGGGTGTAATGGTAATTTAAATTTTATTATATATAAGTTTTAAAACATTTTACTAATAACTTCCAAAGTGGATCCATGGCCATGTGATTATTTTAACCATAAATTTTTTTATTATCTAAACAATTATTATTGTTATGGTAACCTTTATTGGTTTTGATAATTTATTAATCATCAAGTTTGTTAGGTTCTGAATTATCTACAACTATTTTAAACTAAGTTTTTCATCAAATAAATATTTTTATTGACCACACTGGACAAATATCACATTACAAAGAAGTTAATATCAATCAATGCAATGTTTGGTGTTAAAAATTGCAGTCTAATTGTGCTGATTAAACATTTGTTATCTAAATTGTTTATATTCTAGCATGTTAAAAATAAATTTATATTTTCAAAACATAGTTAAAATGGTGCAATATGTTTCTGCATTGAAATTTATGGTACTTTTAAATTAATTCGTAAAAAGGTGTAAAGTATTTTGTTTTTTCTAGTTAAAAACAGATCCCTATAATGCCGAAGCAAACGATCTTATATTACGAATAGATCCTACCAAAGAAAAAAAACGCAGTGCAGAATACCACTATGGCCATAATGATTACCCATCGGCCATACATTATCTTTCAGAAGTAATTGAAGTAAGTCCTTGGGCGCCAGATCTCTACGATTTCCGTTCAGAGTTGCACATGTTAAACGGGGACGAAATGGCGGCAATATCTGATATCAGATCCACAACAAAACTGCAGAGTGATAACACGGACGGTTTTTTCAAATTATCACAACTTCTATACAAATCCGGTCAAGCTACGGAATCCCTAAAAGCAATCAGAGAATGCTTGAAGCTAGATCCGGAACATAAAGACTGTTTTCCGTTTTATAAAAGAATTAAGAAAATAGAAAAATTCCTCGCAGATGCAGAGAATTCGATCGAAAACAAAGATTACACACAATGCATTGAATCTGGTAATAAAGTGTTAAAGAACGAGAAGGAGGTGCAAAGTATCATCTACGAAGCTAAGAGGATTCTCTGCACTTGCTACTCCAAAGGTGAACAAAGTGCGGAAGCGATAACTTATTGTACAGAAGCGTTATCAATCAATGAAGATCCTAACGTTTATTGTGATAGAGCTGAAGCATATCTTGATTCTGAGTTATACGATGACGCCATTAGAGACTACAGATCGGCACTGGAAATAGACTCGCATTCGGAAAGAGCAAAAGAAGGTTTGAATAAAGCGGAAAATAGACAGAAACAGGCGGAAAAGAGAGATTATTATAAAATATTAGAGGTGAAAAGATCGGCCAGCAAGAAGGAAATAATTAAAGCTTACAGAAAAATGGCTCAGAAATGGCATCCGGATAATTACCAAAACGATGAAAAAATGAAGAAAATAGCAGAAAAAAAATTCATTGATATTGCAGCTGCTAAAGAGGTGAGAGTAATTTAAAATTGTAATAAAACGTTCATCCTAAGTGGACTCCCACTACTAGTGTATTTGGCAAAAGTTTGTCACTTGTCTACAGTAAAAGAAATTGACCTTTACTCTGACGTCATACCTACATACCTCTCGAAATGAATCTTCTTCTTTAGGTGCCGTCTATGCTATGCGTATTTTTGATACTGCAGATCTAAACAGTTGGCAATTGTACCATTCTCTTAAGTTCTTCAACCATGAATTCCTTCTTCTGTCCATTATTTTTCCTTGGATAATCAGTTGCAATAACTGGTATTTATCTCCCCTTATAACATGCCCCAAGTATTGCAGTTTGCGCTTCTTAATAGTAAGTATCAATTCTTTCTATTTCTGCATTCTTTGCAAAACCTCCACATTTGTCATTCTCTCTGTCCACGATGTTCTCAGTATTCTACGGTACATCCACATTTCAAATGCTTCTATCCTTTTTTTAATCCTTTTAAATAATATCTTTTATGGGTATTTAGCATGAGAAATTATTTTTAATTTGTTTTATCTAAACCTCGCAAAATGCTTGGAATTTTCCGTTTCCGTGGGAACTTCGGAATAAAAAGTATATAAAAACACTATTAAAATGCACGTCGTGTTAAAATTTCAAGTCAATCCATCTACTACTTTTCGAGTTTTTCAGACACAAACATACGAATGCTGAATTTTTATACATAAAGATTTAATTTTAATAGGTACTTTTAATTGAATTTAACATTAAATGAAAATATTGTCTTTATCACTCTTACTAGTCTGAATTTTTATAGGGTTGCAAATAAATACCAAGCTGCAAAGAATTACCAGCAGGTTCTTCATTATTTAGAATGAATTAATTTTGTTTAAAAAGGCGCATTAAGTTTCGTTTATTTTAGGTGTTGACAGACGACGAAAAACGAAGACAATTCGATAGTGGCGAAGATCCTCTGGATCCGGAATCGGGCAGGGGTGGCATGCCAAACTTCCATCACTTCCAGAGTTTCCATGGCAGCCCGTTCCAATTTAAATTCCACTTTAACTAAGTTGAAATAGTTTTCTCTTTCTCTCTCTACCAAAATATTCCATTTTTTGGACGCCACGTCCGGTAAAGACGCGTCATGCGTGCAATTTCAGGTGACATTACTCTGTGTACGATTTTTTTTTAAATCGATATTAGTTATTATCGTACAAAATCTCCACTGTGAAAAGTTACCGCAGTCATTTAATTTATTTTTATCCAGTTTACTATAATTATTAAATGTCTAAAAAATCATAAATCAACTTTACTGTTATAGGTGTGGACCGTTTCAACATATATTTTTTTATTTTTCTTGCTTGCCAACAAACTTTTGTTGAAAATAGTTTCAGTTAAGTCCATCTTTGAAATTACAAAAATACACACGTGTCTACTCCTCTGAGCGACATATAGATAGTTAGATATTTTATTAATAATATGTTTCAATTTTAATTGAAACCCATTTTTGGTAAAATTCCAATTAATAAAATAAAACGTCAATATAAAAACGTTTTCATGTAAAAAAATACATGAGTATTACTTTTATGCAAAAACAGTTAAATTTAAAATATTTTCCTCTAGCTAAATATATTTGTTGATCATTGCAAGTCTAAGTATTCGGATTATAACGCTGATGTCTAAATAATTAAGACAACTCAAGATTAGATGTTAAATATCTTGGAAACGTTTAATAATCAGAGGAACGAACCTAGAGACTATATTATCCCGTTTTTGTGTGCATTTTTAGTTGTTCTAAGTTGCCAAGTACCTGAATTGCACTGAACGGCCCATTTGTTTTTGTTGCTTTGTAAAATGTATAAATTGTATAAAAATGGACTGAATTATTATAGATCATAACAATCTAGTTCAAACTGTGTAAATATTTTTATTATTTAAAATAAATATTTATAAGAAAAACAAAGGCGATTACTGTTCTTCACTCTTTGTTTAATTTACATATTTAGTTTCCTTAATTATTCAGCATTAAAAAGTGAGTATATTACGAGAGTGGATCAAATATAAACCGGACTTGGTGCTGCTGTATGTGTTAGAAAGGGTTCACTATAGTTGATTGGGCGTCAGTATCAGTAGCGTCATGTATGAGCAAGAGGTACATATGTCTTATCGCGGGAAGGCGTAAAACCTTCCGAAATTTTGCGTCGATTGACTCTACAGTTCGATAAGAAGACGCTTTCAAGAATTCAAGTGTATGAATGGCACAACAAATTTTCAATGTGTGTCATGCAATCACCGATTCAACGAAAGTGATCGATATAGGATGTGAAAGTTGAGACAAGTGTGCTGTCGTCTGCAAAACTGTAAATGGGCTTCAAGGTGGTTTTCAAGAGGTCGTTGATGTGTAAAAGAAATAGGGTGGGGAACAGGATGGAACCCTGGGGGACCCCGGCATTGGTTTTTAACGCATCAAAAGAAATACCGTCAACTGCCACATGTAAGAAGCGATCTTGCATGAAGTTTAAGAGCCATTGGCGCAGTTTGGTTGGGAAACCGTAGGCAGATAATTTGCTTAACAATGCCTGGTGCCAAACGCGGTCAATGGCATTAGATATATCCAAGGCTATTGCACGGGATTTACCAAACTTCTCAATAGTGTTTGTCCAGAGCTGAGCGACATTAGCCAACAAATCTCCAGTAGACCGAAGTTGTCGAAATCCATATTGATGCTGCTATATGTGTTAGAAAGGATTGTCTAGGGAAAGGGTTTACTATAGTTGATATTGGGCATCAATATCAGTAGCGTCATGTCTGAGCAGTAGGTACATACGTCTGGTGAGCAACGAATTATAAAAATTTTATTGTGGAGAGACATCAAACCCTCGGAAATTTTGCGTCCGTTGACTCTACAGTTCGATAAGAAGATGCTTCAAGTATACGAATGGCACAACAAATTTTTAATGTGTGCCATGCACTATAACGAACAAGCCAACACTCCTTTCATATTATAACAATTTGGACGTTCGATGGTTTTGACGTATGGGGACGTTCCATTAGTGGCTTGAGCAATTGCATACTACCTTTCGCACATTACAAGGTGGGTGGGACGTACGGTGAAGTCGCCTTTCCTTGCTATCCCAACAGAAGGCGACCGTGCCGTGGTTCTTGTGGTATAGAACGCGTGGCGACGCCGTGCCCGCGATCTCAGTTGTTCTGAAGACGAGCACGGTTCGCATTGCGTCTAATATGGATACCCTTTCACAAGCTATTTTTGATACTGAAATCCTAATTACATTGGTCAAAGCGAGACAAGGTCTTACGACATTTATAAGGATAGAAACCCTGACGAGAAATGCATTAAACAGAATTTCTTCAGACGACCATGTAGTTCATCAAATGATGCAACTGACATCTGAAAATAATTGAAGAATTTTAATTCATGAAATAATGTTAAGGACTCAATGACGACTAACAAACGGCGGCTGTGTCGTCTTATGTGAAAGCAATTCTCTCCATACAGAGCATCAACCATACGTCAACACCATCGCACGTCCAAATTCCTATAAAGTGAAAGGAGCGTTTATGCGATTCATGAGCATATTGAAGCTGACCGGCGACTTGCAGTACACTACATTGCTGCAGAGGTAGGACTTATCAAAGTAAAAGACGAGGAATGTCCATTCAGTGTTTTTCTTCAAGACAATGCTCATTCACATACAGCTGCTTTAAGCTAAGAAAAATTGGAGAAATTTTATTGGGAAATACTCGTTCCCAGTGAAATTTCTCCAGACTTGTCTCCGTGTGACTATCACATGTTCGGTCCACTTAAAGAAGCAGTATTCACAATGACCAAGAAGTGGAATCATTTGTGTGCAATTGGCTGAAGACATGACTGACTACATTCTTCAATAATAAATTAATAACCTCGCTGTTCACTGGGAAAAATGTGTTTGTGTTATGTAGAAAAATAAAATAAAGCAATTTTTTTATTTAAGTCTGGTTTATATTTGATCCACCCCCTTATAATCAAACTACTTAGAATGTAGTTAATATAAAAATTGCTAAGTGACTTCAATGAAAGGTTTATAAATTATTACTGTATGTTCTTATTTTATGTTAAATAAAATTTCATTTGATTGCAAGGAGCCTCCCATAAATATCCAACTTAAGTTAGAGCAATTATTTGAGATAAACTAGTTTACCTCATGGTAAATTAATTACACTTTTAATTTGTCATTAAGGATTTGCTTTGGTACAAAAACAATAAAATACGAAAAATATGTTTACACTTTTATTAATAATAAAAAAATAACTAGATTTTAGATGGGAACAGCATCTGAAATAATAAAGATGATGTCAATACAAAACGGAAGCTAATTTATACATAAAAGATAACTCAGTAATATCAGTAAATATTTTTCAACATGAAAAATCATTCAGGTTTCAAATGTCATAAAACATCATAGAGAAATATTTTAATAAAAAACAGAAACTTATTTACACATAAACATAACTTAACAATATCAGTATAATGTTTTTTAACAGGAAAAATCAATTAGGTTTCAAATGTTATAAGCACCATAAAAAACAAAACAGTTATTGATAAAATTAAGTTACCTTTGAAGTTAACATTTCTGAGTGTTTATGTGTTAATTGCATAAACTACATCCACTTAGTAAGAGACAAATATTTTAATAAAAAAATACTTACTATGCGAATACGATGTCCCATAGCCTTAGCTGGTAGATTTCTATCAAACTTTGCTCTAACTGCTCCTCTTGTACCATGTGGTCTAGTAACTTTTCCCCAAATCGCTCTAACTTTGGATTTTACTGATTTAGGTCTACCGGGCACACAGGTCTTATTTTTTGCTTTGTAAACATATACACATTTCTTTCCTACATAGAACCAACTTTCATTTTTAGAAGAGGTTCCTTCTACAGATAAAAGAGCGGTATTTTCATGTTGGTTGCGGAGACCTCTTTTGTAACCAGTGAAAATTGCTTTTGCATATAATCGTCCATGCCTTTTGAATGGACGTCTTTTAATTTTAGGCTTGTCACTTGCAACAACACCTTCTTTAGGTGCCTTTTTCTCAGCTTTAGGTTTTTTTTGTGCTGGATCTGCCATTCCTAAAACAAAACAGACCTGTCAATTGCAGAAAATCCAGCTTCATCTTGGTTACTGAAAAAACTTTTGGTCATTTAATAATAATATCGTATGTACACATAATTATACTAAATAGTAATGCGCATATTTTTACAGAAATTTTTACAAAAGATAATTTTTTTCGAAAATATCTTCGCAACACTCACCGATTCTCTCGTCGACAACTAAAAAGAATTGTAACAAGTTTTTCTTGTAGATGGTGTTAGTAAAGTTGACAGCTGTCAATTTTTTTGGTCTTTTACCAAATATCAAAATTATTTTTAGTCAAGTTTGGACAACATCCAAAAATCAAATAACAGCTACAAAAATTACAATTACATGAGAAGTTGCTAAACAACTGAAATGTTTTTATTTTACTCTTTTTTTTACGATACAACTTAGTAAATCATTTAAAATTAACAAATACAGTTTGTGGTCTCAAACTAAAAAAAGAAGAATTTTTTTCAAAATTGAGGTTATTTTCAAGTAAAGTGCATTCAAATATTTAAAATTTAAAACCCAAAAATAGAATGAATTTATTTCAAAATCGTTTGTCATCTAAAATACTTTTAAAATCTTACTCTTATTCTAAGGTAATTAAAAATAATTATCATTATTGTCTTTATAAACTTTTTTTTTGTAGAACTTGGAAGCAGAAATAAGATATCCAAAAAAAATTTTCTCGGGTATTCAACCCACAGGTGCGATACACTTGGGAAATTATTTAGGAGCGATTGCACAATGGGTAAAATTGCAAGATGAAGGCGAAAATGTGATACTCAGTATAGCAGATTTACATTGTATGACATTACCTCACGTAAGGTGCCAACTGCCACATTTTATGTATTATAACTCTAATGAGCTTATTATTAAATTTTTCTTACACTAATATATTGTAGCTTACAGTTATTCAATTTAATATTTTAAAAATGAAATATATTATTTTAAAAGTAATCCATAAGTAATATTTAAATTAATATTTTTTAGGATCCCAAACAACTTTCAAGGAATATTCTAGAAATGACTGCCACACTGTTAGGTTGTGGTGTGGACCCTCATAAAACAATTTTATTTCAGCAATCTAAAGTACCTGTTCACACACAATTATCATGGTGTTTAGGATGTATTTGTACAATGCCTAGGTAAATTAAATAAAAATTATTGTTACAATAAAAGATGGACTTAAATTATTGATTTCAAATGTACCTTTGAAAATTTTACTAATTTTAGATTGGCTCATCTTCCTCAGTATAAGGAAAAATCAAAAGATTTGAAAGACATTCCACTAGGACTCTTTGTTTACCCAGTTCTACAGGCAGCTGATATTTTATCTTATAAGTAAGGAGAATACTTCATTCACTTATATATTAAATTAAATATATATAAAAAATATTAGGACAGTTACACAATATTCCTGAATACTAAATATTAACCAATTAAGAATAACATATTTAACTTAAAGGGCTACCCATGTGCCAGTAGGAGAGGATCAAATTCAACAAATTCAACTTAGTCAAGATTTGGCTAGAATGTTTAACAATAAATTTGGCGAAACTTTTCCTGTACCTCATGCTCTGACAACAGGTAATTTTTACTATTTAAATAACTTGTAGCATTTAAAATGCTGGTCTAATTTTATAACTAGAAATAAAAGTACAATATCAATGTGATCTTTATAAAAAGATATTTAATAAATAATAGGGTATCAATTTTTATTTACAATATCTATCAGCTTTCATTTTACTTCGTCTGTCCAATAATGATTCATGTAAATTACCCTCTTCTTGAGCTTTTTTTAATGATGTACCTTCTTCTGTACATATTCTTAGCCTCTTGTCTTGAAATTTTTGAAATTTTTTAACATAGTTAATTTCAATTTGTTTCACATCTCTTAGATCCTCATTTCCTGCATCTAAAACACTGTTTTCTTCTTTTACAGTTTGGGAACGAAGTGTAATATACTCGTCTGGTCCAGCTTTCTTAGCATTAGCTAATATTGTATCATCTTCAGTGCTTACATTTAGAAAACAGTCATTATATCCTATTAATGCTGTTTTACCATCTTGAAAAACTGGCTCCCATTGTTCCATTGCCCCAATTGCGTCGGAGCGACCAGTTACTACTCCATTTTTTTCTACTCTGAGATATTTGTTATACCCAGATTTAAATGCAATTTTTCTTTCGTTTATTGGCACTGCTGTAAGAATTTCTTCAGGCGAAGGACCCTGTCCGTGTTTATGGGGTGCACCCAAAGTAAAAAGACCATTATCTAGAGCCCTAACGTAGGTGTGTGCACCAAATTCTATAGCTATGGGACCTACAATATCTTCTTTTTTCTTTACAGACCACCAATTTCCATGATTTGTACTGTCGACATCAATTTTTGGGGATTCATCTTTTTTCTCTTTTGGCTTGTGTTTTCTTTTTTTTGACTTATGCTTTTCCCCTTTCAGGACAAGTTTTCCAATTCGAACTTTATCATATTCAGACATTTTCTTGTTTTCCTTAACCTTAAATGATGAGTTGTTAGTTGTCAATTCTTCTTTTTACAAATAGGTTACATTAATTATTCCTTATAACATGTATAACCCCTTGAATGTTTTGTGGGGAGCTGTTCCACATTAGCACAGAAGAAATTTAAAATAAAACTCTTTCAGTTTCCGAATACGCCAGATTGAGAAGTTTAAGGGATCCATTAAAAAAAATGTCGAAATCGGATCCTGATCCCAAAAGTAGGATTTGTTTAACTGATAAACCAGACGAAATTTTAAGAAATATTAAAAAAGCTGTAACCGATTTTACTTCGGAGGTAATCAATACTATTTATATTAAAAAAACATCAAATATATAAAAAAAATTCTGTAGGTAACTTACAATATGGAAAATCGCCCAGGTGTCGGCAATCTAATAAATATTCATTCTTTCGTCACCAATAAATCAGTTGATGAAATATGTAAAGAAGCAGAAAATATAAATACTGGACAGTAAGTTTATACAATTCTTACTTAATACAATCGTTAAAATATGAGGTAATGATACAATGTTAAGTCGGTTTTAAAAGACAAATTTTGTATTTTTGTTTGGAAACTTGCATATCTATTATAATCTATCAAGAGGTTTCATTTCTTTTTGAAAAAGATTGTAGTTCCTTTCTATCATCTCTATCATCTTCAGGAACTGTTCCATTTTCACTGTGTGGGGTGTCGCAAATGAAACAGTTTAATTTATAGGGAAAAATCATGTAACGCGAGATGGCGTTGTCAATGACAAAATATCGTATCGAGGTGTGAACAACAAATAGAGAGATATCGCAAGCGCATTTTTGGCACACGCTCTAATAGCGTAATGAGTAATGAGAAATTTTTAATAGTAAAAATAGCATAAAAAAAAAGTATATATAACGTAATATTTCAGATATACATACTTTATCTATGAAAAATAGTATATAAATCAGAAATATTTCCGATATATATACTTTATCTTTGAAAAATAGTAAATCTTATATATATGGAGCAGTTTTTTATTGTCTTTTTGGCGGATATAACCTGTGGTTTTTTTTTATATGATCTTTTTTTAAATTTAATATTTCTACCTATTACAATATACTATTTTAATTACTGTGCATGTTTACACTTTTATATTCTACTTATTAACCCTTAAACTACCACGTTCCTTAGACCAACGATAATTACCTCGTGGGGTTCTGGAAGAACATTAGACAAAAAAAATATTAAAATGTATGGTAACATCGGAGTAAGCGTTTATAATTGTGAAATCTATTGAGAATTAACACATATTACAATTATAAGAAAAAGTAACAACAGAATTTTTATAAATTAAACTTCATTCACTTGTCAGAATTAAAATGGTCGATTTTACTTTTGCGATAACTCTCTTGTGTGCTTGTGTTAAAATGGTCTGTAACCACTATTTACGTCGTTATACGAGGCTTGTTCTTTTATCATGCTCACGCTACTCAATAAGTTACATAAATGTGCAGATTGATATTATTTTCGTGATACAAATCCAGCTTTTACCAACTGCTGAGTTCAAAGGAACACAAAACCCCCACCGAAACAATTTGATATTTGATCCCAACAAAAACAACCAAATTGCCCATCAAATTTTCATTTCGTTAGGTAAATAATTTTCCAACTCAGAATTTGCATCAGTCACTTCACCATTAAATATACTGAATTTTCTATTCATTTTTTATGTCCGATTTTTGAAATTCTGCTAGATCAAACTGATTTAATTTTTCTGCTTTACCTAAATTGGTGGAGCAAATAATTCCTGCTTTATCTGGTATATAGCAACTTGCTCCTGTCAAACGAACGGTCTCTGATCAATTGCTTACAACAAACGAACAGTCGAATACTGCTCAAATCAGTTTTGAGCAGCGCGAGCATGACAAACGAACAGACCTACGGTAATACCGTTAGCGCTTGCGATATCTCTCTAATATTCTATCATTTGATCACTTGTAAAATCAAAGTTTTTATTGAAGGGAATTTAAGTTATCTCAGAGATTTGAGTTAATTTTTTGTGTTAAACTATTGGATTGAAGCTGGATTTAAGGTTTGTTTTCGACGTTTCAGTTTTATTGTCGCTGGATTCTCGTTAAATGGCAGTAAAGACCAGGTGTGTCCAGGTATCAATTTTGGTTTGTTTTTCAATTTTGTTGTCCCTGGAATTCTTGTTGCAATGCCTATGAAAGTCGAAATATCAATTTCGGACATATTGTACTATGTCGGTGAACGTTTTCGACCAATTAGGGAAGGTGAAGAGGTTTTTAAGGCTGGCCACATCATTTTATGTGGAACTGACGGTCTCAATGAAAAAATCATAAAAATCATCTTTCAAACGCGTTCTCTGTATTATTGAAGTCACTATGAATAATCACAAATAAAATGTTAGATCATTGGAAAACAATATCAAACTTACCACTGAATCATCTTTCACAAAGTGCTTGCTGTAAACAAACAAACTTTGAGATTGGTTTTCCTATTTTCCATTTTTAAGCTGCCGTAAGATTTGAGGGAAACACGCATAACCTCATGAAAGATGTCATTTGTTGTACTATGTGCACGTTACCCATCTTAAGCATAGACATAGGAGACTAGACTGCGGGTCTAGATGCGAGAGTTGGCTCCCGATGAGAAAGAGACAGTCGCTCGAGAGGTTGTTTCGTGCTCTTTCTAATGGGCAGAGTTTACGCTCTTGTCTCGAACCCGACCCCTCTATTCAGCTCGCCGCGTGCCCCTCGGGCGTAAACCCCGCCCTTTAGAGAGAACACGAAACAACCTCTCGAGTGACTGCCTCTCTCATTGGAAGCCAACTCTCAGCACGGGGACCCGCAGTCTACTCTCCTATGTCTGTGGCCACGTTACCCATTTTTGGCGCTTTCTTTGAATATATTTTTTTTTATGAAAATAGTCGCAAAAAGGGTGGACCTATCGTGTGGGCCGCGGACGGCCCGCACTGCGACTATTAGAAGGGGAAGGGATTATAGAAAGGAAATGATTGTGGACATGCTTTTTAAAAAGTTGCAGGTCATAGTTCTCTAGAAAAACTGATTTTGGAAGCTTATTCCATTCCGTAGCAGCCCTGTAAAAGAAGGATTTTTGATGAAGATTGGTCCTTGTAGTGTCAAGCTTGAGAGTAAATGTGTGAGACTGATCAGCGTGCCGAGTTCTTCGGCCAAATGTGGCCAATGGTGGTACAAGAGTTTTTATTTCTCTGGAGCATTTGCCATGGAAATATCTGTAGAGCAATGACTGGTCTGCAACTCTTCTTCTATGTTCTAGAGGGTGAAGGGTATCTGTGAGAGTTGAGCTGTTTATCAAACGAATGGCTCTTTTCTGAATGGAATCTAGAAAACGAAGAGAATGCCTTGGTGCTGAACCCCAAATGTGCGAGCAATACTCCAGTAGAGGTCGAATTTGAGCCTTGTACGTCGTCAACAGTTGATCAGGAGTAAAAAACTTTCTAGCTTTCCACAGAAAACCTAGCCTCTGGCTTGCCGACTTTGCGATGTTAGCAACATGGTCATGCCAAGACATATTATTGGACACCGTGACTCCCAAAATCGAAATGGAGGGACTTGGTTCAAGGGTATTTCCGGACATTGTGATGGGATGATTCTTTGGAAAACGTGGCACTTTGTGTTTTTTGGCGTTGAACTGAACAAGATTGTTGGTTCCCCACTCGACGATTGCTTTAAGATCTCTAAATATAAAACTTTTGCTACAGTAACGTTATCTTAATTGTACTCTACTTATTTATGGATATTTTAGATACACGAAGATAATCCTCCTTGCCTCAACCCTCCATAATTATAAAAAAAAACGTATTTGGATTTTTTAGAATTTTTATTAAACTTAATTTTGCTTAAAGGTACAAGTTGATGGTAGCAGAAGCTGTAGTACAGTTTTTGAAACCAATTCAAGATAGAATTTCAGAGTATTTGTCAGAACCGCAAGTTTTATTAAACATTTTAGAAGAAGGGCGCGATAAAGCCGACGACATTGCGATGAAAAGTTGGGACGAAGTACAATACAAATTAGGTCTTAGGTATAAAGTCAAAACTGCTAAGAGAGAAAAAATCTGTAAATAAACGTCTGGATGAACAATTATGATTTAACAAAACATAAATATAATTTGTTTAAATGAACCAGTAGAGTAAATGTTTAAAACTGAACATTCTGAAACATCCAGAGGTTTTTTGTAGTAACTTTCTGACTCTCAAGAGCTTTGTTGTAAATAGAACATTTGAAATTTTCTTTAAGTAAAAAATAGCAACTACATTTTTTATTTATTATAAGTAGTTAGGGTAGATTCGTTTTGTGTACACTATAAACAACATTTTTATAAAAAAAAACAAAACAATTTTTTTATGTTAATAAAAAACGAACGGCTCATTTTAATTTATTCATTGAACTCTTAAACTAATATTAAACTCCTAGTTACTAATAATACAAAAACCAATTAAGTATGCAGGGTTTTTCACGATGAGAGTTAATTAGACGTTTCTGGCAAAACAGACAACGGATCATTATGAAAATTTAAAAAAATATTTTAGATGATGCGGCGTTGCCGGTTCTTTTATAAAGTAGCGGCTACTTTGATTTTTCAAACAGAACACCCTTTATATAATATCATTTTATGAACTTTCATCACTTTTCCAACAACTTTATGTAGATACTATTTCCCTATACCTATCTGTTACCGTTTAGGAGATAAAAATTATTTTCAATTTTTATTTCAACCAAACATGTACTTCAATAAACTCTGATAATCTTGAACTCTCTGGTACTAAGACAATCAAATTCGAAATGGAGTGGAGTGATACCATGAGGATCATCACTTCAGATAATTTGTTCATATAAAAAAATGAAGGAACACCCTGTATAATTTCATATTTTTGAGCTCTACATCCAATTTTAGATTGACTTTGATTAGATTATCATATTTCGATATCAAACTGTTTAAACTGTTTCAAACACAAACTGACTTGGTTTCCTTAATCACTTATTTTTTTTGAGATTTAACATCTATTTTATACTACGTAATATTCCTTTTTAATTAAGTTTTTCAACTGTTACAAATGTTCCTTAGGAAAAGTTAGAACCTGTACGCATTGTGGTATTGAGTGTCTCTACCGTACAACATTGCAAATTAGTATTTTCTAGTAGTGGGCTTTGGTTTTTAATTTAATGTGTTGTGTGCTATAAATAATGATTAAATTTTTTATAACGAATGCAACAAAATATGACGATTTACTGAGAAATCGAAGTCAGTTAATTCTAAAAAATAGGCCAGGAAGAGAATGTGTATGGTAATAAATGGATAGTGCTCCATCCCATAATTCTTGTTCAGTAGGTGATGCTTTAACTGAAATCTTCGAAGACAGTTGGATTGATAGTAATGGACCTTTTCGTTGGCCTTCCAGAACAACAGATGGCAATCAATTAGATTATTTTGTTTGGGGTTCATTAAAAATATGGTTTACTCCAACCCAATAACAGTAATGGAAGATATGAAATAGTTAGAATTGCTTTAAATAGTTTAACTCCAAAATCAATCAGAAAAGCTACACATGAAAATCTTTTAAAAAGATTACATGTTTGTTTAAGTAGAGGTGGAGATGTGTTTGAACATATTCTGAAATACACTGATAATTGAATTAACTTACTATTTCATGAATTTATTTTCAGTTCAACATTCAACATCGATTGGAATCTGTTAAATTTCAAAAAAAAAGTGAATACAAGAAAACCACGTTAGTTTTTTTTTTAAACAGTCTATCTCGAAAACGGTTCGATATCGAAATATGATTATTTGAAAAAAGTCAATCTTAAATTGGATGTAGAGCTCAAAAATGTGAAATTATACAATATGTTCCATATGAAAAACTTTACTTTCACTCATTTTTTCTTGTGAACAAAGTATCTGTATTTTCTAACCACCCTGTATGAGGTAAATAAAAATATGGCTCTAAAGTGCAATCCTCTTGGTATCACTTCACTCCATTTCGGGTGAAGTGATGCCTTGTGCCATACCCGGGCGTCTGGTCGGCAGATTCCTAATAGTTGTTGGAAAAGTGATGAAATCATATATTATATACAGGGTGTTCTATTTGAAAAATCAAAGTGGCCGCTACTTTATAGTAGAAGCGGCAACGCTGCATCGTCCTATATTTCTCAACAGAAAAAATAGATTCCAAGACACTGTAATTTAATTAAATTTGCAGTGGGTAAATACTGTATGTTTTTAAAAATAGCATAATTATAAAAATAGAAATTTACAAAGCGAAAAAAGATGAAGGTTTGTTTATTTTTACAGCGGCATAAGAAACAATTTTTTATACTTAAAACATTTAAAATGTCATTAAAAAATTGATTATTTTTGTTATTGAAGCTCTAATTAGAATTTTTGGTGCATGTATTTATTCTTAAAAAGTTTCAATAAAGAGATTGTTGTAGAAAAAATGGTGGCATCACGCCCCGAACGCACTGCGACTACACTTCCGCATTTGCCCACCAAAATTATGAGAAACTGCCAAAGGAGTTCTTACCACTGGCGGATCTGAGGGGGGCCATGAGGGCACCATCCGGACATTGCGATCAATGATAGATAGATAGAATTGATAGCCAACAGTGGCCAAAGGCATATGGATTTTGTTTTATAAACAATAATTCGATAAGTATTTGTTAAAGGTGTTTTAGTTTTGGAAGTTTATTAGAATTGTGGATTTGTGTTTTTGTTTGTTTCGTCACATTTTATCTATCTTATTTATGTTATTGTTCTCTGGTTTCAGTTGTTTAAGTATATTTGCAAGCAGTGGCAAAAGGCATATATATTTTGTTCTATGAGCAATTCATTCCTATGGATTTTATCACCTAATCACTTTGGTTACAAATTTTCATTAACTGATGCCCCCACTTAAAAACTTTCTAAATCCGCCACTGGTTCTTACATGTTTAGTTAAAGTCAGATTTAATTTTTCTCCTGTCATAATTATATATCAGTAGGTATTATTAATTTATCTGTATAAAAGCGCAAAAAAAGTAATATGTTGCAATTAGTGATTCATAAGCTACTGTATTTTTGGCGCACTTATTATACTGATGTGGTTGTTGGTTCGTTTATTTCCTATTGGCTCAATATCCAACCTTATTTGTTGTTCTGGCACGTGTCGTTGTGTGATTTTTTACTTATTCCAGTGTTGTTTCCGTATTGTAATTTTTTAAAAATGGCTTTTGGAAAACTTTTAAAAGTAAAAGTAAAATTATGTAGTACCAGAAAGTTTTTATTAAATTTATAATTTATATTAACGAATTTTTAAAATTAATACGTATATACTTCTATGCAGATTCCATCCGAGTTGAAGTTTATCTTGAGAGTTCATCTGAAAGATATATTCATAGTTTATCTGGATTAATCTTGGTACGTTGCTAATGATATTGTGAAAAAAAAGGATGGATTTTCATGAACGCTTTCCTAAACATAGGAAAACAATTTATAACAGTTTTTTGTCGAGTTGTTGGCTATTACCGGCAAATGATATATTGAGTTGTTCGTTACATCCAATTTAAGTCCGGTCTTGGACCTGCTGTAGTCTAAATTCTTTGATGTGTCCAATTCGTGAAACGGGAAATATTATTTCTGACTCCAACTATACAAGGTTTTCCCCAAAAACTCGCCCCCTTTCTATGTTGTAGGCACTTTTTAGGTCCATAGATGTTTCAAATCCAAACAAATGGCATGGACTGAAGTTAAGTTAAGGTAATGAAAGCGGTCACAGACGAGATCACTTTAAAAACAAAAGGTACGAGGCTCAATATCGCAAAGAGGTAAAGTTTAGTTTTCCAGAATTTTTCTACGAGTTTCACATTTTTGAATGTTTTCTTTGTCTGCAATAATATTTCTATTTCTGTGATATTTATAAATTCTGATATGTTCATCCCACACTAACATTCCTGATCCCGTTTTTTATTGCGAAGGAAAAGCTATTAGAAATGAATTATTATTGTTAGGGACCACTTCCGGTTAAATCAGTCGGAGTAGGATGAAACGTCAAAAAAACACGACAGTTGCCGAATAACCCTGCTTGACAAAAAATAAAGAAGTTCACGCTTAAATGAATGAATGGCATAATAGCATCACCATACCCATATTTAAGAAAGGACTAAAAACCTGCCCACAAAACTAGAGGAATAACCCTCTTAAATACAGCAATGAAACTATTCACGAGTATTCTCAAGGACAAACTGGAAACGCAAATTAAGAATGCTGAAGAACAACAGGGCTTCACAAAGGGACGGTCAATAACAGACGCCGTATTCATAATAAAACAAATAAAAGAAAAGGCTATAGAGTACAGTATGCCAGCGTATATTTGCTTCATTGACCTAACAATGGCGTTTGACAGGGTTCGTTTAGGAGACATTCTACATATATTAATAAAAAATAAGGCACCGGCGGACATAACAAAGATAAGCCATAACCTAAATAACAATAACGTAACAAAGGTTAAAGCAGGAGATCAATTCACTGAAAACATCCCAACACCGGGAGGAATTAGACAGGGTGATAGCCTATGCCCTTTTTTGTTTAATCTTCTCATGGATAAAATTATAAATAAAGTAACAGATCTTAACCTCGGATACAGATTAGGCAACAAAAGAATTGGTATGGTTTGTTACGCCGATGATATAGCAATTATTGCAGAATCAGAAAACGACCTACAGAGACAACTCTTCCAGTTCTTCCAAGTAAGCCGCCAACTTAATATGAACATTTCTATCAACAAAACCCAATGTATGACAATCGCGAAAGATCCGCTCAGATGTAAGCTAGTGGTGGAGGACAATCCCATAGAACAGGTGATGCAATTCAGATATCTGGGCATAGACATATCAAGCACCCACGACCTAGTTAAAAACCCGGGAAGCCCGATTAACAAAGCATCCGCACTATCAGGATGCCTACGAGATATAGTCTGGTCAAACCCGTACATGCGCAAAGATAGCAAAATTATAATCTACAAGACTTGTATCAGACCGATCATGACGTACGGTACAGAAGTCCGCGAAGTCACCAACAAGACGAAACGAAATGAAAACACTTAGAACAATAGTGGGGAAAACAAGAAGAGACAGAGTATGAAACACATATCAGAATACAATGCGAAATACAAGATATTGTGAGATGGGGAAGACAACGTAAGAGGCAGAGGAGAGATAGTTGACAATCTACCTTTCAGGAAAAGATGCAGGGGCAGCTTCAGAATTAACATATTGACAGATCTCCAAGAAGTAGAAGAAGAAAACGCGTAAATTCTTAAACGGGAATATGTTATCATGTTGAAGAAGTAAAGGTGTGGTTGGGTGGTAACCAGCTTGGTTTAAAAGTGAATTTGACGTCCGCTTCGTTGGGAATAAAATGGGGATATTTGACAGGTCTCTTTTTTTAATAAATCACCTCTATCTCCCCACGGTCTTCGCTGAGCACTGGCTATATAAAATGTTAATAACTAAAAGAGTAATAGCTGAGACAAAATAAATGTTGCACTACTATTTTCTGAAATCGTTCCATACTCATTTTTGCAAAGTAAAAATTATTTTACAAACTGAACATAATTTTACTTAACGCCACCGATCTCCCACAGTATCCTGATAATATTAACCGATAATTTGAATTTTTAAATGAGACTAGAATTTTTGAAATTATTTGGTACCAATAATTTTTGATGTGAAACATCTAATGCCGCGGGTGAGAGGGTGTTGGCGTGGTGACCGTCAATATTTTCTGTTAGACCCAAAATACCTTAGCTTTAGTAACTAAAAAATGAAAAAATTATTTATTTTGTCACTGGCGAAAAGAGCAACCCCTCATAATCTACGTCCTCATAATCCGCTCCACTTGAACATGCAGAGGGAACAACGCAAGTGTTTATTTCATTAGTAATTTACGAGGATAGTTCACGAATTGTTGTCCCTAACATAGAAGCAAACACATGAGAAGAATGAAACCAATTTATTTTTCAACATAGTCACCTCAACGTTTATACACTTGGTATACCGCTATGTTTTTTGGATTCTGGATCAAAGTGATGATGTTTCATCAACTGTGCAAAATTTTCGCTTAAATTCATCGGGATTTCTGTTAATGATCTCCAAATTTGTCTCTGCTGTAACCTGGCGAACACGCTTCTGGTCTGCCGTCAGAATTTGTGGAACCCAACGTGCAGAGAGTATTTTGAAACTCAATTCCTAATGTAAAATTTTTTCAACCCTTCAAACAAAAAACCTACGTGTCTCTGCTATATAGCCTTGACTGTAATTCTTTTGTCATTTAATACCATGTCATGGAATAAATTCACATTTTCTTTGGTCACCACAGTTTTGGGGGCTCCCGCATCTGGTGCATGTTGACAGGACTCTCTTCCCAATATGAAATCTCGTGACCAGTCTTGATTACTTGGTACGAAGGGGCAGTCATCCAATACTTCTACCATGTCCTTATAAATTTCTTGCGGTGATAACCCCTTTTTACAGAGGTACCTTATCGCACCTCTTATCTCAATTTTGTCCATTTTCATAAAATCACGCACACCTCAATGGAAAAAAATTAATATTTAACATACATGAACAGATGCGCTGATGCTAATTGGCACACACTAATGTCATACAATAAGATTTTGTCTGACACTTTATTTGAAATTTGTCATTCAACGCCAACTATGTTAGGGACAACAATCCGTGAACTATCCAAATATCTTTATAAACTCCCCAAGCCATGCCCAACTGGTTCCTTTTGGGACCGTCTCTATATAATGGTGGACAAATACGGAAGTGTCCTCCACACCCCATCAGACTCACAATTATTACAATAAGAAATGATTTACACCAGGATTTAAATGAAACTTCCAGGTCCCAATGTCCCTTTCAAATAATCACATAAAATATCAGAATCTACTAACTTTAAGTAACCTTTCATAACGGCTATGTGAAATTCAGTACATGTCAAAATTTCGTCAGGAAGTTGTTCATTTTTATCAACTGCAAAAATAATGTTGGCCTTAGAAAATTCAGTCTCAAATTCTATTATGGAAAAATTATACCTATTTACAATTAAAATTGGTTTGACATGAGAAATTTCATTTAGAAACCTTCTTGCATTATCTATAATTTGTGGATCAATTCTTTTTTTGTAATAATTTAAATCATTGGAAACATCATCTTTATTGTCTCTTATGAAATGCCTATTTGAACGTAATTGTGATATGGTATCCTTCTGGATTTTTTCTACCCTAGTGCTTCGGTCAATATTGATGTAACAAGGTTTCATTAATTTCTTGCAACATCTTTCAATTCTTACTATGGGAAATTTATCAACCAATTTCGGATCTCTAAACATTTTATTTTTTCTTCTAGAAATTCTTTTCTTTGATACAGCAGATTTTTGTTTCTTACTATTCAGTGGGTTTCTTTGTAAATCTTCATTATTATTTAGAACAATCACAGATTTGGTAACTAACTCTCGAGTATCACCCGGTGATTTTTTGGTTTGAGTACAATCATTGATTTCAATAGTATAAGTGTTTGACACTCTATCATACGTGCATGTGTTAGGCTTCCCGCTAAATTTATTCTCACCCTGAAATCTCTCATAAACACACATAGATAATTTATTTAGACATCTCCTGGAACTTTCACAATCACTTTTAGAAAATCCATATGTAATGCTGGGTTTTCTCTTATTTCTTTCTATATAATTTCCACAACAATGAAAATCTTCCTTAGAGGCAGAAGTTTTATTTTTTAATGATGTATAAGATTCTTTGCAAACAGAATTTTCATTTACCATCTTAACTGTTGAAGTAGTTTCAATTATTCCATCAAAGTCTAAAGAAAATGACTCCAAAGTTGATGAATTTTTAGTGGGAAAGTCTTTCTTAACCTCTGGATCAATTTTAATTACTAAAGGTCCTACTTCAGGTATGTTAATAATAACGGGGCCTCCTGTTTCACAGATTGTAGGCATTACATTATGTGGAATTACTATTTTGTACAGTTTGTTATTTTTCTTAATAAATACTAACTTGCTCGCAGTTGAAAGGCGTGTATAAGTGGTATCTGAAAATGTTTAAAATATACTTCCCATATCTTAAAAAATTTTAGACACATAACATGACATATTTTAACTTTCGCTATTACCTATATTGGATGATTTTTTCTGTTTAAAATATTAATAATTACTGGATTGTTTTTTTTTTAATAAATCGACACCAACCTTATAAAATGTTTATCTAATCAATTAAAATATTTGGTAAAACAACAGTTTTAGAACAAATAATAAAAAAAGGCAACAATGAAAATGATTTATGAATACATAGATTTTGACTGTGCAGAGGAATTAATTTTTAATATAAAAGCAAAAATGTGCATATTTTCAAGATTAAATAATTAACGTTAACAGGATTTTATAGTTTCTGGTTGGAATGGTCAAATTATTTAAAAAAAGGTAGTTGTAGTATTTCAGACAGTTTTATAAAAATATTTGATAATGCATACAGTAATTATATTAAAATTTAGTAGTTTGACATGCAATATGAACAATTCCACTTTATGTTGGAATTTAACAAATACTTACTTTTAGGAGTTTCAGTAAGTATGGTATTATCAACTAAAAACTGATTCGGTATTAATAATTCAGAAGGTTCAGTTTTAAGTTTGATGTTTGAAAGATTTGGAAAATTTTTGTTTGATTTTACTTGGGAATTTACCCTTGGGATAGGTATTAAAGGTGACTGAGATAAGATTCCAAAGGATTGTTCAATCCGTTCAAATTTGTAACGTGGAGGATTTATTTCAGATTCTACTATTGTATCTCGACTGTCTTCTTCATCTTCAGTTAAATACATAGATTGACAATCTAGGTGAGATTGTGTAGACATTATTTTCTATAAATTAATTATATAAGTGACGATAGTTATAAGACTTTGTAACTTACGTTCAAAATTATTTAACATAGAGTTAATGCTTAAAAATACAGATTGAGTTTTAATTATTAATGCTTAATAATAGTAAAAGTAAAAAGTATTTAAGTTTAAATCGACAAAAGTAAACAAACACTACACACACTTATTATTTGACGTTTGACTATTTAGACATTTGACAATTTGAAATTATTGAAAAACAATTTTTTTTATTATTTCAGCTAAGAACTACTAGATACTGTGTTCTTAATTACAGGTTATAGATATTTGTAAACTTAAAAGAACCACGAACGTTAAAAATTAAAAATAAATTACTTTATTCGAAACTGGATCTTGCATTGTAGACAACTGTTTAGAATCGAGCTTAATCAGTGCAACGAGGGAGAGTAAAAAAATTGTTTACTTAGTCAGAGAAGAGAGAGAATAGACTTCTGTTCCCTGACCAAGTCAGCAATGACGAGAACTATTTCAGAAAAATATTTAACACAGTTAATTTTATAGCGTTTTATTTTTAGTTACTTGTAATTATGCATAACGTTTTTATTATAAATTTATTTAGATTTAACAATATTTTGCCACATCTCAACGATGAACTAAAGTGAATAAGAAACAACAAAAGAGATGTAATGCAGTACTCCAATATGGAAATGGAAATGGTACACCACTGGGATTTACATACATTTACATAAAATTATGCTTTATTTTTACCTTTATTTTATTTTTCAATATCAGCTTTAGTTTATTACGCCCATCTCTATTTTTTAGTTTAAAATATTGCTTGCTAAATATTTAGCGATAGATATTCTTACATTTTGTATTATAACCTGAAGAGTAGTAGAACCAGTTAAGTTATGTTAAAAATCTCGTTTATGACTTTGTTTCTTGTTTTTCCTGTATTGGGAATTCCACAAGATACTCTTTTTACTTCGGATATTAGGAAACCAAAACCAACGAATATACTAAATTATGCTGGTAAAACATATTATTTTGGAAATGTATTTAAGGTAAGCTACTAATTTGATTTAGATCTTATTTTAAAACATTGGTATATTAATTAATTTTTAAGTTTTGTAAAGTCTACGATTGTGTTTAGTTTTAGTTCAAAATTGGTTGTCTCTTAAAATAAATGCGAAAATATTGTCCCAACCATTTGCGCACATTTTTAGTTATTTAAAAAAAATGTAAAAATCGCGTTTTCCAGTTTCATTCTCTTGACCTTCTACTCAGAACGTCGTGACCTTCTAAGCTTTCTTTTTTTCGTGAACTGTTTTACAGAGGTGTCCTATACTTATAGTTTTTATATATTATTAACTTCCAAGCGGGAAGTTATAGTATTGGGTCCGATTTTGCGAATCCCTAATTTTTACATATCTCCACATTTCAAGGTCCCCTGAGTCGAATACAATATGTTCGTCATGTGTTCGTATGTGCGTTCGGAATTATTTTTCGACTCGATTATCTCGAGAACAATTTTGCAATTTATAAATTATACTATTTTCAATACAGAATTTTAAGATCTTTTGAATAATATGATTATTGCATGTTAGTAATATTTGTATAAAAAATATGATGACAATATTTCCTAAAAAGAGATAGTTTTAGAAAACAAAAATAGGAATTGGAGAATTTTAAACTTGTGTCATTATTCAGAGAATAGCATTGAAGACGCTATAACAGTGAAAAGTTATTGTTAGTAATAATCAAGCATTGTTTATAACAATTGAATATTGTTTCTAAAAAATGATTATAACAATTAAAAAAGATTTTTCAATTGTTATAAACAATTGAAAATAGCTCCCGCTTATGAAATGATAAGAAAAAGTTTGAAAGAATACAGTTGACATACACAGAATATTGTTAATGACAATTATAATTTGTTATAAACAATTTAAAATCGTTTTTTATAATAATTTTAAAAATAATAATTATAACATATCGTATTTTTTCATTATTTCCACTGGGAAGTTAGTCGATTGGACCTCTCGCGTTGCACCCAGACCACTGATATTTAGTGTTTTATTATTTTACTATACCTACATTGCAAAAAATGTTTTAGGCAAATTTTTATGGAGCTTTTCAATTTTGTCGTCAACAAGGGATGCAACTTGTCAGTATCTTAAACGACAATGAAAATGACAGGTTGGGAAAATTTGCTGACGAAATTGGTAAGAACATAGCATATGATCTGGCTGCCGCATGCTTAGAGAAAACCCACGGGAAAAAACACTTAAAGCCACCAATTAACAATGTTCTTTATTTACATAAGCGTTACTTTTTGTGTCATTTTCCAATTAAGTAAATAGATTGGGATTAATAAACCACTTGAAGTAGGCAACCAAAAATTCCGTTCATTTACAGAGGCGTTACTTTTTGTGCCATTTTCAAATTAAAAAAAAATCTTCTTCTTACGTTAGGACTACGCCCTGTGTTTGCCTCAAAGGTTGCCCAAAAACAATTGGGACGATGAAGACCAGCTATCATACCATCTTTTTGGTGGGCGTCCAGTTGGGCGTGGTGTGTTGGGCCGCTTCTCTCTCACAATTTTTGCCAGCCGGTCGTTTGGCATTCTGCTAACATGGTCTCCCCATTCTCTTCTTCGGTTTCTTGCCCATCTTACTATGTCTTGGACTTAACATATTTCCCTTATCTCTTCGCTTCTTTTATGGTCAAGTAAGGTATAGCCAGTTATCGATCTAAGAATTCGCATTTCCGTTGATCTAAGAAGTCGCATTTCCGTTGATCTAAGAAGTCGCTTTGTAGTCGTGTTCTCCGCTCTGGTCTCTATCGCGTATGTCATAATCGGTCTTACACATGTCTTATATATTCTGACCTTACTTCTGGTACTCATGTGTTTATTTCTCCAGATTATGTCTCTCAAGAACAAAAGAACAAAAAAATACTGGTATTAACTAGGCAGATTGTAGATTGTAGGGGGGTCGTGAAGGCTATGCATCCTCTCAAGTACCTCGACCTATCAAATCTTTTGTGCATAACCCTTTATCTATTCGAGGCCCGGGATTTCGAGACTTTGTGCAAAGTTTATCAGTTTCCTAGAAGCTAAGTTTCTGATATCGAAAGGCTTTAGAAAGGCCCCTTCCAGAAACTTGAGCCTCTTGCAGAAAAGCGCTAGGCATTCGCAAAGCAAATGATCTGCAGTTTCAGTGAAGTTCTCGTAGTAGCGGCAACTATCACTCTGTTTTGCCCATATTTTTCAGGTGATACCCCAGAGGGTAGTGTCCAGTGAGGAGTCCCGTCACCAGTTTAAAATCTTTCTTGTCTATCTGTTTCCCAGCGTCGAACCTCTTCTTTCAAGTGGGCTTTGGAAAGTCCACAGAAGGGTTCTGGTCCGGAAATTTGTGCAATTGCCCCTTCTTTGGCAAGGCATTCTGCTTTTTTGTTGCCTTAAACTCACTTGAGACCTGGAATCCACATAAGAGTAACCTGATTGTTTGCTCCCAGTTGTCTCAGGGATTGTTTACAGTCCCAAGCCAGCTTAGACTCACAAGTGTATGACTTCAAAGCTTTTAATGCTGCTTGGCTATCTGATAAAATATAGATTTCTGCCCTTCGGGTGTTCCCTTCGATGCACTCCTGGGCACATATCTCTATGGCATGTAATTCTGCTTGAAAGATGGTTGAAGTGTTACCAACGGGTTTTGAGAGCCTAAAATTCGGCTCTGTAACGCCCACTCCAACCCTTTCATCCATCTAGGATCCATCAGTGAACCACACTAAAGTTAAGTTAAGTTCCGTCCTCTGTGCAAACTTGGTGGTTGTTTATGACCACTTCAAACTGCAATTTGAAGTCGTACCTAACTGGCATATCTGTCTGCTTAGACATGGATTCTACGGAAATATTTTCCAAAATCTTCAAATGTCCAATCCGATTTGCCGTTCCAAGATTTATTGCCTGGCTCAGTCTGAAGGCACTGATTGCTGCTTCTTTCATTACACATAAGTGCATTGGTGGAAGGTTCAGCATTACCTCTACGGCTGCAGTAGGGCACGTGAATGTTGCTCCTGTGATTCCCAGACAAGCTAGCCGCTGCACTTTCTGCAGCTTGACTTGTGCCGAAATTGGTTGTATTTTTGGCCACCATATCAATGAAGTATAGGTGACCATGGGTTTAATGATCGTTTGGTATGACCAGTAGATCATTTTTAGTTTCAGACCCCATGTCTTGCTAAAGATTTTGTGGCATGTCCAGCTTGCAGCTATATAAACTAGGCAACTAGCAATTCTCTTTATTTAAAGAAGTGTTATTTTTATACCCTTTGTCAATGATAAGAAGAGACTGGTATTAGAAATCGCTTGGAGTAGGCAACTAACAATACCGTCATTTATAGAAGCATTACTTTTCATTCAATTTTCCAATTACAAAAAGAGACTGATGTTAACAAATTACTTAAAGTATGCAACATTTACCTTTTGGATCATTTTCTAAATAACAAAATGAGACCTTTTAATAAACCTCCTGGAGTAGGTAAAAACAATGTCCTTAATTTAGAGAAGTGTTGTTTTTTTATGCCATTTTACAGTCACGAAAAGAGACTGGTAGGAAATAATTGTGTTCTCTTTCAATGATGACGCACCTGACTTGTTCTTAGTTGACGCGAAGCATATTAATAAATTAATTGAGGTAGGCAACTATAATTTCCTTCGTGTACAGAAGTGTTACTTTTTATACCATTTTTTAATTTTGTAAAGAAACTGGTATTAAAAACGTTTTGGAGTAGGCAACCAACAATTCTCTTTATTTACAGAGACGTTACTTTTTGTACCATTTAACAATTACAAAAATATATTACGCTCATTACATTTTATAGGTTCATCTTTAAGCTCATCTAATTACATTTTTTCTTCGGTAGGTCTCAGATATGAACACTTTTGGACTTCGGGAACAAATCTAGTGGACACTCGACGGTTCATTTGGTTGTCCACCGGTAGTGCTATTGTGTACACCAATTGGTATCCAGGAGAACCGTCTAAAAAAAATGCAGATGGATCGAAAATGGAAAACTGCGTGGAAGCGACAAGGACGGGGACTGGACCAAAAGGACTGTATTGGAATGATCGGCATTGTCAGGATCAACTAAGTTTCATTTGTGAGAAATATGGAAATGAGTGCTAATTTTACATTATTTAAAAATGACTGAGCAACTGACAACTTCAAAATATTTTCATTAATTAATTATGTATTAAAATGTATGAAACTGGGTGTTACATTTAGATTTAGCCCATTTAAGTGCAATATAAATATTTATCTATCATTATCATTTTGATAAGAGACCAGTGTTCTGAGTTTACATTTTAATCCATTCGAAGAATAACGCTACGAAATAGTTCGATTCTTTTCATTAGAGTTCACATTCACGAAGAACAGTTTGTTTATTCATTTGTTTCAAATTCAAATTTTACGTCTTTGGGCATCAGATCCCAACTTAATGATAATTGTTAATACGCTACGCATTTTTCATAATTAGTTCAACGGCGACAATTGTCGTTTCGCAAAAATATTAAAAGAAAGACACTTGCGATCTGCTCCATCACAAAGGGCAGGAGTTCATTCTTGGAGCGAAAACGATCGATCGTGGAAACTCGCGTACGGAAGAATTACATAACTATCCATTTTAAGCCATGGCGCTTACAAATCTTCTACCGCATCTATATATTCCATATATTTCCTTTTTAATTTTTTTTACATGTGCTTTCGCTATAACCATCAACAAGGCTCAAGGCCAATCTCTAAGTGTAACTGGTTTGATCTTACACAGTTCCAGTTTTTCGCACGGTGAATTATAAATATGTTGCCTGCTCCAGAGTTGGACCACCAAAAAATCTTCACGTGTTCACACCTACCGAAAAAACTGTAAATATTGTTTATCAGCTGGCATTAAAATAAAACATTTTTTGTTAAATAAATAAAATATTAATATGGATATTTTTTCGATATAAGGAACTAAATTTTCATGTGTCATGAAGGCAAAGACCACTTGCTACGGTTCTTAGACACATCTTTTGCTTCTTCTACTTTCATTAGTGCTCTCATACATGCTCGTCGGTTGTTGGTACTCTTGACCTTTCTTGAACACAATGTCGATCTGGTATGTTCGCCGAGGTCGACCACCACTGACACTCTATTCACACTCGCAAGGTTGTTTCGTTAACCTTGTCCAAACCATTTAAGCATTCCTTTATCTATCTTTGTAATCACATCTTCTTTCACACCACAGCGTTCCCTTACCTCACTATTCCTCACTTTATCCATTATGCTTCTTCTGCCAAACCCAACACTCACTACTATACCTAAGTGTAGAAACCAGCACTTCTCTAAAACTTACCAACAATTTTATAATTTGTACACAATTTGACTACACTATAATAAAAACTTGGAACAGATTTCACGATGATTTTAGAAATGAGACTAATTTAAGTAAATTGATTCTAAATGTGTGATTTTTGGTTGTGGTATTGGCAATGTTGCACGGTTGTGCATTTTTGTGTATTTATTAGTAAAAGTCAAAAAAGGATTATTAAAAAAATTATAATCTTTACTAAATAATACATCTGAATAATATAATATAAATAATTAATTATGTTACAATAATTATACAGTTTTAGTAATATATAAATTCGTATTGCGTTGCTAAAAAGCATAAGTATAAGATCGACAAAAAATTCAAACCTATTGCGACAATAACAAGCGTATTACGGGTTGACAGATTAGTTCAGTGCAATGAGTTTTTTACCCGGACATTTATACAAGTAAGGACATATTTTTACAGACCATAAGACTTTAAACATATTGTGGATTGTAGGGAGGGTCATGAAGGCTATGCAGCCTCTCAAGCACCTTGACCTATCAGATCTTTTGTGCAAAACCCTTAATGTATTCGAGGCCAGGAATTCCGAGACTTTGTACAAAGTTTATCAATTTACTAGGAGCTACATTCCTATCGGAGGGCTTTAAGAAGGCCCCTTCCAGAAACTTGAGCCTCTTGATGAAAAGCGCTAGGCATTCGCAAAGCAAATGATCTGCAGTTTCAGTGAAGTTCTCGCAGTAGCGCCAACTATCACTCTCTGTTTTGCCCATCTTTTTCAGGTGATACCTCAGAGGGTTGTGTCCAGTGAGGAGTCCCGTCACCAGTTCCAAATCTTTCTTGTCGGGCTTAGTCTAAAGGCACTGATTGCTGCTTCTTTCATTACACATAAGAGCAATAGTGGAAGGTTCAGCATTACCTGTACGGCTGCAGTAGGGCACGTGAATATTGCTCCTGTGATTTCCAGACAAGCTAGCCGCTGCACTTTCTGCAGCTTGACTTTTGCCGAAATTTGTTGCATTTTTGGCCACCATATCAATGAAGCAAAGGTGACCGTGGGTTTAATGATCGTTTGGTATGACCAGTAAATCATTTTTGGTTTTGGACCCTATGTCTTGCCAAATACTCTGTGGCATGTCCAGCTTGCCGCTATAGCTCTGGAAAGAATGTGGTCCAGTTAGCTGTTCCATGTCAGTTTGTGGTCGATTATTACGCCCAAATATTTACCTTCTTTGGAAAATGTGAGCTGGACTCCAATTAGAGTTGGGGCTTTAAGATCGTACTTTCTCATTCTGGTGAATGGAACCAGCATTGTTTTGCTAGGATTGACATTGAATTCTTCCTTTTTGCGCACCATCTATTGATTGTGTTTAGGGTCACTTGCATGCGACCATAGGACTTGAAACACATGGTAATTTGTGTGCGTGAAAAGCACTGTCCCACATCTAAAGTTTAGAACGGAGCCGATTATTTCATATTTGTACCTAAACAAATATTTTTCAGTAACCACAAGGTCAACAGTTGGTTTCTTCGTTATGAGGATGGGAATAGAGATGGAAATACCCTATGGTCTGTAAAAATCTGTCCTTACCGGTATTTACCAAGCGGTATATTTCTAGTGTATTCAGACACCTCTTAGGATAACCCTTACAAAAGTCCCACGACCTCCCGACTGGAACAGCATATAAAAACCTGAATTTTTTTTAAAGTAAATCTTTTTTTTTTACCAATGAAGCTGGAGAGCTCATTCCTTTTTTATTTGACTTCTCTTGCATCGTGAAAGACAACTGCATCTTTGGAAATATCATTCCAGTGAAAATTTAAGTGTACACTGAAAACACTGGAATTTTCATGGAATGAGTCTTTTTTTTGACGAATAAAACTAAAAGGCTTTTTTTTTATTTCTTTTGCTCTGTGAAACAACTGCTTCTTCGGGAACATCATTCTTGTAAAAATTCAAGGGTAAACTAAAAAAAACTGGAATTTTCCTGTAATGAGTCTAACTTTTTTACAATTACAATGTTGGTTTTGCTTCAGGAGTCTCTAAATGATAAACAAGGCTTGAATTTCCGGACACTGGCTTTTTATTTCATTCAATAGACAAACAAATCAATGTGCAATAAAAAAAATAATGTGGCAAACACATATAATCTTGCCACATTTCGAATGCTTTGAGCTAATTGACGAAGCCTTAAGAGTCCACGCTTCCATGCCATATAAAAGAACAGGCCACACATAACATTTGGTCATCTTGTGTCTCAATCTAATGTCTAGTCGGTGGTCAACTAAAAACTTACGTAGACGTAAGAATGCGGCTCTCACTTGTTCTATAGGGCACCTAATCTCCACCTTCGGGTCCCACTTATCATTCAAGCAGCAGCCTAGGTATTTAAATTTCTGTACTTGTTCCATGTGGTTAATACCATTGATGGTTAATCTGAAATTTGGCAGGACGTCATAAACTTGGTCTTAGCGGCATTTATTTTTAGACCCAACGCATTGCTTGCATCATTTACAACATTCAATAGCGACTGTAAATCATCTGCTGTGTCAGCTAAGATCACAGTATCATCAGCGTATCTGATATTGTTGATAGGGATGCCGTTAATATTAATTTCTAAAGTGCACGTCGCAATCATATTATTTGTGGATAGTATTTGTATTTACATAAATTTTAGTGTACTTGATTTTTAACATTATTTTCATTGTTTGCATCATTAATTTCAACAATACTTAGACTTTTTGTACTTTCAATTATTTCATTGTGTTCTTAAAAAGATACAATAGGCTTATGGTAACTAAAGTAAGAAATGAAAATGTTTGAAATTTATCCAAATATCGCTTAAAATCCGTATCGATAGTCGTTTTATATTTTTTAGTATTGAGTTTTCGATTATTGGACATATTAAATATTAGAAAATAAATAATACAAAGTTTTCAAACGCCAAAATAAATACTAAGATTTTAAATAATATAAAATTTTCAAACGCCAAAATAAATAAGAGGATTTAAAATAATTTTCTGTTATTTATTTTTTATCTCAAAAATATTAGTATATTTATTTAAGTAGTACTCACAATTGTACTGCACAATGATTTTACAATTAAACAATTCAAATAATAACCAAACAAAAACACTACTTCAACAATGCACAGTATATACACATATCACTTAAAAGATATACACAGCACTAATGTTGCACAATACGTCAGCTGTATAGCTACAGATATACTGGTATAAGCATGTCGGTGACGCGAACGCACGAGATTTTACCCATCCAAAAAGCGTCTAACGCGTACAGCACATGGCCGCTGCGCGTGCGCCAGTCATGAGCATGTCGGTGACGCGAACCCATAAGATTTTTCCCTACCAAAAAGTGCCCAACGTGGCTAAAGAAGTTTTCACTTTAAAAAGGCTGAGCGCTCCAGCTTCATTGGTTAAAAAAGAAGAAAATTCTAGGTTTTTTTAGATATTTGTACGCCCCACGGACGACCTAGTCGGGAGTTCGTGGGACTTTTGTAAGGGTCATCCTGGGAAATGCCCAAAAACACTGTAAAAGGGTCTGCAACGATGGACATCGATCACGACTTAGCAGACATATACTGTGAGGAAAAGTATGGAAACCCCGGAAATTGGGATAACCGCACGAGGCTAGTCGTGAAACAAAGGTCATACCCTGAGTAACTTTTAACGAGAAATCCAACGGTGACCTCTGATTTGACCTTGAATCTCATTTTCAAGGTCAACCTCATTTTTTTAAATGGGAACCCCTATTTTTATACCAAAATCGAAAATAGCGGAAAATTTTACGTCCGGATATGTGCGTAGGTATGAGGTTAACGTAACCCTAGAAGGTCAAATAGATGTCAAAATATGACTTCTTAAAAATCTCGCTAGCTTAGTGGTGAAACAAAACAAACAAATATCATATCCTCGGTAATTTTCAACGAGGAATCCAACGGTCACCTCTGATTTAACCTTGAACCTATTTTTCAAGGTTATTTTAAGGTCAACCTTATTTTTTTAATGGAAACCCCTATTTTTTATACCGAAATCAAAAACAGCGAGACATTTTACGGGTGCGAACAATTTAAGTCCGAAGATTTCTTTTTTTTAATGAAAATAGTCGCAAAAACGGTAGACCTATCGTGTGGGCCGCGGCCGGCCCGCACTACGACTATTAGAAGGGGAAGGGATTATAGAAAGGAAATGATTGTGGACACGCTTTTTGAAAAGTTGCAGGTCATAGCTCTCTGGAAAAACTGATTTTGGAAGCTTATTCCATTCCGTAGCAGCCCTATAAAAGAAGGATTCTTGATGAAGATTGGTCCTTGTAGTGTCAATTTTGAGAGTAAATGGGTGAGACTGATCAGCGTGCCGAGTTCTTCGGCCGAATGTGGCCAATGGTGGTACAAGAGTTTTTATTTCTCTGGAGCATCTGCCATGGAAAAATCTGTAGAGTAATGACTGGTCTGCAACTCTTCTTCTATGTTCTAGAGGGTGAAGGGTATCTGTGAGAGTTGAGCTGTTTATCAAGCGAATGGCTCTTTTCTGAATGGAATCTAGAAGAGAATGCCTTGGTGCTGAATGCCAAATGTGCGAGCAATACTCCAGTAGCGTGATACCTAATCCTCCTTAAAACCATGTGTTTTGAAAATCATCATCTCTTAAGGCCTGGATAGCTGGAACAATCTGATTTCGCAATAGTTGTTTATAACTTAAAGTGTTCAAATTTCCTTCGATAAAAAAAGGACCTATTATTTTATCGCCTACCATTCCTGAGGAATGAGGATATTGAGTGTGACTTTCTCTCATCCAATGAGGATTTGTGTCTGACTAATATCTAAGTTATGACGACCTACACAGGGATTCCCATTTAAAAAAATGATCTTGACCTTGAAATAACCTTGAAAATGAGGTTTAAGGTCAAATCAGAGGCCACTGTTAGATTCCTAGTTGAAAGTTAGCTAGGGAATGACCTTTGTTTCACGACTAACCTCGTACGGTTTTCCGGATTTTCCGGGGTGTCCATACTTTTTCCTCACCCTGTATAAACTGTCGTAATAAAAATAACGCTCTTAATACGTACGGTAAAATATAATTTAAAGAAAATTGCGACCTCATACTTTTAATAAAACATCTTAAAATTGGTTATTCACAAAATGACTAACGAGAAATAAAATTGCTCTAAAATTGTTAATGTTCGATTATGGTTCCGATTAAATGAGAATTATTCATTAAATCGATGTTGTTGTCTGATGATTTTCGCTGGAACCTAAGCATTTATTCGTTTCTAAATTATCTTCGTTAGTAATTTTTTTGGTTAACGATAGATCGTCCGGACCGCCTGGCGAAAGTTGAGAGGGACTCGGTGAACTTCTAAAACTGTGGGGGCTCCGGTTTTCGGCACCCGGTGAACAGCTACAAGATATCGGAACGTGACTTCCTACTGGGGGGTATTCTTGCGACGATAGTTCTGAAATGTCGTGATGATTTCCTGGAAGAACACCGGGAGGCGGAGGGTGCCGGCCTGGTACAAGATTTAAGCATTTTTATTTTAACTAATTTAAACGAAGTTTCCATTAACATAAAACATGAAAACGTCAAGGGAATAAATCAGGAGTAAAAGGTGAGATAAATTACTAATGAAAGGCACACTTGCAACTTCCTCCCCTTCATCAAAACACCAGCGCCACATACATTGACGTTTTAAGCCGAATTGGTCACCAATGGCGCATATAAATGTTTTGTAGCAGTAACCGACTATTTTTAAAACGCTTATATTAGTTTCACCTGTATCTTGTTTGGTTGTATGTTTGTAACTAACTCTTTGGTCTCGATTTTGCCCTACTTTAAGCGATCAGATTTAATTTAAACTTTGCACACTTGTCAAAGACCGACGACAATGCGATCTTCTTCTTCTTCGGGTACCTATCCGTTTCGGATGTTGGCAATCGTGTTGGCAATTATAATTTTGTTTGTACACGCTCGAAACAGTTCTGCTGATGTTTTCCCAAACCAAGTCATGATTTCTAGATCTTTTTTCATTCTCTTTAGCACTTCTATATTTGTTACGTGAGCTGTCCATGGTATTCGGAGCATTCTCCTATACAGCCACATCTCAAATGCTTCCACTTTTTTAGTGGTGGCTTCTGTGAGTGTCCAGGATTCTACTCCATACAATAGAACAGAAAAAACTTAGCATCTTAAGTGTCTTATTTTCGTTTCTAGGGATATGTTGGGACTTTTGAAGATGGCACTCATTTTGTTAAAAACCGTCCTGGCTTTTCCTATACGACATTTTACCTCTTGAGCACTGTCACATTGTTCGTTTATGATGGTTACAAGGTAGCAATAGTGTTGAACACGTTCAATTCGAGTTCCGTTCCTTCAAGATTAACCCGTCAAGTTCAGTCTTCACACCCCTTCGTGGTCACTTTGGAGACCTGCAGAACATCACTTTTCAAAGACTCATTCATCCAACGAATTGCGAGGCTTTGGAACTCATTGCCTAGGGAGGTGTTCCCCGAGGCATACAACCTCCAGAAATTTAAGAAGAACACCAACTCCTACCTTCTTTCCCTTGGTTCCCACGATGTTCTCTGAACATTACAGGATATCCCTTTTCGTGGGAACCAGAACATAAAAAAAAAAAAAAAATATAGGTGAACTCCATTTATATCTCTTTTGCTGATGATCATTTGTTTTGTTTTCTTTACGTTGATATTAAGACCATATTGTTGACTATACTGCGTGATATTGTTCATTAATCTTTGCAATGCTTCCAAGCTATCTGCTATCACCATGGTATCGTCGGCGTACCGAATATCGTGTCTAGCTTGCAGTATTTCTATTTCAGCGCATGCGATAATTCGATCAAAATATCCGGTTATCTCGATTACTTTCTTCAGAATTCATAAATTTCTTCAGGGATCCTTTTCATGAGAGTAAGAGAGATAGAACTAATTCGTGAACTACGCATGCGCGCAAAACAAATATTAACACAGTTCATCGCATCGGTGGTTCAGTGGTAAAATGTTCGCCTGCCACGCGGGGTTCGATTTCCGGCCGATGCATTCTTTTTGTGCTTTTACCATTTAATACATTATTTTTTTAAATTGTGTTAAGGTATTCGGGAACTACATTTGAAAATTGTTTGGCATATCAAAACGGAGATAGAAAAATATTTATAAGGCGAGTGTAAATGGACAAGTCGGTAGAAGTCGACCTCGGTGAACATATCTCGATCAGATCAACATTGTTTTGAAGAAAGGCCAGGTCAAGAGTACCAACAACCGACGAGCATGTATTAGAGCACTGATAAAAGTAGAAGAAGCAAAAGATGTGTGTACGAACCGTAGCGGAAGTGAAAGGAAGTGGTCTCTGCCTACCCTTTTTTTTTATGTTCTGGTTCCCACGAAAAGGGATATCCTGTAATGTTCAGAGAACATCGTGGGAACCAAGGAAAAGAAGGTAGGAGTTGGTGTTCTTCTTAAATTTCTGGAGGTTGTATGCCTCGGGGAACACCTCCCTAGGCAATGAGTTCCAAAGCCTCGCAATTCGTTGGATGAATGAGTCTTTGGAAAGTGATGTTCTGCAGGTCTCCAAAGTGACCACGAAGGGGTGTGAAGACTGAACTTGACGGGTTAATCTCGAAGAGACTGCCAAAGGAGGAACGATTGTTGATATTTCAGAAGAGCATCGCCCATGAAAATATCTATAAAATAGAGACAAATCGCCAACTTTTCTACGGTGTTCCAGACAAGTGAGCGAGTTTGTAAGCGAGGCATCACCGACGAGACGAATTGCCCTTTTTTGGACAGAATCCAGTAGCTTCAGGATATGTTTAGGTGCTGCACTCCAAATATGGGAACAGTACTCCAGTACAGATCGGATCTGTGCCTTATAGATCATAAGCAGCTGACTGGAGGTGAAATAGCTCTTGGCACGAAACAAAAAACCAAGTTTTTGGGATGCACTTTTGGCAATGGACCTCACGTGATTTTCTCAGGAAAGGTTATTGCTGATAGTAATACCAAGCATCGATATGGATGACTTCAGTGGTATGGTTACTCCTGATAAAGTTATGTTAGGCACAGTGAGATCGGCTTTTCTAGAGAAAAGACATGCTTGTGTTTTGTTTGCATTGAATTCTACCAAGTTATTGGATCCCCATTCGAGAATTGTTGCTAAGTCCATATTTATATTGTTAACATTTCTTCCTCGTCCATTTCTGGTTTCACGGGCTGATATAGGGGCCCTGGAAGAGAAAGCGGTATGGAGGGTACTATCATCGGCAAAGCTGTGTACGGGACATGAAGTTGCTTTCAATAGGTCGTTGATGTGAAGTAAAAATAGTGTTGGTGCTAGAATGGATCCTTGCGGAACACCAGCATTTATGAGTAGAGTGTCAGATGAAACTCCATCGACCACTACATGGAGAGACCTGTTTGAGAGAAAACTAGCAAGCAGAGAACACAGCTGAGGGGGCAAGCCATAAGATGGAAGCTTGGCGAGGAGTCCCTGGTGCCAAACTCGATCGAACGCCTTGGAGATATCTAATGCCACAGCTAAAGTTTCTCCATACTTTTCCTTACGGAAAAAAGGCGTGAATATATGTATGTGTGTATGTGAGATTATTAAGGGTCGCCTTGCCGTCAGCGATAAAATAAAAAAAAATCTTGGTACCAAATATATTTTATTTTTACGAAACTTTGGTCCATTTATTAAAAACAACTAGGTATTCCAAAATGTCTTACTGTCTATTTATTGCATCACAGTTATTCTGGATACTGTATATCACTGTATGTCGTCCATCTTCTCGTCCTTTGTCATCTCGACCAGCGTTTAATCATCCTGTCTCCGCATTTGGAACTTCCTAAAAGCTCTTCAAAGAACTGCAATATTTCTAGACCCCGTTGATAGGGGTCGCGAACACTGCAAAACACCTTGTTTGATATTTTTGGCGCATAATTGTTCTAAAGAACTCGTCCATTTTTTCCAGGACACTCCTCAGTGGTCTGGAAATCTGTGTTCTGGTTCACCAGAGCAATGTCGTCGGCGTATATGAATTTTTTTTGAGGTAGTCGGTGGTAGGTTGGAGATGTAGATATTAAAAAGTAAAGGGGCCAGCACCTACCCCTGCGGTAGGCCATCGTTAAGTCTGTATCTGCGGGTGCATTCCCCATTCAAGTGAACCTCAACAAATCTGTTGGACAGTTGGCAAGTGTTTTAGAGTTGATGGTCTGTAGAAATTTTAGAATCATTCCTTGTCTCCAAGTCGCATCGTATGCTGAAGTGAGATCTATGAAAGTGGCAACAGTTTTTTTATTATGTTGAAATCCATGCTCTATATGTGTGGTTAGTGCAAGCACTTGATCGCAGCAACTTCTCCTCGACCTAAATCCGGCTTGTTCAATAGGTAAGAACTCAGCAGTTGGCTTTATTCTGTTGAGTATTAATCTCTCCAGCAGTTTGCAGCAAACGTTGAGAAGTGCGATGGGTCTATAATCTTCAGAATTTATACATTATTACCCGCCAAAAAATTTCGCGCATACTTATTCGTAACCATCAAGCAGTGGTGCCGTTCAATAGTAATTTATTTCCAATTGCAACTACTGGTGACTGCCTTTAAGTAAGCTTTCGCTAACATTTTTGTGAAAATACTACTTTTAAAACCTTATATTTCGAACAAAAGCAAATTGAAAATCTGAGAAAAATGAGTAATGAAGATCAATTCGACCACAGCATTATGTTTCTGTCGACCCCCCTTTTATATAAAAATATGATTCTATTATTAACTCACCTGATAAAATTAATTGCGGGGATGTTAATCCTAAACAACGCATTCTCCAAGCATCTTGAAGGAGTTGCAATCTTGCCTGTTTTCTCCATTTGGCTCTTCTGTTTTGGAACCAAACCTTGGTCGAAAAAAAAAACAAAAATTACACGGTATTTTCTTACCAATATTTTGGTGTGAGCGACCTAATCGCAAGCGCTTTTCTTCTTCTTAAGTCAGCTAAATCTAATGGTTTAGTAATATCTCGATCTAATAAGTATTTCCACAGGGAGGCGATGATCGATAAAATAGCCAGCCCGATTACCTGATCTTATGCTAGTAGACTTCTTTTTATAGCGATATGTCAAAAGTGTGGCATACAAAACTAAACTTATCCATCTCATTCAAATCTCCTATCGATTTTACCAACTTTAGAACAAAGGAAAAAATATTGTAATTTTTATGGGTGATTTCTCACGTAGGGATCAAGCGAAATGAGGAGGCCTTTACCTGTAAAACAATTTCCGATGAAGATACACTTTTTCAAAGTACGAATCCATTCACGGACCACATATCATTTATTAAAAACTTCATAATTTATAACTGGTCTAAAACAACAACCAATGAGTCAATGAGAAACCCAATTCACCAAAATATCTTACAGCAGGATCCTATTCCCAACTGCCACAATTATGCTACTCAACTCCCTGTCAAAAAGACAATCGTCTGAAAGAAGATGTCGGTGGTAACAAAGATAGATAAAGGAATGCTCAGATGGTTTAAAAACGTAAAGAATGTGGATGACAGAATATTGACGAAAGATGAAATTCATGTATGAAAGCGCTGATGAAAGTAAAATGAGCAAAATTAAGCTTTAAGGAGCATTTTTTTTTAAAGAAAATAGTCGCAAAAAGGGTAGACCTATTGTGTGGGCCGCGGACGGCCCGCACTGCGACTATTAGAAGGGGAAGGGATTATAGAAAGGAAATGATTGTGGACCCGCTTTTTGGAAAGTTGCAGGTCATAGTTCTCTGGAAAGACTGATTTTGAAAGCTTGTTCCATTCCGTAGCAGCCCTGTAAAAGAAGGATTCTTGATGGAGATTGGTCCTTGTAGTAGTGTCAATCTTGAGAGTAAATGGGTGGGACTGATCAGCATGCCGAGTTCTTCGGCCAAATGTGGCCAGTGGTGGTACAAGAGTTTTTATTTCTCTGGAGCATCTGCCTTGGAAATATCTGTAGAGTAATGTTTGGTCTGCAACTCTTCTTCTATGTTCTAGAGGGCGAAGGGTATCTGTGAGAGTTGAGCTGTTTATCAACCGAATGGCTCTTTTCTGAATGGATACTAGAAGACGAAGAGAATGCCTTGGTGCTGAACCCCAAATGTGCGAGCAATACTCCAGTAGAGGTCGGATTTAAGCATCTTACCAAAACTGCAGAAAAGCTTAAGACTAGAAACAACATTATCCAAAAACTCTGCGGCTCGTTTTGGGGGACATCAACACCCACACTTAGATCTTCTGCTCTAGGCCTTGTTTATTCTGCGGTGAAGTACTGCGCCCCTGTGTGGCTCTAAAGCTCTCACGTATATAAAGTTGACGCACAATTACACAAGACTATGAGAATTATTGCTGTCGTAATCAAAACCACCCCAACATAACCCGTACCCGTACTAAGCGACATTCCACCGCCTCATCTCCGCCGAATCAACACGCTAATAAATGAATACAAAAAGATACTTAACGACAGAGAGATCCCAATACATATTTATATTGAAGACGCCTAAAGAAACCGATAACGTTCGAGAAAGCCACCAACAAAGACCGCAGAAATTGCTACAGAAACTATCTTTAACATCACAGACAGGTGGGCTCACGAATGGTCCGAAGCTCAACCAGACAAAAACATGCCCTGCATACCACAAAGACCTACCACGAAAAACCTGGTGTACACTAAATCGCATTAGGACCCAACACGACAGATATAGAAGAATGTCCATCACGATCTTTCGAACGCCACCCAGATGATTTCCTAGTTGTAACCACAGAAGCAATACAATATTATAGAAAACCTTGATGTTTGTTTGTAGATTTACTTAAGTTTGTCTTATATATTTTCTTGTAAATGTATCGATATGATCTATAATTGACGTGTTTCGGGATTTTTTATAAATTCCTATGCACAATATTTAAAATAATGAATTTATGTATGTACCCAAGTAAATTGTAAGTGTCCAATAATAATTGTTAAAATGTAACTATTTATTCAACTGTGTAATTCATATGGAAACCAAAATTCGAAAAGTAACAATTCTCTTTTGTAAATAACCTTTTAAAAATAATGCTGGTTCGATTGTCTTTTTTATTTTTTTAATGTAATCCAAGTGAAAATCTTTAGTCTTCAAAGTATGCAACTCACCATACAAAAAAAATGGTAATAAATTTTTTACTCGATTAAAAATTTATTGTACGTCGTTTTTACGGTGCCAATGTAACTATTAAAATTAAAATAATTTTCCAAAATTATCGTTTTGTATTCTTTTAATTTATCATTGTTGAAGTGAATTAATGTGAGATAACTATACTGTCTGCTGCGCTTTTGTTTATGTTTACGTTTTTTGTTTGTGTAGTATTATAGGATAGGTCAGTTTTTATAATGGTCGTTATCGTAGCATTTTTTTGTGTGTGGAGTTATATATTTTTGTTTAATTAGTAATTTATAATATGTAATATTATAAGTGTGTGAAAATGTCAAAGTGTGAGGTTCGTCATTCAATATTTAATTATGTTTTAAGTAAAAAATAGTGATTCATTTACATAACCTTTTGCTACGCCGAAGAATTTCCATCCTCCGTGGCGATATCTTTACTCCTCATTGGTTTGCAAGCAGTGATCTTTTATTAGACTCTGGTGAGTTTTTAATACAATAAGATTTTAAAATGTTTTGGATTTGTAAAATATACCATCTTTAAAGGCGAATTTCATAAAAGACAATTTTTGGTACGACTGTATCTTTAGTATACTACCTTTATCACTAATTACCTCTCGGACATTGGAAAAATGCTACATACAATAATTAAACTTATTTTTAAAAAAGAGATTATTTCAATTATTAAAATTAATCTTCAAATGAAATAAATTTTTTTAAATCCATTTTTAACAAACTAGAAAATTAATACAATACAAATATGTCAATAAGATAATAAGTCCTTTGGTAAAATTTTTTACAACTTTTATAAGGGAGTTACTATTTTGATTGTAAATTAAAATGTGTAAGTATACAATGTGACCCAACATGTTGGATATTAAATTCTACAATACTTGAAAATCCTCATTTATATAGTTTATGATATGTTCTGTGGTATAAAAGTAATTTTGAGGAATAAAATACCTAATTTACTTTAATGATAGAGCAAAATTAGCAACAATAACAAGAATTGAAGAATTGATGATTTTTTTTAAAAATATCAACTTATTTTTAATTTAACTGAAAATATTTAATACTTGTATCCAATATATCTGTATATCATACTTACATGCCTAAAATGTAATCTTACCTAAGACCCAATATTTTTAAAAAACATTTTGATTTATTAAGTAGTTACTGTGATTTTTAGTAAAATAATTATTGAAATAATAATTCCAAACTTACTACTCAAAAATTTCAATTTTAATTTTTGAATATGGATTTTGAGAGAAAAAGGTGATCAATTAAAAATATGTTTGTGGCTTAATGGAGTGTTTTTATCAATATTTAAAATTTGAAAAGAAAATAGTTTTTTAATAATATTCTTATAATCAAAATAAATCTTAAATATGAATTTTTTTTAATAGTATGCAGTAAAGTCAGTATCTAACAATTATTTAAAATAAAGAAGAAGAAAATACTTTTAAATTTTAATACAGAAATACATGAATTAAATATTTTGAAAGGGAGGAACTTCATTAATAATACATATGTATTATGTTTTTTATTTATTATCTAAAATTTTCTCTTTTTCAAATTTTAAATACTATATTTATTTTTGATTTGTAGGTATTTAAATTATTAAGTATCTTTCTGTTTATTGTAAGTAAATATTTTTCTTTGTTTACTACAAAATATCAAATACATATTGATTCTTAATTATGGGATGTTAAGGGATAAAGGTATTAGGTAGAAAAAATAAGTTATTTTTAGTTTTTTTTGAATAATTTTTAAATTAAATTTGGAGTTTTAAAAATTCAAAATTACGGAAATGAGCATTTGAAAAATTAAATTAATATTTTAGTTTTTTTTGTAAACCATAAAATATCAAAAATATTTTGATTCTTAATTGTGTGATTCTAAGAGATGAAGAAATTAAGTACAAAAATAGGTAATTTTTTGTAAGCTAGTTGTTTTTTTTACATTACCGTAGTTATGTTTTTTAAATTAAATTTGAAATTTCGAAAATTCCAAATTATGGAAATAAGCATTTGAAAAATTAAATTAATATTTTAGTTTTTTTTTGTAAACCATAAAATATCAAAAATATTTTGATTCTTAATTGTGTGATTCTAAGAGATGAAGAAATTAAGTACAAAAATAGGTAATTTTTTGTAAGCTAGTTGTTTTTTTTTACAATACCGTAGTTATGTTTTTTAAATTAAATTTGGAATTTCGAAAATTCCAAATTATGGAAATAAGCATTTGAAAAATTAAATTAATATTTTAGTTTTTTTTTGTATACCAAAAAACATCAAAAAAATTTCGGTTCTTATTTGTGTGATTCTAAGGGATGAAGAAATTAAGTACAAAAATGGGTAATTTTTTGTGAGCTTGCATTTTTTTTTTGAAAATTCCGCACTTATATATTTTTAATTAAATTTGGAGTTCCAAAAATTACAATAAACTATGTAAATAAGCATTCGAAAAGTTAAATGGCAAAAAAGAATTTAGGATAAAGGGAAATAAAATAAACAGTTTCAATAACTAACCTGCACTCTAGCTTCAGACAAACTGATCCTCAAAGCGACTTCTTCCCTTAAAAATACATCTGGGTAGTGCGTCTTTTGAAACAGCGCCTCCAATTCTTGTAACTGTTGAGGACTGAACGTCGTCCTGTTTCTTCTCTGTCTTCTCCTACCGAACATATATTCAGTTAACAGATCCCCTGGCAGCGAGGGTAAGTACGACCCTGCCATTTTACAGGCCTCTCGTTAACGCAGTTAAAATCAAACTGTGCCTTCCGAATATCATGTAATAGTTGAAATTACAAGAGACTCCACCCTGCGTTTGTTTTCATTGGCGCTAAATAGACGCCTTCCAGGCGTCGGAACGCCGACGCGTAGCTTCCCTTAATAAGATAATGCTATTATTGGTGCGCCGAGTTAACTGCAACAAGTCTGTTATTCCTCCTTTAGATAAATTATAGATTCTCGTTGTACAATTTTCTATCGGTCCTTTCCCCCCCGCCACAGGGTTGAGCAAATCTAACGTTAGTTTATTCGAATATTTAATAATGGAATACAATTTTTTTTATGCTTTCAGTGTAATTATCGTAATGGGTATCATATTGCACGTTTTGTATTTGGGCCAAACGGTAAGTTTAATCATAAAATAGATTTAACAAAAATTGTAGGTCATGCAATTATTTGTCTATAAAAATTGTAGAGAATTTTAAAAAAAGCATCGATTCCACCTCTATAGTTCCACCTCTATAGTTAATTGAGAAAGCCCGAGAATTTAACCTAAAAATGTACCTCTGTTTTGTCGATTATTCTAAGGCCTTCGACTTGGTAAAATGGCCAAAAATGTGGCAAATACTTAAAGAAATGGGGGTCCCTGGCCACCTAATCCTACTTATCCGACATCTTTATGAACACAATTATGGTCTTTTAAGAACTAACGATGTTGCATCAAACAGATTTCAAGTAATGAAGGGCGTCAGACAGAGGTGCATTCTCTCGCCCTTATTGTTTAACATATATACCGAACACATAATTCGTGACATTCTCGATAACTGGCATGGTGGTGTATCTCGGGAGGGGGGGTAAGTTAAGTTAACAATCTGAGATATGCCGACGACACACTAATTATAACATCCAGTGTAGAAGAAATAGAATTCATTATGCACTGTCTTCAGAAAAAAAGTGCAGAAATTGGATTAAAATTAAATCCCAATAAAACTACTGTCATGATTGTAGACCGACAAAATAACAACTAACCCCACATAAAAAACATAGCTATATTTGCTGTGGTTAATAAATACTTGTATTTAGGTTCTCTTATTGACAACAGCGGTGCATGCGAAGGTAAAATAAAAAGAAGAGTTGCACTGGCTCGAACAGCCGTAACTAAGTTTAGCAAGATCTGGAGAGATACAGCCATCACCGAAAACACCAAATTAAGATTGTTTAATTCACTTGTGTTTCCTATTGCCACTTATGGAGCAGAAACCTGGACACTCAAGAAAAGCGATACCAGACGGATAATCCCTTCGAAATGTGGGCATACAGACGGCTACTGCGGATACCCTGGATGGCCCACCGTACAAATGAATCTGTTCTTTGAGAACTAAATATTCAACTAAATCTGTCAAAAAAGATAAACCGAAGCTTTTTAACATACAACTTCTTTTTTACCACCACTCGAGAGGTCCGACGGCACGACAGCCGTATCTTCCAAAGAAAAAGCGGATCTGCTGGCCGAAATGTTCAGCTCTAACTCAACCCTCGATACCAATGGAAAATAACCCCCAACGATACCTAGAATAAACGCATCAATGCCTGAGGTCACTATCCGCCATCGCACTATCAGGAAAATCCTACGAAATCTTGACTCTAATAAGGCAGTAGGACCAGATGGAATTCCGACAATTGTCCTGAAGACCTGTGCTCAAGAGCTCACCCCAGTTCTCTGTAGACTCTTCAAGTTATCATACAGCAAAGGAGTATTTCCGTCCGTGTGGAAAAACGCTAAAGTCCAACCGATTCCGAAAAAAGGAAAGAAGACTATTTCTGCAAATTATCGCCCTATTGCATTGCTCTCAGTCATATCCAAAGTTATGGAAAAAGCGATTAACACAGAACTTATCAAATATCTAGAGAAATTTGAGATAATCCATGACAGACAATACGGATTTCGACAACTTCGGTCTACTGGAGATTTGCTGGCTTATGTCACTCAGCTCTGAACAAACACTATTGAAAAGTTTGGTGAATCCCGTGCAATAGCCTTGGATATATCTAAAGCCTTTGACCGCGTTTGGCACCAGGCATTGTTAAGTAAATTATCTGCCTACGGTCTCCCAACCAAACTGCGCCAATGGCTCTTGAACTTCATGCAAGATCGCTCCTTACATGTGGCAGTTGACGGTATTTCTTCTGATGCGTTTAAAACTAATGCCGGGGTCCCCCAGGGTTCCATCCTGTCCCCCACCTTATTTCTTTTACACATCAACGACCTCTTGAAAACCACCACAAACCCCATTTACAGTTTTGCAGACCACAGCACAGTTGTCTTAACTTTCACATCCTATTGATCATTTTCGGTGATTGATACAAATATACTCAGGAAGGAACAGGTTGATTCCATCAATAGAGATCTTAAAGCAATCGTCGAGTGGGGAACCAACAATCTTGTTCAGTTTAACGCCCAAAAAACACAAAGTGCCACGTTTTCCAAGAAAGTGAATTACTCAAATCATCCCATCACAATGTCCGGAAATACCCTTGAACCAAGTCCCTCCATCTCGATTTTGGGAGTCACAGTGTCCAATAATATGTCTTGGCATGACCATGTTGCTAACATCGCAAAGTCGGCAAGCCAGAGGCTAGGTTTTCTGTGGAAAGCCAGAAAGTTTTTTACTCCTGATCAACTGTTGACGACGTACAAGGCTCAAATCCGACCTCTACTGGAGTATTGCTCGCACATTTGGGGTTCAGCACCAAGGCATTCTCTTCGTCTTCTAGATTCCATTCAGAAAAGAGCCATTCGCTTGATAAACAGCTCAACTCTCACAGATACCCTTCACCCTCTAGAACATAGAAAAAGAGTTGCAGACCAGTCATTGCTCTACAGATATTTACATGGCAGATGCTTCAGAGAAATAAAAACTCTTGTACCACCATTGGCCACATTCGGCCGAAGAACTCGGCACGCTGATCAGTCTCACCCATTTACTCTTAAGATTGACACTACTAGGACCAATCTTCATCAAGAATCCTTCTTTTACAGGGCTGATACGGAATGGAATAAGCTTCCAAAATCAGTTTTTCCAGAGAACTATGACCTACAACTTTTTAAAAAGCGTGTCCACAAAATCATTTCCTTTCTATAATCACTTCCCCTTCTAATAGTCGCAGTGCGGGCCGTCCGCGGCCCACACGATAGGTCTACCCTTTTTGCGACTATTTTCATAAAAAAAAAAAACACAGGCCACATTGCAAGAAGGACAGACTCATTGCAACTACTAATAGTCGAAGAAAGGTAGAGGGGAAGCGCCCGCGCGGAAGGTCACCCAAGAGATGGGTGGACCATACTAAAGATCTAATCGGCCAAGGCCTACATGAAACTGTAAATATGACCCAGAACCGACGAGCATGCACGAGAGCCCTAATGAAAGTAGAGGAAGCAAAAGATGTGTGTAAGATCCGTAGCAAGTGGAAGGAAGTGGTCTCTGCCTACCACTACGGGAAAAAGGCGTGACTATATGTATGTATGTATGTAGGTTATGCGATATGTTTGTCTGACATTTTATTTTTTAAAATTATAATAAAAAAAATATTTAATAGATTATGTAACACGTTCTTTAAATAATGCTTCCAGAAATGAAAAACCTGCTAATACATTCAAAGCTGCGGTTTTATTAGAAACAGGTAAACCATTAGAAATTCAAGAAAAAAAAATTCAAAACCTCAAACCAAATGAAGTTAGAGTGCAAGTTGTATATTGTAGTGTAAATTCTGTTAAACGCTATAAGGTTAAACATGGTGAAGGTCAACTCCCTTTTATTCCTGGCTACGAATTGACAGGAGGGTTTTTAGAGAAAGGCGCTGATGTTTGGGACGATATTATAAGCAATGGAGAAAGGGTCGTAGTGCTCAATCTTTAAAACTTTGAAGGATTTGCTGAGCATTGTACATTAGAATCTAATGATATTTGGAGAATACCAGGTGATTTAGAAAGAAAAGATGCTGCTACAATTGCTTATGGTCAAAGAATATAATTGTAACTGCTGGTCCTGCTGATATGGGATCCAGCCGTTGGCTATAAAAAGGAAAAAAAAAAGTTTAAGTTTCGGTGTTGAAAATGCGGGGTGGCCACCAATTATTATTATTATTATTAACTTCACACGATCGTTCGCCGGGCTAATCTATGGATTGGCTGAAAATTTCATCAAAATCGGTCCAGCAGTTGGCTATAGAAAGGAAATTAAAAAAGTTTACGTTTCGGTGTTGAAAATGAGGGGGTAAAAATGCGAGGTGGCCACCAAACTTCACACGATCGTTCGCCTGGCTAATCTAAAGATTGGGTAAAGACATGTTAAGCTCAAACACCATATTTTGGTGTATAGTATCTCCAGTTCAGAGCTTACCCATTCTTAATGAATCACCCTGTATAAATCGTTGTAATTGTGCGAGATTGCAGTAACTTTGGAAAGTGATACAAACTCGCATTTAATTTTTGAAAATTGCAATGTAAAGTTGCGAGTCGAAAGTAATTGAGATATTTTTAAGAGCTGCATTATCAACGTAAGCCAAAGAACAAAACAAAATAATGAAAATGCATTCATTTTTGCAAAGGCGAACAAGTATATTTCATAGTGAGCTTGAAACAACACGGCAGAGTTAATAACTCCCAGAACTCCCGGGATAAGATTCGCTACAACGCTTCCGGCATATTCTGGATCGAGGATCGAGGTGATGATCCACACACTGTTGCCATTGTTCACGGGAACAAAGCACGGATCTGGTATATTCTTAATATTTTGCATTGTCGAGATGCGAAGATTGCTATAAATATTCCGCATTCGTATTACTTTTGCTTTTTTGCCTACAGGATAGCTATTTTCTACTTTTGTGGTAGTTGCATGTGAAGGATATCTTAAACTTCTTTTCGCACAAGCTCACGGGTTTTTAACATTATATTTTTGGTGGTACATCCCCATTTTGGTTGGTTTAAAAGAAAGCGGAACAACAAACAAACATAAATTGCTAATAAATTGCTCAAAACATGTAGGAGACTTTTTTAGTTATTTGAACTCCACGGAGCTCCAATTGGTTATGTTCAAAGCAACTAATTGGTTACTACATTTTTTGGACTAATACAGTTCACGAGTACCCACTTGATTGCACGAGATTCTGTATCTGAAATCTTCGTAAAATTTATGTTTAGTGTTTTGTTTGCACTGATCTCTACTTTTTTTATATCAGAGCAACTAATTGGCAACTTATTAGTTGCTTACCTTTAGCAGCTCATACAGTTCTCAAAGTTATCCACTAACTCTAAACGCCAGATTGTTTACCCAAAAAACTTGTAGGAAACAGATCTTTTTAGTTATTTGAACTCTACGGAACTCCAGCCGCTGTTTTGAGCAACTAATTACCAACTATTGAGTTGCTTAGCTTTAACAGCTCATACAGCTCTCGAAGTTATTCACTAACTATATACGATCCATTTTTTACCTCAGAAACTTGTAGGAGACAGCAATTTTTAGATATTTAAACTCTATGGAACTCCAGCCGCTAATGATTTGAGTAACTAATTAGCAACTAATTGGTTACTACATTTTGTGAACTAATACAGTACTTAAGTGCAAGAGATTTTGTATCTGAAACCATCCTAAAAGTCGCCATTTGTATTTAATTTGAGTTTTCGGAAATCCAGATGGTTTATATCAAAGCACCTAATTAGTTGCTAACTTTCACAACCCCCCCTACAATCTAAAATCTAGTTGCTAACTTTAAATAGCTTATACAGCTTTTTAAGTTAACTAGTAATCCTATTATTTATTAATGAGAACAATGACTTCTCCTAAGAAATATGAGTCAGAATATAACAGGCGAGAAGCACCTTTGCAAGAATGAAGAGGCTTTTCTGCTGCAGAGATTTAAACCTTGATTTAAAACTTGATTTAATACTATGGGATGGAGGCCTGGACACTGAAGGTAACCGACATGAGGAGACTGGAGGCATTTGGGATGTGGATATACCGGAGAATATTGGGGATCTCATGGGTAGAGAGAATAACCAACGTGGAAGTGATGAGACGTATGCATAAGGAGAGAGAATTGATTCCGACAATTAAGAGAAGAAAACTGCTGTACATGGGACATGTCATGAGGGGAGAAAAATATCAAATGCTGCAAATAATTATGCAGGGAAAAATCCAAGGCAAGAGATCTATAGGAAGAAGACGAAATTCATGGCTGAAGAACCTTAGGGATTGGTTTGGATGCAGTAATAATGAACTACTTAGAGCTGCGGTCTCAAAAATAAGAATTGCTATTATGATTGCCAACCTTCGAAGCTGAGATGGCACCTAGAGAAGAAGTAATCCTATACGAGAGAGTGCTAACTTCAGGAACTTGTATGAGACTCAATTATTATTTTTTTACCTTTACGGAACTCCAGTTGGTTTTCTTCAGAGCAACTTATTAGTTAGTAAATCTTTTGAATTTCCATACTTTTCCATTATACGTTAATGCTAGCTTCCAAAAAAGTCATAGAAATTTTAGTATCTATACGAGCAAAAAATGTTTGATTTTCGCAACTAATTAGCACATAAAGACCACTAAATTATAGTCATCATTAAACTCGATTGGGCTGGTTTGTCGAATAATTAACTGTCTTCCTTTACTGTAAGGTTGTTTAAATTTGTTTACAGTGATATTTCTTTCTTCCTCACGATACTGTTTTATTTTATTTAAAAATTCTATACGCTTTATTCTTACATCACAACTTTCCATTAATATATCTGTATCATCGACACTAAAAAACCTTATTCGAATGGTACTTTTCTTAAAGTTGACTGCATTCCTTCAAAACTTACTTGTTCATCGCGTGATTCTTGTAAAGCTAAAGTCAGTCGTTGCTATTGTATTAATGGAAAATTATCAACGATTTCTTTAATTCTTTATCCATGCACTACTAAAATGAAACATTAAAACTTTAGAGCGACGTCTTCTGTTAGATGTTTTCGGAGATGAAATACAAGGGTGCTTTACCCGCCTCTACTTCTCGAAGCTCATTACGAACACTACGAAACACCTTTTTCGATATTATTCCTGTCACAGCCAATACTCGACGACAATAACACTCAGTTGGAATTTGCACGCTATGTTTTTCATAAATTTAATTACATTAGCAATTACCTCTTTTGTTTCCACAGAGCAGTTTTTCTTACCGTTCGGTTTGCACATTTTAAATGTGTATTTTGAATAAAAAAATAACAGAACAGCAAAAAACATCCACAAAAACACACTAAATTTTGACCTACACATTCAGCCTGTTAAAATTAATCGTGCGTACGTCTTTGTAATTATCAAGCAGGGTAATTGTGCAATCGTAGTATTTTGTAGTCGTTAAATCCCACTCTGTCGAATTTAGCCATTTTCAATAGTAATACAGTTCTACGTAAGCAACAAATACATACACGAAGATCTAAAAATCAATACTGTCAAACAAGAGATTGCTAGACATGGTAAAAGCTACCAGACGAGAAAATCAACTCACATTAATGAACTAGCTTCAAAATTAGTAGGCACAAAAAGTGTCACACACTCCTGATTGAAGCGTCCCTACGCTAACCGCGAGATTAACGTATGAAAGGGACTTTTAAAATTCCTTCTGCTAATAAAACACAGAACATGAGACCTCAACTGTATGGCTTTTTGCTTTAACATAGATCGCAAAGTTAAAAAAAATAAGACACAAAATTCTTAAAATAATTGTAAACCTTATGTTGGCAATGCCTTATTTTGTTTGTTGTTCATCTTCGAAGCATTTTAAAAGTTAAAAAATAGATGCCACAGACTAATCGTAATTACTTAAAAACATTCAAAATTGGTGGGATTTAAGTCGGGCATGTACAAGGGATGATTTAATCATTTCATAGTCTGTACAGTTGTGTGTAAACGTCTGTCGGTCACATACCGATTTTCATTGCTACACAACATTTAAGGTGGTCACAAATCCAGAGAATATTTAGCTACATTTGGGGTACCTTAGGGTTCTAATCTGGGTTATTTGCCATTCAACATATATTGTAAAGATATTGGATGTTGATGTATTGTTATATGCTGATGATATAAAGATATTATGTAGTATTGACGAAAATAGTGATTGTTACCTATTAAAAAGTAACTTGGAACGAATTTCTAAATGTTGTTCAAATAACAAGCTAAACTTTTTCCAAGAAAGTGAATTCCTCAAATCATTCCTTCACGATGTCCGGAAATACACTTGAATCAAGTCCCTCCATCTCGATTTTGGAGTCACGGTGTCTAATAATATGTCTTGGCATGACCATGTTGCTAACATCGCAAAGTCAGCAAGCCAGAGGCTGGGTTTTCTAAAGAAAGCTAAAAAGTTTTTTAATCCTGATCAACTGTTGACGACGTACAAGGCTCAAATCCGACCTCTATTGGAGTATTGCTCGCACATATAGGGTTTAGCATCAAGGCATTCTCTTCGTCTTCTAGATTCCATTCAGAAAAGGGCCATTCGGTTGATAAACAGCTCAATTCTCACAAATACCCTTCACCCACTAGAACATAGAAGAAGAATTGCAGACCAGACATTACTCTACAGATATTTCCACGGCAGATGCTTCAGGGAAATAAAAACTCTTATACCACTATTGGCCACATTCGGTCGAAGAACTCGGCACGCTGATCAATCTCACCCATTTACTCTCAAGATTGACACTACCAATCTCCATCAAGAGTTCTTTTTTTACAGGGCTGCTACGGAATGGAACAGGCTTCCAGAAAACTATGACCTGCAACTTTTTAAAAAGCGGGATCACAATCATCTCCTTTCTTTAATCCCTCCCCCTTCTAATAGTCGCAGTGCGGGCCGTCCGCGGTTCACACGATAGGTCTACCCTTTTTGCGACTATTGTCAGTAAAAAAAACAGAGTAAGCTAAAGAAATGTATCCTCATATTTCGTCAATAAAACTAATATAAGTTCCTTTCATAAACATTGTCTTATTTTATTTATATTTAAAAGGATACGAAGTAATACAAAAAATATAAAATTTTAATTCATATTGAAGCACAATTATTTAATAAAATACGGCTTTTTAACGTTTACATCGTAAGCCACAAAACATACGAACAACTGATGAAGTCACTAAATCTACGCCCATTGCTATATTTTCATAATACCGGTCGGCACAAGCAAAATTCTTAAATTCACAACATTTCTAACAGCGGACTCCCTGGGGATACGGGGAAAATAGAATAGATCCCAGGTATGGTCTGCCTGTCGTAAAAGGCGACTAAAAGACTCCCAATCCAAAGTGTTATGCGACCCGTGCTGATGGATGCATGGCGGTGGGGGAGCACCGTCGCTAACGGAGCCTACAGGAAACCGGGCGAAATTCTGTAGTAGCCTTAGTTCTGTGCAGGGGGCACCACAGGGCTGTACCACCCCTTCGTCCATACTCGTTGACTGCAAAGAAGAACTGATAACGCTGGTAGACCGTAATCACGTCAAACTGATACGGGTTCCAGGACGCCAGGAAGTTGCAGGTAATGAGGTAGTAGACGAACTTGCAAGAAGAGAATCGGAAAAACACAAAACTACTGGAAAAGTATACCAGGAAAAAAAACACGGGAAATAATACATAAAAGGACCGTGCCATAAAAAGACGGCAGAACTGTTACCGATGAACAGGAATCAGCCTGACCTGCGGGTTGTGCGGTGGGGATCCGGGGGCAATGGAGCGCTTGCTGTGCTGCTGTTGGGCGCTGGGGGGAATGGGCGGTTCTTGGGTGACTACATTGTTCCCACCCAGTACAGAACCTGAAAAAAAATTTTACAAGGTACGAAGGTACTAGATTGGGTGCAGCGTGGTTCTAGGTCCAGTCTTTTTCGGACCAGTGCCTCGCGGCGGCGCAGTGTGTGTTTTGTTGTTTTCGTGTCCTTGCCAGGTGGTCTGCTGGTTGAGTCTCCATTGTACAATAATACAAAAAGACATAGGCAAAATACCATGGGCCAACAGGCCTAAGTGTCACCGGAGGCAATAGCCAGACGGACCTAAATAAGGGTGGAGTTTTTAGTGAGTAGTCCTGACACAGTCAGTGAAGTCTCACAGTAGACCTTGAGCTTTTGGACTCATAACCTCTCCATAAAGGATTTTCTGCACATCTGAAAAAAAACAGTGGACTCAGATTTTGTTTGGGCCACCTGTGCTGTATATCTACCATCAAAATTTGTTTTATTACTCCGTGTCGATAGCGATTCAGGTATAACCCATACTTAAATTGATCAATAAATAACGTCCGCTTAAAAATAATTTTTTTAATTATTTATAACAATTTAAATAATTTCTCCAACTCCAAGCTAGCACAACTTTTTTAAAAACTATCCGATCCCATTGGTATTAGGCCCAAAATTACGTGCGATTTACGAGTGAATTATCAGCTGATAATTAAAAAAAATAATTTTTTAAATTATTTATTACAATTTAGATAACTGAAACCTTAATGAAATAAGAGCTTAAATTATATGCAATTCAAAAGTTTTTAATAATAATAATTTTTTTGATAAACGTAAATTTTTTTTTTATTTTTATTGTCATTAATTCTCACTTACACATAAATCGCACGTTATTTTGGGCCTAATACCAATGGGATCGGATTATTTTTAAAAAAGTTGTGTTAGCTTACGTTAAAAGCTAGCACATAATTCCTGACATAGTATGGTGTGATTGTGCCATGATGTATGTGCTTACTTTATGTACCTCATATAAAGAATGAAGGCAACTCATCAACGGATATAAAAAGAATGAACACTTGTATTTCCCATTACCATATATGGAGCGAAAGCTTGGATCTTGAGGGCAGCTGACATTAAAAAGCTGAATGCCTTCGAGTTGTGGGTGTGCGACGACTCCTGAGGATCCCTTGGACAGCACGTAGAACCAATGTTTCCATACTGGAAGAATTGGGAATTCAGGAAAGGCTGTCAAGTGTAATAAAGCGGCGAATCCTGAAATGCTTTGGTCACGTCACTGGAAGAAAGGACGACAATCTGGAAAAACTGATTGTGCAGGGGAAGCTGGAGAGAAAACGACCTCGAGGACGATGGATCGACTAAGTTAAGGAAATTACCGGTGCTCCGTTTCAAGAAAACATCAGGAATACCTCAGACAGGGATAAATGGAGGAATATTGTCCAATCCACAATTTAAATGGTAACCATGAGACCACGACACTTCAGCCACGAGGTATACGAGTAGCGAGAGAGAAATTGATCTGGTTTAGTAAAACTTATTTGTAAATTATTTTTTTTTGTAAAATTTTTGTTTCTGCATTCTTAATTTTAGCGAAACTTTCGGGAAACTGTAAATAAGAATAATAAAAAAAATTCACCAGGACTAATCTGTACTAAAAAAAAACCAGTTCATTTCCAATTTAACATAATTTTTTTTTATCTGTAAAATTAGTTAGAAAATTTATTTCCGTATTAACTACGACCAATAAAATATTTTTTTGTTAGATAAATTAGTAAAATCAAAACGAGGGGTGATTGAAAACCAACTGCTGTTCCATTTCTTGCTAATTGCACCATGTGTGTGAGCGGAATAGAGAGGCACCGAGAAGACCAAGTGCGCTTCTACTTTATTAATTACAAAACTCGATGTTGTGACGTCGCCCATTGTAGAGGATCCGATTGTTATCAGAGATATGTGGTGACAAAATGCAGCTGTTCCCCGGCTTTAAAATAATTAACTTTAGTCTTTGAAATTGACAACGACGAACAAAAAATTGTGATAGCAAAACATGATATTTATGGTATTCGATTTTATCAACATTTGTATCTATGTACTTATTTTTATTAATTAACAGTAGGGTGCTAATCCTTCAATCAATTATTGTGTTACTTTTAAGTTTATACCGAGCCCTTCGTTCAAGGATTTTTATAGGTGGGAATTGCTCTACTCAGTGATATTTTTTTGTGATGAACGAGGGTGGTCTGAAAACTGCGTGAAAATTACAACAAGTACCAGACATTTTTTCTTTAAATCTATTTTTATTTTTTCACGTGGTCTTCTTGTTAGTCTACACATTTCTCCCAGCGATGCTACCATCTCTTTAACCCGTCCATATTCCAGGCAGAAGTTGCAGCTATACATCACTGTGCAGAAGAGTTACTAAGGCAAGAGTTTAAGAAAAAGCCCTTTGCCATATACTCTGACAGCTTAGCAGCTATAAAGCAATTAGCTCCATGCAAGTTAACCGTTATCAACAACATGAGCGCCGTCTTTAAAAGGCACAGCCTATCACTAGAAACAAAAATGAGACACCTGAGATGCTATGTCTTCTCCACATAACTGTATGGAGCAGAAACCTGGACGCTCACCGAAGCTACCACTAAAAAAATTGAAGCTTTTGAAATGTGGCTGTACAGGAAAATACTCAGAATAAAGTGGATAGATCACATAACGAATAAAGAAGTTCTCCAAAGAATGAATAAAGAAATAGAAATCATATACACTATCAAGTGCAGAAAGCTCGAATACCTAGGACATATCATGAGATATCAACACCGATACTCCCTACAATATATAATGCAAGGAAAAGTCAAAGGAAAAAGAGGACCCGACAGAAGAAGAATCCCATGGCTGCGGAATCTGCGAACGTGGTATGGGAAAACCTCAATAGAATTGTTTCGAGCAGCTACAAACAACATCATGATTGCCAACATCCGAAACGGATAGGTACTTGAAGAATAAGTTAACTCCAAACTTATATGGGGTTGCTTAGAATCTCTACAAGGCTTGGGCAGTCAAAATAGCCTGGGTACCAGGCCACACAGGTTACAAGGGCAATGAAGAGGCTGATTCCCTAGCCCGAGAAGGAGCACGATGTGCTCCAATTAGTCCAGAACCTTTCTGTGATATATCGAAAATACTGCGAAAAACATATAACAGTACTTGTATGAAAAAGCAGTCTCGAGATTGGTGGAACAAGACACGACGAATCAGACAGGCCAAAGAGTACAATAAAGAACCTTCGCCCAAATTCACGGAGTACCTACTAAGCCAGAATAGGTGATCAACCAGGATCATGGAGGATCTAAGGTCTGGACCATTAATTCTAGTGATAAGGACAGGGCTAGAGATGGAACTCTAACATAACATGAAGGCACACATAATGTAGATCTGAAAAGGTCACATTGGAGGGGCTACTATAAGCACAAAAGCCCCATACTAATCTAAGTCTACACACTTCTCCCATCGATGCTCCCATCTCTTTAACCCGTCCATATTCCAGGCAGAAGTTGCAGCAATACATCACTGTGCAGAAGAGGTACTAAGGCAAGAGAAAACTCCAAATACAAAAATCTAGAGGATTTAAATCCGTTGATCGAGCAGGCCAATGTTCCGTACCTCCCCTACCTATCCAAAACTTTAACACCCCGTATCTCTGAAAACAAAGCATTTGCGGACATACGTTTATATTGAAAAATGTCATTATTTTTCATGTGGAATCACCGCAATTAGATGTCTTCATATTCGCTCTCCAGTCTTCAAGAATTTCTGCAATTTCTTGAATAGTCTTATCACTTTCAAGTTGGTAGTTTCTGAAATTTCTGCAATTTCTTGAATAGTCTTATCAATTTCAAGTTTGTAGTTCCTGAAATTGCAAAACTGTTTAAACTGATTCCAAATGGATTTTTTTGTTTTCATATTGTTTAGTGGAGTGAAATTCTGTATTAACTTTTCAATATTTTCTTGGCCAAATAAATATTAATTACACAATTATGACAATTACTTATATTAATATTATTAGGCACGACGACAAGCGGCTGCCAAACCAATTATTAATGCAACCTAAAATAAAAAATTAATCATAATAAAGAAGAGGAATTAGATTTAATTATATTACATTTGTCATTAGGTAGATATTATCTCCAGCTTCTGATAAGGAGTGATCTATTTCTTCTTTATTCAATACTTTTGATTTTTTTGGTTTATAGCCAATAGATTTTCTTTTAAGGAAAGCAATAACTTTGGGATAGCGGCTTGTATCTATATTATTTTTAATATTAATTGTGGACTTAAGCATCGAGTAATTGCTCCAGAGGCTTGTTGGCTTTAATATTTTAGATTTTTCCATTAATATGCAAGAATCACTTGTTCATTTATAATATGCACATTTTTATCATAACTCAATTTTTTAAATAAATTGTTAACCAATTCATACCTCTCTCTTGACTTCACCGGCAATAATTCGTAAATAGCTTCTTTAGCAGATTCACTTGTCTCATGTGGGATCATTTCACTTTCACTACTGATTTCTATTTTTTGGATTTAAAAATCGATAAAACATAAACCAATGTAACGTGACAATCGCTGTCATAATAAAATACAAATTCATGTTATTGTCAAAACCGCCTACATAGATATCCAAAATCGTACCGAAAGTAAAGAAATCGTTCCGAAAGTGAAAAAAATTGTACCGATTATTTTTTGACGTTTCTTAAAACCAATGAAATGCTTCTTTATTTGTCACAAGGGTAAGTTTCAACCAATTATGTCATTATTATAGTGGGAATAAATCTCTTGTGATTATTCTCGGAAATAATCACTGTGGCTTTTATTTGCCTAGCTAGTGTCAGATAGTTGTCAAAATAATTACCTAATTGTGTTAACGCGATATATAAAATGGGTGAAAATTCTCGGTTTAGTACCTTTTCTGATGCAGAAATAACAAAAAAGATTTTAGAAACTACTTCTAAAAATACTCTAATAAGTAATCAGTCTATATGGAGACAATTTAAGACCTTCACCAAAGAAAGAAATTATATTCTGGATCAATCTACTACAACAGCTACTCTGGCATTGATTTTGAAAGATTGGGCTTATAACATGAAAAGAAAAGACGGAAATGATTATAAAGAAGCAGTAATAAAGACAATGTAGAATAAAACGGCAAAATTAGTTCAAGAACTTTACTTTAATAAGTATAACAGGTCCTTTGATCCTTTCCATGATATAGAATTCAAAAATACTCGGAATGCAAGAGATGCAAAAAAAAATTTTTACAAAAATTTCCTGAAAAGCACAAACAAAGTTCTGTGGCACTTTCTAATACGGAATTGTTGCAAGTTTTTAGCTATTGGGACGAAGATACACCTTGTGGATTGCAAAGAAAGTTTTTTTACGTTGCATCGTACGAACTAGCTTGGAGGGGAGGAGAAGCTACGAAATGTTTAGTTCATTATTTTAAAAAGAAACCGACATAATAAGATTAAATACTGGCCGCATTGAATACAATCCCATCTTTACAATAAATGCACAGGGTGGAGCACAAAGGTGCGCTAATAGTAAATGGTTGACTCCAAACATAAGTAACCCAGATATTTGCCCTGTTCGTCTTTTTGAAAAACTAATGGGTAAACGTGAAGAAAATATTAAAACCGAACGCTCGTTTCTTACTCCAAATCCGGCTTGGCAAACTCATGGTTCTTGGTATAAAAACGTTCCTGTGGGAATAAATTCCATTTCAAAATGGATGAAAGAATCCGCAGAAAAAGTAGGTCTAGACACAGTTACTAAAAAAATAACTAACCATTCTGCCAGATCAAGTGCAGTAAGTAACCTTTCAAAAGCTGGTGTAGGAAAACAAGAACTAATCAAGGTCACTGGTCATAATTCTGCAAGTTCGATTAAACCATACTTACAATTGAACCAAGAACATCATTCAAATATAATAAATAATCTTAGAGAAAATACGCAGGAGGAAACACCTAATATAACAAGCAGCAATTCCAAATCCTCAATAAATAATGAGTCTCGAAATATTTTTAATTATTGCGTTTTTCATTGTACTAATTTAAATTGTTAATTCTTTTAATATATTCACAATGTGTCAACGATATTTTCGTATATTGTAATAATTAAATTTTTCAATAATTTTATTGATCTTTTTTATTGTAAAAATTTGTGAATCAAAAAATAATCTAGTCAAATATAACTCGCGAGTTCCATATTTTAGAAAATAATTTGACAGATTTTGTTCTAACTTGTTGCCAGGCAATAGTCACGAGAGTGGCTATTTCCAAATTATTTTCAATTTATTCTCACTCTCTTGTTATATTATTACTGAAAATAGATATTTTCGGTACGATTTGTGTAAAGTTGTATTTTCGATTTAATAAATCATACCGAACATTTTGTTTTCGAGACAGCTGCAGAAAAACAATGTTTTATCAAGGACCAAGCAGTTTTATCATCATAAAACCGAATGATTGGCAAGAATAACCCGCTATTATTAGTTGAATTGCCAAAAACGTCACATTTTAACAAGTGAAAAAAAAAAATCGCGATAATCTCCCGTTGCTATAAGCAACGTAAACAAAAAGAAACCTTCTAATTGGTTGAAAATAAATTTATGAAATTTTTATTGTAGTTTTGATGATTGAATACACATAAAAGTTTTCTCTCGCTGTGTTAAATATATTTCAAAATTATTTACCATCTTGACGATAAACTTAGTAATGGTGGAATTTCGATTATGGTCATTACCAGTTTTATTTTGGCATTTTGCCGCATCATTTCCAATGTCTGATAAGGCTTACGTTTACGCTTTACGTTCAGAAACAAATAGCCTCATATTTTTCCGAAAAAATAGTTCGAACCTATTTTAATTAAAAAATCGACTCTGGAAAAAATAAAGTTTGACAAAAGCACACAAACAATGTACGAACAAAAATTAAAAAAAAAGGAGGGATATAATTTGCGTAAAAGCATCAATTATGATGTTTTTCAGATTGATTAAAACGGGGCCCGAGATATTATACGGCTGTAACAATGGCCAGATGTAATGATTGATTTTGAATGAAATGAATGATTTTTAATTCCGGAGTTCCGGACTCTTTGTTCGCTAGAAGCGTGCACCAGATGAATATATATGATTTTATTCATTGCGCGTTGTCGCCACCCCCGCAGAGACGAACTAGCGGAAACTCGATTCTATATCGAAAAAATTAAAATTTGTAAAAATATACATACATACATATAGTCACGACTTTTTCCCGTAGAGGTAGGCAGAGACCACTTCCGCTGCGGTTCTAATACACATCTTTTACTTCCTCTACTTTCATCAGTGCTATCATACATGCTCGTCGGTTGTTGGTACTCTTGACCTGGCCTTTCTTTAAAACAATGTTGATCTGATCGAGATATGTTCTCCGAGGTCGACCTCTACCGACTTGTCCATTTACATTTGCCTTATAAATTTGTTTCGTCAATCTTCCTTTATCCATCCTTTCTACGTGTCCAAACCATCTAATCATTTCTTTATTTATCTTTGTACCCACATCTTCTTTTACACCACAGCGTTCTCTTATCTCACTATTCTTTAATTTATCCAACCCAGTCACTCCGGCTATACTTCTCAGACTACTTATCTTCGCAGCATTAATTCTATTTTAATGCTTCTTATGCCAAACCCAACATTCACTACCATACATAAGTGTAGGAACTAACACACCTCTATGCACAGCCAGACGTGCCTTTTTTGACACTTTCTGGATGTTCATAAAGCTATGAAGTGCCCTATTCATTTGTTTTCCTGCCAACACCCTTCGTTCACTGTCACTGTCATACTCTTCATCTCTCGTAAACTTTGAACCCAAGTACACAAATTTATTTACTTGTTCCAATATTTCTCCGTTAATCAAAACTTCACATTTTGTCATGTTTTATTCCCTTTTAAAAACCATTACTTTCGTTTTGCTTACATTTATTTTCATCCCTTTGATTTTCAGAGCATCATGCATAACATTAACCATGGCGAAGCCACACATCCCTGTCTCACACTTTTTTCGATGTTAAACCAGTCCATGCACGCTCCGTTTATCCTGGCACAAGCAGAAGAATCCTCCACCCTGTAATAAAATGACGTACTCGTTATTTTAATGGAAACATCTTGTATATTATCGAATAACTAAGCGAAAGCGAATTAAATAATAAAATTTTATAAATTTTGCATATAGAGTCATCAAAAACATTATTTTAATTTATGGTTTACAAAAATGAAGTAATGATGTAAATATTAATAAACTCATAAGCAAAATTAACGAAACAACATATTAAATCATACAAATTGTAACATAGCAGAGCCTCCGCCGAATTGTGACATTGTGGACAGCTAGTGTCAGTCCAATTTTGTAAAGCGTATTTTCTTACAAAACGTTGATCTCGGTCGTTGGTGCATCGTTTTCGCACTTGCCCTGGCCTTCTAGAATAATTTCCCACCTCATTCAAGCGTGTTACTTATTGTGGAACGATTTTTGCTTAACAAATTGACAACATAACTTTGACAATATCCCTCATCCAATAAAACTGAGGCCTACACTACCTGTTGTTCAGTTAAATTCTTTGCTCAAATTATTTTTTTAATTTTTAGGGGTTAAAAATTAAACAGTCTACCACAAAAACGTATTACTTTCAAAAAAGGTACAATTTATAAGCTTAATTTTTAAGGAGTTTAGTTTTAATGAGTATAAATAAAAATTTAATTAATATTGATGTAGATTGTAGATTGTAGGGGGGGTCGGGAAGGCTATGCTGGCTCTCAAACACTTCGATCTATCAGATATTTTTAGCATAACTCTTAATCTATTCGAGACCCGGGATTCCGAGACTTCGTACAAAGTTTATCAGTTTTCTGGGAGCAAAGTTCCTGACATCGGAGGGCATAAAGAAGGCCCCTTCCAGAAACCTGAGCCTCTTGCAGAAAAGCGCTGGGCACAATTCGCGAAGCAAATGTTCTGCAGTTTCAGTAAAGTTCTCGCAGTAGCGGCAACTATCACTCTCTGTTTTTCCCATATTTTTTAAATGATACCTCAGATGGCAGTGTCCAGTAAGAAGTCCCGTCACCAACTCGAGAAGCTGTGTAGCTTTCATTGGTGAAAGGCTTACTAGCCTTTTCGCTTGTCTTTTTCCTGGCGCTTTATGCCAGTGAGATTTTATTTCATTTGTTTTCCCAGCGTCGAACCTCTTCTTTCAAGTGGGCTTTGGAAAATCCACAGAAGGGTTCTGGGCCGGAAAATTTTGTATTTGCCCCTTCTTTGGCAAGGCAGTCTGCTTCCTCATTGCCTTTAACTCCCTTGTGACCTGGAACCCACATCAGAGTAACCTGATTGTTTGCTACCAGTTGTCTCAGGGATTGTTTACAGTCACAAGTCAGCTTAGACTCACAAGTGTATGACTTCAGAGCTTTTAGTGCTGCTTGGCTATCTGATAAAATACAGACATCTGCCCTTCGGGTGTTTATTTCGATGCACATATCTCTATGACATGCAATTCTATTTAAAAGATTGGTAGGGGTGTTACTAAGGGGTTTTGAGAGCCCTGTACCGCTCACTCTAACCCTTTCATCCATCTTGGATCCATCAGTGTACCACACTAAAGCATTCCTTCCTAGTTGAGGTTCGTTCTCTGTGCAAACTTGGTGGTTGTTTATGACCACTTTAAACTGCAATTCGAAGTCGTACCTAACTGGCATAATATCTGTCGGATTAGACATGGATTCTTGGGAAATATTTTCCAAAATCTTTACATGTCCATTTCGATTTCTTGCTCTAAGATTTATTGTCTGGCTTAGTCTCAAGGCACTAATTGCTACTTCTTTGATTACACTTAAGTGCAATGTTGGAAGATTCATCATTACCACTACTGCTACAGATATTGATGTAAGTACATATCATTGTCAATTGTTCGAAATTTAAAGTTGGTTTTACTTGTAAATCTTGCAATTTTAAATATAAAACTAATGTTTTTTTCTGAAAAGAACAGCTACCAAGAATAATACATAAGGCGAACGTAAAATAAAAGATTGTTGAATACAATCACATCACACCGAACTGTTAAAATTATGATTAAAGCGGCAACAATGCATTTTGATCGACAATGCCGCCAACTGCGTATGTTTTGAGTCATATAAAAATGTGTGCGGTGTTTTAGGAACTAATATAAACAAGTTTTCTTATGCTATGTCATCCTATTTGTAAATAAATAATGCAGCAGCATAAACTGCCATGGATCAAAACGTTCAAAGTACTTTAAATAATTTATTCTACAAACATTTGTGACGTTTGCGAAACCGAATATTTTAATAGGTGTTATCATCGGTATCTTTTAGGATTTCTTATGATGTAGCCGAGGTATTCAAGTTTACGTTTTTTTTTACCTGATATAAGATTTCTTTTTTTTTTCTTCATTCTACGTAGCACCACTTCGTTGGTTATATGATCCACCCATGATATTCTCAGAACACGACGGTAGAGCCAGAGTTCAAAGGCTTCTAATTTCTTGCAAGATGTTTCAGATAACGTCCATGACTCAACGCCGTATAGAAGAGTTGCGAACTTTTGAACTTTTGAACAATTTTGCCATTTTAAGAAATATGGCTCGAGCCTTTTCATTCTTCGTAAATATTTGTTTCCAAACAGACATACTTGTAAACTCTTTGGATGGGTCTATTATGTAGCAGTAGCTGGCCCTCCAAGCGTCTATTTTTAGAGATAATCATGAATTTGGTGTTTTTCGCATTCATCCGCAGTCCACATCTTTCACTTACTTCCACCACTCTGTTTATTAATCTTTGAAGACCCTCTAGATCGTTTGAGATAATTACTGTGTCATCCGCATGTCGTATGTTATAAATGCACTCGCCATTAACAATTGTCCAATTCGTCGGATTTTAATTTTTGGTTTACTACAGTTTTGTGTGTCAACACCAACAGCACATCCTACCCTGTTTCGTTCACTCTCACCAATCCCAAACCCCTCGGGTTTTAAAAAATCTCAGTTCAAATTAAAAAGTGATTCGTTGACTATGTCGCTGTTGTAATTATTGGAAGAACTACCGGATTTTTCTTTTTAATTTTATCTTCTGGTATGCAGTTGCATTTCGAGGGATTCATTATTCATTAAAAATCGTGTTTTTTATTGCCGGCGAAGACAGTAGTATCATAGAATAATTAAACTTTACAAAAATGCCACCGAATTTGTGGCGGACAAATATTTAAACATCTTTGAATAATGAGAAAAAAAAACCAGTGTTGAAATTGTAAAAAAGGCAGCGTTTGTAGAATGTTCCCTGACTAATTCAGTAGAGGGTCTGGTCAGTATGATTCTTTGAACTGACTAAGGCCGGCCGCACTTTGAACACGATTTGCATCTAGCGTAAACGTACGTTTTTTTCCGTCCAATTTTCTTGATTTTTCATTTCCATTGCGCGCAGCCTGAAGTCGTACGAATGTGTTTCAAAGTCCGGATCGTAGTCGGACGTCGGAAGTAAACGTACGTATTCGTGCGCACTGTGAGCGCAACCATAGTACTTGGAATGTCGGGATCGTTCGTGCGTATCCAAAGTGCGGCCGGCCTAATGCTGAGGCCTCGCTATATCGTTGCGTTGCGACGTCGATCTCGATCAGATCGACATTGTTTCGAGTAAAGGCCAGGTCAAGAGTACCAACAACCTACGAGCATGTATGAGAGCACTGATGAAAGTAGAATAAGCAAAAGATGTGTGTAAGTAACGTAGAAAGTGAAAGGAAGTGGTCTCTGCCTACCCCTACGGGAAAAATAAAAAATCACGTTAAAAAATGACCGGAAGGGATTTTCGCACCTCTGCCTTCTGGCAATTTTTTTTTTGTCGTACGTTTATTACTGATTATATTTTGCAAGGCCTTCGTTCAATTTCCAAATATACGAGAGCAGTTTGATAAGTCAGTGACTTTATGAATTTCCCGCGCAGTTACTCCAAATGCAACAGTGCTGCCGTCAACTATAATCTATCAGTGGGCAACTTTTTAATTTTGAGCAAGCTACGTCGTGCAGTTGGTGTTTGATAGCCGTTCAAAGCAGACAACCTCGTGAATTTTTACGAAAATGGAAAAAAGTGAATTTCGTGTGCTGATTAAGCATTACTTTTTACGTTAAAAATCCATCACTGAAACTAAGGAAAGACTTGATAAATACTACGGGGACTCGGCACCATCAATTTCAATGGTTAAGAAGAGGTTTACAGAGTTCCGTTGTGGTCGTACCAGCACTAGTGACGCCGAACGTCCAGGTCGCCCAAAAGAAGTGATCACGCCGGAAATCGTCGATAAAATCCATGAAATGATATTGGATGATCGGAGAATGAAAGTGCGTGAGTTGGCTCATGCTGTAGGTATCTTAACTGTACGGGTAAATCATATTTTACACGAATATTTGGACATGAAAAAAGTCTCTGCGAGATGGGTGCCGCGATTGCTCACACTCGACCATAAGCGCAATCGTGTGACTACTTCAAAAGAGTGTTTAGCGATGTTCAGCCGTAATCCGGACGAATTTTTGCGCCGTTTTGTTACTGTGGATGAAACATGGATCCATCACAACACGCCAGAGACCAAGGAACATTAGAAACAGTGGGTTGCTCGGGGTGAACGTGGACCAAAGAAGGCGAAACAGAGTCTGTCAGCCAACAAGGTCATGGCCTCAGTTTTTTGGAATGTACGCGGTGTCATGCACATCGATTACCTCAAGAAAGGTAAAACGATCACCGGTGAATATTATTCAAAGCTTTTGAACAGATTCGACGTTGATTTGAAGCAAAAACGGCCGCATTTGGCTAAGAAGAAGAAAGTGGCTGTTCCATCAAGACAATGCACGTGTGCACATTTGTCTAGTCACAATGGTCAAAATCCACGAATTGGGATACGAACTGCTACCCCATCCAGAATATTCTCCAGATTTAGCCCCCTGTTTCCAAACCTAAAGAAATGGCTGGGCAGTAAGAGATTTGAGTCGAATGAAGAAGTCATTACCGAAACAAACGCGTATTTTGAGAACTTTGAAAAAACCTATTATTTGGAGGGAATAAAAAAATTAGAAAAACGCTGGACTAAATGTATCGAGCTAAAAGGTGTTTATGTAGAAAAATAAAATGTTTATTTGCGGAAAAAAATTAGTTTTATTCAAAAAGTCACTGACTTATCAAACCGCCCTCGTACTATATTAAAAACCCTAAATCGCGCAAGTACCTGCTTTACATTAGTACAGAATTTTAATGTATCAGAGTCCACCCTTTCGATGTTACAGAGGGATCGTACATGTGCGTAAAGAAGAGGGTCGAAATCAAATTCTATTAACTAAACACATCTCAATTGACTTGTAAAGGATCCCGCCCCAGATTTCCCCTAAACACCGGCTGATCCCGATATAATAGATGTGTTTTTATTTGAATTAGCCATTAACTTGTTTGATCATTCATGGTTACTAATAAGTATGTGTACAAAAAAAAAACGGTAATACTTTATAACGCCGAAAAGGGTTAAAAGAAACACCGAAACGTCGAATAGTTTGATGGATATAAAAATTAAGTCGACGAAACTCTATATTTTTCGGAGTCGCGAAAAAGTTTTCAGAGGCAAAGCCATCGTTGGACCCACGTTAAAAAAAATTAATTGAATACGTAATTAACGCAGTAGGGCGGATTCAATTTAAGTTTAATTTCCATCTCTCTTTCATCAAACGAATTTCATTTGGGGCAAGATCTACCGAGCGAAATGAGGAAGCTCGCCACACGTACCGATGCTATGGTTTAATTAATCAACTCTCCCCGAGAGTTGCTTGCTTGCTTTATTAACAGCATTGATCATTGGTGTATTCATAGAACCAACCGCAGACAAGATTACAACCTGCATCCTTTTCTCCCGTTGATTTCCACCTATTCTAATTTTAATGCTGTTTCGGGAAATTGGATGGCGTTGGAGTTCTAATTGTGGTTGCTTTTGTTGTGAACATTTTAGTACGGAAGCCGATCACCTAAAACATTATTTTTGTCATTGAAACGTCAATAATACATCGTGCAAAAATAATCATTATTCGATACCACAATTTTATTGTTGTAAAAATTGACCATTAAATTAAACGTAACCTTTTCTGTATCCTCAATTGGCACATCTGAGAAAAAACACCATTGGTTGGACAATAGAAGGACACAGATTTACAAAATATAGATTGATTTATATTTTTTGTAAAAATGGCACGTTTCTAGAGACCTAGTACGATTTAAATTAAATGCAATCCTATTTTACAATTGGCAGAACTGAGGAAAAACACTATATGTTGGACAAAAGAAAGATGATTTCTAAGATTTATGTCATAATATAATTGTTGTAGTAGTGGCACGTTGTAGAGACTTTCCTATTTAAATTAAATGCAAAATTTTCCTGTATCCACAATTGGCACAAATAAGAAAAAACACCAAATTTTTTTGAAGAAAATAGCACTGTACAGAGACTTTTTCCCAGTCATCTTTTATATCTGCATTTTGCATTACTGAGAAAAAACAGCATGTATTGGACAAAAGAAAGATGATTTCTAAGATTTTGGTCATACTATAATTGTTGTAGAAGTGGCACGTTGTATAGACTTAGTCCTATTTCAATTAAAAGCAAAATCTTCCTGTATCTGCATTTTGCATTACTGAGAAAAAACAGCATATGTTGGATAAAAGAAGAAAACATGACGAACATTTGTCATTTATTACATATTAATATTATTGTAGAAGTGGCATATTGTAAATATTTATTCTTAATGATATTTATTGTAATCTTTTCTTAAAACATCACCTGTAGGTTTTACAAACCACATAACGAAAAAAACTTGGGTCCAGTATCTTAAAGAACTATATAAAAAAAGAAGATACGAAAAGCATACCGGACACCCCAGAAATCGCAACTAACGAAGTAACTGAAATAGAAGAAAAGGATATAGAAACGGCATTAATGAAAATTAAGACCAGAAAAAGTCCAGGCCCAGGCGGTATTTCAAATGAACTTCTTAAATACGGCGGAAGAGGTCAGAAACAGCAGCTAACAGCCATAATTCGCAAAATCCTTTTACATAAAAAAATTCCGGACGAATGGCGCCCAAGTACCACAATTTTACTGTTTAAAAAAGGAGACAAAAAGATACCCGCAAACTACCGAGGCATAAACCTTCTAAATACAACCTAAAAGCTAGTAATAAAGATTATAACAAATAAAATAAATGAACTCATGAACTTGGGCGATGAACAACAAGGATTCAGATCGGGAAAATCTTGTACTGATGCGATATTTGTACTGCGACAAATAACTGAAAAATCCATCGAGTATAACAAACCAGCCTTCATGTGTTTTATAGACCTGGAAAAGGCGTTTGACCGAATACAACTGGAGGACGTGGTACACCTTCTATACAACGGGCAAATCTCACAACATCATAAAAACCATCGAAAATATTTACCAGAGAAACAAAATACAAGCCAAAATTAATGGCAGAACTACCAAAGAAATTCCTGTAAATAGTGGTATTCGACAAGGAGATTCCCTTAGCCCCTTATTGTTCAACATCGTTATGGACTAAATAATAAAAAGCACTCGTAACCTGAAAGGGTATAAAATGGGGAACAAAGACGTCAAAATCCTATGCTATGCCGATGATGCTGTTCTGATTGCAGAAAAGGAAGATGATCGACAGAGATTACTATTTAAATTGAGCACAACGGCAAAAAGTCTAAAAATGAAAATATCTGCAGCAAAGACGAAATGCATGACCACTTTAAAAACACCTATCAGATGCAAACTGGTTGTGGATGATAAAATTATACAACAGGAGAAAAAATTTAAATACCTATGCAGAGAAATATCAGGATACGGTGACATCGAGGCGGAGGTAAGAAACCAAGCGGCAAAAGCAGCACGAACCTCAGCTTACCTGAACGATACAATCCTCCGAAACAAATATATCGGAATCAAGACCAAATCCCGAATCTACAAGACGGTCATCCGACCTATTTAACAAACACAGAAGAAACTAGACCAGATACATCGAACACAAAGAGAATATTAGAAACCACCGAAATGAAAATACTGCTCAGGATCACTGGAAAAACACTTTTTGACAGGGAGAAAAGCGAGGACATTAAAAGAACATGTAGAATAGACAATGTAAATGAATGGATACTGGAAAGAAAGAAAGAGTGGAACGAACACATAGACTGGATGAATAACGACAGAAAAGTCGCCCTGGAGCGACAACCTCGTTTTCCAAAAAAGTGGATTCCTCAAATCATCCCATCACAATGTCCGGAAATACCCTTGAACCAAGTCCCTCCATCTCGATTTTGGGAGTCACGGTGTCCAATAATATGTCTTTGCATGACCATGTTGCTAACATCGCAAAGTCGGCAAGCTAGAGGCTAGGTTTTCTGTAGAAAGCCAGAAAGTTTTTTACTCCTGATCAACTGTTGATGACGTACAAGGCTCAAATCCGACCTCTACTGGAGTATTGCTCGCACATTTGGGGTTCAGCACCAAGGCATTCTCTTCGTCTTCTAGATTCCATTTAGAAAAGAGCCATTCGCTTGATAAACAGCTCAACTCTCACAAATACCCTTCACCCTCTAGAACATAGAAGAAGAGTTGCAGACCAGTCATTGCTCTACAGATATTTCCATGGCAGATGCTCCAGAAAAATAAAAACTCTTGTACCACCATTAACCACATTCGGCCGAAGAACTCGGCACGCTGATCAGTCTCACACATTTACTCTCAAGCTTGACACTACAAGGACCAATCTTCATCAAGAATCCTTCTTTTACAGGGCTGCTACGGAATGGAATAAGCTTCCAAAATCAGTTTTTCCAGAGAACTATGACCTTCAACTTTTTAAAAAGCGTGTCCACAATCATTTCCTTTCTATAATCCCTTCCCCTTCTAATAGTCGCATTGCGGGCCGTCCGCGGCCCACACGATAGGTCTACCCTTTTTGCGACTATTTTCATAACAAAAAAAAACCTTTCTAATAATTGAACGGCAGAGGATACGAAGAAAAACAAGCAAATTGCTTACATTAAAGAAGGAAGAAGAAGGTTTTTCAAGAGAAAGACGATCTTTTGTAGGATTTGGTTCTTGATTGATCGAAAGATGGTAGAATTAATAAAATACTTCCATAGCCAGTTAATGTTGCCAGAAAAAAGTAAGAAGATGGTATGTAAATGAAGAAATGTACTATTTTAAAGTAAAATAAGTAGCAAGTAAATTTTGTTTAATAATTTATAATCTAATAAAAAAAATAAATTTTCCATAATTTACTTTAACTGTTCAAATGATTAAAACGTAAAACAAGTATTGTAAAAATTATTTATCTGCATTATTAAAATTATTTTTATTTTATTTCTTTAGACATTAGTTTGGCTGCCGCACTATTTTTGCGTTCATTTTCCGATTTTCTGTAGATTTACCGGATACTTAATGATTTTCCTGTTTACATCTTTTATAGGATATTTTTTTTTGCGAATTCAAGCTCATTATGCGTTTAAAATAAAATTCTGTTGAAATTGTCAACTGTAACATTGTCACATTTTGCAATCATTTTACAACTAACTATATTAAAATTATTGAGATACAAACATTTTTTCATCAATTACATAAGTTTATTTTTAATTTTTCCCTATCTGCCCTCTTTTTTTTTAAATGATTAAAATTTTATTAAATCATGTTTTTGCTACTAGAGATTGATTCGTCGCATTGTACTTGCTTTCCAAAAACTACGATCTCATTTATTCCAGTATTAAACAATCTTCTTTTTGAAGTGTCTTCTCCATTCAAAGAAGATCGGCAACAATTCTGGCAAGTTCGTCTCTGTCCTGGGCTCTTTTTAGCAGGGAGTTTGAGTCTAAGCCTGTCCAATCCCTTATGTTTTTCAGCCAAGAGCACTGTCTACGTCTAGGACCACGTTTTCCCTCAATCTTGCCCTCCATAATCAGTTGCAGGAATCTGTATTTGTCCTGTCTCATGACATGGCCAAGGTAAGCAGTCTTTCGCTTTTTTATGGTCTCGAGGATTGTTCGGTCCTTGTTCATCCTATGTAAGACCTCTTGATTGGTGGTATGGTCGGTCCATGGAATACGCAGCATTCTGCGGTACACCCACATCTCAAATGCTTCCAGCTTGTTAATGCTGCTGACTTATAGCGTCCAGGCCTCGACTCCATACAGTAACGTGGAATACACATAACATCTAAACATCTTAACAATGCATGCCTATTAAATAGCGTAACGTCATCTTAATGAGACCAAGCAGTTATAATAATCCTTTATAAGAAAGAAAATATTACAAATCTACAGAACTATTGGCCAATAAGTGTGCTCTCGCACATATATAAGTTATTCATGAGAGTCATCACGAAGAGAATAACAACGAAACTCGATTTCTATTAACCACGTGAGCTTCCGAACTGGCTACAACACAGATGACCATCTACAGATTATAAAAAACACTTATAGAGAAATGCGTGGAATATAACAAACCACTCTTCGTCATATTTGTCGACTATGAAAAAGCCTTCGACACAATAAATCAGCAGGAAATGCTAATTGCTTTGACGGAATGCAGAGTTGATTATAGATATACCGATTTAATAAAGAATGTGTATGGAAAAGCAAGAGCATATATAAGACTTCAAGAGAACACGCACGATTTCGATATTGAAAGAGGAGTGCGCCAGGGAGACGTCATATTAACTACCTGATCTGAGTGTTACTCGCTTGGCAACACTGTAAGCTGTAAACTGTCTTTTTTTGGGTCTAGTAGACTAATTTCCTCGTCTAAAGTAAAGAGTATTTTTAAGAAAAGCAAAATTTCTATTAACTAAATAAATGGAGATGTTATCTACTTGTACTGTTTCGGATAAGGATCTCTTTTTGCACTAAGGACCAAAGCACCTCTGAAGTTGCGCTCTTTAACTACGTTTTAAACTTTAATCTCCATTAAAAGATCTTCCTCAGTTTAAAATTATCTTTACAAAATGATGCGGCTTACTTGTGATTTTTTTTTTAATTTATAATTTTAGTTAATAGATCTTAAGACGACTAAAAAAAGGTAGAAAATTAAAATTGTAAAACCTGTTAATCAAAAGTTTTCTTTGACAGCTCAAAGGATGTCGTAGCGAAAAATGGGACATTCAATTTTGTATAGACAGCAAGAAATAATAATAATGAATATTTTGTATTATATTTTCAAAAATGTTGCGAAGTTCACAAAATACGGTGGGTGTGGAAATGTACACATAGTAGTGTTAATTTGGTGTTATCAAGCTAGTAGTAAAAACTGAGCAATAGAATTATACCGGCGTAAACAAAAAAATATTGTTGATCCAAAAAGTGATAAATTTTTAGTTGCTTTCAATCTTTTAATCATTGCTAGCTTGATAGAGCTCCAAAAAATAGGGAATATCTTTCTGATAAGTCTCTATTTTCATTTTCTACCTTGTATAGTCGTTTTCTGCAACTCACATTTTTTTTATGTTGGCTGAATAGCGTTCCAGTTAATGGTGCAATAATAACTGGTGATTCCCCCGAAAAACTGTAATCATTCCATTCACGAGAAGGAAAAAGCTACATAAGCTTCGGCAGCCTGTTCTATACGGAGAGAGCATTCCATTTGCGGCGTAAGTGAAATACCTGGGTGTAGTTCTGGATAAAATACTTACTTGAAACGCTCACCTGGTAAATACAGTGAACAAAGCCAGATTTTCGCTCTGGAACCTCAGAAGATTATGCGGCAAGTCATGGGGTATGAACCCCAAACAGATTTACTGGATTTATTATACAATGATAAAATCAATGGTCACGTATGGATCAGTAGTCTGGTGGACCAAAGGGTTGCAATAGACAGTTAAAACAAAGCTTGTTGGTCTTCAGCGGTTGGCATGCCTGGCCATAACTGGAGCTATGTCTTGACCACCAACGACATAAACCTCCTGAATCTCACTTCCCTAGATATTTTCTTAGAAAGGGAGGCCAGGATAGCTTCCTAAAGATTTCTGTGTTTTTTGAAAGCCAGTCGCTCCCCTTCAATTTGCCTTTCCGGGGATCACTCCGGGATACTGAGTAAAACAAAAAAACACCAAATCCTCGGGATGGTTCCTGACATGTTACTCACAAGAATACACGTATTTTAACATCAAAGAGATCAATTCACTTCCCAGAGACTGAATACGTAATGTACGTACACATATGGCTCAAAAACCTCAGATGGAGTTGGAGCCGGTGTTTTCAGCAGCAAACCAAAGACTGAAATATCTACTAGTCTTGGTAGGTATGCCCTAATCTTTCAGTCTTCGCTATCGAATTGTGTGCAAGAGAGCTGACCCAACAGACCTCTAGCAAACAAATACATTAGCATAATATCAGACAGTCAGGTTGCTCTAAAGCAATAAGCTACAAAAAGGTAAATGCAAGAAATTGCATTGAATCTCTGGAGTGCCTTGGTGCGAACAACAGAGTCACTCTGCTGTGGGTACCTGGGTACCTAGGCACCAGGGGATGAAGGGCAACGAGGTTCAACATATTTGGTTTTCTTGTTCTTCTTCATGTGCCATGTCTGGTCGCCCGGACGTTAGCGATGACTACAGAGAGTGCGTCTCTATCTTTTGCAACCCTGAACAGGTCAACAGCGTTCCAGATGCCTGTCCACTCCCTGATGTTTCTCAGCCAAGAGATTTGCCATCTTTCAACACCCCATCTGCCTTCTAGTTTTCCTTTCATTATCAACTGGAGGAGAGGATACTTTTCTCCGCGTAAGATGTGGCCAAGGTAAGCGATCTTGCGACATTTCACTGTGACCATTATTTGTCTCTCCACCCTGGCTCGTCTCAGCACTTCATCATTAGACAGCAGATCAGTCCACGGAAACTGCAGCATTCTACGATGAATCCAAATTTCAAATGCTTCTATCCGATTTATTGAGCTAACCTTTAAGGTCCATCCCATACATAAGAACTGACCAAATAATATACTTCACCATATTTGGTTTTACCAAGTTAAAAACTACACAAAAAGGGGGACAAAAGCAAATGCGACAATTATCGAGGAATTGCCGTAACAAACACAATCAGTAGAATATATGGCAAGATCTTAAAAAACAGAATCGAAAGGGAATACACGGAAATGGAAGCAGAAGAGCAAGCCGGATTTAGAGCGGGAAGATCAACGATTGACCATCTGTTCTCACTAACACAAATTATAGAAAAAAAACTAGCATTCAATCAAGAGATTCATATACTGTACGTTGACCTAAAGAAAGCATACGACAGCGTACCCTTAATTAAACTTTGGGAAACTCTGGAAACTTCCAACATTAATATTGAACTGAGAAAAGGAGTAAAGTCATTATACAATAAAACCAAATCAAGAATTAAAGTTGGACAAAACCTAACAACAGGGTTTAATATCACAAAAGGGCTGAAACAAGGGTGTTGCTTGTCACCAACATTATTTAAAATATATTTGGAACGGGCACTAGCGAATTGGAAACGGAAATGCCAAAACATGGGCATACCTTTAGATGAGGACACAACATTATACACACTCTCATTCGCAGACGATCAAATTATAGTCGGCCAAGACATAGACGACACAGAGTATATGACACGAAAACTTATAGAAGAATATAAAATTTGGGGACTAGAGGTTAATGTAGAAAAAACGGAATATATGTGTATTGGGGGAGTGCAACAGGACTTACAATTATCAAATGGACAAAAAATCAAACACACGTCAGCTTACAATTACTTAGGAATGAGAATATCAAAGGATGGGACACTCGAAGAAGCAATATTGGACAGAAATATGAAAGGAAGAAGAGCAATATCAATGTTAAACGGAGTACTGTGGGATAGAACAATAAGCAACAACAACAAAAAAAGAATTTACGACACGATAGTGAAGAGCCAAATATTTGGGTCATGAGATCCGAATAGGACGGGACAATCAGACGTGCGAACTTCTCCGGAGAGTAGGCTTGGGGTGGGCATCCTTTGGAAGATTAAAGTATGTTTTCAAGTCGGATATTCCCATCAGTCTAAAACGAAAAGTATACAATCAGTGCATATTACCAGTGATGACATACGGAGCCGAAACATTGACGCTTACAAAAAAGTCAGCAAAGAAACTGCATGTCACCCAACGGGCGATGGAGAGGGCTATTCTGGGTATCTCCCTCAGAGACCGAATACCAAATGAGATTATTCGCCAAAGAACAGGTGTTATAGATGTAATCGAAAAAATAACAACTTTAAAGTGGAACTGGGCTGGCCACGTAGCTAGAAGAACTGACGAAAGATGGTCTAAAAAACTATTGGAGTGGCGTCCGAGGCACGAAGCTTATCGTAGTAGAGGGCGCCCCCCCACACGATGGACCGATGACATCAAAAGAATCTGTGGTAATTGGATACAAATGGCTCAAGATAGAGCAGAGTGGCAAAATAAACGAGAGGCTTATGTTCAGCAGTGGACTACTATAGCTGAGTGATGATGATGATGATGAGTGAAGAGCATAATAATGTACGGTTGCGAAGTATGGCCTTTGAAAGAAAAGATCGAAAGAAAAATTAGAGCCACAGAAATGGATTACTGGAGACGAGCAGCGGGGAAATCAAGACTAGAAAGAGTTACAAATGAGAGGATAAAACAAATAATGGGAGTACAGCACGACATCACAGACGAAATAAGAGCTAAACAGTTGATATGGTACGGGCATGTTCAAAGAATGCCACCAGACAGAATCCCAAAGAAAATATTACAGTGGAACCCCAGAGGAAGAAGAAGAAGAGGAAGACCACGAAAGAGCTGGAGAGAAGGCATACAAAAAGAGATGGAAGAGAGAGATCTGAGAGAGGACATGTGGACGAATAGAGAGGAATGGAGATTAGGAATCGCAAGACGCCGACGCACGTTTTAACGCGATATATATATATATATATATATATATATATATATATATATATATATATATAAAAACTACCGATTTCAAGAAAATCTTACCTCAGACAACCATGAGCTTCGCGAAAAGAACTGGATTGTGCGGTGAACTGTAACCTTTAGAGGTGAGCCACGATAGACCCATCAAGGGTTGAAGTGGAGGGGTGACATTACTACGCCCCACTCACATGATACGTAACCTAACCAACTGGTAGATCTTTAGATATACCATTTTGTTGCTGGCTCCTGGCACTTAGAGCAGCAAAAATCTTTTAATCGCTACTAGTTTTTTTAAACTATAATTTATACGTGAATATTGTTTTATTATTGCAATTAAGTTTTGAAAAATGGAAACTGCAGCAAATGTGTTTAATACAAATTTTTAAAAAAGTAAGTTGATAAAATTGTATAACTTAATACAAGTATTTACTGTTTACATTCGTTTATTGTACATGTGATTTGATTGTTTACCATTTATTTTAGTATTTAAATTAAAGGGAAATAATACTGAAATCATGTGTTCTGAGTCCAAAAGAGTATGGAAAGCGCAAACGTCAGAGCGCAAATAAAATACCGAAAACCAATGCCAGGAATTATATATCTTTCGTATGAGAATCAGTAACAATTATATTTTTTTTTATTTTTTTTTTACAAAATAACTTGATCAAAATTTATAACTTTGTTCCTGTGTCTAATGACACCACACGTCTTTTTTTAAATTTTCTACGTTATGAGGTCATTTTTGAAGCTTAAAATTTTTCAATGCTGACTGAATGACATTTCAGATGATGCAGCAATAATTATTAAAATATTTCTAATTAAAATTCAGTCGTTTCGTAAGGAAATACGAAAGTAAACGTTGATTAAAAGTAATAAATCCGCAAGAAAGGTAAATACAAAACCTTAAAGCCAATTACCACATATTTTCCATTGTTCGGAGTCGTCAAAATACAACAAAAGCTTTTCGCGTAGCTTTATAAACTAGTCTGATTAAGACAAGCGAAACGCACCCTTATCTGAGTAGGGCCTAAATAGCGTTATGTAAAATTTCTTGTTGTCTCGTTCATCCACGATTCGCAGCGGCAGACGCTTACGATTTCCGACGGGATATACATAATCCCAATCATCCCAATAATCAGAATAAATGAAATAAAAACGACTTCTTCGGGAAAGGATTACGAATAGTATAGTTCTTGCGAAGTCAGTTGGACAAGTGTAAAAACAATATTTCATCCGAGGACTTGCCGAACTTTGTTGTTGCACGGGCGTCACAATGTATTTATTTGGGTTCATAGATTGGCGTGTATTTTTAAACTCATTTTAAATTTTTTTCAAAAACTTTAAGTAAGTATTATTTTGACTTACGTGATAAGGTGACCACCCTAAACGAAACACTTCTTGGGTATTTATCACTATCGGTTCGATTTGTGGCAAAACACAATATTCTTTTTCTTTTTCTTTGACGTGGTAAACACAATTTGTCCATAAGTCAGTTTCGGCGAGTTCATCAATTACTTTTCTTATAGAATCGCTTAATTGAGGAGCTTGATTACTCTTTCGTTATTTGTTCTTTAAAGCAGCCCAGATCAGTTCAGTAGGGTTGAATACACAATAATATGGAGGCAAACGCAAAACTGTATGACCGTAAGATTCAAAAAGTTTGTCCACGACGTATTCTTTCTTAAAATTTTGTTGTTTCACTAGTTCCAACCATTTTTTTTGTGTGCAGTTTTTGAAAGGTATTTTTATGTTACTAACTATATAACAGATACTCCAATAAAACAGAAAACAAGATAATGGGTATGTAGAAAACGGAAAAATATGTATTTATAACAACACGGCACTGGTAAATAGTTGTGTAAACATTGATTTGTTTTTTGCCAGCATCGACTTTTGCAGTGAGAAAACTGCCGATAAAATTTGGCCAATTAGGGTTAAGTACTATCCAATAAGATGCAAAGAATCACAAAAGGTTCGCCGACAGTCCATGTGGACAATACCGGGAGTAATCAATTACAAACGGTGCAGTTTAGCTTAATGCTCGGCGTACCCCGATTTTTGCGTTGTCCAACTGAGTTCGTATAAAGTATAACTCAATCGCTAAACAAGAGACTAAGTCTTAGACCAAAAGTATGTAAAAGAGCGAGAGCCCAATTTTCAAGGATTTTCCTTTCAAGGAGATGCTTAATTAACTAGTTTAGAACAGCTAGAATCTGGGGAATACTGCAGCTCTATAGTAGGTACTTGGTACTTGTTGACACAACCAGATAAAGGTTTATAAAAAATAGTTATTTATTGTATAAGTGTTTTAGACAGCATTTTATTCACGCAAGAATGTTAATTTTCCTAATCGAATAAAATGTATCTAATTCACAATCGCATTCATTTAGAATCAGAATCGCAGAAATTTTTTATCAAAAAATGATTCGACATTTTGCACTGACAGCGGCTGTAAACCTCCTCAAAAATCATTGAAATTACGTACAAAAATATCGGGACCTGTAGCAGAAAGTTATTTCGTGGATTGTATATCTAATAAGCTTGATATAGCGAAAAAAATCCAACGTTCTCCTGGTACTAATCGTTCACTAACAAAAGGAGACATCCATTGATTCTAGAGATTTATCAAAGACTTCGACATGCACTATGCGTTCTAAAACTGATGACAACTATTAATGGAAACGAAGTGAGATATGATACAATAAAAAAATGAAATGAATATTAATATAAATGTTAATATTAATATTAAATAAGTAGAATGTAATTGATTCATGGTTGTATTTTTAATTTTTCCGATAGTGGATAAAGTGGTACTTAATACGGTTCATAAGTGTGGATAAAACTTTAATTATAAGGTGATTGTGGATGAAAAAACTTTTATTAAACTTACATTAAACAGTAAAGTAAATAATTAATCCAGACGAATAAGAAAATCATTATTACAGAATTAAAGGAAACCTAATTTAGTTCTGAAATATATAACAACAGTCAGTATCTGAATTTTTTACATGATTCACTAGATTTATATTCTGGAGTAGATTATTAAGCTCTATCTAAATGATAGTTTAAAAAACTAAAATACACGTTTTTACAGTTAATCAAAATAAAAAGTAAAAAATAATTCTCACCATAAGAATAAGATTATTGATAAAAAAATTAATGTCACTGTTTTAAAAAACGTGGGGTGCTTTGCATAACATTTTTAAACTAACTCTGCGTTTCGGAATGAAAGCACCCCACGCTTTTAGAAAAGTGACATTAATTTTATCGTCAGTAATTTTATTTTTCGCTTTTTAGTTCAATTTGTTTAACTCACCCTCTTGCCATTTATCCCTCGGCACGTTTCTCACCAGTATATTGGATTAGGTGAATTATAATATGACATTTGAACTGCGCGCATGCAAAGTTCACGCACTAGTTCTATCTCTCTTACTCTCACGCAAAGGATCCCTGAAGAAATTTATGAATCCTGGCGAAACTAATCAGGATAGTCGGATATTTTGATCAAATTATTGCATTGTCGTCGGTCTTTGACAAGTGTGCGAAGTTTAAATTAAATCTGATCGCTTAAAGTAGGGCAAAATCGGGATCAAAGAGTCAGTTACAAACAAACATACAGGTGAAACTAATATAAGCGTGTTAAAAACAAATAACTTCTTGTATTTGATAATTTTATTCTTGGTACATAGAAGTTCAAACTATGGGTGGAATGATGGTGAATCTCATGTTGGAAATCAACATATTCAAGAAAATAAGGTGCTTTATTATGTACTATTTTGTAAATAAAAATCTTCGTTAGAAAGAGAAGTCGTTTTGAAAATGAAATCCATTGTAATGTATTCAACAGGAGGTTCTAATGCGGGCTTATCGTACTAAGGCCAAAAAAAAACCATCAGGTCGGAGTGCATAGCCTCCCTATTCAACATTATTAAGATTGCAGCTTAAAATGTTCGTCATGCTTCTATTTTGTAAATGTTCTAGCTGTGCTATTTTACTTAAATTTAATTGTTATAATAAAGTTGCAGAATAGTCAAAACAAGGTAGTAAAATAGACTGTAGTTGTAACGATTTCATTGTTATCAATTAAAATATCCATTTCATTCACAGTCTGTCTATATTTTATTGAATGTTGAATTATTAATCCTGTCTCTCTGCTTACTATGCTGCAAATAACTTTCAAACCATTTGTTAGCTTTGCCTAGAATTCCATATTGATATAATTTAGTTGGTAGTATATTTCTGTCGATGATCTCAAAGGATCTTTTAAGATCCAAGAAAACAGCCACAACATATTTGCCATTATAAAAAGGACATGTTTACTAAAAAACGAGTCCTTGTTTATAAATATTCGTCCTGTCGGTAATTTTTAGGAAATTATCCCTACAAAGTTTAAAGGAGCCCAAAACCTTTGAGGACCTTATTGGTAAAGCTAATGTAGGGAATATAGAAGATAGCTTTTCCAATCTATGGAAGTGAAAGTAGTGCCGAAAGTGGGGAAGCCGCCATCGCTCCATATATGGGAAAAATACTTCAAGTTTGGTCTTATTTCAGCTTTGATTGGTGTTAGTTGATTATTCTGGGCGTAAACCCGAAAAAAACAGAACTAGTACTTTTTACGAGAAAATACAAAATTCTCGTCTTTCCCCTCTCAGAAATCAGAGGACAAACTAATAACCACTCAGAAAGAGTGGACCTGATCCTAAACCAAAAGCTATTGTGGAGGGAGAATATGAAGGAAAGGGTAAGGAAAGCAACTGTAGCGACTTACACCTGCCATCGGCCAACAATGGGGGATGCAATCCCATGTTGTTCATTGGCCCTATATTACGGTCATAAGACCGATTCTAATGCATGGATCGTTAGTATTGTGGCTAGCCTTAGATAAGGGAGTCAACCGTACAAAGGTAGAAAAATTCCAAAGATTGGTATGTCTGCTGATCAGAGGCTGTCTACGGACCACCCCAACAAAAGCTCTTGAAACGATTCTACATCTACTAACAGTAGACCTGTACGTAAAAGGATGCGCAGCTAGCGCGGCTCTTAGACTCAATGCTGTGTCCCCATAGACCGAAACCCACAACGGCCACTCTAAAATTCTAAGAGAATACCACCTGTGCACAAAAAATACCAATTATACTAAACTACCCTTATGATCGTAGGCGACCGACCTAATCCCATCCAGAGAAGATTGTGCCGAGAATCTAGTTAAACCTCAGGGCGTAGTATTTTATACTGACAGCTCTAAACTGGAGAGGAGAGTAGGTTGCGGTGTCCTCTCAGAAGACCCCTCACTTAGCCTGTCGTTTCGTTTGCCTGATTACTGCAGTGTGTATCAAGCCTAAATGATAGCCATTACCGAGGCAGCGGATACACCGCAATGAACAAAAGTTCAGCGAGATATCCATTCTTTGCGACAGCCAGGCTGCTATCAAATCACTGAATTTAGTCTACTCGAGCAGCGGTGCAATGCCGAGCCACCCTGAATGAGCTAACAGCTAAGTTTAGAGTTCACATTGTCTGGGTAACCGGTCACAGCGAAATACCAGCAACTGTAAGGCGGACGAGCTAGCAAGAGAGGGCACCACCCTCCCAGCTCATCTCCCAGTCTCATCTCAGCCAGGAGTACCGATTGCAAACTGCCGGCTCCTTCTGCACAGCAAAGTAGTTCAAAAAGCCAACTTGAGGTGGAAAAATGAACCCACATGCACATCATGGAAACTAGATCTACGTCAAACTAATTATGTTTTAACTCTATCCGGGGAGTACATTGGAAACACGATCGTGGCCATAACAGGACACTGGGCAGGTGGATCCCATGCACGGTGCATAGGAATCGCAGAGCTACCACAAGACGTCCGTAGAAGCTGTCACGATAAGGAAGAGGAGGAAACAATGGTTCATCTTCTCTGCCACTGCCCTGCTCTAGACAGAAAACAGCTTTCTATACTAAGGCACCCCCCGAACTTTAATGACTTATCTGATCTTAGCTGTTACCAAAGACCTCACACTTTGCATTAAAAGTTCCAACTGGTTCTTACGGTAGAGGGGGAAGACACCATCGTCCATAACGGTCTCACAACGGGCCAAAAGGTCTAAGTGGGTTCCCTTCGAACCGCCGTTTTAACCTAACCTAACATAACCTAGTAGATTATCAATTTTAAAATTATCTGTTTTTCAAGAAGTTAATAATGTTAAAATTGACACTGTTAGATAAATAGTGCCATCTATATTCGTGTGGGATGCTGGAAAAATTATATCGAGGCTAAAATGATATTTTTATGACTGTACATTCTATTTTGTGCCCGAACTAGTTCTTATAAATTAAAAAATTTTGTGTGTATGTAAATTTTTTCTAAAGATTTTTCTGACATGTCACTGATGATGCATTAGCCAAACAGGCAGTGTATAATATAACTAATGGACGACAACACTGATTGAAAAATTTCACAAAACACAAAACGCCTCCAAAAGAGAAAAAAATGATTGAATGAGAATCCGCGCTTCGCTCTTTTTACTGGATGTATACCTCTCCACCAACTACAAACGATGATAAATTCCATTTTTGTATTTTCTGATGCAAATATTACTTTAATGTATTTATTGTTTGATTACTGAAGAGTTTTGATCTTTAAATTAAAACGCTTACAGAATGTTTGAAATTTACAGAACTTATTGAATATTTTAATATTTCGCACACGGCGAAGAAATCTAAGTAAAATAATTGATGCATGGAATTTTTAATTATTTGTATATTATCTAAGATGGCGAAGACTTTGTTACGTGTGGGGCAAGGCATACCGGGGCGGCCTCCTCCATAAATTTTCCTTTTAATAGCGTAAAATTTATAGTTTTTAATGCTTCATAAAACTGACAGTGCCAAATGGGCCTTACTTGAATATATATATATATATATATATATATATATATATATATATATATATATATATATATATGTTTAGATACTTAAATGTATTGCAGTAAAACATCTATTTGATACTACATCATATGTGAAAGATACAGTGACTTATCTCCTGCAGAAAAGATCAAACCAACTAAAATTACTAAACCACGTAAGGGCGCCAAGAGATTTTATAAAGAAAAATCACTAAAAATGAATTAACCCCAAACAAATCCAATCGTATTATTTTAATGTAGTACCACAAAACAAGCTAAATAATCGACGTATTTCGGTTTTAAGGAACTTCGTTCTTATCACTCAGAAACAATTAAAAAAAACCTACAAGTATAGGTACATACAGGTTTATTAAAATTGGAAGAAAAAATTGTTTACAACGTTTGCTGAAAGAGAAAACGAAATAAAAAAAAACATGTATTTAAAATTTCAAAATTAACAATAATGTTGAAAGAAGTAGATTTCCATGGTGGATGTCTTTTTTAGGAGAAAATTCGATTTTTCCTACCATGGAAAAGTCTGCGTCTCAGTCCACAATATCAGGAAAATGATTGTTGAGTTTCCAATGGTGATCATCCAAACTTATTCAACGAATAATGGAAACTTATATGCTTCTTAACATAACTACTAAATGAGTATTTAATTTAATGCCGACAAAATATTGCATATTATACACTTGGGAACTCCAAATACATATTGTTTACTTCTTTCTTGGGTTCGGTGATTTTAAACTCTCGATACAGTAACAAAACAATTTTTATTCCAATACTTCTACACAACAAATTTTACTTTTATAAATTACATAGATATTCAACTAATTACAACTTTAACAACTATTTAAATTTCATAACTCATAAACACTTTTTAAAACTGTCTGTTTTTCACGACCGCTGTCCTTTTTATATGTCTACGTCATAATTCCAGACTATTCCACCTTTTTTTCGAGAGTCCGAAACAATACTTTTACTTTCGCGACGCGGTGTTCGAGACTTTGCTAGATTGGGGCGGCGGCCGACAAAGCGGTCATTAATATGCACCCTAGTTGTAGTCGATTCGCCGACAAATAACAGGGCCGGGTTGTAACAATAGTATAACTGTTCGCGACCTTTTTCATTGCCTCTCCACAAAATTCGACCGACAATGCCTTAAATAAATAAATTTTATCTATAAACGCTCGATGGGACAGCCTTATATCAGAACCGGCGTTGAAAAATTGTTAATAAAAATAGGAGGAAAAATTCCCGTTACACGTTTAGTAACAACAATGATGATTTTTCATTAAAACAGTGGATTTACCATTATTAATATTACATTGGGTTAAAGGCATGTGCCAGTGACACTACATGTTCATATTTTCACAGCGTGAAAATTTATAGATTTTTTTGGGTAAGCACAATGGATTAAAAACCTCTCTGTAATCTGAACAAAAGCTTTAATTAATCTTTGGTATAAACATAATTATTTACAAGTTATTTTTTTAAAAAAAATTTAACAATATTTTCTTCAAACCATGACCACGAGAATCTTAAATGGTCTCCTTCAACTTCAAGAAAATGAAGTTTAGAATCAGCGTCCATTTGCTTCAATCCCAATCGATCCTGAAACGAAGAAAAAACAGGCTGGCATCACAAATATTTTTAAATAAGTTAACAGCAATTCTATATTTATAACAAATACTGTATTTTCATTCTTGGATCTACTTTGTAAAAGCTGGAGTTGTGTCAAAATATAATACTTGATAGACAGATATGAAAAAATATTTGTGGAACATAAAAATTTCAATGCAGAACATTGAGGCGTACAGCCTTCAGTCGACCAGCACAAAAATAATAAATATTCGCGATGATTAATCAAGTAATTAACTACAATACTCTAATTGAAATTGTCGCCACTTCGTTGACATGTGTTTGCGACGTTACTAATCAGTATAAAACTGTAAGCGACGGTGCGTACGTCTGACTTATCAGAAAAGAGACTACGATGTATGCAAGAGATCAAATAATTTCTCTTCTAAGAATGTGTTTATTTGTACCATAACGGCTTTGAAAATAAAATGAATATTCTACCAATTAAAAAACACAACATTAACTTCTAAAAAATAAACTAAAAATTTAAACTCTAAAAAACATTACAAATCTTTTGTAATAAAGGTTCAAATAAACCACCTTGTAGTGTATTTTATTGAGTCCATAGGTGTTTGGTCAACAGACTGACAGTTTTTCCAACCTCAAAACTACTTCTGACGGGCCCTAAGCTCTTTTACATCTGACCAATTGCTGCTGACTCATTGTGTCACACGTCAAAAGTGCACTTTTGCTTTATCTCAAATATCCACATTTTTTAAAATCTTTGGGATTATATGTTATACAATTGACACTAATAAGACATAATAAATACAGGGTGATTCTTTGGGAGTTCCGATTAGACGTTTAAGAGAAACTTGACTTAATTAAAATCTGAAAATTTGAGGTGTAAGGTTTTCGGATATGCCGAATTGATCTAAAATATTAGGAGCCTCCAATTACTTTCGTTTATACCGGAAGTTGACTATAACTTGCTTATTTAAAATAAAAACAGTGTATATTATTCAATTTTTTTGAGATTCTCCCGATATAGGGTTTTTTTACCTTACACTGAGTGATTTACGAGATATGACCATTTTTATCACGAAAAAGGGTCCGATTTGACACCCTGTATCATTATAATTAATGTAAATTAAAACATTTTTTTTTATTATGTTTTTCTAGTATTGTATATTTTTACTAAACTTGGTCATTTTGTTGATAAAATGAATATTATTGTACAGGGTGATTCAAAACGCATATTTAAAGATTTTTCAACTTTTTTAAATGGATCACACTGTATTTTATAACGTTGATAGACGGAACTTTTACTGCTCTTTAAGTTTCGTTAACAACTCCCTATACCTAAATCAAACCGTTATTAAGATATTCAGCTTTTAAATTATGAATTGTGAGTTAGTATTTTCTTTAAGGTTATTTAAAAAAAAACACAATGAGAAATGTTTATTTAAAATTTAATAATTTTAAATCCTCAAAAACGTCTTCCTATTAATACAACTAAAATTGTAGCAATATTTTTGTTTTCCATGGCACAATAAACATAATACAAACTCGTAATCCATAGGTTAAAAGTTGAATATCTAAATAACGGTTTGATTTAGATATAGGAAGTTGTTAACAAAACTTAAAGAGCAGTAAATTTTTTATAAAATACAGGGTGATCCATTTAGGAATGTTAAGAAATCTTTAAATCTTTTAAATCACCCTGTACAATGATAATCATTTATTTACAAAATGACCAAGTTTAGTAAAAATACACAATACTAGGACAACATTATGCAAAAAAATGTTTAAATTTACATTAATCATTATGATACAGGGTGTGAAATCACTTTTTCGTGATAAAAATGGTCATATTTCATAAAACCGTCAGTGTAAGGTAGCAAAACCCTGTATTGGGAGAATCCCCAAGAGTAGCTTTGTCGAAATACATAATAATAAACAGGGTGTTCTATTTAAAATAAACAAGTTATATTCAACTTCCGGTTTAACCGGAAGTAGTTGGAGGCTCTAAATATTTTAGATGAATTCGGTATATCCGAAAACCTTTCACCTCAAATTTTCAGATTCTAATTATGTCAAGTTTCTCTAAAACGTCTAATTGGAACTCCCAAAGAATCACTCTGTATAAATATTAAAATGGTACTTGATGCAGAAACTTATTAGTATAAAAATTCTTGCAGCAAATAGTTATTACTTACTTCTTTATATAACGCAGATTCTTGCAAACTTTGCACGTCGATGGCTTGACCTACTTTGTAAAAACCGAACCATTCGCTAACGACGGGCTGGACCATGGAATCGTTTTCGAATTTAACCATTACGAAATTTTCCAATGCCCGTAGTCTGGTCACGTACTGCTCGTTGATTGTTCTTTCGTTGTTAATATCGGCTAAGAACGTACTGTCACTTACATAGAGTTCTTCGTTGAGAGGATCATGCCAATAGGTGGATTGAACCAGGGTCTTTTGCACCTCACTGCAAGAAAAATAATAGTAAATAAAATAAGTTGCAAGAATCCCTGGCCGATCTGAGAGAATCTTCATCACCTATTTTAGAACAATTCTTTTTCTTATGGTGGCGTCTCTACACGGAGGTTGGCTATCATTATGGCTATTTTTACTTTCGACGCTGCGACTCTGAAAAGCTGGAGGGATGTGCATCCAAACCACTCTCTTAGATTCTTTAGCCAGGATAAACGTCTTCTTCCCACCGATCTCTTTCTTGCAATCTTGCCCTCCATTATCAGTCGTAGTATACTGTATCTCTCTCCACTTATGATGTGACCGAGATATTCCAGTTTTCTGCTTTTAATCAAGTTCTACAATTCTCTTTCTCTTTCTACTCGGCGTAGAACCTCTTCATTGGTAATCTTTTTTATCCACGATATTTTAAGTTCACGCCGGAAGATCCACATTTCAAATGCCTGGAGCTTTTTTATTGTGGCTTTGTTGATCGTCCATGATTCTAGTCCATATAAAAGCACTGGGATTACATAACATTTAACCATTCTCAGACGTAGTTGAAGGGTTAAGTGTGGGTAAGTAAATAGTTTTTTCATTTTAAAGAAAACATTTCTAGCCTTTTCGATTCTGACTTTGATTTCTTGAGTCTGATCATGCCTATCGTTGATCCACGTGCCGAGATACTTATATTGCTTTACTCTCTCGACCAAACACTGAATTGATATTGATGTTGGTATTAGGATGGTTTAATGGGGTTTTACTTATGACCATGTATTTAGATTTTTATAGTTCATTTTTAAACCGTACTCCCTGCTGACCCGATCGATCTCTTGTAGTAATACTTAAAAGATTATGTATGTTGTCGGTTATGATCAAGGTGTCATCAGCATAACGTATGTTGTTGATAATCTTTCCATTTGTATTTATCCCCTCGTTCCTGTTCCTGAGAGCTTCTTTGAATATAGCCTCTGAATAATAATTAAACAGCAGTGGTGACAAGACACATCCCTGTCTTACCCCTCGTTGTATTTTGATATTTTCTGATTTTTTCCTTCAGAGCTGATATCACAGCGACTTGATTCCAATAGAATAGAACAATAGGCTACTTAAATGGGACCCACTAAGGCCTAGATGTTTTGGTACATTCTGCGCTAGCCTTCTCCTAATATATTTTTTTTTCTAATGAAAATAGTCGCAAAAAGGAGAGACCTATCGTGTGGGCCGCGGACGGCCAGCACTGCGACTATTAGAAGGGGAAGGGATTATAGAAAGGAAATTATTGTGGACACGCTTTTTAAAAAGTTGTAGGTCATAGTACCCTGGAAAAATTGGTTTTGGAAGCTTATTCCATTCCGTAGCAGCCCTGTAAAAGAAGGATTCTTGATGAAGATTGGTCCTTGTAGTGTCAATCTTGAGAGTAAATGGGTGAGACTGATCAGCGTGCCGAGTTCTTCGGCCGAATGTGGCTAATGGTGGTACAAGAGTGTTTATTTCTCTGGAGCATCTGCCATGGAAATATCTGTTGAGTAATAAATGGTCTGCAACTCTTCTTCTATGTTCTAGTGGGTGGATGGTATCTGTGAAAGTTGAGCAGTTTATCAACCGAATGACCCTTTTCTGAATCGAATCTAGAAGACGAAGAGAATGCCTTGGTGCTGAACCCCAAACGTGCGAGCAATACTCCAGTAGAGGTCGGATTTGAGCCTTGTACGTCGTCAACAGTTGATCAAGAGTAAAAATTTTTTTAGCTTTCCACAGAAAACCTAGCCTCTGGCTTGCTGACTTTGCGATGTTAGCAACATGGTTATGCCAAGACATATTATTGGACACCGTGACTCCCAAAATCGAGACGGAGGGACTTGATTCAAGGCTATTTCCGGACATTGTCATATAATGATTTGAGTAATTTACTCTCTTGGAAAACGTGGCGCTTTGTGTTTTTTTGCTTCAAGATCTCTATTGATGGAATCAACCTGTTCCTGTCTGAGTCTATTTGTATCATTCACCGAAAGTGATCGATATGATGTGAAAGTTGAGACAAGTGTGCTATCGTCTGCGAAACTGTAAATGGGGTTCGTGGTGGTTTTAAAGAGGTCGTTGATATGTAAAATAAATAAGGTGGGGGACAGGATGGAACCCTGGGGGACCCCGGCATTGGTTTTAAACGCATCAGAAGAAATACCGTCAACTATCACATGTAGGGAGCGATCTTGCATGAAGATCAAGAGCCATTGGTGCAGTTTGGTTGGGAGACCGTAGGCAGATAATTTACTTAACAATGCCTGGTATCAAACGCGGTCGAAGGCTTTAGATATATCCAAGGCTATTGCACGAGATTCACCAAACTTCTCAATAATGTTTGTCCAGAGCTGAGTGACATAAACCAGCAAATCTCCAGTAGACCGAAGTTGTCGAAATCCATATTGTCTGTCATGGATTATCTCAAATTTCCCCAGATGTTTGATGAGTTCTATGTTAATCGCTTTTTCGAGTCCTAAAAGTACATTAACTAAAATTTGGAGACAAATCCTTTCGAAAATTCCCGTTCTCTCTTGTTATTAAACTAAACTACGTGACAAAATTATCCAAAAATTAATTTATCTTTATTAGGTTCGTTTTTAAAATTTAAAGTTATTTTAAATAGTAGGTTATTCATATTTTGTCTCGTTAATAACGGCTATCAACACAATTCGTTTAAATTGACAGTTTCAAAGAATGTGTTAAAAGATAAACAAATTCATGCGGTACTTGCGATAAATTTTCGTTAAAAGTAAATTAATACGCTGTTCATTTATTTAAAAGTAATAGGTTTTTTGATAGACTGCTTAATTTTTGACCCCGAAAATTTAAAAAAATTAACCCAGCTAGGAATAAAAGGAATTCAAGTACCTGGGAGCGATGATAACCCAGGATAACCGATTTGAGAAAGACGTGGCAGCTAGAATAGTCGCGGCGTACAGGGCTTTTTACTACTAACACTTAAAATCTGAGTTTTTCTCCAGGAATACTAAGATTCGAATTTACAAAACCATAATCCGCCCTGTGTAAGATCCAGCGATCCATTTACGGTCTCTGTAAGGATGCTAACACGCAAGAATGGAGACGTCGATATAATCATGAGCTCCAACTACTATTTGGAAAAGAGAGCCTTACTAGGCATATAAAGACTAATAGGATTAGATGGGCGGGTCATGTAATAAGGAGCGACGATCAGCGCCTTATAAACACAGCTTTTTGGGAGAGACAGGTTGGCAGAAGACCAGTAGGACGTTTTCCACGATATTGGATTGGGAGAAGAGGCAGCATTGAATGGCCTCCACGATCGCCAGATTTATCGCCCCTCGATTTATTTTGGTAGGGACATCTAAAAAGTAAAATCTATAAAACACAACTAGCAGCGTCGTTGAAAGATTTGCGTCAAAGAATCGTTGACGAGTGCCGTCGAATTACTCCGGAAAATCTTCGGAATGTGCGTGAACGTTTTGAGCAAAATCTTTATTATTGTATGGAAGATGGCGGTTATCAGTTTAAACATTTAATTAATTAGGTAGTAAGTAAGCAACTAAAATAATGGGAATTTTAACATGTAATTTTTTTTTAAAGTATTGGGAAATAATGTTATATTTAAATAACGGAAAAGAGTGTCCCCCTTTGATCAAAAATCGACGAGTTTAAGCGTTTTTCTAAAATGTTGACGGGGTTCCTGCAAATGGCTCTGTTTCGTTTTCGGTTGGCCACGTTGTATAAACAAAATAATTAATGTAAACCTACTCATTATAAGCAGCATCATTTAATAGTTTTCTTATGTAATCGCACAAGTGCATTGCTACAGGATTGCATCTTGGTATACCATAAACTCCTTGATGTTGCCCACCCAAAGATATCAAATTTTTTATCTTGATCTTTGAACATTTCTGCACCAAGCCTCTCCTAAAACAATACCATAATTAATCCAACATCTTATGAATTCATTTCTAAATTTTTGACAACACATTATCAACTTACAAAAATTGTGCTCCTTGAGAAAATCCTATCGCGTTAAATCCATCGGCCAACAAAGGATCAGCACCTAGCTTATCGCACACTTCGTCAATTTGGTCTACAGGGTGTTTAAAAAATCCATTTCCCACATCTTCGATAATGTTGTTACCAATTTGTATAGAGTAGATATAAGCGCCACCTAACGAAGTGTTTAATTTTTTCTGGAAAGCCCCCAAGCTGAACGAGAAGCAGCAACTGTCACCTTAAAGAAAATAATAAAATGATCCTATATAGCAAAGATGATGTTACTTAAAAATATTGCTTTGATATTTCGTCTTGAGTTCGATAATTTAAAACACTCAGTACAAAAACTAAAAAATGTATTCCAATCTGTCTACAGGGTGTTTCAAAAAAATGTGACCCCGTCTCTAGGATAGGTAGAAAACTGAAAAATAATTGGGGTTTGCTTAGTGAAAAATTTTCGGTACGCCATCCGTATTCAAGATAAAGAGCGTTGAAGAAAAAAATTTATACTCATTTATTACAATTTTGCCGAAACTACTGGAAACATTGTAATGAAATTTTATACGAATATGTTTTACACGGTTCGTACCAAGTAGTATTGAACATAACTTTTTTAAGGTTGGATAAATTAATAAAAATTTTAAGTGAACTTAAACATCATTCAATTTTACACCAAAAAGGTTCTCTAGGGTGAATAGAAAACTAAAAAAGAATTGGGGCTTGTCTGGTAAAAAATATTCGTAACGCCATCCGTATTCAAGATAAAGGGCGTTGAAGAAAAAAAATTTTGGTTATTACTTCATAATTTTGACATTTTTGGTGTAAAATTGAATGATGTTTAAGTTCACTTGAAATTTTGATTAATAAATCCAACTTTAAAAAAGTTATGTTCAATACTACTTGGTACGAACCGTGTAACTAGCGCCCTCTATGAGAGTCAGATATAAAAACAAATTCATGGGATGTATCAGCTTCTAAAACATATTCGTATAAAATTTTATTAGAATGTTTCCAGTAGTTTCGGAAAAATCGTGATAAATGAGTATACATTTTTTTCTTTAACGCCCTTTATCTTGAATACGGATGGCGTTACGAACATTTTTTACTAAGCGAACCCCAATCATTTTTCTGTTTTCTACCTTTTCTAGAGACGGTGTCACCTTTTTTTATAAACACCCTGTATATGTAATACAATAAACACTTATTTAAAGATCACTTGGATTTTCGATTTGCTAGTCTCTTTGTTCACAAAATCAAACTTCACTTCTTAACTTTTTAACTTAACTTCTATAGATAAACTTCTTTAAAACTATTTCTTCTCGCGGCACAGCGGTTCTTAAATAGCTTCTGAAATAACTTCCCTGCTCTCGATCATTTCTAACATTCTAGATGCGTCGCAGGTCTCCCATTTTTTGAAGTTACGCTTCTTTTGTTGGGCTTTGCGGACGGGACCTGCCGTAGAAAATCGAAGACGTAAACGTTAAATTTCCCCTCCATGTGGCCCGCGGCTGGCGAGTAAGCGGCGCATATTTGACATATTTGAAAAGTGGTTCCGAAGAATTGGTGAATCTGGTGAGTGGTGACTGTGATATGTTTTTACAGACTTAGAAACTTGTACTAATTTTTATAAAATCATCGTACTCCAAACGTTTATTCTAATTATTGAGTTAAAAGTTGAAGCGTAGCTTCTATAGGTCAGTCCCGCGACTGCCAGGTTTTTTTTTGTAAACGATTCGACGTCTCCTTAGATCCAATAATGGCTCCAGTGGCGTACTCGCTGACCACAATCAGTAACAATGTATATACAGGATAGTGTAGTGGGGTTAAGCAAGTTCAAGTTCAATTTACTGTATTTTATGACAAAGATAATTTTTCATAAGTGAGAAAAGTTTACCAAGTAAATTATGTTTCGCAATTTTTGTTCTATAAATACAGGGTGAGTCAAAACGCGAGTTATCTCACTTAACTTAAATAGAACACCCCATATTATTTCTATTAACAATTCGCTATAGCTATCTTCGATGGTTTTTAAAATATTCTCCTTTTGTAAACAAAACTTGAAAATGCAGTTAACACAGCATGCGAACAACATTTTCATATAAAATTTTGACAAGACGAGACCATGCGGCTCGCACTGTTAAAAAGTTATTAGATCCTATATAGAGCCAAGCTTCTAATTCTACCCGCCCTAACTGTACAAGCTCTATACCTTAGTCAAAATTATGTGACTTGGCCATTTCGCTACATTCACATGGTCGTAAGGTAAAAAATTTATTCACTGTTAAACAATAGTTCTTGTAGTAAAGAAATGGCCAAGCCACATATTTTGGCTAAGGTGTAGAGCTTGCACAGTTAGGGCGTGTAGAGTTAGAGATGTGATAACTTTTTGACATTGCGAGCCGCATGCTCTCGTCTTGGCAACATTTTACATGAAAATGTTTTTGGTGGGATTCCACTTCTTTGCTTACGACAATATTTTTTTCTTTTTTTAGGGTGTTTTTCTTACACATCAGAGTCTTGCCTAGTCTCTATTTTAAATTTTTAGACCTCTATCATTAACATTTGCGGAAGTCTCATACAAACTTCCATCCCCTAGTGGATGAAAGTTTGTGTGGTTGAGGGGTAAAAGTTTTACAATTTTGTTGTTGTTTGTGTACTAATATTAGCTTACATACAAAATTTCAGCTTTCTGGGACTTCAAGAAATACCCTAAAAATTTTGATGATCATCAGTAAGTCAGTGACGAAATAGGGGTTTTTCAGTTATTAATAAAATCTAGAGTATAAGAGCTATGCAATTGAAACTTTATATGTTTAATAAGTCCACTATTGACATCATATCCCGAGAATTTTGTTTATCTGGTATAATCCAAACCCAAGTTATGACGATTCAAAAAAACGACGAAGTGCTTCGAGAAAAGGTAGGTAGTGCCCTTGCGCTTCGTTGGCTCGTCTTGGCCAAGATGATGCCATTTAAAAAAAAGGTGTGTTAGGCTAGGTTTAAAGTTATTGAGTGTCTGGTATATTTTTAAATAATATTGGATTATGGCATCTTGAGATGGTTAACAATTTTGCTTTTAAAATTTTTTCGTAGGTATTTTTTATTACTTTTAACAAAGAAACCATTTACAGATATACGTACTAAAATAATTTGATAATACTCCGTATACATTTTTTGCTCGAATAAATCTGCCCAGTCGTACCTGAAGCATCTAGAATGGTTTGGTTTTTACTTTAAAGTTTAAAAATCAAAGCAGAGCTGCCCACATTTTTTTCTACAAATTTAAAACTAGTTAACTATGTATTTTTTATGTAAAACTTACCCATTCCATGCCACAAAACAACGGGAGTACTATCGCCATAAACATAATTAAACAAAGCTACAATCAATGCCAAATAAACAGTCTTCATGTTGTGTTCTTGCTTCAATATGGAATAATTGATTAATTAAACTGACATGATCGCTTGCGCGTTATCCAATTCCATTTGAAGTGTACGAGTATAGAAGTGTTTATCATCATCATAGGCGGGTAAAAGGAACTTTCAACATCTGCTTTATATAGTTTGTACATAAAGTAACATAACTTACTAATATTTCTATTTATATTGGGTTTACAAAAAAAATGTTGAATAAAAGTTTTTTTTAATAATTCAGGCCATATGTGTAATGTAAAACGTATTGGTCAGCATTTAAAGCGGACCAATTTTGTGCTAATACCAAAATTAATCCGTTAAGTAACTCAACGTGTTTATTAATCATATCATCCCTAATTTATATACTCTTTGGTTTTGCCTTTTTTAGAATTGTCTTGCCATTCTTTTCTATGTCTGCTGCTAAAATGACTACTACTTCTTCAAATTTTCCCAAATTTGTCTGAGGCATTTGAAGTCTATTTCGAAACGGTAAATTTTTAATGGCAAATACATAAAAAAATGTTGAAACGAAAATGCTTATAAATTGCTACATAGTATTGTGTCAGGTGTGCAAAAATATAATTAATTTGTAGAAATATCCTACACGGTTTTTTTTTAATGAAAATAGTCGCAAAAAGGGTAGACCTAACGTGTAGGCCGCGGACGGCCCACACTGCGACTATTAGAAGGGGAAGGGATTATAGAAAGGAAATGATTGTGGACCCGCTTTTTGAAAAGTTGCATGTCATAGTTCTCTGGAAAAACTGATTTTGGAAGCTTGTTCCATTCCGTAGCAGCCCTGTAAAAGAAGAATTATTGATCGAGATTGGTCCTTGTAGTGTCAATCTTGAGAGTAAATGGGTGAGACTGATCAGCGTGCCGAGTTCTTCGGCCAAATGTGGCCAATGGTGGTACAAGAGTTTTTATTGCTCTGGAGCATCTGCCATGGAAATATCTGTAAAGTAATAACTGGTCTGCAACTCTTCTTCTATGTTCTAGAGGTAGAAGGGTATCTGCGAGAGTTGAGCTGTTTATCAACCGAATGGCCCTTTTCTAAATGGAATCTAGAAGATGAAGAGAATACCTTGGTGCTGAACCCCAAATGTGCGAGCAATACTCCAGTAGAGGTCGGATTTGAGCCTTGTACGTCGTTAACAGTTGATCAGGAGTAAAAAACTTTCTAGCTTTTCACAGAAAACCTATTTTAAATAAAATAAATAATGAAAATATAAATTTAATTATTGTCTTTAACAAACAACTTTATAAAACATTGAACGTGACTTCGTTCGCTTGAACAATCATTGATTGTAAACAAATTGGCTTTACGGATCATTGCATTGAGACGAAATGGATAATAAAAAATATTGCTGTTCATTTTACAGACACAAGTTTGCTAAAAATCTATAAGTAATGTCATAACTGTATCATAAATATAAATGTTATATACACTCCTGGCCAAAAAGCCGGAAACTTATAAATATGGCTAAATAGGCCATAATTGTACTGAGCTGACTGCAGAAAAATTCAACTTTTTTACCAGCGGCAGTTTTACTTTTACTTTTCCCTTCGCCGGAGGGATAAGTATACTATTGTACGTTTAAAAAGAAACTAGTATATTTCATTTGAAGAAAAAGTGACTTTTCATGGCTTGCCATGTGTTTTTTTTCAATGCACAGTTGTATTTATCTTATGACTAGATTTTGCCATATTTGCGAAAATCAGGCTATTCTTATCGACGCCGATAGACAAAACAAAAACAAATAAAATGTGAAAAATAATTTTAATGTATTAGAATATTTCTACAACGCAAATTTTTAAACTTGACGTAACCAATTACAATAAAAAAAACAAAAAACTAAAATTCATATTTAATTATAATTTGATATATGATTTATATGAGTCGTCTGAGAAGTATAGACGGAGTAACTCGGTTGAATAAAGTAAAGAATAGTGAGATAAGAGAACGATGTGATGTAAAAGAAGATACAAAGATAAATAATGGAATGATTAGTTGGTTTGGACACGTAGAAAGAATAGATGAAGGAAGATTGACGAAACAAATTTATGAGGCGAGTGTGAATGGACGGAAGTCGGTAGAGGTCGACCTCGGCGAACATATCTCGATCAGATCAACATTGTCCTGAAGAAAGGCCAGGTCAAGAGTACCAACAACCGACGAGCATGTATCAGAGTACTGATGAAAGTAGAGGAAGCAAAAGATGTGTGTAAGAATCGCAGCAAGCGAAGGGAAGTGGTCTCTGCCTACCCCTACGGGAAAAAGGCGTGACTATATGTATGTATGTAATATTTGGTCATATGACCATTTTTTTCGACTATTTGAACCAATCTGTCTGGAATTGAGTTAATTAAATTCACTATAACATTTGGATTAAGCTTTTCCCAGCACTCGTAAATAACTTTCCATAATTTATTAGAATTGTTTGGTCTTATATTTCTTTTATATATATATATATATATATATATATATATATATATATATATATATATATATATATATATATTTAAAATTAGGCTTCAAACATTTTCTATAGGATTAATATAGAGACTGTAAGCGGACCATGGCAGGACTTCAGTATTATTACGATGAAATCATTTCCTCACAGCATTTGCGGTACGAAACAGGTAGTTATCATGCTGAAAGACGAATGAGTGATTTGGATATATTTGTCCAGATGGGAGCATTATAGCTTGCAGAACAGACATATTATGTTCGGCGTTAGACCTTTACTCCAATCGCCAGCAGACAACAAATCCATAAACACTTATCGTACCCCATACATTTACTGAAAATCACGCATGTCTGAAAGCAAGATCGCTAGTGTAGCGTTCTTCAAATCGTGTATTGTCTGGTCGGTAGATCCAGGAAATCATGTGTCAATGACAGCATTTCTTGCAGTTTCAAAAGTAATTGTTCTTAGATATTTCAGAAATGCATCATCTTGTTCAGGGACGTAAAAACAAAACAATTAATTTTAACTGAAACATGTTTCATTTTGAGGTCAAATTCAGAAGTAGGTACGTATTATAAATTACCAATTTGACTTTAAAGTACTTGACACTTTGTTAGTTGAAGGATTGCCAGGTTTATTGCAATAAGGCATTTAAATATACCAAGCATTTAAAACAATATCAAGTCATGGTGTCCAATAATATGTCTTGGCATGACCATGTTGCTAACATCGCAAAGTCAGCAAGCCAGAGGCTAGGTTTTCTGTGGAAAGCTAGAAAGTTTTTTACTCCCGATCAACTGTTGACGAGGTACAAGGCTCAAATCCGACCTCTACTGGAGTGTTGCTCACACATTTAGGGTTAAGCACCAAGGCATTCTCTTCGTCTTCTAGATTTCATTCAGAAAAGGGCCATTCGGTTGATAAACAGCTCAACTCTCACAGATACCCTTCACCCTCTAGAACATAGAAGAAGAGCTGCAGACCAGACATTACTCTGCAGATATTTCCAAGGCAGATGCTCCAGAGAAATAAAAACTCTTGTACCACCATCGGCCATCTCCATCAAAAATCCTTCTTTTACAGGGCTGCTACGGAATGGAACAAGCTTCCAAAATCAGTTTTTGTCAGAGAACTATGACCTACAACTTTTCAAAAAGCGGGTCCACAATCATTTCCTTTCTATAATCCCTTTCCCTTCTAATAGTCGCAGTGCGGGGCATCCTCGGCCCACACGATAGGTCTACCCTTTTTGCGACAATTTTCATTAAAAAAAAAAATTAAAAAGTGATGAAATTAAAACAAAAATTTCTGTGACAAAATTCGTGGGATCTAAATTAAAACTAAAGTCGTGTTATCATTATTTTTATTAACAACAAACATGTTTTACAAATTTCTTTTCTGTTCGTTACTAAACAAACTAATTGCGTCAATCTTCTTATTACCAATGGATTAGTTAACTTGTTTGAGCCAACGCTGAGCTGACTGTCGACTAATCCTACTAATTTTTCCTGTCAAATTTTTACAAAAGAAGCCAGTCGGAAAAATGAGTTAGCCGACTTTCTGGCAAGGAGGCAGCTAATAATAAAAACAGTTGTTGAAGAATCTAATGTAAGTAAATTGGGCTAAACGAGTGTACAAGCTCGACTTTTTACATTTTCTCCGTCGTTCCAACAAGGTTTTACAATTACATAAATATTTGTACCATCATATAAATACCGATTATTATTTTTTTAAAAACTTCTATGCCGTGTAGTCCATACTACTAAGTAAATAAATAAGAAAGCACTGTAAAGCATTTAGGCACCAACTGTATCGCCTGCCATAAAAGCGATAATTTTAGATTTCTTTCATGTCAAAGCAAAAACATAAACAAACTCATCGAGTTAATAAAAATTCCTAAATGTATTACCAATGAACTAAATCCATTAATAGAGATACCTGGTAAGTAAAAGAATTAATACGCCAATCTATTAGTTACCGGGGATATGTCGATAATTCTTCGAAAGGAAAGTCATGGTTGCATATAATCAGTCGTTTTACAATATTCAACTTTCTTTCTTACATAGATTACAACTACTACGTATTTTGTGAAGGTGTAATATTTTGTAAACTTTGGCAGTTTTTCCATATCGCGGTTAGTTGTTGATTGAAGATAAATCGTAGCTAAACTTATGTGGCATCCGTGATTTACGAAAAAAGATAACGTTGTTCTTGTACAATTTTTTAACAAAACATTAGATAAAATTATTCACAACGTAAACAACAATACAACAATCCTACAAATTCGTTTTTTTTATATATATATATATATAAAAACTAATATCGCAGTATTAAATTCCGACGTATTTGTTTATTCGAAAACGTTTTAAACGGCCATAATGGAAAATTCTTTCCAATCTTCGGGTATGTAAGATTTTTCCTTGCTCAGTAGCTGTTTGTGCTTGTAGTAAGTTTGATTGGGAACTCCTTTCGAACATACGCTACGTAAGTGCTCTTCATCAGACGCCGAGTATATGTTGTACACGTCCATGTAACACACTGGGTTTCCATTAGTCGATGTGGTGGTGTACAGATGAATAAAATGTCGTTTATCTTTTTGTGGTAGACTTTGATCTTCATCTGACATCGCTCGACCTCTGAAACATAAATCGAATGTTGATTATTCACTATATCTAATAATAGTAGGGGAGCCCAATAGGGGGATTTTTGGGCGAAGCAGATTAATATAAAGGGGGACCTTACACCCTATTAAGACCTCCACCATATGTAAGCCCTTAATATAGGATCGCGCGTCTAAAGCAGCCGATCAGAATAGTAAAAAAAAATTGATCGTTAGAAATACTCGAGCGCGTCAGATTAAGGTAAGATGGTTTTTTTTGTGGTGGGTTGGCATTAAACCGTAGTTTTTTTTGCCTCAGACTTTTATATCATTATTATCTATATATTATCGTTATATTAGATTGAAATTAAATTGTGATTTTTTCTTTGATCAGAAATTCCATAATTATTATGTACATATCTTCTTTGCATGTACTCAGCAGAATAACAATATTTGTTGGCAATTGGATACCTCGTAGGATTAATTTATTTAAAAATTCCGACCGATGTGTGTTATGGAGGTTACATAAGAATATTGAGTGGTTGATGTCTGCTTCTGAGGGTAAGACGGGTTAATTACATGGTGAAAAGGGTTCATTTCAATAATCTGACAACTTAAGCGTGAAAAGTCAAAGATATTGACTTTTCATATTAGGTACTGTTAAGGTACCTAAAAGAACTGGTGGAGCTACTCTTCAATTGTTTTCGGAACAAAAGTGTCGATCGTTGAGCACGAGAAGAACACTTTTCGAATCATTCAGAGATGGCGCCACCATCGAAGATCGGTAAAATAGATTTGTTTTGACAGCTATATTTTGTTGATTGAAATAATAAAATGGAAAGCTCTGTACATGTCTGCCTGCACAGTCTGCCATTTTGTATAATAGAAGTTATCGTTGCCAGTGCCACATCTGAATTTGACAATTTTCTGATCGAATTTTTTGCATAAAACTACAGGAATCATACTACTAATGCATTATAATCAAAAGACAAGTTTAAATATCATAAGATTTTTTCAAAGTAGTGATGTTTTTTATAGTAACACTTATATATATTCTTTCTTCAAAAAACAACCGGCAACCTTGCAATTTTAACATCGAAAAAGGTGTGAGACAGGGATGTGTGGCTTCGCCATGGCTGTTTAACTTATACATAAACAATTGTTTAAAAGATCTGAAAGAGAGTGCGTATGGATTAAAAATGAATAATTTGATCGTCAAATGCCTTCTTTACGCCGATGATCAAGTCATTTTAGCGTCATCTGAAGAGGAGTTGCAGTCGATTGTTAATGTTATGCATAATACCCTGAAAATCAAAGGGATGAAAATAAATGTAAGCAAAACGAAAGTAATGGTTTTTGAAAAAGAAGAAAACATGACAAACTGTGAAGTTCTGATTAAGAGACAAAGAGTGGAACAAGTAAATGAATGTGTGTATTTGGGTTCAAAGTTTACGAGAGGTGAAAAGTATGACAGAGACAGTGAGCGAAGGGTGTTGGCAGGAAAACAAATAAATGAAGCACTGCATAGCTTTATGAGCAGCCAGAAAGTGTCAAAAAAAACGTCTGGCTGTGCATAGAGGTGTGTTGGTTCCTACACTTATGTATGGTAGTGAATGTTGGGTTTGGCAGAAGAAGCATGAAAATAGGATTAATGCTGCGGAGATAAGTAGTCTGAAAAGTACAGCCAGATAGACTCGATTTTATAAAGTAAAAAATATTGAGATAAGAGAACGATGTGGTGTAAAAGAAGATGTGGTTACAAAGATAGATAAAGGAATGATTAGATGGTTTGGACACGTAGAAAGAATGGATAAAGGAAGATTGACGAAACAAATTTATAAAGTGAGTGTGAATGGACGAAAGTCGGTAGAGGTCGATTTCTGCGAATATATCTCGATCAGATCAACATTATTTTGAAGAAAGGCCAGGTTAAGAGTACCAACAACCGACGAGCATATATGAGAGCACTGATGAAAGTAGAAGAAGCAAAAGATGTGTGTAAGAACCGTAGCAAGTGAAAGGAGGTGGTCTCTGCAAACCGGTTTTGTAAAAGCAGGTAGTAAGAATCTGTCAAAAATTGATTCAATGATGGTTGCATATAGCTGTTAACGTTGAATGAGTTCCGGCTGTACATACACGACTGTTGTTTTTACCAATATTACTTCACCAAAATGGCTGACAGCGTGTTCACGGGAATAATTAATAATATAATTTAATTTTACGGCAAGAAAGCGTGTTTATTTTGCCGAAATATATTTTTGTGTGGCTTTTTATTAGGAAAATCAACATTTTGAAGTACTTTTTCAAACATAGTAGAATACCCTATTCTTCTGTCCGTGTGTATGTTACTAAACGACCGGTTTTAATGAAATTTTTTGTATGTCTTTAAGGGGATTCGAAAATAATTTAGATTCATTCCCAATTTGTTAGCACCCCTAAGAAAGGGGTGGAAAAGAGATGAAATATAAAAACTATCAATAACGGCTGATATTAGTGTCGAATTCATAGTTATTGGGGTTGCTGAGTTTGATATTTCTTAATATCTGTATTAACAATCTAACATTCACATCTATCAAGACGCCTTCATACTCATTCGACAAGATAACGATTATAATGAGTCAGTATTCTCAAAAGAAGATAAAATTATTCTCACAATTTTTTGGTTAATTTAAATGCAAATTAGTCTTATCAATTAAATTTAAATTACGAACAAATTTTCGAGGACATGCACTCAGGTAAATAAATGTACCTAAAATTTTGGAGATTAGTCATTTTTTTAAATTATTTAATTTTTTAACGCAAAAGCATTTTAAATTTTAATAAAAAAAATGGGTCACTCGTAAAAAACAATTTACTTAAAATCGCATATTCAAATATTTTAAATATAGAAATTATTTTTAGCAATTTTTTCCGTCTATTTTTCAACAACAAGGTCATAACCCAACAAGTGAGATTTATAAGTTTAATAAATCTTATTAAACGTATTATTTTTAGAATGCTACACAAATACGAGGAGGTGTTGATATTTTTCTTTTATTCTTCTTATATGGCTACTAAATTTTTGGGCTTTGGAATTAGTCGCCTAAACTAATACGAGTACAAAATTCCTTCTTGGTATATTGGAGGCACACATTTCTCTTTTTCACCAATGAGCTCTTCATTTTTCAGGTCACCTCTTGGACGTTATGATTCGGTGGGTGATTTTGCCTGAAGAAAAATCCCTCTGAACGGCCAGCCATTTTCCTCAAATGTGCGCGCCGGCGCCGACCGACTAGGAGTCTCGGCGTGGTAAGTTGTAGAAAATGCTCTGATGTGTGGGCAGCCGGAATCTCTATTTCCTCAAACTCACTTGCTCTTCGACGACGTCGTTTCACTACGTAGCTGTTGGATCCTTCGATAACTCGGTAAACGCTGGCTTGATCTGTTTCTTTACTACTATAAGCTAAAGGGTTTACTGCCTTTTATCGCCGTGAATTGGTGTTATCACAGTAAATGAAACAACACACTTGTCATCGATAATATTGTTAATTTTAAAACATGGAGCTTACAGTTTAAAGCCTCCTGTATCTTCGGAATAATTTGACTGGTTGTTAGCTTGAATTTGTTGTATTTTATTTGATTATATTGATGTACATTTTACCACGTGGTATTTTAAAGCCTTGCTCTTAGCGGCGGACGTCTGTCTTCTTAGACGGTAAAAATGGAAAGCGGGCGAGAAGCCGGACACTGTTTCGAATGTGGCTTCTTCTCGTGTTAAATTCAGCGTTTTTGATTGGTCACTGACCATATAGCCGGTTGCTAAAAATTGCGCGCGACGATTTCGGAATGTTCTGGCATAATTATTGCACGGGACCCTTTGTTTATATCCAAATGCTAATTTCCACGTAATGAATGCGTGACTTTTAGATGATTTTTTGTCGGCGTCAGAGCCGTACTGAGTACTTTTAAAAATCAAGGAATTTTTCAAAGAGGAATTGTACAGGTGAAAGTACTGATTTCCAACAAAATGGATTCTCTAATTGACATGATAGCAGAACAGTCCCAGATAGTTGGTCTTCTTGTTTACATTCTCTGCCTAGAGGTGCTTAACTTGGTTTCAAGTTATAAATATGCTTTCGTAGCTTGCAGTATTTAGTTACTATGTCATTAAAAAAACGTAGACTCGTGAGATTATCGGTATTGTGAGACTTCGGTATCAGTGCAAAGTCATTAAATATTTGCTATTCAAGCAATTCGACTAGGTGGTGAAAAGAGAGTTTTAATTTTGAAAGGATAAAACAATCTGAATCCCATTAAAATAGACTAGGATTGTCGGAGAATATCACAATTCAACTTTGATTCAAAACTAAAAACTTCACCATACAGGGTGTAAAAAAGGTGGGTCATACATTAAACCACATATTCTGAGGTCAAAAATAACTCGATTAAACACAACTTACCTTGATGAAAATGTGCACACAAAAAAAGGTACAGCTCTTGGAAAGCTTATTTAAAAACACGAAATCTGTACAGCCCATAAAAATTTTGGGGTGGTTTTGAACCCCTAAAACCCCCCAAGCTTTTCTATGCGTTACAATTAAATTAATATTGTGACACCATTGGTTTATTACAGCATTTTTAAAAAAATGTTGGCTCCTAGCACTTTTCCGAAAAGCCATTTTTTATCGAGATGCGGCCTCTTTTTCATTATCCTTCAAAAATTTTGAGTAACAAAAAGTAAGCTATAACTGAGTATTCATGTTATTCGCAGGCATAAAAAAAATGTACAAATATTTAGTTTTTACTATAATAAATGTTCAAAATGGCCTCCATTTTTCTGAATACTCATTCAGCACCGTTTTTAAAAGGAAAACTAAATTTTTTCTGAAGAAATCTATTTGCACTTTCAATGATTCGACGCCTCAGTTGTTTGTTCGTCGATTCTTCTTCTTAAAGTGCCATGCAGATTCCCGCGTAGGCGTCCATCGTTTCTCTCATTATATGATTCTATTAATTGCAGCATTTTGTAGTGCCTGGAAGTCCCGTATTTCTGTCCATTGTCGTATGTTTCGTAGCCAGGATAATTTTCTTCTAACTACTCCTCTTTTTCCTCCTTCTAATTTTACCTTGAATAATAAGACGTTGGAAATGAAAACGTTCTCCACGTAGTATGTGTCCAAGATAGTCAGTTTTTCTTCTTTTGATGTTTCCGAAAAGTTCACGGTCTACTCAGTATGTCCTCGTTCGTCACATGGTCAACCCACGATACTCTCAGCATTCGTCGCAGGGTCCACATCTCGAAGGCCTCAAGTTTGTTAATAATTGCTGTTTTCAACGTCCATGCTTCGACTCCGTACAAGAGCGGACCAGACGTAGCACTTTACCATCCTACATCTGAGACTGAGATTTAAGTTTTTATCTGTCAAAAATTTTTTAAGTCTTAAAAACGTTGTTCGAGCTTGCTCGATTCTGCATTTTATTTCCTGATCTGGGTCCCATTTTTGGTTGATCATGCATCCCAAGTATTTAAATTGAGTGACTGGTTCAATGCTCTCTCCATTTATGGATATTGTGGTATTTGGAGTATCGTTTCTACTAATGGCCATACATTTGGTTTTACGGATGTTAATTTTCAGACCCAATCTTTGACTTTCTTGAATTGACCTTATCTAGTAGAGTTTGTAGATCATTTGCACTATCCGCCAATATTACGGTATCATCCGCATATCGAATATTGTTTATGGGAATTCCGTTTACTTTAATGCCTATGGAACTGTCGGAGATTGACTCAGTGAATGCTCTTTCCACATGCAAGTTAAACAACATCGGAGACAAGATGCACCCTTGGCGGACGCCCTTTTTTATTTCAAAATCCTCAGTTGTTCCTGCATTCTGAATTTGGATTTCCGCTCTTTGGTTCCCCAGAAGCAAAATTCAATAGGGTTAAGAGCTGGACTTCTGGCTGGCTAAGAAATAGGTGCAACAGGGCCCCTTCCAATCCAACCTCCAGGGTACAGAACAAAAAGGTATTTCCTAACTCCGATATCGAAATGCGCTGGAGCTCCATTTTGTAAATACCACATATTTTGCATTATTCCTAAATTTCCAAGTAAATAATTTTGTAAGAACTAACAAATTATTTGCACCATTTAAATTATTTGTAAGAAATACTGGGTCTATTAAATTATTATTATTAATTCCTGCCCAAACATTGACTTTAAAAGTCCTTTGGTAATGAGTCGCTTTTTTTGCGTGAGGATTTTCTTCGGCCCCTAAGTGTGCGTTATGGTGATTCGTAATGCCATTTTTATTGAAAGTAGCTTCATCGGTAAACAAAATATGATTAATAAAATTGATATTTCAATTGTCCTCCGTTAAGAACCAGTCGCAAAATCACATTCTTTTAGGATAATCTTCATCTAGTAGTTCTTGAACGGTTGTTAAGTGATAGGGATGAATTATAAAATCTCCTTATCGTTTGTATTCATTTTTGGACGACCACTATTACCAGCAAGTTGCGGTCCCGTAAACGACGATTAATCGAAAGAAAAATCGTCTGTCTGGTGTATTCCGATTGATATATTTTACCGCATAACGCCTTACAGCTGCTACACTATTACCTTGGCATTCACCTGTGATTACCAGAATTACAGATAATTACCTGAAACCTTGTTTTAGCCCGACTAAACTTACCCGTAATTAAAGACATTTTTGGCAGTTCTGCAAACGTGTTAACCATTGTAACAGAAAGTTTATAATACTCTTAAAATGCACAATGATCGAAAGCTTCAATCGACAGTAAGTAATTGTTAAGGCAACTGATTGTTATTTATCCGTAGAAACTACAAGTGTTGAACAGCCACGTTTTCCAAGAAAGTGAATTCCTCAAATCATTTCATCACAATGTCCGGAAATAACCTTGAATCCATCCATCTCGATTTTGGGAGTCACGGTGTCTAATAATATGTCTTGGCATGACCATGTTGCTAACATCGCAAAGTCAGCAAGCCAGAGGCTAGGTTTTCTGTGGAAAGCTATAAAGTTTTTTACTCCTGATCAACTGTTGACGACGTACAAGGCTCAAATCCGACTTCTACTGGAGTATTGCTCGCATATTTGGGGTTCAGCACCAAGGCATTCTCTTCGTCTTCTAGATTCCATTCAGAAAAGAGCCATTCGCTTAATAAACAGCTCAACTCTTACAGACAACCCTCCACCCTCTATAAAATAGAAAAAAAAATGCAGACCAGTCATTGCTCTACAGATATTTCCATGGCAGATGCTCCAGAGAAATAAAGACTCTTGTACCACCATTGGCCACATTCGGCCGAAGAACTCGGCACGCTGATCAGTCTCACACATTTACTCTCAAGCTTGACACTACAAGTACCAATCTTCATCAAGAATCCTTCTTTAACAGGGCCGCTACAGAATGAAACAAGCTTCCAAAATCAGTTTTTCCAGATAACTATGACCTGCAACTTTTCAAAAAGCGGGTCCACAATCATCTCCTTTTTATAATCCCTCCCTCTTCTAATAATAGCAGTGCGGGCCGTCCGCGGCCCACAAGATAGGTCTACCTTTTTTGCGACAATTTTTAGTAAAAAAAAACTAAAGAATTTTTGAAGGATCATAAAAAAGAGGCCGAGGCATCTCAATAAAAACTGGCTTTTCGAAAAAGTGCTAAAAGCCACAAAAAAATTCAAAAATAATTTATTAAACCAATGGTGTTACAATACTAATTTAATTGTAACGCATAGAAAAGATTGGGGGGTTTCAGGGGTTCAAAACCCCCGTAAAATTTTTATGGGCTGTACAGATTTCGTTTTTTATAGGAAAAAGATTCTCTTACGATAAGAAAGCCATGTATTTATTTTCATTACAAAATGTTAAACAGTTCATGAAATATTGGAAAAATCGATTTTCATTTTGTACTTTCCAAGGGCTGTAACTTTTTGTGTGTGCACATTTGCATAAAGGTAAGTTAAGTTCAAACGAGTTATTTTTGACCACAGGATATGTGGTTCAATGTATGACCTACCATTTTGTTCCACCCTGTATGGTGTAAGTTTTTAGTTCTGAATCAAAGCTGAATTGTGATTTTTTCCGACAATCCTAGTCCATTTTAATGGGATTTAGATTGTGTTATTCTTTTAATATTGTTGCTTGGAAAGTGACAAAAATTAAAATAAAATTTGGGATTTTAAACTGATTTATTATTCACACTATTGCTTCCTGATAGGGTTTTACTCGGCGTTGCTTGTGGTTTCTGGAAGGTTTTTAAATGCTTGTAGAATGTTATGGACTGCCAACATAGGCGTAAGACATACTTGAGAATGTTACCGTTAAACTCAGCGACCCCAAAGACTATGAAATCAATACTAATATCGGACGTTTTTGTAGCACTTACACCATTAATTTCGCTCCTAGTGTCCTAATTACATCATAGTTTTTTTTTAACGCTACAATTTTATTATTAAATTATAAGAATAATTTTAATTCCAATCTTATAAAAATATAATGAAGCTTTTAAAGTTCACCAATTCATTACAGCAATTTTTATGATTTAATATTGTTGTTACTTGACAAATCACAAACTCTATACATTTTTTTACTTTATAATTAACTTTCTTAATTTACTTTAAACTAAACTCGGTCGCTGTCTTTTTATATACCTACAAATTAATTATTCTAGATATTTACTGGATAAAACGATTCCTTTCTGGTGATGTGACGAACATTCGCCGCCCGGGGCAATAAATCATCCGCTAAAATTTGGGGCGTTTTGAAGCCGCAAAAGAAATAAGTGGCTTTGTGTGGACGATACACCGCCTCGGCCAGATAATAGAATAGCGACGTATTTATCGGGAATATTTCGTAACAATATGTTGTTGCGGTAATTTTGTCCAGGAATTTATTATTTATTATTATAATATCATTAGTACATGATCATTATTATTTGTTATTTGGTTATTGCACTTTTTAATCTACATTATTTCATTGAAGTTATTAATATTATTATCAATATTATGGCATGTTGGGTTTAGTTAACTAAGTAAGAGTGTTTTTTAAATGTAATATGCTGTGACTCACTGACAGTAAACACTGCGATTGACTTTAGGGTGGAAAGTCGAAAAATGAAGAGCGATTCTGTCATTAATATGACTGCCACAAAAATCTAAAGACAGGTATGAAAAACAATATACCCAATATAAGCTATGAGCTGAAGACAATAAGATAAATAATTATTCAGAAAATATTTTACTGGCATATTTTTCACTCTAAGGAAAAAAGTTTCATATGTGGGTAGGAGGAAAAATCATATGTATTACAATAAACGAAGTTTAGAATACTATACAACAAAATATCGATCCAAAAAAAGTTCCAGGATTCGACTTTATTACAGGAGAAATTCTTCAGCAGCTCCCAGAAAAAGGCTTTCAATTCCTGACACAGCTGTTAAATGCCACAATGAAAATGGGCTACTTTCCATCAAACTGGAAACTAACACATGTAACAATGATTTTAAAGCCAGGAAAACAACATAAAAGTATAAAGTCCTATTGACCTATTAGTCTTATCACAGTGGTCTCCAAAGTTTTCGAGAAGTTCATACTTAGTAAACTGATGCCCATACTAGAAAACAAAAAACTAATAACACCACATTAATTCGGATTCATACAACAACACTCAACAATTCAACAAGTGCATAGAGTTGTGGAGAGAATCAATGAAGACTTTGAAAATAAGAGATATTGCTCTGCAATATTCTTGGACATTAGCCAGGCTTTTGACAAAATCTGGCATAAAGGAATTCTATGCAAACTTAAACAGAACTTGCCAATCAATTATTATAAAATCTTAAAATCCTACATCAACAATAGATACTTCCAGGTAAAATACGACAACGAGTACAAAAGCATACTGTATCTTATATTTACAGCCGACCTGCCAACAGACAAACATTACAACGGCCACATTCGCTGATGATACAGCAATCCTTGCGCCTGACAAAAATCCTAAAATAGCTTCCGAAACATTGCAAAATAACTTGAATAAATACAACAATGGATGACAAAATGGAGAATAAAAACAAATCACAACATGTAACATTTGCAATGCGTAAAGAAACATGTCCGCCTTTAAAACTGAACGGTAAAAAAATTGAACAAGGTTATAAAGTCAAATATTTGGGTATACATCTAGACAGTTAAATTGAAGAAAACACATTCCCAAAAAGAAAGCAACTGGGCCACAAGTTGAGGAGCATGTACTGGCTACTAGGTAAAAAATCTGAATTGTCATTTCAAAATAGGATATTAATATACAAATCCATCCTGAAACCAGTTTGGACCTATGGACTAGAAACTCAAACTCAAATATCGAATTATACAAAGATTTCAGTCCAAGACCTTAAGAATGATACTAGGAGACCCATGGTTTAAAACCAATGAAGCCATTCATCAGGATGCAGGCCTATCGCATGTCAAAGAAGAAATAAAAAACATGCAGAAAAAATAAAAGTGCATCTAAATGTGTTCGCAAAAAATATAGTAAATAAACCGCGTGTAGTGCGTAGGTTAAAACGAAAAGTTTCGTTAGAATTAGTTACCTAGTGCTAAGAATACATAAAAACGCCCAATGTCAAAAATAGTCCATATTGTAAAAGACTAACTTTAAAAGGGTGGTATCACGGGATGCCTCCCCTACACGTCTTTCTGAATTATCATATCTATTACTTAATATCTACCCAACATTATTTGGGTTACAAAGATAGATTGTTATATAACGGGAAGCTAATAAAAAAAATGTATTACACTGGAGTAAAGTGCCTTTTCATCCCTTGGATGTTTACTACATCCTGCGGGAGAAAAATGGCACTTTTGTCCCTAGTAATACAAATAGCCAGATAGGTTTTGGCCGTTTCTTTTCTGGACAATCAGTACTTATCAATCAGCAGCACGTAGTTTTCCGTAGACAAATAATGGGCCCGAACAATTTTATGTACTACAAATGGTCTACATCCCCTCGTATGCAAGGACATTTTTTGTGTTATTTTCCATAAAACATAAAACAGCTGACGCAAAAAAAATAATTAATTGTTCTAGGATTAGTTGTGAACAGAAAATTTCCGTTATTTACTTTTCATACTTGGTTTAATTATAATTACTTTTTTATCATTAAAAATTTGGAATTTACAAATTCGTTTGGCTGGTAATTATTTCAAGGAGGTCGTATCAGAAATAACATAATCCACAAATGAGACGTAAAAGTACTTAAAAATAATTAAAATAAATTAACCCATAAATGCGTCCGTAAAGTGATGGTCAGTAATAAAACAAAAATAAATAAAATTTTTGAAATTGACGCATGTTGAGATGATGCATTAAAATATTTCGAAATTAATAAAATAGTTATACAGATATTCATCAAATCCTAAACACAGGATTGCGTATTGATAAAAAACTAAACAAGGGACTTTTTCAAAGCGTTTTTAATGGGCATCTGTTTCTTTCTCAAACAGTAGACCTTACAATAAATTTCTTATCCTGATCAATTCATTTTTCTTGGAAAAAAAGATGCGACGTAATACATTGGCTGATAAAATGTTTCCTTAATTAAAAAACCTCCCTCGTACAAGAGATCGCGTATATTGTTTCAAAATATTGACAACAGCAATTAAATGAACTGCGCTGGCGATGTTTATTGCACAATTCTTAATTGCTCTCTTATAATGATAAATAAAAAGTTGTTAATTTATTGACAAATTAAAACATAAAAATGGTCTTACAAATTTTTTTTTGGATAAAAATTCCGGTCTGTTAATTGCACAATTTTTAATTGCTCGCATTTATTGATAAATATTAAAAAGATGTTAATTTCTTGACAAATTAAAAGGTAAAAATGTACTTACATATTTTTTTTTGGATAAAAATTCTGGTAGATAACGTAGCCAATCCAAAGGATTTGCAGGATAATGCCGTCCATCACTTTGACCAAAAAATTCATTTTTATTTACAGTTAAACGACTGTGCGAGTAAAAAACGGTTCCAAAAGGCTCCAGGATAAATTTAAAATGTCACCAAATTTAAGGTTTATTTTTAAACTAATAACGTTTTGTGTTTCGACGCGGTCTAAGGTAAGAATGAGCTGTCAATAAAGTGTGCGGATCATTTAAACTCGTACCGACGAGCCAGAATTGCGTTAATACTATCTAAAAGTACGGCATCGTGTATTATACACCGAAATTTAGTTCGTGGGCCCGCTCACCGCGATGCGAAAATAACGTGCTAGATATTTCTTTGTCTGTTGACGTCTTGCAATGGGAAAACCACAAGAAAATGGTTAATGTGGATTTCCTGAACATAAACAATATCTCCTTTTTTTATTTTGTAAAGTAACTATTTAAAATAAAGTAAAATTAGTAAAAACGTTCATAACTTTTTTTCATTACTGAAAATGGTCACAAAAAGGGTAGACCTATCGTGTGGGGATTTTGGAAGCTTGTTCCATTCCGTAGCAGCCCTGTAAGAGAAGGATTCTTGATGGAGACATCTTATTCGACCCCCAACGCTATTTAAAAATTTCGGGGTAATTATTACCCTCGATTGGGGTTGAAAGTAGTAAAGTCAAAAATACCGTAAAAGAGTGTCCTCCTTTAATAAAAAATCGACGGGTTTGAGCGTTTTTCTAAAATGTTGACGAGGTTCCTGCAAATGGCTCTGTTTTGTTTTTGGTTGGCCACCCTGTATAAAATTCACATGAATCTAGATTAAAAAAATTTAAAGGTTTTCCGGGAAAATAATTTTCATGAAATATATTGGAGGTTGACCACTTTGGGGATGATTATTTGTAGTCCATAACGCTTGCTGTACTCAAGAATAACCTCTACAAGTTGATGGATTTCAGGCAGGCTGCTAGCAACAACGACGTGACGAATATCGACAAACAATTATAAAATTATACTCAAACAATTAAAACAAATATACGTTAACAATTATTTAAACAATTACAATCTATACACAGTCACTCGAGTCAAATAATCACAAATTTACCAGTATAAGTGTGATAAATGATTTTATATGTACATAATTTTGTTTAAACATAGTGTTAAACTGGGAACTTTAGCAATGTAAATTTATTTAATTCAACTGATATAAACAATTCTGTTAGACGAAATTAAAATAGTTTTTAAATTTTGAAAATTTAAGTATTATTATATAATTGACATATTTTCATGCACACATACATATAGACACGACTTTTACCCCATAGGGGTAAGCAGATACCACTTCTTTCCACTTGCCACTTTTGCTTCTTTTACTTTCATCGGCGCTTTTATACATGCTCGGTTGCTGGTTCCCTGGCCTTTTTTTTAAACAATTTCGATACGATTTGTCTATGTCGAACTCAAGCGACTTGTCCACTCACACTCGCCTTATATACCTTACAATAATTGACATAGAGCTGAAAATTGGTACTAGTCGTAGGTACACTGGTACAAATAAAATATTAAAAATCTCCAGCGATCCTACGTCCGTTAACAAAATTATTCAAGGTCAAGAGTCAAAAGTATCGGTTCTGAGAATATACAAAATTATTATAACTGAAAAACCAGAAAAATTAATATTTATTTTAGGATATATAAGATATTTAATCTTTAGTATTTGATAATAATAATCACCTCCTGCCCAGTCGAATGTTTGAAAATATGAACGTTGGGCGCCAAAAATTTGCCACGTCTTTTTCGTTCCCTAACGAGTACTCTGCTAGCGGTTTCTCTACTGGCAAATTATGCCCGAGCTCAGCCGTAGAGGGTACAAGAAAAAAATATAAAAGTGAGCTGCGCCACCGACTTAAACGGTATAAGCCGGAATCCCCTAGATCTTATAGGCACTAGCAGAGACACAAGATAAACAACTATGATTATGGTGAACCAAATAAATAAAATTATAGCAAAAATATGTTGGATACTTTACTCACACAATAGATAATTAAGGTACACAGTTCAATAGCAACATCATAACAAATATTTTTTTTTTTTTTTTTTTTTTTATGTTCTGGTTCCCACGAAAAGGGATATCCTGTAATGTTCAGAGAACATCGTGGGAACCAAGGGAAAGAAGGTAGGAGTTGGTGTTCTTCTTAAATTTCTGGAGGTTGTATGCCTCGGGGAACACCTCCCTAGGCAATGAGTTCCAAAGCCTCGCAATTCGTTGGATGAATGAGTCTTTGGAAAGTGATGTTCTGCAGGTCTCCAAAGTGACCACGAACGGGTGTGAAGACTGAACTTGACGGGTTAATCTCGAAGAGACTGCCAATGGAGGAACGATTGTTGATATTTCAGAAGAGCATCGCCCATGAAAATATCTATAAAATAGAGACAAATCGCCAACTTTTCTACGGTGTTCCAGACAAGTGAGCGAGTTTGTAAGCGAGGCATCACCGACGAGACGAATTGCCCTTTTTTGGACAGAATCCAGTAGCTTCAGGATATGTTTAGGTGCTGCACTCCAAATATGGGAACAGTACTCCAGTACAGGTCGGATCTGTGCCTTATAGATCATAAGCAGCTGACTGGAGGTGAAATAGCTCTTGGCACGAAACAAAAAACCAAGTTTTTGGGATGCACTTTTGGCAATGGACCTCACGTGATTTTCCCAGGAAAGGTTATTGCTGATAGTAATACCAAGCATCGATATGGATGACTTCAGTGGTATGGTTACTCCTGACAAAGTTATGTTAGGCACAGTGAGATCGGCTTTTCTAGAGAAAAGACATGCTTGTGTTTTGTTTGCATTGAATTCTACCAAGTTATTGGATCCCCATTCGAGAATTGTTGCTAAGTCCATATTTATATTGTTAACATTTCTTCCTCGTTCATTTCTGGTTTCACGGGCTGATATAGGGGCCCTGGAAGAGAATGCGGTATGGAGGGTACTATCATCGGCAAAGCTGTGTACGGGACATGAAGTTGCTTTCAACAGGTCGTTGATGTGAAGTAAAAATAGTGTTGGTGCTAGAATGGATCCTTGCGGAACACCAGCATTTATGAGTAGAGTGTCAGATGAAACTCCATCGACCCCTACATGGAGAGACCTGTTTGAGAGAAAACTAGCAAGCAGAGAACACAGCTGAGGGGGCAAACCATAAGATGGAAGCTTGGCGAGGAGTCCCTGGTGCCAAACTCGATCGAACGCCTTGGAGATATCTAATGCCACAGCTAAAGTTTCTCCATACTTTTCAATAGATAGCTGCCATATATGTGAGACGTATGCGAGCAGGTCACCAGTTGATCTCTGATGGCGGAAGCCATATTGCCTATCATTGATAATTCCTGAGTCTTCCAGATATTTCATGAGCTCGATGTTGATGGCTTTTTCCATGACCTTTGAAATAATAGATAGCAGTGCGATAGGTCTGTAGTTGCTAGGTAGGGTCTTTTTGCCTTTTTTAGGGACTGGCTGTACTCTTGCAATTTTCCAATTGGACGGAAATACTCCCAAATTGTAAGAGTGGTTGAACAACTTGCAAAGAACAGGTGTTAGTTCAGGGGCACATAGTCAAAGTTAACAGCTATGGTAAAATTTCCTTGCTAAAACAAACCAAAAATGTAAAATTTACAACTTTATAAAATAACCAGAACAGCAGTAAGAGTAACAGACTTTACCAAGTTACAACAAAAATTAAGACATAAATTAACTCATTAATAACACTAATTCAAACATTTACATGAAGGCAAAGAACAAAAGGTAAAACATATATATCAGTTAACTCATTAATAACGCTAATTCAAACATTTACATATAGGCAAAGAAGATTCACTAGTTAACTGTTCACATAAAGATTTACACTGCCAAAACAATCGAGTTCATTTAAAAATATCTTTACAATGGTTGTGCTTTAAAATATCAAGATTGTAGGATATTTACAAATAAGTAGAAAGAAAATATGTTTTTACTTGGACATAAAGAATTATTCAAAAGGTTACTTTAATCCAAGTTTAGTTTTGGCATATTATCTAATGCAATAAATAGTTTCCAACAATGTACTATACTAATAAACTAAACAGAACATAATAGTGGTGTCAGCATGAGTCACTGCGTTATATATTTAAAAATAAATCACTTATAACTTTTGGATATACGAATTCACAAAGTACTATACTTATAAACTGAAACAAAACTTACTGGTGGTGTCGAAATGAGACACAGCGTTATATATTTAAAAATAAATCACTGATAACCTTTGGGTAAACGAATTCACATATACTCCTGTGGCCTACTCATGTGGGCTGGTTAGATTATGGGGGCGGTACTGGTTAACAATGGCTTCCCTCAAATAGATCCCGATAACGGTTATTTTAACTTGACGCCAGAAATCCAAAAGAAATCTCCACAACAAAGGCAAGACAAAATGGTCAAGTTAAAAATCAAATGGTTTTTCTTCGAAATCCAATTAAGATGGCCCAAATACAGCCAGATATGAAAGAAATCCCATAGAGGTTCTGCACACGTGCTAATAACACACCGTCCCCAACAACGTTCGCCGACACCTGGCCTCCAAGACTCTCAAAACACGACTCCCGCTCCTATATCGGAAATCAAGAAAAATGGCGCGGAAAAAACGTCAACCCACAATCTTCTCAAATCTGTGCCTCGTCCGTGTGAATATCCAGTAATTGCAAACCAACTATCGAATCTTATCCCTAGAGTACTGTATGCAACCATGAATACGAAAATATATAAAAAATAGGCACGTGACAATTGATATTGCGAAATTAATGACTTATTTTTTGTAGCGAGTGATTCTTAAAAATAGATATAAAGGCCAGTCTTGCTCCAATGTTAAAGCAAATGCAACAGCTGAGGATTTTTATATCAATGAGGAGACAACTGATGCATCAATTTATAAGTATTTCCAATCTCAGTTTAAAAACGATGATTTTACATACAGCTTATTTTTGAATATCGACGTCGCTAATATACATTCATTTAAGCATTGGTCGACTATCTAGCTCGCAGGTGTTCACTTGAAAAGAAGATGGTCAAATCTTTAGACGTTTTAAAACATTAGCGCGCGCTAATTCAGGAGATTTTTATTGTTTGCGTTTTATTTTTTTTTGTAATATTTGTGAAATGGCTTTTTCGAGACCGTTTGAGGTAAATGATGAATCTAACGAATTGCTTAATATTGACGATATTTACATTAATAATGAAATTCCTGATAAAAATGTAATTCAAAGTGATAATAATATCCTAATTAATAATGTAATTCTAATTAATAATAATAAAAATGAGACACAATTTTGGAATTTAAAAATAGATTTGCATATTCAAGTTTAAGTAATTTTAAATAAATATATATATATATATATATATATATATATATATATATATATAAATATATATATAAATATCTTCGAAACACTCATCAGTACTTAAGTTTTCTTGGGTATTTATCACTATCGGTTTGATTTGTAGCAAAACACAATAATGTTTTTCTTTTTCTTTGACGTGGTAAACACATTTTGTCCATAAGTCACTTTCGGCGAGTTCATCAATTACTTTTCTTATATTTGTTAGAACAGAATCGCTTAATTGAGGAGCTTGATTACTCTATCGTAATTTTGTTCTTTAAAGCAGCCCAGATCAGTTCAATAGAGTTGAATACACAATAATATGGAGGCAAACGCAAAACTGTATGGCGTAGGATTTAAAAAGTTTGTTTATGACGTATTCTTTCTTATAATTTTGTTGTTTTGCTAGTTCCAACAATTTTTTTTATGCAGTTCTTAAAGGATATTTCTATGTTTTTAGTATCCAAAAATTTATATTATATCTGCTTTTTTGGTGGTTATATTTGGAATTTTGGTATGTAGTCGAGAATGATATGATGCATTGTCCATTACTATTACCGAATTAGGTTTAATGTTAGGTAAAAGTTGCTCCATTGCTCATTTCTCAAATAGGTTAGCCGTCATATCTTCATGGTAGTCAGCTGAGGACTGCTTTATGTTTTTGGCAGAGAGCAACAAAGCGTTAAGTACAAATCCGTTCACAGTTCCGGCATGTAAAATTATAATTCTTTTACGCCTCGAACATGGAGTACTCAAATTGCATTTGTTGGTTTCATCCACCCAACCATATTGCACGACATCATGGGTGCCAAACCACGTTTCGTCGAGATAAACGATATCGCGATTAATATCCCGATATTCTTTAATTTTACGTTAATAATTTTGCCTTTCTACGACAATATGTGCAGATTCCATAATCACCATTCGTTTGTCTAATTTTTTGTAAGTATTCATGTAAAACGTTTTTCAAGGTGTCAAGAGATTTATATTCATAATTATTGGGATATTCTTATAATTTCGCTTGAATCATTTCTAAGGTTGGAACTTTGTTCTCTTTATAAAAATGGTATACAAGCCGACGAATATATTTTTTGGTGCCACTTTCAAGCTTATTTAATTTTTGTCCAACTCTTTTACGTGTAATAGAGTGATCGATTACCTCGCCAGCTGTAATAACTCTTAAAACTGTAGAACGGGCAAGTCTGGTAAGTGCACATATTCTCATGATCACTTTATTGTTCGAAAAGTCACCATTTTCTGTTCGTAAACAAGAATAAATGTTAAAAATAATTTTTTGCGTTTGTACGTGCAGGGTCCTTATTTACAAATTCGTGATCTACTGGTTCCGAATCTAAAATAATATTTTAAAATTATTAAAATGAACAAACCGAATACCGAATACCGAAAGAAGAACATCATCCGATAAGACCTGGTTTAACAGAAACTGCTCTAGAGCTGTGGCTTCCAAACAGGCAGCATACCATCGATGGCAAAAAACTCCGGGACCTGAGACCAGAGCAGCATATGTTGAGGCTAGAGGCATATGCAAAGAGACAATAGAATGTTCAAAAGATGCTCATAATGCCAAAATAAGATCAAAACTTGTTGAATGTCCTAACGGATCCCGTTCATTTTGGTATTTCGCCAAAGCTGTGGGAAGAAACTTCACTTCCAGCTCTTTTCCTCCCCTAACCAATGAAGATGGAACACTAGCAACGACTGCCCAGGAAAAAGCCAATATCTTTGCGCACCTATTTGCTGGAAATTCTACTCTGGATTCTTCGGGAAAACAACCCTCGAACATTACACCTATTGACAGTCACATGCCCGAGATCACCTTTCGCCAACGTACTATCAGAAAGATTTTGCTGGGTCTCAACACCAACAAAGCCTGTGGATCTGACGGAATCCCGCCGATTGTTCTCAAGAAATGTGCCCCCGAACTAACACCTGTTCTTTGCAAGTTGTTCAACCACTCTTACAATTTGGGAGTATTTCCGTCCAATTGGAAAATTGCAAGAGTACAGCCAGTCCCTAAAAAAGGCAAAAAGACCCTACCTAGCAACTACAGACCTATCGCACTGCTATCTATTATTTCAAAGGTCATGGAAAAAGCCATCAACATCGAGCTCATGAAATATCTGGAAGACTCAGGAATTATCAATGATAGGCAATATGGCTTCCGCCATCAGAGATCAACTGGTGACCTGCTCGCATACGTCTCACATATATGGCAGCTATCTATTGAAAAGTATGGAGAAACTTTAGCTGTGGCATTAGATATCTCCAAGGCGTTCGATCGAGTTTGGCACCAGGGACTCCTCGCCAAGCTTCCATCTTATGGCTTGCCCCCTCAGCTGTGTTCTCTGCTTGCTAGTTTTCTCTCAAACAGGTCTCTCCATGTAGTTGTCGATGGAGTTTCATCTGACACTCTACTCATAAATGCTGGTGTTCCGCAAGGATCCATTCTAGCACCAACACTATTTTTACTTCACCTATTGAAAGCAACTTCATGTCCCGTACACAGCTTTGCCGATGATAGTACCCTCCATACCGCTTTCTCTTCCAGGGCCCCTATATCAGCCCGTGAAACCAGAAATGAACGAGGAAGAAATGTTAACAATATAAATATGGACTTAGCAACAATTCTCGAATGGGGATCCAATAACTTGGTAGAATTCAATGCAAACAAAACACAAGCATGTCTTTTCTCTAGAAAAGCCGATCTCACTGTGCCTAACATAACTTTGTCAGGAGTAACCATACCACTGAAGTCATCCATATCGATGCTTGGTATTACTATCAGCAATAACCTTTCCTGAGAAAATCACGTGAGGTCCATTGCCAAAAGTGCATCCCAAAAACTTGGTTTTTTGTTTCGTGCCAAGAGCTATTTCACCTCCAGTCAGCTGCTTATGATCTATAAGGTACAGATCCGACCTGTACTGGAGTACTGTTCCCATATTTGGAGTGCAGCACCTAAACATATCCTGAAGCTACTGGATTCTGTCCAAAAAAGGGCAATTCGTCTCGTCGGTGATGCCTCGCTTACAAACTCGCTCACTTGTCTGGAACACCGTAGAAAAGTTGGCGATTTGTCTCTATTTTATAGATATTTTCATGGGCGATGCTCTTCTGAAATATCAACAATCGTTCCTCCTTTGGCAGTCTCTTCGAGATTAACCCGTCAAGTTCAGTCTTCACACCCCTTCGTGGTCACTTTGGAGACCTGCAGAACATCACTTTCCACAGACTCATTCATCCAACGAATTGCGAGGCTTTGGAACTCATTGCCTAGGGAGGTGTTCCCCGAGGCATACAACCTCCAGAAATTTAAGAAGAACACCAACTCCTACCTTCTTTCCCTTGGTTCCCACGATGTTCTCTGAACATTACAGGATATCCCTTTTCGTGGGAACCAGAACATAAAAAAAAAAAAAAATAAATAAATAATAGTAATTTTGTAGTTCAATGTGGCGATATACTTTCCCGAATTGTTCATTTCGTTCTCGCAGGTAACAAATGGTCACCAAAATACCATCTTTAATATCGATATAAATGTCTAAATATTATATTATTATAACCTTAAAAAAGAACTAATTGCACAAACTAACTAACTAACAATATAACAGATACTCCAATAAAACAGAAAACAAGGTAATAGGTATGTATAAAACGGAAAAATATGTATTTATAACAACACGGCACTGGTAAATAGTTGTGTAAACACTGATTTGTTTTTTGCCGGCATCAACTTTTGCGGTGAAAAAACTGCCGATAAAATTTGGCCAATTAGGATTAAGTACTTTCCAATAAGATGCATAGAATAACAAAAGTTTTGCCGACAGTCCATGTGGACAATACCGGGAGTAATCAATTACAAATGGTTCAGTTTAGCTTAATGCTCGACGTGGCATTATTGACCGTACCCCGATTTTTGCGTTGTCCAACTGAGTTCGTACAAAGTATATATATATATATATATATACCTAGAAATAATTTACACATGACAATATCTGTCCGTAATAAATCGAATGTGAGCGTAACAACTCCATTGTGACAATATCTGTCCGTAAAAATCGAATGTGAGCGTAACAACTCCATTGTGACAATATCTGTCCGTAAGAAATCAAGTGTGGGCGCAACAACTCCATTCTGAAAAATACAATAACGTTAAAATGAAATGTTTTTTCTTTAAGCAGTAATCACCTAATTTCTGACCTACCCTTGTTTCGTAATTAGCTGCGTCTTTTAATAAATTAGCAAATGGAACAACACACTTACGAAACTGGTCCAGTACGCTATTCCTGATTTCTGTCCAACTGGTTTTCACCTGAACGCAAACGTCATGCATTTCCCCAAGACAGCTTAAAATCAGTCGAACAATAGAGTGATCATCCCATTTGAATCGACTAGCCAAAATTTTAACCTTCCGGACCCACTCTTAGGTCGTAATGTCATCACGCGAAGGGTCAAAAATTGGCACCAAACTCCCATCACCAACGCGCACTTCACAAACAGTTCTGTTTTTAATGTCACTTGGTTCTTTTTTTCAAACGTTTCACCTCACGTTTTAAGTTTATCGATGATGATCCACTACTGTCCAAACTCGAAGAACTTGAGGTAGTACTTGAACTCAAACTACTACTACTTTGTCGGTGGCGACGTTTTTCCTCACGTCCACGATTATGACTTTTTCGTTATACCATTTTTATCAATACTCTTTTTTTTTCAAAATAATAAATAAAAAAAATAATGAAATGTTCCCAATCCCACCGCTGCTTGTAAAAAATAATAAAAACGTATTCTACTCAAAAACTATATTTATCGTAAAGCGTATTCAAACTATCTCTCGATAACAAAAAAGCGTCTACTTATTGTCGTCCTTTCATGAAGACTGCCGCCTTTCGCAACCCTTCTTGTTCTTTTTCTTTAGATACATGCTCCCTAGATGTGTTCGTGTACCCAAAAAGCTCGCCTTGCATACAGGGTGGATCCAAATATATGTTACAAAATTGTAATCCAGTATTTTATAAACAACATCTACCGTAGAAAAAATTGCATTTCCCACTCGAGATGAAATACGTTTTTTTCGTTCGTGAGATTGCCACACAAAAACAGTATGTTCATCTCTTGTTGAAAAATATACTATTAATCGAGAGCATCCAAATATATGTTACAAAATTGTAATCCAGTATTTTATAAACAACATCTACCGTAGAAAAAATTGCATTTCCCACTCGAGATGAAATACGTTTTTTTCGTTCGTGAGACTGCCACACAAAAACAGTATGTTCATCTCTTGTTGAAAAATATACTATTAATCGAGAGCAGTTTTCTAGTGAACATGAAAAACCTTGCGTTTTGGGACAGTTTGTACCAACAACGAAAAATATTACAAACTGGTTTCGAAATTCGATAAGCTCATGGACTAAATTTTATTTTTATCTCTACGGTTTGCATACACTTTTAATATAATATTCATAGTGGGTACAAGTGTACCGAACACATTTTATCTGATATAACCTTGAACGGAAATATATGGTTATTTCATTTGAAAAAGTTTATCTGTTAATTTACGATTTGATAAGTCGATAAAATATTGCACCAAATTGATTGCCAAAAAACGAATAATAATAGCTAATGACGTATTGTTTAAATATAACAATAGTAAGTAGATACAAGATTCATAATGTTTATAAAGTCATGTTGGCGCATTGCATAATTTTAAATGTTTAGATTTTTATAACCCAAACCAAATATTTATCGCTTGGGTCATTCCATGTTAAATCGATCCCTTTCGATTTGGATAAATTTTTGTCAGTTTCCTGTTATTATAAAACGTCTTGCCAAAAATAAAACAAAATTTGTTTCCGAAATTGTTTTTTAAATAAACTGGACAAAATTAAAACAACATAATAAATCATACAAATTGTTTTCATGTATTAATTTTAATTAATTTTAGAGAGACTAGTAGTGTGTGTTGCCTCCTATACTTCGGATGAAATCTTGAGAAATTTGTTCCCATGCTGTGATAACTGCATTTTCAAGTTCCCTTAGGTTTCTAGGTGTAGATATTTCACGTTTAACATTTTTCTTAAGGTGATCCCATAAATGCCTTTTGCTTTTTGGTGGCCACAGTATAACTGGTGTACCAACGTGATAAAGATAATCGAGTACCTCCCCAGGTATGTGAGGTCGAGGGTTGTGCCACGTCTTTTAGTTCTCTAAAGAGTACTCTGCCAGTGGTCTCTCTACTGGCAAATTATGCCCGAGCTCAGCCGTAGAGGGTAGAAGAAAAAAAATATAAAAGTGTGCCGCGCCACCGACTTAAACGGTACAAGCCGGAAACCCCTAGGTCTGGTAGGCACTAGCAGAGCCACACGATAAACAACAAACAATTATGGTGAACTAGATAAATAAAACTTTATTCACAATTCCTGCAATATATTAATTAAGTAAAAATGATATTCTGATTTTTTACAACAAATTCTGTATTTTTGTAAAGTGGATTAAACGAATTTAATACACTTTTCTTAAAATAATATTTAAATTAATTATAACAATCTTTCAGACAATAATAAAAACCTAATGATGTACAAAAGAAAATTAAAAACAACAAAAAAAAATGTTCACAATATTTAAAATTTCAAAAATAATTGGTTTTATATAGAATTCCTGATAGCAAAAGATTAACAAAAAAAAATACAAAATAAATGGACTTGCAACAAAAATAATAATTTGAAACCCTCACAATAACTACATAAAGTATATTCAGTAATGTATAAATTCAGATTCAACTTGGAGAAGGTACAAATTTAATGAAAAATAATTTGTTACTTTTAAACTATTGAAAACACTTAGATCAAGCACATAATAACTGATAAGTTGATAAAATTAAACTCAATACTATGTAACCAATTGAAAACTTCATTGAGACGCCACTGTTACATCGATGATCCAAGAAACAGAAACACCAAGTAGTATTTTTAAAGATTTACACTGTTAAAACCATCGAGCTTATTTTAAAAATAATTCTTTTTACGATGGCTGTCCTTCAAAATAGCAATATTGTAGGATATTTACAAATAAGTATGAATAAACGTTTTTACTTGGACACAAAGAACTATTGAGAATATTACTTTAATCAAAGTTTAGACTCGGCATATTATCCAATGCAATAAATAGTTTTCAACAGTGTACCATATTAATAAATTAAAACCAAACTTAATCGCGGTGTCAAAAATAAGTCACGTCGTTTAAATATACTAAAATAAATCACTTGTCACCTTTGGATATACGAATTCACGAATCCTGTGGCCTACTCCTGGCCGGTTTGAATTATGGAACGGTACCTGCTACTTAACAATGGCTTCCCTCCATCAAATCCCGCACGCGGTCATTTTAACTCGACCCCAATATCCAAAATATCCACCACAAAGGCACGACAGAATGGTCAAGTTAAAAATTAAATGGTTTTTCTTCAAAATCCAATTAAGATGGCCCAAATACAGCCAGATATGAAAGAAAAAACCGTAGAAGTTCTGCTCACGTGATAATATCAAATCGTTCCAAAAACTCTCACCCGACCTCCACGACTGACACCAAGCGACTCCTGTCCACTCCTCACTCCCAGGCCGGATATCAGAAAAATGACACGGGACCCGCGTCAGCCAACCTTTGCAAATCTATGTTCCCAACTCATAATCGCGCTCGTCCGTGTTGATAGCCAGCCCATCCACACAGAGAAGCAAACCAAACAATAATATAGCTGACAACACACGACAATCGAGGCCAAAAATCAAGGCGAAATCTAATACAAAGACTCCCACTCCAATTAACAAAAATGTCACAGCCATTAATAATTAAATCCTATCACTAGGTATGCAACACTATTTACAACGAACAAAATACGGTATGCAAAACTATTTACGAGCACCAGACTATCAGAGACACAATTAATAATGAAACGGTAGATGGGAAAAAATAGGCACGTGACAGTTGTCTTGCATAAACAGGAAATTGGGTTCCAAATAAGGACCAAAAGGCTTTAAATTTTCTATTACAATATCCTTAAGATAGTAATTAGCCTTCAAGGAATATTGTATTCTGGTCTTCTATAACTGTTTTAGAAGAAATTGTGACGTTGCGGACATTTTTAAATTCGTTTATGATTACGGAACTAGTTACAGTCCTGTTTCTTAAAGTGGATGGTCCAATAAAACGTTTATATTTATCAATAGAGCATCATTTTTTTCCTTGCCCTTGCACTGGCCTTCTTAAACAATTTCCTACCTCATTTAAGCGTCTTACCATACGTCTTTTTTTTAAACTATTTTTGCCTAACATATTAGCAACAATATCCCGCATCCAATAATACTGCGGCCCACACTACCTCTTGTTCAGTTCAATTCCTTGCTCGATTCATTATTCCAATTTTCCGATGTCAAAAATTAAACAGTCCAGAACAAAAAACATATTACTTTCATAAAAGAAACAATTCATAAGCTTACTTTTACCAATACACACCTAGTTGTGCCTTTTTTGACACGTTTTGGCTGCTGATAAAGTTAAGCCGGTCCCCATTAATTAATTTCCCTGTCAGCACCCTTCGCCCTAATGTCACAGTCATACTTTCCGTCTGTCATAAACTTTGAACGCAAGTATACAAACTCGTTCACTTGTTCCACTCTTTCTCCTCGCACCTCGCAGTTTGTCATACTTCTCTTTCAGAAACCATTACCTTCTTCTTGCTTACATTTACTTTCATCCCTTTAATTTTTAGGGCATCATGCTTAATATTAACCATCGCTTGCAACTTCTCCTTCGGTGATGCTTATATGACTTAATCATCGGCGTTAAAGAGGCATTTAACGATCAAATCATTTATTCTCAATCCATACGCACTCTCTTTCAAATATTTTAAACAACCGTCTATGTATAAGTTAAACATCCCTGTCTAACACATTTTTCGATGTTAAACCAGTCCGTGTAATTTTCGTTTATCCTGACGCAAGCACTGGAACCCCGTTAAGTGATTTAAGCGCTCTTATCCGACTACCGCTCTCCATACAAAATTCATTCCTCACCAGTCTGTCTACGAAAGCGCAGATCCCTGCTTCCCCTTCCTCTCAGAAATCCCACTTGCACATCCCATATTTTCTCATCAGTTTCAATAGTCACCCTCTTAATCAATACCTTTGCATATAGTGTGCCGACGATGCTTAGTAAACTAATGTCACGGAAGTTTTTACAGTAAACCTTTTCCTTTCTAAAGTGGAACGATAACGACCTTGCACCAGTCTTCTGGTACGTCAAAATAACACAAGTTTTAAAATAAATAACAAACAAAATTCAAACTTAATCACCAATTTTATTTTTTATTATTAATTGTTCGGGAAAGAGCTCGTGGACTGTAATTTTTAGGTAATAACTAATTCATCAATAAAAGAAAATAATCAATGTATATCGAAAAATTTCTGAGATATAAAAAATACGAACCACCCACCTGATATTTGCTTGGAATGATGTTTGGAAAGTTTTGCTTGAAGACTTCGCTGTCGACACATTAATGTTTCGTTTTACACGGGTTTGTTTTTACGATACTAGAAGCGAGTAGAGTCTGTCCGTCGAGTAGTTTGTCACTAGGACGAGTTTCTCTTGTGAAGGTTAAATCGAAAAGGGGTGACTTAAGTCTCCGTTCTCGTTCATCCTTTCAATGTACCTGAGATGCGAGTCACACATGCGCACTGCGTCGTCATACAACCGCAGGATAGTGACTCAAAATCGAAGATGTCTCTGGTTATTATCCCGCAGAAGCCTAAAAATAGGATTAATGCTGCGGAGATGAGTAGTCTAAGAAGTATAGCCGAAGTGACTCGGTTAGATAAAGTGAAAAATAGTGAGATAAGGGAATGCTGTGGTGTGAAAGAAGACGTGGTTACAAAGTTAGATAAATGTTTAGATGGTTTGGACACGTAGAAAGGAAGGATGAAGGAAGATTGACGAAACAAATTCATAAGGCGAGTGTGAATGGTCGACCTCGGCAAACATATCTCGATCAGATCAACATTGTTTTTTTTTTTTTTTTTTTTTTTTTTTTTTATGTTCTGGTTCCCACGAAAAGGGATATCCTGTAATGTTCAGAGAACATCGTGGGAACCAAGGGAAAGAAGGTAGGAGTTGGTGTTCTTCTTAAATTTCTGGAGGTTGTATGCCTCGGGGAACACCTCCCTAGGCAATGAGTTCCAAAGCCTCGCAATTCGTTGGATGAATGAGTCTTTGGAAAGTGATGTTCTGCAGGTCTCCAAAGTTACCACGAAGGGGTGTGAAGACTGAACTTGACGGGTTAATCTCGAAGAGACTGCCAAAGGAGGAACGATTGTTGATATTTCAGAAGAGCATCGCCCATGAAAATATCTATAAAATAGAGACAAATCGCCAACTTTTCTACGGTGTTCCAGACAAGTGAGCGAGTTTGTAAGCGAGGCATCACCGACGTTTGAAATAAAGGCCAGGTTAAGAGTACCAACAACTGACGAGCATGTATGAGAGCACTGATAAAAGTAGAGGAAGCTAAATATGTGTGTAAGAACCGTAGCAAGTGGAAGGAAGTGGTCTCTGCCAACCCCTACGGAAAAAAGGCGTGACTATATGTACAGTGCAACAGAAGAAGCTTGGCGGGCGAAGAAACACGAAAATATTCGAATAACGATCCGATCGGTGACGACGAAATTTTCAGTAATCGTAAGTCTCAAGTACAATCGGAGAAAGAAGTTTACGAATGTGAAGTATATTCAGCCGAATATTTGTTATTTTTAAGGCTAGTCGCCCGCCAAGCTACTTCTGTTGCAGTGTATGTATGTATTAATATATTGAATTATATTAAGTGATAATAAACTTTTATTCATTGTAGACATTAATTACAAATTCTGAACAATTTCTCAAATTAATTACAGCAGGTGACAAATAGGCTAAATTTTTCGGAAGGTAGTTTATTTCTCGAGTGCTTGAACTTGTTAATGTGCCATCAGTGTCTGAAACATGACCCAAAATATTAAAGGACTCTTTTTTTCTTTGAAATATTCTATACATGGTGTTTCATTATTAATAGGAAATATTTTAACTATAGAATTCTGAACTCAAAATATAAAGATTCAACCCAAATCACCTAGATAAAATGTGTCTCCTGTATGAGTTACTTTAAAACTATTCAAAGTATTATTGTCATATTTAGTTAAGGTGACTGGTTGATCCCTCCCAATACTTTCTACGTGAATATTGTACTATTTCTCCATAGCGATAAAGTTATTATTTTTCGAGATATTTCGGGTTAAACGTGAAGCGCACAATTAATTTGATTTCAATGATTATTAATTATGTCGGTGTTTTGGGTCATTTGATTGCATTTATTACGCGTATGAAAATTAAATCTTTATTAATAATAAACATTTTATTCATCGAAATTTTGCGATGCATTTTCAATATCAAATCAAGATAAATAAATGCGAATTAAATTATTTCTCCATTTTATTTAGATAAATTGTAAATTCCGCTAATTTTATTGTCAATCAGCCAAACATATTTTTTAAAACTAGAGGATCGTTTAGCGAAAGAATAAATAAACTTATTGAGGTTAACGGGGGTCACATTTGTTATAAAAGGTTTCTAAATTTTGTTTATGTGCTTTTAATAATTAATTACATTTTCAAAACCACAATTTGTTTTTATTTGATTGATGCATCTATTCATTGAAAAAATTTCGATCAATAAAATTGTGTTTTTTTGTTAATAAAGATTGAAGTTTCATTATAAATGCAATCAAATCACCCAGATTTGTAGATTGTAGGGTGGGTCGTGAAGGCCATGCTGCCTCTCAAGCACTTTGACCTATCAGATCTTTTGTGCATAACCCTTAATCTATTCAAGCCCCGGGATTCTGAGACTTCGAGTAAAGTTTATCAGTTTCCTAGGGGCTAAGTTTCTGATATCGAAGGGCTTTAGAAAGGCCCCTTCCAGAAACTTGAGCGCTGGGCATTCGCAAAGCAAATGTTCTGCAGTTTTAGCGAAGTTCTCATTGTTTTGCCCATCTTTTTCAGGTGGTACCTTAAAAAGTCCACAAAAGGGTTCTGGGCCGGAAAATTTTGTATTTGCCCCTTCTTTGGCAAGGCAATCTGCTTCTTCGTTGCCTTTAACTCCCTTGTGACCTGGAACCAACATCAGAGTAACCTGATTGTTTGCTGCCAGTTGTCTCAGGGACTGTTGTCAGCTTACACTCACAAGTGTATGACTTCAGAGCTTTTAGTGCTGCTTAGAGATTGAACCCTTTGATCACACATTTTGCGGTTTCGTAAAAATGTTACCGCCTCTTATTTAATCAAATCACCCAAAACACTGTCATAATTAATAGTTGACATCAAAATAATTGGGTAGCTTCATGTTTAACCCGAAATATCTCGAAAAATAATAACTTTATCGCCATGAAGAAAGATTACAATATTCACGTAGAATCGAAAATTTTTGATAAAATTGCAATACCGCCAGTGGCGTAAAATTTGAGATGGATCAACCAGTCACTTGCCCCTGTCGTACGCCTCTGGTAGTACCTAGAAACGTTTATTTAACATAATTTTAGACCATGCATGTCATCCTGTGAATATCAACAACTGTCAACTTCCGCAATTAGGAGATGCCAAATATCTCGGCGTGCATTTAGACCGCCGCCTTACTTGGAAGAAACACATATTTACTAAACGTAAGCAGCTGGGAATTAAATTAAGACATATCTATCGGCTCATCGGCCGCAAATAAAAATTGTCTCTTGACAACAAGGTATTATTATACCAGTCCATTCTTAAGCCCATTTGGACCTATGGGATTCAGCTGTGGAGCACCGCCAGTATCTCCAATTTGAACATTCTGCAAAAGTTCCAAAACAAGGATTTGCGTGCCATCGTCGATGCGACTTATTACGTCTCCAACTAGGTTATTCAACACGACATCCTCCTAGAATCAGTCAAGGATACAATATATCGTTTTAGTGCGTTTTAGTGGCAGTTGACGGTATTTCTTCTGATGCGTTTAAAACCAATGCCGGGGTCTTTTACGCATCAACGACCTCTTGAAAACCACCACGAACATCATTTACAGTTTCGCAGACGATAGCACACTTGTCTCAACTTTCACATCCTATCGATCACTTTCGGTTAATGATACAAATAGACTCAGGCAGGAACAGGTTGATTCCATAAATAGAGATCTTAAAGCAATCGTCGAGTGGGGAACCAACAATCTTGTTCAGTTCAACGCCCAAAAAACACAAAGTGTCACGTTTTCCAAGAAAGTGAATTCCTCAAATCATCCCATCACAATGTCCGGAAATACCCTTGAACCAAGTCCCTCCATCTCGATTTTGGGAGTCACGGTGTCCAATAATATGTCTTGGCATGACCATGTTGCTAACATCGCAAAGTCGGCAAGCCAGAGGCTAGGTTTTCTGTGGAAAGCCAGAAAGTTTTTTACTCCTGATCAACTGTTGACGACGTACAAGGCTCAAATCCGACCTCTACTGGAGTATTGCTCGCATATTTGGGGTTCAGCAACAAGGCATTCTCTTCGTCTTCTAGATTCCATTCAGAAAAAGGCCATTCGGTTGATAAACTGCTCAACTTTCACAGATACCATTCACCCACTAGAACATAGAAGAAGAGTTGCAGACCATTTATTACTTAACAGATATTTCCATGGCAGATGCTCCAGAGAAATAAAAACTCTTGTACCACCATTGGCCACATTCGGCCGAAGAACTCGGCATGCTGATCAGTCTCACACATTTACTCTCAAGCTTGACACTACAAGGACCAATCATCATCAAGAATCCTTATTTTACAGGGCTGCTACGGAATGGAATAAGCTTCCAAAATCAGTTTTTCCAGAGAACTATGACCTGCAACTTTTCAAAAAGCGGGTCCACAATCATTTCCTTTCCATAATCCCTTCCCCTTCTAATAGTCGCAGTGCGGGCCGTCCGCGGCCCACACGATAGGTCTACCCTTTTTGCGACTATTTTCATAAAAAAAAATACAGTGAACGAGTGCTAGTGCATCCTAATGTGCTCGCCAGACAATACAATGTGCGCGATGTCAACGAAGTGCGTGACTGAAACGACTGCTGCCATCCGACCTGCCTACAGGACTCCGATAAGTGATTATGCTCGAGTTCACATGGACTGATAAACTCTAGATTTCTTCTTCTTCTTGTGGTTCCTATCCGTTACGGATGTTGGCAACCAGCATGGCAAGCCTAACTTTATTTACGGCAATGCGGAAGAGTTCGGCTGATGTTTTTCCGGTCCACTTTCTAAGGTTATGCAGCCAAGATATTCTTCTCCTTCCTGGACCTCTTCTTCCATCGATTTTTCCCTGGATGATTGTCTGGAGTAAGGAGTACTTGGAGTCGTTTCTCATGTTGTGGCCCAGATATTGGAGTTTTCGGATCTTGATGGTGTTCATAATTTCTTTTTGTTTATTCATCCTTCTTAGTACCTCTTCATTAGTGATATGTTCGGTCCATGATATCCTCAGCATTCTTCGGTAGAGTCGCATTTTGAAGGCTTCTATTTTCTTGGATGTGTTTTCATTGAGTGTCCAAGATTCTGTCCCGTACAAGAGGATAGAAAAGATGTAACATCTGAGAAGTCTCATTTTTGTTTCCAGTGTAAGGTCATGGCTTCTGAAGAGTTTGCTCATTTTGTTGTAGGCGGCTGTGGCTTTGGCGATTCGTGATTTGATTTCTTGAGTTGTGTCCCAGTTCTCGTTTATACGTGTTCCCAGGTACGTGGTGTGTGGTACTCTCTCTATTGGTTGGTTATTGATGGATAACTGGATGTTGTCGATCTTGTTTTTGCTAATGACCATAATTTTAGTCTTTTGTATGTTTATGTCCAAACCATATTCCTTACTAACTCTTGCTATTCTGTTGATAAGTTGTTGCAGTGCTTGTGGGCTATCTGCGAACACGATGGTGTTCGCTAGATTTAGGACAGATAAATTGGAGTGGTACTCTACGCTTCGTTATCTACTAATAATAACAAACGCTTATTGCTAACCAGACAGATTGCAGTACCCACTAGGAGTTTTTAAAAAATAAAAAAAAACATAATTTAGTAGGGTGTATAGTACTCCCCACAAAATATAACAATAATACTTCGAATAGTTTTAAAGTACTGGACACCAATAATTTTTAAATTTTCAAATACAATACCCTGTAACTCAGACAGGAAACACATTTTATTTAGGTGATTTGGGTTGAATCTTTATATTTTTAGTTCAAGATTCTATAGTTGAAATATTTCCAATTAGTAATGAAGCACCCTGTATAACTAACTGCCACTGTGTAAGAGCGGCAACCAACATTTCTCTTAGCAGTTAATAACTTTGTTCGCGGGTCCGATTCCGAATCATTCTACGAAGATGCGTCCGCTGTTAAAACAATTCTGAATTTTCACCAACAGTCCCGGGTGTTCGCGGGTCATATCAATTTGGTTGGTTATCGAATCGGAATCGGTATACTGGTCCTCAGCTTTTTTCTAGGACTAACGATTCGGATCAGCTGCTCATGCGCAATAATAATCAATTATTAGTTGATCAGTCGATTCTCGACTGTGTTGACAGTGCCTGTTGTAGCAAATCAGTAAATTAAAGCACATGTTTGTAGTTTTAACTCTTTTCTCTGTAGTTCAAAGTTGTATTATAAGTTTAGTATTTATTTTTATTCGTCATGTCGGACCATTTATCGTCTAGCGATGAGGACATGGAAGAATTGTTAAAACTTGTTAAAGTTCCTAAAAGAACTGCCTATTTTGAGGAAGTTATACCACAGTTTAGTGACGAACAATATGTGGAGCATTTTCGATTAACCCGATGTCACGTGCCTATTTTTTCCCTTCTACAGTTCATTATAATTGTGTCTCAGATAGTCGTATTCCTTAGTTACTCGTAAGTAGGGTTGCATACCGTACTCTGTTGTAACTCAAATATATCATTCGTTGTAGATAGTGTTGCATACCTTGCAGGGATAGGATTCGATTGTTTGGTTTGTATTTCTGTGTGGACGGGGCTGGCTAACAGCACGGACGAGGCGATTGTGGAGCACGGACTTGAGAATATTGTGGGTTGACGTTTATTCCGTGTCATTTCTTGATTTCCGGCCTAGGAGTGTCAATCGTTGGGTGATAGTCTTCGAAGTCAGGTGTTGGTGAGAGTTGTTGGGACGGTGTGTTACTAGCACGTGTGCAGAACCTCTATGGGATTTCTTTCATATCTGGCTGTATTTGGGCAATCTTAATTGGATTTTGAAGAAAAACCACTTAATTTTTAACTTGACCATTCTATCTTACCTACGTTGTTGATATTTTGGATTTTTGGTGTCGAGTTAAAATATCCGCAAGCGGGATTTATTTGAGGGAAGCCATTGTTAATTAGCAGGTGCCGCCCCATAATCAAACCGGCCCCAGGAGTAGGCCACAGGAGTACATGTGAATTCGTATACCCAAAGGTTATAAGTGATTTATTTTTAAATATATAACGCCTTGACTTATTTTGACACCACGATTAAGTTTTGTTTTAGTTTATTAATATAGTAAATTGTTGGGAACTTATTTTGACACCACGATTAAGTTTTGTTTTAGTTTATTAATATAGTACATTGTTGGAAACTATTTATTGCATTAGATAATATGCCAAAACTAAACTTGGATTAAAATAACCTTCTCAATAATTCTTTATGTCCAAGTAAAAATATATTTTCTTCCTACTTATTTGTAAATATCCTACAATCTTGATATTTTAAAGGACAACCATTGTAAAAATATTTTTAAATAAACTCGATTGTTTTGGCAGTGGAAATCTTTATGTAAATGGTTAAAACATAAGTTAGTTAGCAGCCTTATGTAAACGTTTGAATTAGTGTTAATAATGAGTTAATTTATATATGTTTTACTTTTTTTTGTAACTTGGTAAAGTCTGTTACTCATACTTCTGTTCTGGTTATTTTATAAAGTTGTAAATTTTAAATTTTTGGTTTGTTTTAGCAAGAAAATTTTACCATAGCTGTTAATTTTGACTATATTTGTTATAATGTTGCTATTGAGCTGTGTACCTTAATTATTTATTGTGTGAGTAAAGTATCCATTATATTTTTGCTATAATTTTATTTATTTGGTTCACCATAATCTTAGTTGTTTATCGTGTGGTTCTGCTAGTGCCTATATGACCTAGGGGTTTCCGGCTTAAACCGTCTAAGTCGGTGGCGCGGCTCACTTTTATATTTTTTTCTTGTACCCTCTACGGCTGAGCTCGGGCATAATTTGCCAGTAGAGAAACCGCTAGCAGAGTACTCTTTAGAGAACGAAAAGACGTGGCACCGAGCAATGACAGTAGAGTTATCAAATCGATTTACTAATTCTGATTATTACAAATGGTAAAAAGGAGATACAGAAAAGTTAACGCCACTTAAATATATAACAGTAATTTTTGTGGTTCGCTGCAAATGAGGCAATTTCATGTAGAGATGTTTCTGAAAGATTTAACATCACTAAAAGCAGCTTATTTAAAATCGTAACAAGGGTTACATATTTTGTCAGCAATCTCTCTCCAGAAGTAATTCAGTGGCCCAATAATTTGGAGAAAGCTGACATTAAAACGCACAATTTTCCTGGTGTTATTGGAGTCATTGATGGGTTACATATAAGGATAGACAAGCCTGCAGAAGATCCCTATTCTTATTTGAATCGAAAACATTTTTATTCCATTCAGGTAAAATTACCATTGTTTTTTAAGATGATACTAATTAAAGCTTGAAATCAAATATTAAAGAAATTTTGTTTATCAATATTCTTTCAGTTCATTCTTTTTTAGGCTCAAGTGGTGTGTCTTCTTCTTCTTCTTCTTCTTACGTTAGGACTACGTCCTGTGTTTGCCTCAAAGGTTGCCCAAAAACAATTGGGACGATGAAGACCAGCTATCATACCATCTTTTTGGTGGGCGTCCAGTTGGGCGTGGTGTGTTGGGCCGCTTCTCACTCACAATTTTTGCCAGCCGGTCGTTTGGAATTCTGCTAACATGGTCTCTCCATTCTCTTCTTCGGTTTCTTGCCCATCTTACTATGTCTTGGACTTCGCATATTTCCCTTATCTCTTCGCTTCTTTTATGGTCAAGTAAGGTATAGCCAGTTATCGATCTAAGAATTCGCATTTCCGTTGATCTAAGAAGTCGCTTTGTAGTCGTGTTCTCCGCTCTGGTCTCTATCGCGTATGTCATAATCGGTCTTACACATGTCTTATATATTCTGACCTTACTTCTGGTACTCATGTGTTTATTTCTCCAGATTATGTCTCTCAAGAATCCTGAGATTAGAGATGCCTTTGTTGTTTGAGCTTTTACTTCCTCCTTAATATTTCTAGTGCTAGTTATATTAGCTCCTAAATATTTAAAGGACATCACTTGTTCTACACTCTGCTCATAGATTGCGAGTTTACATCTTCTCGGTTCTTTGGATATTGTTAGCGATTTGGTTTTCTTGACGGATATTTGCGTATTGAATTCTTCAGCTGTTTTTTGGAACTTATGTAAGAGTCTCTGTAGGTTGTCCTCGTCTTCCGATACGATTACAGCATCATCAGCGTAGCATATGATTTTTATTTCTTTATCTCCCATTCGATATTATCTCCCAGTTACTTTGACTTCATTTATAATTTCATCCATGATGATATTAAATAGGATTGGGCTTAGGCTATCTCCTTGCCTGATTCCGGTTGTCATAGGTATTTTTTTGCTTAGCTTATTTGCAGTTCTTACATATGTGTAGTTGTTCTTGTTCAATTCTTCGATGGTCTTTATTACATTCGGATGAATTCTTCTCTTTTGTAGTAGGGCCAAGACGTCTGTTAACCGTACCCTATCGAATGCCTGGGTTAGGTCAATGAAACACGTGAAGGCTACTTTATTGAACTCAATGGCTTTCTCAGTAATTTGACGTATTATAAATATAGCATCTATAGTAGACCTGTTCTGTCTGAACCCTTGCTGTTCTTCACATATTCCGGTTAGAGATATTTCTTCTGCTAGAATTTTTGTAAACAGTTTTAGTACAGCACTCAATAAGCTAATACCTCGATAGTTTTTAGGGTCTGCTTTCTCTCCTTTTTTGAAAACTGGTATCAGTATGCTCTTTTTCCATTCGGATGGAACAACCTTGACAGTAAGTATTTTATTGAAGAAAATTCGGCCAATAAGCTTTCACCTCCATATTTGATCATCTCATTCTTAATTTCGTCAATGCCCGAGGCTTTTCTGTTTTTTAGTTTTTGGACCATGTATCGTATTTTCTCCAAGGGAATAGTCTTTTCTTGTTGTTCGTTAACATTTCCAATGTCAGGCTGTATTTCCTGTGGTGGTAAGTTGTTTTCTGTCGGAGTGTAGAGTTTTCCAAAATATTTTTCCCATTCTTCCGCCGCTATTTTTGTATTTTGTATACACTCATTTATTGGTTTTTTCCTATGTCTTAGCAGGTTCCATATCTTCTTTTGTCCTCCGTACAGGTCATGCTCCATATCGTTAGAAAATGTTTCCCAATGTTCCCTTTTGATTTTCCGAATATTCTCGTTGATCCTGTTTCTTACGGCTTTATAGTCATTATACGTTATAGCATTGGATCTGTATTGTAGGTACGATTTTCTTTTCTCTTCGGCCAGTATCTTAATTTCTGGCTTAAACCAGGACTTTGAGTTTGGCTTTTCCCCTTTCTTAATGGTTCTTTTTCCGCATGCTTCTTCTACTGCTTCTAGTATGTTAGTTTTTAATTTGGTTCACGCTGTTTCTATGTTGTCAGTGGTGTGTGATGACAAAAAAAGGATTCGTGATATATTTGTGGGATATCTCGGATCAGTACATAAAAGTAGAGTTTTAAGAAGTTCTCCCCTTAAGGAGACCTTTCCTGAAAAATTCGGAAATTCATACATCCTGGGGAACACTAGTTATCCGTGCTTAAAAAATTTGTTGACTCCATTTAAGGATAATGGGCAGAGAAATTATAATTTTATACTAAGTACTAATAGGGACATAATAGAAGATTGTTTTGGTATAATGAAACAAAAATTTCGCCAACTTAACCATATTAAGTTAAGGAATATTGAAACCATTGTTCATTTTATAAGAGCATGTGCTGTCCTCCATAATTTATCTTTAGATGTACATTTTAATGTAGAAAAACAAGTTTATCAAAATATAGTTTTAAATGAACATGATGGACCAGATAGGGATGACGGAGATGGTATGACAGTTAGAGAAGATGTCATGAATAATTTGCCCTTTGTGATCGAATAAAATATTTAAAAACAATAATTTGTTTCTTGTTATGTAAATAAAGATCACAGATACAAAAATTATTGAATTTTTTTTGCCGGGGTGGAGAAAATCCTTTATGGATTAGCTATGAGCCTAAAAGCTATGAGACTCCACTAACTATTCACTAAAAACTCAACCTCTATGATTTTTTTTTATGAAAATAGTCGCAAAAAGGGTAGACCTATTGTGTGGGCCACGGATGGCCCGCACTGCGACTATTAGATGTGGAAGGGATTATAGAAAGGAAATGATCGTGGACACGCTTTTTAAAAAGTTGCAACTAATTTTGGAAGCTTATTCCATTCCGTAGCAGCCCTATAAAGGAAGGATTCTTGATGAAGATTGGTCCTTGTAGTGTCAATCTTGAGAGTAAATGGGTGAGACTGATCAGCGTGCCGAGTTCTTCGGCCGAATGTGGCCAATGGTGGTACAAGAGTTCTTATTTCTCTGGAGCATCTGCCATGGAAATATCTGTAGAGCAATGACTGGTCTGCAACTAATCTTCTATGTTCTAGAGGGTGAAGGGTATCTGCGAGAGTTGAGCTGTTTATCAAGCGAATGGCTCTTTTCTGAATGGAATCTAGAAGACGAAGAGAATGCCTTGGTGCTGAACCCCAAATGTGCGAGCAATACTCCAGTAGAGGTCGGATTTGACCCTTGTACGTCGTCAACAGTTGATCAGGAGTAAAATACTTTCTGGCTTTCCACAGAAAACCTAGCCTCTGGCTTGCCGACTTTGCGATGTTAGCAACATGGTCATGCCAAGACATATTATTGGACACCGTGACTCCCAAAATTGAGATGGAGGGACTTGGTTCAAGGGTATTTCCGGACATTGTGATGGGATGATTTGAGGAATTCACTTTCTTGGAAAACGTGGCACTTTGTGTTTTTTGGGCGTTGAACTGAACAATATTGTTGGTTCCCCACTCGACGATTGCTTTAAGATCTCTAGGTCTGAGTTTATACTCAACGTTTCGCCATCTCTAGTGGATGGCATCTTCTGGAGATATGTCTGCTTTTTAAGGCTGTCGGTTTGTGACATTTGTATGTCACGATCGCAGGTTGTATACGTTTTGGTGGGCGGGGCATATTTGAGGGCTGTTCAAAAATTGGTCACGTTCCGTAGATTCATACTTTATTTAACTGTGTCATTGCTGACCTATCAAACTGAATACGTCGTTTTATTTCGCCATCACATCTCCCGGTATTTTTTATTAGGGCTCCAAGATAGACGAAACTGTTGACAACTTCACAGTGTCCAATAGTCCGAGTTTTAGGCTAGTTGTTATGTTCTCTATCAATGATCATAATTTTGGTTTTATTAAAATTCATATTTAGGCCGTAAAAAGCACTGACATCTTCAAGTCTCATCAGGAGTTCCAGAATTTCTCTCTGTGAGGCAGCTATCAAGGTTGTATCATCGGCAAACCTTAAGTTAAACAATTTGTGCCGCCAATATTAACTCCACCCTGCCAGTCCTCTAGAACATGTCTTGTAATAAATTCGCTATAGATATTAAAAAGAAGCGTCTAAAGGAAAATAGCCCTGTCTCACACCCTTGCATGTGGCACCTTCATCAGACAAGCATTTATTAATCCTAACCCGTGCAGAATTGTTATCATATAATTGTTGTATGAGATGCACTAGATGGTCTGGGACACCCATTGACAATATAATAGACCAGAACTTTTCCCATTTTACGTTACCAAAAGCTTTGCTATAATCGACAAAACATAAATACGTAGGAGTATAGAACTCTCTCGACTTCTCAATAATTTGTCTAATGTTCAGAATTTGCTCCCTCTTTCCCTTTGGGAATCCAGCTTGTTCAGGGGATATCTGCCATAGAAGATAGTGTTCCAAACGGGTTCGAAGAATATACAGGAAAACCTTGCTGGTATGAGATATCAAGGCAAGTAATCTGTAGTTATCAAAGTTATTGGTGTCACCTTTTTTATGAAGTGGAACAAAGACTGATGTTCTCTAGTCATTTGGCCATAAACCAGACTTCCTTATTCCCTGACTTAACTGATGTATTATTCTCAAGCCTTTCTGTCCGATGGATTTTACTGCCTCGGCTGTTATAGCATCAATCCCAGGAGACTTATTAGATTTTAATTTGTTTATGGCAGCTTGAACTTTTGAGATCAAAATATCCTGTTCAAATTGGGTGATGTTGTTTTCACGATTCTTAAGATAGTTATCCTACGATGGCCAAAATACCCGAAAAACCATTCACCAATCCATATTTAGGTTTTCGTATAATCGCAGAATAGTCCTAGACTTTTGGTAGTTGCTTTGAACCAACATAATTTGTTCCGTTGATGAAACTTCTTATTAAAAAATAAATAAAAGAATATTCGTTTAATAATTCACATTTAAATAAGTATAATAAAATGTTTATGTCTAATTATTATTCCAATTTCGTCAGCGATTGTTTATTTTGGGGACTGTCCAAGCACAATGAAGACAACAGCGCCCAGTTGTCCATATCGTCATAATTAGGCTCGTTTTGATTGTCGTTGGGAAGATCTGGTAGAAGAAGTTCCGCATTGTCAAGTCGGTCGTTTGTCGAGATCGACAGATTGGCGATCAGTTGTTCATCATTAAATTCTATTATTTCTTCTGCTTCTTTGACGCCATCTTCTTCGATATCCTTAAACAAAAAATTTAAAAATATACTAAATAATGAACAATCGTCAACTTATACAAATTTTGTTTTTACCTGCACCATCGGCGTGAAGGATTTATATTGAAAGGCATTATTGGTCAAATCAACTTCGACGGGAAATAAAGGTGGTCCATTTAGCAATTCCAATGTTTTTGTATGTAGCTCAGCTAAACCTTTGATTATCTTAACCAAATGACCTCCAAGAGATTGCACGTGTTTATTATCTAACAGTTCCATTTTAACCAATACGTCTGCTCTTAATTTCGCAAACCTCGTCCTTGCTAGTTGTCGACACCGTAAAATCAATCTGCAAAATAACCACTACTTTAAAATACGTAGAGTCGCCGCACAATTGTCATAAAATTGCTGGAAAATTACCGAAGGCACTATTAGCCCATGTTTTTGAAAATCATATCAACATTGTTTTGAAAAAAGGCCAGGTAAAAAGTATCAACAACCGACGAGCACTGAGGAAAGTTAAGGAGCAGAAAAAACCGTAGCAAGTGAAAGGAAGTGGTCTCTGCCTACTCCTACGGGGAAAAGGCGTGACTATATGTATGTATGTTTTAAAGATTCGTGATATTTATGAGCGTCATGCAAGATTGCTCCTTATATGTGGCAGTTGACAGTATTTCTTCTGATGCGTTCCACAGGGTTCCATCCTGTCCCCCAGCCTTTTTCTTTTACACATTAACGACCTCTTGAAAACCACCACGAACCCCATTTACAGTTTCGCAGACGACAGCACACTTATCTCAACTTTCACATCCTATAGATCACTTTCGGTTAATGATACAAATAGACTCGGCCAGGAACAAGTTGACTCCATCAATAGAGATCTTAAAGCAATCATCAAGTGGGGAACCAACAATCTTGTTAAGTTCGACACCCAGAAAACACAAAGCGCCACGTTTTCCAAGAAAGTGAATTCCTTAAATAATTCCATCACAATGTCCGGAAAAACCCTTAAATCAAGTCCCTCCATCTCGATTTTGGGAGTCACGGTGTCTAATAATATGTCTTGGCATGACCATGTTGCTAACATCGCAAAGTCACCTAGCCAGAGGCTAGGTTTTCTGTGGAAATCTAGAGTTTTTTACTCCTTATCAACTGTTGACGACGTACAAGGCTCAAATCCGACCTCTACTGGAGTATTGCTCGCACATTTAGGGTTCAGTACCAAGGTATTCTCTTCGTCTTCTAGCTTCCATTCAGAAAAGGGCAATTCGGTTGATAAACAGCTCAACTTTCAGAGATACCCTTCACCCTCTAGAACATAGAAGAAGAGTTGCAGACCAGTCATTGCTCTACAGATATTTCCATGGCTGATGCTCCAGAGAAATATACTACCACTGGCCACATTCGGCCGAAGAACTACAAGGACCAATCTCCACCAAGAGTCCTTTTTTTACAGGGCTACTACGGAATGAAACAAGCTTCCAAAATCAGTTTTTTCAGAGAACTATGACCTGCAACTTTTCAAAAAGCGGATCCACAATCATCTCCTTTCTATAATCCCTCCCTCTTCTAATAGTCGCAGTGCGGGCCGTCCGCGGCCCCCACGATAGATCTACCCTTTTTGCAACTATTTTTAGTAAAAAAAAAATCTGTAGAGGGTTATTTCACTTCACCGATCCTTTAACTTTTCGTGGATGTTTTCCAGTTTATTGTTGCCGATACAGGTAGTGCCGTGGAGGGGTCAGGCCCAAGAATATTTAGGCCGGCCGCCTTTTTGACAAGTGTATTAGCTTTCATGTTGCCTACACCCCGTATTCTCTTTAACATAGCAGACCCTTATTCAGTTTTTTTGGACGTGCCTCCTAGGTCATGGTGGCACTCTATTACTAATACTGTTCAGAAGCAATTTGAATAGAGTAATAGATTAGTAGGTTAGTATTGTTTTAATTCAGTGATTTGTAGTTTATGCTTTGATAATAATGAGTGTGAAACTTAATTGAAACGCAACAATGCAGTGTTGTAAAATTAATTATAGTTTTGCTATCATCTTTACCCAATTCTTAAAGTAAGACAAGGAACTTCCAAAAAAAAGTTATTGAAAAATGTTTACCTATATTCATAATTTCCAGTTTCTACCCTGTAGAGAGGTTCTTGCATAGCTGCGTAGCTACATTCCTCGTCATCCATCTCTTTTACTTTTAAACAATAAGCCAAATATTCAAATTTAGCGTCAGCATATTTTTTGACAGTAAGTCTTGTATCTGGAATAGCCTTGTAGAGATAAGTACCAACATCTGACAGCACCTACGAATTTAACTTAGTTGCAGTTTATTCCCAATTTAATGAATCGGCAACTTTGTGTCTTTTAAATAAAAAGCAACTTACTTACCGGTTTAACCTTTTTAACCATTTCCAATCCAACCTTTTCAATATTTCTATGCTGCTCACCGAATAGCCTGAATGCTTCACTAGCTCGAGCTTGTGGTTCCCTCACGGCTATGCCCGAAAAAACATCCCCCATGGCTCTTATCGCTTGTTGTAATTCCATATGAGCCTGAAATTATTATTATTGTATACGTCTTGGTATATTTATTGGAATCACTTGGTAACACCTCGTTATCAAAAGTAAGGAAAATAAACGAAGCAATAAAAATATTTCTCAATCTAAATCTTTATCAAGAATGTATCAGATCATTGAAGATTATGAAGAAGTACATGCCAATAGAAAAGTGTTGGCTGTTGATGATAACACCTAACATTTGATGTGAATATTGGAATCAAACGTTAAGCGAATGCGTTTGGTAACTTTAAAAAGTCTTATCTTTTTCGATGCCAATTCATAACTACCAAATTCATTCTTTAAATCATTAATGGGTGGTTTTTGTCTCTGGAGAATCTGTCCTTACTTTTGCAGTGCCATCTAGACATTGTAAAACTGAGCTTTAGCATATTTTACGAATATACGGTGGTAACGGATTATCGTCAGAAACTCGATAACCAGTATTTAACTAAACATTTAAGAAGTACGAAAGTAAATTCCCCTAATATTTTTAAACAAATTTCGTAGGTAACGTATTTTATTTGTTAGCACCGTTAATTTTGCAACCAAATCTGTTCTTAATGACTTTATTTATTGTAAATAATAAGAGAGGTAGGTAAGTAATCCAAAAAAATTTCACTAATTAACTAAACTATTAAGCTTTAATTTGGCGTGTTGATTCATTTTTGTTAGATTTTTAGAAAAGTAATTAGTAAACCTGGATTATCGTTGTAGTGGGTTATTTAATCCCATTGAGTATATTTGGGAAATATGCAAAACTTATTATGACAATCACATTGAATGGTGGGTTCATGAAAACCGCATCGAAGCAGTTATCCTTTCATCATTTACAATCCGAATAAGGATAGCGACGACAGTGATTAAACATATTTATTAAATTTGTGCAGATAATTTATTTTTGTTGCATTTCTTTTTAACATAATTAAATATGTGCCATTTCTAGCCAAAAAATTCATCGAGAGCTACATCAACGATTTCTGTTCACAATAAAGCAAAAAATAAAAATAAAACCTCTCAACAAAAGCATAATAATAAACAATAAATTTCGGGTTTAAATTTTAGTGGAATTTACTAATGAACCTCTCAATACAATGTGCCCGTTAAGTAAATGCCTCGGTGACTAATCCGATACCGTCGTATATTCGTTAAATGAGCTATATTGCTTTGTTAAAGCTGTGTAATAAATACATACATACATAAAGTCACGCCTTTTTCCCATAGCGGTAGGCAGAGACCACTTTCTTCCACTTGCTACGGTTCTTACACACATCTTTTGCTTCCTCTATTTTCATCAGTGCTCTCATACATGTTCGTCGGTTGTTGGTACTCTTGACCTGGCCTTTTTTCAAAACAATGTTGATCTGATCAAGATATGTTCTCCGAGGTCGACCTCTACCGACTTCCGTCCATTCACACTCGCCTTATAAATTTGTTTCGTTAATCTTCCTTTATCCATCCTTCCTTTCTTTCTTTTTCTGCCAAACTCAACATTCACTACCATATAAAAGTGTAGGAACCAACACACCTCTATGCACAGCCAGACGTGCCTTTTTTTGACACTTTCTGGCTATTCATAAAGCTATGCAGTGCCCCATTCATTTGTTTTTCTGTAATAAATCGTTGTTTGGTAAACAACTCTTACAGATGCCCTTTACCCTCTAGAACATAGAAGAAGAGTTGCAGACCAGTCATTGCTCTACTGATATTTCCATGGCAGATGCTCTAGAGAAATAAAAACTCTTGTGCCACCATTTACTCTCAAGATTGACACTACTAGGACCAATCTTCATCAAGAATCCTTCTTTTACAGGGCTGCTACGGAATGGAATAAGCTTCCAAAATCAGTTTTTCCAGAGAACTATGACCTACAACTTTTTAAAAAGCGTGTCCACAATCATTTCCTTTCTATAATTCCTTCCCCTTCTAATAGTCGCAGTGCGGGCCGTCTGCGGCCCACACGATAGGTCTACCCTTTTTGCGACTATTTTCATAAAAAAAAAAAAAAAAAGTTTGCTGTTGTAAATCTATTTTGAATAAAAAAAAACTTACTTGCAACATCCTCTTGCAGTGGTCAACCAATCCCCTATACATGACTTCCGTGTCCTGTAATTCTTGCATTTTCTTAACCAATGTGTCGTTACACAAAATCGCTCGAGAAAGCCCAAGAGCGTCTGCTGTAGAAGAGCTCATGTTTTCTACCAGTCGGTGTTTCATTTTCTTTAAAATAATGTCCAGACTTTTTCCCTGTCCAAAATCGGCGTGCAGCTTGTTGTAATTGATAACGACTTCATTCTTGGCGGCTTGAATCATTTTGGCCACTTCGACTTTCGTTTTACCTTTGACCGATTGGCAGTTGACGGAAACAAGTTCATCGCCGGATTGTAGGGTACCGTCTCGAGCAGCAGCCGTGTTGTCGAATATCTGTACTATGTACAAGCATGGACATAGCGGAGATCCACCACCGATGCTGATTCCAATTAGATTATTGTCATCCTTTCTTATTGTAACACTCCCAGATGTAACTGTCATCCCCCTTCGATTTAAATTTTAAATTGTTTTGCGTTTGAACCTTAATAATTGACCAGTCCCGAGAGGATTTTTACTTTCTATATTTTTTTCTGACCAAAATATGTGAGGGAAATTACTGTGAAAACGGTAATGAATTAAAATATTTATTAAACTTAAAATTACCCTGTTTGTCTGTTTTGTGGATTTAACCAAGGCCTTCGACAGGGTTCGACTGGATGACGTAATCAAGATTCTAGACCAGAACAACATCGATTGCCGGTACCAAAGAATTATACAAGAACTGAACAGCAGAAGTAGAACAAGAATAAAAACGAACGATGGACTGTCTAAGGAAGTGCAAATCAATACGGGCATACGACAAGGTGACAGCCTTAGTCCTACTCTATTCAACATCATTATGGACCAAATCATCGAAAATATTAAAAAAGTGAACGCTGGATATAGGATGGGCAATCGCACCATTAAAGTACTATGCTATGCAATCCTCATAGCAGAGAATGAAGACGACCTACAACGCCTGTTATACAAGACTACAGTAACAGCACACAAATTTAACATGAACATCGCAACAGAAAAAACAAAGTCAATGGATATCTCTAAAGAACCCATAAGGTGCAAACTGGCAGTCGACAACAAGATAATCCAGCAGTTGAGAAGATTCAACTACCTAGGAGTGGAGGTATCAAGCGAAAGAAACCTTATTAAAGAAGCACGAAAACAAGCCATAAAAGCAACAAGAGTCAGCGGATACCTGAGAGATATCATATGGCGAAATAAAATGATGAGTACAAAAAGCAAGCTGAGGATTTATAAAACATGTGTAAGACCTATTTTAACGTTCGCCACAGAAACCAGAGCTAAAACATCAACAACGAAAATAATAATGAGAACAAACAAAATAAAAATACTAAAAACCATCAAGGGTGTTACCCTCAGGGATAGAATAAGAAGCCAGGATATCAGAGAAGAACTAGAAATACAGGATGTGGTAAGATGAGCTAGAACACACAAGAGTTGCTGGAAAGACCATGTGGAAAGGATGCCAGATGAAAGGTGGGCAAAGTGGGCCATGTCGCAAAAACCAAATTCGCGAAGACCGGTAGGCAGACCACCAAAGAGATGGTAAGAAAGCTGGAGCTCAGCGTCACAGAAAGAGCTCCACAGGAGGCTAAACGCGACGGACCCAACAGGTCCTATTATAAGAAGAAAAAGTAAATTACCATTTATAAATTGAAAATTAGACCAATTGTTCTATACGAATCCGAGACAAACTTTTGGCTTAAGCGATTTTATGTTTGGATGCAGGTAATTGCAAAAATGTGGATTTGATTGTCAAAGATGGAAATAAGTTTGTTGATGTCTAATTCAAGATTGATCTTAGGCAACAGTGATGTATTCCATTTACATAAATTGGATGGCCGTCCATAATTGGAAAGTTTTTGAGCAAAAGCTTATCTTTTTATACAGGGTGGCCAACCTAAAACGAAACAGAGACACTCTTGCGGTATTTTTGACTCCACTACTTTCAACAATAAGCAAGGGTTAGAATTACCCCAAAATTTTTAAATGGCATTGGGGGCCGAATAAAATGTCTTTTAAAAGCTCTGCCAATTCTCTTTACAATAGTCTTTAAATTTTACATTTCCTACCAGTACTTTGAAAAAAAGTACATGTTAAAATTCCAATTATTTTAGTTGCTCACTTACTACTTAATTGATCAAATGTTCAAACTGATGCCCGCCCGCTTCCCATAAAATAATAAAGATTTTGTTCAAAACTTTCCGGAGTAATTCTACGATACTCGTCAACGATACTTTGACGCAAATCTTCCAACGACACTGGCTGTGTTTTATAGATTTTACTTTTCAGATGTCCCTACAAAAATAAATCAAAGGGCGATAAATCTGGTGATCGTGGAGGCCATTCAATGCTACCTTTTCTCGCAATCCAATGCCGTGGAAAACGTTGATCTAAATACTGACGAACAATCGCCGCATAATGCGAAGGAGCACTCACCAGTCGGTTGTCACGTGCCTATTTTTTTTTCCCATCTGCCGTTTCATTATTATGATAGTCTGGCGTTCGTAATTAGCTTTGCATACTGCATTTGGTTCGTTGTATATAGTGTTGCCTATCTAGTAGTAATAGAATTCGATTATTAATAGCTGTGACGTTTTTGTCTCTGTTATTAGACTTCGCCTTGATTATTGGCCTCGATTGTCGTGTGTTGTCAGAAATGTTATTGTTGGTTTGCTTTTCTGTGGGAATGGGCTGGCAATTAATGCGGACGAACGCGATTATGAACTAGGAACTTAGACGTGCAAAGGTTGGCTGACGCGTGTCCCGGGTGATTTTCTGATTTCCGGTCTGGGAGCGAGGAGTGATCATCATTCGTTTGGTGTCAGTGGTGGAAGTCGGTTGAGAGTTTTTGGAACGATTAGATATTAACACGTGAGCAGAACTTCTACGGTTTTTTTTCTTTCATATCTGGCTGTATTTTGGGCCATCTTAATTGGATTAGGAAGATAAACCATTTAATTCTTAACTTGACCATTCTGTCGTGCCTATGTGGTGAATATTTTTGGTTATTTGGGTCGAGTTAAGATCACCACGTGTGGGATTTGATGAAGAGTGCCATCGTGAAGTACCACGTGCCGTTCCATCCACATCGACGATAAATTTCAGTGTTATAAAGACTTGCCTGGTGTTTTTAGCAGAAATTATTATGATAATACTACTTGGTGTTTCGGTTCTTGGATAATCGATGTTACCGTGACGTCTCAGTGAAGTTTTCAATTGGTTACATGGTATTGAATTTAATTTTATCAACTTATCAGTTATTATGTGCTTGATCTAAGTGTTTTCAATAATTTTAAAGTAACAAGTTATTTTCATTAAATTTGTACCTGCTCCCAGTGACGTCCCAATGAAGTTTTCAATAGTTTAAAAGTAACAAATTATTTTTCGTTAAATTTGTACCGGCTCCAAGTTGAATCTGCATTTATATATTACTGAATATAATTTATGTGGTTATTGTGAGGGTTTTTTAAAATATTATTTTTGTTGCAAGTCCATTTATTCTGTATTCCTCTTTTTTGTGTTAATCTTATGCTATCAGGAATTTTATATAAAACCAATTATTTTCGAAATTTTAAATATTGTGAACATTTTCTTTTTGTTGTTTTTTTTTGTTGTTTTTTTTTTATTTTAATTCTCTTTTGTACCTCATTAGGTTTTTATTACTGTCTGGAAGATTGTCATAATTAATTTAAATATCATTTTAAGAAAAGTATTAAATTCGTTTAAACCACTTTACGAAAATACAGAATTTATTGTAAAAAATCAGAACATCATTTTTACTTAATTAATATATTGCAGTAATTGTAAATATAGTTTTATTTATCTAGTTCACCATAATTGTTTGTTGTTTTTCGCGTGGCTCTGCTGGTGCCTACAAGACCTAGGGGTTTCCGGCTTGTACCGTCTTAAGTCGGTGGCGCGGCTCACTTTTAGATTTTTTCTTCTACCCTCTACGGCTGAGCTCGGGCATAATTTGCCAGTAGAGAGACCACTAGCAGAGTACTCTTTAGAGAACCAAAAAAAAAACGTGGCACGGTCACCGCAAATGCCAGCCCATACATTTAGTTTCGCCGGTTGCTGTATATGCACCTCGTGAAAAACTCTTGGGTTTGAATCGGATCAATATAGGCAATTGTGGCGATTTACCGTCCCGTGCAAGAAAAAACTGCATTCATCGGAAAAACAGATATTAAAAAGGAACTGTGGATCGTTCCCTGCACGCGCACTCATTATTTAGCAAAACTGCAAGCGATGGTCATAATCATTCTCATTAAGTTCATGGATTAAACGTATTTTATATGGATGGAATTTATTCTTCTTCAAAATGGTTTGGATGGTAGTTTGATTGATCCCAGACAAAGATGTCGGCTGCCCCGTGGGATCAAGATTTTTAGAAGTGATAACAAATCGCCATAAAGCAATGCAAAGCAAAAATGGGTACTAAATTTATCCCATTGGCGTACTTAGCTCGAATGAATGACATTTTGACCGTTCGTGATTGTTTGCAGATAAGTTTCACATTTAAAATCTAATTTCTCAATAAGTAATGGGCGGAATTTTAAAATTTAAAGAATATTGTAAAAACTTTTAAAAGACATTCTATTCGACCCCAAATGCTATTTAAACATTTTGGGGTAATTCTTACCCTCGCTTGTTGTTGAAAGTAGTGGATTCAAAAATACCCAAAAATCGACGGGTCTGAGCGTTTCTCCAAAATGTTGACGAGGTTCCTGCAAATTGCTCTGTTTCGTTTTCGGTGGGCCAACCTGTATATTCTTTCATTAACTGATGTGGTGGTTTCTTTCGAATCCATCCAACGGCACTCAGACAATGTGTCTCCCCATGGTAGCAATTACCGATGTTCCATACGTGTCTTTCTCTAGAATATAAGCAGGTCGCCGATCGGTAGTTACGTAAGTTGAAGTTGAAGGATATGGAGGCTTGGTTCCTCCACTCCGGACAATCTACAGTTAGGACTCTTGGCCAACCGTTGATTGTGCATGCTGTATTTAAGGGTACTATGACCGGTTAGTATGTGTTCTGCTAGTCTGGCATCCTTCCTACTCATTAACGTAGGATAAATCAATTGCTATATTATTACCCATGTAACACCTCGGAGGCTAAGGCTTGTGGCACAACTGAAATGGAGATGGGCTGGTTATATAGCAAGGCAGGATAACCACACGCGGGCACATAGGATAATAATTTGGCTCCCAAAAAATACCATACGAAGCATTGGTAGACCCCAAAAAAAATGGCGAGACGATGTCCAGAATGTTGCAGGAAGGAATTGGATCCGGACTGCTAGGGATAGAAAAGCGTGGAAAGATTTGGAAGAGGCCTACATCCAGGAGTAAATAAACACGGGCTGAGAAGAGAAAGAAGAAGAACACTTCGGAGATATAGATTTTAAAATATCTCAGAACTGGTACAATTTAATATGTAAAAGCGTGCTACCAAAATTTACGACCGCTAACTAAAGCATGTGCAAAAATAAAGCATTTGTAACAATAATTGCTACACATCTATATTTATATACAAAATATATTTAAAATAACTAATATTGATGTTCATTTACAATTAATGTTTTAACTTCTACCAACAAGTTTTTTTTTTCGGAATAAAACTTATTTAAGCAGTAGGATGTTCCTAAATGCTACTAAGGACTGCGTCTAATAATGAAAAATCCTTGACAATTGTTAAAGGTTTTTAAAATTTGAAGCTTCGATCTGAAAAACCGGATTAAAATGAATTCTCAAGGAAATAGGTCAAACGAGTACTGAAGTAAAACAATGAGTTTTACAAGAAAATAGACAAAATTTAATAACCAACAAAGATTTTTCTAAGAAAGCATTTTTGTAAAAATTTTGAATTGCCAACGAATGGGCAAGTTCATTCCTGACTTAACACATAAAAATAGGACACAGATTTTTTTATTTAAAACACTGTTAAAATTAACAAACAAAACAATGTTAACTTTAATCTCCTTTAGCTCGAGTACTCCGCAGGAAAGATTTTTCCTAATTTGTGGATCAATTTTATTTTAAGCATTTAAAGCCATTCATTGTGGATAGTTGTGCATACTACATCTGAATTCCGTTTTCACTTTAATTTTAACTGCTAGCGCAGTTGGTTGCCTACCTTTCACCAAACGTATGTTTACTTGTCGATTCTTACTTGTATAAAAAATTTGTCCATCTTCGTAATGAGTATTCGTCTATTTTACGTTCTTCTACATCACTACTCTGATCTATTCCTACTGAAGAATCAAGTGCTTAGTGCTAAAAGCTCTTCTTGCTAAAGATTCAAGTTAAAATGTCGTCATTCGATTTGATTTTATCTTGCAATGTGTAAAAAGTTGTTAAATATATTTTTGCTAGTTCTAACGATAATTTAAATCCACTTGACAGAGATTTAGAGAACACAAAAAACACAATTTATTACCAATACTTTGGATATTACAGTGTGGATTTAAAGCAGAAAAATGGGAATAGAAAAAACTTTGGTGCACTTTTCAAATTAGTTGTAATAAAGCACCATATTTATGAGAAATTAAATGTGACAGGTCATCCCTAAATCATAAGCTTGTCTTAGACTTAAGGTCACTTGGATCACGAACTGCCTTCCACCAACTTCCACGAACATATTTTTACCTAAGTATCATTTTTTGGGTTTTTGGGAACTGCTGACAAATTGTTCTCAACTTAATTCACATCTATGAAAAAAGAATGCCGCCTGTCTAAACTTCAGAAAGCATTTAAATTTCAAATTGTAAGTAAAGGAGTGTTGGTGCCCACACTTATTATAGCAGTGAATGTTGGGTTTAGCAGAAGAAGCATGAAAGTAAGATCAATGCTGCGGAGATGAGTAGTCTGAAAAGAATAGCTGAAGTGGCTCTCTGATGGATTAAGTGAGGAAAAGTGTAATAAGGAAACGCTGTGATGTGAAAGAAGATGTAGTAACAAAGATAGATAAGGAAATGCTTATATGATTTGGACACGAAGTGAGGATAAAACATATTTATAAGGCGAGTGTGAATGGACAAGTCGGTAGAGGTATCTGGATCAGATCGAAATTGTTTTAAAGAAAGACCAGGTCAAGAGTACCAGCAACCGGCGAGCATGTTGAAAACGCTGATGATAGTAGAAAAAGCTTAAGACGTGTGTAAGAATCGGAAATAAGTGATGTTGACTTCATTTTTGTTATTTTAAATAGAACCTAATATTTTTTATTTTATTATCGAATCCTACATGAAATTTTAGATACAATTTGTGCACAATGTCCTATACCAGAAATGAAGTATTTTCGGAATATTTCGATTTTTTTAATATTTTGAAAAAATCATAGTCTTCATTAAATAACGATATCTCCATTAATAACGAAGCTACTGACGTGAAATTGTAACCAATAAACAACAAGCGCTTGCCCGTTAACTCCATATGTCCAACTCATTGATATTTCATACAGGGTGTTTTAAACTTAGCCACCAACATGCACAATTTAAATCGTTTATAAGTTGCTGACTGTAATTTTTTAAGCCAATTCGTTTGGTATCGGTATTCCCTATACATAAATCCAATCACTTTTGAGATATTTCATTATCTTAGTTAAAACATAACACTACTTAATTATTTCAACATTAGTAAAGGGTAGGCCTTGGCTGTCAAATATTTGATAGTTAGAACGTTAATTGTTTATGTTGTTTTGACAGTTTTCTTTACCAGTTTGTATTTCATAGTAAATAATTGCAAATGTAGAATTTACTAATGATGATTTTTTAAATCTTAATATTATTTATGCATTTAAATTTGCTGATTTGTAGAAATGAAGACCTTTTCAGGTCAATAATTTGTAAATTACCAATTCTTGGGATTAAATTTAGAGACAGCTTAACGTTTAGTGGAATGTGTTAAATTAAGCTTAAGCAATTTAGCCTGAGCTTATGACATAAGTATGACCTGTTGAATTGACACTAAAATGTATACATTTTGTTTGAATAGTTTTGCCATTTTAATTTTTTTTTTTAAATCCAACGTCGACATTTCTACTTTGAAATATTATCTAAAAAATTGTAGGCATCAACTTACATAGTATTTTCTTGGTGACATTTTTCTATGGGGCACAAATCGAATTTAATGACTTCGAGGTCTGGCATTAACGAGGCCCTCGAGTCTTCGTTGTCAAAAGATTTGTTCGACCGAGTTGAAACATTAGTGTCTTCGTCTTCGATACTAACACAAATAAAATCAATAAAAGGTTACTTCTTTAAAAAATAATTTGAGTATATCGTATATCCTTTACGGGTTATATCTATTATATATTTAAAAAGAGATTGATTATTAAGATATTCATACTTACAATTTCAATAATTCTTCATTACAAGACACTTCCATCTCGACACTGAGGCGTCAACATTAAACCAAATACCGAAATTTATTTATCTGAAAGATTATAATACAGTACACCTCTTTGAGGCAATCAAATTATGTTTTATCGGAATAATTATCCAGGATATTACAAAAAGTTTGTCGTCTGCACTTGGTACAACCAGTTTGGCCAACGTTTTCTTGGTTGCACAGATTACTAAAGTATTAAATTGAGAGAAAAAAATATATTGACTGAATTTTAGCTTGTTAATATAGTTTTTGAGGAGTCAAAGTTTAGGAAACTTAAAAAAAAACATTCCCACGAAACTACGTTCCATAGTCTGTATTCGATGAAGATATTCTGGTACCTTCCGTATGTGGATGGTCATTCATTCATCTCAAACATCGCCGTTTATAAGAGTCGGCATTCCAGATTTAAATGACTGCATCAGCCACGTCTTTGTGCACCGGCTCCATGGACTAAACAAGGAGGTTGGTTTTTATCCAAAGACTTAGCATGTAGGCCGGCCTTTTTTTTTATGAAAATAGTCGCAAAAAGGGTAGAACTATCATGTGGGCCGCGGACGGCCCGCACTGCGACTATTAGAAGGGAAAGGGATTATAAAAAGGAAATGATTGTGTACACGCTTTTTAAAAAGTTGCAGGTCATAGTTCTCTGGAAAAACTGATTTTGGAAGCTTATTCCATTCCGTAGCAGCCCTGTAAAACAAGGATTCTTGATGAAGATTGGTCCTTGTAGTGTCAATCTTGAGAGTAAATGGGTGAGACTGATCAGCGTGCCAAGTTTTTCGGCCGAATGTGGCCAATGGTGGTACAAGAGTTTTTATTTTTCTGGAGCATCTGCCATGGAAATATCTGTACAGCAATGACTGGTCTGCAACTCTTCTTCTATGTTCTAGAGGGTGAAGGGTATCTGTGAGAGTTGAGCTGTTTATCAAGCGAGTGGCTCTTTTCTGAATGGAATCTAGAAGACGAAGAGAATGCCTTGGTGCTGAACCCCAAATATGCGAGCAATACTCCAGTAGAGGTCGGATTTGAGCCTTGTACGTCGTCAACAGTTGATCAGGAGTAAAAAACTTTCTGGCTTTCCACAGAAAACATAGCCTCTGGCTTGCCGACTTTGCGATGTTAGCAACATGGTCATGCCAAGACATATTATTGGACACCGTGACTCCCAAAATCGAGATGGAGGGACTTGGTTCAAGGGTATTTCCGGACATTGTGATGGGATGATTTGAGGAAGTCACTTTCTTGGAAAACGTGGCACTTTGTGTTTTTTGGGCGTTGAACTGAACAATATTGTTGGTTCCCCACTCGACGATTGCTTTAAGATCTCTAGGTCTGAGTTTATACTCAACGTTTCGCCATCTCTAGTGGATGGCATCTTCTGGAGATATGTCTGCTTTTTAAGGCTGACGGTTTGTGACATTTGTATGTCACGATCGCAGGTTGTATACGTTTTGGTGGGCGGGGCATATTTGGGGGTTGTTCAAAATTGGTCACGTTCCGTAGATTTATACTTTATTTAACTGTGTCATTGCTGACCTATCAAGCTGAATACGTCGTTTTATTTTGCCATCACATCTCCCGGTATTTTTTATTAGGGCTCCAAGATAGACGAAACTGTTGACAACTTCACAGTGTCCAATAGTCCAAATTTTAGGCTAGTTGTTATGTTCTCTATCAATGATCATAATTTTGGTTTTATTAAAATTCATATTTAGGCCGTAAAAAGCACTGACATCTTCAAGTCTCATCAGGAGTTCCAGAATTTCTCTCTGTGAGGCAGCTATCAAGGTTGTATCATCGGCAAACCTTAAGTTAAACAATTTGTGCGATGTGATGGGATGATTTGAGGAATTCACTTTCTTGGAAAACGTGGCACTTTGTGTTTTTTGGGCGTTGAACTGAACAAGATTGTTGGTTCCCCACTCGACAATTGCTTTAAGATCTCTATTGATGGAATCAACCTGTTCCTGCCTAAGTCTATTTGTATCATTCAACGAAAGTGATCGATAGGATGTGAAAGTTGAGACAAGTGTGCTATCGTCTGCGAAACTGTAAATGGGGTTCGTGGTGGTTTTCAAGAGGTCGTTGATGTGTAAAAGAAATAAGGTGGGGGACAGGATGGAACCCTGGGGGACCCAAGCATTAGTTTTAAACGCATCAGAAGAAAAACCTCTTTCCATAGACCTAGCACTGCGACTGGCCCCTTTCCATAGACTTAGTATGAGAACTTGCCCCTCTCCATAGACTTAGCACGGGGGATGGCAGCTCTCAATAGATCTAGCACGGGACTGTTTCCTTTCCATAGACTTAGCATTACGTAGAATTTTCACGAAGGCTGGTCCCTCTTCATAGAGTTTGCATGGAGACTGGACTCTATATAGAAGGTGGGTGGTAGGGAGAATATTTCAACAATCAATAAGGTTAAGAGGATCGGACCTAAAGTATTGGTGTAAAAAGGGTAAGGAATGCAAAAGCTGTAGGATGGAACCAACGAACAAAGGGGGTAGACATTCTGTATAGACTTAGTATGAGAACTTGTCCCTCTCCATAGACTTAGCACGGGGGATGGTAACTCTCAATAGACTTAGCTTAGAGGCTGGCTATTTTCCATAGCCTTAGAACTGGAACTTGCTGCTTTCCATAAAATTTTTACGAGTAAATGAGCCCTTTACATAGAGTTTTACGAAGGCTGGTTCTTTTTTACAAAAGGTAGGTTCTTTAAGTAGAGACCTAAAGAATATACTCTTCGAGGTGTCAAATAAGTAAGGAATGAAAAAGCAGGAGGATGGCTTTAACGAAAAGAGATTTATTTTTAAAATGTTTTTCGTCGGTCAGATGAATGGACCTCTTCTGGATAAAATCCACTAGCTTAAATGATTAACAAAGTGTAGGTAATTAAGGAGTTTTTTATTTTCTTATAAAGGGTTTTAAAGATTTCGTCTGACCACAGAAAAATTGGTGGTCTTTGTTAGCAAATTCATATTCACTGCAAGACTAGCTTTGATATCACGTTAACCAAAACGAGCAAAACAATAAATTTTTACGTTAATTTTATTTAAGTAATCGAAAAAGGAAAATAAAATTTGTCCTTTAATATTATGATTTAATTAATAATTAGTAAATATATTTTGTTATTAATGCACACCAAAGCAAATAAAGAAGCAGTTGGTTAAAAGCAATAACAAATGCGTACCATAAATACAGTATGACTATTAATTTGTAGTAATGAAACTTTCGAACAGGCATTTCTGGCAAATACAACTTTATTTTTCACATAAAAACAAATGACACACAAAAACTCATAGTTAAGAATCTAAAACATTATAGTGAATTTATGATTAAATATTTTTTAAAATTTTGAACTAAAAACTTTTGTCTTTTATCACTAAAAATGTGCTTAAACACAGAAAAATTCTTTCTATATCTGCTGACGTAATGGGGCAATATTTTAATTTAGGCAGTAAACTAATTTGGCAAGTAAAACCTTCTTCAGAAAAGCTGCCTTCGAAAATACAACTTTTCACAAATAAGCCCTCATTTTTTTAAAGGTGCTTTCAAAAATATTTTTTTCACGTTTGAAATTAATTTATTGATTAATTTAAATTCACTTCTAACAACTTCTGCTACTCTGTTTATGTCATGTAGAAGACAAGTAACGTGGACCATATTTGTATGAAACATTTTTAAATTTTGTCCTACTTTTACCATAAATAAGGCTCTCCAGGTCATCCTCTTTTAAAGCACCGATTATAAGATGAACCCATATATCAACCACATGCATCTGTACTTTCATCGACAATGACGTAAAAGTTGTTATCAGTAGTAATATCCCTAGGTCCTAGGGCCTAGGACATTGATAATAGACGAGATAATTTTATGACAATCGAAAGCTCGTTCTTGTTGTTCTTCAGGCTTCAGACGAAACAGATCCACGACCGACGCCGTATTCATTATCAAACAACTAAAAGAAAAATCAATCGAATTTAATGCACCAGCATACGTCTGCTTCATCGATCTGACCAAGGCATTCGACAGAGTTCGCTTCTCCGACATCGTGAATATACTGATAGAAAAAGAAATGCCAGACACCATCGTAAAAGCAGTTCGTAGCCTCAATATGAACAACACGACTAAAGTAAAGGCAGGAGACACTTATACGGAAGAGATACCGACACCAGGAGGCATCAGACAAGGCGACAGCCTTAGCCCATTTCTGTTCAACCTCTTAATGGACAGAATAATAGAGGAAGTATCATCACTAAATATGGGATACAGAATGGGACAGAACAAAAGAATCAGCATGGTATGCTGCGCAGATGATGCCGCTATTTTCTCGGAAACGGAAGACGATCTACAAAGACAACTACATAAATTCTACCAGGTCAGCCAAGCGATGAACATGACCATATCTATAGAAAAAACGAAAAGCATAACTTTTGCTAAAGATCCCGTAAGATGTAAGCTGGTAATTCAGGACAAAATCATAGAGCAAGTCTCACAATTCAAATATCTGGGTATGGATCTGTCGAACTATCACGACCCAGTGAAGGACCTAAGAAGCCAGATCAACAAAGCGACCGCCATATCAGGCTGCTTAAGACAGATAATATGGGCGAACGAATACATGCAAAAAGATAGCAAGGTCAGGATCTATAAGACTTGTAATCATGACATACGGAATAGAAACCAGAGAAGAAACCAACAAAACAAAAAACATGCTTCGAGTAGCCGAAATGAAAACGCTTCTTCAGTCCACCTCCCAGGAACTGATACAGAGGAAACTGCAAAACTAACATATCGAAAGATCTTAAATATGGATAAGAAGAAGAAGAAGAAAGCTCGTTCCTTGGTAACAGCCCGAAGCCGAGGGCAACGAGCAACGAGCTTGAGAAATTTTTCATCAAATTATGAGGCATTTGTCAATGTCCGAGGGATATTCAGCGGAAAATTTTTTGACAAAACATTTTTAACTCAACACAACGAAACATTTATTTATTTATTAAAAGTACAGTTAGTGAAAGTACTATTATTAAAATTTAACTTAACATTAGATTCGTTGCTGTTTCTCTACTATAAAACTGATCCATTACCACGAATATTTATCATCTTGTTGTGGTATTTTTGATCGAGATTTAAGTATGGTTTTAAAGAATTTTGATTGCTATGACCAGTAATTTTTAGCAATTTTCGCCAACAGCAGTTGATCTGTTATATTTTTGTCCTTAACATTCAAGCTACGCTTTTGGAACTGTGACATAAATTTTCTCGTCATTAATTTTATTCTTATGTTAAGAATTATTTTTTACTTTTTAGTTTGGTTAACTCTAAAAGCGTGTTTTTTAGTTTTTTTAAACTATAATTTATTTTTCGCTTTTTAGTTCGATTTTTTACCCACCCTCTTGCCATTCATCCCTCGGCACGGTTCTCACCAGTAGGTATATTGGATTGGGTAAATTATAATATGACGGTGGAACTGCGCGCATACGTAGTTCACGCACTAGTTCTTTCTCTCTTACTCTCATGCAAAGGATCCCTGAAGAAATTTATATATCCTGGAAAAACTAATCAGGATATTTTGATCGAAATATTGCACTGTCGTCGGTCTTTGACAAGTGTGCGAGGTTTAAATTAAATATGATCGCCTACAGTAGTGCAAAATCAAGGCCAAATAGTCAGTTACAAACAAATATAGGTACAGGTAAAAATAATATAAGCGTGTGAAAAAAAGTGTGACAGACTTGAACTTTAATTTCTAAAATTGCTCCAATGGGAAGAGGCATTTAACTCGGAAAAACACTTTATCCAAGAACTTTTTTGAACGGTAGATATTTAAATTTAAAATATAGGATACACGATACTACGTTTACATTAAACGGGAAATTGACAAAATAATATTATTCCCCTAAAAGCAGTTAGGTATAAATATAAATTGGTATAAATAGGTATAAATTGTTTCTAAGTAAAAAAGTTTAACAATAAAGGTATTTCGAATGACTTACTAAGCTAATAATATTTTTTGAAAAATTCCTCAAATTCTGAAACAAACATTGTAATGTAATATTTTGTCGCATTGTTATTCAGGTAAAAATGGGAAAGTCCAGATAAATAATGAGTTCGTTCATATCGTTTCAATGTTATAAAATTCAAAATAAAACAGGGGAATTTTAAAATTTTATACAATTTATTTTTAGAACATACATAAGGAAAGAGAATTACTTATCTACCATAATATTACTTCAACGAATATAACCAACTTTTTCTAAAAACTCTTTTAAATTTTACAAAACGAATCACAATACTATTTGTTGTCGACAAAATGTACTTAAAATGTATAATATGTCGCCACGAGATGGAAACAAGGTACAATTTAGGCCATGAGCGCTTGGGTACCTGCTTTGAATCTCCAGGTGATAAAATAAACAGAGAGCCCCCATTACGTTCTGCAGGTGTTTATCGTATTCCATGCACTTGTGGAAGTGTCTACATTGGAAAAACTAAACGGTCCATTAACACCAGTGTCAAAGAACACAAAGCCAACTGCCGTCTTAGACATACAGAAAAATCTGGCGTCGCGGAGCACACACTCAATAATAATGATCACAGAATTAAATTCGAAGACACCCAAGTTTTATGCACCACATCTGCATATTACCAGAGGCTCTATAGAGAAGCGATTGAAATACATAAACAACAGGATAACTTTAATAGATCTGAGGAAACACTTAAAATCAATAGGACATGGGTAACTGTACTTAAATACCAACGATGCTTCCTTACAAATATAAGAAGAATGAATATCCGGAACGTGACCAATTCCTGAACATCCCTAAAATATGTCCCGCCCACACAAACGTATATAACCTGCGATCGTGACATAGAAATGTCACAAACCGTCGGCTTTAAAAAGCAGAAAACATTAAATCTCCCGAAGATGCCATCCATCCGCTATGTCGAAACGTCGAGAATTAACTCAGACCTACGACGGCCTATAGACTCGAAAAACCATTCACCAATAAACGATGGCCGCGAAAGCCTTTCACAATATGTAAATATACAGGGTGTTAGTAAATAAGTGCGACAAACTTTACGGGGTGATTCTGCATGAAAAAATAATGACAGTTTGCTATATAAACGTATGTTCGCAAATGTTTTGTTATCAAAGATACGGGTTCTGGTTTAATGTTATTGTATTAGATAGTTCTTGAAAATGTATTAAAGAAGAGAAGATGTTTTATTTTTTTGCATAAAAACGGCGCCCTATACGAAAAAAAGGCAGGAGAGATTTTTTGTCGCAAATTTACCGAGTAATGTAAACATGATTTTTAATTTAAAATATCTCAGTGGCGTACCATTTTTTTTTATATTGGGATCATTACCCGTAAGCGCGTCAATGATAAACATAAAATTCTAGATTGCATGTCAAAAAATGCGCAATAACTACCTCTTAAAATCCACCAAATTTTATTTGCATATCTCGACCGGTTTTAGAACAATAAATAAATCGTCAGTTTTTAAGAAAAACTTAAACACCCCTTATCTCTGAAACGAAGTATTCGCGGACTTACGTTTATATAGCAAACTGTCATTATTTTTTCATGCAGAATCACCGCCTAAAGTTTGTCGCACTCATTTACGAACACCCTGTATAATTGATAATGTTACTGTACTGTACACTTTTTGAATTAAATTGAATAAAGTTGAATCTAACCAAAGCCAAATGTCAATGGTTACGTCAAATAACAGTGTCAATTGTTAGATGTTTGAGCACAAGTGTGCCTACGTTTCAGTACTGTAAATTAATAACCAAATTGTAACAATAATAATAATAATAAAAAAGCAAAATTGTTACGTTACATGCGATCCTCATGATAATAAAACGTGTACAATGGGTATGTCGAATATGGATACATTCCTGAATGTAGATATTCTGACATTTAAACAAACACTTATCCTTTATTATTCAGATACTATATAAAAAAAATAAATAAATAAACATTAAACTACAATTATTAAGATACCATACTAATGAGCTGAAGGGTTTGGGTGCCAAAATTATATGGAATGCAAAGTTTGCAACCAAGAAGAAACATTTCTTTGTAAAGTCCTACAAAGTTGCGAAATAATCAAACTGCTTCTAGGATGGGCAACATTGTCTGCTGCATGTCATTTTTTTAAATATGTATATACCGATTTGGATAAGAGAAAGCACGTGGCAGGACTTTTTTTTTATTTGTCCCGTGCTTTTGATGTCTTGATTTTAATTTTATTAAAAATAAATTTTACAATCTAGGTTTCAGAGGAATCTTCTTGGAATGGATTGTGGATTATTTGAGCAATAGAAAATTTCTAGTTAAATTTTAGAATTCTACTTCGAAATATTACAATATTGATAAAGGAGTCACTCAGGGATCTGTTTTGGGACCGCTAATATTCATTCTATTTATTGATGATCTTCCTGATCACATTAAGCCGCTTATTTTGACTATCTATGCAGATGACACTGCATTAGCGATATCGGCATCCTGTCACGAGGAACTGGTGTCATCATTGGAGGTTGTTTTTGGATCATTTGTAGATTGGTCGAGAGCAAATGGTTTGATGGTAAATGTTGATAGGACTCAATTTGTAAATTTTAATTCCCAATATGTCCTCAAAAACGTATTTCCATTATCATTCAAATTTGACGATTTACTTATTACATCAGTTCCATCAACAATATTTCTAGGTTTATATGTAGATGACAGATTGAGATGGACTGATCAGATTAATGCCGTTAACACAAAGCTTAATAAATCTTTTTATGCCATTTCTAGAATAAATGATACCATGCCAACAACAGCACTTATCAATATTTATTACGGTCTTGTTTACAGTCATCTTAGTTACAACATCTTACTGTGGGGAAATTCTATTAACAGCAACAAAATTTTTGTAACTCAAAAAAAAATAATTCGGAAAATATTTGGGCTACAATTTAAGGAAACTTGTAAGCCCACATTTATAAAACACAAGATCATGTCATTCTATAGTATTTATATTTACGAGGGCAGTTTGATAAGTCAGTGACTTTTTGAATTTCCCGCGCAGTTACTCCAAATGCAACAGTGCTGCCGTCAACTATAATCTATTAGTGGGCAACTTTCTAATTTTGAGCAAGCTACGTCGTGCAGTTGGTGTTTGAAAGCCGTTCAAAGCAGACAACCTCGTGAATTTTTACGAAAATGGAAAAAAGTGAATTTCGTGTGCTGATTAAGCATTACTTTTTACGTAAAAAATCCATCACTGAAACTAAGGAAAGACTTGATAAATACTACGGGGACTCGGCACTATCAATTTCAATGGTTAAGAAGTGGTTTACAGAGTTCCGTTGTGGTCGTACCAGCACTAGTGACGCCGAACGTCCAGGTCGCCCAAAAGAAGTGAACACGCCGGAAATCGTCGATAAAATCCATGAAGTGATATTGGATGGTACATCATATTTTACACGAATATTTGGACATGAAAAAACTCTCTGCGAGATGGGTGCCGCGATTGCTCACACTCGACCATAAGCGCAATCGTGTGACCACTTCAAAAGAGTGTTTAGCGATGTTCAGCCGTAATCCGGACGAATTTTTGCGCCGTTTTGTTACTGTGGATGAACACGCCAGACACCAAGGAACAATCAAAACAGTGGGTTGCTCGGGGTGAACGTGGACCAAAGAAGGCGAATCAGAGTCGTCTGTCAGCCAACAAGGTCATGGCCACAGTTTTTTGGGATGTACGCGGTGTCATTCACATCGATTACCTCAAGAAAGGTAAAACGATCGCCGGCGAATATTATTCAAAGCTTTTGAACAGATTCGACGTTGATTTGAAGCAAAAACGGCCGCATTTGGCTAAGAAGAAGAAAGTGCTGTTCCATCAAGACAATGCACGTGTGCACACTTGTCTAGTCACGATGGCCAAAATCCACGAATTGGGCTGGGCGGTAAGAGATTTGAGTCGAATGAAGAAGTCATTACCAAAACAAACGCGTATTTTGAGAGCTTTGAAAAAACCTATTATTTGGAGGGAATAAAAAAATTAGAAAAACGCTGGACTAAATGTATCGAGCTAAAAGGTGATTATGTAAAAACATAAAATGTTCATTTGCGGAAAAAAATTTGTTTTATTCAAAAAGTCACTGACTTATCAAACCGCCCTCGTATTATACTCTTCTATTTGTAAAAGAAAATTTCACTAATTTTGAAACTAAATCGTATGGACATGATTACTATACAAGACATTCAAACACCCTTCGAATACCCCACTGTAAAACTTCTAAATTAGAGAATAGTTTTGAATTTATGGGAATGAAGCTGTACAATAAATAACCTAATGAATTTAAAGACATTGTCTCTTTCAACAAATACAAAAAGGAAATTAAGAATTTGTTATTGACTAAATGCTACTATTCAGTCAAAGAATTCCTTGAAGATTCTCTGTGAAACATTTTTATTGGTGGATCTATCTACTTTATTGTATACACTATTTCAACCAATTTAATAATGTCACCTATCACTTTTGACTTATCCTATACATTTGTATGAATGTCTTAAGGGATTAATAAATATTATTATTATTATTATATTAAAATTCCATATACACATATACGCATCAAATTTCAGTTTTTGTTGACGAATTAATTTCGTTTGTAGTAGTTAAATGTAATAATATAATAATTTTTTTAAGTAAAACTAAAAAAGAAGCCAATCAATTTTTAATTATCAATTACTAAACACGATATAAATATGCCAGGGTCGGCTTCAGCAACCTGACAAGTTAAAATAGCAAAATTCTCGTTACATTCTCAAGAAAGAAACAATTGAAATATCGCAGAGGCATTAAACATTTGCTGTAAAATATTCCAATGTTTTTTGTGGTGGGCAAAAAGATACTAAACCTACCACAGTTATATTTAAACGACAAAAAATGATAAATAAAACGAATAGTGCTTAAGTTTTTAAAAAAAATGTAAAGGTTACAATTCTGATTACAAAAAAGGTGATAACTATGATAAGTTTGGCACAAATATGTAAAACACATTGCTTATTTTAATTTTAGTCTCAAAAAATAAAAAAAGTACTACCCAGTTTTCTTGATTTTGTTTATTCAAACAATAATTCTAGAAAATATTTAGTTTATAGATATTTTGCATAGGATAAGAAGTTGTTTGCATATAATCGCCTGTCATTTTCGATAGCTACGGTTAATATAGTTTAAGTGATTTGATCTATCATGATTTAAATTAGCAAAACTGTATATTGGATCTACTGCGGAGTAAAATCATAGACCTACAAAGACTGGGCTACAGAAAACAGTCCACCCAAATATTTAGCAGTATTCATTAAAATTTAATAAAATGCTGATACAGATATCTGTCATTTGTCAACCACCATCCTTCCAGCTTCATGAAGACAAGCAACTTTATTACTCATATGTATTAGAGTTAGTTATAAAATTTCGTCAAACAGGGTCAGTAGCTAATAAAATAAAGAAATATGAAAATATTGTTAGGACTGAAGCGGCAAAAGCAGCAATTTTAGGTTACATTAATTTAGATCCTACAAGTACAAGAAAATTGGTCAAAACTTCTAATTTTTCTGGCACTATGGTTCGTAGGGTTTTGAAACTTTATAAATTTCATCCCTACAAGATACATTTGGTACAGGAACCCAGACAGGCGACTACAGTTTTGTGAGATTATGACTAACAAAATAAATACTAATGCAAACTTTGGATGTACAAAAGTAACTTTTTAACAATAATAAACTGCACAATTTTGCATATAAATTTGCTTCTGTTATTATGTTTCTCCTCCCCGTTCTATTAATTTCTACTTCTACTCTGTATATTTTTCGTATCTTCTGTACCACATATTTTGTATTAAATTGTATGACGCGCAGTCTACGTTAACAATAAATTTCTATAGGTAAAATACATCATGATCTACTCAAAATCTTGTAGGAACAGATTTACTTCCAGAATTACAAAATTAAGTTGTGTAATGGGCAGTCTAGACATACAAATCAGCTGAACAAGTTTGTAATGAAACAAGCTCAGCATAATAACATGCTTTCACACTCGGCAGACTTATTGAACTAAAAGAAAATTGTGCTTTTAAAACGTTTATCTAGCTCACTTAAAATTTTACCACCAATTTCAATAAAAAATAGTACTATTTTTGATGGCATAGCGTTGAAAGTCACCCGATGGTGTAACATTGTTAAAATGAATATTTTAAAGTGATAAGATTCAAGGTAAATATTACCATATGAGTTATGTATACCTAACTGTTAGAGTTTTAATATAAAACATGACCACAAATAATCTTTACCAAACGGAAATACGTATCAATAAGTGTTACCTACAAATGTATTTAGCATAAATGATAATCGCCACCAAACCCTTTAGTTCTCTAGTGTATTGTAACATCAATTAGTATTCGAAAATGTGCCAATCAATACCGAAAATTTAAACGAATACTTACATTTTATCTTCTTCGAAAAAATAATCGAATTCTAAATCTAGCATTTTACATACGAGTTATTAAATCATTCACTAGCTAAAACAATTCTTGATTAAAAATAAACGAACAGGCAAAAGTGATAAGAAGGGCTTTTATATCGCTGGCGGTTAATGACACAAACGTCATGCGCCGAGACGCGAGCGTCCATTATCGATCTTTTGTTTAAACTGAACATAGGCGACATCTCTCGACGAGGTTTTTTAACTTTTGAACGTTAGTTGAATGAAATCTATCGCAATTAATAAAACTTGTAGATATCTTTATCTCACATTCACCAACGAATTTCAATACTGTAGAGTCTATAGGAAAAAATCACGGAGTGGGCGACACGTAGAAAGAATGGATAAAGGAATATTGACGAAACAAATTTATAAGGCGAGTGTGAATGGACAAGTCGGTAGAGGTCGACCTCGAAGAACATATCTCTATCAGATCAACATTGTTTTGAAAAAAGGCCAGGTCAAGAGTACCAACAACCGACGAGCACGTATGAGAGCACTGATGAAAGTAAAGGAAGCAAAAGATGTGTGTAAGAACCTTAGCAAGTGGAAGGAAGGGATCTCTGCCTACCCCAATGGGAAAAAGGCGTGACTATATGTATGTATGTACATTTTCTTCAAATCATAAGGCAGCTTAGAAATGGAAGATGATCTTAAAGATAGGAAAACCAATCTCAAAGTTTATGTTTGTTTGCAGCAAGTACTTTGCGAAAGATAATTTTTTCAGTGGTAAGTTTGATATTGTTCAATGATCCATCATTTTATTTGTGATTATTCATAGTAACTTTAACAACACAGAAAAAGCGTTTGAAAGATGGATCTGTTCCTATCTAGAACCTTCCAGTGTTAAAGTATCAACATTCCATAATTAAAAAAGATAGAAGTGACCGAAGTTAATATGATTATAATATACAATCCTTTTAATTGGTTGACTCCTGGCTATATGCCTACAACAAGCATTGAATTACATTTCGGGTGACTGGCGCTCTTCGTGCAGTCCTTTAGGTGTGCTTGGTAAGAGTTGAAATTGTTGATTTGTCTCTTTGAAGGGCAAACATGAGTTTGTCAAAACCTACCCTGTGCTGATGAGGGGCAACACCTCAAAACTGGTCCATAGGTGGTCACTTCGAATGGATAAATACTTTTCTAATAGTATTTTTTAATATTCTTTATCAATCAAAGGGACGTTTGATATTACCAACACAGTAGCTATTTAAAAATATGTCATGCTCCTGCAAAGCAGGAAATAGTAGTGAATGCAAAAGTGTAATCATACTCTCATATGTTCTGAAACTCGACCAAGTTTACAGAATAATATAGAAAGAACACTAGAAGAAAAGAAAATTTGCTCCACTATCTTCTTAAATATATCTCAAGCATTCGATAAGGCGAAAGTTGCAATGAAAGTGAAATTACTACGACAGAAATTGTGGAAGCGTTAAACAGTATGAAATTGGGTAAAGCTGCTGGGTACGACAGGATAACAGTTGAAATGCTGAAGGCTGGACAAAACGTGGTAGCTAGTCTACTGTACCGTCTTTTTAACCTTTGTTGAAGAAGTGGTAGCGTACCAGACGACTGGTGCAAGGCCGTTATTGTGCCCATAGCCTCCAGGTCTTTTGTTATGTTATCTCGCCACCGAAGTCGAGGTCGTCCTAGCGGTCTCTTTCCAGTTGGTGCCTCCTCCCATACAAGCCTCGACAATCTGTCGTCTGGAAGTTTTCTCACGTGGCCGGCCCATTGGAGTCTTCTGGATTTTATTTCCTTTATTATATTAGTGACTCCGAAAAGCTCTTCCAGTTCTTTGTTGGTTCTCCTTCTCCATAATTCGGTCTCGCCATCACGTGTCGGCCCGTATATTTTTCGGAGGACTTTTTTCTCCCATAAGCGCAGTCAATCTTCGTTTGCAACAGTCATCGTCCATGTCTCGCAGCGTTACATAACTATTGATCTTATCACCGTTACATATAGGTTGATCTTGGTTAGCCTGGTGAGTTTTTTAGATCTTATAAGGTCTTGAAGGACGTAGAGACATCTGCTTGCCGCTTGTATTCTGTTGTTTATTTCCTGGGATCCGATGTTGTCTTCAGTGAGGGTTGTTCCGAGATACTTAAATTCTTTAACTCTTTCTTAACAATGATGCATAAACATAGATTCTGGCATGAATTCCAACTTCCCTTAACCAATTTATAACAGAATTAATGCCAATTCCGACATTACAACTCTAAAGAGTTGCCGTGCTTTATGATGTTTCTGCAGTGCCTTGGACGTCCTGGAACTGGCCTTTTATTGTAACCCCCCGTTCTCTGTACCTTCTTAACGTTCTAGATGTTCTAGATAAACTCGATTGGTTAATAACAATAACTGGCTATATACTTACTGCTGAGATTTTCCATCTTCACTTAATATTACAATTTTGGCGGCTTGTTCTGGCGTCTGATTACTCATTTTTTTCGAAATGCACTTTTTTAATGACACTTTTAAAAAAATATTCACGCCAACTGACTTTTTTACAGAAATAACAGAATTTATCGCATTTTTCTTTTATGTGTTTTTTTGTTTTTGTTCGAGAAAAAGCTTAGAATTATGGATATTTTTTGTGCTTAGTGTACTTATAAATCTGCGACAATGTTTTTTTTATACCGAGAGAAAATCCTGCCCAGAGATACCAATAAGACAAAACCATCGTAACCAGTTTATCAGTAACCACCAGGGGCGTTACTATCGTTCCATTCACATATTTTTTAAAATACTTTATTATGGAAAAAAATTTGTTATAACACTTATTTTAATTTTTTGCTCTTTTGTTGTTAACTTTTAAAAAAATTTCAATATCAAATCTGAATCGCAAGTACTACACAGAAAACCTTCTGCAAGCAATTTTTTGGACGTTTTTTTATATTTTTAATAATTTTTCATCAAAAAGCGACGCCTACGTTTATGAAATTATTTTGGATTATAATACGGTGTTTTTTGGTGAGCCTTCCACGAACGTGATCTTTTAATAAATGTGAACATCAGTTAAAACAGCTGAAGGCCATAAGAAGTGCCTGTTGAAGATCTTTTTGATATGCTCGGACAAGTAACTGTAAAAAAGAACTGTATCTGTACGTTAGTTCAATAGAGCAAACTTATTTGTCAGGCGCAGGATCATGTAAATGGTTCTTCCTTTGTAACCCTGTGTAAGAAACTTCTAACTATTTATATTTACACAAAAGTTGTTTGACACTCCTTTGTAGGTAATTGAATATGACATTGAAAACATTTGGACAAAGTTGCTGATTCCACGTTGGATGTTTGTAAAAATCAAAATATAATGATTTGTTTATGGAAGAGCGTTTATGATTGAGGTAAAAATTTCATTTGGAAGCAACCGACTAGATTGTATAAAAGCGCTGATAAAAGTAGAAGAAGCGAAAGACATGATTAAGAACCGTAGCAAGTGGAAAAAAAGTGGTCTCTGCCTTCCCCTATTAATAAACACTCTATGGGAAATTATAAGTGTTTAAAGCAGCATTACAGTAAATACTCTCATAAGTAAACATGAATGTATTTAGGAAATTTGGACTGTTATTGATTTTTCTTGGGGTTAGGTATTTTGTGAAGATGATAGGTAAGAAAATGCTCATGAGAGATCTTTTTTTAATTTGTGAAACAAATTTTAAATGAAATCTCTAAATATTAATGAACACTCTTAATGTATGTCATGAGTGTTTGAAGCTTCACAATATTAAAGTGCATCACGGTAGATCCTCTTTTGTGTAAGAACTATGTATTCATACAAAAGTTGTTTAAGTATCATTGAGGAAAATTGAACGTAACTGTATTGTTACGGATGGCGGCCAACGGGGTTCGTCCCTGTCCGATTAATTACCTTGAAGCGACGGCAAGTCGATCACAAAAAAAATATGTATATTCATGTTGGGTAATAACAAACGCCCGATATTTTAGCGAATGATTTATAGCTGCGGGCGGCAAGAATTGTCGCGATAATTCCTCGTTCTTTCAGTTTAGACGTCCCATTGCTAGAATAATTGTACGATTATAAGAAGATAGCGACCGCGGAAGTTTTTAGTTTTGAAGAAAAAAAAATTGTATAACGTTTGTGAATATTTAAGTGATTTATCAAGTAAAAATTTTTAGTATAGAAACATTAGAATATATTTTTTAGATTCTGTACTGAGTGTTTAAAATCATCAAACCCAAAATTAAATAACTTAAGAGTATTTTGGAAGCATTAATTTGACTGCATGGATTGAAAATGAATGATTTGATCGTCAAATGTCTTCTTTACGCCTATGATCAAGTCATATTAGCGTCATCTGAAGAGGAGTTGCAGGCGATGGTTAATGTTATGGATGATGCCCTGAAAATCAAAGGGATGAAAATAAATATAAGCAAAACAAAAGTTATGATTTTTAAAAGAGAAGAAAGCATGACACACTGTGAAGTTCTGATTAAGGGAGAAAGAGTGGAACAAGTAAATGAATTTGTGTACTTGGGTTTAAAGTTTACGAGAGATGAAAAGTATGACAGTGACTTTAAGTGAAGGGTGTTGGCAGGAAAACAAATGAATAGGACACTGCATAGCTTTATGAACAGCCAGAAAGTGTCAAAAAAGGCCGTACTGTTACTGATTTTCCTCTGGGTTATTTACTAAAGATCAAAGGATCATTAAAAAGCGTCTTTTATCTGGGGATAAAATTCCAAATGGAATCTCTGGATATTAATGAACACTCTTAATGTATGTCATCGGTGTTTGAAGGAGTTGTTTTATATTCCTTTAGGAGTAACTAATAATTTGTACTTGGTTTCTAGTTCCCCTTTGGGTTACTTTTTAAAGATCATAGGATATGGAGTTTTTCATTGAACAGCGTTTTTATTTATTTTCTTAATTTATTATTTATAATGAGTTAATATCAATATTGTGAGTATTACTGAAGTAAAAGGAAAATGATGAAATATTTTTTGTAAGAGCTGGGTCGAATAACTCGGTTCTGCTCGAGATAAATAAATTTTCGTCTTTGAATTGTATTTGATGAATTATAATTTTTTTTTGACCTTCGATGATTTTAAAATGGATACTCAATAAATCAATAATGTCTCGATGCTGAATTTTTCATTTTTTACCTCATTTACCTAGTTGAAATATTAATAACCCGCCAATGGAATTTTAATGAGACTCCAGAGAGGTCAAGAAATCAAGACAAGTCAGAAGTCGGGTATTTATTTATATATTTACCATAATTTTTTATTTTAGATATTCGAATGGTTAACAAATAACAATGGCTTTGCAAAAATTGCTGTTTCTTTTAATACCGATTAACATAGTTAGTGGACAATACGAGATTCCTAAATTAAAATTAGAAGCTTTTTTACCTTTTGGATTTAGTGCTTCTCTACCGAGTAAGTAATTAAAATAAATATATTAATAATCATGTATTTATAGACATTCAGTAGTTGGAACTTTTTAAAGCAAGTAAGTTATTAGTCAACAATCAAACATCGACATGTTTCTGGATATTTTCATATTACTGTTTATTTAGCTAAGAATAAGTTTATGCACTTGTATATTGTTGTACACAGTAGAAATAAATCGAAGGTTTTCAAAAACAATATTTCACTGGTAAAATTTGTCGGCAAGTCACTTTTTATTCTTTGTATTTTATGCATTTTTTATGTAACAAGCTAAAAACAAACATTTGGTAATAATTGGTTTTAGACCCAATGTCGAATTAAAGATTACCAGAAGTCTTTTCACACGAGTTTATACAGCAAATAAAATAAAATACGGAACAAAATAAAAAAGATAAACATGCCCAAAACTATGAAAGCGTTTTTATACAAGAAATAAGATAAAATAAGAAATAAGAATAAGAACAAAAGATGGCCAACTTTTATTTCTTTTTCTTATTTTATTTTTTGTTTAAAAGCGTGACCCAAATCTTTTCTGTTCTAAATGTTCCGAGTTTACAATCAACCTAACCTAACCTAATAATATTATTTTTGGAGGTATTTTTAATTTTCCTTCTATGTATATTTATTATATAAATATATATATATATATATATATATATATATATATATATATATATATATATATATATTTATTACTTAAAAGCTTTCATCTGTATTGAGAAGCTTCAGCTACAGAAAAAGTGATTTAAACAACGTTAAACTCTCTGATTTTTTAGCTTTTTCTTTCAGTCGGCTGTTCTTGTATTTTCCAATTAGTTTTTGCATATAACTGAGGAAAGGTCGATACCTTCCTATCCATTATAATATTTTTTAATAGGAAATGGATGGTAGATATATAGTTAAATAATTTTAGATGCATTGCATTGCTCTCAGTCATATCCAAAGTTATGGAAAAAGCGATTACCACAGAACTTATCAAATATCTGGAGATAATCCAAGACAGACAATATGGATTTCGACAACTTCGGTCTACTGAAGATTTGCTGGCTTATGTCACTCAGCTCTGGACAAACACTATTGAAAAGATTGGTGAATCTCGTGCAATAGCCTTGGATATATCTAAAGCCTTTGACCGCGTTTGGCACCAGGCATTGTTAAGTAAATTATCTGCCTACGGTCTCCCAACCAAACTGCGCCAATGGCTTTTGAGCTTCATGCAAGATCGCTCCTTACATGTGGCAGTTGACGGTATTTATTCTGATGCGTTTAAAACTAATGCCGGGGTTCCCCAGGTTTCCATCCTGTCCCCCACCTTATTTCTTTTACACATCAACGACCTCTTGAAAACCACCACGAACCCCATTTACAGTTTCGCAGACGATAGCACACTTGTCTCAACTTTCACATCCTATCGATCACTTTCGGTGAATGATACAAATAGACTCAGGCAGGAACAGGTTGATTCCATCAATGAGATCTTGAAGCAATCGTCGAGTGGGGAACCAACAATCTTGTTCAGTTCAACGCCCAAAAAACACAAAGTGCCACGTTTTCCAAGAAAGTGAATTCCTCAAATCATCCCATCACAATGTCCGGAAATACCCTTGAACCAAGTCCCTCCATCTCGATTTTGGGAGTCACGGTGTCCAATAATATGTCTTGGCATGACCATGTTGCTAACATTGCAAAGCCGCCAAGCCAGAGGCTAGGTTTTCTGTGGAAAGCCAGAAAGTTTTTTACTCCTGATCAACTGTTGACGACGTACAAGGCTCAAATCCGACCTCTACTGGAGTATTGCTCGCACATTTGGGGTTCAGCAACAAGGCATTCTCTTCGTCTTCTAGATTCCATTTAGAAAAGAGCCATTCGCTTGATAAACAGCTCAACTCTCACAGATAACCTTCACCCTCTAGAACATAGAAGAAGAGTTGCAGACCAGTCATTGCTCTACAGATATTTCCATGGCAGATGCTCCAGAGAAATAAAAACTCTTGTACCACCATTGGCCACATTTGGCCGAAGAACTCGGCACGCTGATCAGTCTCACACATTTACTCTCAAGCTTGACACTACAAGGACCAATCTTCATCAAGAATCCTTCTTTTACAGGGCTGCTACGGAATGGAATAAGCTTCCAAAATCAGTTTTTCCAGAGAACTATGACCTGCAACTTTTTAAAAAGCGTGTCCACAATCATTTCCTTTCTATAATCCCTTCCCCTTCTAATAGTAGCAGTGCGGGCCGTCCGCGGCCCACACGCTAGGTCTACCCTTTTTGCGACTATTTTCATAAAAAAAAAAAGTTAGTTAATAGACTGGTCCCCGAACTGACATAGTCTATTCCTCGAGTTGAATCAGTCTGTAGATTACAAAACTAAGCCCAGAGGTAGATGATACAATTCTTTTTTCACGCTTTTAACAACTTCAGTAATGGTTTTTGTAATAGTTCAACATACGTAACAATTTGGCAGTCATATTTTAAACTTGTTTGACCTAACACCAGTAATGTCTATCGATATGAATCTTATTAAACTTGCGTGTTTTTTTTTGTATTGAACGAGTGTCGGGAGTGTTCGAATTAAATTTTGTTTTGTTTTAGCCTCGTCTGCGACACAATATTTTGCATTCCACGGAAAAGTAAATAAAGAAATAAGAGAAACTGAACATGGTGATTTTTCTGGCGAATCTAGAACCCAAACGGACGGCTTTTTCGTTTACCATAACCCAGATTTAAAGTTAAATATAGGCGATAAAGTAAACTATTGGGTTTTTGTGCAGCATGATATATTCGGTTATAGAAAAGACAATCAAACGTGGACAGTGACAGGTAACACCGCTCTTAATAACTTATTATTTACTCTCCACAACAAATTTATTTATTTTTTTGTTTATTTTATTTAAATTAATAAAGAAATGGCTTACAATATAAAACTAAGATTTATATTTATTTTCAATCTCCTAATTTCAAGTATAAAATCAAAGAAAAAAAAATACAGATCAACTATATGAAGGTGGCATGTAATATCAGTCACTTTCACAACATTAATGAGAGTGCTGGCACTGTTTGTCCCTGACAAGTTTTTGAATATTAGGTTGTAACTGTGACTACAGAGGACATAAAAGCGGAAACGAAGAGAGAAAATAGCAGGAGAAATGGGAAAGACTCCAAAATAAAGCTGAGTGGACCAAAAACCTGATACCGGATGTACGGATATGGCTAAAAAAAAAACATGGAGAGGTAAGCTACCACATTACGTAGGTTCTGGGTGGACACGGCTGTTTTGTTGTATACTTGAAATGTTTCAACCTGCAGGAGTCAGAAGAGTATACCTACTGCGGAGAGACAGATACAGTGGAACAAACAACAGTAAATGTAGAATTGTAAATGCCAGAACAGCCCTTCCTTGATGTAATGCTCCTGCGATGCATAGGGATACAGGGAGTATTTCAGGGGAACCACTCGATTCAGTTAGCCACTGAAAGGCGCTGGCGACTCTCCTAAAAAAAAAGTATGCTAATGCTGAAAATCCAGATTAACAAGGATATGTTGCTAATATCGCAAAGTCGGCAAGCCAGAGGCTAGGTTTTCTGTGGAAAGCCAGAAAGTTTTTTACTCCTGATCAACTGTTGACGACGTACAAGGCTCAAATCCGACCTCTACTGGAGTATTTCTCGCACATTTGGGGTTCAGCACCAAGGCATTCTCTTCGTCTTCTAGATTCCATTCAGAAAAGAGCCATTCGCTTGATAAACAGCTCAACTCTCACAGATACCCTTCACCGTCTAGAACATAGAAGAAGAGTTGCAGAGCAGTCATTGCTCTACAGATATTACCATGGCAGATGCTCCAGAGAAATAAAAACTCTTGTACCACCATTGGCCACATTCGGCCGAAGAACTCGGCACGCTGATCAGTCTCACACATTTACTCTCAAGGTTGACACTACAAGGACCAATCTTCATCAAGAATCCTTTTTTACAGGGCTGCTACGGAATGGTATAAGCTTCCAAAATCAGTTTTTCCAGAGAACTATGACTTGCAACTTTTTAAAAAGCGTGTCCACAATCATTTCCTTTCTATAATCCCTTCATCATCATCATCATCATCAATGGCTTCACAACCCTGGGTGGGTTTTTGCCGACTCAACCACACGTCTCCATCTTTTTCCATCTAGCATCCGATCGGGTCCATCTTCGATATTCATGGCTTTTAGGTCCTTTGCAATATTATCTCTCCACCTGAGGCGGGGTCGACCTAATGGGCGTTTTCCCCCCGGGACCTCCTCCCACATCAGTTTTACTATTCTATCATCCGGCATTCTTTTAACGTGTCCTGCCCACTGTAGTCTCCTGGCCTTTATGTCGTTTATTATGTTGGTATCAGTGTAGAGTTCTTTGAGTTCTTGGTTGGTTTTTATTCTATATTGTCCTGTATTTTCGTCTCTATTTGGGCCGAATATTTTTCTTAGCAATTTCCTTTCAAAGACCTTAAGTCGTTCTTCGTTTGCAACCGTTAGAGTCCAGGTCTCACATCCATACATTACGACAGGCCTTATAATTGTTTTGTATATGTTCAGCTTAGTTTTCCTGGTAAGTATTCTAGATTTAATTAGGTCTTGAAGAGCAAAAAGGCATCTGTTTGCAGCCTGTATCCTGTTATTTATCTCTTTTGTGATGTCGTTGTTTTCGCTAATACTTGTCCGCTCAAAGTTGTAGTCTTCGATAGAAAAGTTTTGTCCTACTCTATCTCGGTTCCGATTTTTTCTGCTGAGGTACATATACTTGTCTTCGTTTATCTTGAGGCCTATCTTCTCTGCTTCCTTTTCAAACTTTATGAAGGTGTCTTTGAGGTCAATCCTGCTATTGCCAATCACATCAACATCGTCTGCGAAAGCCAGGAGCAGGTTGGGTCCTCCTTTGTGAAAGATGGCAGCTGGCTTCTCAATCCCTTCTATAATCCCTTCCCCTTCTAATAGTCGCAGTGCGGGCCGTCCGCGGCCCACACGATAGGTCTACCCTTTTGCGACTATTTTCATAAAAAAAAAAATATGTGGATGAAAACTGCACTAACAACCTCAAAGCTTTCAAAGCAACTTCAGGGTAAACAGCCCCAATAAGCCTAGCAGAGTCATTTGCTAATTTTATGCAGTAATTTATTACTAATTCATTACCACATTGGCGAATTTATTACACTCCATTAAAACGAAAAAACCAATGGCTGTGCTAGCTTTATATAAACCTAGCAGAGTCATAGGTCATAATTTGGTACTCTTTTATTACCAATTTATTACCAAACTGGCAAATTGATTACACTTTATTTAAACGAAAAAAAAAAACAACGTCTTAGACATGATAGTTTCTTTCTGCCTACACTACTTTTCCGCTCTAATTTACCTTTAAATATGAGCTATGGGATATAATAGTTGGGATTGGATAATAAGTGCCCCAGGTATACTGTCTTCCTCCGCTTGAAGCTCTCTCTGTTCACTCTGCGTAAGACCTATTCATTCCGCACTCTTGCTGCCCATGGTATTTTTAGTATGCGTCGATAGACCCATATCGGGAAAGCTTTCAATTTGTTCGTGCTCGTTATTTTTAAGGTCCATACGTAACATTTTGCTAACCTTAACCTTAGGTTTATGTCGAGATGTGCATCGCAAAGAAGGCTTTGTATTTTTATAAAGTTGCTTTTGGCTTGTGCAATTCTGGAATTTATTTCTTTTTTTATCCAGCATCCCAAGTATTTGTAATGGTTAACTTGTAATATGTTATTATTTATAATGAAGTGTATAGGTACATTCTCTCTTCTCTTTATTACCATTATTTTTGTTTTCTTCTCGTTGATCCGCATTCCAAATTCCGAACATGTCTCATTTAGCTGATCTAGAATAGTTTGTAAGCCGATATCCGTATTTGCCATTAATACGGTGTCTTCGGCGTACCTAATAGTGTTTATCCGAACGCCAATTACTTACTCCTTTCCCAATATTTATGCTGTTAGAAGTTTCACTCGGTCGAAGGCCTTCTCAAAGTCGACAAAACAGAGAAAGATGTTTTTCTGTTGGTCGTAACATTTCTGGCATAACACATAACAGATGTAGCTTCAGGTTCAGAAAGTTGTGTTTCAATCATCATCAGCTCCTCGACGTCCACTGCTGGACATAAGCCTCCTCAAGTGTTTTCCATTCTTCTCTATTTAGCGCGGTTCCTATCTAATTTATGATTATTCGCTTTATATCATCCGTCCATCGGGTTGGTGGTCTCCCTACGCTTCTTTTGTCAGCTCGAGGTCTCCATTCTAGTAATTTTTTCGATCATCTCCCGTCCTTTGTTCTAGCCACATGTCCATCCCATCGCCATTTCAGCCTTGTAATTATGTCTTGGACTCCCGTTCTGCGTCTCAAATCCTCGTTTCGTACTCTGTCCCTCAGGCTCACACCTATCATTGCTCTCTCCAATTTTCTTTGTGCTACCTGTAATTTTGTTATGGTTGCCTTTGTCAGTGTGAGAGTTTCTGCTCCATATGTGATCACCGGTAATATGCATGTGTTAAAAGTTTTACCTTTTAGACTGATAGGCATATCACTTTTAAGGACGTTTCTTAGCCTTCCAAAAGCATCCCATCCCAGAGACATTCTCCTTTGAAGCTCGTTCGTCTGCTTATTCCTGCCGATACTGATTTCATGACCTAGATACACATACTTTTCTGCTGTTTCTATGTTTGTTTCGTTCATTTCTATGTTGTCAGAGAATCTGAGATTACTGAGATATTCTCCATCGACATGAATTCCCTTGTCCTCCAGTCAAGAGATTTAAAAGTATATTCCAATATAGCATTTCGGCGACATGGTGTCGCCTTGTCTTACTCCGCGTTTTATATTTATTGTAGTTGCTATCTTATAGATGTATAGTTTGGTGTATCTGTAGTCTACCCGGCATTGTTTTAGAGCTTCAAGTGTTGAGTCCAGTTCTACAGTGTCGAAAGCTTTTTCGAAGTCGACAAATATCAATGCCAGAGGTCTGTTATATTCGATTTCGGTTTCAATAAAGTCTGATAAATGTGCCAAGTAATAGTTAAATTTTTCTTCTGATAACATGTTATACAGATATGTTTTATTTAAAGTCTTTTTTTAATTTTTTAAAATTCTTCTACGCCCCCCAGGTTGAGAATACTGGTGCAGAAAATGTAGCACAGAACAAATAAAAAATAATAACGTTTTATATTTTACAGAATTATTATCAAAGTTCACGTCCAACTGCCAACCAAGTGAAACCATAATCAGTGATCGTTTAAAAGTTTGCAATGATACTGTTGTTTTTGAAGATCAGTTCAGTAACAATATCTTGGATGTCAATAAGTGGAAAGTGGAACAGTATATCCCAGATGAACCAGTAAGTAAAATCAATATTTTTCATTTCCCCTATTTTATTGTTAACATGAAGGAGATTTCTAAGTGAGGGTACATGAAAATGATTTGAAATATTTTTAGGATTATGAGTTTGTTATTTACAAAGATGATAAAACAGTTACTCAAGTAAAAAACGACCGTTTAGTAATAGCACCAAAACTTCAGAATGTAGAGGATATTTATCTAGGCACATTGGATTTATCAGTTGGGTAAGTATTATGCTTGACAGGAATCAGACAAGTTCTGCTCTACCTCCTTTTCCCACAGAGAAGTTCTTTATATTTTTCGGTCTACCCATTTTTAACCGATTTCAAAAAAGGAGGAGGTTCTCAATTCGACTGTATTTTTTTTGTATTTGTTACCTCAAAACTTTTGACTGTAAACTGTGAACCGATTTTGATAGCTCTTTTGACGTGATAACGTCTTATAAATCGATGAACGCCGGCTGCACGCTGCAAGCCACTGCTTTTATGTCGTCCACCCATTTTTTTTTGAGGCCTTCCTTTGCACCTTGTCGTCTCTCTTGGTCTTCATTCCATTCAATTTGGTCCAGTTCTGACAATGACATCCATGAGAAAACCATATAAGTCTTTGAAGTCGGTTTTTTTTTTTCGTTTTTGCGTACGGATTATAAATATAAAATATAACAACAAAAAACACCCGCACCCCCACACACTCATACAACTACTAAAACTAAAGCATATCTGCAACCCCCTTTAACATGATTACATATTCCTTCTTTAAAATATTCGCGCATACTTCCTATTCTGACTGATTTCACCGGAAGTAGTCCCCAACAATAATAATTCTGGTATAACTCATTTAACAAACCCTCAAAAAATATTATCTTTAACATAGAATATTATTAAAAGTAGCTGGTTTACAAAATGTATGAAACAAAAATTAATTAGCAGCATTTTTATTTTAGATGCACCAGAGTTGAATCCAAAAGATCGAGATGTAAAAGCAAAATGTACTTACTTCAAAATCCCATCGTATCAGGAAGAATAGTTTCTAAATTATTTTTTTCGTACGTAGATGTTGAAATCAGAGCAAAAGTACCTTCAGGAGAATGGATGTATCCCGGTGAGTTATAATTTGCGGGTTTGCGTTAAGGGTTTTCCCAGTTACGTCTCGAAATAGAGCAGGTAAAACATCAATACTAAGCGTCAACTGTACAAGGATAATCTATATACGAAATTTAGACAACCTTAGTAACCTTAGAAAACCAAGTACCAGTTCCAGATTTCTAAACTGTATTGTTTCATCTTTTTAGTATACAAACCAGAATAGACATGTGAAAACGGAATTTTTTTGTTTTAGGTGTATTTAAGGTAAAGAATTTATCGTAAATAAACATTTAGAATAGTTGTTTTCGATCAATGGTTCGATAAAAGCGGACTGAATCGATTTATTGCTTAACAAATTAATGTATCACGATTAAACTATGGACAAATTAAATGAGTTAAAAAAATATTGGAACAATCAATAATTTCCCAAAACGGATTCACCTTTGACGCCTCTTTGCCTCAAACCCTGATCCTCGTCGTGTGGGTAAAAGGCTAGGGAAATACTAATACGAAAATAATGGTAGAATGGATGCTTCTTACATTGTTGTTAACTCCTGGCACTACGAAGAGCCGGGACAGGTACGTCTGTCTTCGTGTTGATGGCGAGAATAAGTTTAAAGATCTCTTGAACCAGACTGAAAGATATAAACAAACTAAACTGCCGTTGATTCTCTATTGGACGAAATGAGGAGACAAGTAAAAAATGATCTGCTAATGTGTCTTAAAATGTATATTTTACTTTTAATTGTTTTTCTATATTTAAATTTTTAAAATCATATTTTTGTTAGACACATTTTTCCCCATGTTTATTTATTTTGATCATTTCATTTAATAGCCTTTTTTAATATCATTTGTTGTCCAATAATACTAACTGAATTTAAATCGAAGGAATGCAGAAATGATTTACAATGTTCTCCAAAATTGATGGGACTTTTCATTGTTTTAAGTGGGTTGTTTATTTTTTTGTGGTTCCTTTTATATTCAGTCATTCTTTGTTTTAAGTACCTACCTACTTGCCCCATGTATACTTTATAACACTTAGTATATGGTATGTTATAGATAATGTTGGATTTAAGGTCTTATGGAGCACCATGTATTGAGTGAGACAAAGTATACATAGGGAAAACAGGTAGGTGCTTGAAACAAAGAATGACTGACCATAACAGGAACTGCAAAAAATAAATAACCCACTTAATACAATAAAAAAGCTCACAAGTCTTGCAGAACATTGTAAACCACCCCTTCATACTAAGTATCTGTTTGCATGTATCGTGTTGTTTCTATACTATTTAAATTGTTCATTTATGATTGTTTCACTATATGAATAACTTTACTTACATCTAAAACAAAAGAATTTCATTAAGTTTGTTCTTGTAATTATACTTCAGAGTCCTGAAGATGAAACAATACAGTTTTGAAACTTTTTAACACTTTGTTAACTTCAATATCCCGACTTAAGTCCTACCAATTTGCCAATTAAACAACAACAACGTACTAGTGAGGCCTCAGCCTTTTTTTTTTTTTTTTTAAGAAAATAGTCGCAAAAAGGGTAGACCTATCGTGTGGGCCGCGGACGGCCCGCACTGCGACTATTAGAAGGGAAAGGGATTATAGAAAGAAAATGATTGTGGACACGCTTTTTAAAAAGTTGCAGGTCATAGTTCTCTGGAAAAACTGATTTTGGAAGCTTGTTCCATTCCGTAGCAGCCCTGTAAAAGAAGGATTCTTGATGAAGATTGATCCTTGTAGTGTCAATCTTGAGAGTAAATGGGTGAGACTGATCAGCGTGCCGAGTTCTTCGGTCGAATGTGGCCAATGGTGGTACAAGAGTTTTTATTTCTCTGGAGCATCTGCCATGGAAATATCTGTAGAGCAATGACTGGTCTGCAACTCTTCTTCTATGTTCTAGAGGGTGAAGGGTATCTGTGAGAGTTGAACTGTTTATCAAGCGAATGGCTCTTTTCTGAATGGAATCTAGAAGACGAAGAGAATGCCTTGGTGCTGAACCCCAAATATGCGAGCAATATTCCAGTAGAGGTCGGATTTGAGCCTTGTACGTCGTCAACAGTTGATCAGGAGTAAAAAACTTTCTGGATTTCCACAGAAAACCTAGCATCTGGCTTGCCGACTTTGCGATGTTAGCAACATGGTCATGCCAAGACATATTATTGGACACCGTGACTCCCAAAATCGAGATGGAGGGACTTGGTTCAAGTGTATTTCCGGACATTGTGATGGAGTGATTTGAGGAATTCACTTTCTTGGAAAACGTGGCACTTTGTGTTTTTTGAGCGTTGAACTGAACAAGATTGTTGGTTCCCCACTCGACGATTGCTTTAAAATCTCTATTGATGGAATCAACCTGTCCCTGCCTGAGTCTATTTGTATCATTCACCGAAAGTGATCGATAGGATGTGAAAGTTGAGAAGTTCGTCTACGAAACTGTAAATGGGGTTCGTGGTGGTTTTCAAGAGGTCGTTGATGTGTAAAAGAAATAAGGTGGGGGACAGGATGGAACGGGGGACCCCGGCGTTGGTTTTAAACGCATCAAAAGAAATACTGTCAACTGCCACATGTAAGGAGCGATCTTGCATGAAGCTCAAGAGCCATTGGCGTAGTTTGGTTGGGAGACCGTAAAATGAATTAAAGAATAAAAAATTAAAGAAAGGTAGATCGGGAGATTCCTTAAAAAAATAACCACTTACCTGTGTCTTTGTCGCTGATTCTTGGACGGTTTAGTGACTGGGATGCTGTCTCAGTGCTGCTAGTCACAATGATGTTTTTAGTTCTACGCGTTTTTTGTGACGAGCGCAAGGGAAATAACTTATCACCTGCCGGAAGCGAGACTATTATTTTTTCAAGAGAGTATTTACAAATGTGTCTTTACATATTCATCTTCATTCACTCCTCGAGTGGTTTTTTTCTCTTCCCCTCGTCTCGCTCCTCTCATTGGAACCTCTACTACATTACTTTATTGTGCTGTCGTGGTATCTTCTGTATTGCTTTCTTTATGTTCATCTAGTACCCTTCGGGGGCCTGATCAGACACAAAAGCGCACTTGTTAGTCTCAGGGTGAATTTTACGAAAACGAAACATTGGTTTAGCAGTATAATTCCATTTAGAAGAGTAGTTGTTTTCACATCGTCAACCATACAGCAGTGACCTTCCCCTTTGTAACAAACATTGTTTTAACGATCTGTTCTCCATGGTACCGTCTTAGATTGTACCAATAAAGACTACAAGAAGCTCATATTGTCTGCTCGATTACATCATGCAGCTTCATGCATCTAGAATCCCAATCATACCGGTCATTTATTCTCAGAGCTTCCAGGTTGTGAAACTATTTCACATTAAGATTTCACACTTTCTTTAACTCTTAACTCTTTGTATTAAATATATTTATTTGGGCCTGTCATTGTCGTCTTTAAAATTTGCACCGTAAAGAATTAATACAGAATAGAAATATAAATGCTTGCCAAACTAATTTTCAAACTTTTTAATGCATTAATCTTTTATTTTTCCAGAAATTTATTTGGAAGATGAAAACTACAACAGATTGGTAATAGCATACACGCGAGGTAATAAAGTATTGAAGGGAAACGATGGAATCGATATTGGCGGATCGTTGTTATTCGGTGGTCCGATGTTGTCTTTCGTCGAGCCACTTCGTAGCAAGAAATTAAGTTCGTATAAACATCATACCGAACTGAGCAGCAATTTCCACGTGTACAGACTAAAATGGAGCCCGAGTAAGTGACCATAATCAATGACGATTTATCTAGAAAAAGATGTTTCGTACTATAAGTTTAACCTGAGAATTTTGCTGCTGTATTGGAAGATGAATATTTAACAAATAATTGGAATATCCATACGCCATACAGGGAATACCTTATACCATGTATATAAAAAGAGATAATTAAACTCAAAATTCTTATATGCCTCTATTTTTGTTTTGTTGGTTTTTAGATCAAATTGAATTGTTCTTAGATGGTAACAGGTATGGATTTGTAGATGCAAATTCAATAAGATCATTCGGATTTGCAAGCTCACCACCAGTTCAAGTAAGTAAAATCGTAAAGGTTTTGTTGATGACGCAATAAAACTTTGGTTTTAATTATTTTTTTAAATCAGGTATCAGCATTCGAATTTATTAATTAAAATATCACACACTATTTTAACTTAATGAATAATTATGTTTGTATTGCCTTTGACGTAAAATGTCTTTAAAATCACACCGAAACATAGAGCAAAACAGAAAGTTGCACCGTAACGAAAAGGTCTTCGTCATCTTGGATTAATAATTCAGCTAACTGTTAAATCTTTGGGAGGGTTGTATAACAGCTAGTCATCCTTTCTTCTTCAGCCTTTAGACGCCAACTGCTGAACATAGGCCTCCTTCATCTTTTTCCAGGTCGATCTATTTTGAGCAGGCTGCATCCAGTTCTTCCCGGCTAGCAGCTGTAGGTCATCCCGCCATTTCGCCTGTGGTCTACCAACACCCTTTTTTGTCTCTCTTGATCTCCACTGCATTATTTTTTTGGTCCATTTTACGTCATCTCGGGCAACATGACCTGCACATCGCGAGCTTAATCTTGCAATTCGTTCTATGACATCCGATACTTTAGTGCGTTTGCGAATTTCCGTTTTGCGTATTTTATCTCTCAGGCTGATACCCAGCATCGCTCGCTCCATTCCTCTCTGGCAGACTCTTAAACGGCTTATTTTGTTGACCGTGAGAGTGGTGGTCTCTAGGCCATAAGTTGCAACGGTGAGAATGCACGCATCGTACACTTTTTTCTTGAGGCAGGTCGGAACTTTACGGTCTCTGAGAATATGGTTTGGTTTTCCAAAGGCAGCACAAGTCAAGCCGATTCGCCTTGTTACTTCCACTGTTTGGCTGTCCCTGCCCAATTTAATATTATGCCCTAGATAGATATATATATATATATATATATATATATATATATATATATATATATATATATATATATATATATATATATATATATATATATATATATATATATGGCAGGTATGCCACAATCTTTCAGGCTGAAATATTCGCTATCGAATTGTGTGCAAGAGAGTTGACCAACAGACCTCTAGCAAACAAAAACATAAATATAATATCAGACAGCCAGGCCGCTTTAAAAGCACTGAGCTCCAACAAGATAAATTCTAAACTTGTATGGAATTGCATCGAATCCTTAGAGTACCTTGGTGCGAACAACAGGGTGACCCTACTGTGGGTACCTGGGCACCAGGGGGTGGAAGGAAACGAAAAAGCCGACACCCTTGCAAAACAGGGGGCCGAATCTGCGTTCACTGGACCAGAACCGTTTTTTGGAGTCACCACAAGTGCCGCCAAAACAATTATTTCGGACTGGGCGGAGAGGAAAATACTCACGTACTGGTCCGACTTACCAGGGCTAACCCACTCGAAGGCGTTTTTACCGTTACAACCCTCGAGAAACACAACTAAGCAGATCCTAGAATGGAGCAGAAATGACCTGCGTATTTTAACAGGACTGCTTACGGGACACTGTCGTCTGAGATACCACCTCAGAAAGATAGATCTGAACCAACAAACGGACTGTCGGTTCTGCTGCGTGGAAGACGAAACTGCTGAACATATACTATGTTCATGCCCCGGCCTGGGAAGAATAAGGTTCAACATATTTGGTTACACTAACCTAGAACCTACCGATTTTAAAAAAATCTCACCCTATACAACCATGAACTTCGTAAGAAGGGCTGGATTGTACGGTGAACTGTAGCCTCTAGGGGTGAGCCACAATAGACCTACTAACGGTCGCGGTGGAGGGGCGACCACGCCCCACTCACATAAAACCTAACCTAACCTAACCTAGATAGATATACTGCTTTACGGTTTCCAAGGGGTGGTTATCTAATGTTATTTGGACATTTTTATGGAAGAGGATTTTGGTCTTCTAGAAGTTCATCTGCAGGCCAACATCTTCTAAAGCTTGCCAAGTTCGTTCATCATTTCCTCAAGTTCGTTTATATCTATACATATGGTAATTTTGACAAATACGGAACCTGTGAATATTTTTTTTTTGCTTAAATTTTGTTTATAGAGGAATCAATTTTATAACAGGCTGTTTGGTTGTCCCTGCCTAATTTAATATTATGCCCCAGATAGATGAACTGCTTCACGGTTTCCAAATCGTGGTTATCTAATGTTATTTGGACATTTTCATGAGAAAGGATTTTGGTCTTTACACACACCTTTTTGTTCCCACCTCAGGTTTTTGAATATGTCTTCTAGTGCCAGAGTGAAAAGCTTTGGGAAAATCGTCATCCTTTGTTCGTTGATTAAGGTGAACTACTTGTTTTCTCTCTTTGTAGATCATGACAATAAAAAAAAGAGAACATGCAGTTAGTTAAACCAAAGATAACCAGTTGTGATCAAACCCGCCCTTAGAGATGCAAGTGCGGTGTTATTATTTAACATATATACTCAGCTCGCTGATACTACCTTCATTTTGCTTCGCGTGTAAACAAGGACAGTGCACCGCTAAAATTGGCCAAAACCGGTGTTCTCGCTCCTTTCTATTCAATGAAGCTCACGACTTGGACATGATAGCGCGGTAATTCGTATATTTGTGTATAAATTTTATCTATATCTATCGATTTAACCAAAAATTGGTGTATTGTGGACATTATTTGTAACCATTTAAAGTAAACCTATAAAAAACTTATAAAATACAATATGTCAGTTTTAGCCCGTGCAAAAGTCAGCCAAAAATATAAATCAAGCTTGTCGTTGGAAAGAGAAGGTTGTGGGCCACGCTGACTTAGTGCTACTCGCTTAGATAAGTGATACAGAGATGATTTATTAGAGAATAAGACCTCTCAAAGGTCCCCACTTTATTCCCAACGAAGCGGATGAATGAATGCCGATTTAAACTAAATTGGTTACCACCTACAAATATTCACCTGAACTTCTTTGTTTATAGTCAAGCAGGGTAATTCGACAACCGACGTGTTTTTTTGACGTTTCATTATACTCCGACTAATTTAATCGGAAGTGGTCCCTAACAATAATAATTCAGCTCTAAACTTTTTCGAAATGAAAATCTAGTAAAATTATAAAATAAGATTGTAAATTGTAGATTGTAGGGGGTCGTGAAGGCTACGCAGCCCCTCAAGCACCTCGACCCATTGATTTTTGTTGTGCATAATTCTTATTCTATTCAAGGCCTGGGATTCCGAGATTTCGTACAAAGTTTATTAATTTCCTGGGAGCTAAGTTCCTGACATCGGAGGGCTTTCCAGAAACTTGAGTCTCTTGTAGAAAAGCGCTGGGCATTCGCAAAGCAAATGATCCGCAGTTTCAGCGAAGTTCTCGCAGTAGCTGTCTGTTTTGCCCATCTTTTTCAGGTGATACCACAGAGGAAAGTGTCCATTGAGGAGTCCTGTCACTTTATGCCAGTGAGATAAATATCTGTTTTCCAGCGTCAAACCTCTTCTTTCAAGTGGGCATTGGAGAGCCCTTCCTTGGCAAGGCAGTCTGCTTCTTCGTTGCTTCTAACTTTCTTGTGACATGAAACCCACATCAGAGTGACCTGGTTGTTTGCTGCCAGTTGTCTCAGGGATTGTTTACAGCCCCAAGGCAGCTTAGACTCACAAGTGTATGACTTCAAAACTTTTAGTGCTGCTTGGCTATCTGTTAAAATATATTTTTCTGCCCTTCGGGTGTCCCTTTCGATGCACTCCTGGGCCCATATCTCTAAGGCATGTAATTCTGCTTGAAAGAAGGTTGGGGTGTTACCAAGGGGTTTTGACAGCCTGAAATTCGGTTCTGTAACGCCCTGTACCACACTAAAGCATCCCTTCTTAGTTGAGGTTCGTTGTCTGTGCAAACTTGGTGGCTGTTTATGACCACTTCAAACTGCATTTCGAAGTCGTACCTAACTGGCATAATATCTGTTAGCAATAAAATAAGATAAAATAATAATATGATAATAAGATAATAAATAAAATAAGATAAAAAAAATTTTTTAATAAGAGGTATAATTGGCCAGTAATTTTCAATATGTTTCTTTTTTTGTAAGAAGATTGGCAACTGAAACCCCTTTTCACGAGTTATAAAGATAAAAAACTATCAAAAACTTTCTCGCGATAATCCATTATGCAGGATAAGTAATATGTATGTAAGTTCTTCATTAGTGCTTATTCCTATTAGTTTTCCTGTAATATGACACCAGTTTCTCACCTTATGGATTGATAATCTATCGTTGTATTTGCATAGTCAAAACATCCTCAAACCTAGTTACAAAATATGTATAAGTACTGAAGAGAAAATTGTAACATTTTGGAAATTGTTCTGATGAACCTACATACACGCTTTTTCTGTAGGGGTACGCAGAGACCACTTCTTTCCACTTCCGCTGCGGTTCTTACACACATCTTTTGCTTTCTCTACTTTCATCAGTGCTCTTCGTCCATTCACACTCGCCTTATAAATTTGTTTCGTCAATCTTCCTTCATCCATCTTTTCTACGTGTCCAAACCATCTAAGCATCTTCCACATCTTCTTCTCACTATTCTTTACTTTATATAACCGAGTCACTCTGGATATACTTCTTAGACTAATCATCTCCACAGCATTAATCTTATTTTCATGCTTCATCCGCCAAACCAACATTCACTACCATACACAAGTGTAGGAACCAGCACTTCTCTATGCATAGCCAGACGTACTTTTTTGACACGTTCTGGCTGTTAATAAAGCTATACAGTGCCCCATTCATTTGTTTTCCTGCCAACCCCCTTCGCTTACTGTTCTAATAAAATTGTATCAAATCCATTGAAAAAGTAGAATAACTTGTATTTTTACAGTTTCATTTATATTTTACATTATTCAGCAACATATCAGAAGATTTCGAATTGAGTTCCTGTACAGTTAAATGATAGATAATAAATTTTCTAATTAATGTTTTAGGCACGTTTGGTCTTGGGCGTTGGTGTTGGTGGAATCAATGATTTTCCAAATGATTTCGTGTCGGGAAACGAGCCGAAACCATGGAAAAATAAAAACAAAGTTCAAGTGAAAGCCTTCTACGAAAGCAGAAATAGCTGGTTGCCTAGTTGGAGTACAGGGGGCCAGCTAGAAGTAGATTATGTTAAGATTAAATCAATTTAAATATTTAATACCGATTTTATCGACCAAGTATTCTGAATGTCTCGTTTTGTCGCCGTTATGAAGAGAACATTTGCTACTTTCAGATTTCGCATATTGTTTTGATTTTCTACGAAAGGGTATTGAGTAATAAAAAATTCGAAACTAATTTATTACTCCAGTTTTTTTTTTGTTGACAGCAACCCTTAAAAAGTGTTTTCTATTGATCTCTAATTAGTTTTCCATGGCATTTAATTCTTCTTTAGTTCATGAATGACGTAATTTAAGAGCCCCAATTGATATTTTCTGTAGTAATATCACAAGAGAGTGAGAATAAATTGAAAATAATTTGACAGATTTTAGAAAACTTGTTTCCAGGCGATAGACACGAGAGTCCGAAGGGCTCGAGTGGCTATTGCCAAATGGTAACAAGTTTGAGAAAAGGCCTGGAGAACTATTATCTAATTTATCGAACTCTCGTCTGGTTTTCGATAGATTATTTTTTGACGTTACAATAAAAATCACTTTTAAGATTTTATATTTTTATTTCAACAAATTTATATCATTCGACTCAATATAAACTAAATGAGTTATTTAAATTATTTTTTTGGCTTTGGCAGAGACCAATTAGCCAGACTTTTTTTTTTATAATTTTTTATTAGATTTAAGTTGTTTACTTGTACCGATTTTGTTCAATGGGATACAGTGGCTGTTTTGTGGTAGTATATTTTTTTTTCCTTCGGCACACTTACATATTTATTTAATTGTCCAAATTGCTCACATTTATTAGGTTAGTAATTTACAGTTTTAATTTACAACGTATTACATGTCTGTATATACAAGAATATATATCAATGTTGTGAGAGAATACTATCTCATTAAGACATATTGGTAAATTTACATTTTTACCGATTAAATCTGTATATAATTTATTAATACTGCCCTTGTGGATATTACACTTCAAAATCATGTGTTGGAGATCTCCTATCTCGCCACATCCACAGAGTTGAGTGTCCGATATACCAAACCTGAACTGATATGCTGGCGTAAGAGCATGTTTTTTTTTTTGTTTTTTTTTTTTTATGTTCTGGTTCCCACGAAAAGGGATATCCTGTAATGTTCAGAGAACATCGTGGGAACCAAGGGAAAGAAGGTAGGAGTTGGTGTTCTTCTTAAATTTCTGGAGGTTGTATGCCTCGGGGAACACCTCCCTAGGCAATGAGTTCCAAAGCCTCGCAATTCGTTGGATGAATGAGTCTTTGGAAAGTGATGTTCTGCAGGTCTCCAAAGTGACCACGAAGGGGTGTGAAGACTGAACTTGACGGGTTAATCTCGAAGAGACTGCCAAAGGAGGAACGATTGTTGATATTTCAGAAGAGCATCGCCCATGAAAATATCTATAAAATAGAGACAAATCGCCAACTTTTCTACGGTGTTCCAGACAAGTGAGCGAGTTTGTAAGCGAGGCATCACCGACGAGACGAATTGCCCTTTTTTGGACAGAATCCAGTAGCTTCAGGATATGTTTAGGTGCTGCACTCCAAATATGGGAACAGTACTCCAGTACAGATCGGATCTGTGCCTTATAGATCGTAAGCAGCTGACTGGAGGTGAAATAGCTCTTGGCACGAAACAAAAAACCAAGTTTTTGGGATGCACTTTTGGCAATGGACCTCACGTGATTTTCTCGGGAAAGGTTATTGCTGATAGTAATACCAAGCATCGATATGGATGACTTCAGTGGTATGGTTACTCCTGACAAAGTTATGTTAGGCACAGTGAGATCGGCTTTTCTAGAGAAAAGATTGTGATCTTATTTTATTGATTGTTACAATAAAATGCCTGTTAGTTATGGTTTTAAACCATCTTACTGTTGGAATTTTTTCTTAGAAAAGTGAGTAATTTAATCCGGTTGTCGATGTATTATATTTCCCTTGAAATGTTTTTGTTAATATTTTCTTAAAGTTGGTTATTAGGTCTGTATATGGAATACCAGTCGTGGTTAAATCTCTTCCTATACTGTAAGCCGATTTTGCCAGTTTGTCTGCTATCTCATTTCCCTTTATGCCTTAATGTCCTTTTATCCATACTACTTATACACTGTCCATATGTATGGAATAAATTCATTTTTAGCGTTATTATGTATTTGTACAATAAAAATTGAAACAGGTCGATTTTTATTGTTAATTTGACAATTTACAGTATGAAAATATTACCCCCTTCTGAATTATGAGCCCTCCCTCAAAAATTTTAAATGAGAAGGGGGGTCGTGTGGCACCTAGTTCGGAAGGAATTTTCATTCTCTGTGCCACACGACCCCCCTTCTCATTTAAATTTTTTGAAGGGGTGCTCATAATTCAGAGTGGGTGCAAGAAGGGGGTAATATTTTCATACTGTAAATTGTTAAATTGACAATAAAAATTGACCTGTTTCAGGATTTTTTGATAAAAGACATAATAATGCTAAAAATGTATTTATTCCATACCTATGGACCGCACTGTATATGTTGTGCACTTGGTTGGAGGATTTTTCAACATTGTTTTGTTCTGATGTGTTGAAAGTTAATAATACTTTCCCACTCTCTATTTATGTGGTTGTACCACTTGTGTTGTTAACTGCCTAACCAAAAAGTTAATAAAACAAAATTAAATAGTTGTACAAAACTTTATTTAAAATGTATTACTTATTTTTAGGTCATACAAGCGAACAGATTTCATACAATTTTCGTAAAAATCGACTTCTCGTACAAATGGTGCGATAAAAAAAGAGCAAATGCAAGTATAAAAGTTAAAATTAAATTATTTCTCCTAAAAAAACATAAAACAATTAATGAATGTAAAATATTAAATTAAAGCAACTCTTACTGAATTTTCAAGAAAAGAACTGACGTCGTTAGTAAAATTTAAAGTAGGACTCATATCTGAATCGCTATCATCTTGACCAGATGTATTTGATAGAAGAGTCACATCTTTTGTGGGATACACAAAATCGTTAGCAGTATCTACAAATAAAATTAAAACAACGTAAGAATATTACACTATAAAAAGAACTAATCAATTCGTTACCAACTAAATCATTTTTAAGTTCCCGTTCTTCCAATGTTCTTCCGTGTTCGTCTAAAAATTCAATATTTACATCTTGCACGATATCGCTTTGAGAAAAATCATCTGTAGACATGGGCATATCTTCTATGGCAATTTCATTGGCAATTTGGGCTATAAAATATACATTATTAACTAAAAGCTAATATATGTTTTTACCTAACAAAATCGTTTGATATCATTGTTTTGTGGCTAAAATTTTAAAAACTAATAAAAGCGTTGAGAAATCCCACCTTACTGTGATAATAAAAAGAATTACCGAAGGTTTGGATTGTAAAGTAAATGCGAGGTGTGGAAATTAACAGGACTGGTGCTGCTACCGGCAAGCAAAGAGTACGCCGCAGCAGATTTAAACATTTTTGTGACTGTTGACGCTTCCTCCATCATGAGCTCGATGGGCACAAATGTACGTCGCTTAGTCTTACTGTAGCAATCGCATGTTTAAGCACTTGCGCTAGCGTCTCGTCAAAAAAATACAAAGATGGTGCAACGAATTAACCTCAAGTTTCTTGTGAAACTTGTAGCAAAGTGAATGTTTATCACGCACACAAGCTTTTGAGTACTTTAAAAGGTTTAACATAACGAACAAAGAAGTGCTCCGAAGAATGAAGAAATAAATGGAAATCATGAGAAATCAACACCAATACTCCCTACAACAGTCCATAATGCAAAGAAAAGTCAAAGGAAAAAGAGAACCCGGCACGAGAAGTATTTCATGGCTGCGGAATCTGCGAACGTGGTATGGGAAAACCTCAATAGAATTGTTTAGAGCAGCTACAAAACAAGATCATGATTGCCAATATGATTGCCAACATCCGAAACGGATAGGTACTTGAAGAAGAAGAAAAAAAGGTTTAAGGAGGGACGATAAACACCTAGGACGATCCTTGCCTTGACGACCCTCAACATCGAAAACGATCAGATGGTCAATCAGCATTATTACGTTCTGACAGCTCTTCATGAACGAGTGAAGGCGATAGTATTACGCCTGTGAGAGAATGAGGTAGAGTACATTATACAGCGTTTCATACCACTCACGGTGTCTAAAAATATGTCTTGGTATGACCATGTTCCTAACATCGCAAAGTCAGCAAGCAGCTCCTGATCAACTGTTGACGACGTACAAGGCTCAAATCCGACCTCTACTGCAGTATTGCTCGCACATATGGGGTTTAGCACCAAAGCATTCTCTTCTAGATTCCATTCAGAAAAGGGCCATTCGGTTGTTAAACAGCTCAACTCTCACAGATACCCTTCACCCACTAGAACATAGAAGAAGAGTTGCAGACCAGTCATTACTCTACAGATATTTCCATGGCAGATGCTCCAAAGAAATATAAACGCTTATACCACCACTGGCCACATTCGGCCGAAGAACTCGGCACGCTGATTAGTCTCACCGATTTACTCTCAAGATTGACACTACAAGGACCAATCTCCATCAAGAATCCTTCTTTTACAGGGCTGCTACGGAATGAAACAAGCTTCCAAACTCAGTTTTTCCAGAGAACTATGACCTGCAACTTTTCAAAAAGCGGGTCCACAATCATCTCTTTTCTTTAATCCCTTCCCCTTCTAATAGTCGCAGTGTGGGCCGTCCGTGGTCTCCGCCCACACGATAGGTCTACTCTTTTTGCAACTATTTTCAGTAAAAAAAAAGCATTGTAGATATGTGTGAGCGCCTGTATATTGACAAGCCAAATCGAGAGAGAGAGAGAGAGCAAGCATCTTATAGTGAGTGTGTACACTCATCTCATTCTGTCGAAGTTGTTTTCTGAATGTTTACTTTATTTCTCAAGGTCAAATAGAAGCATAAGGTGACAAGATTGACAGCGTGAAAGCGGTAAAAGCAAAAGCGGCGGAAGTTCTTAACAAACTGACAGAAGCGGACTTCCAGCACTGCTTTGAACAAAGGGAAATTCGTAAGGAGCGTGTATATAGAACGTAAATATAGAATACATTGAAGAGGATAAGCTTTGTAATGTAATTGGTGATCAATACAATGTTTTGTAGCACCAGCTTGGTTATTTAACTGTCACACCTCGTAATATTCTTTCGGGAATAATAAAGTGCTGACCTGTATCGGTGGAGGTACCGCAATTAGTAAGAGTTGAACTGTAAATAAAGTTGTTCGATGCGATCATTCCAGTCTGGTCTCCCAGTTCTCCATTAGGACCAGGGCTGACAATTGACATGGACATTTGCCCTGTCGAATCATTTTGCTGGATAACAGTTGCAACTACGGGTATCTTAATTTGGACTGTATTACCGACCTGTTTGCCGTTTTCTGTAATGGTCTTTGCTGAAAGTATTATGTTTAAAGGTAATATAATTAACGTATTTCATTGTAAAATTTACCTGGGACAGGTTTCTGGTTTTTGTACATTATAGAAATATGACTGTGCTTTTTAAGATCTTCGGCGGAAGCGGGAACTAACATTTGCTTCTCTCCAGCAGGCAAAACTCTGACCAAGACTGGTATACCAGTCACGGGACGAAGTAGAGCAAATGGAGTTTGGTTCGATTCTATTGCAAGTCTCATCGCTTCTGTTTTTATAGGATCCACAATTATTGCGTTGCTGAAGCTAAACAGTACAAAATCAACTATAATAACAAAAATATATGTCATAGGGTAGGCGAGGATATTTAAAATTTTTTATTTCCAAAGATAATTGACGTTAAATCGTAAGGAATTTGTAAGCTAATAGTTACATCACAAAAAATTGGAGAAAATATACTTTAATATGTACAGGAACAAAGTGAAAAGCTAAGGACTGAGCAATGACGCACTTGTTTACACATAGGAAAAACTGACAGTTTGACTGAAACTAAAGCTGAATTGGGAAATGATATATATGACTTTCTAAAAGGAACTTTATTACAGAGCCCTGAGAATTAAATTTGAAACTGGCAAAAAACAACAGTTTTTTCTTTAACTCTATACAAAATTGCATATTTACCATTAACACACAAATAGTTAAAAAAACTCACAAAAAAGCTCAAAGTGTATTCCACGCCGTTTTAAGCAAACATTGCATATTTGGAAATTTTGTCGCAAATATTCCTAGACTGTAAGTTTCCTAATTGGATTCGTGTCTTAAGATGCTTAAAATCACAAATCTTGATGGAATAAACCTCATTTTTTAGTATACTCCAGGCTGCAAAACCCATGTGTGCGATATCTGGGGATCTTGGAGCCATTCAATGGTACCCCTTCTTCAAATCCATTCAATAAGAGTTTTCATTTATAAGGTCTCTCACAATAACTTCATAATGCAGGGATGCTCCATCTTGTTGCCTTATCAACTTTTCATCTTTATTTAGGCCTTGAAGTAAAGTAGGCCTATTTGGTCCCAATTGCAGATTTTTCTTAATCCTTTGTTGGCTTGTTCTTGCTATGATACACTCTTTGGATGCTTTTCTTTAAGATTAAGTCAGTGCTTACACAACATTAAGATTCTCTTCTGTACTAACAAACTTTGGGCTACCTGAACAAGGAAGTTCCGCTACCGATTCCAGTCTATTCAATTCTTAAATTTAATTTACGAATACCTTGTTGAGATGGAGGTTAAATGTTAGGAAAACCTTTTAAAAACATCACTGTAATTATAATAATGTTTGCAAAACAAATACACACTGTTCTATAGTTAACTTTCTATTCATTTTCTCATATAGCAACACAATCTCAAACTGCTAGTATCAACTAACTTATGGGTTGTACACACTAGTCAACTTCACAACTGACTTAGCTCCCAGAAAACTGATAAACTTACGAAGTCTCCGAATCCTGGACCTTGAGAGGCTACATAGCCTACACGACCCCCCGACAATCTACAATCTACCATTATGTTAGGCACAACAAAGCCTAAAGATTTCTAGAAACAAATAACTTATGGGTTGTATACACAAGTCATGTTCACAACTGACTTAACTCCCAGGAAACTGCACAAATGATCTGATAGGTCGAGGTGCTTGAGAGGCTGCCTTCACGACCCCCCTACAATCTACCACTATGCTAGGCACAACAAAGCCTAAAGATTTCTAGTGACAACTGACGTATGGCTTGTACACACTTGTCATATTCACAACTGACTGAACTCCCAGGAAACTGATAAACTTGGTCGAAGTCTCGGAATCCCGGGCTTCGAATATTTTAAGGGTTATGCACAAAAGATCTGATAGGTCGAGGTGCTTGAGAGGCTATGTAGCCTTCACGACCCCCTTACAATCTATAATCTACCACTATGCTAGGCACAACAAAGCCTACAGATTTCTAGTGACAACTGACTTATGTAACCACTGTGTATTTTAAAATGTACTTACTTAGTTTTCTCTACGAGTTGATTGTCTACCAATGGCGGCAATACGTCTGTTACCATTTTATGAGAATATTGTTCGTGTTGTCTCAGACCGACACGTTTGGGAAAAAATTTTCCACAAACTTGACAGACATATTTTGGCTTCTCAGTTCGTTGATGCGCCTAAAATTAATATCAAAATTTAAACGAAATTCCATAACAAACGTTTAATTTACCTTTAGTTTGTGGCACATCAAATTGGACATCTGATTGAATCCCTTTTCGCATATATCGCATTTGTAGGGTCTTTCGTTAGTATGGGTGAAAATATGATTACGCAAATTTCCTAAAAATTATCAACTCGCATTAAAGTGAGACTTTTTTATAATTTCTGGATTGGGAATATTTTAACTCTTTCAAAAAATCTTAAACTTAACGGCAACCCAAAGAAATTAAAATGCACACAACCTTTAGTATATAAGGAGATTGTAAGTTAGTCGATTGTTAAATAGAAAACTGGAGCTCTGATTGTTGTTTGAAATTTTGTGCATCAAGTTGAGTTTTGTAATTGTGGAAAGATTTCTTTTTTAAAAAGACATTAGCATTCGCAAACATCATGTACACCTACATCTCTAATGCATAAAAGGAATCACTTGCCAACTTCCCATTAAAAGTTTCTCCACAGTAACTTGGAACCCAACATTCACTACCATACATAAGTGTAGAGACCAGCACTTCTCTATGCACAGCCAGTCGTGCCTTTTTTGACACGTTCTGACTGCTCATAAAGTTGTACAGGGCCCCATTCATTTGTTGTCTGCCAATACCCTTCGCTTAATGTTACTGTCATACTTTCCGTCTCTCGTAAACTTTGCACCCAAGTATACAAACTCATTTATTTGTTCCACTTATTCTCCTTCAATCAGCACGTTGCAGTTTGCCATGCTTTCTTCTCTTTTAAAAACCGTTACTTTCGTCTTGCTTGCATTTATTTTCATCCCTTTTATTTTTAGGACATTATGCATAATATTAACTATCGCCTGCAACTCCTCTTCAGATGATGCTAATATGACCTGATCATCGGCGTAAAGGAGGCATTTGACGATAAAATCATTTATTCTCAATCCTTTCTTTCAAATCTTTTAAACAATCGTCTATGTATAAGTTAAACAGCCATGGCGGAGCCACACATCCCTATCCAATACCTTTTTCGATGTTAAACCAGTCCGTGTAAGCTCCGTTTATCCTGATACAAGTAGTCGAATCCTCGTAAAGTGATTTCAGTGCTCATATTCAACTACCGCTTACCTTGTACATAGACAATATCAACCACAATTAATTCAAAAATGGATAAAATAGATAAAATAAAACGAAAATGGATAAAACGGCTAGTTGCTTATGCAGCAAACCGAAGGTACTGGATTTTTTCATGTTTTGTAAAGAACCAAACGTTTTCGTCAAATAAAAAAGTTATAATTTAATTTAAAACAATTTAACATTTTAATTTCTGTGAAATTGTCAGTGGTATAGATATTTCGAAGAGCTGATTCTAAAGTAATAATTTTCCGTTATCTTATTAATAAATTTTTGAAGTGAAAACTTCTTTAGCCGCGTTGGGCACTTTTTGGTAGGTGAAAATCTTATGGGTTCGCGTCACCGACATGCTCATGACGTCACCGACATGCGATATGCTCATGACTGGCGCACGCGCAGCGGCCTAGTGCTGTGCGCGTTAGACGCTTTTTGGAATGGTGAAATCTCGTGCGTTCGCGTCACCGACACACCGACATGCGACATGCTTTTCTAATATTTAAGATTTTTGGATGGGTGAAATCTCGTACGTTCGCGTCACCGACACACCGACATGCGACATGCTTTTCTAATATTTAACCACTGCAATGCATCACGCAATTAGTATTTCACAGTGGCTTGGACGTTTTCTTACTAAAGTGGTAAGACAGATTTCTAGTTGTTCAATCATATTTTTATCGTGAATTTTTAAATTAAAATTTTTATAAAATCTAATAATAATTCAAGATTAATGTGTTGAAGTTTAAAATGTGGTTATCAATGCAAAATTATAGTTTATTACCTCATATCTCAAATCTCTAGTTTAAAATGATGAAAACGGCTCCGACTATCATTTCATTAAGTATTTTGTTTTATTTAAAAATTTAATATTTCGAAATCATTATTTATTAATTTAAATTTTCAAAAATAAAATATGTGCATATTTTTTGCAAAATTATTATCTATAATTTTATATCATTCGATTTTATTATTAGAAATTTACGAAAAAATATTGTTTTCACTTCTATCCGCAGTCTCTACAACTGCCAATTTTTTTTACTTAATACTACAAATGCAAAATGTTTAAGAGGGGAGCTTCTTACCTTTTTGATGGAAAGCTTTAGTACACAAATGGCATCTATGCGGTTTAAGGCCGGTGTGGGTTTTTCTATGAGATATCAAGGTGGAAACACGGTTAAAGGTTTTCTGGCAAATTTCGCATACATAAGGTCTCTCAGAAGAATGGATAGCTCTGTGTTGGGAGAGGGTAGACATCTGGCGGAATGCTGAAAGGTATGGAGTCGGAATTGACAGGGGAGGTTTTTTTTTGGAAAATGTAGGGTTTTTACAAATAGTGGTTATTTTGCGTTTCCCTAGTAGTGACTCAAAATTATTTACATTTTTTTAAATCTAGTCCGTATTTAAAAAAATTCAAAATTGGACAACTAACATTTTTTGATTATGTTTACAATTAAATTTAAAATACAAGACAATATTTATCAGGTGAATCATGTTCTTGGTAAAATAAAAAAAATATGTTTATAACATTAAATAAAATACATAATCTGTGTAATAATGTCTTAGCATCGGGAGGACATGGTATAAGTGACATTTTTTAATATTTTAAATAAAAAATGTACCCAGAAACTTGATTGTTTGGTGAGAATATGTTCTTTTAGGCATGACGTACCCTCGTTATGTAAACTTCCAAAAAAAAGCACTTTCGTAGTATAAATTAAATTTTTACAAAAAATAATAAAAAACTTGTGAACCAATCAAGAATCATTATACGAGGTCCTCTCAAGACTGTGACATTTACGAAGACTATTATTCCTGTGGTGTTTGTGATGTGATTTTGTTTAAATAAACTGTCATACCTTTTCCGCAAGTTATACATTGAAACTTCCTCTCATCTGTATGAGTTGGAAGATGACGCATCAACGTGTACTGATGGGTAAAGACTTTTTGACCTAAAATTAAAATTTTCAATAAATATACCAGTTAAAATTAATCAAGCGCTTGAAATTTTGTTTTTTCAGCAAAAATTCTTTGTTTGCAACAAAATTAAGTTCTCGAGTCACATTTTGTAGCTAAAAATCCTGCAATTACAAAAAATATTGTTACCATCCACGACCAATTTATTTTATATTACATCAATTTTGAAAAATTAGTGGCTTTTACTTACAAATTCCGCATTCCCATATCTTCATGTGCTTGCCATCTTGGAGTTTGTATCTTACGTAATGTGACGTATTGTTTCCCTCGATAAATTGGTCATCTAAGAATGGCATATTTACTAAATCTGTTTCCTTAGACTCGCTTTCATCATCAAGTGCAGTATTACTGCTGCTTTCTTGAATCTGTGAGATGTCTACATCTTGAACCATGGATAAATCATTATTATTTGTAGCTAAATTATTGGTGATATTGTCCAAATGAGCAAATAAAAAAATGTCGTATTCATCCTTCATATCCTCTCTTTTTATTGTACTACAAATATATTAAAAAAATTTGATCAAAAAAATTACCATGATTTAAGAAATATAAACAATCCTTTCAAAGTAGGCTTATTAAATCTGAAGCAGAGTATTTTATCTAAACTATTTTATTTTTATACTCATCCTGCCATTGTTTTTTTAAATGGATCCCAAACAAAAGGTGTTGTTGTTTTTTTATCCTTTTATATTAGAATCACTATTGATCTTATATTTGTAACAATAACAGTTGAAAAAGGAGCAAGAATAAAAAAAATTAAGATTGTGTCTAATTCACAATGTTTCATCACTTATATTATTGTTGTTTCTTTAAACAATAATGTACTTATCAGAATATTCAATTAAATAAGTGGTAAATTCTCTTTTTGTGACCACATCGTCAAAAATGCTTAGTGCAAATCAAAATTTATTATCTTGATTTTCGGTAAGCAATTTTTTAATTAATATTTTTTAATAGTTTAACAGAATTTCGATATTTTTCAAATGGTTGATCTAAACAACTAATTACGAAATAATTTTTTTTAAAAATAATTAAATTTATTGCGATTAAATTTTTCTTGACCCCCGTATATCCAGCAGGAGATAACTCATCCCAAGAATACCCCTCCACCACACAAGTTTCTTCTACACTTAAAAAACTTACCTATCTGTTGCAATTTCATTAAAAGATTGAAAATGGATATCTTCGGGCTCCATATTAAATTCTTGATTTTCCATTTTAAAAATATGCTTAAAAAGAAAAATCCACCGATATTTTAATTTTACTAACAAATAATCCAATTTTACTACACTAGATACTGCGGCGGCTAAGCCCTTGATGGGTACCTAAATTGTTTCAGATAAAACAAAAAATACACCAAAATGTGATTAGAAACAAAGTAAAACTCTTTTTTAGTTTTTGTTTAAACTAAGAAAATTGAATAGAAAACTGGATGACTCAAACCGGGCGTCAAACTATGAACCGTCAAATCCGAAACTGAGATCTTGATTTTAGTTGATGCTACATTATGAAAATGTGCTTTCGCTATTATTTAAATACATACATGTTTTTTTCTGGAAAATATAATTACTTAAATGAGACATTCATATCGAAAAGTATACTGGTTTATAATTCAATATGGTTGTCAAAAGTTAGATTTAACGGTTAAAAATCAGCTTTCCACAACAAATGCTATCTTAAAACATAAAAATTAAAAACCAAATAAATTAGCTGTACTTACAGGTCAGTAAATATAAAATCTACTCACAAATTAATCCAGCAACAGCTATGTTAAAGTGAAAATATTAAGTTCAAACTGCAAACTTTTAAAACTCAACCGAACCTGTTGCAGGTAGTGGCATCTATTAACTTACTTAAAACTTATGGTGAAATAAGGAAACTTTTTATCCATTTTCAGCCAGCACCAATTATTTCATTAGATTGTTCTTCTTTTTACCACCATCTTTTGACATCTAATTCTAACCTTAATTAATAGGCTATTGTTTTAACGGACAACTTGATTATTTTTTTAATTAAGACACAACATGACTTTTTACCTAAAGCCACCCAGAGGAATTGTAAAACTGCATATTTTAGAAGCATGCATTAAAGAACGTCTTTTATGCTATGATTATTTAAAAAATGGAAATTGGGAATTATCACATTTTGAATATTTAGTTGAAGATAGTTGTTTAGATCGATCAGGTCATTTTACATTAAGATTAATGGCATGTTACATCCCGTCATTTAAGTACAAGTTTATATTTAACGAATTAAAACTCCTTGAAGTAAGGTTGGAGTCATATGATATACAAGATTTAAAATTATTCTTAAAAAGATCTTTAAAACATGCAAGAGAAATCTTTAACATAAATACAAACGAAACTTTAAAAGAGTTGCTGTTAGTTCTTATAAGGATTATTTCCTTTATGATTCGAAAATCTTATTTAAATCATATTTTTAATACTAAATGTGAATGTCCTGTTAAAAGCTGTGACTTTATAAAAGAAGGTTTGTGTTTACATATTTTACCCTTTTACATAGTACCTATTCAAAAATAAATTAAATTTTTCAATTACTTAGTAAAGTAATGAAAAAATCGTTTTTTTTTTAATTCTGTATTTATACCAACTTTTCTTTTTTAGTTCCTTTTTATTTTTGTTCATCAATGGTGGCTGACAGAAAAGTACATTTAAAAAATGGTATTGCTCGAATTCCATGCTATTTGTGGAAAGACCTATTACTATCATTATATGAAATTTACCTTGGAAAAATTTTAATATATTTGAAATATCATCAAAGTTTAGCTAATGTTGCAGAAGATCCTAGAATTATGGGAATTTTCAGTTATTTAAAACAGTATCAATTAGAAAATAATCCATCAACAAATCAGAAATACTCTTTAAATATAAACAACATTTTTGAAGAAGCAAATTTATTTCCTCTTTGTATGCTAAACTTATTTAAAGTGTTAGAAAAGACAAATCGACTGGTACATAATGAAAGGTAAAGATTTAAAAAAGTTAAATTACTTTATTAAATTTAAAAAATATTTTTTTTTAAAAGTTTATTGATCTATAAGTAAGTAATTAATAATGAGATTAGTAGTAATAATGGCATTTAAAGACATTTATTTTTTTAGAATGCCTTAATTTTAGTACCTAATTTTTTATAATTAAATTTAAGCTTATTAATTACTACTCTAATTATTTGCTTATTAAATAATAGTAATAAATTGTAAATTGTTTCGAAAGACTTGACTGGTAATAAACATTTTCTTATTATTATAGATTTGACTTAAGTTTATATATGAAGGGAATAGGTATGTCTTTGTCAGATTCTCTTAAATTTTGGGAATTTATGTATTCAAAAGAACATAGTACTTGCTCAAGATGTACACATAGTTGGGATACAAATAAGAAACGTTACACATATGGCATTAGGCATTTATATGGAATGGAAGGATCTAGAAAAAATTACCACTGCAGGCCTTGTTCATGTTTGCAGGTAACTTTAAAAATATTGCTTTGTTTTTGTCACAATAAATTCATTGTATTAACTATTGCTATTGAATTTTAAAAATATTTTTTAATAATGTACAGTTTCTGATATAATTTTGATTCTTGTACACAATATAGTTGTCATTTGGTAGTTTTACATTGTGAAAAACCATTTTCACACTTTTTTCGGGTTTTTGCTCTTAACTTTATGTATGTATGATAGTTAAAAAATCACTCGTTCTCTTTTAAAGTAGACTAAATTTGCCACAATTTAAGAGCACCCACAGCTTTGTAGGTCAAATAGTTTCCAAGATCCAGCACTTGAAAAATTGTAATTTTTACCAAAAAATGACATTATTTCTCCACTTGGTCATATCTCCACACATTTTACTCATTGCAACACCATCAGTAAATGCTCTTAGAAAATCGGGGACTATTTGACCTACAGAGCTGCAATTGTTCTTACATTGTAGCAAATTTAGTGTACCTTAAAAAGAAAATGAGTGATATTTTTAATATCATCCATACTTTTAAAGTTATGAGAAAAAACCCGAAAAAAGTATGAAAATTTTGATGTTTTTTTGCGAATATCTAAAAACGCAGTAGAAAATTTTGTTAAATAACTTTGGATTTGGATTCAGCACCCCCAAAAACATGAAGAACAATAATAAAAGCGACCTCTAAGTTTTTCCCAAAAGACAGGTCTTTTTTTAATACCATTTGACTAGATTAAATTCAGTGGTTTTGAAATGGATAGTTAATGTCGAGGGGGTTGCCATGAGGGAAATTCTCTTACGTTTAAGGGGATATACGAGGAAATATCGGGCAATGAGAGGCAGTATCAGGAAATATGGGGCAATGCCAGGAAATATGGGGTAATGCCAGGAAATATGTGGTAATGCGAGGCAATACCAGGAAATGTTGAGAAATGCGGGGCAATAAAGGGGAAATGGCAATATTTCGTATGTTGATTTCGCTTGTGGCAACCCCGTTGGTTAATGTTAATAAATATAATGTATATATATATATATATATATATATATATATATATATATATATATATATATTTTTCTTGTGTAATATTTAATTACATTTTTTAAATTGGTTTCTGATGTCTCTTGTAATATTTGTGAAAATACATTTTAATCAAAATGCATAAATCATAACAAAATCAATAATGATAAATCAAGCAGATAAATTTGCATTGAACCATTTAATATGAAACATGGTTACAATTTTATTTTCCAGAAATGTTAATGAGTGTTTAAAACGTGCAATAAAAATAACTACTCTCATCTTGACTTACATCAAGACCAAACCATTAAATAAACTTTTTATAATTTAAAAACTGAATATGTTCAAGTTTTTTTATTTATTTAATTTAACAGTAATCAATTTTGGATTTTATGAGCTATATTGCTGGCTAAGAAACTGTTTAATTAGTCCCGCTATTGTACTGTAGTGGCTTTCTCCATTGGGAAGGCCTCTTCACTTTATTTTAGGTCTGCTGGCCATCTTCGTTTTAGTCTTCTGTGATTTCTCTTGTATTAGGGAGGGGTTGTATTAGGTGAATGGTGTCTACTGGACACTGCCGTCTAAGATACCACCTCGGAAGGATAGGTCTGAATCATCAAACGGACTGTCGGTTTTGCTGCGTGGAAGACGAAACTGCTGAACATATACTATGTTCATGACCCGGCTTGGGAAGAATAAGGTTCAACATATTTGGTTATACCAACCTAGAACTACCGAATCTCACCTCATACAACCGAACTTCGTGAGAAGAGTTGGATTGTACGGTGAACTGTAACCTGTAGGGGTGAGCCACAATAGACCTATCAAAGGTGGTTTCGCAGGTTTGCATAAGCAATTATTGGATCCTTATGGACTGCGACTGTGCCTGTTGTGGTGGTGGTATCTGATGTAGGAAGGTTTGATGTGTATATAAGATACAATATTTGTATGATTTGAGGAGGTGGTAGAATGGGTGAGGCAATGTTTGTTTGATTTTGTATTATATGCCGGATCTTGTCAAAAGCTTAGGCCACGACCAAAAAAGTTGCCAAACAGTATTGTTTTTCTTCAATGGCGTCATTAATTACATTAACTATTCTGTTGCATTGTTGTATTATGGAATGTTTATGTCAGAATTCGAACTGGTGGTCAGGAATTATATAAAAAATAGGATAGATGCGTTCCAATATTAACTTCTCCAATAATTTTGATATATATGTCAGTAAGCTTATTGGCTTGCATACGGAATAAGTATTATTTCAGTTTTTTTAAGACTGGCCAATATTGTAATCTTATTGTAGCATTGAATATGTATGTTAACATAACTATCCTCTTTTTGGTAGTTCCTTCAAGATTTTTGATGTTATTAAATTGATTCCTCATGGTTTCCTATTGTTTAGGAGAGAGGTTTTTTCTTTGATCTCTTTAGGAGTTACCGGTTCTTATGGCGCCCTTTTTATTAGTGTTTTCTATTCTATCTACACCACCTTTGTTTGGATTTTGAGCCATTTAGTCAAATTTTATTTCTTGTATAAATGAATAAGTAAAATGGAAGAAGTAGAAGTGTTAAATTTAATTTTTAAAACAGAAAAAATAAAAATATTGCTAATCAAACTCCAACAATAATAAATATTACTTTAAAATATCGTTTATTTACAATAACAGTCTTTAATAAAAGTGTAATTTATTAAATTTGAAGTGAAAATGTTTTCTGGACAAATAAGTGAAATAGGATGCAGTAGTTGGAAATAAAAAATATCAAATGTTTACTAATGTAATACATGGTCTAAGTATGTATATCACATTTTCAAAAGGTATCTTAGGTACTAAAAAAAATATTTTGGACGATTTATAAAGGCAAAAATATTTTAGAAGACGTCGAAGTTGTGTTTTGAAATAATAAAAATTGCTAACAAATCTTATGATCACTGATTTAAAAACTTAATTTTTATTAACAATTTGTCCAAATATTTTTATTATCTGTTTTTCACAGTAGTACATACATTTTGAATTTTTAAGGAAAAAACTTTAGGACCTAGAGAACAAGGAGGATGCCCCTTTAAACAATTTGACGACAGTAATTTAAGGATGCTCTTGCAATCAGTATTACCAAACAACAATAAAATAGAAGTTATGGTTTTAGAAAGGAAAAATAATCCAAGCACAGCCTGTAGTTTATTTTTAGAGGCTATGTATAGAGTTAAAACGCTTAGAAATTTAAAAAATCCTATTAGTTTTGAAAATCCAGTTGATTTTTATCTGCGTCTAAAAAAAGAGATTGCTAATGGATTAGGGTAGTAAAAAAAATGCATTTATTCGTTTTCTTTTGATAGTAAAATTACATATTATAATTGTGATAAAATATGCTATAATAATATAACAATGCATTTAACAATAATTAAAGTTTGTAACGTGTAGAGATATTTTTATAGTTTTTTCTATTGACACAAAGTGAATACACATATATTTAAATACCTATTAAAATATACTTTATTAAGTACATTAACTTATTAGAATTATTTATTATTTACCTAATTGCAGCATAATAATTGTTTAACAATAATTTTCTTCTCAATACTTTTAATATTGAATTCACTCTTGTCTTTTGAGCATTGTACGTGAGTTCTGATTATATCATTATTTTTTAATTTTGTAACTCATGACGATACAGTTAGCTCCAAGCAAAATTTTTTTATTTAATATCCCAAGAGATATTTATATAATCTACAAAAAAGTCTAAAATACATAAACATTTAAAAAATGATTTAATACGATATTTAAAAAAGTACCAATTTACGTTTAAATTGCTTTAAAACAAATAAATTTACTCTAAAAGTACTGTAGAGGAGGTGCCTTAGTAGACCACGATATGATTAATAAATATATTTACTTTCCGGTAACAAACAGTATGTTTTTGCATTATTTAATCGATAATGCAAGCAATTCTAATTAACGAAAAAACTAAAGAACTTATTGTATACTTTTTAAATTATTGAACTTCTAAAACGTTTCAAGTACGAGGATGGTCTGAAAAGTTTCCGACCTAACGAAGATTCTTTAAATTTATTTTTATATTTCTACATAGTCCTCTTGTAAGTCTACAGACTTCTCCCTGCGATGCTTCCATCTCTTAAACCTGTCCAAATAGCTCTCGGCGTTCTTCTCTTCAAAATAATCGTTTACAAATTTGATTGGAATTCGACGAAAATCTCTGTCCTCCAAGCACAGTTTTTAGATTAGGAAACAATCTTCTTATGGTACCATGACCATTCAACGATTGTTGGTTATCATGTTGGCTACCATGTTGACGATAATTGTTCTGTTGACAGCGGCTCGGAAAAGCTAAACTGTAGACTTTCCATACCACTGCCTCAAATTCTTTAGCCACGATGTTCTCCTTCTGTGCCCCGCTTGCTTGGTATTTTTCCCTCTATAATAAGGTGTAGCATTTCATATTCTTTCAGGTGCCTTATAATATGACCAAAATATTATAATTTTCGCCGTTTGATAGTTTTGACTATTTCCAGATTTTTTTCCATGCGATTGAGAACTCTATTGTTGCTGACTTTGTCCACCCAACACAGTAAATATGCGTATGAGTATCAAAATCAATTACCACAGAACACCGTATATTTAAAAACTGAGGTAGCAGTTTTAAAGAATTTATGTACCAATCTAAATTGATCGTCAGTCAACTGAACTAGACACTAGAACACCTTATATTTAAAAACTGAAGTAGCAGTTTTAAAGAATTTATGTACCAACCAAAATTAATCGTCAGTCAACTGAACTAGACTTGGTACAACCGATTGGTATGTGAGTCACGTTCACCAGTGATCTACGGTTTAACTGAACTATCGGTGAACTGCGTTTTGTACAACTGGCCCTTAATGATAGTTCGTTATTCAATTTTTACAAAATCAACTCCAACGATTGTCAAACAACAACTGAGCGTCAAAAATGGCTGACATTTGATGAATACCAGTCAAAAGATTCAAAACCATCTTCACGTTAAGGTAGGAAACTTTTTATACCACCCTTGTAAAAGAAACATAAAATTTTACCTGATTTTTATAATTTATTTTAAGTCGCGCGGAGTATGGAATTGTAAACTAATGGGTGCTTACAAACTCAACGAAATTATAAACAAAATATAAAAAAAGAAAGTTATTGCGATTTTACTAACGAAAGTCTGCTCTAGTTCACACAACTCAATCTCAAATTACAGTTTATAACTGAACATAAAAATAACATTTCTGCCACAGTGTTTGATCCAACAGAAAAATTAAAAAATTTGACTATACTGATAATTAATAATGATTTTGAAAATGTGAACATAATAGATGTGAAAATAACTTCATTCTAAAAAAATTAATGGTATTCAAATGGATTCCTATATTTCAAGGCACAATTTCTCTCGAAACAACTGCTCTCTCCTGATTTCCACGTATAAATTGAATGGCCAACTAACAATTGTCGTTGCATCTCACAGACAATCAGTTACACAACGTTACATTTAAATAATAGCAAAAATGATAATCTAAAATTGCAGAAGTGTCATAAAAATTGTAATCCAAAACGGTGAAATATTTTACGAAACCATTTTATAGGCAACTAATTATGCACTTCTACACTATTTTTAAAAAATAGGAAAGACAAATTTCAAAGTTAGTTTCTACAGAATGATTTAAATAGTCGAAATTTATTAAAGAACTATTACAAATTCTTTAAATTTTAGAATAAAATCTTGCAATCACATAAAATTTGATTGTATATGCGCAATTTAATATATACTTTCTATGTAAGAAAATGTGATAATTAAATAGTTAAGAGTTTTCGCAAAGATATAGACAAAAATATATTTACATTATTTTTTGCATAAAATAGATCGAGTGCGAGTAAAGTGAGCCTTTAGGTGGACCAAGTGATATAATTCAATATATGTAGTGTATAAACTGCAATTTGATATTTTTTTGCAGTTCAATTAAAAAATTGATGGTTACTATTATGTTTAGAGACAAAAAAACTAAAATATACTTCGGTTGCTCTTACATGTTTAGTTTGTAATTATGTTAGAGAACTACAGAGCACCATTATGTAGACAATTTCACTTGGAAGCTTTACAGTGTAATGGTGATTGCATACCAGTGGCAAAATTAGAGATTATAGAGAAAAATCACGGAGTGGGTGACATCTATTATTGATTGTATGAAATTCTCGAGGTGTGAACAACAAACCAACCTCCATTTGTTTTTATGGGTGAAAAGTAAACTTTTTATACTATTTTGAGCAATTTAAGTATTGAAAGTGTTATATTTGAACGATATTTTGTGAAGAATTGGTGTTAAACCACAAAATCCGAAAATGCAAAGGATTAAAAAAGGTGATATGGAGATAAAATCGCGAAAAATATGCTCTGTTCTACAATGCTGTACATATTATGGCAATTCGATTATATCTTTGCATACATTTTATTTGTAATTATTCATAGTGACTTCAACAACACATCCATTGGATGTGCTAATTTGTTTTTAAGTGTCAAAAAAATTGATTGATTGATTGATTTAAAAAATTTCACCTGGAAACTTGACAAACAAACGTCTACTGTAATTATTGTTGCATACGGGTGGCTCAGTCAAAGAAGATTATAGACGTTAGTTTGTTAGAAAAAGGTCAAGAAAATCAATTATTTATTAAGGGCGATGTCTAAGAACGATATAATTACTTTGGTGTTCAATGGTATATGCTAGTTTGTTTTTAAGGGCTATGAACAATTGGGTGTTACGGTAAATGTAAAAAATTTTACTCAAAAGCTTCGCAAGTGAAAAGTGTGATGATGGTTGCATACATGTGGTTCATTTGGAGACAATCACGAACGTTAGTTTGTAAAAATTGCTTTTTCGAAATGTTAATAATTTGCTTGCTTCACTTTGTCCGCCCTTTTCTCATATATAATAAAAAGATCTACATATTTAAGCTCCAATAATTTTTTTAACAGTATAACCAGGTATCGAGTAAAAGAATAATAGTATAATAAATGCTAAAAATATAATTATGAACAATTTTAATATGGTCCATTTATAATGGTGCCATATGATGTAGCGTATCGACTTCAGAGGGTTCATCACCCACATAAACGACGAATCTGGTCGACTGAAAAGAATAACAAAAAAAATCAGTAACATTCTGTATAGGGTGAGTCATTTATTATTTTCTTGCCTAGTACATAAAAATAGTCAAAAAACTTGATATGCTGTTTATGATATGGTCACAAACTGTGCTTAATTTAGAAATATTAATAGCTACATATAGCGGCCCAAAAAGTAGAGCAGCATAAAGTTTTGTTGAAGTGAAAATTTCTTAAGGTGCGTCGAAGCAAAATTTGAAAGGGGGCAAACTTATAGTTTCGTGTCATCTGACGTCAGCAACATATCCGTAACGTCATGGCCACCTGTGCAGCTACCCAGAAACCCTGCACAAGTCACCACATTAGCTTATAGATTGTATTGTATCTGATTGCTAATAAATATATAAAGAAAAACATAAGAAATAGAAATATTTTGCATTGTTAAGTGCGAGAAGTTTGGTCATTCGTTAAATAAATAGAACAAAAAAAAATTCTTGTCGATTTTTTCCTTATGATTTTGAACCTTTGAAGCCGAGGGAAGATAAAAAAGTATCCAGTATTAATTTTCTGGTTTGGTTTCTCATAACTTTGCTAAAACATTCTTTTGTTGTTTCGAGGATGAAAAGAATCAATATAGCAAAAGTATTTGTCTCTAAATCGGGACACGTTGTTGTAATTGCTAAAAAATGCGGTACTTACTTTGGTTTTTCCAACGGATCAGGTTCATTTCTTCCCGATCCAGCTGGAGCTTTTTCAGCTTCATCAATCGTCAACAAATGAAACTCGGCTTCGACTTTGCCCGTCAATTCCATTTCTTCGTTGTCTTTCTTCACGAAAAACGGCCACCAACCTTTGACTCTTTTCTGTTTGAAAATATTCACCAAAGGAACGGATCCGTCAGTTTTTAACATATCCAACGAGCAGAGCTTCGACGATTTCGCTCCGCGGGGAAACCTGTTAAGATCCAGCGTTATTGCTCCTGTTAGGAATAGATTATCAATTTTTTTTTGCGTTCAAATTTTTTTTTACATAGATGTTATAACATAGAAATGTCATGAATGTAACATTGATAAAATGAAAAAGTTGTTTACTATTCTAAAAGAGCTGAGTATCCACCTCAAGATAATATGATTACCTCATTCGTTCATCTCCCTCCAAGACTTAAGCTAAAATAAGAATTCAAAATAAATTGTCTGTTGGGAAACTCGTTTGTAATCCATCTCGAGAGGCGCCAACCCAAAAATGTAGTGTCGCAAAAAAGTATAGAAATATCTAGTTAAAGCCACATTAAAATGATAAGCAGTGTAATGTGTGTTTACTATTAAGATACTGTTCCCCTGGGGATACGGGGAAAATAGAATAGATCCCAGGTATGGTCTGCCTGTCGTAAAAGGCGACTAAAAGACTCCCAATGCAAAGTGTCATGCCACCCGTGCTGATGGATGCATGGCGGTGGTGGGGCACCATAGTTAACGGAGCTTATAGGAAACCGGGCAAAATCCTGTAGTAGACAGCCTTAGTCCTGTGCAGAGGGCACCTTAGGGCCGAACCATCCCTTCCCCCATACTTGTGGAGTGCAAAGTAGAACTGAGAACGCTAATCACGTCAAACTGATATGTGTTCCAGGACGTCAGGGAGGTGCAGGAAATGAGGTAGCAGACGAACTTGCTAGAAGAGGTTCGGAACAACACAAAAACTACTGAAAAAGCATACCAGAAAACAAACAAGGAAAATAATACATACAAAGAACCGTGCCACAAAAGGACGGCAGAACTGTTACCGATGAACAGGAATTAGCTAAGAATCACTAAGGGACTGTATAATGGAGGTTTGGCCTGCGGGTTGTGTGGCGAGGATTTGGAGGGGGGGAGTGAAGCGCGTGATGTGCTGCTGCGGGGTGCTGGAGAGGACGGGCGGTTTTTTTGGGCAGCTGTGTTGTTCCTACCCAGTACAGAACTTGTACAAGATACAAAGGTACTGGATTGGGTGCAGCGTGGTTCCATTCGCCGGATTGCTGCCCGGGTATTGCCTGTCTTGCGGACCGGTACCTTGCGGCGGTGCAGTGTGTGTTTTGCTTTTTCCAGGTCCTTGCCGTGTATCTGCGGCCCACTATAGAATGATACAAAACCACATGGGCAAGATACAATGGGCCAACGGGCCTAAGTGTCGCCGGAGGCAATAGCCAGACGGACCCAAGTTGTAAGGCTCGTTGCAACCCATGTTAAGAGGGATGAAAGGGTGACTCATTGTCGCTACATCTTAAAAAGATATGCATATCGCAAAACAGCACGGATATGTGGTTAATATTAAGAAAACATGTGTCTCATTGAAAGCAATATTTTTTAGAAAAAGAGTCAAGAGTTCTCATTTGAAACCAGTCGTTAATGTTCACTGCCGAAGGTGAACATATTGAAATCGTTTATATTACTCGCTCGTAATAAGTGTTAATATTTCACACTCGAAGGTGAATGTTAAGTTGTCTCGATACTTAAGAAATAAAGTACACGCTTTCAGTCTCAACACTTTTGTATAAAAATTAAGTATAAAAATCTCGTAATCTCGTAATCAGTTGATTCTCGTTAGTGTTAAATAAAAATATCTCTCTCGCTTACCCAAAAGTGCTCTTTTTGGACTCAAAATAATAATTAATTTAGACTCTTTTCTGTTTTCCGTTGTCACGTTGTTTTTATGTCTTTGTAGCATTAAAAAAAGTGATAAGTTGTTTTTATTGAAACTGTGACCAGGAATATAAAATAAGAAGTGCACAAACTCTCTACATAGTAAACCAGCTAAACCTATGAAGATATGAAAACCTCTGTGGTTATGCGAGGATAGAAAAACCCATCCCTCCATCATTGTCAAAAGGGTTTTGAAGTTAGAAAGTGGCTGAGACAGCTAGTCTGTTTAACATATGTCTGGAATATGTAATTCGAAAAATCAATATTTACACTAGAGGGACAATTTTTAACAGGAGTTGCCACATTTTTGCAATTACAGACGATTTGCTTTTGTTCATGAAGGAAATTTAATAATGACACAAACGCAGTGACTGTACGCGATATTAATTATTTTCGCTGGCCACTGCATAACTGCTATACCAAATTAATAAAGATGATCGAGTTCATCCCCAGCTATGTGAGCTATGTGTAATGACTTTTCAAGTAGTTGATCGATTACGTAGCGGTACTTGCCACGTCTTTTTCGTTCTCTAAAGAGTACTCTGCTAGCGGTTTCTCTACTGGCAAATTATGCCCGAGCTCAGCCGTAGAGGGTAGAAGAAAAAAATATAAATGTGAGCCGCGCCACCGACTTAGACGGTATAAGCCGGAAACCCCTAGATCTTATAGGCACTAGCAGAGCCACAAGATAAACAACTATGATTATGGTGAACCAAATAAATAAAATTATAGCAAAAATATGTTGGATACTTTACTCGCACAATAAATCAAGGTACACAGCTCAATAGCAACATTATAACAAATATAGTCCCAATTAACAGCTATGGTAAAATTGTCTTGCTAAAACAAACCAAAAATTTAGAATTTACAACTTCATAAAATAACCATAACAGAAGTAAGAGTAACAGACTTTACCAAGTTACAGAAAAAGGTAAAACATATATAAATTAACTCATTAATAACACTAATTGAAACATTTACATAAAGGCAAAGAAAAAAAGATAAAACATATATAAATTAACTCATTAATAACACTAATTCAAACATTTACATAAAGGCTGATAATTTACTAGTTAACCGTTTACATAAAGATTTTCGCTGCCAAAACAATCGACAATATTTAAAAATATTTTTACAATAGTTGTCCTCTAAAATATCAAGATTGTAGGATATTTACAAATAAGTAGGAAGAAAATATATTTTTACTTGGACATAAAGAATTATTGAGAAGGTTATTTTAATCCAAGTTTAGTTTTGGCATATTATCTAATGCAATAAATAGTTTCCAACAATGTACTATATTAATAAACTAAAACAGAACGTAATCGTGGTGTCAGAATGAGTCACTGCGTTATATATTTAAACATAAATCACTTATAACCTTTGGGTATACGAATTCACAAAGTACTACATTTATAAACTAAAACAAAACTTACTCGTGGTGTCGAAATGAGACACGGCGTTATATATTTAAAAATAAATCACTGATAACCTTTGGGTATACGAATTCACATGTACTCCTGTGGCCTACTCCTGGGGCTGGTTTGATTATGGGGCGGCACCGGCTAATTAACAATGGCTTCCCTCAAATAAATCCCGATAACGGCTATTTAACTCGACACCAAAAATCCAAAAATATCCACAACAAAGGCAAGACAAAATGGTCAAGTTAAAAATCAAATGGTTTTTCTTCAAAATCCAATTAAGATGGCCCAAATACAGCCAGATATGAAAGAAATCCCATAGAGGTTCTGCACACGTGTTAATAACACACCGTCCCAACAACTTTCACCAACATCCGACTTCGAAGACTCTCAACACACGACTCCCGCTCCTAGGCCGGAAATCAAGAAAAATGGCGCGGAATAAACGTCAACCCACAATCTTCTCAAGTCCGTGCTCCACAATCGCCTCATCCGAGTGGATATCCAGTCCCATCCACACAGAAATTGCAAACCAAACAATCGAATCCTACCCCTACAAGGTATGCAACATTATCTACAAAGAATGATATATTTGAGTTACCACAGAGTACGGTATGCAACAAGGAATACGAAACTCATCAGAGACAATTAATAATGGAACTTGTAGAAGGAAAAAAATAGGCACGTGACATACTTATCCGTGTTTAATTGCACGCACACTGCAGCCTAACTAAAAGATTATTAGAAGGAAGATCAAGAACTAGGGAAAGACCTAGGGCCAGAAGGAAAGAGCAAGTAGAGGAAGATCTGAAACTGATTGGCATTAATAATTACAAGAGAAAAGCGACCAATAAAAAAGAATGGGAAATAATCTTAAAGGCTATGATGATGATGAAGATGAGTACATAGATGATAAGGCGGAATGTAGGTACTAATAGAATACTCTTACCTAGAAAATCATCTGCTGAAAAATGATCTGCATCCCACACTTGCAATTCCAGCCGTGCCGGTATTTTACATTCGGTTTCGTCCCAAGAAAAAAGCGATTCTTTTCTGGAAATAACTATTTTCTGTTCGGCCACCAAGTAGTCGAAAGGATAAATGAATCTCCAGTTAAAATTTCCTTCGCCGGTTAAAGAGCGATAATGAATATCCGTGCATTGGCAGTCTTCTGGACCTTTCAACCATCTGTAACGAAAGATTAATTTATCAAGACATTCTGGGACTAACGAAAAAAATCTTACCCTTTGACGTAAATATCAGACATTTTTTCTCCCGTAAAAAAAGCATCATCCTCCAACACGACGTCGTCCGTATTCCAAATGATCACTCTCAATTCGTAGCTTTTGGGTTTTCGAGGAGAAATGTCCAGTGGGGATCCCGGCAGAGGCATATCCATTGGGAACATGTCTACCCACATTTCCAGTTTGCCTTGTTCGATGCCGGGTTTTTCGGGATTGTATAGAGGTCTCGTCTCGACGTGTTCGGGTACTAGATGGCAACCGATTTTGGGAAACTCATTCCATCTGTTAAATAAGAAATCGGTAGTTTTTAATACTGTGACCTCAAATATTAATACACCGAAGGTTTGTTCCTACAGCAGTTACAAACTGACGTATTTAAGTTCATTTGAAAACTATCAGAGAAAATTGAAATAATGACGGACAATATGGATTTCGACAACTTCGGTCTACTGTAGATTTGCTGGCTTATGTCACTTAGCTCTGGACAAACACTATTGAGAAGTTTGGTGAATCCCGTGCAATAGCCTTGGATATATCTAAAGCCTTCGACTGCGTTTGGCACCAGGCATTGTTAAGCAAATTATCTGCCTACGGTCTCCCAACCAAACTGCGCCAATGGCTCTTGAGCTTCATGCAAGATCGCTCCTTACATGTGGCAGTTGACGGTATTTCTTCCGATGCGTTAAAAACCAATGCCGGGGTCCCCCACCCTTTTTTTTTATATATCAACGACCTCTTGAAAACTACCACGACCCCCATTTACAGTTTTGCAGACGACAGCACACTTGTCTTAACTTTCACATCCTATCGATCACTTTCGGTGAATGATACAGATAGACTCAGACAGGAACAGGTTGATTCCATTAATGGAGACCTTAAAGCAATCGTCAAATGGAGAACCAACAATCTTATTCAGTTCAACGCCCAGAAAACACAAAGCGCCACGTTTTCCAAAAAAGTGAATTCTTTAAATCATACCATCACAATGTCCGAAAATACCCTTGAATCAAGTCCCTTCATCTCGATTTTGGGAGTCACGGTGTCTAATAATATGTCTTGGCATGACCATGTTGCTAACATCGCAAAATCAGCAAGCCAGAGGCTAGATTTTATGTGGAAAGCTAGAAAGTTTTTTACTCCTGATCAACTGTTGACGACGTACAAGGCTCAAATCCGACCTCTACTGGAGCATTGCTCGCTCATTTGGGGTTCAGCACCAAGGCATTCTAGATTCCATTCAGAAAAGGGCCATTCGGTAGATGCTCCAGAGAAATAAAAACTCTTCTACCACCATTTGCCACATGCGTCTGAAGAACTCGGCACGCTGATCAGTCTCACCCATTTACTGTCAAGATGAACACTACAAGGACCAATCTCCATCAAGAATCCTTCTTTTACTGGGCCGCTTTAGAATGGAACAAGCTTCCAAACTCAGTTTTTCCAGAGAACTATGGCCTGCAACTTTTCAAAAAGCGGGTCCACAATCATTTCCTTTCTATAATCCTTCCCCCTTCTAATAGTCGCATTGCGGGCCGTCCGCGGCTCACACGATAGGTCTACCCTTTTTGCGACTATTTTAAGTAAAAAAAAAAACTTGTTCTATGATTTTCTGTAGAAACAAACACTTAATCAATAAAGAGTATATTTACCTATGCAACACCGATAAAGCCATGTGATCTTCTGCTTCTTTTGTCGTATAAAAGTCGATGTCTCCGTTTTGAACGTAGAATAGCTGTTTTCCCACTTTGACTAATCCGTCAGCGTAGATGGGAGGATCTACTTTGGCGTCTTTGCACAGTTTCGCCAGGATCTGTGTGGGTTTCATCGCGTCCCTCCAGGCATTGTAACCGGTCCTAAATTTTTATAGAAAAATTTAACAGTTCTGAATTATTATTTATTTTAACGACAGACCAATAATATGTAGTTTTGAGATGCTTCAAGGATGTTATATACGTGTCACGACAAATATAGACTTCACCCGGTAAAAGGAAAGTTTATCAAAAAGTCGAAGTTGTTTTTGGTGCTGCATTTGGTATATTAAGCAATCAGACGCATGTCATCAATGACGTAGATGTTTCAAAGCAGAGATATCACCAATATTTAGTTTCGCCAACATCTATCATCAGGCGTAAATTTTTCTAGAATGAATTATTTTAAGTAATTTAAACATATGGTTTCATAACAGTCTATATATATATATATATATATATATATATATATATATATATATATTTACAAATATACATACATATAGTCACGCCTTTTCCGCTAGGGGTAGGCAGAGACCACTTCCTTCCACTTCCACTACGGTTCTTACACACATTTTTTGCTTCCTCTACTTTCATCAGTGCTCTCATACATGCTCGTCGGTTGTTGGTACTCTTGACCTGGCCTTTCTTCAAAACAATGTTGATTTGATCGAGATATGTTCGCCGAGGTCGACCTCTACCGACTTCCGTCCATTCACACTTGCCTTATAAATTTGTTTCGTCAATCTTCCTTCATCCATCCTTTCTACGTGTCCAAACCATCTAAGCATTTCTTAATCTATCTTTGTAATTACATCTTTTACACCACAGCGTTCTCTTATCTCACTATTCTTTACTTTATCCAACCGAGTCACTCTGGCGGCTATACTTCTCAGACCACTCACCTCCGCAGCATTAATCCTATTTGCATGCTTCTTCTGCCAAACCCAACATTCTCTACCATACATAAGTGTAGGATCCAACAATCTTATATGCAAAACCAAATGTGCCTTTTTTGACACTTTCTGGCTGTTCATCAAACTACGCAGTGCCCCATTTATTTGTTTTCCTGCCAACACCCTTCGCTCAATGTCACTGTCATACTTTCCATCTCTCGTAACCTTTGAACCCAAGTACACAAATTCATTTACTTGTTCCACTCTTTCTCCTTTAATCAGAACTTCAGTTTGTCATGCTTTCTTCTTTTTTGAAAACCATTGATTCCGTTTTGCTTGCATTTATTTTCATCCCTTTGATTTACAAACAGGATGAAATAATGTAATAATACTTCTTATATTAGTCTTATAACCACATGATATTCATTGATATGAAATGAAATTTCGTGCGCACTTACACATTTTCATGCGACTCTAAGCTTACGCAGTTGGCGGCCCTGTCAATAAAAATTCATTGTTGCCGCTTTAATTTGTACTTAGGACGAATGACAGCTAGTGACGTTTCTACCATTTTAAACAGTGCTGCCAAGACATTTTAAAAATATAGCATCCTTATTGGGAAAAGTATTGCTCTGTAAATGATGCTTTAAAACATAATGAGTCGACTTCGTTAAGGGTGTCGCAGTTTTAGATATCTTTGTCCAATTACCATGCAAAGAATTTGAAGCGCTGCTGGTTCAGTGACAAAATGCGAGTGTGTTTTTTTATTTTTATTGGTACTTACTCTTCATAGACGTCAGGTAACCCGCAAATGGCTCTGTGTCGGCTGTAAAATCGATTTTCCAAATCGATTTTCGTCTCGCCGACCATGTCGTCGGACCCAACCAAATCCCAATCGTAGATTTGTACCGTCAGGAGAGAATCTTGCGGAAATGTCGCCTCGATCTCGAAACATCTAATTCAAGAACATAAAAAAGTTAAATAATTATTTCCTTGTAAAGGTATGGAACGATTTTACATGATAAAAGTGTCAACCATTACTCTCTTAATTATTAACTGCCTGAGCCTTTTTGCGAAAACTTTATTCGATATTCCCGTCGCAGCCAATACTTGGCGACGATAACTTTTAATTGGAATTTGCAAGCTATGGTAGTGCCATCAGAACGTTCACCCTAACCCGATTATTGATGCGGAATAGACTGTACAGGAATAAATCAGAAACTAGTAAATTTTTATCATTTTATTATAATTTTCCAATAAATTGATTCTGTTAGAAACACTTACTTATGTGCCTGTAATGTAAGAATCAGCAATCAAAATTGATGACAGCCGGTATTTATGTGAATTTTTAGTTTTAGTACTTGATAACTACTTATAACTAAGAGTATAATCGAACTTTAGTATTTATTACGTTATTAAATGGGATTTAGTATAAATTATTACTTTAATATTTAGCGAACATCAATAGTGTAAGATCATTACTTATAAGTAATTAAATTAAGTAGGTATTCCGGACAAGCCTTTAAGATGTGGGCTTACAGGAAAATGTTAAAAGTTTTATGGACAGAAAAAGTATCCAACTTGGTAATACTCCAACGACTGAATAAATCCACCGAAATTCTAACCACCAACTAAAGGAGAAAACTGCAATATTTTGGGCATGTTATGAGAGGCGAACATCATTTCTGCAGAACATCATGCAGGGAAAAAATTATGGTAAAAGAAAGCTGGGCCGCAGAAAAGCATCAAGGCTCAAGAATCTACGTGACTGGTTTAAACTTAATTCAAGCTCTCTGCTCAGACTTGCCGTCGACAAAGTGATAGCCTTGTTGGTGACCAACGTTCCAGAAGGACATGGTACTTAAGAAGAAGAAGAACAAGAAGAACGCAATACTTTATTTGACAATAAGTCAATCAATAAGGCATTAAACGGTTAATTGATAGTTCCATCGTGGCATATTATAAAAGTTATTTAAATTAAAACATACTCACTTCCCGAAAACGGGATTAAGTTGTTTGGAGATGTAGTTTTCTTTATCGCTGATTCTCTTCGAGCCTAATTGCAAGACCACGTACGGATCAGCTTTTCCGTTTAAATCCATCGGATGTAAATCGTTAGCTTTGACTATGTACACTCGTACTAATACTCTAATGGGATCGTTGGACGGTAGTCCTTGAAACAATCCGAATTGAGGATCGAATCCCATGATTGTCTTGTCTTCTATATCTTTCGGCAACGGCCATTTGTATACTTTAACAGCTCCCTGAAAATTTAACAAATGAGTAGTCTGTAAACCAATTTGTCTATTCACAAAAATGATATTTAATATGGTTAGTGCTTGGCTCAAAAAATTACTCACCTTAAAATAACCTACGACTCTGTTATCATCGTCGGTCTCTTCGCCAGTTTTTTTACCTCTGTAAAGTTGGAATGTGTGTAACCATTCCTTGAACTCGTAGAATTCAGGTCTAGCTTCTAATTCCGTGGGAAAAACCTGAAAGAAAATCGTTTTCTTTTACGTTACTAGACATAAGGGTTACTTAATGTAGTGGTAACCCGACAGGCTTTCCTCGATTCTCAGCCAAAAATCTTTGTATCCTAAATACATATTGTCACGCCTTTTAACCCGTTGCGGTAGACAGAGATCACTTCTTTGCACATGCTTCGGTTCTTACACACGTCTTTCGCTTTACTACTTTCATCAGCGCTTTCATACATGCTCGCCGGTTGCTGGTACTCTTGACCTGACCTTTTTAACACGCTTATATTAGTTTCAACTGTATGCCTGTATGCTTGTGTGAGTGTTTGTAACTGACTTTTTGGCCTCGATTTTGCCCTACTTTATCAGATTTAATTTAAACTTCGCACACTTGTCAAATACCGACGACAATGCAATAATTCGATCAAAATATTCGATTATCCTGATTAGTTTCGCCAGGATTAATAAATTTCTTCAGGGATCCTTTGCATGAGAGCAAGATAGAATTAGTGCGTGAACTACGCTTGCGCCTAGTTCCAATAGTGATGCAGAAATGCTTAAAAATACGCGACAGTTTTCTACTTTCCAAAATAATTAGTTTTCCTATTATCTAGTAAATGGCGCCACTTGCAATTTGTAGTAAATGGTACTGAATCAAACTAAAAAGTATAAAATAAATTATATTTTAAAAAAACTAAATAACACTCTTTTAGAATTAATCAAAATAAAAAGTAAAAAATAATTCTTAACATAAGAATAAAATTACTGACGAGAAAATTAATTTCACTGTTTTAAAAGCGTGGGGTGCTTTATACGATTAACACTAAAAGCGTGTTTTTTAGTTTTTTCACATTATAATTTATTTTTAAAACAAAACGATACGTTCACGTAGGTCGACCTCTACCGATTCACACTCGCCTTGTTTCGTCAATTTTCTTTCATCTATCCTCTCTACGTGTCCGTACCCTCTAAGCAATTCTTTATCTTTCTTTATTACCACATCTTCTTTCACACCACAACTTTCCCTTATCTCACTAATCCTCACTTTATCCATCAGAGTCGCTCTGGCTATACTTCTCAGACTACTCATCTTCGCAGCATTGATCTTAATTTCATGCTTTTTCTTTGCCAAACCCAACATTAACTACCATACATAAGTGTAGAGACCAGCAGTCTATGCCAAGCCAGTCGTGCCATTTTTGACACGTTCTAGCTGTTCATAAAGTTATGCAGTACCCAATTCATTTGTTTCCCTGCCAACACTCTATGCCTAATATCACAGTCCTACTCTAGTAAACTTTGGACCCAAGTATACAAACGAAATACGACGAAATTTTCATAAATCGTTATTCTCAAGTACAATCGGGAGAAAGAAGTTTACGAATGTAAAGTATATTCAGCCGAATATTTGTTATTTTAGAGGCTAGTCGCCCGTCAAGCTACTTCTGTTGCACTATAATGGTTTTTGAAAGAGAAGAAAGCATGACAAACTGTGAAGTTCTAATTAAGGAAAAAAGAGTGGAAACAGTAAATGAGTTTGTATACCTCAGTTCAAAGTTTACGAGAGATAAAAAGTATGACAGTGACATTGAACGAAGAGTGTTGGCAGGAAAACAAATGAATGGGGCACTGAATAGCTTTATGAACACCCAGAAAGTATCAAAAAAGGCACGTCTGGCTGTGCATAGAAAGGTGTTGGTTTCTACACTTATGTATGGTAATGCATGTTGGGTTTGGCAGAAGAAGCATGAAAATAGGATTCATGCTGTGGAGATAAGTAGTCTGAGAAGTATAGCCGGAGTGACTCGGTTGGATAAAGTAAAGAATAGTGAGATAAGAGAACGATGTGGTGTAAAAGAAGATGTGGTTACAAAGATAGATAAAGGAATGCTTAGATGGTAGACACGTAGAAAGGATAGATGGAGGAAGATTGACGAAACAAATTTATATGGCGAGTGTGAATGGACGGAAGTCGGTAGAGGTCGACCTTGGCGAACATCGATCTCGATCAGATCAACATTGTTTTGAAGAAAGGCCAGGTCAAGAGTACCAACAACCGACGAGCATGTATGAGAGCACTAATGAGAGTAGACGAAGCAAAAGATGTGTGTAAGAACCGTAGCGGAAGTGAAAGGAAGTGGTCTCTGCCTTTCCCTACGGGAAAAAGCTGTTAACTATATGTATGGATTTACATGCTGATAAGCGACATATTGAATAATATAAAAAACCTGCTTTGGTTCAAAACGGCGGTCGTTGGTAATAATTATATTTTTAGTTAAATATATTGGTTTTTAATTAAGGTGCAAATATAGTTGTTACCAACGAATAAAGGAATAAACAAATAACGAAATAGTCGTATGTCCTAAAATGAAGTTACCCATGAATAAGAACTAGAAAGCTGTTGATACAAGCTTGATTGATAAGCTCTGTTCCATATGGATGGTTGCCATCGCATGGATACACAGTTTTTTTTTATTTATGCAGCATTTGTAACTTTTTTTTTATATGTAACACTTTGCTGTAGTTGAATTGTTTTCGACTCGTTTTAATTTAAATTTTTTTATATATTAAACTGGTTGATGTTTTTAAATTTTTGGTGAATTTCAAAAAAAAGGTGACAACAATAACTTTGTTATTTTTTAATATTTGTAATGTTTTTTAATTTTTTTGAATGTTAAAAATTACTTAAAGTATATCGTACCTTGCATAGTGCCGTTTTGTTTTTGGGTCTTTTTCTAGCGGTTTTGGGACTGATTCTTGCCGTTAGTCCGGATGATGTCGTCTTAAATCCGAACCTTTTTTTCTGCTCCTGTCCAGGACTTTTGTCGAAACTGTTTCCCGAATGCGACATTTTTCCATCTTCGTAAACCGTTAAATTTCCGTTGTGATTCGAGACTTTTTTCGCCTCTTTGGACTCATTTATCATTCTTTCTACCGATGCGAAGTATTTCGTCCACCTACAATCACTTTTTGTTAGAACTTACTCAATATTTCGTATGAAAAATATTTGTTAGAAATATCTCACCAATCCTTACTATCTTCTTCATCGTCTATATCTTCGTCGAAACTTGGTTTTCTCTTTTTGTTCGAATCTCTTTTGAATTTCTTCGAGGCGTCTTGAGTCCCATAATGACCTAAAAAATACGCGTATGTTCATGTCATGTTGCGATCACATATTGCAACACTTCGTTTGATCTTTTTTTTTGTTCTATTTAAAATCTTTTTCGATCCGTCCCTGAATACCAACGTTTATATCGACCCAGGAAAATTTCAAAAACTAGTCTCCTCCATTAGTTTTCGCGCCGCAATAATCAGTTCACTTCCAGCTATCGACGAAAATTAACGGTCGATATTCCTTCTCCTCAGTGATCGAGACGATATTCTCCTATTTTTCCACGGCATTCGAATTTTAATTATTAATTAATTTAAATTATTATTAAATTATTAATTTCTTATTGTTAAATAAAAACCTTTAAAAATCAGCGATTTGTGATTTTCAACCAGTCCACTAATTATCGAAGTTGAGTATAATGGAGAGCGACTTTTATGGTTTGCAAAAGCAAATATGGCGATTTATTAGATCACAAAAAAAAGAAATAAATGAACTAACCGTATCAAACCAAATTCCTATAGGAACTTGGATTAAATACTTGACCGAACTTTACACACCGGAAAATATAAAAGATATCGCACAAAGCACACCTAAAATCACAACCAACGAGATGACTAAAATTGAAATTGCAGACGTCCAACATGCTCTGCAAAAGCTAAAGAACAGAAAGAGTCCTGGGGAAGACGGCATTCCCAACGAACTCCTAAAATATGGTGGCGAAAGCCTGGAACAACAAAGTTAATTCAGAAAATTCTATTTTATCAATGAATCCCACAAGAGTGGCGAAGTTACGGTCTCCCAACCAAATTGCGCCAATGACTCTTGAGCTTCATGCAAGATCGCTCCTTACATGTGGCAGTTGACGGTATTTCTTCTGATGCGTTTAAAACTAATGCCGGGGTCCCCCAGGGTTCCATCCTGTCCCCCACCTTATTTCTTTTACACATCAACGACCTCTTGAAAACCACCACGAACCCCATTTACAGTTTCGCAGACGATAGCACACTTGTCTCAACTTTCACATCCTATCGATCACTTTCGGTGAATGATACAAATAGACTCAGGCAGAAACAGGTTGATTCCATCAATAGAGATCTTGAAGCAATCGTCGAGTGGGGAACCAACAATCTTGTTCAGTTCAACGCCCAAAAAACACAAAGTGCCACGTTTTCCAAGAAAGTGAATTCCTCAAATCATCCCATCACAATGTCCGGAAACACCCTTGAACCAAGTCCCTCCATCTCGATTTTGGGAGTCACGGTGTCCAATAACATGTCTTGGCATGACCATGTTGCTAACATCGCAAAGTCGGCAAGCCAGAGGCTAGGTTTTCTGTGGAAAGCCAGAAAGTTTTTTACTCCTGATCAACTGTTGACGACGTACAAGGCTCAAATCCGACCTCTACTGGAGTATTGCTCGCACATTTTGGGTTCAGCACCAAGGCATTCTCTTCGTCTTCTAGATTCCTTTCAGAAAAGAGCCATTTGCTTGATAAACAGCTCAACTCTCACAGATACCCTTCACCCTCTAGAACATAGAAGAAGAGTTGCAGACCAGTCATTGCTCTACAGATATTTCCATGGCAGATGCTCCAGGGAAATAAAAACTTTTGTACCACCATTGGCCACATTCGGCCGAAGAACTCGGCACGCTGATCAGACTCACCCATTTACTCTCAAGATTGACACTACAAGGACCAATCTTCATCAAGAATCCTTCTTTTACAGGGCTGCTACGGAATGGAATAAGCTTTCAAAATTAGTTTTTTCAGAGAACTATGACCTGCAACTTTTTAAAAAGCGTGTCTACAATCATTTCCTTTCTATAATCCCTTCCCCTTCTAATAGTCGCAGTGCGGGCCATCCGCGGCCCACACGATAGGTCTATTCTTTTTGCTACTATTTTTAAAAAAAAAAAAAATTATCTCTAAAAACTCCTCCACCAGTTTAACCAAACAGCTAAATCACTCAACATGACTATATCCGGTTCAAAAACACGTTGCATCACAATAAAAACACCGTTAAGATGCAAACTTGAAGTAGATGGAGAGGTCATACAATAGGAGATGAAGTTTAAATATTTGGGTATAGAACTGCCCAGCAATGGTGACGTTGAAGCGGAAGTAAGAGAACAAACGGCAAGGGCGGCGAGAGCGGCAGGTTGTCTGAACGACTCTATTTGGAAAAACAAAAACATTAACACCCAGGTGAAAAGCAAGATCTATGAAACCGTTATTAGGCCTATAATGACATACACTGCGGAAACTAGGCCAAAAACTCAAAAAACAAGAAGACTCATGAAAACAACGGAGATGAGAATACTGAGACGAATTGATGGCAGAACTTTATGAGACAGAGAGAAGAGCGAAGATATAAGGTAGAAAACATCAACGAATGGACCCAAAACAGGAAAAAGGAATGGAGCGCGCACATTGACCGCATGGGAGATCAGAGAGTCGTAAAAATCGCAAAATACAAATCACCTATAGGACACAGGAGTGTGGGTCGCCCGCGAAAGCGACAATATATAAGGCTGGCGGATGAAGATAAACAGGCTGTAAGCCTTATTAAAAAGAAAGAAGAAAAAGAAGAAAAGTATAATTCCTTCCCGTGTACGAAAAAGGGAACAAAACATCCGAGTTTTACGATCTTCATTATAGAAATTTAGTCATAATATGAAAGCAAGGACTGAAATCAACACATTGGTATGAACTAGTACATCAAATGTCTACTGGACTGGCAATAATATGGTGATAACAACCTTTTACTCCTAAATAGAAAATACCTAAAACTGTTCGGTGGAATCACTACAGGTCACATCAATTAACATCTAAAAGATTTTGTGGCGAGGGCTAAGAATCTGGGACACAATGTTCTGATAGAATGTGAAACAGAAGATACAGAAAAAAATATAATAAATAACCCAAGCAAGAGTACAAAAGATCTTAAGATCCAGGTGATCAAATGCTTTTTTCAGGCCCGACCCAATTGTTAAATAATAAATATTAATAATTTCATTACAAGCATCAGTTCATACGAAACTAATACGTGATTGCTTTTTGATGGGGACTCTCATCATTAATAGTATATTTCATTAGGAGTCGAGAAAATGGGCTTTCTCCGAGCGCGCGCGACAAGTTCCTGTAAAAGGCGCAGCCGAACACGGGAAGTCGTGCAAGGAAATAAACAAACAAATTGCGATTTCTAGAGAACTGTCAATAACATATTACTTTATTTTGACATGCAGGTAAGCAACTGTTGACACCAGCGCACCTACTTTCGGTGCGCTAAATAGACATGTTTTCAGATAGGTATAATGAAAAAGTATTTTTTTTATCATGTTTCCATCGCTGCCGTTGGCCTGCTTTTCATAGCACCTGCTATGCAATGATAGGTCAGTATTTGCACCGTCGATAGTGCAGTCCTCGCCAAATTTTTACATTTTTCAAAAGAAGAGCATCTTAGTTATTTACCTATTTGAATAGAAATGTCCTTCGGTAGTAAGGGGCTTTTTTCCTTATCGTTTTGGCTATATGCCAAATTGGTAGGGGAAACTTGGCAGCTCAATGTATTGTTGTCTCCGCCTTTGAGCTGATGCGAAGATTTTTTTCTTTCTTCGTTTTCTCGTTCTTTCTTCGTCATCGGTTTGTAGATGTATTTTTGAATGGAGTTGATGATGTGCGTACCTACCAAGGTGTAACGTCCGAAACTTCGACAGTCCACTGCCCTTATCGTGAGGGGAGGTCTAAAAATACAAATAATTAAAAAAATAAATAAATAACTTTTGTTCTAATAAAATATAATGTTACCTATAAAGCTCCTGTTCTGGCAAATCTAGGTCCAGGAACTTAACGGGCGTGCTGAAATTAGGGTTCTTTTTCCTATTTTGAATAATGCTCGAGTACAAAATGTTGCCGGAACATTCTATATCGACTCTCGGTTTGTCGACCGTCAACAAATGAATTCTTTTAAGATCTCTCAAACCCCAAAATAACACTTCGATTCTATATCTCGCCAATGTGGGTCTTATTCCTCTCGGTACCGGAAGAAGTTGTTCCATGCTTTTCGGATCGGTTTCGTGGAACATTGGAATGTCTTTGGCGTGAGGCAGCGAGGGTAGCGAATCACTCAAATCCGTAGGAATTTCTAATAGCTCAAAAGCTGCTAAGAGTTCTCCAGCTCTGTCCGTTCCTCGAGTTATTGTACACCTTGAAAAAAATATTTGTCTATAAATGTACATTTACTTGATTATTGAAGGTAATTGAAGACGTGTAGATAGAGGAAAAATTGGTGTGTCTTTGGCAAAAAACTGTAAAGAAAGTATACATACATATAGTCAGGCCTTTTTCCCGTAGGGGTAGGCAGAGACCACTTCCGCTACGGTTCTTACACACATCTTATGCTTCCTCTACTTTCATCAGTGCTCTCATACATGTTCGTCGTTTGTTGGTACTCTTGACCTGGCTTTTCTTTAAAACAATGTCGATCTCATCAAGATATTTTTTTTTTTTATGAAAATAGTCGCAAAAAGGGTGGACCTATCGTGTGGGCCTCACTGCGACTATTAGAAGGGGAAGGGATTATAGAAAGGAGATGATTGTGGACACGCTTTTTAAAAAGTTGCAGGTCATAGTTCTCTGGAAAAACTGATTTTGGAAGCTTATTCCATTCCGTAGCAGCCCTGTAAAAGAAGGATTCTTGATGAAGATTGGTCCTTGTAGTGTCAATCTTGAGAGTAAATGGGTGAGTCTGATCAGCGTGCCGAGTTCTTCGGCCGAATGTGGCCAATGGTGGTACAAAAGTTTTTATTTCCCTGGAGCATCTGCCATGGAAATATCTGTAGAGCAATGACTGGTCTGCAACTCTTCTTCTATGTTCTAGAGGGTGAAGGGTATCTGTGAGAGTTGAGCTGTTTATCAAACGAATGGCTCTTTTCTGAATGGAATCTAGAAGACGAAGAGAATGCCTTGGTGCTGAACCCCGCCGAGGTCGACCTCTACCGACTTCCGTCCATTCACACTCGCCTTATAAATTTGTTTCGTCAATCTTCCTTCATCCATTTTTTCTACGTGTAAAGAAAGCGAATCGTATAAATGAGTTGAAGTTAAGAATAGCCATTGTTTTTATTCGTCTGCTGCCCAAGAAAGTTAAATAAAATTTTAGATAAACTTCTGGGTAATTATAAGGACGTGTTGTTGAAGGAAAAATTTGTCCTTGGCATGAGACAGTAAAGAAGGCGAATCATTTAAATCAGCTAAAATTTTTAATAGCCATTTTTTTAGTTTATTTTCTTCCCAGGAAAGTTAAATAAAGTGTAAGGTAGAACTATGGGTCATTGTAAAAACGTTGGATAAAGGAAAAAAAGGTTAGTGCGTCTATGGCATTGGGGAGTAAAAGAAGCGAATCATTTATTAGTTGGAATTTCAAACAGCTATTTTTATTATGTTTTGCTGCTGCCCAAAAAGATGAAATGAGGTGTTAGGTAGAACTCTGGATGTATGTAAGGCGTGTGGATGATGGAAAAAAAATGGTTAGTGTATCTTTGGCATAAGACGGTAAAGAATGCGAATCATTTATCAGTTTAAATTTATAATAGCTAATTTTGTTTTGTTTTGTTGCTGCCTAAGAAGATTGAATAAAGTGCTAGGTAGAATTTATTTTGACCATTCTGTCGTCATTCATCCGGTCTATGTGTTCGTTCCACTCTCTCTTTCTTCCCAGTATCCATTCATTTACTACTATTTTCATTTCGGTGGTTTCTAATATTCTCTTTGTGTTCGATGTATCTGGTCTAGTTTCCGCTGTGTATGTTAATATAGGTCGGATGACCGCCTTGTAGATTCGGGATTTGGTCTCGATTCCCATATATTTGTTTTGGAGGATTGTATCGTTCAGGTAAGTTGAGACGTGCTGCTTTTGCCGCTTGGTTTATTACCTCCGCCTCGATGTCACAGTATCCTGATATTTCTATGCGTAGGTATTTAAATTTCATCTCCTGTTGTATAATTTTATCATCCACAACCAGTTCGCATCTAATAGGTGTTTTTGAATCTGTCATGCATTTCGTCTTTGCTGCAGATATCTTTATTTTTAGATTATTTGCCGTTGTGCTTAATTTGAATAGTAATCTCTGTAGTTCATCTTCGTTTTCTGCAATCAGAACAGCATCATCGGCATAGCTTAGGATTTTGACGTCTTTGTTTCCCATTTTATATACTTTCAGGTAACGAGTGCTTTTTATTATTTCGTCCATAACGATGTTGAACAATAAGGGGCTAAGAGAATCTCCTTGTCGAATACCACTATTTCTTCGGTAGTTGTGCCATTCATTTTGGCTTGTATTTTGTTTCCCTGGTAAATATTTTTGATGGTTTTTATGATGTTGTATGGGATTTGCCTGCTGTATAGAAAGTGTACCACGTTCTCCAGTTGTATTCGGTCAAACGCCTTTTCCAGGTCTATAAAACACATGAAGGCTGGTTTGTTATACTCGATGGATTTTTCAGTTATTTGTCGCAGTACAAATATCGCATCAGTACAAGATCTTCCTGATCTGAATCGTTGTTGTTCATCGCCCAATGTGGTGGGTTCATTTATTTTATTTGTTATAATCTTTGTTACTAGCTTTAAGGTAATATTTAGAAGGTTTATGCCTCGGTAGTTTGCGGGTATCTTTTTGTCTCCATTTTTAAACAGTAAGATTGTGGTACTTGGCGCCATTCGTCCGGAATTTTTTGATGTAAAAGGATTTTGCGAATTATGGCTGTTTCAGGCCTCTCCCGCCGTATTTAAGAAGTTCATTTGAAATACCACCTGGGCCTAGACTTTTTCTAATTTTTATTAATGCCGAAGTTAATAATTTATCAGTTGGAATTTCCAATAGCTAATTTTTTTATTTTGCTGCTGCCCAAGAGATTGAATAAAATGTTAGGCAGAACTGTGGGTGAATGTAAGGACATGTGGATGAAGAAAAAAAATGGTTAGTATGTCTTTGGAGACAGTAAAGGAAGCGAATCATTTTTTAGTAGTGATTTGAAATGGCGTTTTTTTTATACGTCTGCTGTCTAAGAAAGTTATATAAAGTGTTATGTAGTGCTTTGAGTGATTGTAAGGATGTGTGGATGAAGGCATGAGACAGTAAATGAAGCAAATTATTTTAATTAATTGGCATTTCTCATAGCTAACGTTTTCATTTTTTGGCCGTAAAGAAGTATGAATAAAGTATTAGGTAGGTACTCTGGCTGATTGTGAGGACATGTGGATTAAAAAAATTGGTTGGCATGTGTTTGGCATAAAGCAGAAGTAAATTATCCAATTTAGTTGGAATTTCTAAAACTAAGCTAATTTTTTTATCCTGCTCTTGCCCAATAAGATTAAATGAAGTGATAGGTGGTACTCTGGGTGATTGTATGGGGTGTGTGTACACAAGTGAAAACTTAGTTGGTGCGAAAATATGAGTTATAGTTGAGTTATATCTAAGGAAAAGCTTGTGGTATGAATCAGGATATACCAAATTAAGGAGACTTGGTCAGTACGTCGTGTGGGGTACCGAACAAGGTTTTTTTGCCAGCCACATAGGAATAATAACGAGACCATCCTACAAAAAATATTAATTTCTTTTTTGGGGATAATAAATATATACAATATTTTAATAGAACATATAAAAAAGACCGAGTTTAGTAAACAAAGTAAAAGCACAAAGGCTCAAGTGGGCCGGACACGTACAGAGATCGTCGAATGGACGTCTTATCAAGAGGATATGAAAGGAAAACACAGTAGGAAAGAGACCTTTAGGAAGACCAAGGCTTAGATGGAGATGATGTAAAAGTCTTGGGAGTAAGGGACTGAAAGGAGGTTGTGTTGGACAGAGATAGGTGAAGACGAGTCTTAGATGCAGCTAAGACCCACGAAGGGTTGTGACGCTACGAGAAGAAGAAGAAGAAGAAGAAGAATATTTTAATAATAATTTTACGTTTGCCCATCTTATTTTTCGAGATTCGAATGTCTTTCAGCATCCTCATTCTCATTTATATTTTTTCTTTTCGGTATTATTTAATAAATTGGTTCGTTATTCATTTTTCAGTACCACTACTTTTATTTTTCTCGTTAATGAGCGAGTCAGCGTAACCAAAACTTAACAAATATGCTCTCTACCTCTTATAATTTTTAATTGATGGATGTGAAATGTAGATTGGTTTCGTGTATATTTCTTTACACCTCCCACTTGTTTTAATTAAAATTATTTAATAAGATGCGATAAAAATAAAATAATAAATTAAAAATCTCACCATTCCAGTGATGTAGGAAACTTGGGCTTTGCATAGGGATCTTCTTTCAGCTTCACGCTAGGTTTTGCCAACGTTCTTCCGATAAATTCGCTTTTTCCTACCTTATCCTGGTCGAATATTTCGATGACAACCGGAAAAGGATCGTTTTTACTTTTATCCCCGTCTCCGTAAATTAAAATTTCCTCGAATATTAAAAGTTCGTCCCACGTTGGACTCAAAGTTTCGTCGATAACTTGCGTCGTTTTACAAAATTCTCCAGCTATTATTCTCGCGAAGGGATCCGACAGTCCTGAAGCGTCGCTTCCTATCAACGATCTTGCTTGGTATACGTAAGCGCGAAGTTGAAAAATCTAAACAAAAATTTAAATTATAGGAATAAAATTTATCTGGTAGCATATAAAACGAGTACAGGTGGAGGTCCGTAGTTTTTAAGCTTTGACTATAAGTATATAATGTCAGAAAATTAAAAAAAACTTGTTTTTTCACGTATTTTTTAAGTTTTCCGTAGGAATATGTCGTCAGAAAATAAAAAAAAACGTGTTTTGGCACATAGTTTTTGAGGTTTTTCATAAGAATGTATTAACAGAAAGATCATAAAAACACTGACGTGTTTGTGCACGTAGTTTTTGAGGAATGTGTCTTCAGAAAATTAAAAAAAATAGTCACGTGTTTTGGCAATGTAGTTTTTGAGGTTTGTCATAGAAATGTATCAACAGAAAATTTAAAAAACACTGATTTGTTTGTGCACGTAGTTTTTGAGGAATGTGTCACCAGAATATTAAAAAAAATAGTCACGTGTTTTGGCATGTTCCTTTTGTGGTCTGTCATAAGAATGTGTCGACAGAAAATTTAAAAAAACATTGACGTGTTTGTGCACGTAGTTTTTTGAGGTTTGACTTAAAATGTGTCGTCAGAAAATTAAAAAAAAAATGTGTTTAGGCCCGTAGTTTTTAAAGTTTGACTATAAGTATATGTCGTCAGAAAACTTGTTTTGCCACGTATTTTTTGAGCTTGCCGTAGGAATATATCGTCAGAAAATAAAAAAAAACGTGTTTTGGCACATAGTTTTTGAAGTTTTTCATCAGAATGTATTGACAGAAAGATCATAAAAACACTGACGTGTTTGTGCACATAGTTTTTGAGGAATGTGTCATCAGAAAATTTAAAAAAATAGTCACGTGTTTTGCCAACGTAGTTTTTGAGCTTTGTCATAATAATATGTCGACAGAAAATTAAAAAAAACATTGACGTGTTTGTGCACGTAGTTTTTGAGGTTGTGTGTCGTTAAAACTTAAATAAATACTAACGTGTTTTTCAACGTAGTGAATGGTGTTCGGCGGCAGAGCTCGAGGTCTCTCGATGTTTTTAATTTCCTGTGTTTGTTCGTATCCTCCTGGCAAACCGGTCAGCACATTTTTTTTATGTTTGAGCAAACCCAGCCACAAAAAAATTTGTAATTTCGCCGGAATAGACCAACCGCTCGGCCCCATTCCTTTTTTTCCCGGCAGCTGCAAATTAATGTTATTGTTTTTCAAAAATATCCACCATATAAATAAGGCTAGCTCAAAAGGTACATTGTAACCGATGGAGTTTGTATTCGAGTTGGTTTTACAAAGAATTGGAAACATTTCTTGTTGTCGTTTATTGGAAAATATTTATTCGTTTGAGCAAAAATAAACGGGAAATTTTGTAGGACGTTGACAAACAAAAACATACTTTACCTTAAGAAACATTGTTTGAACTTTTCCGCAGTCCCTGCCGCATTCTTCCTCGGTTCCAGAATAAATTATATCTCTAGCGGGTATACGTTGGTATGCCTGTCGTTTTCCGCCGCTTATGATCCAGAGGAAAACGTCTGGAAGTGCATGCTGCGGCTAAAACGACGTAAAAAATATTTATACCAATTTTTTTCACTTACAGCGGTTAGTCGATTAGTAGTCGTGACTGTTACTGTCATACAGAAAATACCAGCGTCCAATTCAGTCAATTAAGAGTTTCTTTTTGAAAATGAGATTAAAGTTTTATTAACTTCCCAGTGGGAAGTTATAATAATGGGTCCGATTTTGCGAATCCCGAATTTTGACATATCCCCAAATTTCATGGTCCCCATAGTCAAATACAATTGTTTTTAAGTGGACTTCTGTGTGTGTGTATGTATGTATGTTCGTATGTGCGTTCGGAATTATTTTTCGTCTCGAATACCTCGATAACAAAAAATTATATCGACGTGGGACCAATTGAATGTGACGCATAATTACACAACTTAAAACTGATTAGATTTTCAGCAAATTAAAATCGGTCAAGCTGTTTTTTATGGAGAATAAAAAAACTGAAAAAAATGGAAAACTACCTGAATTTTGCAATTTATAAATTATACTATTTTTAATACAGAATTTTAGGATCTTCTGAATAATGTGATTATTGCATGTTAGGAATATTTGTATGAAAAATATGATGACAGTATTTCATAAAAAGAGAAGTTTTAGAAAACAGAAATGGAAATTGGAGAATTTTAAACTTGTGTCAGTATTGAGAGAATAGCATTGAAGACGCTATAACAGTGAAAAATTATTGTTAGTAATAACCGAGCATTGTTTATAACAATTGAATATTATTACTATGCCACGTCTTTTAGTTCTCTAAACTCTGCCAGTGGTCTCTCTACTGGCAAATTATGCCCGAACTCAGCCGTAGAGGGTAGAAGAAAAAAATATAAAAGTGAGCCGCACCACCGACTTAGACGGTACAAGCCGGAAACTCCTAAACCCCTAGGTCTAGTAGGCACTAGCAAAACCACACGATAAACAACAAACAATTATGGTGAACTAGATAAATAAAATTATATTTACAATTCCTGCAATATATTAATTAAGTAAAAATGATGTTCTGATTTTTTTTTACAACAAATTCTGTATTTTTGTAAAGTGGATTAAACGAATTTAATACACTTTTCTTAAAATAATATTTAAATTAATTATAACAATCTTTCAGACAATAATAAAAACCTAATGATGTACAAAAGAAAATTAAAAACAACAAAAAAAAATGTTCACAATATTTAAAATTTCAAAAATAATTGGTTTTATATAGAATTCCTGATAGCAAAAGATTAACAAAAAAAAATACAAAATAAATGGACTTGCAACAAAAATAATAATTTGAAACCCTCACAATAACTACATAAAGTATATTCAGTAATGTATAAATTCAGATTCAACTTGGAGAAGGTACAAATTTAATGAAAAATAATTTGTTACTTTTAAACTATTGAAAACACTTAGATCAAGCACATAATAACTGATAAGTTGATAAAATTAAACTCAATACTATGTAACCAATTGAAAACTTCATTGAGACGCCACTGTTACATCGATGATCCAAGAAACAGAAACACCAAGTAGTATTTTTAAAGATTTACACTGTTAAAACCATCGAGCTTATTTTAAAAATAATTCTTTTTACGATGGCTGTCCTTCAAAATAGCAATATTGTAGGATATTTACAAATAAGTATGAATAAACGTTTTTACTTGGACACAAAGAACTATTGAGAATATTACTTTAATCAAAGTTTAGACTCGGCATATTATCCAATGCAATAAATAGTTTTCAACAGTGTACCATATTAATAAATTAAAACCAAACTTAATCGCGGTGTCAAAAATAAGTTACGTCGTTTAAATATACTAAAATAAATCACTTGTAACCTTTGGATACACGAATTCACGAATCCTGTGGCATACTCCTGGCCGGTTTGAATTATGGAACTGCACCTGGTACTTAACAATGGCTTCCCTCCATCAAATCCCGCACGCGGTCATTTTAACTTGACCCCAATAACCAAAATATCCACCACAAAGGCACGACAGAATGGTCAAGTTAAAAATTAAATGGTTTTTCTTCAAAATCCAATTAAGATGGCCCAAATACAGCCAGATATGAAAGAAAAAACCGTAGAAGTTCTGCTCACGTGTTAATATCAAATCGTTCCAAAAACTCCCGACCTCCACGACTGACACCAAGCGACTCTCATCAACTGCTCACTCCGAGGCCGGATATCAGAAAATGACACGGGACACGCGTCAGCCAACCTTTGCAAATCTATGTTCCCAACTCATAATCGCGCTCGTCCCTGTTGATAGCCAGCCCATCCACACAGAAAAGCAAACCAAACAATAATATAGCTGACAACACACGACAATCGAGGCCAAAAATCAAGGCGAAATCTAATAACAAAGACTCCCACTCCAATTAGAAAAAATGTCACAGCCATTAATAATTAAATCCTATCACTACTAGGTATGCAACACTATTTACAACGAACAAAATACGGTATGAAAAACTATTTACGAGCCTCAGACTATCAGAGACACAATTAATAATGAAACGGTAGATGCGAAAAAATAGGCACGTGACAACTAACATACGATTATTGATCATAATAATTAAAAAAAATCAATTGTTATAAACAATTGAAAATTGCTCCCGCTTATAAAAAAATTCTGGATCTCGACAACAGAGCCACTTAACGAGTCGGACTATAGCTAAGAATCATCCACGTGACTCCATAAGAACACCGGAATTTTTTATGTGAAGATATTTTTTTATGAAAAAAATAATATGCAAACCTAATTAAAATGAAGCGAAATATAAAAAATTTTGCTCTTAAAGCATCATCCCTCCCATTAAAAGCATTAATTTTGTTGTGTAGTTATCTTATTTAATAATTTTAGTAGATTTTCATTATTAGTTTCAATAAGGGTTTTCTGTAATAATATCCAAGATGTGGCAGTACTGAAGCGTAAAGTCTAATCATCTGTCAAAATACATGAGCGTCTTATAGTTTACGATTATTTTTTTCATTTAATTATCTTTTAATTTATTAAGAGGGGAGAGGAATATTCTTACACATAATATCTCGGTGTTGTGCAAATAAAACAGTAGGGCATAAGGTCCCTGTAAAAATCGTGTTTTGTCATTTCCCTTTTTCTACACGGGAGAAATTTTACTCAACTACAATAATTAGTGGACTGTAAATAATCACAATTCGCTGGTTTTTAAAGTTTTTATCAAGCACATAATATATTTCTCTCTTCAAGCAGCACAATGCACTTGTACCAATTAACGAATTACTGCAAGCAATGAATTCAATTTATTGCCGTGAAATAATTAGTAATCAAAATTTGGAACGAAGGAAACCAAGCGATCTTTAATCGCCGTGAAAATAAACTGAACGACCGTCGTCCTCCACAGTCGGAGATATACTGCTACTGCGCCGACTCAAGACTACGCATTGAAGAGGTGAGAAAGGGAGCCAGCTGCCGCGTCGTGCCGTTCAGAGACATTGCGAAGGTAGGGAAAATGTTATAGCTGTTTGCTAATTTTTATAGTTGGTTGCCTACGTAGTGACATCTGGTGTCAAAAAAAATATTGAAAATTCCCATTATAAAGAGTAGTGAGTAACTTCGTGGTCTACAAGACAAAAAAGTGTGGACCTCTGGCAACGTTGCCGATTAATTATATGCGCGCAGTGTTGTGAGCTTAAAGTCCAGCAAATTTTCCATGACTCCTAATTCCATATAAATTTGGTCGTGTATACTTTATACTTACATTTTCCGTAAGAATCTTCAATCTGTCGAGGAACTTGTTTGCCGCTTTGTATCTCTCCTTGAAAGAACTCTTAGTTACGAGTGCCTTAAGATTCCTTGCAGAAAAAGAAATCTGTTCCTGTAAAAATTTAAATTGTATTTTTGTTTGTAAAATACCTCCTACGAGGGTTATCTGATTTTTTGTTTGAATTGTTCGGGTGGTGCTGCTTCGTCAAACTCAGAAACTAATTATCTCCACTTTTATACGATTATCGACAAAACTTAAAAGATCACTCTCGTAAGTACATTCATCAAAAATGTATAAAGAACATACGAGGGCAGTTTGATAAATCAGTGACTTTTTGAATTTCCCGCGCAGTTACTCCAAATGCAACAGTGCTGCCGTCAACTATAATCTATCAGTGGGCAACTTTCTAATTTTGAGCAAGCTACGTCGTGCAGTTGGTGTTTGATAGCCGTTCAATGCAGACAACCTAGTGAACCTAGTGAACAAAGTGAATTTCGTGTGCTGATTAAGCATTAATTTTTACTTAAAAGATCCATCACTGAAACTAAGGAAAGACTTGATAAATAGTACGGGGACTCGGCACCATCAATTTCAATGGTTAAGAAGTGGTTTACAGAGTTCCGTTGTGGTCGTACCAGCACTAGTGACGCCGAACGTCCAGGTCGCACAAAAGAAGTGATCACACCGGAAATCGTCGATAAAATCCATGAAATGATATTGGATGATCGGACAATGAAAGTGCGTGAGTTGGCTCATGCTGTAGGTATCTCACCTAAACGAGTACATCATATTTTACACGAATATTTGGACATGAAAAAACTCTCTGCGAGATGGGTGCCGCGATTGCTCACACTCGACCATAAGCGCAATCGTGTGACCACTTCGAAAGAGTGTTTAGCGATGTTCAGCCGTAATCCGGACGAATTTTTGCGCCGTTTTATTACTGTGGATGAAACATGGATCCATCACAACACGCCAGAGACCAAGAAACAATCGAAACAGTGGGTTGCTTGGGGTGAACGTGGACCAAAGAAGGCGAATCAGAGTCGTCTGTCAGCCAACAAGGTCATGGCCACAGTTTTTTGGGATGTACGCGGTGTCATTCACATCGATTACCTCAAGAAAGGTAAAACGATCACCGGCGAATATTATTCAAAGCTTTTGAACAGATTCGACGTTGATTTGAAGCAAAAACGGCCGCATTTGGCTAAGAAGAAGAAAGTGCTGTTCCATCAAGACAATGCACGTGTGCACACTTGTCTAGTCACGATGGCCAAAATCCACGAATTGGGATACGAACTGCTACCCCATCCAGCATATTCTCCAGATTTAGCCCCCTGCGACTATTTTCTGTTTCCAAACCTAATGAAATGGCTGGGCGGTAAGAGATTTGAGTCGAATGAAGAAGTCATTATCGAAACAAACGCGTATTTTGAGAGCTTTGAAAAAACCTATTATTTGTAGGAAATAAAAAATGAGAAAAACGCTGGACTAAATGTATCGAGCTGAAATGTGATTATCTAGAAAAATAAAATGTTTATTTGCGGAAAAAAATTTGTTTTATTTAAAAAGTCAGTGACTTATCAAACCGCCCTCGTATTAGAGCTTACCACTTCCTTTTGGCACAGTTTTAAGTGCTCTTTATCGAGTCTCGTCCTTCCCATTCCTGTGCTGGTTGCTGAATCCTTAAATATCGATATGTATTTTCCGCACCGATTTGAGAGGTCTTCCAAAACCTGTTTAAGCAGCGACTCCGTGTTGGGGTCGTCAAATTCCATCGCCGACGTCACTTCTGCAAGACCATCTTCCTAAAATGCGACAATGAAAACGAATTTTTTTAAAAATTACCAAACAAAGCACACCAAGTTTAAGAAAGGCAGAAAAAAAAAGAGAAGAATGTTGAAAAATAGTAATCCAAAATTAGTACAATAAAAATTGCAAAAATGAAACGAAAAAAATCACGATAAAAGATGCAAGACGTAAAGAAAAAAGTCGTTAAGTATATTTTGAGAAGGTTTTGTTATTTAAATTAAAAAATGTTGTAACTTCAAAGTAACGAGAATTTTATTTAACTGATACCAACTCTTGGAATGTAACGGAATTTTTTCCGTTACTGGATTTTTATTTCTTCAACTTCAATAAAACTCTATAAAAGCCGGCATTGGCATTAGTGTAAGATTTAAAGGAAGAACTTATTTGTGAAGGGAAGACACGATACGTTTGTTTTATACAATATAAATTTTTGTATTAGCAAAAAGTAGAGCGGTCCAAGATGAACACTTGATTATCCATCGCGACTATATTTTGTGCTGGTCAAGTGGCTAGAGTACATATTGTAACGATTTTGCGATACGCCACTGTAATATATGTCCTAAATCGAGTTTGGCACCAGGGACTCCTCGCCAAGCTTCCATCTTATGGCTTGCCCCCTCAGCTGTGTTCTCTGCTTGCTAGTTTTCCCTCTAACAGGTCTCTTCATGTAGTGGTCGATGGAGTTTCGTCTGACACTCTACCCATAAATGCTGGTGTTCCGCAAGGATCCATTCTAGCACCAACACTATTTTTACTTCACATCAACGACCTGTTGGAAGCAACTTCATGTCCCGTACACAGCTTTGCCGATGATAGTACCCTCCATACCGCTTTCTCTTCCAGGGCCCCTATATCAGCCCGTGAAACCGAGGAAGAAATGTTAACAATATAAATATGGACTTAGCAACAATTCTTGAATGGGGATCCAATAACTTGGTAGAATTCAATGCAAACAAAACACAAGCATGTCTTTTCTCTAGAAAAGCCGATCTCACTGTGCCTAACATAACTTTGTCAGGAGTAACCATACCACTGAAGTCATCCATATCGATGCTTGGTATTACTATCAGCAATAACCTTTCCTGAGAAAATCACGTGAGGTCCATTGCCAAAAGTGCATCCCAAAAACTTGGTTTTTTGTTTCGTGCCAAGAGCTATTTCACCTCCAGTCAGCTGCTTATGATCTATAAGGCACAGATCCGACCTGTACTGGAATACTGTTCCCATATTTGGAGTGCGGCACCTAAACATATCCTGAAGCTATTGGATTCTGTCCAAAAAAGGGCAATTCGTCTCGTCGGTGATGCCTCGCTTACAAACTCGCTCACTTGTCTGGAACACCGTAGAAAAGTTGGCGATTTGTCTCTATTTTATAGATATTTTCATGGGCGATGCTCTTCTGAAATATCAACAATCGTTCCTCCTTTGGCAGTATCTTCGAGATTAACCCGTCAAGTTCAGTCTTCACACCCCTTCGTGGTCACTTTGGAGACCTGCAGAACATCACTTTCCAAAGACTCATTCATCCAACGAATTGCGAGGCTTTGGAACTCATTGCCTAGGGAGGTGTTCCCCGAGGCATACAACCTCCAGAAATTTAAGAAGAACACCAACTCCTACCTTCTTTCCCTTGGTTCCCACGATGTTCTCTGAACATTACAGGATATCCTTTTTTGTGGGAACCAGAACATAAAAAAAAAAAAAAAATACAGTGCTCGCATTTCAAAACCAGCCAGTCCATATAACTTTTAATTTTGCGTGAAAAACAAAAAACACATCGAATTTTAAATCAAGAGGGAGGTTTAAAAATGTTATTCTGTTGTTTCCAAATGGAACCCCTTTAACATACACCACCGCTTCTTTAAAATGTCAAACAGCAACCACTACCTTGTAATACATCAAATGAAAACCCAAGAAAATTGCAAATTAGCCATATAAACATCAATTTATTATATCGATTTGCTGATAACAAATTTTGTGAAATGACATGAGATCATTACATGGAGATTTGCTGGCTTATGTCACTCAGCTCTGGACAAACACTATTGGGAAGTTTGGTGAATCCCGTACAATGTCCGGAAATACCCTTGAATCAAGTCCCTCCATCTCAATTTTGGAAGTGACGGTGTCTAATAATATGTCTTGGCATAACCATGTTGCTATCATCGCAAAGTCAGCAAGCCAGAGGCTAGGTTTTCTGTGGAAAGCTAGAAAGTTTTTTACTCCTGATCAACGTACAAGGTTAAAATCCGACCTCTACTGGAGTATTGCTCGCTCATTTGGGGTTCAGCACCAAGGCATTCTCTTCGTCTTCTAGATTCCATTCAGTAAAGGGCCATTCGGTTGATAAACAGCTCAATTCTCACAGATACCCTTCACCCACTAGAACATAGAAGAAGAGTTGCAGACCAGACATTATTTTACAGATATATCTATGGCAGATGATCCAGAGAAATAAACACTCTTGTACCACCACTGGCCACATTCGGCCGAAGAACTCGGCACGCTGATCAGTCTTTACAGGGCTGCGACAGAATGGAACAAGCATCCAAAATGAGTTTTTCCAGGGAACTATAACCTGCAACTTATAAAAAGCGGGTTCACAATCATCTCCCTTCTATAATCTCTTCCCCTTATAATAGTCGCAGTGCGGGCCGTCCGCGGCCCACTCGATAGGTCTACCCTTTTTGCGACTATTTTCAGTAAAAAAAAATACACCACTCCAAGTGTTGGTTAACTGTAAATTGCTCAAGGGAATCCGCAAGGACATTCTTGGGCTAGGCACAGGCAACAACACCGACATCAAGGAGTTGGCACCAGGTAGGCTGATTCGTTTTGCGCATCAGGTTGGTCTCCTGAACCCATTCGCTCCAACATGAATTGTCCTTCGTAGAGCCCGGGCACAACCCCAAATTTAATTCAAATTCAATATCATTAATATTTTGTGTCATTTTTTTCGCAAAATATAAACTAGAATAATATAAATAAATCATAACGCATTTAAAATAACGTTGCCAGATCACCGAAAATGATAGTATTTGTGTGTCGGTAATCCTAATTTTCGACAATAAGAAATGCTCGGGATTATACTATAGCACAGCAGAACTATCTTAAGTGATAATCAGCAGTGGTATTTAGTTTTTTTTAGTAAACCATGCATAATTTTTATACAAATTAGTTTCGATGTTTTACATTTGCCAGGCGTCCCGCGACGGCTCATTTAAAAAAAGTTTCTAAAAAACTTTTTTCATTACCATCTAACGTTGACAAACTAACACGTTAACTGAATATTGGAAAGGTTAGGTTATTTACAATAAAGAAAAGATACACGAAGCTGCAAAAATTTAAGTACGTACAAATTTGTCAACCAGTTTGTTTATAACATTGGAGTTATACATTCTCCTGCGGTGGTCTGGCCATACGGATCTGATGTGCATGCACGGTTTGTTGTCCCAATATGGTAAGAAGTAATAAAATTTGTCGTGCGTCATGGGTTTCGCTGGAAAAGTAGTGCTTTGCCACGAGACGCTGTCGTTGGAAATTACCTCTAAAAAAAAGGGATTGTATTTATAAAAACGAAACTTAACGAGCATCGTTTTTTTTTTCAACCCACGTACCAAGCTCGTCGCTGTCCGAATCGTAGTGGTCTCTAGTGGATTCGTTATGCCCGTCGATAGCGTTACCCGCATTGCCGATGCTGATTTCGAAGTAGACGGGTTTGTCTCCCAATTTTTTGTCGATCATAGAGGCTTCCAGAATCGTAGCGAACAAAAAGAATTCCTCGTTTTTTGCGTAAGATGCTTCGTTTACTGGTACCACTGGTTCTAATTCCACATTAGCCGGTGACAGGTCGATGTTGTCGGTTATTTCGGTGCGTATGGATATTAGAAGTCTCGCTCGATAAGATACGCCTGGAAACATTATAATACTTTTTATAACTATTTACATTTCTTAATTCATAAATACTTTTAAAACCAAAACTAATACTGTCCCTTGTTATGACCGCTGCTCTTTTTATACTTCTATATCACAATTCCAGATCATTCCACCTGCTTCTTTACCTTCTCGACCGACGAGGTTTCGAGAAGTTGCTCGACCTTGCCAGACCTTTCGGCGGCCAACAAAGGTGGTCATAGCCGCGGTCGATTCCTCGGTTGCCGACAGGACCGGATTTGTAACAATATAATGGACGTCAAAACCTATGGTTTCGAAAATTACATCCTCTATTCTTTAACGAGCTTTTCTGGAAGCAATACAAACAGTCAATCTAACATTATCCTTGGTCGCAGGACTATTAGATCTCTCAAGACGTTACGGGTGTGCATGGATGAAAACAAGTGCTAGGACAGTCATAGGTTCAGATTATTGATAATTTTTCTCCAAGTTTACCCAGTAGGTACCTATGAAGATCAAATTAGATTCATAGTAAAGTTGTGTACTTTTCGTGTGGGTATCATAAAACAAATGCTGGGACAGTTCACCCGTTCAAATTTAACAAGATTTTTTGTCAAAGTATACTCAGTACATTATCTTACGTAACCTAATAGAGGATGAATTCAGGCAGAACGAAGAAGAAGAACGAAGTGGTTTTCGAGCAGGTAGATCGTGCACCGACAATGTTTTCTGTCTAAAACAAATCATGGAGAAAAGAGCTGCAAAAAACATAGAAACTCGTATCACATTTGTAGACCTTCAAAAAGCTTACGACACTGTACCAATTCGCAAACTGTGGGAAACTCTAGAAAAATCAAGTATTAATTACACTGTGTGTGGGCGAGGAACCGAATAATTTGGTACTTGAAAATGGACAACAAATTCCATCTTGCCAAGAATATATATGCTTTGGTGTTACATTCGATACCACAGGAACTGACGTCAAAAAAATCGAAAAATGAATTGTTCAGGCCAAAAAATGGAGTAAGGAAATGACTAAAAAACGTAAATATAATATATACGAAACAATGATAAAGAGCGCCTTATTATATGGAGCAGAGACATGGAGAGTGAGTGAAAGACAGAAGAAAAAACTGGAGGTGGTGGAAATGGAAGCGATAAGAAGATCTTTATGTATATCCAGAGGGGACCGAATTAGGAATGAGATAGTAAAACAACGGATGGGTGTGGAAGGATCTATAATTTAAGACGTAAATGCCAAACAACTAACGTGGTATGGGCATGCACAACGAATGTCAGCATCAAGACTACCTAAACAAATTCTAGAATGACAACCGATGGGTCGACGAAAAAGAGGCAGATCCAAAATAGAATGGCAGAAGACAATACAGAAAGCCATGAGTGAAAATAATTTAACTGCGGACGACTGGGAAGACCGAAGGAGATGGAGATTAGGCGTCGGACAACGTCGCAAGACGTTTTAGAACCGGCTTATTATATACTCAGTACTTTTAAAGAACAAATTGGATTTATAGTTGATTTTATAACAGAATATTGTAGGTTTAAAAAAACATAAATATCTATTTTTTGTGGGTACCATAAAAAAAGATGCAGGTACAGTCACAGGCTCAGAATTATAGAATTTTTCTCATAATTTTCTTAGTACCTGTGAAAAATTAATTTAATTTACAGAAAAACATTAATGTCTTGGGTATTATAAAACAAGTTTCTGGAATAGTGACAGGTGCAGTTTTATCAAAAAGTTTTGTCAATATATACTCAGTACTTGTGAAGAACAAATTATTTTATAATAAAGTAGTGTAGACTGAAAAAACATTTTATTTTTATCTCATTTTTTGTGGGTATTATAATACAAGTTGCTGAAACAGTCAGAGGTTCAGATTTATCAAGAGTCAAAATTTACCTAGAAGGCCTTTAAAGACAAATGTTTTTAACACTAAGGAATAAAACAGTTGTGTCCAATATATTACCAATATTGCAACGATATTTAATCTTGGGTTTGATAATTCTAAACACTAGTACAATAACTAAACAATTTTATTCTACTATTTCTACACAATAAATTTTACTTGACCAATTACTTAGATATTCACAACTGTATACAATCTTTTATAATTACTTTAAAACTTAACTTAAAAACTTCCGCGACCGCTGTTTTATTATATACTTACAATTTATTACTCGAAAGAGCGAGAGAATTCTCTATCGTTATTCCCAAATTTGTTTGACCTTTCTAGACGCCTTCAATCACGCCGCGGCCATAAATTATTCGCTAGATGGGGCGTTTTTGTTGCCACCAAAGAAATAGGTAAGCGCCTTGTGTGTACGATACCGCCTCTGACAGAGCAGGACGTATTATCGTAATAATATATTTTAAATTTTTTTGTATGGATCTACTTGTTTGGATTTCTTACCTTCGCCAAGACCTGTATTTAAACTTGAATGTTCATCAATAAGGCTGTAATCTCTTGTAGATCCATATAAGTGGACAAATGATGGCCCAAATGTGGGAAGAAAACCTACAAAAAGGGCTATTAATAATTTTTTAATTTACTACTTACTTTCTTATTGCTAGTGATAACAAGATTTACGTTTGAGCACAAAATTATCCTTTTAAAGTATAACATCTTTGTTCTTGCTTTCTTGCAATTTGTGGGAGTGATTTCGTGAAATATGTAACAGTAACAGGAAGTTAAGAAAGCGCGCGCCATTTGATTTGCTCTCGCTTTCTTGCAATTTGTGGGAATGATTTCGTGAAATGTGTAACAGTAACAGGAAGTTGCGGAAGCGCGCGTTATTTGATTTGACGAGTGAGCGCGCGGTGAGTTGGCCATCAGATAGACGTCAACCAATTTTCCGAGAGGTCGGTACTGTCAGCCATCAGCTGCGCACTTAAGTTACAGTGTTGTGTATAAAGTTTGCTATTATATGCGTAAACTAAATAAATAAATATTTACTGTAAATAATAAGTCTCAATAAAGTGCAGATCATTGATACAAAATTGAAGTAAGTAATAATAAATAATATTCGAATAAAATATTTTAGTATTTAGCTTTTTTAAATTTTGAGGTTGATTTCTGTCACTCCTAGTGTCAATTAAATAAAATACATTTTCATTAAAAAGAATTATTGTTTGTTATGAAAAATCATTTCCAATAATACCTGACCCATTTTTTTCAGAATATAATTTTAAAATTGCTTATTACTAGGGTGAGATGTCAAATGTTACACATCATATGCGACTCTGCTGTAAGGATCGCTCGTTTTTTTTATCTGTAACAACTGACGTAGTTCATTTATGGGTACTACACACAAAAGAACTTTCAACAACTTTGTGTAAATAGGATCAATTAAATTCTGAAGAGGATGTCGTTGAAAGCAATTTAATACCCAAAGGAACATTGACATCGTGTTACAGCCGATAAACAAAAAGTATTAAAATTAAATTTTATATAAAATCCAACAACTTTTGTTCAAACGTAAACAATCAGGAAATGAATCTTAACGACGATCTAAGAGAAGGCAGGAATTACCCAAAAAAAAATTGACGTTATAGGTGATCAAAAAAGGTAATTTGGATCGAAATTGAATTTTGTGAAATTGAATTTTGTACTTTCGTTTAAACAGAAACAATCAGGAATAAAATCTTAACGACGATCCAAGAGGAGGTCGTTCGAAGACAGTAATTATCCAAAGAAACATTGACGTTGCAGGAGGAAGAATGCAAGGAAATAGAAAAACTAAAGCAAAATCACAATATACTTGGTGAACATAAAAAGTTAAAAGAAGTAGCTGGAATTTACAAACGGAAAGAGCCCGTAGTACTCGACAATAACAGAAATGAAATTGTTCTAGAGGCAGAAGAGATAAAGACTGTATGAAAACAATACATAAGTGAATTATTTTAAGACGATGAAAGACCAAACCTAGAGGTTAAGTAAGGAAATGAACTTCTTACAGGTCCTCCAATAACCAAAGACGAAATTAAAAAATGAGTACAACAGTCCAAAAATAAATAACAAAACGACTGGGCCGGATGGTCTGGTAGCAGAAATTATTGAACTTATTGATGAAAAAAATCTGTCTTTATTGGTAATTGTTTTTAACAAAATATTTAATGAAGGTGGATATTTCCTAGACTGGTTAAAATCCACCTATATTCCTTTGCCTAAAAAAAGAAATGCAAGGAAATGTAATGAACATTGATTAATCAGTGTAATAAACCATGCACTAAAAATATTTCTCAAAGTATTACATAATAGAATTTTTAGAAAATGTGCAGCCAACCTTAAAGATACCCAATTTGGCTTAAGAAGTGGGTTAGGGAAGAGAGAGGCTCTTTTCGGTATCCGAGTTTTGATACAGAACTGTCGGGATGTGCAGAAAGATGTCTTCCTTTGCTTTGTTAACTATGAAAAATCATTTGACTGAGTTCATCACGAAAAATTAATAAACATATTAAAAACAACAGATGTAGATAAAAAAGACATTCGCTGTATTCAAAATCTGTACTGGTATCAAACGGCGCAACATAACAAAAAATAAAATAAAAACACAAGGGATAGAAATAAGCAAAGGAGTTAGACAGGGGTGCATATTATCACCTTTGTTGTTTAATCCATATTACGAGGCCATTTTCAATGAAGCTTTGGAAGATAAAGACATGGGAATCAACGTAAATGGAGTATTCGTCAACAACATCAGATATACGGACGACTAAGTCATAACAGCCGATAGTAATGAAGATTTGCAACGGATGATTAACTGAACACCATTAGTAATAAATATGAACTCAAAATAAATAGCGACGTTAAAAGCATCATCCATAAATATGATTGAAAGTTTTGAAATGTAGACTTACAGAAGAATGCTGAGAGTACCATGGACCGACCGAGTAACGAATGAGGAAATCTTGAGACGAATAGGGGAAAACAGAGAAATGTTACTTAACATAAATAGAAGGAAAACCACTTCTTTTGGGCACCTAATGAGATATCCAAAATACCAACTGCTACAACTGATAGTTGAAGGCAGAAGAGGAGTGGGAAGAAAGCAAATGTCCTGGTTAAGAAATATAAGGAAATGGACAGGTTTTAGAACTATAGGAGACCTGGTACACACAGCAACAGACCGTAAAGCGTACAGAAATGTGATCGCCAACATTTAATAGTGTGGATAGGCAGATAAAGAAGCAGGTGATCAAAAAAATTATTTGAATTAAGATCAACGGGATGTTATTTTCGAGCAAAAATAATACTTTGCAGTTGGTTCCAACAAATGCACTTATAAACAGGGTGTTTCTAAATTCATGCGAAAAAATTCAGGAGGTGATTGCCCGTTTGAAATTAAGATGGATCTTTCATATTCATTTCATTATTCTTACATTTTACATATTTAGTGTTTTCCACTCTCAATACGTAGTTTATTATTTAATAAAGAATAAAAATCATGATATTGTATTTTATTTTATTTTCACCGGTAAAAACTGTTTTTAAATAAACAGGGATTTAAGTAATATTTTTATTTTACAAAACTTAATCTCGAAAAAAAGATTTGATATTAAATAAGGTAAGGGATGCTCATTTCACACACTTATAATGTAACAGATATGTTGAAAAAATACCGGTGATTAGTCTTTGTGAGTGTACGAAAAATACAAAATAAAATACGTCTAGAAATCTTATATAAATCCGCCGTGAAATAGACCACTTTAAAAAAACTAGAAAATGTTAATTTTTCTATGTTTTTTCTTAAACCCCCTCCCCCCCCCATTCAAAATAATTACCAATATTAATCACACTTATAAAAAAAATATATATGAAAATTATTTTCTTTTACATATGGGGCATTCCACGCCCATTAAAAAGACCTCCATGATTTTTTCAATTTTTTTGCTGAGCAAAAATCGTAGCTAACGATTTTCTTGAAAATTTTTCAAAAGAAACTGTCATTTATCCCCCAAATTTTAAGCCTAGTCTCTTGATGAGCAGTCGATGGGATCTATTTTTTTTAATTTTATGTTCAGTGCAAAAGATGTTTTTTTTTTAATTTTTGTTTTTAGACGCACTTTTAGAAAAAGAAAACGGTGCGAAATTTTCTAAATCAACTTTCTATAAAATTTTCAAGCATGCAATGCTAGAATTTATGTTTTTTGAATTTTAAAATTTTGTGTGAAAATGTTAATTAATTAAAAAATATTATGTAATATAATGCGTACTTTATTTGACCTATTTCTGTTGCTTTTGATCAATTTATAAACCAATTAATAATTATCCTCCAAAGTAGTTTTGACGTAAAATACGAGGGCGGTTTGATAAGTCAGTGACTTTTTGAATAAAACAAATTTTTTTCCGCAAATAAACATTTTATTTTTCTACATAATTACCTTTTAGCTTGATACATTTAGTCCAGCGTTTTTCTCATTTTTTTATTTCCTCCAAATAAGCTTTGAATAATATTCGCCGGTGATCGTTTTACCTTTCCTGAGGTAATCGATGTGAATGACACCGCGTACATCCAAAAAAACTGTGGCCATGACCTTGTTGGCTGACAGACTCTGTTTCGCCTTCTTTGGTCCACGTTCACCCCGAGCAACCCAGTGTTTCGATTGTTCCTTGGTCTCTGGCGTGTTGTGATGGATCCATGTTTCATCCACAGTAACAAAACGGCGCAAAAATTCGTCCGGATTACGGCTGAACATCGCTAAACACTCTTTTGAAGTGGTCACACGATTGCGTTTATGGTCGAGTGTGAGAAATCGCGGCACCCATCTCGCAGAGAGTTTTTTCATGTCCAAATATTCGTGTAAAATATGATGTACCCGTTCAGTTGAGATACACCTACAGCATGAGCCAACTCACGCACTTTTATTCTCCGATCATCCAATATCATTTCATGGATTTTATCGACGATTTCCGGCGTGATCACTTCTTTTGGGCGACCTGGACGTTCGGCGTCACTAGTGCTGGTACGACCACAACGGAACTCTGTAAACCACTTCTTAACCATTGATATTGATGGTGCCGAGTCCATGTAGTATTTATCAAGCCTTTCCTTAGTTTCAGTGATAGATTTTTTACGTAAAAAGTAATGCTTGATCAGCACACGAAATTCACTTTTTTCCATTTTCGTAAAAATTCACGAGGTTGTCTGCTTTGAACGGCTATCAAACACCAATTGCACGACGTAGCTTGCTCAAAATTAGAAAGTTGCCCACTGATAGATTATAGTTGACGGAAGCACTGTTGCATTTGGAGTAACTGCGCGGGAAATTCAAAAAGTCACTGACTTATCAAACTGCCCTCGTATTATGATTTTAGACATTTTTTAAAATAGATAAGTGAAACAAAAAATTTTAAATTTCAAAAAACATAAATTCTAGCGTTGCATGCTTGAAAATCTGTTGATTTAGAAATTTTCACATCGTTTTCTTTTCCTAAATATGCATCTAAAAACAAAAATTAAAAAAAAAACATCTTTTGCACCGAACATAAAATTTTTAAAATTAAAAAAAAATAGATCCAATCGATTGCCCATTAAGGGACTAGGGTTAAAAGTTGGGGGATAAGTGACAGTTTCTTAGAAAAATTTTTCAAGAAAATCGTTCGCTACGTGTTTTTTGGAAATCAGCATTTTAAAGTCAAAATTTAAAAATCTTATAAAAGTACAGTTTTAAATTTTTTTTTGATTATATATCCTAAAAGTGTGTTTAAAACCGAAAATTTAAAAAAAAAGCGTTCCGATTGGCCCATTTTTCGCAAAGTTACAGAAATTTGAAAAAAAAAAGAGCGATTTTTTTCAAAAATTGATATCTCGAAAACGGCTTGGCAAAAAAAATTGAAAAAAATCATGGAGGTCTTTTTCAATGCGTACTATAACATAAATTATTTTTTAAAAAATCGGAGATGCAAATGCAGAATGTTTTCCGATTTGGCGTGGAATGCCCCACATATATTGAAAGTTTTAATAAAACGTGATTTACCTTTTTCCCCATCGTTAGAAATTGTTTTTAAATCAATAAAATGCGTCCCAATGACCGTAGGTTTTACTGGATCGTCGTCTCTTAATTGGATTTTAATGCGTTGGCATAGAGGCGGAAACATTTCAGTAAATATCAGTTGCTCGTTCCATACCGGTGCGTAGCTGTGTTTTTTCACGCTAGTTTTACCCTTAAACAAACATCTGTATATTGGTAAAACCCTTTTTGCCTTTTTTATTTGTTTACAGGATAATGGTATTTTAACACAATCGATGCCTGTAAATATACCTACATTGTTATCCCAACCCGACAGATTTATTTTTGATAGCCTGATCAATTTCACATTTAATGCTAAAATAGATATATAAAAATAAGCATACACAAACAATTTTAATTTTTGGGAATATTGTGTGACGAATGTTAGAGAAATTAGAATTACTGTTAACTACGTGTATTTATCAAAATGAAAGAAAAACTTGGCAAGAGAAGCAATGTGCGTTAGTGCTGAAGTTCGTCGACAGACTGTTGGAGTTCGTTGAGAGACTGTCGAAGTTTGTTGAGAGACTGGTGGAAATTGACTGACTGACTGAAGACGACTGGATTTGTGTGCCTCTCTCCGTTCTTTTTATCTACTTTCCCCCACGTCGGTCAGTTTTATGACAGTCTGTCGATGATACATGATACATGGCGAAAAGGCCTTTTTAGAATCGTACCGATTTACTGTGATTGTACGTGAGTAGTTGAAGAGGAAAGAAGATTCTGGTCATAAAAAGTAGTGCGTTATTGCAAAGGAGCAGAACTTAGGGTCGTAAAGATTAGGGTCGTATACGTGCTTTCTTGAAAAGGACACGACTAAGATCAAAAAGGTTTTTAGTGAAATTAATCGTTGGAATTTTAGGGAATTCGCGTTTCGTCCTCTATGAATAAACTGTATGTATGGCCGCTACAAATTAAAAAAAAAAATAATAATAAAACAAACTGTGGCAAAAGGACTAGAACCAATTCCATCCCCTTCTCCAACAAAAAAAAACACGATCGATACAGTCTGTACATCGTAATAGTTGAGTGCTAGCTCAATACCACTGTTTAGGATGACGGTGTTAATATTTTCACACTTACGGTTAATCCGGCGAACGAAACTTGCACATAAGGATCCACCAGGTCGTTTAACTCTCCACCGGTAAAGGCTTTTTTTACGTTTGCCATTAACGAGTAATTCATTTTTGGCAAACCGTCTGCTCGGTATATTTTCACAATCACTCGAGCTTTTTGTCTATCCATCGATACTCCATCGGGAAGTAGGAGGTTTCTAAAAAAATATTATTTTTATGCTTTAGGAGTTAAAAAAAAACTGATAAAACGACATTACTAATGGAACACCGTGTTATTGAATCGTCGAGGGACAAAAAAAGAAACAAGTAACATCAAAATCTGTTGTCAAAATTATGCGTTACTGTTCTTACATTTCATCACTTTTTTAAAAAATAAAAGGTTATTATTTTAATTAAATTATGAAGTGACAAACCTTAATAAAGTATAAATAATGTAATTAAATTATAAATCTCAATTAAACTAGACTAAAAAGATTTGACAGTGGGCGATAAACATTTTATTGTTTGCCAAGTCTAAGAAATATGACATCATACATACATACATATAGTCACGCCTTTTTCAGAGACCACTTCCTTCCACTACCGCTACGGTTCTTACACACATCTTTTGCTTCCTCTACTTTCATCAGTGCTCTCATACATGCTCGTCTTCTTGACCTGGCCTTTCTTTAAAACAATGTTGATCTGATCGAGATATGTTCGCCAAGGTCGACCTCTACCGACTTCCGTCCATTCTACGTGTCCAAACCATTTAAGCATACCTTTATATATCTTTGTAACCACATCTTCTTTTACACCACAGCGTTCTCTTATCTCACTATTCTTTACTGTCATACTTTCCATTTCTCGTAAACTTTGAACCCAAGTACACAAATTCATTTAATCAAAACTTTACAGTTTGTCATGCTTTCTTTTCTTTCAAAAACCATTAATTTCGTTTTGCTTACATTTATTTTCATCCCTTTGATTTTCAGGGAATCATGCATAACATTAACCATCGCCTGCAACTCCTCTTCAGATAACGCTAATATGACTTGATCATCGGCGTAAAGAAGGCATTTGACGATCAAATCATTCATTTTTAATCCATACGCACTCTCTTTCAGATCTTTTAAACAATTGTCTATGTATAAGTTTAACAGCCATGGCGAAGCCACACATCCCTGTCTCACACCTTTTTCGATGTTAAACCAGTCCGTGCAAGCTCCGTTTATCCTGACACAAGCAGTGGAATCCTTGTAAAGTGATTTCAGTGCTCGTATTAAACTACCACTCACCCCATACATAGACAATGTAGACCACAATTCACTCCTCACCACTCTGTCATAGGCCTTTTCCAAGTCTAAAAAACCGCAATAGACCTTCTGACTTCTAGCCAAGAATTTTTCGACAATGCTTTGTAATGTGGCTAGTGGTGGTATAAGAGTTTGTATTTCTCTGGAGCATCTGCCATGGAAATATCTGTAGAGTAATGTCTGGTCTGCAACTCTTCTTTTATGTTCTAGTGGGTGAAGGGTATCTGTGAGAGTTGAGCTGTTTATCAACCGAATGGCCCTTTTATGAATAGAATATAGAATGCCTTGGTGCTGAACCCCTTGAGTATTGTTGCTGAATAAATTTGATTTTATTTGAATTTTCGCACTAACACTTTTAAATCTAACTTACGCTTCGATATCGTCGTCGTCCTTTTCACTTTTCGGTGGTACTTTCACAGTGTCCCCTTTTCCGATCACGCTAATGTCGCATTTCAAATAGCCCTTTGGTCCACCAGCTATGTCATCGGGATCGGTGAGAAGCGCCCATTTGTGATAAAATTGATGATCTTTAACAAAAAAATACATTTAATCGATAAATACCCGCGTGCTTGTCAGCAAAATAATCGAATTAATTAAGCTCGAATCGCGTAACAATAATATACAGTGAGTGTCCAAACGTCTGGACCATATGGGCAACATTTTATTATTTATTTGTCAGACAATTTCATTTTAAAAAAAAAATTATGCATTGCGTAAAACTTTCAATGTTGCTATAAAATTTCCAAATATCTAAACGGTTTACAGATATGGACAGCGACCTGGACGGTAGCTGCATACATTAAATACATTACATTACATTACAATCTTGCGGTTGGACCTTTGGTATCGGCACCTATGTCACCTAGATCTTTTGATCCTCTGTGACTACCGCTGTGTCTTCAGGGCCCTGTCTCTTTTAGATCACTTGGATCCATTATCATACTGCCCCAGGTTTGATACGTGTACACCGCTAGCATCGGGCATTGACACAGAATGTGTATACTGCTCTCCTTCTCCTCTCCGCATAGTGGACAGTTTTTTTCGGCCGCCAGCTTAAGTTTGAAGAGGTGCGCCCTTAGTGCCATGTGTCCTGTGAGCAGGCCAAGCGTGCTGCTTAGTCTACTCCGGTCCATCGTTCAGAGTGCGTCAGCCCTCTTCTGGAAAGGTTTTTTCATCAGCTGTTTTGATGTTCTGCAGCCAGTATTTGCATTCCACTGAGCAATATAATCTTGTTCAAGGATTAATTTCAATAAATGTTTTGCTTCGGCAATTGGCAATCCGACCAACTGGCTTCTTGGTTTCACCAGGGTCCAGTTTCTTGCCAGTTCATCGGCTACTTCGTTATCGTTTATCCCTGTATGCCCATGTAAGAGTGACTTTGTTTACCGTCGCTAAATCAGTGAGGGCTTGCATGCAGTCCCACACCACCGATGATGTTGTGGTGTTACTCATCAGGGCCCCAATGGCCGCGCGACTGTCAGTGATAATATCAATCTCACTGTTGGTCACTCTGTTTTCTGTCAGGTGCGTAGCGCACCTGAGTATAGCATAGACCTCAGCCTGAAAGACCGAGGCGTATTTCCCCAGGGGTATGCTTTACCTGTGGTTGCAGGGTGCTCCAAACACACCTGCCCCGTAGCGTTACTGGTACCCTGATCCATCATAAATTTAATAAATATTTGCGATAAATAATCAAGTAATTAACTACACGAATCTTATTTTAATTGTCCCTACTCCGGCGACATGTGTTTGCTTTGTTAGCAATCAGTATGAAAATGTTAGCTACGGTGTGTACGTCTGACTTATCAGGAAAGAGACTACAACGTATGCTGAAAATCAAATAATAATTTCTTTTCTAAAAACGTGTTCATTTTTACTATAACGGCTTTAAAAATAAAATAAATATTTTACGAATTAAAAAACACAACATTAACTTTTGAAAAATTAACTAAAAATTTACATTTATTACATTAAAAATTAACATCAAATTTTTTTTTTTAATTAAATTTATTTAAATCAATTTTCTTTTAAATCGTCTCGACATAGTCATTTAATTTAATTATCGAAAATATATTATTATTTTAACATTAAAAATCATGCATACATGCAACAATGCTGTCGGCCGAAAAATCAACGTCTGAGGATACACAATGCAAAAGGAAACCAACGTTTCAAAATGCTAATGCAAGCAAGCTACAAGTGAACCAAAAAAAAAATTAATAGGTGCTCAGAACCGTGATTTATACTCTGTTTTTCCTATTGGGCGAGGTAATTTGGCACTGAAATCACCAAAACACATGAAATTTGCGCAGACAAACGGATCGAGATGCTGTTTTTTGCCTTCGAATCGTTAGCTCAATTAGAAACTTTGCATTTTGTTTTCCAGATTTCACGAAAATAGCTATTTGTGTATTAAAAACGCAAAGTGATATATTGCCGCTCGACAAAGAGAGTAACCGCGCGACGCGAAGCGGAGCAGCAATGACACTTTGTGCTCGAAATACACACAAGATTTTTTCTACAAATGCAGTTTTTAGACGGTAAAAAAAACACTAAATACTTTATTCAAAATAAGTAAGTACATAATATTACTTGTATTTTAATTATAACATTTTATAATATTCTTGAAAATGATTACTTCAGTTTATCATTTACTATATTGAAATTGAATGTGCAATTATGACAATATTTGAAATTTATTTCCGAACCTGATGGTCCATCAGGATATTTCTCCAACATAAATTCTTCCGAAGATTGGTAATCTATAGAACGAGATAAGTGGATACATGCGGTTTGGAAAATATTTTTTTGGTGGTTTCAATCTTATTTTTGATTGATTCGTCTATAACCTTCTGCGACATTACTACTTTTCCATCCACCATGTTTATTTAGTTGTATTAGATCTCCTTCATCATTCACCAATAAAGAAGCAGATAATCGTCGAAAACGGTGTCCTGTATAAAAAGTATGCTCAGGTAATTTCAAATATTTAGCAATTCCACTGTGAATTTTCCCGATTGTATTCATACCCACAACTTGTTTCGTACATCTACCTTTTTGATAACGTGAAAATAGGCGTTGGGGAGTATTATTGTTATTTTGACAAAGTTGTCTGATTGCAATGTATTTTTTTAAAAATTGATAGATAATCAACTGAATTTTCTTCATTATGACTAAACAATCGTAACAACACGGCTAATTCTCGTTTTCGAATCTGGAATTCGCACTATTAAAATAAAATCTTTATCTTCTATGTCACCGATCTGCATTTTCACCAATTCATCGCGTCTGCAGGCACCAGCAATATACATAATTAGAATTACCTATAAAAAAATTAACAGTCAATAGCTTTCCAAAATGTATAAGCTATCCAAATTGCTATCAATCCAATAACTCATATTTCTAACGAAATAGAAGGGAATATTACTCGTTAATTAAAAAAATGGCCCCGGCCGGAATTGAACCCAAGCTAACAGTATGAAATGCCCGCGCTTCAGATCCCTAGGCTAATATGACTGCTCAAGTTATCAAGAGTTTCATGGTATTATTCAACTAAGAAACAATTCTAACTGCTTATCAAACTACAGAGAGTATAAGGTATAATTGAAATTTAACTTTTTCAGTAGATATTCTTCGTCGGTAGCTTCCCGTAGAAATTTGTGAATATCTTCAGTGGTAAATGTTATGGATTTTGTCGCTTTGTATCCAGTGGATTGTTTTTTGAGAAATGCGATGAGTTTAGGATACTTATTGATTTCAATGTTATTTTTAACATTCACGCATGTTCGTATCATTGAATATATGGACCAGAGAGTTGGTGATTTTGATTTTTCTCCAAAATAAGCCAGTAACACATTTTCTGAATACTTATTGACCTTCTTCGATTGACACCAGGTTATGAATCTATTGTATTGAAATTCATATTTTGCTCTCGATTTTTCTGGTTGAAAATTTAAAGTTACATTTTTTGCACATTCTGCTACATCAGGAGGTGTGTTCGATAATTCACTATCACCATTTTCCATGATAAAAGAATGAGTAAGAGATGCAAGCATTTTTGAAATATTTCCGCGCTAGAGCGGCAAAGCTGTCACAAAATGAAGTTTGTCGAAAAACGTCAACTTTGCGTTGAAATTTGAAAGCGTCAAAGGCTACTTTGCTAAGCAGTTGTAGAAAAATGCATTTGTGCATTCTTTACACTGCATAATTTTAAGTGATGGGAAAAAATTCATATCTGCCACAAAAAACACCCGAACTGCACGAAATTTTGCACCCGGGGGTTTTTCAGGTCGCGGAATCTGTCCAAATTAGCCCCTCGTACACCTGAAGGTCAGGACGGCATTAGGAACGTCATCTCCTGGAGTTCCTACTTAACTTGTGATAAATCAAGAGAAGCTCGTGCACAGGAGATTTTTTAGGCCGCCCGTCACGAATTTGAAATCGGCGACCCGCCCCAGAGGACCTGGTGCACCGGACGACCTGACCAGTAACGCCATCCCTTGGAGTTTTAATGGAACAACTTTTTTCGGGTCGCTCGTCACGAATTTGACATCGTTGATCTGTCTCGGAGGACCTGGTGCACCGGACGACTTGACGTGCAAAATTTCTGGATCGCCATGTAGTAATTTAGGTCCCTTGCTCGGTTAAGGTTACGGGAAACTCTTGTTAAATAAAAGAGAAACGTTGTCTTTAAAATACATTTATTCTATATGCACGACCCATCGTTATTGATTGTTTACTATAAAGTTGAACTTGACCGGCGGTTGTGTGCTGACTAAAACAAGTGCAGCGACATCAACCAACAATCGTAAACATAAACACTCTCTTCCTGCTAGGAGCTTGACCGTGATATATACAAAATAGATTATTGATATTTTCCACGAGTACCAATACGTGCGTTCGATAAACATTCCGTTCATTTGGTTGATGTTTATAATTTCCGTGAATGGTCATTGGGCTCTTAAACCTTTTTACATATTTTCTTGGCTAAGGGCACTACAACTTGAAATTATGCAGTTGAAAGAATGCACTTTTTAATGCACAAATGCATTATTTATGAAATCTGGAAAACAAAATACAAAGTTTCTAAATGAGCTAACGATCCGAATGGAAAAAACCGCATCTCAATCCGTTTGTCTGCGCAAATTTTCTCGCCCATATGGATTTGGTAGCATTCTGCAGACTCTACGAAGAAATAAATACAGTGCGTCCTTAAAGTAACGAATAAATTTAATATTAGGTAAATAAACACTAATATAAAACAATCCGGAAAAAGGTCGATTTTTTATTTTAATCTACTATTTTTTTAAAAAAATATTTAATCTATTATACAGAGTTAATAACCTTTGAGTGATGAAGTTAGCACCAGTTTTTTTAAATCCAATTTACTGATTTCCTTTGCTGAGCTGATTTTAAATATCAAATATCAAATATCTGGAGAAATTTGAGATAATTCATGACAGGCAATATGGATTTCGACAACTTCGGTCTACTGGAGATTTGCTGGCTTATGTCACTCAGCTCTGGACAAACACTATTGAAAAGTTTGGTGAATCCCGTGCAATAGCCTTGGATATATCTAAAGCCTTTGACCGCGTTTGGCACCAGGCATTGTTAAGTAAATTATCTGCCCACGGTCTCCCAACCAAACTGCGGCTATGGCTCTTGAGCTTCATGCAAGATCGCTCCTTACATGTGGCAGTTAACGGTATTTCTTCTGATGCGTTTAAAACCAATGCCGGGGTCCCCCAGGGTTTCATCCTGTCCCCCACCTTATTTCTTTTACACATCAACGACCTCTTGAAAACCACCACGAACCCCATTTACAGTTTCGTAGACGAACTTCTCAACTTTCACATCCTATCGATCACTTTCGGTGAATGATACAAATAGACTCGGGCAGGGACAGGTTGATTCCATCAATAGAGATTTTAAAGCAATCGTCGAGTGGGGAACCAACAATCTTGTTCAGTTCAACGCTCAAAAAACACAAAGTGCCACGTTTTCCAAGAAAGTGAATTCCTCAAATCACTCCATCACAATGTCCGGAAATACACTTGAACCAAGTCCCTCCATCTCGAATTTGGGAGTCACGGTGTCCAATAATATGTCTTGGCATGACCATGTTGCTAACATTGCAAAGTCGGCAAGCCAGAGGCTAGGTTTTCTGTGGAAATCCAGAAAGTTTTTTACTCCTGATCAACTGTTGACGACGTACAAGGCTCAAATCCGACCTCTACTGGAGTATTGCTCGCACATTTGGGGTTCAGCACCAAGGCATTCTCTTCGTCTTCTAGATTCCATTCAAAAAAGATCCATTCGCTTGATAAACAGCTCAACTCTCACAGATACCCTTCACCCTCTAGAACATAGAAGAAGAGTTGCAGACCAATCATTGCTCTACAGATATTTCCATGGCAGATGCTCCAGAGAAATAAAAACTCTTGTACCACCATTGGCCACATTCGGCCGAAGAACTCGGCACGCTGATCAGTCTCACACATAAACTCTCAAGCTTGACACTAAAAGGACCAATCTTCATTAAGAATTCTTTTTTTACAGGGCTGCTACGGAATGGAATAAGCTTCCAAAATCAGTTTTTCCAAAGAACTATGACCTGCAACTTTTCAAAAAGCGGGTCCACAATCATTTCCTTTCTATAATCCCTTTCCCTTCTAATAGTCGCAGTGCGGGCCGTCCGCGGCCCACACGATAGGTCTACCCTTTTTGCGACTATTTTCATAAAAAAAAAATGTATCACAACTTGATTCAAATTGGTACAGGGTGGTCAAAAACGCAAAAGTTTGTTAGTTTAACTTTGTATCTATCCACTTTCATAAGTTATCCTAGCCGCTCGACTAAACAGACGTTAAAGACTGTCATAAATATCCAAGTACAATTCCGAATTGTTAATCTAATTTATCATATCGTATTTAACAAACTATTTTGTTAAAATGCCCTTAACTAAAAGTGAGAGAATTGAAATTTTATTGATGATTGGCGTTGGCGATAGGATATGGATTCAACAAGAGGTAAGCACATTATTTCATAAAATTCACCCAGATCGTGAACGTATCTCTCAATCTACGGTAAGCAGAATAGAAAGGAAGAACAAGACTTAGCTGGTCAGCATTCGGTAGGCTAGGCTACATTCTAAAATCTCAAAGCATTCCAATCAACTTTAAGCGGAAAGTCTATGAGACTTGCATTTTACCCGTCGCAACATACGGACTGGAGACTATAACACTAACAAAGAGAAGTGCAGAAAGGCTCAGAATAACGCAGAGAGCCATGGAGCGCGCCGTGTTGGGAATCAGCTTAATAGATCGCATTAAAAATGATGAGATTCGAAGAAGAACAGGGGTAACGGATGTCATTTACCGCCGACATTTATCATCAGCAAAGCGGATTCCACGAAGATGTTATTTTAATTTTGGGAATAGATGGTACTCGCTGGGGGCAAAATCTGGAGAATAAGGGGGTTAAAAATTTTAAATCCCGCATTGTGAATTGCAGCCATTGCAACATAATTTTTGTGGGTCGGAACGTTGTCCTAGTGGAAGAGCACACCTCAACTCAATTTTCTTCTTATTTTATCTGATCGTTTCACTTACTTTTGGTATTAAATTCGCATAATATTCACCTACTATGGTGCTGATGGGACAACACGAAATTTTCGAGAGGGACGGGAACCCCTATGTCTACATTCCATGCTTTGTTTTTTGGATTCTGGATCACAGTGATGAATTTATGTTTCTTCAACCGTAAAATTTTGTTGCTTACATTCATCGGATTTCCTGTTAATGATCTCCAAATTTGTCTCCACTACAACCTGGTGAACACGCTTCTGAAACAGCATTCGTGGAACCCAACTTGCAGAGAGTTTTTTGAGAACCAATTTCAGAAGTAAAATTTTTTCAACGCTTCCAACAGAAAACCTACATGTCTTTGCTATAGCCTTGACTGTAATTCTTCTGCCATTTAATACCATATCATGGACTAAATTCACATTTTCTTTGGTCACCCCTGTTTTAAAAGCTGCTGCACCTGGTGCATGTTGACAGGACTTTCTTTTCGGTTTTGATATCTCGTGACCAGTTCTTAATTACCTGGGACAGAGTCACTTAATATTTCTACCATGTCCCTATAAATTTATTGCGGCGGTAACACCTTTTTACAGAGGTACATTATCGCACCTCTTATCTCAATTTTGTCCATTTTTATAAAATTACGCACACTTCAATGGAAAAAAATTAATATTTAACGTACACGAACTGATGCGCTGATGCTAATTGGCACACACTAATGTCATGCAATAATTTTTTGCCTGACACTTTATTTGCATTTGTTATTCAACGCCAACTATGTTAGAGACAACAATTCGTGAAATATTCTCGTAAATTTAATAACAATTTTATTGATAACGTTTTTTTTTTCGGATCAGGCAACGTTTTATTTGAACGGGCATGTTAATCGGCAAAACATTCGATATTGGACTGATAAAAATTTCAAATATGCCATACGCAAAGACCACAAAAAATCAAGGTATGGGCTGGTATTGTGAGAAATACAATTATTGGTCCATAATTTTTTAATTAAAATTTAACGGGAGAATTCCATCTGGATTTTTTGCAAAACACATTAATTTCTGATTTGACCCTACTTTTCCCTGATATCCAAATTGCCAACACTTTAGACCGTAGAATATAGTTTCAAAACGATGGCGCATTTAAACAGAATATTTCTAGATCTATAGATCGGAAAAAGGGTAACAGTGAAATGGTTCGCTAGGTCACCCGATCTCACCCCATAAGACTTCTTTTTATGGAGTTATTTAAAATCTAAAGTCTACATTAACAGACTTGACAATATCCGTGACATAAAAGACCGAATCAGGCAGGAAATGCAGGACAACTTTTGCATTTTTGTCCACCCTGTTACAGAAGTAGGTGCACGTATGTCTATTATGAATTTTAGGGAACCTCGCGTTTCCCGTATGGTAAAAACTCATTGAAAACTTTCTTACAGTAAACAAGGTTTGTTAAAAAGTGATGAAAAGTTCAACTTTAAAAATGTCAATTATCATAATTTTTTCCTGCTTTAGTAAAATCTTCAACAGAAAAAAGGGAGAGTTTATGTTCCTCCGCCTACATGGCATCGTTTTTGAGATATTAACATTCATTTGAGAAATTTAATTATTTCTGCCGTGTTCAATTTTAGGAAGTTGTATGTGTCGCTATTACTTCATCACTTTTAAATCAAAAACCGTACACAGTATCGAATTTTACCAAGAGTAACTTTTTGGGTAAAATTGAATGATGTACAAGTTTAAATAAACTTTAGACTGAAAAATTAAATCTCAAAAAAGTTATTTTTAAAACTACTCGTTACGAACCGTGTCACTAGCGCCCTCTATGAGAGTCAGATATAAAAACAAAACTCGTTTTCAAAACGTATTCATACAAAATTTCATTACAATGTTGCCAGTGGTTTCGACATAACCGTAAAAAATGTGTAAAAATGTCAGGACCCTGTATCTTGAATACGGATGCCGTTACGAAAATTTGTTACTAAACAAACCTAACTTATTTTGCAGGGTTTTACCTATCCTAGCCACCTTTTTTTAAAACACCCTGTATAATAATAATTTTAAACAGTGGTAGATTGAAGATTGTATGGGGGGGTCGTGAAGACTATGCAGCCTCTCAAGCACCTCGACCTATCATATCTTTTGTGCATAGCTCTTAATCTATTCGGGGCCCGGGATTCCGAGACTTCGTACAAAGTTTATTAATTTCCTGGGAGCTAAGTTCCTGATATCGAAAGGCTTTAAGAAGGCCTTTTCAGAAACTTGAGCGTCTTGCAGAAAAGCGCTGTGAATTCGCAAATGTTCTGCAGTTTCAGCGAAGTTCCCGCAGTAGCGGCAACTATCACTCTCTGTTTTGCCCATTTTTTTCACGTGATATCTCAGAGGGCAGTGTCCAGTAAGGAGTCCCGTCACCAGTTTCAAATCTTTTTTGTCCAATTTGAAAAGCTGTTTAGCTTTCTTTGGCGAAAGGCTTACTAGCCACCTTTTTTTGAAACACTGTATAATGTTAACAGTGGTGATAGCCAATGTAACCAATATTAAGTAGCTAAAGTTGTAATGTTAACTGTATGTAAAAATTATTGTTATGACTTTAAATGGATACTCTCATGCATTTTGTCAACATGCTCATTATTTTTGTTTAAAATTTGTATACATCGCACACACACACTAGTATAAAACTGCAATTGCCAATAATCCCGTACCTGGTTGAGACCACACTGTAGATATGTCTAATTTAAAACTTCCCAACAATTTGTTACCCCTGAGAATGTTCCGAGACTGCAACACCTGTCAGCAAGAAGAAAAAAAAAGGAAAGAATAGCAAAAATTCACTGAAAAAAGAAATAATAATAATAATATAGAAAATAGGCCGCTGCAAAATGCCATTAGATAATGTGTGCAGATCGAATACACCTTAAAGAGAAAGAAGTGGTAGTTTATTTTATGGTAGTGTTTTTATTATTTATTATTTCCCTACTGGGCGAGCGAGACAGTAACTTTTAAAGAAAACATTTTGACACTCACCTGCTGCTCCAGCGAAGCGATTTTTGTAGATGAACGACGGTGCCTTGTCACGTCTAAGAGGTATAGCCGGTGTCGGGATGTTTTTGAGGTTATCTTGGAAGCTATAGCACTTTATAATTACTGATATTCGTGTTTCTCTAACTACGGTTTTAAATTGTATTTAATACGAAAGCAGAGTAATATGTTACGACCTTCTTCTTCTTCCAGTGCCTGTTCGTTACGTTGGCGATCATTCTGGCAATAATTATTTTATCAACTGCGGCCCTAAATAGACCCGTGGTGGAGGTTGCAAACCAAGTTCTCAGGTTTTTAATCCATGAGATCCTTCTTCTGCCTGGTCACCTCTTTCCAAGCACCTTTCCCTGTAGAATAAGCTAAACACACTGTATCTTTCGCTGTCTCATGATGTATCCTAAGTATTCCAATTTCCGAATTTTGACTGTATTCATGATCATCAATTCCTTGTTTAAAATGTCGTGTACTCTTTTTTTTTGTAACATGGGGCTGTCCATGGGATTCTTAGTATACGTCGATACAGCCACATCTCAAATGCGTCCAACCTTTTACTGGCTGCATCTGTCCCTCTCTATTCGACAACGTATTTCGAGAGAATGATCCCAACTCTCGTTGATTGCAGTTCCCAAATATGTTGTAGTCTCTACCTTTTCAATAACTGTATTATTTATAATAAGCTGTCTGGGTGGTGGTGGATTTTCGCTTATCACTATGTATTTGGTTTAATTTATATTTATATCTATTCCATATTTCTGACTATGCATTGAAAGCTGGCTCATCATATTTTGTAGGTCCTCTAATTTGTCGGCGAATATTACTGTATCATCCGCGAATCGGATGTTGTTCATTCGTTTACCATTTATAAGAATTCCTGCTGATGAATCACACAGCGCATTATTAAATATTTCTTCTGAATATATGTTAAATAAAAGTGGTGACAACACACACTCTTATCGCACGCCCCGTTGAATTTTTATTTCATCAGTCATCTGACTTTTGTTACGACCACGAAATTAAATTGTGACTAGGTGACTTTTCTCATTGCTGTTCAAATCACCCTGCATCACTTGATCTTAGCATGAGGATTTGGGACCCAATTAGAACGCTTTTCGCCACCTGCGATGTCATATCAAGCGAAACTAATAATTCTACACCGAATGACTTTTGTGCCTTTATTATTTATTATATGTCTGTCTTCTGAGTTAGATTTGCGCCCTTGGCAGTACAAGATCGGTGATCTTGCAATACAATTTTTAAAATCTTGGTAGTTCTGTTTTACCAAGCGATGTTATAGTTATTCCATTATCAATTGCAGAACACAGTTAAGTGAGTAGTAATACATACATACATACATAAAGTCACGCCTTTTTCCCATGGGGGTAGGCAAAGACCACTTCTTTCCACTTCCGCTACGGTTCTTTCACAAATCTTTTGCTTCCTCTACTTTCGTCAGTGCTCTCATACATGCTCGTCGGTTGTTGGTACTCTTGACCTGCCTTTCCTAAAAACAATGTTGATCTGATCAAGATATGTTCTCCGAGGTCGACCTCTACCGACTTTCGTCCATTCACACTCGCTTTATAAATTTGTTTCGTTAATCTTCCTTCATCCATCCTTTCAACGTGTCCAAACCATCTAAGCATTCCTTTATCTATCTTTGTGACCACATCTTCTCTTACACCACAGCGTTCTATTCTTTACCTTATCCAACCGAGTCACTCCGGCTATACTTATCAGACTACTCATCTCCGCAGCATTAATCCTATTTTTGTGCTTCTTCTGCCAAACCCAACATTCACTACCATACATAAGTGTAGGAACCAACACACCTCTATGCACAGCCAGACGTGCCTTTTTTGACACTTTCTGGCTATTCTAGTAGTAGTAATCTATATTTAATATATACGCACGGCAGTCGTGCCAAATTTAGAAACAAAAAATACTATCCGTATAAAATCAGGTATAAATCAAAGAAAGCGTCTGTCCACGTGGCATTGATTGACGTGCGTCAAAATTTACAAACTAGGTTATTCAACCAATGGAAACAGCGAATCGTAAGGTTAAACGCACTGATTTGGTCGAGGGGTGAACTAGGTTTAAAAAGCTATAAATAATCTTGTTTATGTTTAAAAAACTTCGAGGAAGATAGTCTGTGATATCAGTAGGGTAGTGTGGTGTGTTGAACTTAAAAATTTCATTAAATAAATAGAAATATGGCGTTTTGGAGACCATGGGCTAATGAGAATAATAAAATTGCATAGTGTAGTGAGAATAAAGACAGATATGAATTTAACAATAAAGATTAAATTCATAAAATGAGTTTTTATATTCTGCAATTGATAATGAAAGAACTATACTTTTTTTATCGTGCTTTACTTTCTATTAAAAAATGGTGTATCTACTAGTTCTTTGTTTTTACCTCAGAATCTGCTGAAATCATTCTCCACCTGGCACATCTTTTATAAAGGTTTATTCACTGGTTAGTGATGATTTCATTTAGCTATTTTAGGTCTTTGCCATATAGGAGCAACAGATTGTGTTACCAGGCGTCTGGTCGGTTTGGCCTGATTAGCACTACTTAGTCACGACTACTTATCGACACCGTCCCGTGTTGTGTCAAAGTGTAAAGTTAAACAGAGTTGTAGAGTCTAAAGTTCGTAAGGTACATATTAATAGAAACTTATTCGAATCCACACGATTATCATAGCACCAAGAAATGTATTATTTCGGTTTTGAAGGACTTATCTTTCCACTTAAAGCCATCTTTAAAATTCCCCGTCAGGCATCTCGATACACCGACTCATTCTACACTACCACACCACGAACAAATATACTTAAAAACTCTTCTGTTCATACTATGTGTAGCAACTATAACCTTATAAGTGACCAACTTGATATATTCTATTGTAATGTGAGGCAAATTAAGAGCTATTATTATCAGCAGTAATAATGTTGTGTTAGTCTTAAGCTTTCTACTAATGTTAGTCTCATTTTGTAAATTGTGTATTACTCTTAAGCTTTTTTATTGTTAGTACTATTGTGCAAATGTTTACTTTGTTCCTGTTCTGTAATTGGAAATCTTTTTTTCTGTAGAACAGTGTAAATAAATCTAATGACAAAATTAGGCAAACGGAACCACTTACCAACATTTCAAAATTGCGGAAAAGATCTGAGGACCTCGTCGCTTGAGGTATCATTGTTAGGGCAGATGATCTAACTAATTGGGTTGCCGGAATATTGTTTGTCTCTTGCGGATTAGTGCCTCGCATTCTAACAGTATGTGTTTCGAACTGAGAATAATTGTGCTCGATGAGTATGAGTTTGCTTGCAGTTTTGAGCCACCAGACGGTTGCGTTATCTCTTTCCAGAAATCTGGAATCAGTCGCCTTTCCGAGGGTCCCGAATTATTTTTTTGTAGTTCAATTAAACCTCCCGCGTTTTGGAATGATTTTCTGTTGGTGATTGAATAATTTTTACAATTAAATGTTTCAAATATTCAATTGTCAGCGCGCATTTGTAATTAAACATTCATCACACATGGATTTCAAAAATCTACCATACATACAGTCACGCCTTCTTCCCGTAGGGGTAGGCAGAGACCACTTCCTTCCACTTCCGCTACGGTTCTTACACACATATTTTGCTTCTTCTACTTTTATCAGGGCTCTCATGTATGCTCGTCGGTTGTTGGTACTCTTGACTTGGCCTTTCTTCAAAACAATGTTGATCTAATCGAGATATGTTCGCCGAGGTCGACCTCTACCGACTTCCGTCCATTCACACTCGCCTTATAAATTTGTTTCGTCAATCGTCCTTCATCCATCCTTTCTACGTGTCCAAACCATCTAAGCATTCCTTTATCTATCTTTCTAACCACATCTTTTTTTACACCATAGCGTTCTCTTATCTCACTATTCTTTACTTTATCCTACCGAGTCACTCCGGCTATACTTCTCAGACTACTCATCTCCGCAGCATTAATCCTATTTTCATGCTTCTTCTGTCAAACCCAACATTCACTACCATACATAAGTGTAGGAACCAAAACACCTCTATGCACATCCAGGCGTGCCTTTTTGACACTTTCTGGCTGTTCATAAAGCCTACCAAACAAGAAAATTTACAACAGACAGTTACAAAGAAGCACCTACATAAATTTTAGCGAATATAATTTGTAGGGTTAAAATGTAATGTGGTTTTGTGGGTGTTTTTTTGCTGCTCTTATATTATTTTACTTAAAATACAAATGTAAGATGAGTAGACCGAAAGGTAAAAAGAACTATTCTGCGGAAACGAAAGAGTGTAATAAAATTTCTGAAAAACGAGCCAAAACATGGCTTGTAAATTCCAGTTGAAAGTTATCGTCGCAAGGTATTGATTGCGACAGGAATATCAGGAAAGTTATTTACGATGAGGTTCATAGAGATATGTAAGTAACTTTGTATTTCCTCTCCAAAAACATCTAACGGAAAGCGTCGCTCTGGAGGTTTTATTTAGGAAAGACAGTGACAAAGAATTAAAGTAATCGTAATTAATTTCTCTATAATGCAAAAGCAATGGCTATATTTGAAAGCAGTTTTATAAGAAATACGTGATTTTTATTTTATTTTATTTTATATGGTTGAGGTTGCGGTCGTGGAAAATTTTCCGCATAGGCAACTAGACTTTAAGTCCATTTTGCCGTCCTTCACTTTGTTCTCTCCCCATGAGCTTCGTGCTCTCTATGTAGAGAGCTAATGCGCTTCTGGGGATCTTCATAACCTCCTCCGTTTCGCAAAATTGCAATCCGAAGAATTTATATCTCAGCCAGGCTAGTCCCGTGCAATAGCACAGTAAATGTTTTGAAGTTTCTGTAGCCCCCTCATCACACCTACGACAGCTGTCGTCTAAGCCGGCAGTGCTCTGTAATCAGACCCACTAGCATCCCTAGTTGTCCCCTGTTTAGTCTCATTAGTTGTTGTGGTATTTTCTTGTCAGGTCTCCCCAAGAAGTTGTGGGCCCGACGTGCCTTGGGTTCGTCTCTCCACAGCTTTCTGTGCTCCCTGTCCTGATGTGAGCGGATTTCCGCTTTTACGTAGATTTCTGCTACTCAAACTGCGGGTCCTGGCACATAGAGTGTCTGTCACGACCCTTCTTGTACCAAGAAATACGTGATGTACAAATAGGTTTTGTGGTTGGACAGTCAGTTTTTAGAAAAGTACTCTTTGATTTCAGTTGCAAAAAACACCGATAATAGAGATACAGTGTGTACATAAAGTAACCTAAATTGCTAATGCATTAATCCTATTTTTATGCTTCTTCTGCCAAACCCAACATTCATTACCATACATAAGTAAAGGAACCAACACTCCTCTATGCACAGCCAGACGTGCCTTTTTTGACATTTTCTGGCTATTCATAAAGCTATGCAGTACCCCATTCATTTGTTTTCCTGCCAACACCCTTTGCTTAATGTCACTGTCATACTATCCATCTCTAGTAAATTTTGAACCCAAGTACACAAATTCATTAACTTGTACCACTCTTTCTCCCTCAATCGAAACCCCACAGTTTGTCATGCTTTCTTCTCTTTCAAAAACCATTACTTTCGTTTTGATTTCATTTATTTTCATCCCTTTGTCACTGGCAAAAAGATCAACCCCTATTGATTATAATAGTATCCATTTATATATTTTTACTTTTCCGAACCGAAGGGTAAAAAAGGAAAAGTATTGGTTTACCCCCAAAAATCCAAATCGCCAAAACCACGTCGAATGGCACCATTTTCAGCGTGACGGTTGTTTCAAATTTTGTGCGAGTGTGTTGGAAAATATTGTGGGTACGATATCTTGAGACAAAGAGGCGGTAGATCACTAAAACTTACAGGGTAGAAGTTTTGCCCGAATGACAATACCGAGTTGAAAGCTGGGACATAACGGTACTCAGGTAGCTGCCGTACAAGGTGATCTTTAAATTTACCGCATTTTGTACTTTTCGCACGATAACTTCAGAACGAGAGCTATGGCGATAAATCTTTCAGGTTTGTTTTATGAAATAGAAAAGAGCCTTCGGTTTGGAAAAGTTAGTTTTGCTACGGCAATACTGTTTATTTTATTTGCTTGTAATTCCAATACATGTACTGATAGATAAATATACAGTTAAAAACTATTTAATCAGTTTTACGCGTGAGCGTATAGCTCTGGATACGAGCGTTCTGTTTCCACGATGCCATACAATATACTGCTCGTACTTCTTTAGTTCCAAAACACTACCATAAAAGTACACAAAAAAAGCTTCCTGGCACAAAAATATTAAAACGAGACATTCTTCGATCATTTCAGAAAGTTATATTTTAAAAAAAATATTAGTAAGCATCCGTTATATACCCGGTGCGTCAAAGACAGTCTTGACGTCAATCTTGAAATTTCCTACCAACGTCCCTGCTCTTAAAAGTTTCTTAGAATGTATCACCTAAAACATATTTTTTTGTTGTTGTAATTCTTCTTTGTCTCGTTCTACAATTATTTACTTTTATGTTTATGCATTTTCTTACGATCCCGTCTGGAATTCTTTTGACGTCAGCGTCTCAGTTAAGAAAAAATGTGCTTGGAAATGTAAATATTATTCTCTAGAGGGTGATTTTGACGTGCGAGTTGTGGCGATGTTCTTTGATGATATCGCGGGGAAAGAATCGTGAAGGGAGAAAAAGTAATAATGAAACAAAAGAATATCTTTAATGGGTCTTTACTGGGAAAAACAAACATATTTCCCATTTAGGGGGTTACGTAGGTTTTGATGGATATAAAAAAAAGATTTATTTTTTCAAACTTTATAGCATATAAGATTGCAACTTTTAAACTAATTTTTTTTTGAAATTTTATTAAAAAATTTTGAACATTCAGCTGATAGGAACTGATTTTATATTCTTGAAAAAAGTATCCTTGCATTAGGCAGGATAACTTATGATTTGAAATCAAAATACGAAATAATTTCTGTTAACATGCATGATTCCCTGAAAATCAAAGGGATGAAAATAAATGTGAGCAAAACGAAAGTAATTGTTTTTGAAAGAGAAGAAAGCATGACAACTGTGGGGTTTCGATTGAGGGAGAAAGAGTGGTACAAGTTAAGGAATTTGTGTACTTGGGTTCAAAATTTACTAGAGATGGAAAGTATGACAGTGACATTGAGCGAAGGGTGTTGGCCGGAAAACAAATGAATGGGGCACTGCATAGCTTTATGAATAGCCAGAAAGTGTCAAAAAAGGCACGTCTGGCGGTGCATAGAGGTGTGTTGGTTCCTACACTTGTGTATGGTAGTGAATGTTGGCTTTGGCAGAAAAAGCATGAAAATAGGATAAATGCTGCGGAGATGAGTAGTCTGAAAAGTATAGCCGGAGTGACTCGGTTGGATAAAGTTAAGAATAGTGAGATAAGAAAACGCTGTGGTGTAAAAGAAGATGTGGTCACAAAGATAGATAAAGAAATGCTTAGATGGTTTGGACACGTAGAAAGGATGGATGAAGGAAGATTGACGAAACAAATTTATAAGGCGAGTGTGAATGGACGGAAGTCGGTAGAGGTCGACCTCGGCGAACATATCTCGATCAGATCAACATTGTTTTGAAGAAAGGCCAGGTCAAGAGTACCAACAACCGAAGAGCATGTTTGAGAGCACTGATGAAAGTAGACTATCATCAGTGCTCTCATACATGCTCGTCGGTTGTTGGTACTCTTGACCTGGCCTTTCTTTAAAACAATGTTGATCTGATCAAGATATGTTCTCGACCTCTACCGACTTGTCCATTTACACTCGCCTTATAAATTTGTTTCGTCAATCTTCCTTCATCCATCCTTTCTACGTGTCCAAACCATCTAAGCATTCCTTTATCTATCTTTGTAACCACATCTTCTTTTACACCATAGCGTTCTCTTATCTCACTATTCCTTACTTTATCCTACCGAGTCACTCCGGCTATACTTCTCAGACTACTTATCTCCGCAGCATTTATCCCATTTTCATGCTTCTTCTGCCAAACCCAACATTCACTACCATACATAAGTGTAGGAACCAACACACCTATATGCAATTGGAAAAAAGTTGTGCAGTCAGCCAAGACCCAACCAGGGTTGTAGCGCTAGATGATGATTGTGATGAGGTGAGTATAGCTTGTGATTATATGAAAGAAATTTAAAAAAATATCGATATTTGAATTTTCCGCAGAGTTAAATAGAAAAAGGTACAGTTTTGGTTAAAATCTATACCACATTTTGCTTTGTAAAATAATGTGTGATGAAATTAATAAAAAGATCTTTGTCCAATTAATTCTATTTAAAAAAAGTGTTGAATAAACTAGGTCCATTAGTTTCTGAAAAAACCTAACTACTTTAAAAATAGAGTTTTTACAAAAAGGATTTAGGTACTTGTTAAATATTGACTTTGAAAAATATTCTCAACATGAAGCTACACTATTAGATAAAAAAATTAATATGTTATAGTTATAAAACCCACGGTAACCCCTTAAAGCAATACATTTTTAGCAATTTCGAAAATTGATTTAAACAATACAAGTGCGATTTCTTTTTCGACATTTCCCAATGGATTTAAATAAAAGTGCCGTTTATAGGTTGGGAAACAGTAACAATATCTGCACAAATAACATGGCTATTAACCTAGCCTACAAATATAATAAATATGTTACAGATAAACAAAACAATTTTATTTAATTTAAATATCTTGTTTATCAGATCAACGAGAGATTGTACCCTTAAGTTTTGCAAATTGCTGCATTTAGACGCGCGTTGAAAAATGACGTTAAAAAGTTAACAAAGACAGTACCTACTTAATAAAATAGGCAGTTTTGGTTTTAAAAAGATTGGATAGCGACGAAGAACAAACAAAAAATGATGCTGCAAAACTTATGTACAATAAAGCAAGATCAAAAAACGGGTAACGAAATCCGAAAGATGACTTTTTTGGAAAGTTAGAGACATTCTGAAAAAGTCAGAGAAAAAAATACAGGTATATTAGTAAATATTCATAAAAAAGTGTTATATTAGCAGTCAAACTCACAAAAACTTACTTAAGCGTTATCCTCCAAAAAGAACCCAAATCAAATCTACATACATAAATATAGTCACGCCGTTTTTCTGCAGAAGAAGGCAGGGACAACTTATTTCCATTTGCTACGGTTCTTATACGCGTCTTTCGCTTCTTTTACTTTTATCAGTGCTCTCATACATGCTCGTCGGTTGTTGGTACTCTTGAGTTGGCCATTTTTTAAAACAATTTTGTTTTGATCGAGGTACATTTGCCTAGGTCGACCTCTACCGCCTCTTCACACTTGCCTCATAAATATGTTTTGTCAATCTTATTTCCGAACCATCTAAGCATTACTTTATCCATTTTTGTTGCTACATCTTCCTTTACGCCACAGCGTTTTCTTATCACAATATTCCTCACTTTATCCATCCATTTAGAGTAATTTCACACTTGTCTAAACTTTCACATCCTATCGATCACTTTCGGTGAATGATACAAAAAGACTCGTGCAGAAACAAGCTGATTCCATTAATAGAGATCTTGAAGCAATCGTCGAATGGGGAACCAACAATCTTGTTCAGTTCAGCGCGCAGAAAACACAAAGCGCCACGTTTTCCTTAAATCATTTAATCACAAATACCCTTGAATCAAGTCCATCCATTTTGATTTTGGAAGTCACGGTGTCTAATAATATGTCTTGGCATAACCATGTAGCTAACATTGCAAAGTCGACTAGCCAGAGGCTAGCTTTTCTGTGGAAAGCTAGAAAAATTTTTACCCCTCATCAACTGTTGACGACGTACAAGGCTCAAATCCGACATCTACTCGAGTATTGCTCACACATTTGGGGTTCAGCACCAAGTCATTCTCTTTTTCTCCTAAATTTCATTCAGAAAAGGGCCATTCGGTTGATAAACAGCTCAATTCTCACAGATACCCTTCACCCTCTAGAACATAGAAGAAGAGTTGCAGACCAGACATTACTCTAGAGATATTTCCATGGCAGATGCTTCAGAGAAATAAAAACTCTTATTCCGCCACTGTCCAGAAGAACTCGGCACGCTGATCAGTCTACACTCTCAAGATTGACATTACAAGGACCAATCTCCATCAAGAATACTTCTTTTACAGGGCTGCTATGGAATGGAATAAGCTTCCATAATCAGTTTTTCCAGAGAACTATAACTTGCATACTTCTTAGACTACTTAAGGTTTTAAAACGTAAATTTTGGCTGCCTACTGTTGCTGAAGGTAAAAAAAAGAAGATATATGTTTAAGAAATGTGGTGTTGAAAAAAATGCTCGGGTTATCGACACAATTCAGAACCAAGACGTGCATGATTCAATGATAAGGTATCAAGTAATGCCTTGTAATACCTACAAAGAAATGGTAAATCGTCTCTGCGCTGGACCGACCAAACCAAGGCTGCACTTAACAGCGACTATTTTGGCAAAAATGTAACGACACAGAGAAAGAGGACTTAGCTTCGATATAAATTTTGTCAATAACAGCAAAATATTGTCAGTCTGCCATTTTGCATCTTTAGAACATTGGACATGTCACGAAGGTCATGTGATTAACTTGGTTGAGTTGGAAGCTGCTTTATACAAAACTTAAAAGTCAACCCTCTCAAAAATATACTTAAAAGTTTTCGCATCCAACTTACCGATAACATTATAATCTTGTCGAAAAGCATGATCGGTGGAATGTGAAAATCGAAGACAAAATACTGCAAAAAAAAATAACGTAGTCGATTGGATTTTTATTTTATATAAAAACGTGAAAGCTTGCGTACCTCGTTGTAATATGGACAATTGGTGCTTTCTTTGACGCTGGTATATTTTTTTTGATCTCCCACTTGAATACAAACGACGGGATCCATGTTAATTCCCGCCAATTGTCGAGCTTCGATTATCGTCAGGCACACTTGGAAATCCTGAGCTTTCAATACCGATTCCACCGTGCTTTTCATGTCCGTTTTTAATCTGAAACATAAGGTCGCTTGCTGTAAAACATCATTTTGAAAACGCATTAAAAAAAATTGAACAATAGAAAATGCGCGCAATGAATATTATACATACATACATATAGTCACGCCTTTTTCCCGTAGGGGTAGGCAGAGACCACTTCGCTACGGTTCTTACACACATCTTTTGCTTTCTCTACTTTCATCAGTGCTCTCATACATGCTCGTCAGTTGTTGGTACTCTTAACCTGGCCTTTCTTCAAAACAATGTATTTTTATTTGGTAGGTTGGTATGACTGTTGTGAAAAACATGTTGCGACGTTTAGCTGTCATACTTACTGTACGAATGTGCCCCACGTACGAAGGGTGACCGCTTTCCCCTAAGGAGTTATTTTGTCACTATTATTCAATAGCGATCTGTAAAGCGTCAATATTTGTATCGTCAAGTGGTTCAAAATTTTTGCTAGACTACTGAATGGTATTTGTCAAAAAAAATTCCGGAACACTTTGTATGTTGGGTTGGTTTTTGTTTAATATTACCTTGTTGTTCGTGTGTGTTTCTCGGATTTGAGACCTGTCAAAGTGTCGGTGGAACTCATAGAAGTTGGACTGCCACCTCTGGATATAGAACTCGGATCAAAATCCGACGTTCGAGAATTCCTTCTGCCCTCTTCTAATAGATTGTCAGTTTCATCTTCATTATCGCTCGTTTTCGGAGGACGCTGTTTTCTGAATCTGAAAAACGACGACCGAGATAAATAATTATTAGTCAAGACCGAATAAAAAAATAATGGTTTCATGCGGTAATTTTCCATTAAATAAATTGGTAAAACGACACGATATAGAAACGCGATCCATAATTAGTGCATATAACAAAATATAACGAGTATTTTTTACTTTACACAAAGGGCTGTATTTAAAGGTGTAGTGAAAGCGCGATCAATAAACCAGCATTAGCAGGCGCAAACCTCAACTTTTAATTAGCATAAATTTAAACAATTATTACATCACGTCAAGTATTTGTGCCCTAGTGAATTATTAATATCCAGGGAAAATTGAAATTGAGCTGATGAACATTGCACGCACGACCGATATTCTGTGTTTGATGATAGAATAGCAATTTGCGCTAACAAGACAAGTCAATGACATGACATAACCTAATATAACCGAAAGTCGTAAAGTCTTGATAATAGCTACTACTATTTCTGTATAAACAAAATTGACGCTATAACATATTAAATATTGGTGAATGGTTTTTCGGATTTATGTGCCGTCGTAGGTCTGAGTTAATACTCGACGTTTCGTAATCTCGAGTGGATGGATGGCATCTTCGAGATATGTAATGTCTGCATTTTAAGGCTGACGGTTTGTGACATTTGTATGTCACGATCGCAGGCTATATAAGTTTTGGCGAGCGAGCCATATTTGAGGGCTGTTCAGGAATTGGTCACGTTCCAGAGATTTATTCTTTTTATGTTTGTAAGGAAGCAATAAATAATACATCCAACCACCACCCTTGCCACGAACAGATGTTATAAGAACTTTGGTAGAAAATGCAATAAGATTCTGTGAACCAGAACATTTAAATGAAGAACTGAATCACCTTAAGAACGCCCTTATACCAAATGGATATAATGTAAAAGATATGTATATATATATATATATATATATATATGCAAAAATTATAGAAAACTATATTATTATTATAGAAAACTATAAACATTTTTCGACAGCGTGAGTAGATGTGAAAAATGTATAACTGATTTTTAGAAAACCTGCTAATTTCGCTGTATGTCACCTATATTATACGTTCATGTGGGTCGATTATGTTTTAAAAAACAACTACTCCCCTGGCTATATGCCGCGAAAGGCATTGAATTACATCTGATTCTTCTCAGAAGGTATTCACAGGGTGGTGCTTGTTAAAAAGTATAGATGTCGTGATTGGCGCTGTTCGCGTAGCACTTCATGCACACACATAAATATATATACACATATATATATATATATATATATATATATATATATATATATATATATATATATTTGTGTGTGTGTGTGTGTGTGTGTGTGTGTGTGTGTGTGTGTGTGAAAATTATGACTGCTGTATGTACCTACATATTCTTAATATATAGGTATAGGTGGGTCGATTATATATCAGAAAAAAAAATACTACTCTGGCTATATGCATACGACAGGCATTGAATTACATCTGATATATAACCGTGTATACTACCCAATCACAGGAAGCAAGGTATACAGATGCTTGTTAAATCAGAGAAAGGGCTATTGAATTTATTTACTCGAAGATACCACCTGTATACTAGTTTCGGAGTGAATGCTCCTCAACAGTACATGGCAGGTTTTCTCGAACAACTACATTCAATTCTAGACTCTTATTAAGTACACAGTTTAGTTTATTGCAATAATGCAGTTTTCTATAATTTTGGCATAAATATATATATATATATATATATATATATATATATATATATATATATATATATATATATACAGATGTATACGTTTTTGTTAGTTTTAAGCGAGACATCTTTCAAACGATTCTAGTGTTTTGCTATTACAGATTCCGTCTCTGCAAGAAGAATCTTCGGTAAAATCGGACATTTTTGCAATAAAAACTTTCCGAAAACAAAAATAGAAAAACAATATGGGTCTCATTTATTTCTTAGCTTGTTTATGTCTCTGACAAATATATATGCGTATATACTCGACTGATGGCGTACCTAATTAGACTTCTTACTGCCTTTAACGCAGTCCTTCGTTTATCTTGAACTGTCCTTTCGGTCGGCAAAGTTTTAGAAAAATTAGCCGCATCATTACCGCACGTATTCGTCGCCAAATTTCGTTCGATGTTTGCTATATTTTTTTCGATATTTATGAGCATCTGTTGATCGTCATCTAACTCTTCGTATCCCGATATAATGTCGTCGGGGGGAGTGTAAGTCACTTCAAAATCTACCACAGCCTGAAAAATAAACGTACAAACTTAACATGTAGGGTGTTTTTTTAATTGACAATACTGTTTTAAGTGACAATAAATTTGACATCTGACAGCTGATTAGTGTTCAGTATATTATTAAAGAGTACAAATGTAACCATAGAACCTCATAGAATCTCAATAAATGGGACCACGACCGAACCAATAGCTGTGGGCTAAGGTATTCGACAAGGAGCCCACTGCTCTTCAACATCATTATAGACGAAGTAATAAGCAAAGTACGTTTACTGAAAGGATACAGAATGGATGACCGTCAAATTACTGTTATATGCTATACCGATGATGCAGTACTAGTTGCTGAAAATGAAGACGATCTTCAGCGACTATTACATTTTTTTTTTTATTAAAAAATTAGTGGCAAAAAGGGTAGACCTATCGTGTGGGCCGCGGACGGCCCGCACTGCGACTATTAGAAGGGAAAGGGATTATAGAAAGGAAATGATTGTGGACACGCTTTTTAAAAAATTGCAGGTCATAGTTCGCTGTAAAAACTGATTTTGGAAGCTTATTCCATTCCGTAGCAGCCCTGTAAAAGAAGAATTCTTGATGAAGATTGGTCCTTATAGTGTCAATCTTGAGAGTAAATGGGTGAGACTGATCAGCGTGCCGAGTTCTTCGGCCGAATGTGGCCAATGGTGGTACAAGAGTTTTTATTTCTCTGGAGCATCTGCCATGGAAATATCTGTAGAGCAATGACTGGTCTGCAACTCTTCTTCTATGTTTTAGAGGGTGAAGGGTATTTGTAAGAGTTGAGCTGTTTATCAAACGAATGGCTCTTTTCTGAATGGAATCTAGAAGACGAAGAGAATGCCTTGGTGCTGAACCCCAAATGTGCGAGCAATACTCCAGTAGAGGTCGGATTTGAGCCTTGTACGTCGTCAACAGTTGATCAGGAGTAAAAAACTTTCTAGCTTTCCACAGAAAACCTAGCCTCTGGCTTGCCGACTTTGCGATGTTAGCAACATGGTCATGCCAAGACATATTATTGGACACCGTGACTCCCAAAATCGAGATGGAGGGACTTGGTTCAAGGGTTTTTCCGGACATTGTGATGGGATGATTTGAGGAATTCAATTCCTTGGAAAACGTGGCACTTTGTGTTTTTTGGGCGTTGAACTGAACAAGATTGTTGGTTCCCCACTCGACGATTGCTTCAAGATCTCTATTGATGGAATCAACCTGTTCCTGCCTAAGTCTATTTGTATCATTCACCGAAAGTGATCGATAGGATGTGAAAGTTGAGACAAGTGTGCTATCGTCTGCGAAACTGTAAATGGGGTTCGTGGTGGTTTTCAAGAGGTCGTTGATGTGTAAAAGAAATAAGGTGGGGGACAGGATGGAACCCTGTGGGACCCCGGCATTAGTTTTAAACGCATCAGAAGAAATACCGTCAACTGCCACATGTAAGGAGCGATCTTTCATGAAGCTCAAGAGCCATTGGCGCAGTTTGGTTGGGAGACCGTAAGCAGATAATTTACTTAACAATGCCTGGTGCCAAACGCGGTCGAAGGCTTTAGATATATCCAAGGCTATTGCACGAGATTCACCAAACTTTTCAATAGTGTTTGTCCAGAGCTGAGTGACATAAGCCAGCAAATCTCCAGTAGACCGAAGTTGTCGAAATCCATATTGTCTGTCATGGATTATCTCAAATTTCTCCAGATATTTGATAAGTTCTGTGTTAATCGCTTTTTCCATAACTTTGGATATGACTGAGAGCAATGCAATAGGGCGATAATTTGCAGGAATAGTCTTCTTTCCTTTTTTCGGAATCGGTTGGACCTTAGAGTTTTTTCACATGGACGGAAATACTCCTTTGCTGTATGATAACTTAAAGAGTCTACAGAGAACTGGAGTGAGCTCTTGAGCACAGGTCTTCAGGACAATTGTCGGAATTCCATCTGGTTCATCGATTAACTGCACTGCCAAATCACTTAATATGGTAATATCGGCCCACAAAACTAAATGCATGATAACATCATAAACGCCATTAAGGTGGAAACTGGAAGTTAAAGGCAAAGTTATCCAACAGGAAATGAAACAGGGCATAGAAATCTCAGGCTATGGTGATGTTGAGACGGAGGTGAGAGAACAGACAACGAAGGCAAAAAGAATAATCACCAATGGGTCGCAGGAGTTTAGGACGCCTCCGAAAACGATGCAGTGACAACTCAGCAGTGCAATAGGCAGAGGAACAATGAAAAGAAACAGGCGAACCGCCTAGTTTAAAGAAGGAAGAAAAAGAAGAACCTCATATGTCCACATTATGTGCCTCCAGAGCTCTGTTAGTTCGTACCCTAAAACCAGGGGGCCATAGCAGGTACTTAACATGATTTCACAAGAATTCCGTCGGAGCTGATAACTCGTCAGCAACTGCTCCGTGGGGATACATAGATTGGGTCACAAAAAACAGTACACCCCGATATTTGGTAATAATCATTAGAATTAAAAAAAAATTCTGAAACACGTCGCTTTTCTTCCGAGTGGGACACATTTACGATACAGATATCTGTTATTTGTCAACCCCCTTTCTTCCACTTCCCCAACCACTTAATTTAAAATAGAAAATGTACCATGTGTGACACATCATTAGAAGGACATTTACGTGGAGTATTCAGGCATATGATCATCCATGATTTTTTTTATATTAACACCATCTTTGCAATAAATTCCTAATTACTTTAAAGTCTCTATATCCCACTAAGGATTCGCGTGCCCCACTTTGAGAAATCCAGGATTAAAAGGCAACTACTAAGAGCAAAGTCCTTGGAAGTGTCTTTTAAGTGTCTTATTTTTCCTAAATAAGGGAACAAAACTTCTAGAAAAGTTTTAAAGAATGTCAATAAAATTGTTGCGATATTTACTTTTGGGCTCGATAAATTTAAATACTCAGTATAATAACTAAACAGTTTATTCTAATATTTCAAAACATTAAATTCTTACTTACAAATCACTTGATACAAACTCTATACAATCTTTTTATTACACTTTATAATTTACTTTATAAATTTAACTTTTTATATTCCTACAAATTATTACTGGGAAGAGCGAGAATTCTCTTTCGTTATTCACGACATTGTCTCGAACCTTTCAAGAATCGTCGCACGCTTTCAATCGCACCGCGGTCATAAATCATTCAATTTTTTTCATTGTGGTTGACGCGCTGTCGCCTCAAGGCGACAATCGACAGAGGCTAGGTTTTCTGTGGAAAGCTAGAAGGTGTTTTACTCCTGATCAACCGTTGAAGACGTACAAGACTTAAATCTGCACATTTGGGGTTCAGCACCAAGGCATTCCCTCGGTTGATAAACAGCTCAACTCTCACAGATACCCTTCACCCACTAGAACATAAAAGAAGAGTTGCAGACCATACATTATTTTACAGATATTTCCATGGCAGATGCTCCAAAGAAATATAAACTCTTAAACCACCACTGGCCACATTCGGCCGAAGAACTTGGCTTGCTGATCAGTCTCACCCATTTACTCATAAGATTAACACTACAAGGACCAATCTCCATTAAGAATCCTGCTACGGAATGGAACAAGCTTCCAAAATCAGTTTTTCCAGAGAACTATGACCTGCAACTTTTCAAAAAGCGGGTCCACAATCATCTCCTTTTTATAATCCCTCCCTCTTCTATTAGTCGCAGTCACGATAGGTCTACCCTTTTTGCGAGCATTTTCGGTAAAAAAAAAATTGCATTTGGCGTGAGTAAACATTGAAAATAAATTTAACTTTAAACAATCTTCTCTACTTACTGGCAAAGTTTTATTGTTTTCATCCAACATGCTATCGGATATCGACAATTTCCCGTCTTTCACCACTCGTTGCATTACAAGTTTATAGATTCCTATTAACTTATCGGAAAATAAACGATTTCTGCAATAGAGTTCGATGACAAGCAATTCGTCGTCTTCGGCTGGTCGAGCAACGGGCCAATCAAACCTCTGAAACAGATTCGAAAAATCATATAAACTGCCAGTTTGTATATCCTGGATATTCTTCTCTTGTACAACGTGGAAAATTTGAGAAGCCGTTTCTTTCTCACTTGTTATTTTTGTATTAAATTTGAATCTCTGAAAAAATTATATTCTATTAGAAATCGATTATACGAGGGCGGTTTGATAAAACAGTGACTTTTTGAATAAAACAAATTTTTTTCCGCAAATAAACATTTTATTTTTCTACATAATCACCTTATAGCTCGATACATTTAGTTCAGCGTTTTTCTAATTTTTTTATTCCCTCCAAATAATAGGTTTTTTCAAAGCTCTCAAAATACGCGTTTGTTTCGGTAATGACTTCTTCATTCGACTCAAATCTCTTACCGCCCAGCCATTTCTTTAGGTTTGGAAACAGAAAATAGTTGCAGCGGGCTAAATCTGGAGAATATGCTGGATGGGGTATCAGTTCGTATCCTAATTCGTGGATTTTGGCCATCGTGACTAGACAAGTGTGCACACGTGCATTGTCTTGTTGGAACAGCACTTTCTTCTTCTTAGCCAAATTCGGCCGTTTTTGCTTTAAATCAACGTCGAATCTGTTCAAAAGCTTTTAATAATATTCGCCGGTGATCGCTTTACCTTTCTTGAGGTAATTGATGTGAATGACACCGCGTACATCCCAAAAAAGTGTGTCCATGACCTTGTTGGCTGACAGACTCTGTTTCGCTTTCTTTGGTCGAGTGCCGAGTCCCCGTAGTATTTATCAAGTCTTTCCTTAGTTTCAGTGATGGATTTTTTACGTAAAAAGTAATGCTTAATCAGCACACGAAATTCACTTTTTTCCATTTTCGTAAAAATTCGCGAGGTTGTCTGCTTTGAACAGCTATTAAACACCAACTGCACGACGTAGCTTGCTCAAAATTAGAAAGTTGCCCACTGATATATTATAGTTGACGGCAGCACTGTTGCATTTGGAGTAACTGCGCGGGAAATTCAAAAAGTCTTCAAAAAGACTTATCAAACTGCCCTCGTATTAAAAAACATTTTTCCCTGTTTCTTTTGCATAAATTTGGGAAACTGCAAACGGCTCGTTGAATTAATTATATTCATAACCAAACTCCTATTGATTCATTTAGTCAAAGGTTTATAGTTGATACAAAACAAATTGCGATGAACGTCACACAGTTTAATAACGTTGCCAAATCGTCAGAATTTTAGGAGAATCTAGATACACATAGTGCCAAAAGTTTTGCATCACCCAGTTTTAGTGATAAATTTGATTCTACGAAGATTTAAACTATTATAAGATAATTTAATAGCCTTTTTTCACAATCTCTATTGGCAAAGAATGAATTTAATGTGTCAATATACAGGGTGATTTAAAAAAGTATTCATTAGATATTTTTTATTAAACAATTAGTTAATTACATCTTACAATTACCACAACAAATATTACTTATATAACGTATTACCATTTCTTGCGTTAACGCAAGCTTGAATTTGTCTCTCCATGCTCATAAATAACACTTATCAATGGTCTGAATGGGTAGTTTTTGCCATTCTTCTATTGCTACTCTTATCAGCTCCTGCCTGGTCAGTGAAGGCTGTGGACGTCAAGCACATCCAGGCATGATCGATGGGATTTAAGTCTGGTGACATAGGGGACCACTTCATACGGTCGATTTCTTCCTCCTCTAGGAAATTACGGACAGCATTAGTTTTTTAGGGACAGGCATTATCATCCATAAAAACAAAATTCTCTCCAACTACTTTCCATAGTCGAACATGTCTCCGGAGAATGTGTTTTATGTAATAATCTTTATTTAACGTAGCTAGAATGGGACCCAGTGGCGTTCGTTCACAAATCATGATACCGGCCCAAAATATAATACAGTTTTACAGCATATCTGAGTTGATTTTGATCTCCAGGCTCTCTCCAAACACGAAGTTGCAGGTCATAGTTTTCTGGAAAAACTAATTTTGGAATCCTGTTTCATTCCGTAGCAGCCCTGTAAAAGAAGGACTCTTAATGGAGATTGGTCAATATTGAAGTAAATGGGTGAGACTGACCAGCGTGCCGAGTTTTTCGGCCGAATGTGGCCAGTGGTGGTTTAAGAGCTTTTATTTCTCTGGGACATCTGCCATGAAAATATCTGTAGAGTAATGTCTGGTCTGCAGCTCTTCTTCTATGATCTAGTGGGTGAAGGGTATCTGTGAGAGTTGAGCTATTTATCCACCGAATGGCCCTTTTCTGAATGGAATCTAGAAGACGAAGAGAATGCCTTGGTGCTAAACTCCAAATGTGTGAGCAATACTCCAGTAGAGGTCGGATTTGAGCCTTGTACGTCGTCAACAGGAGTAAAAAACTTTCTAGCTTTCCACAGAAAACCTAGCCTCTGGCTTGCTGACTTTGCGATGCTAGCTACATGGTCATGCCAAGACATATTATGGAGTGACTTGATTAAAGGGTATTTCCGGACATTGTGATGGAATGATTTGAGGAATTTACTTTCTTGAAAAACGTGTCGCTTTGTGTTATCTGGGCGTTGAACTGAACAAGATTGTTGCTTCCCCACTCGACAATTGCTTCATGATTTTCTCTTTGTGAATAACCCTCTTCGATCAGGAGCACTATTCTGGGCTCGTCCAATTGCAAAATTACATTTCGGACAATTTTTGCTCGCTTAAACAGAGCTGACCAACTAACCTAACCTAACTTTTATTTGACATTTTTATCTTGCATGATGGTAAAAAGAAAACGAAAAAATCATGGCCTTCTTTAAATCTTTATTGATAAAAAATTCAAAGAGCTAAAACTGGGTGATGCAAAATTTTTGGCACTATATGTATTGTTGGAAATTTAAAGTTACCTTTTCACTTGAAAATGTTTCACTATTTTTTTGTTAATAACAGTTTTTTAAGAATAATACACCAATTTGCCCTGTGAAGAGACAACTCAATAAATTTTAGGCATGTTAATATTTTAAACAACAAATAATTAATATCAGTGGTCTGGGTGCGACCCCAGAAGTCCACACAACTAACTTTTCAGTGGAAAGAATGAAAAAATAATATCATCATATCATATCATATCGTAGGCCTCTTTTTCATTGATGGCAACTTAAATGGAGATAAATATAATAATAATAATAATAATATCGTCTTTATTATTTCATTAAATAAACATAAAACATAATTGATATATATGCAATAAGTTATCAAGAAATAAAAGGCGAAGTTCATTGTCTGCAATGCTATGCATCACAGAAAATGTTCTTCCACTTAACCCTGACAGTTAAAATAAGAAGGAAAACAAAACAAAACCTGTGATCGTTAGATAATTATCGTTTATAATTTGAATACGAATACTTAACATAAAAATGTAGTTTACCTATTTTCTACAAGATTTTAATAATTTACTTTAATTACAGTCAAACAAATACTCTTTATATTTATTTTTGAATTTAATGGAATTTAATTGTTTAAGTGAGGTGGGAACAGAATTATACCTTTGACAAATTTGGTATCTAAAAGACCGTCTAAATACTTCTGTTTTGAATTTAGGCATTGCGAGCAAATTTTTATTTCTAATATTCAAATTGTGAATGTCAGTACGATATGTAATTTTTCTATGTAAATAGGAAGGCTTTTTTGTTACAATTATTTTATGGAATAGACAAACTGCGTGAAATACCCTTCTTTTTTTCATGTTCAACCATCCAATTTCCTGAAGTTTATATGAGATTCTTTGTCTCCGACGAATACCAAAAATTAATCTGAGGCACGAGTTCTGAACTTTTTGAATTTTGTTTTTGTATTGAGTGGTTAAACATTGGCCATAAAGAACTAAAAGAAAACTAAAAGCACTAAAGATTCACATAATGATTTTTTTACATGATAAGGCAGAAAATGTCGGTTGCCATAAATGATTTTCAATGCAGAGTACGCACGTTGTAGAAGTTTATTTACGAACTTTTCAAATCTTAGCTCTACATCCATCAAGACACCAAGATTTTTTGCTTCACTAACATTAACTAGTGATTCATTGTGAATGCAGATATTCACAGAATTAGTCACTATGGGACGATGATATTTTGGACCAAATATCATAACATTTGATTTACTGGAGTTTATAAATAAACAATGGCTCTCAGCCAGATCAAAAAATCTATTTAAATCTGCATTTATTAGATCACAAGCATTTTCTGCCATTTTAGCAGGAAAACTATAATAAATTTGAGTATCATCAGCGTATAAATGCACTTGACAATTGTGAAGAGCCAGTAGTAAGTGGGAAGTGTATATAGAGAATAGTAAAGGGCCAAGTATAGAACCTTGAGGTACTCCTGATTTTAGATATAAAAGATCTGAGCTGCATTCATCTATACTAACCATCTGTTGCCTATCTTTCAAATAGTTCGTCAGCAATAACAAAGCATTGGCAGAAAAACCGATATAGTCCAGAATACTCAATAATAGACCATGACTTATGGTATCAAACGCCCGGCTAAAGTCTAGTAGGACTAATACTGTACATTTATTTTCGTCTATTGCTTTTATTACATCATCTACAATATGTAGTAGAGCTGTTGCGCAACTATGTCCTTTCCGAAATCCTGATTGAACAGATGGCAACAAAGAAAAGTTCCAAAGATGGTTTTTAATTTGAAGCTCCATAGCCCTTTTAAGAATTTTGGACAATACAGGCAGAATACTTATTCCCCTTAAATCTTTGAATTCCATTGGGCTTTGTTTCTTAGGCAAAACCTTCACAATGGCTTTCTTCCAGTTAGTTGGGTAGATATTCTCGGTTAAACAGAAATTTATAATGTGGGTAATATAGGATACGATATGAGGGCAACACAGCTTTATCAGCTTGATACTCAACCCATCACATCCTTTAGCATTTGTTTTTATTCCATAGATAGTTTTGTATACAAACAGATCATTAATTTTTTTAAAATTAAAATTAGCAACTCGTTTATTATTTTTATAAAAATTCAATAGATGTTGTGGTGGTTCATTATGTGGAACTGATTCTATAAAATATCTATTCAGTTCCTGTGGGTTTTTCAAAATTTCTGGTATATTATTTCTCTTTTCAGGTATAAACTTGCTATCTTTAAGAGTTTTCCACATTTCCTTTTGTGAAGAGTTATTAAATTTATAGGCGAAATAAGCTCTTTTTTCCCTTTTGATAGCTTGGTTGGTTAAATTACGCATCTGTCTATAAAAATCTAAGTGCCTTTGTAATTTAGTTGTCTTAAATTTTACCAGAGCTTTTTCTCGTTCAGCAATCATTATTTTTATCACACCCGTCAGCCATGGAGCTTTCGGTTTTGTCACTCTAGAAGTAGTTATTGGTATATGCTTATCAAATATAATATTCAGAGAGTTTACCAAGTACGTAACTTTCTCCTCAACATTATCTTGGTCATATATCTTGAAAAAAGAAGTATTGAACAGATCTGCCTGAAAAAGAACTTGGTTAAAGTTTTTGAAGCTCCTGTATGTACAGAGTTTGGGGACCCGCTGTTCTTCACGTACTCTCAACTTACAATAAACTATAGCGTGATCAGAAATATTGTAAGGTATTATACCTTTCTCCACATCAGTCCCCTCTTGGACTATAACATAGTCCAAAAGAGTTGCCGACGTAGCTGTAATTCTAGTTGGAATATCTATTAACTGACAAAGATTCAATGTATTGAGTGAAATTTCTTTACGCAATTATTTTCATTATCCAATAAATTTAAATTAAAATCACCCATACATACAATTTCGTCTACTATTGGCCCTATTGCAGCTAAGCTATCCTAAAATTCATCCAAAAATGCATTTGTGTTCTGTTCATGAGGTTTGTAAATTACACCAATAACAATATTCTTTTTTTCGACCGTAGTTTTTATCCTATATTGTTCCCATACGTGATCCCGCCCACTGTCAATTACCTCAAAACGCAGTTTGTTACTAATATATAAACATAAACCTTTTCCCTTACAATTTCGGTCCACCCTGTGTATATTAAAGCCATCAAAGTTAAGCTGATCATTATCAGTGGAATCTTTTAACCACGTTTCACATATCAGTAATATATCTAAAGAATTATTCAAAACTATTTGTTTGACATTGTGTAACCAGTGATCTTGCATTACAGCAACCTATATTTAGAAAGTACATTTTTAAACAATTTGTTCGTATTCAAAATACAAAGACAAAAACAAAGCAAAAAAAATAATAATAATAACGAATAGCTTTTTGTTTTCCAAGTAAAACACTAATTAAACTAAAGGGAGCATTCAAACTGGTCGCAAAGCTGCATTTTAATCCTATAAAGTCTTGGGCAACAAAATATTGTAATAAATGAAATATAATATAAAAACAAGAATATAAAACTGTTTACTGATATAAAATGAGTATTTAAAATAATTTGTTTTATAACTCATAATAATCTGTTAATTGACTCCTAGTGAGCATTGTGAGCATTTGATTTAAGTTGTTAATAAATAGTAACATTAAACAACTATTTTGTTGATATCTTTCATATTGCTAATTTTTAAAACATTTTGATGATTATTTAACTTTACAAACATTTTTCCATTGATTGTCCATACTTTTCCAGCCGATCCCACTCGTTTAGAAGCTTCCTTAATAATGTCCAGTTGCTCCTTAGTAGATCCTCTCTGATCACCACTTTGCTGTCTTTCAGGAGTCTCTTATTATTATATACAAGATTCTTAAAATAGTTCGTGGAGAACCTCACCATTATTGCCCTACTATTGTTTCCTTCTTTTTTCCCCAATCGATAGCAAAATTCCATACTGGAACTATCCATTTTCAGTTTTAAGTTTCTTCCTGTTGCTGAAGTTTATCGATCATATTTTCATTTTCCAGTTTTAGTTCAATAAATCTTTTACTATACCTTTCCTCGATTATTTGGGTTATCGTTTCGGTTAGCCGACCAATGAAATCATCCGCCGTGCATAATTTAGTAACAAGATTTCTTACCATTGAATGCAATTCATCCTCGCCCTTACCGGTATGGCTTTGTTTTCGTGTATCTCTACTCATGACTAAGAAAAAGATGAAACTTACGGTAGTTCAGAGAAATCAATTAATTTGATAGTTGATAATTACGCACTTGTTTACTTTTACTACTTTTACCAAAATGTTTAAGTTTATAGATATATGTTCAATGACTATTTACTATGAAATAGCAGCACTGCGAAACACGTCTACTCTCTTCGACACATCGACACTAGAACTGCTCCAAAATAATGTCGCGCCAACTTTGACAAACTTATATCCTGATCCAGCAAACCCACAAGTTCCTGCCAATATACTATGGTTTCAGCAATATGGAGCACCGCCCCATCACCAAATCAATGTCCGGCAGTACCTGAACCAAAATTTTCCATATCGGTGGATAGGGAGGCGCGGATCGATAGAATGGCCAGCACGATCTCCTGATCTGACGCCATTAGCCTTCTTTTTGTGGGGATATGTCAAAAGTATTGTATACAAAACTAAACCATGCAACTTACATGACTTAAAAAGACGAATTACGCTTGCGATTAGATCAGTCACGCCTGAGATGTTGAGTAACGTTAGAAGACATTTCTATACCAGATTATCATGTTGCCAAGACGTTCGCGGCGAACATTTTAAACATCTTTTACATTGAAATTAATGTTTTTTTGTAATACATCTGAAAACACTTAATATTTACGAAACAGTTGAAGATAGGTATGGGACATTGTACATGAATTATGTCAAGAATTTTCTGAAGAATCCAAAAAATAAATAATATACAGGGGGTTGTATTTAAAATAAGAAAGTTGGTATTGGCCACTGTCACATGACACATCCTATATAATTATTTATTTTTGAAAAAAATGCGCATCTAAAAATACAAATCGACGCGTCCAAGCGTTTCTCCCAACACGCTCTCATTTATTCGTTATCGAATTTATTCCATTTGGCTGTTCCACACTGTATACTACAGGTATATGTGGGTTGATTATATATTAGAAAATAACTATATTTCAGCCTATTTGCTTACGACGAGCATTGAATTACATCTAATAGATAATCGTGCATAATGCATTTCAGGTGATGTTAAGTAAGTGTTTACTTAACGGACGATACACCGCCTCGGCCAGATAATAGGACAGGGGCGTATTTCATCGAACACAATCCGTAAAAATATGTAATATAGGGTTTATTTTAAATGGAACACCACGTATTTAAATAATTTGTAACTTTTTTAAAAAAATTGTACTCTTTCGATTGATATAGGTGTGTCCTATACCTAGATGTCAAAGTTTTTGTGCAATTTACAATTTTCTTAAATTTAATGGTAAATTGATTTTAAAACAATGAATGAATACTTAATTTAGTTAGTTAATGTCATTTTATGATATAACGGTCTGCTAATTGTGTAAGCAATCGTGTAATACGTGGGTATTTTTAAATTTAATTGCTACTAAAAATGAAGCAGCACGCGATCCACGAAAAAGTCGACATGATACTCGGCATTAGGGAATGTTTAAAAAAAAATTGTCTCTTAGGTCTAGAGTTTATGCTCCAAAGTACCCAGACAGAGAACACCCAAAGTTTTTGTAAGAATTCTCAATAGATTTCGTGCTATTGGCGACGTTTCATACGAAAAGATAAATAAAACTAAACCAGTTTTTGGTGACATGGCCAACGTATTTGATGTACTGCTGTTTATTATGGAAAATCCTAATTCCGATTTTAGAAAAATTTCGAATGAATTAAGAATCAGTCAAATGAGTTATATAGAATACTTAGGAAAAACCACTACGCATTTAACTACACCAGCATTTGACAGCACAGGATTATGATAAATATACAGCGGATTATATGCACCAAAAAAAAGTATCGTTGAAAAAATATAGCAATTTTACGCACCATTTTTGCCCTAGCACTAAATAATTTTTTCAATAGTTACAGTGAGTATACTTTATACGAACTCAGTTGGACAACGCAAAAATCGGGGTACGGTCAATAATGCCACTTCAAGCATTAAGCTAAACTGAACCGTTTGTAATTGATTACTCCCGGTATTGTCCACATGGACTGTCGGCGAACCTTTTGTGATTCTATGGATCTTATTGGATAGTACTTAACCATAATTGGCCAAATTTTATCGGCAGTTTTCTAACCGCAAAAGTCGATGCCGGCAAAAAACAAATCAGTGTTTACACATTTATTTACCAGTGCCGTGTTGTTATAAATACATATTTTTCCGTTTTATGTATACCTATTATCTTGTTTTTTGTTTTATTGGAATATCTGTTATAGAAAAGAAAGAATACGTCATAGACAAACTTTTTCAATCTTACGGTCATACAGTTTTGCGTTTGCCTTCATATTATTGTGTATTCAACCCTATTGAACTTATCTGGGCTGCTTTAAAAAACAAATTACGCAAGTGTAATCAAGCTCCTCAATTAAGCGATTCTGTTCTAACAAATATAAGAAAAGTAATTGATGAACTCGTGGAAACTGACTTATGGACAAATTGTGTTTACCACGTCAAAGGAAAACAATATTGTGTTTAGCCACAAATCGAACCGATAGTGATAAATACCCAAGAAGACTCAAGTACTGATGAGTGTTTCGATAGTGACTGATGTATAATAGTATTTCGTTTAGGGTGGTCACCTTATTACGTAAGTCAAAACAATACTTACTTAAAGTTTTTGAAAAACTTTTAAAATGAGTTTAAAAATACATGCCAATCTACAAATTCTGTCACGTGCCTATTTTTTTTCCCTTCTACAGTTCCATTATTAATTGGGTTTCTGATAGTTTTGTATTCCTCAGGTGCTCGTAAGTAGTTTCGCTTACCGTATTTTGTTGTAATTTAAATTTATCACTCGTTGTAAATAGTGTTGCATACCTTGTAGTGATAGGATTCAATTATTAATGGCCGTGACATTTTTGTTAATCGATGGAGATGGAGTGGGGGTTTTTGTTATTAGATTTTTGCTTTGATTTTTGGCCGGATATCAAGAAATGACACGGGACACGCGTCAGCCAACAATCTTCGCAAATCTATGTTCCAAACTCATAATCGCACTCGTCCGTGTTGATAGCCAGCCCATCCACACAGAAATGCAAATCAAACAATAATATAGCTGACAACACACGACAATCGAGGCCAAGGTGAGAGTTTTTGGAACGATTTGATATTAACACGTGAGCAGAACCTCTACGGTTTTTCAAAAATCAAAGCAAAAATCTAATAACAAAAACCCCCACTCCATCTCCATTGATTAACAAAAATGTCGCAGCCATTAATAATTGAATCCTATCACTACAAGGTATGCAACACTATTTACAACGAGTGATAAATTTAAATTACAACAAAATACGGTAAGCGAAACTATTTACGAACACCTGAGGAATACAAAACTATCAGAGACCCAATTAATAATGGAACTGTAGAAGGGAAAAAATAGGCACGTGACAATTCAATTGAATAAGTTTTGAATTTAAATAGGTATACTTCAAAATCCCTTATATTCGAAAAATACATTTCAAAATATATACTTCATTGAGAACATTGTTAACCCAATAATTATTTAATGCAGTAAAACTACTGTTAAAATATCTGTTGTGACGCCTATGCAACAACAAAGTTCGGCAAGCCGCCGGATGAAATATTGTTTTTATACTTGTCCAACTGACTTCGTAAGAACTATACTATAATTAAAAAAATACTTCATCTGGTAACTCGATAGGCCAGCCAGCTCTTGGACTATAGCGTTTTTATTGTTTGTAAAAATTATATTGTTTAAAAGATTTGAAAGAGAATGCGTAAGTGCGTAAGAATGAATGATTTGATCGTCAAATACCTTCTTTACGCCGATGATCAATTCATTTGAAGAGAAGTTGCAGGCGATGGCTAATATTATGCATGTTGCCCTGAAAATCAAAGGGATGAAAGTAAATGTATGCAAGAAGCAAATAATGGTTTTTGAAAGAGAAGAAAGCATGACAAACTGCGAGGTGCTGATTGAAGAAGAAAGAGTGGAACAAGTGATTAAGTTTGTATACTTGGGTTCAAAATTTACAAGAGACGGAAAGTATGAATGTGACATTGAGCGAAGGGTGTTGGTAGGAAAACAAATGAATGGGGCGCTGTATAACTTTATGAGCAGCCAGAACGTGTCTAAAAAATGCACGTCTGGCTTTGCATAGGTAGAGGGGTGCTGGTTCTTACACCTATGTATGGTAGCAAATGTTGGGTTTGGCAGAAGAAGCATGAAAATAGAATTAATGCTGCGGAGATGAGCAGTCTGAGAAGTATAGCCGGAGTGACTCGATTGGATAAAGTGAAGAATAGTGAGATAAGGGAACGCTGTGGTGTAAAAGAAGTTGTGGTTACAAAGATAGATAAAGGAATGCTTAGATGGTTTGGACACGTAGAAAGGATGGACGAAGGAGGATTGACAAAACAAATTTATAAGGCGAGTGTGAATGGACAAGTCGGTAGTGGTCGACCTCGACGAAAATATCTCGATCAGATCAACATCGTTTTGAAAAAAGGACATGTCAAGAGTACCAACAACCGACGAGCATTAATGAAAGTAGAAGATTGTGTAAGAACCGTATCAAGTGGAAGGAAGAGGTCTCTGCCTACCACTACGGAAAAAACATACATAAAGTCACGCCTTTTTCCCATAGGGGTAAGCAGAGACCACTTCCTTCCACTTGCTACGGTTTGTACACACATCTTTTGCTTCCTCTACTTTCATCAGTGCTCTCATACATGCTCTTCGGTTCTTGGTACTTTTGACCTGGCCTTTCTTCAAAACAATGTTGATCTGATCGAGATATGTTCTCCGAGGTCGACCTCTACCGATTTGCCTATTCACACTCGCCTTATAAATTTGTTTCGTCAATCTTCCTTCATCCATCCTTTCTACGTGTCCAAACCATCTAAGCATTCCTTTATCTATCTTTGTGACCACATCTTCTTTTACACCACAGTGTTTTCTTATCTCACTATTCTTAACTTTATCCAACCGAGTCATTCCGGGTATACTTCTCAGACTACTCATCTCCGCAGCATTAATCCTAATCATGCTTCTTCTGCCAAACCCAACATTCACTACCATACATAAGTGTAGGAACCAACACACTCTATGCACCGCCAGACGTGCCTTTTTTGACACTTTCTGGCTATTCATAAAGCTATGCAGTGCCCCATTCATTTGTTTTCCTGCCAACACCCTTCGCTCAATATCACTGTCATACTTTCCATCTCTAGTAAATTTTGAACCCAAGTACACAAATTCATTAACTTGTTCCACTCTTTCTCCCTCAATCGAAACCCCACAGTTTGTCATGCTTTCTTCTCTTTCAAAAACCATTACTTTCGTTTTGCTCACATTTATTTTTATCTTTCAGATCTTTTAAACAATTGTCTATGTATAATTTAAACAGCCATGGCGAAGCCACACATCCCTGTCTCACACCTTTTTCGATGTTAAACCAGTATGTGCAAGCTCCGTTTATCCTGACATAAGCAGTGGAATCCTCGTAAAGTGATTTCAGTGCTCGTATTAAACTACCACTCACCCCATACATAGACAATGTAGACCACAATTTACTCCTCACCACTCTGTCATAGGCCTTTTCCAAGTCTATAAAAGCGCAATAGACCTTCTGACTTCTAGCCAAGAATTTTTCGACTATAGCTCGTAAGGAAAATACCTGATCCATACATATCCTTCCTCTTCTAAATCCTGCTTGCACATCCCATATCATCTTCTCAGTTTCATTCGTTACTCTTTTGATCAAAAAAAAAAAAAAGCGTGACTATATGTATGTATTTATGTAAAAATTAATATTACAACTTTTTTTTTAAAAATTATTTGTGTATTTTTCAAGACTCTACCTATTAAAACTGTTGCAAACTGTGCTATATTACTTAAAGTCGATCAAAGCCATTCGAGGCATTTTTATTTAGTTAAACATTTACAGAAATCTTAAAAATTTATTCAAGGATTATAATATCTTTTTATTTGACGCTCCTTGTATACGGAGTATTTAATAATCATTTGTAAATATTTAAAATACGATCTTCGTGGATGGTTTTATTTAATATTAAAATACGAAACCTCGAACGATAATCACTTCAAAAATGATTTGTAGAAATACAAGTTTTTTTTTGTTTGTTTTTAGTCGGTATTAGTGAGACTGATAATTGTTGTGGGCGCATAAATGTGTGTTTAAAGTATTTCGGAGAGTAAAAAATTCGGGAAAAAAGCATAATGACGCTGTATGTAAATGCTTTGTCCAAAAATAAAACTCCACTTGACAAGTGCGATAGCTGTAGGATATAAAATGTAGCTGTATTTTACCATAATTGGTAAGTTTAACAAATAACATTTAAAATGTTTACATTTAGTGCTTTCAATAATGGATTGGACCATTTAAGTGTTTACCTAGAATATTTTTTATGAAAAACCTTTGCTGGGAAGTCCTAAAACGAGTCGATTTAGCATTTGAGGGGGATATTTTTTGATGTGTAACATCTTTCCTCTCGCTTACTCGCGTAACGCTGAGCGTTTTTCTAAAATGTTGATGAGCTTCCTGCAAATGGCTCTGTTTCGTTTTCGGTAGGCCACTCTGTATAACGTGCGTTTTATATTTTGTTGGTGCATGTTTAGTTTTAGGGCATGCATAAACTTTTACCAAGAATAACTTTTTGTCGAAAAAACTAACTTTCCCATATGGTGCATACTTTGGGGATGACGCTGAACGTATGTTTAAAATAAAGAAAAGGGTTGGCTACCAAAGTATGTAAGTGTTGTAAATTTTTTATAAAAATAGATAATTTTATTTAGTATTTAATTTAACCGCTTTAACACGCCATATCTTTCAAAAAGAAGTATTACTCATTAACGTGTATTAAACATAATTTCATTAAATTTCTAATACATTATAATAGGAAGTATATAGAAATTAAAGAAAAAAAGTAATGTTTTTACTTGAAAATAATGTCATTTTAAATAAAAAAGAAAATTATTTTAATATATAATATACAGGGTGTGGAGCGAAAAGTTTTGATTAAAAGTAACGGCGGACACAGTAATGGTAAAAATCTAAAATTACAAAGCTATAGATTTTGGATTCAAATATAATGTTGTCCTGAATGTGGCACTTCCTGTTATACCGGAAAAAGACTTCAACTTTGTTATTTTAAATAGAACCTAAACTTTTAATTATCTAATATTTTATTTTAGAATTCTACATGATATTTAAGATAAGATTTGTGCACAATGTCCTATACCAAAAATAAAGTATTTTTTGACATATTTCGATTCTTTTAAAAAATTTGGAAATATCCTAGTCCACATTGAATAACGATATCTCCATTAATAACGAAGCTAGTAAAGTGAAGTTGTGACCGATAAACAACAAGCGCTTGCCCGTTAACTCCATATACTCCAACTCATTGATATTTCATACAGGGTGTTTTAAACTTAGCTGTCAACATGCACAATTTAAATCATTTATAAGTTGCTTATTTTAAATAGAACACCCTGTATTTTGTTACATCTTCCGTTGTATTTTTTTAAGCCAATTCGGTATTACCCATACCTAAATCCAACCACTTAAATATTACATTATCTTAATTAAAACGTAGCAACACTTAATTATTTCAACATTAGTAAATGGTAGGCCTTGGCTGTCAAAGATTTGATAGTAAGAATGTTAATTTTTTATGTTGTTTTGACAGTTTTCTTTGCCAGTTTGTATTTCATACAATTTCAAACAATTCTATTTCTACTACCAGTAGATCTGTTTGGGAAAGAATGCGCAGCTAGTGCGGCTCTCAGACTCAATGCTGTGTTCCCATGGACCGAAACGCACTATGGCCACTCTAGAATCCTAAGAAAATACGACTTGTGCACAAAAAAACACTGACTACACTAAACCTACAGGCGACCTATCCCTAAAAATCCCATTTAGAGAAGATTGGGCCGAGAATCTAGTTAAACCTTAGGGCGCAGTATTTTATACGGACCGCTTTAAACTAAAGGGTGCGGTGTCTTCTCAAAAGACCCCTCACTTAGCCTGTCGTTTCGTTTGCCTGATTACTGTTCTGTGTATCAAGCCGAAATGACAGCCATTACCGAGGCAGCTGTCTGGACACTCTGCAATGAACAAAAGTTCAGCGAGATATCCATTCTTTGCGACAGCCAGGCTGCTATCAAATCACTAAACTTAGTCTACTTGACCTCTAGGCCAGCGGTGCAATGCTGAGCCGCCCTGAATGAGCTAGCAACTAAGTTTAGAGTTTACATTGTCTGGGTATCCGGACACAGGGACATATCAGGTAACTGTAAGACGGACGAGCTAGCAAGAGAGGGCACCTCCCTCCTTGCTGTCTCTGTCTCTCAGTATGGAGTACCGATTGCAAAGTGCCGGCTCCTCCTGCGCAGCAAAGTAGCTCAAAAAGCCAATTGAGGTGGCAAAATGAACCCACATGCACATAATTGAAACAAATTTGGCCTAAACTAGAACCACGTCGAACTAATGATGTTTTAACTCTATCCAGGGATTCCATTGGAAATGCGATGGCAGCAATAACAGGACATTGGACAGGTGGATCCCATGCACGGCGCATGGGAATCGCAGAGATACGACACGACTTCTGTAGAAGCTGTCACGAAGAGGAAGAGGAAAAAACAATGGTTCATCCTTTCTGCCACTGCCATGCCCTATGCAGAAAACGGATTTCTATACTAGGGCAACCGAACTTTGATGACTTATCTTATCTCAGCTCAGGTAGCATTTAAGACCTCACACTTTTAACTGGTTCTCACGGTAGTGGGGGAAGGCACCGCCGTCCATCACGGTATCACAACGGGCCAAAAGGCCTAAGTCGGTTCCCTCCGAACCGCCTGTTTAACCTGACCTAACCTACAACTGTATACAATCTTTTTATAACACTTTATAACAACAAATCCACAATCTTTGGCAAACCTTGCCAAACTGCTTTTTCGCAATCATTCATTGTGCCAATAAAATTTTCGTTCTCAAGTAAAATCCGAAATTTTGGTCCATCGCAAAATCTTTCTTTCAACTTAGCTGGGAACTATTTTCCTAAATACTAAAAATACGTGTCATTTTTGGTAGTGGATATTGAGAAAAATGTTGCAAGATTAAGAGTAACGTTGCAAATTTGCGATCACCAAAAACTCGATCGAATAAGCTATTGGGATAGATGCATACGTTTTTCCAATGAGTAGAACAGCTTTAAGAGTTCTTTTTAACGCAATTTACTCGAAACTCAAGCCCGATAGAGCAAAACGGGTCTAGTCAAAAGTACTGACAATTTTTTTTTGCGTGCTGGTGTATTTATTGTCATCTTTTTTTATGAATTTAATGTTAAAATGACAAATAATAAGAAATGTTTAGTACTTCTGGTACGTCGTTTGTAAATTGTTAAAAAAATTATGCGTGACGTATTCTTTTTATTTTTTTAAATCGTTTTTCATTTTTTTGACTTTACTTACCTGATCGACTGCTATTAACTCGCATCCATCATCTTCCAAAATTTTTGTTAAATGGGACACGCCTGAAACATATTTATCGGTTATTATATTCTAAAAATGCATATAGAACGGGTGACAGAAGTTGCTTCAGGACAATGCAAGGACAGTAAACAAGAAATATATATATATATATAAAAATTCTTTTTGTAGCTGAATACAATTGTAAATGTAAATTTTTTTTGGAGATGCAGCTAATTTTTTTTAAAACTCTTTTTTTACTTTTTTGTAAAAGCTTTCGAATTTACAAAATTGAAAGATAAAACTCCTATGTTGGATTATGCTAAAGTTGTCTACAAAATTAATTGTCTTGAATGTGATAAAAACTATATTTAAAAATAATGCCGGGGTCCCCCACCTTATTTCTTTTAGACATCAACGACCTCTTCAAAACCACCACAAACCCCATTTACAGTTTCGCAGACGACAGCACACTTGTCTCAACTTTCACATCCTATCGATCACTTTCTGTGAATGATACAAATAGACTCAGACAGAAACAGGTTGATTCCATCAATAGAGATCTTAAAGCAATCGTCGAGTGGGAAACCAACAATCTTGTTCAGTTCAACGCCCAAAACACAAAGCGCCACGTTTTCCAAGAAAGTGAATTCCTCAAATCATCCCATCACAATGTCCGGAAATACCCTTGAACCAAGTCCCTCCATCTCGATTTTGGGAGTCACGGTGTCCAATAATATGTCTTGGCATGACCATGTTGCTAACATCGCAAAGTCGGCAAGCCAGAGGCTAGGTTTTCTGTGGAAAGCTAGAAAGTTTCTTACTCCTGATCAACTGTTGACGACGTACAAGGCTCAAATCCGACCTCTACTGGAGTATTGCTCGCACATTTGGGGTTCAGCACCAAGGCATTCTCTTCGTCTTCTACATTCCATTCAGAAAAGAGCCATTCGCTTGATAAACAGCTCAACTCTTACAGATACCCTTCACCCTCTAGAACATAGAAGAAGAGTTGCAGACCAGTCATTGCTCTACAGATGGCAGATGGCATGGCAGATGCTCCAGAGAAATAAAAACTCTTGTACCACCATTGGCCACATTCGGCCGAAGAACTCGGTACGCTGATCAGTCTCACCCATTTACTCTCAAGATTGACACTACAAGGACCAATCTTCATCAAGAATTCTTCTTTTACAGGGCTGCTACGGAATGGAATAAGCTTCCAAAATCAGTTTTTCCAGAGAACTATGACCTACAACTTTTTAAAAAGCGTGTACACAATCATTTTCTTTCTATAATCCCTTCCCCTTCTAATAGTCGCAGTGCGGGCAATTGACATTCAATTGATTTTACCAATATTTCAATTTTAACTAAAGAAAATAATTTATTTAAAAGGCGTTTTTTAGAAATGGGACTACATAAAAAATGAAAAAAAATCGATGAATAAAAAAACTGATTTTCAAAATTTAGATATAATTTATTCCAATATTTTGGATATTGAAATGAAATTGGGTAGAAAAAACCATATACTCAATATTTCAGCAATAACTTGATTCTACTATTTATAAAAATAATTTCTATTTACTATTCTACTACATCCTTTATACTTATATCTTCCATTAAACAACTTAATATTGACTTTTCATTAACTATCAAAAAATAATTTTCATTTTCTGGATATTAATTTATATTTAACTCATATACTGCAAGTATGTTTTTTTTTAAAATTCTCCATTATTATACTATGATTTCAGAGTAACTGATGAAGAAATAAAAATTATTTCAAAAGCTTTTACAAAAAAGTAAATATATAAATATTTAAAAATAGATCGAGAAACACAAAAAATGATGTTTAAGTTTACTTGAAATTTTGATTAATAAATCTAACCTTTAAAAAGTTACTACTTGGTACGAACCGTGTAACTAGCGCTCTCTATGAGAGTTAGATATAAAAACAAATTCATGGGATGTATCAGCTTTCAAAATATATTCGTATAAAATTTCATTACAATGTTTCCAGTAGTTTCGGTAAAATCGTAATAAATGTGTATAAATTTCTTCGACGTTCTTTATCTTGAATTTGCGGATGGCGTTACGAAAATTTTTTACTAAGCAAACCTCAATTTTTGTTCAGTTTTCTACCTATCCTAGAGACGGGGTCACCTTTTTTGAAACACCCTTTTGCAAGGGTGTCGGCTTTTTCGTTTCCTCCACCCCCTGGTGCCATAGTACCAACAGTAGGGTTACCCTGTTGTTCGCACCAAGGTTCTCTAGTAATTCGATGCAATTTCGTTACTTATGTTTTTGTTTTTTAGAGGTCTGTTATTCAACTCTCTTGCACACAATTTGATAGCGAAGATTTGGGTTAAGAATTTAATAGATCGGTCCGCAAATTGACTTGGTCTATTCCTTAAGTCGAATTAGTCCGTTGAATCAAGATCTCACGGCAGAGATAGAATCAACTAAAATTAAATAATAACTTCAACAATTTACGCTCTTAAATAAATTTTAAATTTAATTTTGTCAAAATAAAAACTATAGTTATCTCTTTGTAGCAGGTCATTTTCCACTTGCTAGGTTCTAACACACGTTTTTCGCTTCTTTTACTTTCATCAACGCTTTCATACATGCTCTACTCTTGACCTTTCAATTTCGATCCGATCGAGATACGTTCGCCAAGGTCAACGACTTCTTCAGACTTCCTCGTTTACACTCGCCTTATAAATCTGTTTCGTCATTTTTCTTTCATCTCTCCTCTCTACGTGTCCAAACCATCTAAGCACTCCTATAATTATCTTTGTTACCACATCTTCTTTTATACCACAGCGTTTCCTTATCAAACTATTCCTCAGTCTATTCATCAGAATCACTCTAGCTATCGATATTAGACTCATCTCCGCAGCATGCTTCTTTTGCCAAACCCAACATTCACTACAATACATAAGCGTAGGGACCAGCACTTCTCTATTCACAGCCCGTCGTGCCTTTTATGACACGTTCTGGATGTTCATAAAGTTATGCAGCGCCTTGTTCATTTGTCTCCCTGACAGCACCCTTCGCTCAGTATCACAATCATATTTTCCGTCTCTTGTAAACTCTGTTCCTAAGTATACAAACTCATTCACTTGTTCCATTTTGTCTCCTTCAATCAGCACTTCGCAGTTTGTCATGCTTTTTTCTCTTTAAAAAACCACATCTTGCTTACATTCCATTTTATTACTCTGATTTTTAGGGCACTATTCATAATATTAACTATCGCCTGCAACTCCTTCTTAGATGATGCAAATATGAACTGATCATTGGCGAAAAAAGCATTTGATGATTAAATCATTCATTCTTAATCCATACGCACTCTTTTTCAAATCATTTTTTTTTTACTGAAAATAGTAGCAAAAAGGGTAGACCTATCGTAGGGGCCGCGAACTACTAGAAGGGGAAGGGATTTTAGAAAGGAAATGATTGTGGACCCGCTTTTTGAAAAGTTGCAAGTCATAGTTCTCTGGAAAAACTAATTTTGGAAGCTTGTTCCATTCCGTAGCAGCCCTGTAAATGAAGGATTCTTGATGGAGATTGGTTCTTGTAGTGTCAATCTTGAGAGTAAATGGGTGAGACTGATCAGCGTGCCGAGTTCTTCGGCCGAATTAGGCCAATGGTGGTACAAGAGTTTTTATCTCTCTGGAGCATCTGCCATGGAAATATCTGTAGAGTAATGACTGGTTTGCAACTCTTCTTCTATGTTCTAGAGGATGAGGGGTATCTGTGAGAGTTGAGCTGTTTAACAACCGAATGGCCCTTTTTTGAATGGAATCTAGAAGACGAAGAGAATGCCTTGGTGCTGAATCCCAAATGTGCGAGCAATACTCCAGTAGAAGTCGAATTTGAGCCTTGTACGTCGTCAACAGTTGATCAGGAGTAAAAAACTTTCTAGCTTTCCACAGAAAACCTAGCTTCTGGCTTGCTGACTTTGCGATGTTTGCAACATGGTCATGCAAAGACATATTATTGGACACATTTAAACAATTGTCTATGAATAAATTATACACAGCTATGACGAAGCCACACATATCTGTCTTACACCTTTTTCGATATTAAACCGGTCCGTGCAAGCTCCGTTTATCATGACACAAACGGTGGAATCCTCGTAAAGTGATTTTAGCGTTTGCATCAAACTCCCGTTCACCACATATGTACATAGATAATATCAACCACAATTCATTCTTCACCACTCTATTTTATGATTTATTTTATTATTGCTTGATTTTATGGCATTCTAGTCATGCGGTTTCTTGTGCAGGCAACCAATGTCTTTCTTATTATGGGGTTCTATTGATTGCAGCATTTTGTAGTGCATGAAAAGCCTATATTGTCCATAGGATATTTAATTTTAAGCTTTTAGAATGTAGAGTATACTCCGCATACCGAGAGCATTTTATGTTGTTCGAAATTATTGCAACAACCCTCGTATTTTTAACACAAAGCAAGTGTACCAATTAATTACAGTGATTATATCCTTGAAGGTCATATTACGCAGCTGAAACTGACGGAACAAAGGCAAAAAAAAATGTGGAAATTGCACGACGTGACATTAAAAAAAAGAGTTCGATAATTCAAATCTCAATTCAGTTCACGGTAGAAAGTATTAAATAACGTCAAAGTAAATGAGACATCTGAAAATTACTTCCATAAAAGTTGATTGCGAAAGTTTCCAAGTAACCACGATCGTGTAAATATTTTCTATGTGATCTTGAAATTTTATTTAAGAGATATTAATTTTTTTTTTTGATGTCGTTGCGGGAATAAGCAATTTTATAAATCATTAAAAAAAATCCCAATATTCGATCAAATACTTAGAGAAATAGAAACATATATATCCCATTCCAGAATCTCGTTCCGACTCATTTTCTGTTTTTTTTTTCGTATTAGTGGGATCTGTTCGATTAGATTTTACGATCAGCAAACAAAAAAGGCGATACTTAATCCTAATTGATTGCTCCTGGTTTCCTTTATTTTATATTTGTTTTTAGGACTCTTTTACACTTGACACAAAAAGTATAGCATAAAATAAAAAATTATAATATTAAAAGAAATATTGGCACAAAATAGTAATTAACAAAAACAAAAAAAGAAAAATATGATAAATATTTGTTCTGTTATCGCGAATGTTATATGTAGTGATTTGTTCTCATTTGTTTTTATTCTCCATTTCTCAAAATTAAATTAAAAATAATTTTAATTCTGATAGAACACAATAAATTGTATATATATGACATATTAATGACAATGTAAACATTGAATTATAGAACAATGGGAATTGACAAACTGATTGTAAATTACAAATGACATTGTACGAGTATTGACAAACTAAAACAAATTAAATGGAGGGAAATTTATAATGTAAATATTGCTAAAGTAGTTAATATAAGTTAAGTTAATTATTGATAGAAAAATTTAAAAAGAAAATTTATCGAAGATGTCAGATAAGAAAAGAACCTTGTTGTAATGAAAACTTAAATAGTGGTTAACTTATTTGTGAGGATAGATTTTTTTTCAAAAGTTTGAAGATAGGAAGAAAACAAGTTTGGTTAAGATGCATTTTGGTATTTCGACAACTATTATTGTTTAAAATTTCATTTGTAATTTTCAAATCTTCGAGAAGATCAAGTTGTAAATTAAAAACATTAACGTTGTGTAGGATAATTATGCCAGCATTGAAGTCAAATTATAATTACTGCTTTTAATATATTTCCCAAATTTGAAATTTGTGGTCTATTTAAATGTTCACGTGTTCTAACTGAAAGTTTCCTATATAAGTACAGTGCAACAGAAGTAGCTTGGCGGGCGACGAGCCTCTAAAATAACAAATATTCGGCTGAATATACTTCACTTTCGTAAACTTCTTTTTTTTTTTACTGAAAATAGTCGCAAAAAGGGTAGACCTATCGTGTGGGCCGCAGGCTATTAGAAGGGGAAGGGATTATAGAAAGGAAATGATTGTGGACCCGCTTTTTGGAAAGTTGTAGGTCATAGTTCTCTGGAAAAACTGATTTTGGAAGCTTGTTCCATTCCGTAGCAGCCCTGTAAATGAAAGATTCTTGATGGAGATTGGTTTTTGTAGTGTCAATCTTGAGAGTAAATGGGTGAGACTGATCAGCGTGCCGAGTTCTTCGGCCGAATTAGGCCAATGGTGGTACAAGAGTTTTTATCTCTCTGGAGCATCTGCCATGGAAATATCTGTAGAGTAATGACTGGTTTGCAACTCTTCTTCTATGTTCTAGAGGATGAGGGGTATCTGTGAGAGTTGAGCTGTTTAACAACCGAATGGCCCTTTTTTGAATGGAATCTAGAAGACGAAGAGAATGCCTTGGTGCTGAATCCCAAATGTGCGAGCAATACTCCAGTAGAAGTCGAATTTGAGCCTTGTACGTCGTCAACAGTTGATCAGGAGTAAAAAACTTTCTAGCTTTCCATAGAAAACCTAGCCTCTGGCTTGCTGACTTTGCGGGTTGTTCGATCTTGAGTATTGTAAGCTAAATTTCTATTTCTTCTATTAATTGTTTCCTGTAAAATTTTATCTACAATTGATTAACAATATCAATTAAAAGTTGCAATTTGTTTACTAATATTTAATTCTTTTTTATAATTATCATTTGGAAGAGGGACTTTGAGCAATCTATTAATGTAGCAATAAAAAGCTGCCATTCTTTGTTGATAAGGGTGATTGGTGATAGGTTACCATTTTAATTATTGTGTTAATCTTCTTAACTCTTTTCTTACAAATAAGATGTTGATGAAATGTTCATTTCCTATGTTGACCCTTTGTAAAGAATTGTGACAAGTGAATTTTGATTTTTGCAAATACTAACATCAACAATTTTTAACAATCTTAATTAAAAAAATTTTTTACGAATGAATTTTCACATAACTAATTTACTTATGAAAATTCTCTCCTGATAATGGCAATTTTGCCGAAAACGTTCGAGAATTGATTTTAAAGAATTATGTACTATAGCCTTTTGACAGTAGTTTGTCATATACATTAAAAATCACCACGTAGTTGACGGTTTATCAAACAACCCTCGTACAAGAATTTATTTTTGGGATTAATTAATTAATAACGTAATTTTAAATTAATAAAGTACGCTGCTTATTTGTCAAAAATTTAATCTGTATTCAGACTGGTCTTCCGAGTAATAACCACCGACCAAATATTTGTTGTTATCGTTTACTTTTTCTTTGAAAGAAGCTTCTCCTTTTAATGAAATTGTTGGAAATTTAATATGTTACGTTTGGGAATTCAAGAAATTTATTTCCATCAACGACGCCGAGCTTTTAGGAATGCGCTTTCCGACGTGTAAACGTGCTCAGCGTAATATCAATAGAAATGGCATTTGTTTAAAAAAATGCTTACTTATTTACATTAAAAGGGGTTGTTAATCAATATTTTTATGGGTTAATTCGCATTTCTCGAAGTGTTTTATTAACTCATCCACCCAGATATGAATTGGAAGAAACTTTGTTACCACTCCAACAACTTTGTTTACTTATGTCATAAAGTCATTTAGTTTCAAAAACTTTTCACATAATGCTTTTTGGTGGATAATGCAGTGGTGAGAAAGGAAGTGCAGAAAAATATCATTCTTTCGACATAACGACCAACTGGGTGATATCAACTATGGTTACATCTGTAGATTTTCAAGTTGCAGGAAAAAACATACATACATACATACAGGGTGTGGCGCGAAAAGTTTTGATTAAAAGTAATGGCGGATACAGTTGTGTTAAAAATCTAAAATTACGAAGCTGTAGGTTTTGGATGACGCTGAGTTCAAATATAATGTTGTCCTGAATGTGGCACTTCCGGTTATATCGGAAGTAGACGTCAACTTTGTTATTTTAAATAGAACCCTACATTTTTTATTTTATTTTCAAACTCTCCATAAAATTTAAGATAAAATTTGTGCACAATGTCCTATACCAAAAATAAAGTATTTTCGAGATATTTCGATTTTTTTCAAAATTTTGAAAAAATCATAGTCCACATTGAATAAAGATATCTCCATTAATAAAAAAGCTTGTGTCGTGAAATTGTAACTAATAAACATCAAGCGCTTGCCCAATAACTCCATATGTCCAACTCATTGATATTTCATGCAGGGTGTTTTAAACTTAGCCGCCAACATGCACAATTTAAATCATTTTTAAGTTGCTTACTTTAAATTCTATTTTATATTATTTCATTTTCCGCTGTATTTTTTCAAGCCAATTCGTTTGGTATCAGTATTTTTTATACCTAAATTCAACCACTTTTAAGATATTTTATTTTCTTTGTTAAAACATAACAACATTAATTATTTTAACATTAGTAAAGGGTAGGCCATAATTTTCATTATTTAGGGTGATATTTTATTATTTTTTTATAAGTTATTAATTCTGAAAATTAACCAATAGCATAAAAGGATTATTATTTTGTGGATATCATTAAAAAGGTTGACTAGGTATTATGTATTAATTTAATTAGATAACTTACAAACAAAAATAGCGTCATCCAAAACCTACAGATTTGTTTTTTGTACTTTGTACTTTTTGCGCCACACCCTATATAGTCACGCCTTTTTCCCATAGGGGTAGGCCGAGACCACTTCCTTCCACTTGCTACGGCTCTTACACACATCTTTTGCTTCCTTTACTTTCATCAGTGCTCTTATACATGCTCGTCGGTTATTGGTGCTCTTTAAAACAATGTTGATATGATCGAGATATTTTCGCCGAGGTCGACCTCTACCGACTTATCCATTCACACTCGCCTTATAAATTTGTTTCGACAATCTTCCTTTATCTATCTAAGCATTCCTTTATTAATCTTTGTAGCTACATCTTCTTTTACACCACAGCGTTTCCTTACTATTCTTCACTTTATACAACCGAGTCATTTCGGCTATACTTCTCAGACTACTCATCTCCGTAGCATTAATCCTATTTTCATTTTTTTTCTGCCAAACCCAACACTCACTACCATACAAAAGTGTAGGAACCAACACTCATCTATGCTCACCCAACGTGCCTTTTTTGACACTTTCTGGTTGTTCATAAAGCTATGCAGTTCCCCATTCATTTGTTTTCCTGCCAACACCCTTCGCTCAATGTCACTGTCATACTTTCCATCTCTCGTAAACTTTGAACCCTAAGTATACAAACTAATTTTCTTGTTTCACTCTTTTTCAATTAATCAGAACCTCACATGTTGTCATGCTTTCTTCTTTTTAAGAAAAAAACGGCTGCAGTTATCTAAGTCATGTATTAAAATTGTAAATAACATCACCCTGTAAACAATATATAGGTCAGAGTGAACTTCGGTAAAGTAATGGTCTAAAAGTTCACTTTTCCAACAACAGAGTGTTCTAAAACGGTAAACCCGACTCGAGCGTATAGCACTTTGATAGTTACATAATAAATCTTGAATCAGAAATGAGTAGCAAATGGAAAATTTAATGTGTACCGAAGCAGAATTCGTACTGTGTAGTCTATATAAACATTATGTTGTAGAACGGTTTGTGTAAAATTCACGTTAAAACTCAAATACCGAACAATACATTTTAAATTTTGCTGCATCAATGATTTCCTTTACCGGGTGTCTCATTTGTATTGTTCCAACGCCATATCTCAGCTGTTATAATAGGTTTTGTCGTCGCGTCGGCAAGCAACAGGTAGGAATCTAGAAGATGATGATGGATGAAGAAGAAGTTGTAGAATAATGTAGGTTCCTGCCTCTGCTGAATCTTGCCGTGCTTTGATAAGATGTTAAATCTTCGATAGCTAGTTGGCTGGCTCGTATAATTCTATCTGCTGTAGGTTTTCCTGACTTTACTACACTTTTTTGTTTGATAATCTATTGAAAATATGATATAAGAACTTACAGTTTAAAAACCTCCTGAATATTTTCACTGGCTAAAGAATTAATTGATTTTATCTAGTTACCTATATTGATGTAAATTTTAAAGCTAACCTGCTTGTTCTCTCTGCGAAGTCTCAAATGGAAGTTGTCAATAGTTTAGTAATAGCAGCGCTGATGTCAGCTTTTCTATTGGTTTTGCTTGTGACTTTTATGTATAATTGGTTGCCTATAGCACGCTATAAATGGGAAAAAATTTTCAAATCTTGGATATGCTGACCGACACTCTTCTGATCGCTAACTCAGCAGAAGAACTTACAGAATTGAAACAACGACTCGAGAGAACATCAAAAGAGTATGGTCTAAAAATCAACTATGCCAAATCTAATGTATTGACATATACAGACCACATCACATTGCCAACTGTTTAGTGTTTGTTTATCTGGGTGCCCTTATCCACTCATCCGGCAGCTGCGAGATGAAGATCCGCCGTCGTATTCAACTTGGCCAAACAGCAATGAGCCAATTACATAATTGCCCTAATGTTCTCCATTTTCTGGTACGCTTCCGAGACATGGGTTATGAAGGCAGCCGACAGGCGTCGGGTCGACGCCTTTGAAATGTGGGTATGGCGAAGAATGCTAAGAATACCGTGGACGGCACATCGCACCAATGTGTCAGAACTGAACGAGATTGGATCATCAAACCGTCTCAGTAGCTTGACATCAGCGCGAATACTGAACTTCTTCGGACATATAACTCGTCACGACAACATTGAGAGACTGATTGTCCAGGGCAAACCCCTTGGCAAAAAGAAACGCGGACGCTTCCCATCTAGATGGACAGACATTGTATCAAAAGTAACACAGCGTCCACTAGTGGAAGCCATTAAAACTGCTGCTGACCGTGGGAGATGGCGAGAGACTATAAGAAGAGTTCTTGTAATAACACCTGACATTAACTTGTGATCGCTACACGTCGTTCTCGACGTTAGACTAAGAAGAAGAATAGCACGCGTTTATTGGTTGTAATAATAAGGTTTTTAAATCAAAAAATGGATTAAAGAACATTCTACAGTTAAAAAATACGGAATTTTCAACATACTGGCTGGCAACCACCAAAAAAAATAACAAGGTAGTAAAATAAAATAAAAATTAATAGTAATGTGAGGAATGAAGGACCAGGTGTTTTTTTAAAGGTACATTACCTTGTTTTTTTGTTGTTGATACATTGCGTACGCACGAGTGGCCAAAGTTTTTACCCAGTGGGTCCCCGGGTTGTACCAATTAAAATTGGTGTGCAGCAATAGCCGTAACTAATCTGGGGAGTCCAAAACTATGTCTGGCTCCCATATCGAGTTTAAAACAGGTTTCCCTCTTTTTTTTATTGAAAAAAAAGAAAGAGGCAAAAAAAGCGGGAAACCAGTTTTAATTGGGACCATGTAGTCGCGCCGGCAAGCAAACAGGGAGAAGTCTAGAAGATGATGATGGATGAAGAAGAAGTTGTAAGATGATGTAGGTTCCTGCCTCTGCTGAATCTCGCCGTGCTTCGATAAGATGTTAAATCTTCTGTAACTAGTTGGATTTTATGGGTCTTTAAGTGCCATTTCCATTGCGAAGGTTGGCTATCATCATGGTTATCATGACTTAAACTGCGGTCTTAAATAGTTGATCTGTTGATAAATTAAACCATTCTCGTAGGTTTTAAGCCAATATGTTTCACTCCTTTTTTTTTGCCCTCGATTATACGGTGTAAGAGTTCATATTTTGGTCCTCTCATAATTTGTCCGAGATATTGTAATTTCCTGTTATCCACTACTATATCTACGCTTTTCCCATTCTACGTTAGTCACTCGGTCTGTCCATGATATTCTCAAGATTCTGCGGTATATCCACATTTGGAAGGCTTCTAGTTTTCGTTCGCAGACTTTGTTTAAGCTCCCAGTTTTTACCCTGTATAAAAGCACTGGTAACAAATGCCCAGTGAGGCCTAAAATGAAATAAATGCTGTAGAAATAGCTGGTTGAAAATTTACGGCAGATGATGTTTGGAAAACCAGAAACTTTGAATCATTGATATCTTAATAAGAACTAGTATTTTACGGGTACGTCTTGTTTTGCAGACGTTAATACATTTTAACATGTGCAAACTTTAATTGAGAATCCATTGTACAGAGCCTTATTAATTAATTTTAAACAATAATTCTTTCTTCTTTCTCGCCCCTGTCAATCGGCGCCTATGGGTAATGGGACTTATTTTCAAGATATCTTGCAAGCCAATTATGTGTGCTTTTACTTTTTGAAGTAATGTAAAATACAAAGAGTATTTTACCTTTTGTTCTTTATTTTACTCTATGAATTTATGATGGTAGTATCTTTGTGAGGTTCGCAGGCGTCTTGAGAAAATGCGAATAAGAATCCGGGTCGAAAATCAAATTTCAACATTGAATTTTGAACGTGATGAAATTTGATAAAATTCAATAAAACTTTCACTGTTGTAAACAAAAAGTTTTTGAAACCAGTAACGACGTTTGTGTAGCATTCGATTATAAATATATTCTATATATATATATATATATATATATATATATATATATCTGCAAAATTTATAGAAAACTATAATACTATTATAGTAGACTATAAACATTTTCCGTCAGCGTCAATAGATGGGAAAAATGTATACCTGATTTTTTAAAAAAGCAGCTATTTCTGCTGTATGTCACCTATATTATAGGTTTATTTGGGTCGATTATGTATAAAAAAACAACTACTCCTCTTGCTATATGCCGCGACAGGTATTGAATTACATCTGATACATAATCGTGTATAATACCCCATTTCGGGTAACAATATGCAGATGCTTGTTAAGTAAGAGAAGGAACTATTAGATTTATCCATCCGAAGTAACCACCTTTGGACCGGTTTCGGGGTGTGTTGCCCCTCATCAGCATAGGGTAGTCTACCTCAACTGAACACATCAACAGCTTTGACTACTACCAAGTATACATGAAGTGCTACGCGAAAAGCTATGAATAGCTTCTGCGAAGAAGTATTGTAATCTGCAAAATTTATAGAAAACTATAATATTATTATAGTAGACTATAATATAGGTGTGTATGGTCTAATATAGGTGACATACAGCAAAAATAGCTGATTTTTTTTAAATCAGTTATACATTTTTCCCATCTATTGACGCTGTCGAAAAATGTTTATAGTCTACTATAATAATATTATAGTTTTCTATAAATTTTGCATATTACAATACTTCTTCGCAGAAGCTATTCACTGGGTGGTGCTTGTTAAAAAGTATAGATGTCGTGACTGGCGCTTTTCGCGTAGCACTTCATGCGTACTTGGTAGGAGTCGGAGCTGTTGATGTGTCCAGTCGAGGTAGACCTGCCCTATGCTGATGACGGGCAACAGACCCCGAAACCGGTTCATAGGTGGTCACTTCGGATGGATAAATCTATTAATTCCTTCTCTTACTTAATAAGCATCTGCATATTGTTACTCGAAATGGGGTATTATACACGATTATGTATCAGATGTAATTCAATACCTGTCGCGGCATATAGCCAGAGGAGTAGTTGTTTTTTGATACATAATCGACCCAAATAAACCTATAATATAGGTGACATACAGCAGAAATAGCTGATTTTTTGAAAAATCAGATATACATTTTTCGCATATATATTATGGTAACTAAAGAAAAAAAATTTGAAAAGTATTTTTCGACCCACCATAACTACATAACTTTATAAAAGATATGTCATTTGTTGTACAACGTGCACTTTACCAATTTCAATGAGTGACGTACTGTTACGTCCAAATTTAGGAAATTACCACGCGGTGCATCTCACCCATTCACGCTACATTCCATCGATTACTATTAACAAAAAGAATAGCAACCTAAAAACTGGGCTAATAGATTTTTAAATGAATTTAATCGTCGCGAAGGCATAAAACTAATTTGTGGCGTCGTTCATCAGTCCAGGAGCAACAAAAGTTCGAAAGGATAATAAAATCGACTTATTTGTCAATGCAACACCAACAATAAAACGATCCTGAATGGCAGGCGGGACTGCTTGTAAAATTTTATTAAATACATAGAATTATACGAGGTCAGTTTGATTCATTTCGCATTCAATCGTACAACGAAGAAATTGTACTTGAAATGTATTTTGGTGAATAAATCCTCGAATTAAATATAAAGAACTGTTAGACTGTTAATAAAAATAAATTTTTTTTCTAATTATATCGAAAAAAAAATACTGTGACAGTAAGAGCTCTTACTATTGCTACGATTTTTAAATCCGTCTCTGTCGATCTACCTAGTGACGACAGCGCCGACCGAATTTGCTGTGTGCTTTGTTAGGCCGGCCCGTGATTTGCCTGGAAATTTTTCGTCGCGCCCAGAGACTTCCAGGTGCTCGATGGATCGTTCGCGAAAAAGGTGGAATTATGATTTAGAGGTATAAAAAGAACGGCAGTCGTAAGGAAGGACAGTTTTATAGTTCTAAAAGTGTTTATGATTTATGAAATGTAAATAGTTGTAAAAGGTTGTAATATCTAAGTGATTTATAAAAGTAAAATTTATTGTGTAAAAGTATTGGGATAAACATTGTTCTGTTACTGTATGGAGAGTTTAAAATCACCGAAACCAAGAAAGTACTAAAATTCGTAACAATATTAATATTATCATTAATATCGTAAATTTCAGTTTTTCATTTAAATAACAAGGGAACAACGTTCTTTTGGATTTTATAATTTTGTAACTCACATTAGAGATAATATTTTAAAAATGATCAAAACAGATCCTTATAGATAATTTTATGCTCTACAAAAAAGTTTTTTTACAGTTTTTTGATATATTTATTTTTACATTTTTATTTTCCGAAGCAACCATATACTTTATGAGAAAATTTTATGACATTTTTTAAAGAGAATTCAATTTTCTATAACTTATCTTGTAAAAAGTTTTTGATATTTTTTACATATCGTAAGTTACCTGCAAAAAACTAATTTTTTTTTAAAAAAAGTGTCATTTTACCATCTAACTTTAACGTTGAATAACTTTTGAAAAAATAAATATCAAAAAACTGTAGAATAACTTTTTTGTAGAGCGTAAAATTCTCTATAAAGATCTGTTTTGATCATTTTTAAAATATTTTTTTTAAAACAGTCTAAAAAGGTTAAACTTTACTGCGTGCGGGATTTTATTATTCAAGTCACTTAACTAGGTTTGGAATACACCTCTCACATATTTTCAACTAACTCTTCTTAACAAACTTCCTTCTTTTTTTCTTATTATGTATACCGTGCCACCAGTAAACAGCATCCACTGGGCAGATAAAATAGAGTGAGCATTATGTTCGCAGGTCATTTCTACTCTATTCTAGGATCTGCTTAGTTGTGTTTCTCGAGGGTTTAGGTAGAAACGCCTTCGAGTAAATTAACCCTGGTATATCGGACCAGTACGTGAGTATTTTCCTCTCCGCCCAGTCCGAAATAATTGTTTTGGTGGCACTAGTGGTGCCTCCAAAAACCGGTTCTGGTCCAGTGAATGCAGAGTCGGCCCCCTGTTTTGCAAAGGTATCGGCTTTTTTTATTCCCTCCATCCCCTGGTGCCCAGGTACCCACAGTAGGATCACCCTGTTGTTCGCACCAAGGTACTCTAAGGATTCGATGCAATTTCATACAAGTTTAAAATTTATCTTGTTGGAGCTCAGTGCTATTAAAGCAGCCTGGCTGTCCGATATTATACTTATGTTTTTGTTTGCTAGAGGTCTGTTGGTCAACTCTCTAGCACACAATTCAATAGCGAAGACTTCAGTCTGAAAGATTGTAACATACCTGTCATGACTAGTAGATATTTCAATCTTTGGTTTCCCGCTGAAAACACCGGCCCCAATTCCATCTGGGGTTTTTGAGCCATCTGTGTACATTACGTATTCAGTCTCTGGGAAGATTTCTCCTCTCACCCATTCGTCTCTCTTCGGAAAGAGGACTTTGAACGACTTTTCTACGTGTATTTTTGTGGCTAGTCAGGAACCATCCCGAGAATTTGGTGGTTTTTTGTTTCACTCAGTATCCCAGAGTGATCCCCGAGTTGCTCTCCATTAAGACAGGAATCTGTAGGAGACTATCCTGGCCTCCCTCTCTAATAAAATATCTAGGGGAGGAAGATTTAGGAGGTGTTCCATCGCTGCCGTTGGTGTGCTGGACATGGCTCCAGTTATGGCCAGGCATGCCAGACGCTGAAGGCCAGCAAGCTTTGCTCTAGCTGTCTGTTGTAACCTTTTGGTCCACCAGACTACTGAACAATACGTGACCATAGATATTATCAATTTTTGATAAATCCAGTAAATCTGTTTGGGGTTCATTCCTGAAGATTTGCCACATACTCTTCTAAAATTCCAGAGAGAAAACTTGGCTTTGTTTATTGTTTTTTCCAGGTAGGCATTCCAGGTGAGTCTTTTATCCAGAACTACACCCAGGTATTTCACTTCCGTCGCAAATGGAATGCTCTCTCCGTATAGGACAGGCTGCCGAAGCTTATCTAGCATTTTCCTTTTTGTAAAAGAAATAATTACAGTTTTCCGGGGGTTGACAGAAATTTGTTCCCTCTCACACCATCTGTATACTGTGTTGAGGGCTTCAGGAGGACGTTTGAGATCGTCGCTTCAAATTTTCCTCTAAATATTATAACCAGATCATCCGCATAGCATTGAAAATCTACTCCCTGCATGGAAAGCTCGCTCAGCAGAGAGTGGACTGGGAGTGACCACATTAGGGGGGAAAGTACCCCACCTTGTGGACACCCCTTCGCCGCCCTGAACCTAACCGACTCTCCATGTATTATTATAATGAACACTAATATTCACACCACGGTCTTATTCACACGTAAAATTTAGCGGATTTCGTAAGTAATTAATTTGAAAACAGCAAATGACAGTTATTGTCACAGGCGCCTATGTTTTTATTAAATCGTGGATTTACGAAAATGACACAATCGTCGCTATCGCACGTAGTTAGTACGTAAAATTTCATTTTTCGTAGAGGTCGACGAAAAAATATTTTTCGCAGTTTGTTCACAAACCAATCAAACGTAATAAAACCCTCGGAAATGACTTTCGTTAAGTTAAATGTTACATAGTATGTCTTTGATGCCTTTGGTAGCCCGCGTTGGATGTTCTAGTCGGGCTTGTGATAAGAATTCGTCGATGATGTAGTTAAATAATACGGTTTTGATCTTTTTTGAGGTGCATCGGTACTTCATTTGAGTCGCGCCCCGCACTAAACTCGCATCGACCGATCCGTATTGTAATGGAAATTAAACTACTATATTATGCTTGCGTTGTTTTCTACATGAGAAATAACTTTCGAATGGGAAAATAAGTAATTAGAAAATATGTTTAAAAATTAAAAATTTTCGACGTATTTTTTTTTATTTTTCAACTTTGGTTAATACGAGGTCTGACGAAAAAGCACCAGGACTGGTGCGATAGAGTTAAAGCTCATGTAATATAAATGCATGCACGTCATAGAGTGAGTATGAGGTCACATTTTAACAACGTTGCCAGACTTTGACAGTAGTAGCCAGAAAAATACACGTAGAAAAGTCGTTCAAAGTCCTCTTTCCGAAGAGAGACGAATTGATGAGGGGACAAATCCTCTTCCCAGAGACTGAATACGTAATGTACACAGATGGCTCAAAAACCCCAGATGGAGTTGGGGCCGGTGTTTTCAGCAGGAAACCAAAAATTGAAATATCTACCAGTCTTGGCAGGTATGCTACAATCTTTCAGGCTGAAGTATTCGCTATCGAATTGTGTGCAAGAGAGTTTACCAACAGACCTCTAGCAAACAAAAACATAAATATAATATCAGACAGCCAGGCTGCTTTAAAAGCACTGAGCTTCAACAAGATAAATTCTAAACTTGTATGGAATTGCATCGAATCCTTAGAGTACCTTGGTGCGAACAACAGGGTGACCCTACTGTGGGTACCTGGGCACACCAGGGGGTGAAAGGAAACGAAAAAGACGACACCCTTGCAAAACAGGGGGCCGTATCTGCGTTCACTGGACCAGAACCGGTTTTTGGAGTCACCACAAGTGCCGCCAAAACAATTATTTCATACTGGGCGGAGAGGAAAATACTCACGTACTGGTCCGACATACCAGGGCTAACCCACTCGAAGGCGTGTTTACCGTTACAACCCTCGAGAAACACAACTAAGCAGATCCTAGAATGGAGCAGAAATGACCTGCGTATTCTAACAGGACTGCTTACGGGACACTGTCGTCTAAGATACCACCTCATAAAGATAGATCTGAACCAACAAACGGACTGTCGGTTCTGCTGCGTGGAAGACGAAACTGCTGAACATATACTATGTTCATGCCCCGGCCTGGGAAAAATATGGTTCAACATATTTGGTTACACTAACCTAGAACCTACCGATTTTAAAAAAATCTCACCCTATACAACCATGAACTTCGTAAGAAGGGCTGGATTGTGTGGTGAACTGTAGCCTCTAGGGGTGAGTCACAATAGACCTACTAAGGGTCGCGGTGGAGGGGCGACCACGCCCCACTCACATGAAACCTAACCTAACCTAACCTTGACAGTAGTACGAACATTGAGGAAATAATAAGGTTATGTTATTGATCATTTAATTAATATATATATATATATATATATATATATATATATATATATATATATATATATATATATATATATATATATATATATCTGGGACAAATTATTAAACTCCACAAGGAAAACCAAACAGCAGAAATCAAGAGACGACTTAGATTGGGTTGGGCAGCATTCGGCAAATTGAGCTACATCCTAAAAAATAAAAAATATCCACAATACCTCAAAACTAAGGTATATAATCAATGTGTACTCCCTGTCCTCACCTATGGATCTCAAACATGGACACTTACACAGAAAAAAATGATTAAAATAACAAAAGCACAAAGATCAATGGAAAGACAAATGTTACATGTAAAACTGGTAGATAGAAGGAGAAACTAGTGGATAAGAAATAGAACGAAAGTAAGAGATATTAGAAAAGAGGTAGCAAAAATAAAATGGAAATTCTCCAGTCACAATATCAGACAAAAAAACGACCGATGGAACTAAACTGGAGACCCTGGGAAAATAAAAGAAGTAAAGGAAGACCCCAAATGAGGTGGGCGAATGACCTGAAGAAGCACTCTGAAACTAGATGGATGAACATGGCGACAAACAGGGAATAGTGGAAAAGAGTGGGGGAGGCCTATGTCCAAAGATGGACCGAAGCAGGCTAAATAGATAGATAGATAGATTTGTCATTTAATAAACATACTTTACCATTAATTAGTCTAGGACATTGCAATAAAACTTTGAGAATTTTACCCAAGCAAAAGGTTTTCAATAAGAATATTAATGCTTTATTTAATTTAAATCAACATAGAGTCAATTAGAGGCAGTAACAACAAAATAATACTGATCATAATTTTATTAATAAAAATAATACGAGTTGAAATGCTTCACAATGAAGGTAGAATGCTATTTAGGGGATGACATACTTACCTAATAGCTGCTTTTTCAAGCAAAATATTGATAAATTAGAAAAAAGTATTTCTAAGCTATATTACATTAGTTTAATTAATTTAATATTGCTTTGCAATGCCCCAAATCAATTCAATTGGATTGAAAATGCAGTGGTATGGCAGGAGACGTAACACTTTATGTCCATATTTTTTAGCTAGGTCATCTATCAAATATCTTTTTGGTGGTTTGTTTCTAAAAACTATACCAGTTTCAATTTTGTTAACAAAATCACTAAAACTACTTCACAATTTAATTACAACGCAGTGTAAAAATACAGGTTGGAGATTGTTTTATAAAATTAGAAACTATTACATAAACACAAAATATAATGTAATTACTGATCCTCAATCTTTAGAAACTTATGTTTAAACATAGTATGTGCAATATTTCGATTTGCTAGCCATTCTTCAATATTCTGAAGGTTCAGTGAGACTGTTCAGCAACTGATTTTCAAACAATTTTAAAAATTATCTTGGTTTATTTCACCATGATAATCAGATTTGACAACGTCTTAAAAACGTATATAAAATTGCCAACTTATGAATCTAACTGTCAACTGCCAGCTGACGCTCATAGATCTTCAATCGGAAAAACCGTTTTTATTAATATTGATTAATATTAATTGAACTGTGTGTAATATTTAATGAACTATTTATGTATAATGTCTGCAATTTTATATACCTTCTAAAATAATATATAAATTGTAATATTTAACAAGACATTGACTTGATTAATGCAATAAAATATTACGAACAGCCTGATCCGATATGTTCGAGATTAAATAAAACGAACGGTGATTTTTATTATTGTTGGTATCAAGTTTTAAACCGAACAGATCATTGATGACGTGCATGCACATTTATATTGTATGAGCTTTACTTTATTTTTAAAATGGTAGATACACTCTACCGAAAAAACCAAGTAAAAAGTGGTCAGTGGCTAGTCGAGTTGCAAGTCGATAATTGAACAAATCAAAATATAGAAGTAACTGCAAAATTACCGTTAAAGTCTCTAAGGCAATGAGTTTTAGAACTTAATTGTTTAACCTCGTATTTTGAATTTTTTTTAAATGCGTTTTGAAACCCGCCAGAGAAAAATCGTAAAATGTTTTTGTCATGATTAAAAATGCAAAATTTATTATTATAAAAGACACGCCAACATTTTAAATATTAATGATGTTATTAGTGAAATTGGGTTGGATGTTATTAATATTTACAAAGCTTCCTTTTATTTCCGATTTTCATTACATCGAGATGTTAAAGGAAATTTCAGACGCGAGCATGGCGAAGTACTACCGAAAATTCGGATTAAGGAGATGCTAATTTATGACGTATTTAAGGATATTAAAGGATATGCATATCTTATCAAAAGTCTTTTGAAGTCTATACAAGGTGTGATTAAAAGGTGTTAGAAAGATACTAAGACACATGGGCATACAACCATAAAAAATATAATAAGACGCCCATTTCTAAAAATGGCAACTGATTATATGAGTGCAGAAATATCCTTTGAGACAAACTATGAGGTTCACGCAAAACTCAGGGATAACAAAGAAAATGATGATCAACCTGGTGAACTCACCTGGTACACAGATTAATCAAAAACCAGCGAAGAAACTGGCTCAGACATCTTATTCTTCAAAACCCAAATACGAGCAAACAAACACATTGGGGAGACATACCTGGGTCTTCCAAGCTGAAGTACATGCCATAAACGCTTTTGCTATTGAAAATCTGAGACGAGGATACAAAAAGAAGGCACTTAAAGCTTTGGCATCACGGAGAATAGACTCAAAAATGGTCTGGGAATGTGCCGGAAACCTACGCACCTTGGCTAACCATATCAAGGTTACCTTGTCGTGGGTGCCAGGGCATAAAGGTATTTCTGGTAATAAAGAAGCGGACAAACGAAAAAAGGAAAGAAGACTATTCCTGCAAATTATCGCCCTATTGCATTGCTCTCAGTCATATCCAAAGCTATGGAAAAAGCGATTAACACAGAACTTATCAAATATCTGGAGAAATTTAAGATAATCCATGACAGACAATATGGATTTCGACAACTTCGGTCTACTGGAGATTTGCTGGCTTATGTCACTCAGCTTTGGACAAACACTATTGAAAAGTTTGGTGAATCCCGTGCAATAGCCTTGGATATATCTAAAGCCTTTGACCGCGTTTGGCACCAGGCATTGTTAAGTAAATTATCTGCTTACGGTCTCCCAACCAAACTGCGCCAATGGCTCTTGAGCTTCATGCAAGATCGCTCCTTACATGTGGCAGTTGACGGTATTTCTTCTGATGCGTATAAAACTAATGCCGGGGTCCCCCAGGGTTCCATCCTGTCCCCCACCTTATTTCTTTTACACATCAACGACCTCTTGAAAACCACCACGAACCCCATTTACAGTTTCGCAGACGATAGCACACTTGTCTCAACTTTCACATCCTATCGATCACTTTCGGTGAATGATACAAATAGACTCGGGCAGGAACAGGTTGATTCCATTAATAGAGCTCTTGAAGCAATCGTCGAGTGGGGAACCAACAATCTTGTTCAGTTCAACGCCCAAAAAGCACAAAGTGCCACATTTTCCAAGAAAGTGAATTCCTCAAATCATCCCATCACAATGTCCGGAAATACCCTTGAACCAAGTCCCTCCATCTCGATTTTGGGAGTCACGGTGTCCAATAATATGTCTTGGCATGACCATGTTGCTAATATCGCAAAGTCGGCAAGCCAGAGGCTAGGTTTTCTGTGGAAAGCTAGAAAGTTTTTTACTCCTGATCAACTGTTGACGACGTACAAGGCTCAAATCCGACCTCTATTGGAGTATTGCTCGCACATTTGGGGTTCAGCACCAAGGCATTCTCTTCGTCTTCTAGATTCCATTCAGAAAAGAGCCATTCGCTTGATAAACAGCTCAACTCTCACAGATACCCTTCACCCTCTAGAACATAGAAGAAGAGTTGCAGACCAGTCATTGCTCTACAGATATTTCCATGGCAGATGCTCCAGAGAAATAAAAACTCTTGTACCACCATTGGCCACATTCAGCCGAAGAACTCGGCACGCTGATTAGTCTCACCCATTTACTCTCAAGATTGACACTACAAGGACCAATCTTTATCAAGAATCCTTCTTTTACAGGGCTGCTACGGAATGGAATAAGCTTCCAAAATCAGTTTTTCCAGAGAACTATGACCTGCAACTTTTTAAAAAACGTGTCCACAGTCATTTCCTTTCTATAATCCCTTCCCCTTCTAATAGTCGCAGTGCGGGCCGTCCGCGGCCCACACGATAGGTCTATCCTTTTTGCGACTATTTTCATAAAAAAAAAACTAGCTAGGCGGGGCTCTGAAACACTTTTTATTGGGCCTGAACCAATAATATAAATACCCAAGGCCAGCGTTAAAGCAGCAATCAATAACTGGGTCCACTCTCAGCTTCAGCTGAAGTGGGCACAGCCAGAGAAAGCTAAGCACAGCAAATTGATGCTGAAAGAACCCTCACCTAAGCAAGCAGGGAAGCTGCTCTCGCTAAGTAGGGAAATACTTAAAACAGGTAAACGGCTTTGTACCGGACACTGGTTTTTGAGGAAACATCTGCACAATATAGGCGTGTCTGACACAGAACCTATATGCAGATTATGTAATAAGGAGGAGGAAACAGCCACTCACATTATCTTCGAATGTGAAGCCACCACCCAATGGAGGTACTACCTGGGTTGTATACAAGACCAAGGGAGTGATCCACCTGGAGCAGTAGTAGTACATGAGCTTCTACTCCTTAACAGGATAATTGAAGAAATGGGACTAAACTAAGGAGCTCGAAAGGTACAAAAAGCAGACAATGCTGAAGTGCATAGGAAAAAAATTAGACCTCTTCCACAACTCCTATTTATTCATTCATTCATTCAGGTGTGATTGAAAAACTTACGATGGCAATATCTACTAAATAAAATAAATGGCAAACATTGTTTAAAATATTTCCTACGATGAGAAACCCCATACAAATGATTGTAAATTTTTGAAAACGGCGTCTAGGCGTAATAACCTAATTACTTAATAAATTCAGGATGACGGTTTAAATGCTCCCGATTCAGTTATAAAACTCCTAGTAAGTTAATGGGTCATTTAATTATATCAAATCGTTTTTTTTTTGTTAGTTAAAAAATGATTTTATTTTCATTTGCGATTCACAGAACAAATTATTAATTCTCTTTCCGTTCATTTAACTAAATTTATAAACGAAAACCAATTAACAGGAGTTACGAAAGAAAATGGAAGCGAAGACAATCTGCCAACATTATTATTTTTAAAACTCAATTTAATCATCGCACCTAGAATTAAGTGATAAATATGTACATGGTGAGCGAAACTCGATGTTTCAGCTCTGAAGTAGATTGTAGATGTAGGGGAGGGGAGATCTTGAAGGCTATGCAGCCTCTCAAGCACCTAGACCTACCAGATCTTTTGTTTATAAAGAAGCAACGAAAATAGCAACCCCTAATGATGTGGAAACTATCAATTTATTTATACTTTTTTATTTACTTTTAATTTTATTACATTTGTGCATAAATAAGCAACAAAAATAGCAACCCCTAATGATGTGGAAACTATTAATTTATATATTTTTGTTTATTTACTTTTAATTTTATTACATTTTCTGCTACATAAATATTTGGTAACCGTTACAAAATATTTACGATACGCCACTGGTACCCAAAATACAACAGGCGAGAAAGGTCTTCGCTAGTATGAAGAAGCTCTTTACTAGACTGAAATTGAGCTTGGAGCTTAGGACACGCATGCTCCGTTGCTATATGTTCTCTGTCCTTCTATACGTCAGTGAGAGCTGGACCCTTGATCCCATAACGGAGAAGAGAATCGACGCATTTGAGATATATCTCTATCGAAGCATGCTCAGAATTTCTTGGACACAGAAGATAACCATTATAGAAGTTCTAAGACGTATGAACAAAGGAAAAGAACTGCTACAAACGATAAAAGAAAGGAAAACACAGTATCTTTTTTATTACTGAAAATAGTCGCAAAAAGGGTAGACCTATCGTGTTAGCCGCGGACTATTAGAAGAGAAACGAATTATAAAAAGGAGATGATTGTGTGGACCAGCTTTTTAAAAAGTTGCAGGTCATAGTTCTCTGAAAAAATTGATTTTGGAAGTTTGTTCCATTCCGTAGCATCCCTGTAAAAGGAGGATTCTTGATGAAAATTGGTCCTTGTAGTGTCGATCTTGAGAGTAAATGGGTGAGACTGATCAGCGTGCCGAGTTCTTCGGTCGAATGTGGCCAGTGGTGGTACAAGAGTTTTTATTTCTCTGGAGCATATGCCATGGAAATATCTGTAGAGTAATGTTTGGTCTGCAACTCTTTTTTATGTTCTAGTAAGTGAAGGGTATCTGTGAGAGTTGAGCTGTTTATCAACCGGATGGTCTTTTTCTGAATGGAATCTAGAAGACGAAGAGAATGACTTGGTGCTGAACCCCAAATGTGCGAGCAATACTCCAGTAGAGGTAGGATTTGAGCCTTGTACGTCGTAAACAGTTGATCAGGAGTAAAACACTTTCTAGCTTTCCACAGAAAACCTAGCATCTTGGACATATTATGAGGGGCAGCCGATACGAAATCCTGAAACTCACCATCGAAGGGAAGATTTAGGAAAAAAGATCCATCGGAAGACGCCAGAACTCTCAGCTAAGGACATTCGCACGTGGTTTGGGCGCACATCCTTAGAGATCTTCCGAGCAGCTGTTTCCAAGACCACACTGGCCATTTGGATCGCCAACCTTCGTAAGGAGACGGCGAAATTAGAAGAAGACTGGTACTCAATTCGGTATGAATCGGCACTGCACATCTGCTGACTTTGGGAATATGGTTGACATGTCTCTTTCATTAAAAATTTAATTCTACCTCTCTGGTATGTTCACTATAAAAAATAGTATTCTTCTATAAACCACACGAATTAAAATTCAGCTGATACGTCAAAGTTCGTTGATGAATATAATTATTTCAAAGCTCAATGATAAATATTCATCAGAGCTGCCTACATGATTAATTCAATGTTAGTTTAAGTTTGTTGATACACGTTGTAAAACATTGTAACGGCATGTAGTTCGTCCCCAATTACTCTAATCAGAGTGGAAACTTTAGAAAAGCATAGTCCCTAAAAGGATTCATGGAAAGGTCAATAATTTGTTACTGCTTTACGTTTAACTGAAAAAATCAATAATATATTGGTCATTAACTAACGTTGGTTGAAGTGCAGCATTTTAAGATTAGTTAGAGCATCCATCATATATCCCAGACCTGCGACGAAACTATTTTAATTTTTTTTGTTTACGATCTAGCAAAGAAGCTGGCAGTTAATAAATTTGAAAATAAAAAAAAATTCTCTGTATATTTGAGCTAAGAAATAAATATTTAAGATTTTTAAAACTTTTAAGATCCACGTTATAATCTTATAAGTAATAAAGTAACGTTAATAAAATTGGGATTGTAAAGAGTGTTTATATCAGCGGTTTTGAACGTGTGGGACGAGCCCTCCTGGAAGGGGCGTAGAAGAATTTTAAGGGAGGTAAAATTCTTTGAGGCTTTAAAAAAAACATATCGTATGGCATGTTTTCAGAAGGAAAAAATATCTTTCGCTTGGCATATTTATCCCTCAACTTTCTGAACCTGAAGCTACAAGGTCAGAAATACATTCTGAAGTCTTATGATGCAGTTAAGGTTTTCACAGAAAAGATAGTTTTTTAGTAACGTCATCTTCAGAGTTCGGAGCCAAACTATTTATCCTTTCCAAGATTAAAAGACTTCGATGATAATAAAAATCTCCCGCTACAACAGAGAAATGAATGGAAGGATTTTATACCAGAGAATTTGGTAGCATTACAAAATAAAATTGCAGACTATGTTCCAGATATTAGTTCAGAGAACTGGGAGTTTAAGTTGACGAGAGATCCTTTTAAAATTGACGTGGATGTACTTCCTGATAATATTCAGGAACAGGCAATCAACCTAAAATGTGATTCTCAAGCAAACGTGAAATTCGAAAACATCGGTGTTGAACATTTTTGGTTACGCTGTTTTTTTGTTTACCTTTAAGTTGCTTTGGAAGCTTTGAGGTTGTTAGTGCAGTTTTCATCCAGAAATCTGGATTATCCGCATTAGCATACTTAAAGTCAAAACATCGAACAAAGCTGGAAGTTGAAAGTGATCTGGGGTGAGCTTTGTCATAGTTAAAACCCAATACTCAAAAACTTGTCAAGGACAAACAGTGCCAGCACTTCATTAATTTTGTAAAAGTGACTGGTATTAAATGCCATTCTCGGCTAGATCATCGATGACCTTAAATATATTTGATCTAATAATAATGTTTCTAATTAAGATTGGTGTTAAGCTAATTTATTAAAGAAAGAGGCCTGTCAAAGGTTTCCACTTTATTACTAACAAAGCGAAAGTCGAGTGCTTATTTAAACCGAATTGGTTACCACCCAACCACACCTTTATTTTTCCGACATGATTACATATTCCCGCTTAAAAATATACGCGTGAACTTCTTTGTTTATTGTCAAGCAGGGTTATTCGGCAACCGTAGTGTTTTTATGACTGATTTAACCGGAAGTGGTCCCTAACAATAATAAATCATTCCTAGTAATATTAAATTTTATGTATGAAATTATTTATTGCTATTCTATATTTTTATTTAATAAGCAGCTTGAGTTTCAAATTCCGATTGTTGGTGGTAGTGGTGTAGGCGTGATCTCACATCAATGTTCAAAGGAGGGCACAGAGCCTGAAAGGTTAAGAACCCCTGGTTTATGCAATAAGAATATTTTCTCTTTTTTAAAGGTACCAAAAAAATGAGCAAAAGTTTAACTAGACTTCTGGAAGTTAACTAGAAAATTCTAGGACGTCCGCCCTACTATCTGCGATGAAACTATTTCCAATTATTTGGTATAAGATCTTAGAAAGATCGATGTGTAAAGTTATATCTGTGTATCTACCACAGTTTTGCAGCAAATAAATCTGAGATAAAATGGTAAGAGGCTCGCAGTTAATGAATTTAAAAATCTAAAAAAAAGAAATTGCGAAAATGAATATTGTTTTTAATCATGAAAACACTTTTTTGCAGGACTATAAAAAAAATGGAAAAAAGTTTGCACTACACTCTTGGAAGTTAACTAGAAAATTCCAGAGCGTCCACCAAACACATTTCGGTGAATGATACAATTAGACTTAGGCGGGAACAGGTTGATTCCATCAATAGAGATCTTAAAGCAATCGTCGAGTGGGGAACCAACAATCTTGTTCAGTTCAACGCCCAAAAAACACGAAAGTGCCACGTTTTCCGAGAAAGTGAATTCCTCAAATCATCCTATCACAACGTCCGGAAATACCCTTGAACCAAGTCCCTCCATCTCGATTTTGGGAGTCACGGTGTCCAATAATATGTCTTGGCATGACCATGTTGCTAACATCGCAAAGTCGGCAAGCCAGAGGCTAGGTTTTCTGTGGAAATCCAGAAAGTTTTTTACTCCTGATCAACTGTTGACGACGTACAAGGCTCAAATCCGACCTCTACTGGAGTATTGCTCGCACATTTGGGGTTCAGCACCAAGGCATTCTCTTCGTCTTCTAGATTCCATTCAGAAAAGAGCCATTCGTTTGATAAACAGCTCAACTCTCACAGATACCCTTCACCCTCTAAAACATAGAAGAAGAGTTGCAGACCAGTCATTGCTCTACATATATTTCCATGGCAGATGCTCCAGAGAAATAAAAACTCTTGTACCACCATTGGCCACATTCGGCCGAGAAACTCGGCACGCTGATCAGTTTCACCCATTTACTCTCAAGACTGACACTACAAGGACCAATCTTTATCAAAAATCCTTCTTTTACAGGGCTGCTACGGAATGGAATAAGCTTTCAAAATCAGTTTTTCCAGAGAACTATGACCTGCAACTTTTTAAAAAGCGTGTCCACAATCATTTCCTTTTTATAATCCCTTCCCCTTCTAATAGTCGCAGCGAGGGCCGTTCGCGGCCCACACGATAGGTCTACCCTTTTTGCGACTATTTTCAAAAAAAAAAACACACACCAGACCTGTGACGTTACCATTTTCAGTTGTTGGGAGAAGATCTAACGAAGATTGATGTGTATCGTTACATCTAGGTGTATACCAGTAAAGTTTTACAGCAAATTAATCTGAGATAAACTGGTAAGAGACTTACAGTTAATAAATTTAAAAATCTAACAAAAAAATTGCGAATATAAGTATTGTTTTTATTATTAAAAACACTTTTTTTTGCAGGACATTAGTACACTCTTGGAAGTTAACTAGAAAATTCCAGAGCCTCCACCATACTCACCAGACCTGCGACGTTACCATTTTCAGTTGTTTGGAGAAGATCTTACGAAGATTGATGTGTAACGTTACATCTAAATTTATACCAGTAAAGTTTTGCACCAAACAAATTTGAGATTGAATGGTAAGCAGGCGGTTAATAAACTTGAACGGTAAATAAAAAAAAAATTACCTCTAAATTCCACTTTGGCTATTTTATCCCCCTTGCATTTTGGTATTTGAAACTTTTTCAATCTAACGGAGATCGCCATTCCTGCAGCAGGATCGCGCGCGCGAATCTTTCGACGATGTACGCGCTGCGACGCCGAACGAGAGACTTGTTGATCGAATCGAATGTTTCGTGATATTTTCCTGCTCTCCTGCAGGAACTTCGAGTGGCGCAGAAGTACGCGGAAATGCGATTTCTTTTCCCCGTTTAAAAAAATTGTTTCGACAAATGTTTCTAATTACTTTTTAACGACGCATTCTCCACCGTTTTATTTCAGATGTCACAAATTCGTCACATAACTAAAACGGAAAAATAACACGAAGGAATTCATTAGTAAACTTTGTTTCCCTTATAGGCCAAGCAATAAAGCATAAAAACAGACAAGTTTGTAACAACTGTTTTTTTATAAACATTGAAACAAAAAAATGGCATTTCTTTCGTTTTTTGTTTATAACTCCTAGCGTAATAGATTAACCGAGATGGCGTCAACAGACGAATTATAAGTCATTTAAAAACAAATAGAATTTTTTTCTTTTCTTTTTTATTAAAAAATACCCTTGGAGTATCTTCCTGTAGTTTTTTTTTTATGAAAATAGTCGCAAAAAGGGTAAACCTATCGTGTGGGCGACGCACTGCGACTATTAGAAGGGGAAGGGATTATAGAAAGGAAATGATTGTGGACACGCTTTTTAAAAAGTTGTAGGTCATAGTTCTCTGGAAAAACTGATTTTGGAAGCTTATTCCATTCCGTAGCAGCCCTGTACAAGAAGGATTCTTGATGAAGATTGGTCCTAGTAGTGTCAATCTTGAGAGTAAATGGGTGAGACTGTCGTCCAGCAGCTGAAAAGCTTCTGCATTCACATGTAGATGGAGCCTGGCATCATGCTTGCCGGCTAACCTTTTAATCCCTTCCTTGACGAATGGTATTCGAAGGTCTCTGTGAATACCAGAGTTGCGAACATACCAGGGGGCATTCACTATGTTTCGTAACACTTTGTTCTGGAATGTTTGGATGCACTTGATATTGGAATCGTTAACACAGTTCCAAAGCTGGATACCATAAAGCCAAAGCAAAGAGAATGAGCCAAAAAACAACTCGATCGGATAGTTAGGAAAGGAGAAAATTTTGAAAAAACCGGAAAATCCAGCGTGTTTCAAAAATATATAAAAAAGTAATTTTTTGAGTTGGAGCGTAGGCCTTGCAAATTTCAACTGTGTTCAAGGTGGACGCGGGCAGCTGTATAGTTTTCGTGAAATCGCTATTTCAATTTGCATATGCATTTTTTTCCGGCGGGTCTGGATTCTCGGCGGATGGTCCGATTTCAATGTTTAAAAAAAATTAACTTCTACAAAACGTATATGCCGCTTTTGCAAAAAAATTATGGGAAACCAATCTTCATCAAGAATCCTTCTTTTACAGGGCTGCTACGGAATGGAATAAGCTTACAAAATCAGTTTTTTTTCAGAGAACTATGACCTGCAACTTTTTAAAAAGCGGGTCCACAATCATCTCCTTATTATAATCCCTTCCCCTTCTCATAGTCGCCGTCCGCGGCCCACACGATAGGTTTACTCTTTTTGCGACTATTTTCAGTAAAAAAAAATAAAAAATAAAAAATTGAGCTATTGCAACTTTTTTTCTTAAGCCGAGGTAGCACTACCCAAGAAAATATATTTTCTTAGCAAATACACAAAAAAATAAATGGAAAAGATACAGTTACATGTATTTCGTTAAAAATTATTATAATTCATGACATTTATTAATTTAACAAGAACCCTTATACATTCAGTGGTGGTGCCTCAGGTAATGACAGCTGTATATATATTTATATATATATATATATATATATATATATATATACAGGGTGATTGATTATAAGCTCTGTTATTATAAGAAATACCGAAAAGATATTGTGTATAATAAATTATAGTATAAAAAAAACTAAAAAACACGCTTTTATATTTAATCAAACTAAAAAGTAAAAAATAATTCTTAATATAAGAATAAAATTACTAACGAGAAAATTAATGACACTGTTTTAAAAGCGTGGGGTGCTTTCATTCCGAAACGCAGAGTTAGTTTAAAAATGTCATACAAAGCATCCCACCTGCATGTTTGTATGTTTGTTCGTAACTGACTCTTTGGCCTTGATTTTGCCCTACGTTAAGCGATCAGATTTAATTTAAACTTCGCACACTTGTCAAAGACCGACGACAATGCAATAATTCGATCAAAATATCCGATTATCCTGATTGGTTTCGCCAGGATTCATATATTTCTTCAGGGATTCTTTGCATAAAAGTAAGAGAGATAGAACTAGTGCATGAACTACGCATGCGCGCAGTTCCTATGCCATATTTTAATTTACCCAATCCAATATACTGGTCTGAAACATGCCGAGTGATGAATAGCAAGTGGGTAAGTAAAACAAATCGAACTAAAAAGCGAAAAATAAATTAAAGTTTAAAAAAACTAAAAAACACGCTTTTAGAGTTAATCAAACTAAAATGTAAAAAATAATTCTTAACATAAGAATAAAATTACTGACGAGAAAATTAATGTCACTCTTCTAAAAGCGTGGGTCCATCACGGTATCACAACGGGTCAAAAAGCCTAAGTGGGTTTCCTCCGAACCGCCGTTATAACCTAACCTAACCTAAGGTACAAATTGATGCCAACTCAAAGTAGCTTGAAAATACGAGGGCAGTTTGATAAGTCAGTGACTTTTTGAATTTCCCGCGCAGTTACTCCAAATGCAACAGTGCTGCCGTCAACTATAATCTATCAGTGGTAACTTTCTAATTTTGAGCAAGCTACGTCGTGCAGTTGGTATTTGATAGCCGTTCAAAGCAGACAACCTCGTGAATTTTTACGAAAATGGAAAAAAGTGAATTTCGTGTGCTGATTAAGCATTACTTTTTACGTAAAAAATCCATCACTGAAACTAAGTAAAGGCTTGATTAATACTACATGGACTCGGCACCATCAATATCAATGGTTAAGAAGTGGTTTACAGAGTTCCGTTGTGGTCGTACCAGCACTAGTGACGCCGAACGTCCAGGTCGCCCAAAAGAAGTGATCACGCCGGAAATCGTCGATAAAATCCATGAAATGATATTGGATGATCGGAGAATGAAATTGCGCGAGTTGGCTCATGCTGTAGGTGTATCTCAACTGAACGGGTACATCATATTTTACACGAATATTTGGACATGAAAAAATTCTCTGCGAGATGGGTGCCGCGATTGCTCACACTCGACCATAAGCGCAATCGTGTGACCACTTCAAAAGAGTGTTTAGCGATGTTCAGCCGTAATCCGGACGAATTTTTTCGCCGTTTTGTTACTGTGGATGAAACATGGATCCATCACAATACGCCAGAGACCAAGGAACAATCGAAACAGTGGGTTGCTCGGGGTGAACGTGGACCAAAGAAGGCGAAACAGAGTCTGTCAGCCAACAAGGTCATGGCCACAGTTTTTTGGGATGTACGCGGTGTCATTCACATCGATTACCTCAAGAAATGTAAAATGATTACCGGCGAATATTATTAAAAGCTTTTGAACAGATTCGACGTTGATTTGAAGCAAAAACGGCCGCATTTGGCTAAGAAGAAGAAAGTGCTGTTCCATCAAGACAATGCACGTGTGCACACTTGTCTAGTCACGATGGCCAAAATCCACGAATTGGGATACGAACTGCTACCCCATCCAGCATATTCTATAGATTTAGCCCCCTGCGACTATTTTCTGTTTCCAAACCTAAAGAAATGGCTGGGCGGTAAGAGATTTGAGTCGAATGAAGAAGTCATAAATACATAAATGTATCTAGCTAAAAGGTGATTATGTAGAAAAATAAAATGTTTATTTGCGGAAAAAAATATTGTTTTATTCAAAAAGTCACTGACTTATCAAACCGCCCTCGTAATTTATAAAAAAAAAATTTGTGGGCTTGTAAGCACAACTGTGTTTTGAAAGCATTAAATTTAACTTTCTGTGCTTATTTTAATTTAACCTAACGTACTCCTAGGCATGATAGTGCTTGTGATGATTGTAACAAGCAGCCATTAAAATGTTACTTTATTTTATCAACAATCATTAAAAAACTTTGGCTTCGATAGATTATTATTATTATACCTTATTACACTAATTAATCACCCTGTAAAAATGCCATTTTCATTTTTTTGTTAAATGTTTAAAAAATAGTTGTCGGTGGAGATTGGAGTAAAAAAAGATGGCATTTTCATTCTGCAAACAATGTTCCTTAAAATGATGCAAGCCGCATCCTTCTAAGAATTTTGTCAAGCAAAAATGCTCTATTGCCTGGTTTATAATATAAGGTCGTCGAGTTATTGGGACAAAGGATAATAGGGACAACGGATAATTGGACGTTTCCACTAAAACAGAATACTTACGAGGGTTGTTAGCTAATTACATTTCCTATTGTTTTCAAAAGTAGCACTGACCGATGTAAACTAGACCGAATAGAAATTATCTGCGGCTAAACGTCAGAATGCTTTGTAATAACAGTTTAAATTTATGCTGCTTGATTAAATAGACCTACTAGAAATTCTCTGTTGCTAAATATGTAGCTGCTTTGTACAAACGGTTTAAGTTTATGCCGGTTAATTACACGGGTCTGCAAGGTTTGGGGCAGTTGGTGGTAATTATTAAATTATTTTGCTCGGTAAAATCCAAATTCCAGATCAAAATTGGGTAATTACGTCAGATTTTAAAATATATGAGGTTATGTACTCAAAAAATGGGTTTTTGAAGTGAGCAAAATTTGATAGGGGACAAACTTATGGTTTATGGTTCAGTTGGCTGACGTCATGACTTCTTCTTCTATCTGTCTGCCAAAAAGTGAGCTCGAGCTGACAGCCCACTTTTAATCGGTCACTTATTATTCAGATTTTAATATGGAGCTAGAGATAGGAAGAACAATCTTATATGGGATTTTTATTGTAAAAGTGTCCACTAAAATGTGGTAGAAATTCTCCGTTTCTAAATGTCTAGACGTTTTCTGTAACACTTTAAGTTTATCTTCTTCTAGCAGTTCCTATCCGTTCCGAATGTTGGCAACCATATTAGCTATCAACACTTTATTAACTTCGGCTCTAAACAACTGTGTGGTGGTCAATGCAAACCAGGTTCTGAGGTTCTTTAACCAAGAGATTCTTCTTCTTCCCACACCTCTTTTTCCATCCACTTTGCCCTGTAAGATATTTTGAAGTAATCTATATCTCTCTGTGTTTCTCATCACATCACCGAGGTATTGGAGTTTTCGTATTTTGATGGTGTTTAAAATTTCTTTCTGTTTATTCATTCTCTGTAAAACGATCTCATTGTTAATACGGTCTGTCCACGACACCCCCAGTATCCGACGATAGAACCATATCTCAAACGCTTCCAATCTTTTGCTTGTTGCCTCAGCTAGTGTCCACGACTCCACCCCGTACAACAGGACTGAAAACACAGCAGCGCAGAAATCTTACCTTTGTTGCTAACGTCAAGTCGTGGTTCTTAAATATTTTGCTCATATTTCCGAACACTGCTCTGGATTTCTCAATACGGATCTTTATCTCTTGCGCGTGGTCCCATTGGTCATTGATATTGGTGCCAAGATACGTGTATCTACTCACTCGTTCAATAGGCTTGCCGTTACTCTCGTTTTTACAATTGGGCACATTGGCCTTACTCATAACCAAAATTTTTGTTTTGTTTGTATTAATGTCAAGTCCGTACTTGTTTCTACTCATCGTCACTCTAACTACCAAAACTGCAAACCTTCCGGGGTATCAGCGAACAGGTTCATTATGAAAGTTCTTGTACATCGTCGCGCAAATTCTTGAACAACCCTCGTAGAGATGATTTTAACGAAATTTAAATGACGTCCCTCGTAGTACAAAATGTGCTTTATGTCGGATTACTGGACCTGATTTTAAAATGAACATCTCACTTAATTACCTAAGGGAAACGTTTCGAGCTCCGAAAAAGTGAGAGAGAAATTATCTGGCCTTACGTACGGTCGTTTGGTCGAAGGTAGAAAAGCCTGAGAAATGCCAACAATGGAGAGGGCACATAATACAAGGCTTAATTACTTAAAATCGTTTCACACACGTTCGCAAGAATAAACAAGTTTAAAATTGTTCGATATCTCGAATCGAATTGGTTAGTTTATATACTCGTAAATATTTAAAACATTTCTAAATAAGGTTTTAAACTTTTTTTATATATTTTACTATCCTTCTCGGTAAACGACTTTTATGTGTTATCTATATGCAGTTAGGACAAAGTATTTAAGGAACACTTTGTCAATTTATGTTTGCGACGTTCTTAAACAGTAAGAAACGTTTAGCGACGGTGTGTACGTCTGACTTTTTAGGAAAGAGACTACTACGTATGCAAGAGATCAAATAATTTCTTTTCTTGAAATGTGTTTATTTTTGGCATAACGGCTTAGAAAACAAAATAAATATTCTACCAATTAAAAAACATAACATTACCTTTTAAAAAATAAACTAAAAATTTGATCTCTACAAGTTTAATGTAATAAAGGTGCAAATCAACCACCTTCTTGTGTTAACGATAGCCAAATTTGTGAAACGGATACGATCTTATATCGCTAAGAAGATTTTTTATAATGATGACACAAAGTTGGATAATTTTCTGTAGTTATATCACAAGAGAATTATAATGCTAATTGTGTACATCTGTTAATGGGCTTGTGGGCCTGCTAGATGTATTGCATCAAAAAATAAATAAATAAATATAGGGGGTCCAAGACCTTTGACGTTGTGTGTATAAATATCAATGTAAGTATGTTTGTTCTCTATGGACTCCAAAACTGCTGAACCGATTTCAGTGAAATTTTCAGGTGATCTTCTCATAAGCACAGCGGGTGTTCATGTAAAGTTTGGAAGCGAGCGGATAAATTAAAGGGGTGGAAAAGGGATGAAATATAAAAGTTATTAAAAACGCTTAAAATTAAGAAATAGGAATTTTTATCCTGATATAAGGAACGGAAGGGGCGAGAGTGGGATGAAATATAAAAATTATCAAAAATGGCTAATATTAGTGTCGAATTCATAGTCTTCGGGGACGCTGAGTTTAATAGTGAAATTCCCAAAGCAGAAAAACGTCTGCCGGGTCAGCTAGTTAATTATAAAATGTAACCAATATGATTTTAAAACTTCTTAGGATTTTCATAAACAAATTGTATATTTTTTATAACAAAAACTTATTATTTACGTGGTAGTATGTCTGAATGTTGCAAAGAAAGGAAACGTGGCCGAGTTCTGATAATTTAATCGATTAAAAAGTGATAAGATATGGTAAAAATATTAAGTGTTGAGACCACACGTTTTAGTGCAGGAAAATTCGTTTAAATAAATAAGATACACTTTCATTTCATCAATAAAAATGCTACCTTTCATCGTTCTGTGCTAAAAGCTCGCAACCCTCCGCGCCGCGTCCAACGCTATATTTGCACCGGTCGGCAATTTTCTGAGTTCAAAGCTGAAAATGTAGTCAGCGCTCTCGATACCTAACGCAATGCGGGATGCTATTTCGCTCGGAGATAAAAGAAAACATAACGGAAACATCCATGATATTGAAAATGTAAAAATCGAATAAATTATAATTTGAAAATTATTTAAAATACGTGCATTGCAAAGATTAGAGAAAAATTACTAATGAAAGGGATAGATTAATGGTTATGCACAAAAGATCTGATAGGTCGAGGTGCTTGAGGGGCTGCATAGCCTTCAAGACCCCCCCCCCCTAAAATTTACAATCTACTAATGAAACGGACACGTACGTCAAACGTCCCCAAACGACGATTTAAACCGAATTAGTTGTCAATGGCGTATCGTTAAAATTTTGTAACGGTTATCGGTTACCAAAAAGTGTATTGGAATTAATACATACATACATAAAGTCACGCCTTTTTTCCATAGGGGTAGGCAGAGACCACTTCCTTTCACTTGCAACGGTTCTTACACAAATCTTTTGCTTCCTTTACTTTCATCAATGCTCTCATACATGCTCTTCGGTTAACCATTGGGATACCGAGGTCTCTATGTAGGTCACTGTTGCGTACATACCAAGGGGCGTTTGTCATGTTACGCAGCACAATAATCCAATAATGTTGTCTATACTTTAGTCCAAGTTCGGTTCTTTTCTTTTTTGCATGCGCTTTCCATCTGAGCTTAGTGTCAAGAGTCATGCCAAGATACTTAGCATTGTTACTATGTGGTACTAAGTTATCACTGATATATAGGGGTGGTGGATTGACTAGTCTTTTGTTGGTAAATTTGGCATGGATCGATTTATTTTCGTTAAGCTTGACTTTCCATTGTTTAGTCCATTCAAGTATTGCATTAGTAGCTGACTGCAATTTTATACAGGACACGTCCTGATCTTTATCTACTGCAAGGAGTGCTGTATTATCTGCAAATGTGGCAATTTTTACATCTTCCAGTCGTGGAATGTCGCTAGTGTACAATAAATAGAGAATAGGGCCTACCACACTACCTTGAGGTACACCCGTTAATGCCAACAATATTTACAGTTTTTTCGGTAGGTGTAAACACGTAAAGATTTTTTGGTGTTTCAATTTTGGAGCAGCAACATATAATTGACCGTGCGAAAAACAGGAAATTTTAAAGATTAAACCAGTAACACTGGGAGATTTCCCTTGAGCCTTGTTGATGGTTATAGCGAAAGCCAGACGCTCTGGAAACTGTAATAGCTTGAAATTAAATGGCAGATTTATTGAAATCATTGGAATTCGTGGTATCAGCACATCTTCTCCTTTAAATTTTCAGCTGATGATTGTGACTTCGATAACTTTTTAACAGCAAGTCTTGTTTCGTTGCATAATTTCGGGGGATTTAAGTTGCAAATGAGCATCAACGGTGAACCAACTTTTAAATTTAAAAAGTTTGGTGGCATTCCAGATGGTTCCAAAGGGTTAAGATAAGAAACTCTATTGGATAGTTAAGAGTTTGTTCCTCATATAACTGTGTCGATCGATTTATACTTGACAACTTCAACTGGAAGCTTTAATTAAATTTGATGGTTAATGTTGTTTGCATAATTATTTTTGGGAGCCAAAATTGCTCGTTCGCGAAGCCAATTATGATTTTTGTAATTGTTTTGAATATCGGGAAAATTTTCATTTGGCAAAAGTTGGGCGGAAAAGATATTTCACCCGTAGTCGGATAAGGTTGAAGTTTTCCATCGCCCATATCCATTTGAAATGACAGGAGTGTGGCTACGAATATTTCATTCGCGTTGTATGGGAGGTACCAATACCACTTCCAACACAAAAGTTTTATTTACTAAAATCACCCCTGGTATGTATAAAACAACTTCTGAAAATTTCATCCCAATCGGTCCAGCCGTTTAGGAGTTTTTGAAGGACATACATACAAACATTTTTTTCATTTTTATATACATAGATAGATGGATACTTTCGAAATCATTAGGGGTTTATTTTTGCCAGTGACAAAAAAAATTAATGCATTATAATTTCACAAATTATTGTTTTATTTAACAATTTTCCAATTATTGGTTTTTATTAATTTGCTCTGTGAAATAATTATTAAAAAAGAGTATGGAAAGATTTCGGAGAATAGTAGTAGAAACATTTATAACATCCCCACCCTTACTTATCAATATTTTATTTCATGACTGCCTTGCGAAGACCACATGGTGGATTATCCTAAATGGGAAACGAGATAAGGATTGTTTGTGTGTGCTAAACGTGTTAAAATTTCAAAAAAAAAAATCACAAAAATGAAAATTTATTAGACATATGAACAAAAATACATTCTAAAATGTTGAACTTAAATAAGCATTCTAAAAAAACTCATCCAAACAATTAATTCTGAAAAACTGAAATAAAAATCCGATAGTAAAATAATTTCTGAAAAAAGCTATTTCAAAAGATTTAATTGTACGAGGGAGGGTCAAATGTGAACGAGAATTTTTTCTTTATAGTTTCTTTAGTGATCGGAACGGGTTGGTTGCTGGGATGGTGTGAACCTTTACGCGCCTGGTGTATAGTGAACCAATCGCGTGACACGACTCTGTGTCTATGCAGCCTGTCTCTGTATAAAGTTTTTGGTGCTTGAGTATTTGCATGGCACAAATTATTTTCTCAAGGGCAAGAAGGGGGTTGCTAATGTAAGTCATCGCCACCGCCCAAGGACAGGTGTGACTGATGACAACTTCAACGCGGTTTTCTTCTCTAGGTGTCGTCTCCGCTTCGAAAGTTGGCAATCATCATAGCAATTCTTATTTTTGAGACCGCATCTCTAAATAGTTCATTATTACTGCATCCAAACCAATCCCTAACGTTCTTCAGCAATGAATTTCGTCTTCTTCCTATAGATCTCTTGCCTTGGATTTCTCCCTGCATAATTATATGTAGCATTTAATATTTTTCTCCCCTCATGACATGTCTCATGTACAGCAATTTTCTTCTCTTAATTGTCGGAATCACTTCTCTCTCCTTATGCATACGTCTTATCACTTCCACCTTGGTTATTCTCTCTACCCATGAGATCCTCAATATTCTCCGGTATATCCACATCTCAAATGCCTCCAGTCTCCTCATGTCGGTTACCTTCAATGTCCAGGCCTCCATCCATATAGTATAAACAGTACATAGCATCTCATCAGTCGTATTTTTAAATCAAGGTTTAAATCTAGGCAGCAGAAAAGCCTCTTCATTATTATAAAGGTGCTTTTCGCCTGTTCTATTCTGACTCATATTTCTTGGGAGCTGTCATTGTTCTCATTAATAATCTTGCATAGGTATTTGTATTGTCTTACTTTTTCAATAGGCTGATTTTTCACATATATATTACTATTGTCTTGAGTTGTTTTTGTTAGTCCATATTCAACGCGGTAAGAGACCTTATTCTGGGAGACAGGTGCATCCATTTGAATGAAATCGTGCGCACACTCAATATCAGTTATGACAGCGTCCAAAAAATTGTTTATAGTGAGTTAAACTTTAAAAAACTTTGCACTTGGGTTCCACGACCGTTAAACGACCAACACAAGAAAAATTAGCACAATTATGGTGGGAGGTACCCACCATATAGTCCAGACTCCCTCACTCTGTGATTTTCATCTCTTTGCTTCAGTGAAGAAGGCTTTGGGAGGCCAAAGTTTTCAAAGCGAAGATAAGGTGGAAGCGTTCGTGCTCCAATGGCTAAACGACCGCTCAAGAACTTTCTACAAAGACGGTATAAAACAATTGCTCATACGTTAGGAAAAGTGTGTATGTCCAGAGAAGAAAACTATGTAGAAAAATAATATGTACTGCAAATTCAAGAAAATGAAAAGCAAAAATTAAAAAAAATAAGTCTCGTTCATTTTTGATCCGCCCTCGTACTCTAAATATGCAATAATAATAGCCGTAAGCAATGAAGTCATTTATTCTGATAACTGTCTTGTACAGTTCATGTAGTAGTCTCTCAATAAGTTGGGAGCATTAAAAATAGGTCGTTTGTGTTTTAAAAAAATTTTTGTTGTTATCGGGAAATATATCTTCTTCAAAGGACTATTTATCATCCAATAATTCTTCCTTTGAGTTTTTTTCAGAGTTTTCTGTAATTATTGTAATAATGCGCTGGTCCTGGCCCTTTTTTCATCTACTTTAATGTTTTTTTTTCAACCCACTTATAGTCTCATATTCTTGAGCTTACACATTACCACACCTCCACAGTAATAACATTAAAGCTTTTGTTTGCACATTCCCGCTAAAAATTTTCACGCGTACTTCTTTGTTTATCGTCAAACAGGTTTATTCGGCAACTTATTTTGTGACGAATAATCCCACACCGTCGAATTAAGTCACGTGTCATCCCTTTCAATATAGACCGTCGGATTTCAATACGAATTTCAACCACGATTTTATCCCTTATGCCTTTTTGTGTACTGAACATGTCTTGAACCCGGAAACAGAGATACGCTGTCGCATAGAAAATGCAAGGAGTGCATTCCTTGGAATGAAGAACTTGCTAACAAATCCTGCACTATCGTTAAACATCAGATATAGATTGGTGAAAGCTTATGTTCACTAAATCTTTATGTATGGGACGGAAGCCTTTGAAATGTGGTTAATGCGCAGAATGCTCAGAATATCGTGTACGGAGCACATAACCAATGAAACGGTCCTAAGAAGAATTTCTTGAAATTGTTAAAAGACGGAAGACAAGGTACCTGGGACACATTTACAGTGGCAGAAGATACGAGCTTTTATGACTTATAATGGAGGAAAAATTTTAAGGTAGAAGAGGACCGGGCAGGAGATAATGCTCATGGCTGAGAAATCTAAGAAAGTGGACTGGTTTAAATTTAGAGTCACTACTAAGAATAGCACAGGACAGAGAACGATTTGAGCCAACCTTCAATAGAAAGACGGCACCTTAAGAAAAAGAAGATCAACCGATAGAGGAGTCTTCTTCTATGGTGTCATCTCTACAAGGAAAAGCTGAAGGGATGTGCATCCAAACCACTCTTTTAGATTTTTCAGCCAGGATATACGTCTTATTCCCACCGATGTTGATCGTCCATGATTCTAGTCCATATAAAAGCACTGTGATTATATAACATTTAACCATTCTCAGACGTAGTTAAAGTTTTAAGTGTGGTTTAGTAAATAGTTGTTTCATTTTAGAGAAAACATTTCGTGCCTTTTCGATTCTGACTTTGATTTCTTGAGTCTGATCATGCGTATCGTTGATCCACGTGCCGAGATACTAATATTGCTCTACTCTCTCGACCACTTATGACCATGTATTTAGCTTTTTATAGTTCATTTTTAAACCGTACTACCTGCTGACCCCATCGATCTTTTGTAGTTATACTTGAAGATCATGTATGTTGTCGGTTATGATCAAGGTGTCATCAGCATAACGTATGTTGTTGATAGTCTTTCCATTTATATTTATCCCCTGGTTCCTGTTCTTTGAATATAGCCTCTAAATAATAATTAAACAGAAGTGGTGACAAGATACATCCCTGTCTTACCCCTCGTTGTATTTTGATATTTTCTGATGTTTTTCCTTCAGAGCTGATTACAGCGACTTGAGTCCAATAGAGGTCTTTTGATATTCTGACATCTTGCTCATCGAGCTGACTTTCTCGTAAGAGGTTAATCATCTTTTCGTGCCTCACCCTGTCAAACGCTTTCTCGTAGTCAATAAATTCCATATACATTTCTTTGTTCATATCCAAACATTTTTGTATTATTGTGCATTCCTTTGCATTCACTTTCTTTGGCAACATTACGAAGGTTGATCTCAGCCAATCTGCAAGGATAATTCCTGTACGATAGATAGTGTTTTATAGATTTACTAGTATTTGCAGTTGATCATGTTCTATGAGTTTTAGTATTTCTGTCGGAATACCATCAGGACCAGGTGCTTTTCCAATTTTGGTGCATTTTATGGCATATTCTACCTCAGTCCTAGTGATAGAAGGGGCCTATTTCGTCTTCTTGGGGTTGTAGTTCTTCTCGTTGATCTTCCAACAGTTCCCTAATGTACTCTTCCCATCTTCTTATTTTTTGGGTAGCATTTTGCTTCAATTATCTTCTGTTTTATTGTTCGATCTATATTTTTATAAGAATGGGTATCAATTCCCTTATACCTTCTTCTTTTATCCATCATCTCGAGAATTTCACTTGTCATCCATCTCTGTTTGAATGTTCTGCTTGTTTCTGTTAGTTTAGTCTGTGAGGCCTCTAGTATTCCTTCTTTAATTTTGTGCCATTGTTCGTTAGCATTGTTGTCGCTTATTTTCATTTTAGATAGAGGAGTATTGATTCTGTTTATAAAAATTTAGGCTTAAGGGCTACTGGTGCCCTAAGGGCGTTAATTATGACCTATTAACATTGCATGCTTAGGTCATAATTAACAACCCTTAGGACATTAATACTCCTCTATCAATTCATAAAATGGCATAACGGAGAAAATCATCGGATCACATGCGATTTTCTTTACAAAAGAAAATTCAATTTTCACGCAGATGCCGCCAGGAAACCCCACAATTTTCACATATTTTACTCTCCCTGATTTCATCTTTTAGTACGCTCAAAGGCATAAGGGATAAAATCGTGGCTGGACTTCTATTGAAATCCGACGGTCTAATAGTCATTTCTATATATAATTTAATTTTTAGGACTCCAAGAACTCTCCGAAACTAGGACGTAGTCCAATATTAAATTGGACATTCTCACGAGGCAACAACATCAAAGCAACTAAGTGGATTTTATTAAAAAGGCGAAAAGAGCGATTTCGTGTTTGGTGTGAAGATTTCGTGTCTGGTGTGATAACTATTCGTGTTTAGAAATTTTATAAACCATAAGAAAACCTGAAAACTGTGGATGCTTTCAAACATAAAAGTAAGCTTACATTTTTTTTTATTAACTCCAGGTAATGCATTGCTATTCTAACATTTATATTTGTCTTTCATTTAACCACTTCAGCAGTAAAAAAATTGATATTTAGTAAACAACTATCAAAAATCGGTATTAAATATTTATAACTTGGTTTTCTCTTCGTTTTTTGCCCATAGATTCTCTTGGGAATCGAGGGTGTAGTCTGAAAAGTTTCCTTGTAAGTGTGCACACTTCTCCCAGGGATGTTCCCTTTTCTTTAACCCGTCCAAATAGTACTCGACGTCTTTCTCTGCAAAATATGTGTTAACGAAGGTGATGGCCTCCTCATTTGACGAAAATCTCTGTCACTGCAATTTTTAGGTTAGGGAACAAACGAAAGTCACTTGGGACTAGATCTGGTGAATAAGGAGGGTAGTCAAGGAGTTGAAATCGTATTTCGTTGATTTTCGCCAAGGCAACCGCTGAGGTGTGAGACAACGCATTGCCTTGGTGAAACAGAATTTTCTTTTGCTGTAAATGTGGCCGTTTTTTTGCAATTTCTACCTTCAGCTTGTCAAGTAATGGTGCGTAGTATGCTCCTGTAATGGTTTTTCCTTTTTGAAGATAATCGAATAAGATAACTCCACGACTATTCCAAAACAGTCGCCACTGTCCACTGTTTTAACTGTATTTTTGTTTCGGGTGTGTGATGATTAATTCATATTCGAAATACCATTTGCATACACACCGTGTTTTGATGGTTTATTGTTTTGTTCTGTTTCTGTTGTTGATTATCAATTAATGTCATGTTTATGACATATCATATGTCATGCTGTATTTTGTTAAATAAAGCCAATTTCTGGTTAATACTTAGGTATTTCTATCACATCAATTTATATTCAACAAAGACCTCTGATACTCCAAAATATACCCATAGAACAAGCAGGATTCCGCCTAGAACAAAGCTGCTTGGACCAAGTAATGTCACTAACAACGCATATAGAGACAGGGATCCTGAAAACACTAAAAAAGACTAGGTCTTTTAGATCTATCGACAGCCTATGATACCGTTTGGAGGCAGGGCTTGATCTATAAACTGTTACAAGAAATCTCTTGTCAGAAAACCACCAGTCTCATTGACAATAAGCTCGCCAATAGGACCTTCCAAGTGGACTGCCTCAGAAGTCAGTTCTGGCCCCGCTATTGTTCAATCTGTACATTGCTGATATGCCCAACACCCAAAGTAAAAAATTCGGATATGTAGATGACTGGGCTTTAGCTACAAGGAGCCAGGCATTTGAAACAACAGAAGCAACTCTAACCTCTGACCTCGCAGTTTTGGGAAGATTCTTCCGCAACTGGAGACTTTAGCCAAATGCAGCAAAGACGGAAGCTGAATGTTTCCACCTCTGCAATAGATCGACAACCAGGGAACTTCACTGACTTCTTGACAATGCAGTAGTGGACTACATTCGCAATCTGGATATCTGTCTGTGACCATAGCTAATTTTACTGTTTGTCATAATATTATTTAAAACAGTTTTCAAGAGAATGCAACTTTAAAAGCTGTGTCAGCAGAAGAAAATAAGAATGATAGCATAAGAGATACATTCATCGCCGGTCTTTCTTTAGCTAGCATACTACAGCGTTTACTCCAAAACATTTCTGTTCCATTAGATGAGGCATTCAGCAAAGCTCGTTAACTAGAAATGGCCCAAGTTCATTCAGAACGTTTTTGTCACCCACTCCTTCAATCAATCAACAAGTTCCTTTCCGAATAAAACTGTCGTGGTTGCTGTCACTAGAAAAAAAGATTCAAACAAATGTTTCTTCTGTGGAAATTCAAGACATCCAAGATATCAATGTCCAGCCGAAACTGCGCGTGAAAAATGGCTGAAATGTTGGTGAGTACCTGTCAAAAAATGCGTAACCACATTTCCAGCTTTTATTGACAAGTGCTGTCTGTTAATTATATCGTAGTTGGTAATATCTTAATAAAAGTATTTATGACTTGGGATACTATTTTAATAATTCATATTTTATATTTAAGACCAAAAATCTTTTCTTAACGAATATTTTTATACGACAATTATTCAGTAGAATTATATAGAATAGTGTAGTGAACACTGCATGAAGGTCCACTTTTGTAATTTTTAGACAAGAAGTTTGCATCTCCTTCAATACTGTCATCACACATTAATGTCGGAAATTTTTCAGACCACCCTTATTTTTTTACCTACCCATTAATTTTTCTCTCAGGTACTTCCAACAAAACACGGAACCCTTGTAACATCTTAAAATTTGCATTTTTTTTCAGTTTGAAGCAAAATTTCGTAGCGATATGGCCTTCACGCTCTCGAGATTCTTCACCAATCAAACTTGTACGGGAAATGATCAGCAATCGACTGGATAACTTACCACAACCAGACTTACGAAACGTGTACATTAAACATTGTTATTTTACTTATTAAATTGTTCAATTAACCCAAAAGTTGTTAAATTTTAAATGAATAAATTTTTTTTAAAAAAATATCTCCTCGTGTTTCTGCTATCCTAATAAGAAGCATAAAAATTTGTGATCTTGATAATTCGAAAAATTACTCCGGATACCTCCTCGCGTTACTGTTATCCTAATAAGTATGAAAATTTGCTGATCTTAAGAATTCAAAAAATTACTCCGGATACGTCCTCGCGTTTCTGTTATCCTAATAGAAAGGTCGATAATTTCATGATTTTTAAAAATATGAAAACGTATTTCTCCGGATACCTCCTCGCGTTTCTGTTATCCTAATAGAAAGGTCGATAATTTTATGATATTTAAAAATATGAAAACGTTTTGCTCCGGATACCTCCTCGCGTTTCTGTTATCCTAATAGAAAGGTCGATAATTTCGTGATTTTTAAAAATATGAAAACGTTTTGCTCCGGATACCTCCTCGCGTTTCTGTTATCCTAATAGAAAGGTCGATAATTTCATAATATTTAAAAATATGAAAACGTTTTGCTCCGAATACCTCCTCGCGTTTCTGTTATCCTAATAGAAAGGTCGATAATTTCGTGATTTTTAAAAATATGAAAACGTTTTGCTCCGGATACCTCCTCGCGTTTCTGTTATCCTAATAGAAAGGTCGATAATTTCGTGATTTTTAAAAATATGAAAACGTATTGCTCCGGATACCTCCTCGCGTTTCTGTTATCCTAATAGAAAGGTCGATAATTTCGTGATTTTTAAAAATATGAAAACGTATTGCTCCGGATACCTCCTCGCGTTTCTGTTATCCTAATAGAAAGGTCGATAATTTCATGATATTTAAAAATATGAAAACGTTTTGCTCCGGATACCTCCTCGCGTTTCTGTTATCCTAATAGAAAGGTCGATAATTTCATGATTTTTAAAAATATGAAAACGTATTGCTCCGGATACCTCCTCGCGTTTCTGTTATCCTAATAGAAAGGTCGATAATTTCATGATATTTAAAAATATGAAAACGTATTGCTCCGGATACCTCCTCGCGTTTCTGTTATCCTAATAGAAAGGTCGATAATTTTATGATATTTAAAAATATGAAAACGTATTACTCCGGATACCTCCTCGCGTTTCTGTTATCCTAATAAAAAGGTCGATAATTTTATGATATTTAAAAATATGAAAACGTATTGCTCCGGATACCTCCTCGCGTTTCTGTTATCCTAATAGAAAGGTCGATAATTTTATGATATTTAAAAATATGAAAACGTATTGCTCCGGATACCTCCTCGCGTTTCTGTTATCCTAATAGAAAGGTCGATAATTTCATGATATTTAAAAATATGAAAACGTTTTGCTCCGGATACCTCCTCGCGTTTCTGTTATCCTAATAGAAAGGTCGATAATTTCGTGATTTTTAAAAATATGAAAACGTATTGCTCCGGATACCTCCTCGCGTTTCTGTTATCCTAATAGAAAGGTCGATAATTTCATGATATTTAAAAATATGAAAACGTTTTGCTCCGGATACCTCCTCGCGTTTCTGTTATCCTAATAGAAAGGTCGATAATTTTATGATATTTAAAAATATGAAAACGTATTGCTCCGGATACCTCCTCGCGTTTCTGTTATCCTAATAGAAAGGTCGATAATTTCATGATATTTAAAAATATGAAAACGTTTTGCTCCGGATACCTCCTCGCGTTTCTGTTATCCTAATAGAAAGGTCGATAATTTCGTGATTTTTAAAAATATGAAAACGTTTTGCTCCGGATACCTCCTCGCGTTTCTGTTATCCTAATAGAAAGGTCGATAATTTCGTGATTTTTAAAAATATGAAAACGTATTGCTCCGGATACCTCCTCGCGTTTCTGTTATCCTAATAGAAAGGTCGATAATTTCGTGATTTTTAAAAATATGAAAACGTATTGCTCCGGATACCTCCTCGCGTTTCTGTTATCCTAATAGAAAGGTCGATAATTTCATGATATTTAAAAATATGAAAACGTTTTGCTCCGGATACCTCCTCGCGTTTCTGTTATCCTAATAGAAAGGTCGATAATTTCATGATTTTTAAAAATATGAAAACGTATTGCTCCGGATACCTCCTCGCGTTTCTGTTATCCTAATAGAAAGGTCGATAATTTTATGATATTTAAAAATATGAAAACGTATTGCTCCGGATACCTCCTCGCGTTTCTGTTATCCTAATAAAAAGGTCGATAATTTTATGATATTTAAAAATATGAAAACGTATTGCTCCGGATACCTCCTCGCGTTTCTGTTATCCTAATAGAAAGGTCGATAATTTTATGATATTTAAAAATATGAAAACGTATTGCTCCGGATACCTCCTCGCGTTTCTGTTATCCTAATAGAAAGGTCGATAATTTCATGATATTTAAAAATATGAAAACGTTTTGCTCCGGATACCTCCTCGCGTTTCTGTTATCCTAATAGAAAGGTCGATAATTTCGTGATTTTTAAAAATATGAAAACGTATTGCTCCGGATACCTCCTCGCGTTTCTGTTATCCTAATAGAAAGGTCGATAATTTCATGATATTTAAAAATATGAAAACGTTTTGCTCCGGATACCTCCTCGCGTTTCTGTTATCCTAATAGAAAGGTCGATAATTTTATGATATTTAAAAATATGAAAACGTATTGCTCCGGATACCTCCTCGCGTTTCTGTTATCCTAATAGAAAGGTCGATAATTTCATGATATTTAAAAATATGAAAACGTTTTGCTCCGGATACCTCCTCGCGTTTCTGTTATCCTAATAGAAAGGTCGATAATTTCGTGATTTTTAAAAATATGAAAACGTTTTGCTCCGGATACCTCCTCGCGTTTCTGTTATCCCAATAGAAAGGTCGATAATTTCATGATTTTTAAATATATGAAAACGTATTGCTCCGGATACCTCCTCGCGTTTCTGTTATCCTAATAGAAAGGTCAATAATTTCATGATATTTAAAAATATGAAAACCTTTTTCTCCGGATACCTCCTCGCGTTTCTGTTATCCTAATAGAAAGGTCGATAATTTCATGATTTTTAAAAATATGAAAACGTTTTGCTCCGGATACCTCCTCGCGTTTCTGTTATCCTAATAGAAAGGTCGATAATTTCGTGATTTTTAAAAATATGAAAACGTTTTGCTCCGGATACCTCCTCGCGTTTCTGTTATCCTAATAGAAAGGTCGATAATTTCATAATTTTTAAAAATATGAAAACGTATTGCTCCGGATACCTCCTCGCGTTTCTGTTATCCTAATAGAAAGGTCGATAATTTCATGATATTTAATATTATGAAAACGTATTGCTCCGGATACCTCCTCCCGTTTCTGTAATCCTAATAGAAAGGTTGATAATTTCATGATATTTAAAAATATGAAAACGTATTTCTCCGGATACCTCCTCGCGTTTCTGTTATCCTAATAAAAAGGTCGATAATTTTATGATATTTAAAAATATGAAAACGTATTGCTCCGGATACCTCCTCGCGTTTCTGTTATCCTAATAGAAAGGTCGATAATTTTATGATATTTAAAAATATGAAAACGTATTGCTCCGGATACCTCCTCGCGTTTCTGTTATCCTAATAGAAAGGTCGATAATTTCATGATATTTAAAAATATGAAAACGTTTTGCTCCGGATACCTCCTCGCGTTTCTGTTATCCTAATAGAAAGGTCGATAATTTCGTGATTTTTAAAAATATGAAAACGTATTGCTCCGGATACCTCCTCGCGTTTCTGTTATCCTAATAGAAAGGTCGATAATTTCATGATATTTAAAAATATGAAAACGTTTTGCTCCGGATACCTCCTCGCGTTTCTGTTATCCTAATAGAAAGGTCGATAATTTTATGATATTTAAAAATATGAAAACGTATTGCTCCGGATACCTCCTCGCGTTTCTGTTATCCTAATAGAAAGGTCGATAATTTCATGATATTTAAAAATATGAAAACGTTTTGCTCCGGATACCTCCTCGCGTTTCTGTTATCCTAATAGAAAGGTCGATAATTTCGTGATTTTTAAAAATATGAAAACGTTTTGCTCCGGATACCTCCTCGCGTTTCTGTTATCCCAATAGAAAGGTCGATAATTTCATGATTTTTAAATATATGAAAACGTATTGCTCCGGATACCTCCTCGCGTTTCTGTTATCCTAATAGAAAGGTCAATAATTTCATGATATTTAAAAATATGAAAACCTTTTTCTCCGGATACCTCCTCGCGTTTCTGTTATCCTAATAGAAAGGTCGATAATTTCATGATTTTTAAAAATATGAAAACGTTTTGCTCCGGATACCTCCTCGCGTTTCTGTTATCCTAATAGAAAGGTCGATAATTTCGTGATTTTTAAAAATATGAAAACGTTTTGCTCCGGATACCTCCTCGCGTTTCTGTTATCCTAATAGAAAGGTCGATAATTTCATAATTTTTAAAAATATGAAAACGTATTGCTCCGGATACCTCCTCGCGTTTCTGTTATCCTAATAGAAAGGTCGATAATTTTATGATATTTAAAAATATGAAAACGTTTTGCTCCGGATACCTCCTCGCGTTTCTGTTATCCTAATAGAAAGGTCGATAATTTCGTGATTTTTAAAAATATGAAAACGTTTTGCTCCGGATACATCCTCGCGTTTCTGTTATCCTAATAGAAAGGTCGATAATTTCATGATATTTAAAAATATGAAAACGTTTTGCTCCGGATACCTCCTCGCGTTTCTGTTATCCTAATAGAAAAGTCGATAATTTCATGATTTTTAAAAATATGAAAACGTATTTCTCCGGATACCTCCTCGCGTTTCTGTTATCCTAATAGAAAGGTCGATAATTTTATGATATTTAAAAATATGAAAACGTTTTGCTCCGGATACCTCCTCGCGTTTCTGTTATCCTAATAGAAAGGTCGATAATTTCGTGATTTTTAAAAATATGAAAACGTTTTGCTCCGGATACCTCCTCGCGTTTCTGTTATCCTAATAGAAAGGTCGATAATTTCGTGATTTTTAAAAATATGAAAACGTATTGCTCCGGATACCTCCTCGCGTTTCTGTTATCCTAATAGAAAGGTCGATAATTTCGTGATTTTTAAAAATATGAAAACGTATTGCTCCGGATACCTCCTCGCGTTTCTGTTATCCTAATAGAAAGGTCGATAATTTCATGATATTTAAAAATATGAAAACGTTTTGCTCCGGATACCTCCTCGCGTTTCTGTTATCCTAATAGAATGGTCGATAATTTCATGATTTTTAAAAATATGAAAACGTATTGCTCCGGATACCTCCTCGCGTTTCTGTTATCCTAATAGAAAGGTCGATAATTTCATGATATTTAAAAATATGAAAACGTTTTGCTCCGGATACCTCCTCGCGTTTCTGTTATCCTAATAGAAAGGTCGATAATTTTATGATATTTAAAAATATGAAAACGTATTGCTCCGGATACCTCCTCGCGTTTCTGTTATCCTAATAGAAAGGTCGATAATTTCATGATTTTTAAAAATATGAAAACGTATTGCTCCGGATACCTCCTCGCGTTTCTGTTATCCTAATAGAAAGGTCGATAATTTCATGATATTTAAAAATATGAAAACGTTTTGCTCCGGATACCTCCTCGCGTTTCTGTTATCCTAATAGAAAGGTCGATAATTTTATGATATTTAAAAATATGAAAACGTATTGCTCCGGATACCTCCTCGCGTTTCTGTTATCCTAATAGAAAGGTCGATAATTTCATGATATTTAAAAATATGAAAACGTTTTGCTCCGGATACCTCCTCGCGTTTCTGTTATCCTAATAGAAAGGTCGATAATTTCGTGATTTTTAAAAATATGAAAACGTTTTGCTCCGGATACCTCCTCGCGTTTCTGTTATCCCAATAGAAAGGTCGATAATTTCATGATTTTTAAATATATGAAAACGTATTGCTCCGGATACCTCCTCGCGTTTCTGTTATCCTAATAGAAAGGTCAATAATTTCATGATATTTAAAAATATGAAAACCTTTTTCTCCGGATACCTCCTCGCGTTTCTGTTATCCTAATAGAAAGGTCGATAATTTCATGATATTTAAAAATATGAAAACGTTTTGCTCCGGATACCTCCTCGCGTTTCTGTTATCCTAATAGAAAGGTCGATAATTTCGTGATTTTTAAAAATATGAAAACGTTTTGCTCCGGATACCTCCTCGCGTTTCTGTTATCCTAATAGAAAGGTCGATAATTTCATGATTTTTAAAAATATGAAAACGTATTGCTCCGGATACCTCCTCGCGTTTCTGTTATCCTAATAGAAAGGTCGATAATTTCATGATATTTAATATTATGAAAACGTATTGCTCCGGATACCTCCTCCCGTTTCTGTAATCCTAATAGAAAGGTCGATAATTTCATGATATTTAAAAATATGAAAACGTATTTCTCCGGATACCTCCTCGCGTTTCTGTTATCCTAATAGAAAGGTCGATAATTTTATGATATTTAAAAATATGAAAACGTTTTGCTCCGGATACCTCCTCGCGTTTCTGTTATCCTAATAGAAAGGTCGATAATTTCGTGATTTTTAAAAATATGAAAACGTTTTGCTCCGGATACCTCCTCGCGTTTCTGTTATCCTAATAGAAAGGTCGATAATTTCATGATATTTAAAAATATGAAAACGTTTTGCTCCGGATACCTCCTCGCGTTTCTGTTATCCTAATAGAAAGGTCGATAATTTTATGATTTTTAAAAATATGAAAACGTATTTCTCCGGATACCTCCTCGCGTTTCTGTTATCCTAATAGAAAGGTCGATAATTTTATGATATTTAAAAATATGAAAACGTTTTGCTCCGGATACCTCCTCGCGTTTCTGTTATCCTAATAGAAAGGTCGATAATTTCGTGATTTTTAAAAATATGAAAACGTTTTGCTCCGGATACCTCTTCGCGTTTCTGTTATCCTAATAGAAAGGTCGATAATTTCATAATATTTAAAAATATGAAAACGTTTTGCTCCGGATACCTCCTCGCGTTTCTGTTATCCTAATAGAAAGGTCGATAATTTCGTGATTTTTAAAAATATGAAAACGTTTTGCTCCGGATACCTCCTCGCGTTTCTTTTATCCTAATAGAAAGGTCGATAATTTCGTGATTTTTAAAAATTTGAAAACGTATTGCTCCGGATACCTCCTCGCGTTTCTGTTATCCTAATAGAAAGGTCGATAATTTCGTGATTTTTAAAAATATGAAAACGTATTGCTCCGGATACCTCCTCGCGTTTTTGTTATCCTAATAGAAAGGTCGATAATTTCATGATATTTAAAAATATGAAAACGTTTTGCTCCGGATACCTCCTCGCGTTTCTGTTATCCTTATAGAAAGGTCGATAATTTCATGATTTTTAAAAATATGAAAACGTATTGCTCCGGATACCTCCTCGCGTTTCTGTTATCCTAATAGAAAGGTCGATAATTTCATGATATTTAAAAATATGAAAACGTTTTGCTCCGGATACCTCCTCGCGTTTCTGTTATCCTAATAGAAAGGTCGATAATTTCATGATATTTAAAAATATGAAAACGTTTTGCTCCAAGTACCTCCTCGCGTTTCTGTTATCCTAAAAGAAAGGTCGATAATTTCGTGATTTTTAAAAATATGAAAACGTTTTGCTCCGGATACCTCCTCGCGTTTCTGTTATCCCAATAGAAAGGTCGATAATTTCATGATTTTTAAATATATAAAAACGTATTGCTCCGGATACCTCCTCGCGTTTCTGTTATCCTAATAGAAAGGTCAATAATTTCATGATATTTAAAAATATGAAAACCTTTTTCTCCGGATACCTCCTCGCGTTTCTGTTATCCTAATAGAAAGGTCGATAATTTCATGATATTTAAAAATATGAAAACGTTTTGCTCCGGATACCTCCTCGCGTTTCTGTTATCCTAATAGAAAGGTCGATAATTTCGTGATTTTTAAAAATATGAAAACGTTTTGCTCCGGATACCTCCTCGCGTTTCTGTTATCCTAATAGAAAGGTCGATAATTTTATGATATTTAAAAATATGAAAACGTATTGCTCCGGATACCTCCTCGCGTTTCTGTTATCCTAATAGAAAGGTCGATAATTTTATGATATTTAAAAATATGAAAACGTATTGCTCCGGATACCTCCTCGCGTTTCTGTTATCCTAATAGAAAGGTCGATAATTTTATGATATTTAAAAATATGAAAACGTATTGCTTCGGATACCTCCTCGCGTTTCTGTTATCCTAATAGAAAGGTCTGTAATTTCATGATTTTTAAAAATATGAAAACGTATTGCTCCGGATACCTCCTCGCGTTTCTGTTATCCTAATAGAAAGGTCTATAATTTCATGATTTTTAAAAATATGAAAACGTATTGCTCCGGATACCTCCTCGCGTTTTTGTTATCCTAATAGAAAGGTCGATAATTTCATGATATTTAAAAATATGAAAACGTATTGCTCCGGATACCTCCTCGCGTTTCTGTTATCCTAATATAAAGGTCGATAATTTTATAATATTTAAAAATATGAAAACGTTTTGCTCTGGATACCTCCTCGCGTTTCTGTTATCCTAATAGAAAGGTCGATAATTTTATGATATTTAAAAATATGAAAACGTATTGCTCCGGATACCTCCTCGCGTTTCTGTTATCCTAATAGAAAGGTCTCTAATTTCATGATTTTTAAAAATATGAAAACGTATTGCTCCGGATACCTCCTCGCGTTTTTGTTATCCTAATAGAAAGGTCGATAATTTCATGATATTTAAAAATATGAAAACGTATTGCTCCAGATACCTCCTCGCGTTTCTGTTATCCTAATAGAAAGGTCGATAATTTTATGATATTTAAAAATATGAAAACGTATTGCCCCGGATACCTCCTCGCGTTTCTGTTATCCCAATATAAAGGTCGATAATTTCATGATATTTAAAAATATAAAAACGTTTTGCTCCGGATACCTCCTCGCGTTTCTGTTATCCTAATAGAAAGGTCGATAATTTCATATTTAAAAATATGAAAACATTTTGCTCCGGATACCTCCTCGCGTTTTTGTTATCCTAATAGAAAGGTCGATAATTTCATGATATTTAAAAATATGAAAACATTTTGCTCCGGATACCTCCTCGCGTTTCTGTTATCCTAATAGAAAGGTCGATAATTTCATGATATTTAAAAATATGAAAACGTTTTGCTCCGGATACCTCCTCGCGTTTCTGTTATCCTAATAGAAAGGTCGATAATTTCGTGATTTTTAAAAATATGAAAACGTTTTGCTCCGGATACCTCCTCGCGTTTCTGTTATCCTAATAGAAAGGTCGATAATTTCGTGATTTTTAAAAATATGAAAACGTATTGCTCCGGATACCTCCTCGCGTTTCTGTTATCCTAATAGAAAGGTCGATAATTTCGTGATTTTTAAAAATATGAAAACGTATTGCTCCGGATACCTCCTCGCGTTTCTGTTATCCTAATAGAAAGGTCGATAATTTCATGATATTTAAAAATATGAAAACGTTTTGCTCCGGATACCTCCTCGCGTTTCTGTTATCCTAATAGAAAGGTCGATAATTTCATGATTTTTAAAAATATGAAAACGTATTGCTCCGGATACCTCCTCGCGTTTCTGTTATCCTAATAGAAAGGTCGATAATTTCATGATATTTAAAAATATGAAAACGTTTTGCTCCGGATACCTCCTCGCGTTTCTGTTATCCTAATAGAAAGGTCGATAATTTCATGATTTTTAAAAATATGAAAACGTTTTGCTCCGGATACCTCCTCGCGTTTCTGTTATCCTAATAGAAAGGTCGATAATTTTATGATATTTAAAAATATGAAAACGTATTGCTCCGGATACCTCCTCGCGTTTCTGTTATCCTAATAGAAAGGTCGATAATTTCATGATATTTAAAAATATGAAAACGTTTTGCTCCGGATACCTCCTCGCGTTTCTGTTATCCTAATAGAAAGGTCGATAATTTTGTGATTTTTAAAAATATGAAAACGTTTTGCTCCGGATACCTCCTCGCGTTTCTGTTATCCCAATAAAAAGGTCGATAATTTCATGATTTTTAAATATATGAAAACGTATTGCTCCGGATACCTCCTCGCGTTTCTGTTATCCTAATAGAAAGGTCAATAATTTCATGATATTTAAAAATATGAAAACCTTTTTCTCCGGATACCTCCTCGCGTTTCTGTTATCCTAATAGAAAGGTCGATAATTTCATGATATTTAAAAATATGAAAACGTTTTGCTCCGGATACCTCCTCGCGTTTCTGTTATCCTAATAGAAAGGTCGATAATTTCGTGATTTTTAAAAATATAAAAACCTTTTGCTCCGGATACCTCCTCGCGTTTCTGTTATCCTAATAGAAAGGTCGATAATTTCATGATTTTTAAAAATATGAAAACGTATTGCTCCGGATACCTCCTCGCGTTTCTGTTATCCTAATAGAAAGGTCGATAATTTCATGATATTTAATATTATGAAAACGTATTGCTCCGGATACCTCCTCCCGTTTCTGTAATCCTAATAGAAAGGTCGATAATTTCATGATATTTAAAAATATGAAAACGTATTTCTCCGGATACCTCCTCGCGTTTCTGTTATCCTAATAGAAAGGTCGATAATTTTATGATATTTAAAAATATGAAAACGTTTTGCTCCGGATACCTCCTCGCGTTTCTGTTATCCTAATAGAAAGGTCGATAATTTCGTGATTTTTAAAAATATGAAAACGTTTTGCTCCGGATACCTCCTCGCGTTTCTGTTATCCTAATAGAAAGGTCGATAATTTCATGATATTTAAAAATATGAAAACGTTTTGCTCCGGATACCTCCTCGCGTTTCTGTTATCCTAATAGAAAGGTCGATAATTTCATGATTTTTAAAAATATGAAAACGTATTTCTCCGGATACCTCCTCGCGTTTCTGTTATCCTAATAGAAAGGTCGATAATTTTATGATATTTAAAAATATGAAAACGATTTGCTCCGGATACCTCCTCGCGTTTCTGTTATCCTAATAGAAAGGTCGATAATTTCGTCATTTTTAAAAATATGAAAACGTTTTGCTCCGGATACCTCCTCGCGTTTCTGTTATCCTAATAGAAAGGTCAATAATTTCATGATATTTAAAAATATGAAAACGTTTTGCTCCGGATACCTCCTCGCGTTTCTGTTATCCTAATAGAAAGGTCGATAATTTCGTGATTTTTAAAAATATGAAAACGTTTTGCTCCGGATACCTTCTCGCGTTTCTGTTATCCTAATAGAAAGGTCGATAATTTCGTGATTTTTAAAAATATGAAAACGTATTGCTCCGGATACCTCCTCGCGTTTCTGTTATCCTAATAGAAAGGTCGATAATTTCGTGATTTTTAAAAATATGAAAACGTATTGCTCCGGATACCTCCTCGCGTTTCTGTTATCCTAATAGAAAGGTCGATAATTTCATGATTTTTAAAAATATGAAAACGTATTTCTCCGGATACCTCCTCGCGTTTCTGTTATCCTAATAGAAAGGTCGATAATTTTATGATATTTAAAAATATGAAAACGTTTTGCTCCGGATACCTCCTCGCGTTTCTGTTATCCTAATAGAAAGGTCGATAATTTCGTCATTTTTAAAAATATGAAAACGTTTTGCTCCGGATACCTCCTCGCGTTTCTGTTATCCTAATAGAAAGGTCGATAATTTCATGATATTTAAAAATATGAAAACGTTTTGCTCCGGATACCTCCTCGCGTTTCTGTTATCCTAATAGAAAGGTCGATAATTTCGTGATTTTTAAAAATATGAAAACGTTTTGCTCCGGATACCTTCTCGCGTTTCTGTTATCCTAATAGAAAGGTCGATAATTTCGTGATTTTTAAAAATATGAAAACGTATTGCTCCGGATACCTCCTCGCGTTTCTGTTATCCTAATAGAAAGGTCGATAATTTCGTGATTTTTAAAAATATGAAAACGTATTGCTCCGGATACCTCCTCGCGTTTCTGTTATCCTAATAGAAAGGTCGATAATTTCATGATTTTTAAAAATATGAAAACGTATTGCTCCGGATACCTCCTCGCGTTTCTGTTATCCTAATAGAAAGGTCGATAATTTCATGATATTTAAAAATATGAAAACGTTTTGCTCCGGATACCTCCTCGCGTTTCTGTTATCCTAATAGAAAGGTCGATAATTTTATGATATTTAAAAATATGAAAACGTATTGCTCCGGATACCTCCTCGCGTTTCTGTTATCCTAATAGAAAGGTCGATAATTTCATGATATTTAAAAATATGAAAACGTTTTGCTCCGGATACCTCCTCGCGTTTCTGTTATCCTAATAGAAAGGTCGATAATTTCGTGATTTTTAAAAATATGAAAACGTTTTGCTCCGGATACCTCCTCGCGTTTCTGTTATCCCAATAGAAAGGTCGATAATTTCATGATTTTTAAATATATGAAAACGTATTGCTCCGGATACCTCCTCGCGTTTCTGTTATCCTAATAGAAAGTTCAATAATTTCATGATATTTAAAAATATAAAAACCTTTTTCTCCGGATACCTCCTCGCGTTTCTGTTATCCTAATAGAAAGGTCGATAATTTCATGATATTTAAAAATATGAAAACGTTTTGCTCCGGATACCTCCTCGCGTTTCTGTTATCCTAATAGAAAGGTCGATAATTTCGTGATTTTTAAAAATATGAAAACGTTTTGCTCCGGATACCTCCTCGCGTTTCTGTTATCCTAATAGAAAGGTCGATAATTTCATGATTTTTAAAAATATGAAAACGTATTGCTCCGGATACCTCCTTGCGTTTCTGTTATCCTAATGGAAAGGTCGATAATTTCATGATATTTAATATTATGAAAACGTATTGCTCCGGATACCTCCTCGCGTTTCTGTAATCCTAATAGAAAGGTCGATAATTTCATGATATTTAAAAATATAAAAACGTTTTGCTCCGGATACCTCCTTGCGTTTCTGTTATCCTAATAGAAAGGTCGATAATTTTATGATATTTAAAAATATGAAAACGTTTTGCTCCAAGTACCTCCTCGCGTTTCTGTTATCCTAATAGAAAGGTCGATAATTTCGTGATTTTTAAAAATATGAAAACGTATTGCTCCGGATACCTCCTCGCGTTTCTGTTATCCTAATAGAAAGGTCGATAATTTCATGATTTTTAAAAATATGAAAACGTATTGCTCCGGATACCTCCTCGCGTTTCTGTTATCCTAATAGAAAGGTCGATAATTTCATGGTATTTAAAAATATGAAAACGTAATGCTCCGGATACCTCCTCGCGTTTCTGTTATCCTAATAGAAAAGTCGATAATTTTATGATATTTAAAAATATGAAAACGTATTGCCCCGGATACCTCCTCGCGTTTCTGTTATCCTAATATAAAGGTCGATAATTTCATGATATTTAAAAATATAAAAACGTTTTGCTCCGGATACCTCCTCGCGTTTCTGTTATCCTAATAGAAAGGTCGATAATTTCATATTTAAAAATATGAAAACATTTTGCTTCGGATACCTCCTCGCGTTTTTGTTATCCTAATAGAAAGGTCGATAATTTCATGATATTTAAAAATATGAAAACATTTTGCTGCGGATACCTCCTCGCGTTTCTGTTATCCTAATAGAAAGGTCGATAATTTCATGATATTTAAAAATATGAAAACGTTTTGCTCCGGATACCTCCTCGCGTTTCTGTTATCCTAATAGAAAGGTCGATAATTTCGTGATTTTTAAAAATATGAAAACGTTTTGCTCCGGATACCTCCTCGCGTTTCTGTTATCCTAATAGAAAGGTCGATAATTTCATGATATTTAATAATATGAAAACGTATTGCTCCGGATACCTCCTCGCGTTTCTGTTATCCTAATAGAAAGGTCGATAATTTCATGATATTTAATATTATGAAAACGTATTGCTCCGGATACCTCCTCGCGTTTCTGTTATCCTAATAGAAAGGTCGATAATTTTATGATATTTAAAAATATGAAAACGTTTTGCTCCGGATACCTCCTCGCGTTTCTGTTATCCTAATAGAAAGGTCGATAATTTCGTGATTTTTAAAAATATGAAAACGTTTTGCTCCGGATACCTCCTCGCGTTTCTGTTATCCTAATATAAAGGTCGATAATTTCATGATATTTAAAAATATGAAAACGTTTTGCTCCGGATACCTCCTCGCGTTTCTGTTATCCTAATAGAAAGGTCGATAATTTCGTGATTTTTAAAAATATGAAAACGTTTTGCTCCGGATACCTCCTCGCGTTTTTGTTATCCTAATGGAAAGGTCGATAATTTCGTGATTTTTAAAAATATGAAAACGTATTGCTCCGGATACCTCCTCGCGTTTCTGTTATCCTAATAGAAAGGTCGATAATTTCGTGATTTTTAAAAATATGAAAACGTATTGCTCCGGATACCTCCTCGCGTTTCTGTTATCCTAATAGAAAGGTCGATAATTTCATGATTTTTAAAAATATGAAAACGTATTGCTCCGGATACCTCCTCGCGTTTCTGTTATCCTAATAGAAAGGTCGATAATTTCATGATATTTAAAAATATGAAAACGTTTTGCTCCGGATACCTCCTCGCGTTTCTGTTATCCTAATAAAAAGGTCGATAATTTTATGATATTTAAAAATATGAAAACGTATTGCTCCGGATACCTCCTCGCGTTTCTGTTATCCTAATAGAAAGGTCGATAATTTCATGATTTTTAAAAATATGAAAACGTATTGCTCCGGATACCTCCTCGCGTTTCTGTTATCCTAATAGAAAGGTCGATAATTTCATGATATTTAAAAATATGAAAACGTTTTGCTCCGGATACCTCCTCGCGTTTCTGTTATCCTAATAGAAAGGTCGATAATTTTATGATATTTAAAAATATGAAAACGTATTGCTCCGGATACCTCCTCGCGTTTCTGTTATCCTAATAGAAAGGTCGATAATTTCATGATATTTAAAAATATGAAAACGTTTTGCTCCGGATACCTTCTCGCGTTTCTGTTATCCTAATAGAAAGGTCGATAATTTCGTGATTTTTAAAAATATGAAAACGTTTTGCTCCGGATACCTCCTCGCGTTTCTGTTATCCCAATAGAAAGGTCGATAATTTCATGATTTTTAAATATATGAAAACGTATTGCTCCGGATACCTCCTCGCGTTTCTGTTATCCTAATAGAAAGGTCAATAATTTCATGATATTTAAAAATATGAAAACCTTTTTCTCCGGATACCTCCTCGCGTTTCTGTTATCCTAATAGAAAGGTCGATAATTTCATGATATTTAAAAATATGAAAACGTTTTGCTCCGGATACCTCCTCGCGTTTCTGTTATCCTAATAGAAAGGTCGATAATTTCGTGATTTTTAAAAATATGAATACGTTTTGCTCCGGATACCTCCTCGCGTTTCTGTTATCCTAATAGAAAGGTCGATAATTTCATGATTTTTAAAAATATGAAAACGTATTGCTCCGGATACCTCCTCGCGTTTCTGTTATCCTAATAGAAAGGTCGATAATTTCATGATATTTAATATTATGAAAACGTATTGCTCCGGATACCTCCTCCCGTTTCTGTAATCCTAATAGAAAGGTCGATAATTTTATGATATTTAAAAATATGAAAACGTATTTCTCCGGATAACTCCTCGCGTTTCTGTTATCCTAATAGAAAGGTCGATAATTTTATGATATTTAAAAATATGAAAACGTTTTGCTCCGGATACCTCCTCGCGTTTCTGTTATCCTAATAGAAAGGTCGATAATTTCGTGATTTTTAAAAATATGAAAACGTTTTGCTCCGGATACCTCCTCGCGTTTCTGTTATCCTAATAGAAAGGTCGATAATTTCATGATATTTAAAAATATGAAAACGTTTAGCTCCGGATACCTCCTCGCGTTTCTGTTATCCTAATAGAAAGGTCGATAATTTCATGATTTTTAAAAATATGAAAACGTATTTCTCCGGATACCTCCTCGCGTTTCTGTTATCCTAATAGAAAGGTCGATAATTTTATGATATTTAAAAATATGAAAACGTTTTGCTCCGGATACCTCCTCGCGTTTCTGTTATCCTAATAGAAAGGTCGATAATTTCGTGATTTTTAAAAATATGAAAACGTTTTGCTCCGGATACCTCCTCGCGTTTCTGTTATCCTAATAGAAAGGTCGATAATTTCATGATATTTAAAAATATGAAAACGTTTTGCTCCGGATACCTCCTCGCGTTTCTGTTATCCTAATAGAAAGGTCGATAATTTCGTGATTTTTAAAAATATGAAAACGTTTTGCTCCGGATACCTCCTCGCGTTTCTGTTATCCTAATAAAAAGGTCGATAATTTCGTGATATTTAAAAATATGAAAACGTATTGCTCCGGATACCTCCTCGCGTTTCTGTTATCCTAATAGAAAGGTCGATAATTTCGTAATTTTTAAAAATATGAAAACGTATTGCTCCGGATACCTCCTCGCGTTTCTGTTATCCTAATAGAAAGGTCGATAATTTCATGATATTTAAAAATATGAAAACGTTTTGCTCCGGATACCTCCTCGCGTTTCTGTTATCCTAATAGAAAGGTCGATAATTTCATGATTTTTAAAAATATGAAAACGTTTTGCTCCGGATACATCCTCGCGTTTCTGTTATCCTAATAGAAAGGTCGATAATTTCATGATATTTAAAAATATGAAAACGTTTTGCTCCGGATACCTCCTCGCGTTTCTGTTATCCTAATAGAAAGGTCGATAATTTCATGATATTTAAAAATATGAAAACGTTTTGCTCCGGATACCTCCTCGCGTTTCTGTTATCCTAATAGAAAGGTCGATAATTTCGTGATTTTTAAAAATATGAAAACGTTTTGCTCCGGATACCTTCTCGCGTTTCTGTTATCCCAATAGAAAGGTCGATAATTTCATGATTTTTAAATATATGAAAACGTATTGCTCCGGATACCTCCTCGCGTTTCTGTTATCCTAATAGAAAGGTCAATAATTTCATGATATTTAAAAATATGAAAACCTTTTTCTCCGGATACCTCCTCGCGTTTCTGTTATCCTAATAGAAAGGTCGATAATTTCATGATATTTAAAAATATGAAAACGTTTTGCTCCGGATACCTCCTCGCGTTTCTGTTATCCTAATAGAAAGGTCGATAATTTCGTGATTTTTAAAAATATGAAAAAGTTTTGCTCCGGATACCTCCTCGCGTTTCTGTTATCCTAATAGAAAGGTCGATAATTTCATGATTTTTAAAAATATGAAAACGTATTGCTCCGGATACCTCCTCGCGTTTCTGTTATCCTAATAGAAAGGTCGATAATTTCATGATAATTTAATATTATGAAAACGTATTGCTCCAGATACCTCCTCCCGTTTCTGTAATCCTAATAGAAAGGTCGATAATTTCATGATATTTAAAAATATGAAAACGTATTTCTCCGGATACCTCCTCGCGTTTCTGTTATCCTAATAGAAAGGTCGATAATTTTATGATATTTAAAAATATGAAAACGTTTTGCTCCGGATACCTCCTCGCGTTTCTGTTATCCTAATAGAAAGGTCGATAATTTCGTGATTTTTAAAAATATGAAAACGTTTTGCTCCGGATACCTCCTCGCGTTTCTGTTATCCTAATAGAAAGGTCGATAATTTCATGATATTTAAAAATATGAAAACGTTTTGCTCCGGATACCTCCTCGCGTTTCTGTTATCCTAATAGAAAGGTCGATAATTTCATGATTTTTAAAAATATGAAAACGTATTTCTCCGGATACCTCCTCGCGTTTCTGTTATCCTAATAGAAAGGTCGATAATTTTATGATATTTAAAAATATGAAAACGTTTTGCTCCGGATACCTCCTCGCGTTTCTGTTATCCTAATAGAAAGGTCGATAATTTCGTGATTTTTAAAAATATGAAAACGTTTTGCTCCGAATACCTCCTCGCGTTTCTGTTATCCTAATAGAAAGGTCGATAATTTCATGATATTTAAAAATATGAAAACGTTTTGCTCCGGATACCTCCTCGCGTTTCTGTTATCCTAATAGAAAGGTCGATAATTTCGTGATTTTTAAAAATATGAAAACGTTTTGCTCCGGATACCTTCTTGCGTTTCTGTTATCCTAATAGAAAGGTCGATAATTTCGTGATTTTTAAAAATATGAAAACGTATTGCTCCGGATACCTCCTCGCGTTTCTGTTATCCTAATAGAAAGGTCGATAATTTCGTGATTTTTAAAAATATGAAAACGTATTGCTCCGGATACCTCCTCGCGTTTCTGTTATCCTAATAGAAAGGTCGATAATTTCGTGATTTTTAAAAATATGAAAACGTTTTGCTCCGGATACCTCCTCGCGTTTCTGTTATCCCAATAGAAAGGTCGATAATTTCATGATTTTTAAATATACGAAAACGTATTGCTCCGGATACCTCCTCGCGTTTCTGTTATCCTAATAGAAAGGTCGATAATTTCATGATTTTTAAAAATATGAAAACGTATTGCTCCGGATACCTCCTTGCGTTTCTGTTATCCTAATAGAAAGGTCGATAATTTCATGATATTTAATATTATGAAAACGTATTGCTCCGGATACCTCCTCGCGTTTCTGTAATCCTAATAGAAAGGTCGATAATTTCATGATATTTAAAAATATGAAAACGTTTTGCTCCGGATACCTCCTCGCGTTTCTGTTATCCTAATAGAAAGGTCGATAATTTCGTGATTTTTAAAAATATGAAAACGTTTTGCTCCGGATACCTCCTCGCGTTTCTGTTATCCCAATAGAAAGGTCGATAATTTCATGATTTTTAAATATACGAAAACGTATTGCTCCGGATACCTCCTCGCGTTTCTGTTATCCTAATAGAAAGGTCGATAATTTCATGATTTTTAAAAATATGAAAACGTATTGCTCCGGATACCTCCTTGCGTTTCTGTTATCCTAATAGAAAGGTCGATAATTTCATGATATTTAATATTATGAAAACGTATTGCTCCGGATACCTCCTCGCGTTTCTGTAATCCTAATAGAAAGGTCGATAATTTCATAATATTTAAAAATATAAAAACGTTTTGCTCCGGATACCTCCTCGCGTTTCTGTTATCCTAATAGAAAGGTCGATAATTTTATGATATTTAAAAATATGAAAACGTTTTGCTCCGGATACCCTCTCGCGTTTCTGTTATCCTAATAGAAAGGTCGATAATTTCGTGATTTTTAAAAATATGAAAACGTATTGCTCCGGATACCTCCTCGCGTTTCTGTTATCCTAATAGAAAGGTCGATAATTTCATGATTTTTAAAAATATGAAAACGTATTGCTCCGGATACCTCCTCGCGTTTCTGTTATCCTAATAGAAAGGTCGATAATTTCATGGTATTTAAAAATATGAAAACGTATTGCCCCGGATACCTCCTCGCGTTTCTGTTATCCTAATATAAAGGTCGACAATTTCATGATATTTAAAAATATAAAAACGTTTTGCTCCGGATACCTCCTCGCGTTTCTGTTATCCTAATAGAAAGGTCGATAATTTTATGATATTTAAAAATATGAAAACGTATTGCCCCGGATACCTCCTCGCGTTTCTGTTATCCTAATATAAAGGTCGACAATTTCATGATATTTAAAAATATAAAAACGTTTTGCTCCGGATACCTCCTCGCGTTTCTGTTATCCTAATAGAAAGGTCGATAATTTCATATTTAAAAATATGAAAACATTTTGCTTTGGATACCTCCTCGCGTTTTTGTTATCCTAAGAGAAAGGTCGATAATTTCATGATATTTAAAAATATGAAAACATTTTGCTGCGGATACCTCCTCGCGTTTCTGTTATCCTAATAGAAAGGTCGATAATTTCATGATATTTAAAAATATGAAAACGTTTTGCTCCGGATACCTCCTCGCGTTTCTGTTATCCTAATAGAAAGGTCGATAATTTTATGATATTTAAAAATATGAAAACGTATTGCTCCGGATACCTCCTCGCGTTTCTGTTATCCTAATAGAAAGGTCTATAATTTCATGATTTTTAAAAATATGAAAACGTATTGCTCCGGATACCTCCTCGCGTTTTTGTTATCCTAATAGAAAGGTCGATAATTTTATGATATTTAAAAATATGAAAACGTATTGCTCCGGATACCTCCTCGCGTTTCTGTTATCCTAATAGAAAGGTCTGTAATTTTATGATTTTTAAAAATATGAAAACGTATTGCTCCGGATACCTCCTTGCGTTTCTGTTATCCTAATAGAAAGGTCTATAATTTCATGATTTTTAAAAATATGAAAACGTATTGCTCCGGATACCTCCTCGCGTTTTTGTTATCCTAATAGAAAGGTCGATAATTTCATGATATTTAAAAATATGAAAACGTATTGCTCCGGATACCTTCTCGCGTTTCTGTTATCCTAATATAAAGGTCGATAATTTCATGATATTTAAAAATATGAAAACGTTTTGCTCCGGATACCTCCTCGCGTTTCTGTTATCCTAATAGAAAGGTCGATAATTTTATGATATTTAAAAATATGAAAACGTATTGCTCCGGATACCTCCTCGCGTTTCTGTTATCCTAATAGAAAGGTCGATAATTTTATGATATTTCAAAATATGAAAACGTATTGCTCCGGATACCTCCTCGCGTTTCTGTTATCCTAATAGAAAGGTCGATAATTTTATGATATTTAAAAATATGAAAACGTGTTGCTCCGGATACCTCCTCGCGTTTCTGTTATCCTAATAGAAAGGTCTATAATTTCATGATTTTTAAAAATATGAAAACGTATTGCTCCGGATACCTCCTCGCGTTTCTGTTATCCTAATAGAAAGCTCGATAATTTCATGATATTTAAAAATATGAAAACGTATTGCTCCGGATACCTCCTCGCGTTTCTGTTATCCTAATATAAAGGTCGATAATTTCATGATATTTAAAAATATGAAAACGTTTTGCTCCGGATACCTCCTCGCGTTTCTGTTATCCTAATAGAAAGGTCGATAATTTCGTGATTTTTAAAAATATGAAAACGTATTGCTTCGGATACCTCCTCGCGTTTCTGTTATCCTAATAGAAAGGTCGATAATTTTATGATATTTAAAAATATGAAAACGTATTGCTCCGGATACCTCCTCGCGTTTCTGTTATCCTAATAGAAAGGTCTGTAATTTCATGATTTTTAAAAATATGAAAACGTATTGCTCCGGATACCTCCTCGCGTTTCTGTTATCCTAATAGAAAGGTCGATAATTTTATGATATTTAAAAATATGAAAACGTATTGCTCCGGATACCTTCTCGCGTTTCTGTTATCCTAATAGAAAGGTCGATAATTTTATGATATTTAAAAATATGAAAACGTATTGCTCCGGATACCTCCTCGCGTTTCTGTTATCCTAATAGAAAGGTCGATAATTTTATGATATTTAAAAATATGAAAACGTATTGCTCCGGATACCTCCTCGCGTTTCTGTTATCCTAATAGAAAGGTCGATAATTTCATGATATTTAAAAATATGAAAACGTATTGCTCCGGATACCTCCTCGCGTTTCTGTTATCCTAATATAAAGGTCGATAATTTCATGATATTTAAAAATATGAAAACGTATTGCTCCGGATACCTCCTCGCGTTTCTGTTATCCTAATAGAAAGGTCTATAATTTCATGATTTTTAAAAATATGAAAACGTATTGCTCCGGATACCTCCTCGCGTTTCTGTTATCCTAATAGAAAGGTCGATAATTTCATATTTAAAAATATGAAAACGTATTGCTCCGGATACCTCCTCGCGTTTCTGTTATCCTAATAGAAAGGTCGATAATTTCATATTTAAAAATATAAAAACGTATTGCTCCGGATACCTCCTCGCGTTTCTGTTATCCTAATAGAAAGGTCGATAATTTCATGATATTTAAAAATATGAAAACGTATTGCTCCGGATACCTCCTCGCGTTTCTGTTATCCTAATAGAAAGGTCTATAATTTCATGATTTTTAAAAATATGAAAACGTATTGCTCCGGATACCTCCTCGCGTTTCTGTTATCCTAATAGAAAGGTCGATAATTTCATGATTTTTAAAAATATGAAAACGTATTTCTCCGGATACCTCCTCGCGTTTCTGTTATCCTAATAGAAAGGTCGATAATTTTATGATATTTAAAAATATGAAAACGTTTTGCTCCGGATACCTCCTCGCGTTTCTGTTATCCTAATAGAAAGGTCGATAATTTCGTGATTTTTAAAAATATGAAAACGTTTTGCTCCGGATACCTCCTCGCGTTTCTGTTATCCTAATAGAAAGGTCGATAATTTCATGATATTTAAAAATATGAAAACGTTTTGCTCCGGATACCTCCTCGCGTTTCTGTTATCCTAATAGAAAGGTCGATAATTTCGTGATTTTTAAAAATATGAAAACGTTTTGCTCCGGATACCTCCTCGCGTTTCTGTTATCCTAATAGAAAGGTCGATAATTTCGTGTTTTTTAAAAATATGAAAACGTATTGTTTCGGATACCTCCTCGCGTTTCTGTTATCCTAATAGAAAGGTCGATAATTTCGTGATTTTTAAAAATATGAAAACGTATTGCTCCGGATACCTCCTCGCGTTTCTGTTATCCTAATAGAAAGGTCGATAATTTCATGATATTTAAAAATATGAAAACGTTTTGCTCCGGATACCTCCTCGCGTTTCTGTTATCCTAATAGAAAGGTCGATAATTTCATGATTTTTAAAAATATGAAAACGTATTGCTCCGGATACCTCCTCGCGTTTCTGTTATCCTAATAGAAAGGTCGATAATTTCATGATATTTGAAAATATGAAAACGTTTTGCTCCGGATACCTCCTCGCGTTTCTGTTATCCTAATAGAAAGGTCGATAATTTCATGATATTTAAAAATATGAAAACGTTTTGCTCCGGATACCTCCTCGCGTTTCTGTTATCCTAATAGAAAGGTCGATAATTTCGTGATTTTTAAAAATATGAAAACGTTTTGCTCCGGATACCTCCTCGCGTTTCTGTTATATCAATAGAAAGGTCGATAATTTTATGATTTTTAAATATATGAAAACGTATTGCTCCGGATACCTCCTCGCGTTTCTGTTATCCTAATAGAAAGGTCAATAATTTCATGATATTTAAAAATATGAAAACGTATTGCTCCGGATACCTCCTCGCGTTTCTGTTATCCTAATAGAAAGGTCAATAATTTCATGATATTTAAAAATATGAAAACCTTTTTCTCCGGATACCTCCTCGCGTTTCTGTTATCCTAATAGAAAGGTCGATAATTTCATGATATTTAAAAATATGAAAACGTTTTGCTCCGGATACCTCCTCGCGTTTCTGTTATCCTAATAGAAAGGTCGATAATTTCGTGATTTTTAAAAATATAAAAACGTTTTGCTCCGGATACCTCCTCGCGTTTCTGTTATCCTAATAGAAAGGTCGATAATTTCATGATTTTTAAAAATATGAAAACGTATTGCTCCGGATACCTCCTCGCGTTTCTGTTATCCTAATAGAAAGGTCGATAATTTCATGATATTTAATATTATGAAAACGTATTGCTCCGGATACCTCCTCCCGTTTCTGTAATCCTAATAGAAAGGTCGATAATTTCATGATTTTTAAAAATATGAAAACGTATTTCTCCGGATACCTCCTCGCGTTTCTGTTATCCTAATAGAAAGGTCGATAATTTCGTGATTTTTAAAAATATGAAAACGTTTTGCTCCGGATACCTCCTCGCGTTTCTGTTATCCTAATAGAAAGGTCGATAATTTCATGATATTTAAAAATATGAAAACGTTTTGCTCCGGATACCTCCTCGCGTTTCTGTTATCCTAATAGAAAGGTCGATAATTTCGTGATTTTTAAAAATATGAAAACGTTTTGCTCCGGATACCTCCTCGCGTTTCTGTTATCCTAATAGAAAGGTCGATAATTTCGTGATTTTTAAAAATATGAAAACGTATTGCTCCGGATACCTCCTCGCGTTTCTGTTATCCTAATAGAAAGGTCGATAATTTCGTGATTTTTAAAAATATGAAAACGTATTGCTCCGGATACCTCCTCGCGTTTCTGTTATCCTAATAGAAAGGTCGATAATTTCATGATATTTAAAAATATGAAAACGTTTTGCTCCGGATACCTCCTCGCGTTTCTGTTATCCTAATAGAAAGGTCGATAATTTCATGATTTTTAAAAATATGAAAACGTATTGCTCCGGATACCTCCTCGCGTTTCTGTTATCCTAATAGAAAGGTCGATAATTTCATGATATTTAAAAATATGAAAACGTTTTGCTCCGGATACCTCCTCGCGTTTCTGTTATCCTAATAGAAAGGTCGATAATTTCATGATATTTAAAAATATGAAAACGTTTTGCTCCGGATACCTCCTCGCGTTTCTGTTATCCTAATAGAAAGGTCGATAATTTCGTGATTTTTAAAAATATGAAAACGTTTTGCTCCGGATACCTCCTCGCGTTTCTGTTATCCCAATAGAAAGGTCGATAATTTCATGATTTTTAAATATATGAAAACGTATTGCTCCGGATACCTCCTCGCGTTTCTGTTATCCTAATAGAAAGGTCAATAATTTCATGATATTTAAAAATATGAAAACCTTTTTCTCCGGATACCTCCTCGCGTTTCTGTTATCCTAATAGAAAGGTCGATAATTTCATGATATTTAAAAATATGAAAACGTTTTGCTCCGGATACCTCCTCGCGTTTCTGTTATCCTAATAGAAAGGTCGATAATTTCGTGATTTTTAAAAATATGAAAACGTTTTGCTCCGGATACCTCCTCGCGTTTCTGTTATCCTAATAGAAAGGTCGATAATTTCATGATTTTTAAAAATATGAAAACGTATTGCTCCGGATACCTCCTCGCGTTTCTGTTATCCTAATAGAAAGGTCGATAATTTCATGATATTTAAAATTATGAAAACGTATTGCTCCGGATACCTCCTTCCGTTTCTGTAATCCTAATAGAAAGGTCGATAATTTCATGATATTTAAAAATATGAAAACGTATTTCTCCGGATACCTCCTCGCGTTTCTGTTATCCTAATAGAAAGGTCGATAATTTTATGATATTTAAAAATATGAAAACGTTTTGCTCCGGATACCTCCTCGCGTTTCTGTTATCCTAATAGAAAGGTCGATAATTTCGTGATTTTTAAAAATATGAAAACGTTTTGCTCCGGATACCTCCTCGCGTTTCTGTTATCCTAATAGAAAGGTCGATAATTTCATGATATTTAAAAATATGAAAACGTTTTGCTCCGGATACCTTCTCGTGTTTCTGTTATCCTAATAGAAAGGTCGATAATTTCATGATTTTTAAAAATATAAAAACGTATTTCTCCGGATACCTTTTCGCGTTTCTGTTATCCTAATAGAAAGGTCGATAATTTTATGATATTTAAAAATATGAAAACGTTTTGCTCCGGATACCTCCTCGCGTTTCTGTTATCCTAATAGAAAGGTCGATAATTTCGTGATTTTTAAAAATATGAAAACGTTTTGCTCCGGATACCTCCTCGCGTTCCTGTTATCCTAATAGAAAGGTCGATAATTTCATGATATTTAAAAATATGAAAACGTTTTGCTTCGGATACCTCCTCGCGTTTCTGTTATCCTAATAGAAAGGTCGATAATTTCGTGATTTTTAAAAATATGAAAACGTTTTGCTCCGGATACCTTCTCGCGTTTCTGTTATCCTAATAGAAAGGTCGATAATTTCGTGATTTTTAAAAATATGAAAACGTATTGCTCCGGATACCTCCTCGCGTTTCTGTTATCCTAATAGAAAGGTCGATAATTTCGTGATTTTTAAAAATATGAAAACGTATTGCTCCGGATACCTCCTCGCGTTTCTATTATCCTAATAGAAAGGTCGATAATTTCATGATATTTAAAAATATGAAAACGTTTTGCTCCGGATACCTCCTCGCGTTTCTGTTATCCTAATAGAAAGGTCGATAATTTCATGATTTTTAAAAATATGAAAACGTATTGCTCCGGATACCTCCTCGCGTTTCTGTTATCCTAATAGAAAGGTCGATAATTTCATGATATTTAAAAATATGAAAACGTATTGCTCCGGATACCTCCTCGCGTTTCTGTTATCCTAATAGAAAGGTCGATAATTTTATGATATTTAAAAATATGAAAACGTATTGCTCCGGATACCTCCTCGCGTTTCTGTTATCCTAATAGAAAGGTCGATAATTTCATGATATTTAAAAATATAAAAACGTTTTGCTCCGGATACCTCCTCGCGTTTCTGTTATCCTAATAGAAAGGTCGATAATTTCGTGATTTTTAAAAATATGAAAACGTTTTGCTCCGGATACCTCCTCGCGTTTCTGTTATCCCAATAGAAAGGTCGATAATTTCATGATTTTTAAATATATGAAAACGTATTGCTCCGGATACCTCCTCGCGTTTCTGTTATCCTAATAGAAAGGTCAATAATTTCATGATATTTAAAAATATGAAAACCTTTTTCTCCGGATACCTCCTCGCGTTTCTGTTATCCTAATAGAAAGGTCAATAATTTCATGATATTTAAAAATATGAAAACGTTTTGCTCCGGATACCTCCTCGCGTTTCTGTTATCCTAATAGAAAGGTCGATAATTTCGTGATTTTTAAAAATATGAAAACGTTTTGCTCCGGATACCTCCTCGCGTTTCTGTTATCCTAATAGAAAGGTCGATAATTTTATGATATTTAAAAATATGAAAACGTATTGCTCCGGATACCTCCTCGCGTTTCTGTTATCCTAATAGAAAGGTCTATAATTTTATGATTTTTAAAAATATGAAAACGTATTGCTCCGGATACCTCCTCGCGTTTCTGTAATCCTAATAGAAAGGTCGATAATTTCATGATATTTAAAAATATAAAAACGTTTTGCTCCGAATACCTCCTTGCGTTTTTGTTATCCTAATAGAAAGGTCGATAATTTTATGATATTTAAAAATATGAAAACGTTTTGCTCCGGATACCTCCTCGCGTTTCTGTTATCCTAATAGAAAGGTCGATAATTTCGTGATTTTTAAAAATATGAAAACGTTTTGCTCCGGATACCTCCTCGCGTTTCTGTTATCCTAATAGAAAGGTCGATAATTTCATGATATTTAAAAATATGAAAACGTTTTGCTCCGGATACCTTCTCGTGTTTCTGTTATCCTAATAGAAAGGTCGATAATTTCATGATTTTTAAAAATATGAAAACGTATTTCTCCGGATACCTTTTCGCGTTTCTGTTATCCTAATAGAAAGGTCGATAATTTTATGATATTTAAAAATATGAAAACGTTTTGCTCCGGATACCTCCTCGCGTTTCTGTTATCCTAATAGAAAGGTCGATAATTTCGTGATTTTTAAAAATATGAAAACGTTTTGCTCCGGATACCTCCTCGCGTTCCTGTTATCCTAATAGAAAGGTCGATAATTTCATGATATTTAAAAATATGAAAACGTTTTGCTTCGGATACCTCCTCGCGTTTCTGTTATCCTAATAGAAAGGTCGATAATTTCGTAATTTTTAAAAATATGAAAACGTTTTGCTCCGGATACCTTCTCGCGTTTCTGTTATCCTAATAGAAAGGTCGATAATTTCGTGATTTTTAAAAATATGAAAACGTATTGCTCCGGATACCTCCTCGCGTTTCTGTTATCCTAATAGAAAGGTCGATAATTTCGTGATTTTTAAAAATATGAAAACGTATTGCTCCGGATACCTCCTCGCGTTTCTATTATCCTAATAGAAAGGTCGATAATTTCATGATATTTAAAAATATGAAAACGTTTTGCTCCGGATACCTCCTCTCGTTTCTGTTATCCTAATAGAAAGGTCGATAATTTCATGATTTTTAAAAATATGAAAACGTATTGCTCCGGATACCTCCTCGCGTTTCTGTTATCCTAATAGAAAGGTCGATAATTTCATGATATTTAAAAATATGAAAACGTATTGCTCCGGATACCTCCTCGCGTTTCTGTTATCCTAATAGAAAGGTCGATAATTTTATGATATTTAAAAATATGAAAACGTATTGCTCCGGATACCTCCTCGCGTTTCTGTTATCCTAATAGAAAGGTCGATAATTTCATGATATTTAAAAATATAAAAACGTTTTGCTCCGGATACCTCCTCGCGTTTCTGTTATCCTAATAGAAAGGTCGATAATTTCGTGATTTTTAAAAATATGAAAACGTTTTGCTCCGGATACCTCCTCGCGTTTCTGTTATCCCAATAGAAAGGTCGATAATTTCATGATTTTTAAATATATGAAAACGTATTGCTCCGGATACCTCCTCGCGTTTCTGTTATCCTAATAGAAAGGTCAATAATTTCATGATATTTAAAAATATGAAAACCTTTTTCTCCGGATACCTCCTCGCGTTTCTGTTATCCTAATAGAAAGGTCAATAATTTCATGATATTTAAAAATATGAAAACGTTTTGCTCCGGATACCTCCTCGCGTTTCTGTTATCCTAATAGAAAGGTCGATAATTTCGTGATTTTTAAAAATATGAAAACGTTTTGCTCCGGATACCTCCTCGCGTTTCTGTTATCCTAATAGAAAGGTCGATAATTTTATGATATTTAAAAATATGAAAACGTATTGCTCCGGATACCTCCTCGCGTTTCTGTTATCCTAATAGAAAGGTCTATAATTTTATGATTTTTAAAAATATGAAAACGTATTGCTCCGGATACCTCCTCGCGTTTCTGTAATCCTAATAGAAAGGTCGATAATTTCATGATATTTAAAAATATAAAAACGTTTTGCTCCGGATACCTCCTCGCGTTTTTGTTATCCTAATAGAAAGGTCGATAATTTTATGATATTTAAAAATATGAAAACGTTTTGCTCCGGATACCTTCTCGCGTTTCTGTTATCCTAATAGAAAAGTCGATAATTTCGTGATTTTTAAAAATATGAAAACGTATTGCTCCGGATACCTCCTCGCGTTTCTGTTATCCTAATAGAAAGGTCGATAATTTCATGATTTTTAAAAATATGAAAACGTATTGCTCCGGATACCTCCTCGCGTTTCTGTTATCCTAATAGAAAGGTCGATAATTTCATGGTATTTAAAAATATGAAAACGTATTGCTCCGGATACCTCCTCGCGTTTCTGTTATTCTTATAGAAAGGTCGATAATTTTATGATATTTAAAAATATGAAAACGTATTGCCCCGGATACCTCCTCGCGTTTCTGTTATCCTAATATAAAGGTCGATAATTTCATGATATTTAAAAATATAAAAACGTTTTGCTCCGGATACCTCCTCGCGTTTCTGTTATCCTAATAGAAAGGTCGATAATTTCATATTTAAAAATATGAAAACATTTTGCTTCGGATACCTCCTCGCGTTTTTGTTATCCTAATAGAAAGGTCGATAATTTCATGATATTTAAAAATATGAAAACATTTTGCTGCGGATACCTCCTCGCGTTTCTGTTATCCTAATAGAAAGGTCGATAATTTCATGATATTTAAAAATATGAAAACGTTTTGCTCCGGATACCTCCTCGCGTTTCTGTTATCCTAATAGAAAGGTCGATAATTTCATGATATTTAATAATATGAAAACGTATTGCTCCGGATACCTCCTCGCGTTTCTGTTATCCTAATAGAAAGGTCGATAATTTCATGATATTTAAAAATATGAAAACGTATTGCTCCGGATACCTCCTCGCGTTTCTGTTATCCTAATAGAAAGGTCGATAATTTTATGATATTTAAAAATATGAAAACGTATTGCTCCGGATACCTCCTCGCGTTTCTGTTATCCTAATAGAAAGGTCTATAATTTCATGATTTTTAAAAATATGAAAACGTATTGCTCCGGATACCTTCTCGCGTTTTTGTTATCCTAATAGAAAGGTCGATAATTTCATGATATTTAAAAATATGAAAACGTATTGCTCCGGATACCTCCTCGCGTTTCTGTTATCCTAATATAAAGGTCGATAATTTCATGATATTTAAAAATATGAAAACGTTTTGCTCCGGATACCTCCTCGCGTTTCTGTTATCCTAATAGAAAGGTCGATAATTTTATGATATTTAAAAATATGAAAACGTATTGCTCCGGATACCTCCTCGCGTTTCTGTTATCCTAATAGAAAGGTCGATAATTTTATGATATTTAAAAATATGAAAACGTATTGCTCCGGATACCTCCTCGCGTTTCTGTTATCCTAATAGAAAGGTCTGTAATTTCATGATTTTTAAAAATATGAAAACGTATTGCTCCGGATACCTCCTCGCGTTTCTGTTATCCTAATAGAAAGGTCTATAATTTCATGATTTTTAAATATATGAAAACGTATTGCTCCGGATACCTCCTCGCGTTTTTGTTATCCTAATAGAAAGGTCGATAATTTCATGATATTTAAAAATATGAAAACGTATTGCTTCGGATACCTTCTCGCGTTTCTGTTATCCTAATATAAAGGTCGATAATTTCATGATATTTAAAAATATGAAAACGTTTTGCTCCGGATACCTCCTCGCGTTTCTGTTATCCTAATAGAAAGGTCGATAATTTTATGATATTTAAAAATATGAAAACGTATTGCTCCGGATACCTCCTAGCGTTTCTGTTATCCTAATAGAAAGGTCGATAATTTTATGATATTTAATAATATGAAAACGTATTGCTCCGGATACCTCCTCGCGTTTCTGTTATCCTAATAGAAAAGTCTGTAATTTCATGATTTTTAAAAATATGAAAACGTATTGCTCCGGATACCTCCTCGCGTTTCTGTTATCCCAATAAAAGGTCTATAATTTCATGATTTTTAAAAATATGAAAACGTATTGCTCCGGATACCTCCTCGCGTTTCTGTTATCCTAATAGAAAGGTCGATAATTTTATGATATTTAAAAATATGAAAACGTATTGCTCCGGATACCTCCTCGCGTTTCTGTTATCCTAATAGAAAGGTCGATAATTTTATGATATTTAAAAATATGAAAACGTATTGCTCCGGATACCTCCTCGCGTTTCTGTTATCCTAATAGAAAGGTCGATAATTTTATGATATTTAAAAATATGAAAACGTATTGCTCCGGATACCTCCTCGCGTTTCTGTTATCCCAATAGAAAGGTCTATAATTTCATGATTTTTAAAAATATGAAAACGTATTGCTCCGGATACCTCCTTGCGTTTTTGTTATCCTAATAGAAACGTCGATAATTTCATGATTTTTAAAAATATGAAAACGTATTGCTCCGGATACCTCCTCGCGTTTCTGTTATCCTAATAGAAAGGTCGATAATTTCATGATATTTAAAAATATGAAAACGTTTTGCTCCGGATACCTCCTCGCGTTTCTGTTATCCTAATAGAAAGGTCGATAATTTTATGATATTTAAAAATATGAAAACGTATTGCTCCGGATACCTCCTCGCGTTTCTGTTATCCTAATATAAAGGTCGATAATTTCATGATATTTAAAAATATGAAAACGTTTTGCTCCGGATACCTCCTCGCGTTTCTGTTATCCTAATAGAAAGGTCGATAATTTTATGATATTTAAAAATATGAAAACGTATTGCTCCGGATACCTCCTCGCGTTTCTGTTATCCTAATAGAAAGGTCGATAATTTTATGATATTTAAAAATATGAAAACGTATTGCTCCGGATACCTCCTCGCGTTTCTGTTATCCTAATAGAAAGGTCTATAATTTCATGATTTTTAAAAATATGAAAACGTATTGCTCCGGATACCTCCTCGCGTTTCTGTTATCCTAATAGAAAGGTCGATAATTTCATGATATATAAAAATATGAAAACGTATTGCTCCGGATACCTCCTCGCGTTTCTGTTATCCTAATATAAAGGTCGATAATTTCATGATATTTAAAAATATGAAAACGTTTTGCTCCGGATACCTCCTCGCGTTTCTGTTATCCTAATAGAAAGGTCGATAATTTCGTGATTTTTAAAAATATGAAAACGTATTGCTCCGGATACCTCCTCGCGTTTCTGTTATCCTAATAGAAAGGTCGATAATTTTATGATATTTAAAAATATGAAAACGTATTGCTCCGGATACCTCCTCGCGTTTCTGTTATCCTAATAGAAAGGTCTGTAATTTCATGATTTTTAAAAATATGAAAACGTATTGCTCCGGATACCTCCTCGCGTTTCTGTTATCCTAATAGAAAGGTCGATAATTTTATGATATTTAAAAATATGAAAACGTATTGCTCCGGATACCTCCTCGCGTTTCTGTTATCCTAATAGAAAGGTCGATAATTTTATGATATTTAAAAATATGAAAACGTATTGCTCCGGATACCTCCTCGCGTTTCTGTTATCCTAATAAAAAGGTCGATAATTTCATGATATTTAAAAATATAAAAACGTATTGCTCCGGATACCTCCTCGCGTTTCTGTTATCCTAATATAAAGGTCGATAATTTCATGATATTTAAAAATATGAAAACGTATTGCTCCGGATACCTCCTCGCGTTTCTGTTATCCTAATAGAAAGGTCGATAATTTCATATTTAAAAATATGAAAACGTATTGCTCCGGATACCTCCTCGCGTTTCTGTTATCCTAATAGAAAGGTCGATAATTTCATGATATTTAAAAATATGAAAACGTTTTGCTCCGGATACCTCCTCGCGTTTCTGTTATCCTAATAGAAAGGTCGATAATTTCGTGATTTTTAAAAATATGAAAACGTTTTGCTCCGGATACCTCCTCGCGTTTCTGTTATCCTAATAGAAAGGTCGATAATTTCATGATATTTAATAATATGAAAACGTATTGCTCCGGATACCTCCTCGCGTTTCTGTTATCCTAATAGAAAGGTCGATAATTTCATGATATTTAAAAATATGAAAACGTATTGCTCCGGATACCTCCTCGCGTTTCTGTTATCCTAATAGAAAGGTCGATAATTTTATGATATTTAAAAATATGAAAACGTATTGCTCCGGATACCTCCTCGCGTTTCTGTTATCCTAATAGAAAGGTCTATAATTTCATGATTTTTAAAAATATGAAAACGTATTGCTCCGGATACCTCCTCGCGTTTTTGTTATCCTAATAGAAAGGTCGATAATTTCATGATATTTAAAAATATGAAAACGTATTGCTCCGGATACCTCCTCGCGTTTCTGTTATCCTAATATAAAGGTCGATAATTTCATGATATTTAAAAATATAAAAACGTTTTGCTCCGGATACCTCCTCGCGTTTCTGTTATCCTAATAGAAAGGTCAATAATTTTATGATATTTAAAAATATGAAAACGTATTGCTCCGGATACCTCCTCGCGTTTCTGTTATCCTAATAGAAAGGTCGATAATTTTATGATATTTAAAAATATGAAAACGTATTGCTCCGGATACCTCCTCGCGTTTCTGTTATCCTAATAGAAAGGTCTGTAATTTCATGATTTTTAAAAATATGAAAACGTATTGCTCCGGATACCTCCTCGCGTTTCTGTTATCCTAATAGAAAGGTCTATAATTTCATGATTTTTAAAAATATGAAAACGTATTGCTCCGGATACCTCCTCGCGTTTTTGTTATCCTAATAGAAAGGTCGATAATTTCATGATATTTAAAAATATGAAAACGTATTGCTCCGGATACCTTCTCGCGTTTCTGTTATCCTAATATAAAGGTCGATAATTTCATGATATTTAAAAATATGAAAACGTTTTGCTCCGGATACCTCCTCGCGTTTCTGTTATCCTAATAGAAAGGTCGATAATTTTATGATATTTAAAAATATGAAAACGTATTGCTCCGGATACCTCCTCGCGTTTCTGTTATCCTAATAGAAAGGTCGATAATTTTATGATATTTAAAAATATGAAAACGTATTGCTCCGGATACCTCCTCGCGTTTCTGTTATCCTAATAGAAAGGTCAATAATTTTATGATATTTAAAAATATGAAAACGTATTGCTCCGGATACCTCCTCGCGTTTCTGTTATCCTAATAGAAAGGTCTATAATTTCATGATTTTTAAAAATATGAAAACGTATTGCTCCGGATACCTCCTCGCGTTTCTGTTATCCTAATAGAAAGCTCGATAATTTCATGATATTTAAAAATATGAAAACGTATTGCTCCGGATACCTCCTCGCGTTTCTGTTATCCTAATATAAAGGTCGATAATTTCATGATATTTAAAAATATGAAAACGTTTTGCTCCGGATACCTCCTCGCGTTTCTGTTATCCTAATAGAAAGGTCGATAATTTCGTGATTTTTAAAAATATGAAAACGTATTGCTCCGGATACCTCCTCGCGTTTCTGTTATCCTAATAGAAAGGTCGATAATTTATGATATTTAAAAATATGAAAACGTATTGCTCCGGATACCTCCTCGCGTTTCTGTTATCCTAATAGAAAGGTCTGTAATTTCATGATTTTTAAAAATATGAAAACGTATTGCTCCGGATACCTCCTCGCGTTTCTGTTATCCTAATAGAAAGGTCGATAATTTTATGATATTTAAAAATATGAAAACGTATTGCTCCGGATACCTCCTCGCGTTTCTGTTATCCTAATAGAAAGGTCGATAATTTTATGATATTTAAAAATATGAAAACGTATTGCTCCGGATACCTCCTCGCGTTTTTGTTATCCTAATAGAAAGGTCGATAATTTCATGATATTTAAAAATATGAAAACGTATTGCTCCGGATACCTCCTCGCGTTTCTGTTATCCTAATATAAAGGTCGATAATTTCATGATATTTAAAAATATAAAAACGTTTTGCTCCGGATACCTCCTCGCGTTTCTGTTATCCTAATAGAAAGGTCGATAATTTCATATTTAAAAATATGAAAACATTTTGCTTCGGATACCTCCTCGCGTTTTTGTTATCCTAATAGAAAGGTCGATAATTTCATGATATTTAAAAATATGAAAACATTTTGCTGCGGATACCTCCTCGCGTTTCTGTTATCCTAATAGAAAGGTCGATAATTTCATATTTAAAAATATGAAAACATTTTGCTTCGGATACCTCCTCGCGTTTTTGTTATCCTAATAGAAAGGTCGATAATTTCATGATATTTAAAAATATGAAAACCTTTTTCTCCGGATACCTCCTCGCGTTTCTATTATCCTAATAGAAAGGTCTATAATTTTATGATATTTAAAAATATGAAAACGTATTGCCCCGGATACCTCCTCGCGTTTCTGTTATCCTAATATAAAGGTCGATAATTTCATGATATTTAAAAATATAAAAACGTTTTGCTCCGGATACCTCCTCGCGTTTCTGTTATCCTAATAGAAAGGTCGATAATTTCATATTTAAAAATATGAAAACATTTTGCTTCGGATACCTCCTCGCGTTTTTGTTATCCTAATAGAAAGGTCGATAATTTCATGATATTTAAAAATATGAAAACATTTTGCTGCGGATACCTCCTCGCGTTTCTGTTATCCTAATAGAAAGGTCGATAATTTCATGATATTTAAAAATATGAAAATGTTTTGCTCCGGATACCTCCTCGCGTTTCTGTTATCCTAATAGAAAGGTCGATAATTTCGTGATTTTTAAAAATATGAAAACGTTTTGCTCCGGATACCTCCTCGCGTTTCTGTTATCCTAATAGAAAGGTCGATAATTTCATGATATTTAATAATATGAAAACGTATTGCTCCGGATACCTCCTCGCGTTTCTGTTATCCTAATAGAAAGGTCGATAATTTCATGATATTTAAAAATATGAAAACGTATTGCTCCGGATACCTCCTCGCGTTTCTGTTATCCTAATAGAAAGGTCGATAATTTTATGATATTTAAAAATATGAAAACGTATTGCTCCGGATACCTCCTCGCGTTTCTGTTATCCTAATAGAAAGGTCTATAATTTCATGATTTTTAAAAATATGAAAACGTATTGCTCCGGATACCTTCTCGCGTTTTTGTTATCCTAATAGAAAGGTCGATAATTTCATGATATTTAAAAATATGAAAACGTATTGCTCCGGATACCTCCTCGCGTTTCTGTTATCCTAATATAAAGGTCGATAATTTCATGATATTTAAAAATATGAAAACGTTTTGCTCCGGATACCTCCTCGCGTTTCTGTTATCCTAATAGAAAGGTCGATAATTTTATGATATTTAAAAATATGAAAACGTATTGCTCCGGATACCTCCTCGCGTTTCTGTTATCCTAATAGAAAGGTCGATAATTTTATGATATTTAAAAATATGAAAACGTATTGCTCCGGATACCTCCTCGCGTTTCTGTTATCCTAATAGAAAGGTCTGTAATTTCATGATTTTTAAAAATATGAAAACGTATTGCTCCGGATACCTCCTCGCGTTTCTGTTATCCTAATAGAAAGGTCTATAATTTCATGATTTTTAAATATATGAAAACGTATTGCTCCGGATACCTCCTCGCGTTTTTGTTATCCTAATAGAAAGGTCGATAATTTCATGATATTTAAAAATATGAAAACGTATTGCTTCGGATACCTTCTCGCGTTTCTGTTATCCTAATATAAAGGTCGATAATTTCATGATATTTAAAAATATGAAAACGTTTTGCTCCGGATACCTCCTCGCGTTTCTGTTATCCTAATAGAAAGGTCGATAATTTTATGATATTTAAAAATATGAAAACGTATTGCTCCGGATACCTCCTAGCGTTTCTGTTATCCTAATAGAAAGGTCGATAATTTTATGATATTTAATAATATGAAAACGTATTGCTCCGGATACCTCCTCGCGTTTCTGTTATCCTAATAGAAAAGTCTGTAATTTCATGATTTTTAAAAATATGAAAACGTATTGCTCCGGATACCTCCTCGCGTTTCTGTTATCCTAATAAAAGGTCTATAATTTCATGATTTTTAAAAATATGAAAACGTATTGCTCCGGATACCTCCTCGCGTTTCTGTTATCCTAATAGAAAGGTCGATAATTTTATGATATTTAAAAATATGAAAACGTATTGCTCCGGATACCTCCTCGCGTTTCTGTTATCCTAATAGAAAGGTCGATAATTTTATGATATTTAAAAATATGAAAACGTATTGCTCCGGATACCTCCTCGCGTTTCTGTTATCCTAATAGAAAGGTCGATAATTTTATGATATTTAAAAATATGAAAACGTATTGCTCCGGATACCTCCTCGCGTTTCTGTTATCCCAATAGAAAGGTCTATAATTTCATGATTTTTAAAAATATGAAAACGTATTGCTCCGGATACCTCCTTGCGTTTTTGTTATCCTAATAGAAACGTCGATAATTTCATGATTTTTAAAAATATGAAAACGTATTGCTCCGGATACCTCCTCGCGTTTCTGTTATCCTAATAGAAAGGTCGATAATTTCATGATATTTAAAAATATGAAAACGTTTTGCTCCGGATACCTCCTCGCGTTTCTGTTATCCTAATAGAAAGGTCGATAATTTTATGATATTTAAAAATATGAAAACGTATTGCTCCGGATACCTCCTCGCGTTTCTGTTATCCTAATATAAAGGTCGATAATTTCATGATATTTAAAAATATGAAAACGTTTTGCTCCGGATACCTCCTCGCGTTTCTGTTATCCTAATAGAAAGGTCGATAATTTTATGATATTTAAAAATATGAAAACGTATTGCTCCGGATACCTCCTCGCGTTTCTGTTATCCTAATAGAAAGGTCGATAATTTTATGATATTTAAAAATATGAAAACGTATTGCTCCGGATACCTCCTCGCGTTTCTGTTATCCTAATAGAAAGGTCTATAATTTCATGATTTTTAAAAATATGAAAACGTATTGCTCCGGATACCTCCTCGCGTTTCTGTTATCCTAATAGAAAGGTCGATAATTTCATGATATATAAAAATATGAAAACGTATTGCTCCGGATACCTCCTCGCGTTTCTGTTATCCTAATATAAAGGTCGATAATTTCATGATATTTAAAAATATGAAAACGTTTTGCTCCGGATACCTCCTCGCGTTTCTGTTATCCTAATAGAAAGGTCGATAATTTCGTGATTTTTAAAAATATGAAAACGTATTGCTCCGGATACCTCCTCGCGTTTCTGTTATCCTAATAGAAAGGTCGATAATTTTATGATATTTAAAAATATGAAAACGTATTGCTCCGGATACCTCCTCGCGTTTCTGTTATCCTAATAGAAAGGTCTGTAATTTCATGATTTTTAAAAATATGAAAACGTATTGCTCCGGATACCTCCTCGCGTTTCTGTTATCCTAATAGAAAGGTCGATAATTTTATGATATTTAAAAATATGAAAACGTATTGCTCCGGATACCTCCTCGCGTTTCTGTTATCCTAATAGAAAGGTCGATAATTTTATGATATTTAAAAATATGAAAACGTATTGCTCCGGATACCTCCTCGCGTTTCTGTTATCCTAATAAAAAGGTCGATAATTTCATGATATTTAAAAATATAAAAACGTATTGCTCCGGATACCTCCTCGCGTTTCTGTTATCCTAATAGAAAGGTCGATAATTTCATGATATTTAAAAATATGAAAACGTATTGCTCCGGATACCTCCTCGCGTTTCTGTTATCCTAATATAAAGGTCGATAATTTCATGATATTTAAAAATATGAAAACGTATTGCTCCGGATACCTCCTCGCGTTTCTGTTATCCTAATAGAAAGGTCTATAATTTCATGATTTTTAAAAAAATATGAAAACGTATTGCTCCGGATACCTCCTCGCGTTTCTGTTATCCTAATAGAAAGGTCGATAATTTCATATTTAAAAATATGAAAACGTATTGCTCCGGATACCTCCTCGCGTTTCTGTTATCCTAATAGAAAGGTCGATAATTTCATGATTTTTAAAAATATGAAAACGTTTTGCTCCGGATACCTCCTCGCGTTTCTGTTATCCTAATAGAAAGGTCGATAATTTCGTGATTTTTAAAAATATGAAAACGTTTTGCTCCGGATACCTCCTCGCGTTTCTGTTATCCTAATAGAAAGGTCGATAATTTCATGATATTTAATAATATGAAAACGTATTGCTCCGGATACCTCCTCGCGTTTCTGTTATCCTAATAGAAAGGTCGATAATTTCATGATATTTAAAAATATGAAAACGTATTGCTCCGGATACCTCCTCGCGTTTCTGTTATCCTAATAGAAAGGTCGATAATTTTATGATATTTAAAAATATGAAAACGTATTGCTCCGGATACCTCCTCGCGTTTCTGTTATCCTAATAGAAAGGTCTATAATTTCATGATTTTTAAAAATATGAAAACGTATTGCTCCGGATACCTCCTCGCGTTTTTGTTATCCTAATAGAAAGGTCGATAATTTCATGATATTTAAAAATATGAAAACGTATTGCTCCGGATACCTCCTCGCGTTTCTGTTATCCTAATATAAAGGTCGATAATTTCATGATATTTAAAAATATAAAAACGTTTTGCTCCGGATACCTCCTCGCGTTTCTGTTATCCTAATAGAAAGGTCAATAATTTTATGATATTTAAAAATATGAAAACGTATTGCTCCGGATACCTCCTCGCGTTTCTGTTATCCTAATAGAAAGGTCGATAATTTTATGATATTTAAAAATATGAAAACGTATTGCTCCGGATACCTCCTCGCGTTTCTGTTATCCTAATAGAAAGGTCTGTAATTTCATGATTTTTAAAAATATGAAAACGTATTGCTCCGGATACCTCCTCGCGTTTCTGTTATCCTAATAGAAAGGTCTATAATTTCATGATTTTTAAAAATATGAAAACGTATTGCTCCGGATACCTCCTCGCGTTTTTGTTATCCTAATAGAAAGGTCGATAATTTCATGATATTTAAAAATATGAAAACGTATTGCTCCGGATACCTTCTCGCGTTTCTGTTATCCTAATATAAAGGTCGATAATTTCATGATATTTAAAAATATGAAAACGTTTTGCTCCGGATACCTCCTCGCGTTTCTGTTATCCTAATAGAAAGGTCGATAATTTTATGATATTTAAAAATATGAAAACGTATTGCTCCGGATACCTCCTCGCGTTTCTGTTATCCTAATAGAAAGGTCGATAATTTTATGATATTTAAAAATATGAAAACGTATTGCTCCGGATACCTCCTCGCGTTTCTGTTATCCTAATAGAAAGGTCAATAATTTTATGATATTTAAAAATATGAAAACGTATTGCTCCGGATACCTCCTCGCGTTTCTGTTATCCTAATAGAAAGGTCTATAATTTCATGATTTTTAAAAATATGAAAACGTATTGCTCCGGATACCTTCTCGCGTTTCTGTTATCCTAATAGAAAGCTCGATAATTTCATGATATTTAAAAATATGAAAACGTATTGCTCCGGATACCTCCTCGCGTTTCTGTTATCCTAATATAAAGGTCGATAATTTCATGATATTTAAAAATATGAAAACGTTTTGCTCCGGATACCTCCTCGCGTTTCTGTTATCCTAATAGAAAGGTCGATAATTTCGTGATTTTTAAAAATATGAAAACGTATTGCTCCGGATACCTCCTCGCGTTTCTGTTATCCTAATAGAAAGGTCGATAATTTATGATATTTAAAAATATGAAAACGTATTGCTCCGGATACCTCCTCGCGTTTCTGTTATCCTAATAGAAAGGTCTGTAATTTCATGATTTTTAAAAATATGAAAACGTATTGCTCCGGATACCTCCTCGCGTTTCTGTTATCCTAATAGAAAGGTCGATAATTTTATGATATTTAAAAATATGAAAACGTATTGCTCCGGATACCTCCTCGCGTTTCTGTTATCCTAATAGAAAGGTCGATAATTTTATGATATTTAAAAATATGAAAACGTATTGCTCCGGATACCTCCTCGCGTTTTTGTTATCCTAATAGAAAGGTCGATAATTTCATGATATTTAAAAATATGAAAACGTATTGCTCCGGATACCTTCTCGCGTTTCTGTTATCCTAATATAAAGGTCGATAATTTCATGATATTTAAAAATATGAAAACGTTTTGCTCCGGATACCTCCTCGCGTTTCTGTTATCCTAATAGAAAGGTCGATAATTTTATGATATTTAAAAATATAAAAACGTATTGCTCCGGATACCTCCTCGCGTTTCTGTTATCCTAATAGAAAGGTCGATAATTTTATGATATTTAAAAATATGAAAACGTATTGCTCCGGATACCTCCTCGCGTTTCTGTTATCCTAATAGAAAGGTCAATAATTTTATGATATTTAAAAATATGAAAACGTATTGCTCCGGATACCTCCTCGCGTTTCTGTTATCCTAATAGAAAGGTCTATAATTTCATGATTTTTAAAAATATGAAAACGTATTGCTCCGGATACCTCCTCGCGTTTCTGTTATCCTAATAGAAAGCTCGATAATTTCATGATATTTAAAAATATGAAAACGTATTGCTCCGGATACCTCCTCGCGTTTCTGTTATCCTAATATAAAGGTCGATAATTTCATGATATTTAAAAATATGAAAACGTTTTGCTCCGGATACCTCCTCGCGTTTCTGTTATCCTAATAGAAAGGTCGATAATTTTATGATATTTAAAAATATGAAAACGTATTGCTCCGGATACCTCCTCGCGTTTCTGTTATCCTAATAGAAAGGTCTGTAATTTCATGATTTTTAAAAATATGAAAACGTATTGCTCCGGATACCTCCTCGCGTTTCTGTTATCCTAATAGAAAGGTCGATAATTTTATGATATTTAAAAATATGAAAACGTATTGCTCCGGATACCTCCTCGCGTTTCTGTTATCCTAATAGAAAGGTCGATAATTTTATGATATTTAAAAATATGAAAACGTATTGCTCCGGATACCTCCTCGCGTTTCTGTTATCCTAATAGAAAGGTCTATAATTTCATGATTTTTAAAAATATGAAAACGTATTGCTCCGGATACCTCCTCGCGTTTCTGTTATCCTAATAGAAAGGTCTATAATTTCATGATATTTAAAAATATGAAAACGTATTGCTCCGGATACCTCCTCGCGTTTCTGTTATCCTAATAGAAAGGTCTATAATTTCATGATTTTTAAAAATATGAAAACGTATTGCTCCGGATACCTCCTCGCGTTTCTGTTATCCTAATAGAAAGGTCGATAATTTCATATTTAAAAATATAAAAACGTATTGCTCCGGATACCTCCTCGCGTTTCTGTTATCCTAATAGAAAGGTCGATAATTTCATGATATTTAAAAATATGAAAACGTTTTGCTCCGGATACCTCCTCGCGTTTCTGTTATCCTAATAGAAAGGTCGATAATTTCGTGATTTTTAAAAATATGAAAACGTTTTGCTCCGGATACCTCCTCGCGTTTCTGTTATCCTAATAGAAAGGTCGATAATTTCATGATATTTAATAATATGAAAACGTATTGCTCCGGATACCTCCTCGCGTTTCTGTTATCCTAATAGAAAGGTCGATAATTTCATGATATTTAAAAATATGAAAACGTATTGCTCCGGATACCTCCTCGCGTTTCTGTTATCCTAATAGAAAGGTCGATAATTTTATGATATTTAAAAATATGAAAACGTATTGCTCCGAATACCTCCTCGCGTTTCTGTTATCCTAATAGAAAGGTCTATAATTTCATGATTTTTAAAAATATGAAAACGTATTGCTCCGGATACCTCCTCGCGTTTTTGTTATCCTAATAGAAAGGTCGATAATTTCATGATATTTAAAAATATGAAAACGTATTGCTCCGGATACCTCCTCGCGTTTCTGTTATCCTAATATAAAGGTCGATAATTTCATGATATTTAAAAATATAAAAACGTTTTGCTCCGGATACCTCCTCGCGTTTCTGTTATCCTAATAGAAAGGTCAATAATTTTATGATATTTAAAAATATGAAAACGTATTGCTCCGGATACCTCCTCGCGTTTCTGTTATCCTAATAGAAAGGTCGATAATTTTATGATATTTAAAAATATGAAAACGTATTGCTCCGGATACCTCCTCGCGTTTCTGTTATCCTAATAGAAAGGTCTGTAATTTCATGATTTTTAAAAATATGAAAACGTATTGCTCCGGATACCTCCTCGCGTTTCTGTTATCCTAATAGAAAGGTCTATAATTTCATGATTTTTAAAAATATGAAAACGTATTGCTCCGGATACCTCCTCGCGTTTTTGTTATCCTAATAGAAAGGTCGATAATTTCATGATATTTAAAAATATGAAAACGTATTGCTCCGGATACCTTCTCGCGTTTCTGTTATCCTAATATAAAGGTCGATAATTTCATGATATTTAAAAATATGAAAACGTTTTGCTCCGGATACCTCCTCGCGTTTCTGTTATCCTAATAGAAAGGTCGATAATTTTATGATATTTAAAAATATGAAAACGTATTGCTCCGGATACCTCCTCGCGTTTCTGTTATCCTAATAGAAAGGTCGATAATTTTATGATATTTAAAAATATGAAAACGTATTGCTCCGGATACCTCCTCGCGTTTCTGTTATCCTAATAGAAAGGTCAATAATTTTATGATATTTAAAAATATGAAAACGTATTGCTCCGGATACCTCCTCGCGTTTCTGTTATCCTAATAGAAAGGTCTATAATTTCATGATTTTTAAAAATATGAAAACGTATTGCTCCGGATACCTCCTCGCGTTTCTGTTATCCTAATAGAAAGCTCGATAATTTTATGATATTTAAAAATATGAAAACGTATTGCTCCGGATACCTCCTCGCGTTTCTGTTATCCTAATATAAAGGTCGATAATTTCATGATATTTAAAAATATGAAAACGTTTTGCTCCGGATACCTCCTCGCGTTTCTGTTATCCTAATAGAAAGGTCTGTAATTTCATGATTTTTAAAAATATGAAAACGTATTGCTCCGGATACCTCCTCGCGTTTCTGTTATCCTAATAGAAAGGTCGATAATTTTATGATATTTAAAAATATGAAAACGTATTGCTCCGGATACCTCCTCGCGTTTCTGTTATCCTAATAGAAAGGTCGATAATTTTATGATATTTAAAAATATGAAAACGTATTGCTCCGGATACCTCCTCGCGTTTCTGTTATCCTAATAAAAAGGTCGATAATTTCATGATATTTAAAAATATAAAAACGTATTGCTCCGGATACCTCCTCGCGTTTCTGTTATCCTAATAGAAAGGTCGATAATTTCATAATATTTAAAAATATGAAAACGTATTGCTCCGGATACCTCCTCGCGTTTCTGTTATCCTAATATAAAGGTCGATAATTTCATGATATTTAAAAATATGAAAACGTATTGCTCCGGATACCTCCTCGCGTTTCTGTTATCCTAATAGAAAGGTCTATAATTTCATGATTTTTAAAAATATGAAAACGTATTGCTCCGGATACCTCCTCGCGTTTCTGTTATCCTAATAGAAAGGTCGATAATTTCATATTTAAAAATATGAAAACGTATTGCTCCGGATACCTCCTCGCGTTTCTGTTATCCTAATAGAAAGGTCGATAATTTCATGATATTTAAAAATATGAAAACGTTTTGCTCCGGATACCTCCTCGCGTTTCTGTTATCCTAATAGAAAGGTCGATAATTTCGTGATTTTTAAAAATATGAAAACGTTTTGCTCCGGATACCTCCTCGCGTTTCTGTTATCCTAATAGAAAGGTCGATAATTTCATGATATTTAATAATATGAAAACGTATTGCTCCGGATACCTCCTCGCGTTTCTGTTATCCTAATAGAAAGGTCGATAATTTCATGATATTTAAAAATATGAAAACGTATTGCTCCGGATACCTCCTCGCGTTTCTGTTATCCTAATAGAAAGGTCGATAATTTTATGATATTTAAAAATATGAAAACGTATTGCTCCGGATACCTCCTCGCGTTTCTGTTATCCTAATAGAAAGGTCTATAATTTCATGATTTTTAAAAATATGAAAACGTATTGCTCCGGATACCTCCTCGCGTTTTTGTTATCCTAATAGAAAGGTCGATAATTTCATGATATTTAAAAATATGAAAACGTATTGCTCCGGATACCTCCTCGCGTTTCTGTTATCCTAATATAAAGGTCGATAATTTCATGATATTTAAAAATATAAAAACGTTTTGCTCCGGATACCTCCTCGCGTTTCTGTTATCCTAATAGAAAGGTCAATAATTTTATGATATTTAAAAATATGAAAACGTATTGCTCCGGATACCTCCTCGCGTTTCTGTTATCCTAATAGAAAGGTCGATAATTTTATGATATTTAAAAATATGAAAACGTATTGCTCCGGATACCTCCTCGCGTTTCTGTTATCCTAATAGAAAGGTCTGTAATTTCATGATTTTTAAAAATATGAAAACGTATTGCTCCGGATACCTCCTCGCGTTTCTGTTATCCTAATAGAAAGGTCTATAATTTCATGATTTTTAAAAATATGAAAACGTATTGCTCCGGATACCTCCTCGCGTTTTTGTTATCCTAATAGAAAGGTCGATAATTTCATGATATTTAAAAATATGAAAACGTATTGCTCCGGATACCTTCTCGCGTTTCTGTTATCCTAATATAAAGGTCGATAATTTCATGATATTTAAAAATATGAAAACGTTTTGCTCCGGATACCTCCTCGCGTTTCTGTTATCCTAATAGAAAGGTCGATAATTTTATGATATTTAAAAATATGAAAACGTATTGCTCCGGATACCTCCTCGCGTTTCTGTTATCCTAATAGAAAGGTCGATAATTTTATGATATTTAAAAATATGAAAACGTATTGCTCCGGATACCTCCTCGCGTTTCTGTTATCCTAATAGAAAGGTCAATAATTTTATGATATTTAAAAATATGAAAACGTATTGCTCCGGATACCTCCTCGCGTTTCTGTTATCCTAATAGAAAGGTCTATAATTTCATGATTTTTAAAAATATGAAAACGTATTGCTCCGGATACCTTCTCGCGTTTCTGTTATCCTAATAGAAAGCTCGATAATTTCATGATATTTAAAAATATGAAAACGTATTGCTCCGGATACCTCCTCGCGTTTCTGTTATCCTAATATAAAGGTCGATAATTTCATGATATTTAAAAATATGAAAACGTTTTGCTCCGGATACCTCCTCGCGTTTCTGTTATCCTAATAGAAAGGTCGATAATTTCGTGATTTTTAAAAATATGAAAACGTATTGCTCCGGATACCTCCTCGCGTTTCTGTTATCCTAATAGAAAGGTCGATAATTTATGATATTTAAAAATATGAAAACGTATTGCTCCGGATACCTCCTCGCGTTTCTGTTATCCTAATAGAAAGGTCTGTAATTTCATGATTTTTAAAAATATGAAAACGTATTGCTCCGGATACCTCCTCGCGTTTCTGTTATCCTAATAGAAAGGTCGATAATTTTATGATATTTAAAAATATGAAAACGTATTGCTCCGGATACCTCCTCGCGTTTCTGTTATCCTAATAGAAAGGTCGATAATTTTATGATATTTAAAAATATGAAAACGTATTGCTCCGGATACCTCCTCGCGTTTTTGTTATCCTAATAGAAAGGTCGATAATTTCATGATATTTAAAAATATGAAAACGTATTGCTCCGGATACCTTCTCGCGTTTCTGTTATCCTAATATAAAGGTCGATAATTTCATGATATTTAAAAATATGAAAACGTTTTGCTCCGGATACCTCCTCGCGTTTCTGTTATCCTAATAGAAAGGTCGATAATTTTATGATATTTAAAAATATAAAAACGTATTGCTCCGGATACCTCCTCGCGTTTCTGTTATCCTAATAGAAAGGTCGATAATTTTATGATATTTAAAAATATGAAAACGTATTGCTCCGGATACCTCCTCGCGTTTCTGTTATCCTAATAGAAAGGTCAATAATTTTATGATATTTAAAAATATGAAAACGTATTGCTCCGGATACCTCCTCGCGTTTCTGTTATCCTAATAGAAAGGTCTATAATTTCATGATTTTTAAAAATATGAAAACGTATTGCTCCGGATACCTCCTCGCGTTTCTGTTATCCTAATAGAAAGCTCGATAATTTCATGATATTTAAAAATATGAAAACGTATTGCTCCGGATACCTCCTCGCGTTTCTGTTATCCTAATATAAAGGTCGATAATTTCATGATATTTAAAAATATGAAAACGTTTTGCTCCGGATACCTCCTCGCGTTTCTGTTATCCTAATAGAAAGGTCGATAATTTCGTGATTTTTAAAAATATGAAAACGTATTGCTCCGGATACCTCCTCGCGTTTCTGTTATCCTAATAGAAAGGTCGATAATTTATGATATTTAAAAATATGAAAACGTATTGCTCCGGATACCTCCTCGCGTTTCTGTTATCCTAATAGAAAGGTCGATAATTTTATGATATTTAAAAATATGAAAACGTATTGCTCCGGATACCTCCTCGCGTTTCTGTTATCCTAATAGAAAGGTCTGTAATTTCATGATTTTTAAAAATATGAAAACGTATTGCTCCGGATACCTCCTCGCGTTTCTGTTATCCTAATAGAAAGGTCGATAATTTTATGATATTTAAAAATATGAAAACGTATTGCTCCGGATACCTCCTCGCGTTTCTGTTATCCTAATAGAAAGGTCGATAATTTTATGATATTTAAAAATATGAAAACGTATTGCTCCGGATACCTCCTCGCGTTTCTGTTATCCTAATAAAAAGGTCGATAATTTCATGATATTTAAAAATATAAAAACGTATTGCTCCGGATACCTCCTCGCGTTTCTGTTATCCTAATAGAAAGGTCGATAATTTCATGATATTTAAAAATATGAAAACGTATTGCTCCGGATACCTCCTCGCGTTTCTGTTATCCTAATATAAAGGTCGATAATTTCATGATATTTAAAAATATGAAAACGTATTGCTCCGGATACCTCCTCGCGTTTCTGTTATCCTAATAGAAAGGTCTATAATTTCATGATTTTTAAAAATATGAAAACGTATTGCTCCGGATACCTCCTCGCGTTTCTGTTATCCTAATAGAAAGGTCGATAATTTCATATTTAAAAATATAAAAACGTATTGCTCCGGATACCTCCTCGCGTTTCTGTTATCCTAATAGAAAGGTCGATAATTTCATGATATTTAAAAATATGAAAACGTTTTGCTCCGGATACCTCCTCGCGTTTCTGTTATCCTAATAGAAAGGTCGATAATTTCGTGATTTTTAAAAATATGAAAACGTTTTGCTCCGGATACCTCCTCGCGTTTCTGTTATCCTAATAGAAAGGTCGATAATTTCATGATATTTAATAATATGAAAACGTATTGCTCCGGATACCTCCTCGCGTTTCTGTTATCCTAATAGAAAGGTCGATAATTTCATGATATTTAAAAATATGAAAACGTATTGCTCCGGATACCTCCTCGCGTTTCTGTTATCCTAATAGAAAGGTCGATAATTTTATGATATTTAAAAATATGAAAACGTATTGCTCCGAATACCTCCTCGCGTTTCTGTTATCCTAATAGAAAGGTCTATAATTTCATGATTTTTAAAAATATGAAAACGTATTGCTCCGGATACCTCCTCGCGTTTTTGTTATCCTAATAGAAAGGTCGATAATTTCATGATATTTAAAAATATGAAAACGTATTGCTCCGGATACCTCCTCGCGTTTCTGTTATCCTAATATAAAGGTCGATAATTTCATGATATTTAAAAATATAAAAACGTTTTGCTCCGGATACCTCCTCGCGTTTCTGTTATCCTAATAGAAAGGTCAATAATTTTATGATATTTAAAAATATGAAAACGTATTGCTCCGGATACCTCCTCGCGTTTCTGTTATCCTAATAGAAAGGTCGATAATTTTATGATATTTAAAAATATGAAAACGTATTGCTCCGGATACCTCCTCGCGTTTCTGTTATCCTAATAGAAAGGTCTGTAATTTCATGATTTTTAAAAATATGAAAACGTATTGCTCCGGATACCTCCTCGCGTTTCTGTTATCCTAATAGAAAGGTCTATAATTTCATGATTTTTAAAAATATGAAAACGTATTGCTCCGGATACCTCCTCGCGTTTTTGTTATCCTAATAGAAAGGTCGATAATTTCATGATATTTAAAAATATGAAAACGTATTGCTCCGGATACCTTCTCGCGTTTCTGTTATCCTAATATAAAGGTCGATAATTTCATGATATTTAAAAATATGAAAACGTTTTGCTCCGGATACCTCCTCGCGTTTCTGTTATCCTAATAGAAAGGTCGATAATTTTATGATATTTAAAAATATGAAAACGTATTGCTCCGGATACCTCCTCGCGTTTCTGTTATCCTAATAGAAAGGTCGATAATTTTATGATATTTAAAAATATGAAAACGTATTGCTCCGGATACCTCCTCGCGTTTCTGTTATCCTAATAGAAAGGTCAATAATTTTATGATATTTAAAAATATGAAAACGTATTGCTCCGGATACCTCCTCGCGTTTCTGTTATCCTAATAGAAAGGTCTATAATTTCATGATTTTTAAAAATATGAAAACGTATTGCTCCGGATACCTCCTCGCGTTTCTGTTATCCTAATAGAAAGCTCGATAATTTCATGATATTTAAAAATATGAAAACGTATTGCTCCGGATACCTCCTCGCGTTTCTGTTATCCTAATATAAAGGTCGATAATTTCATGATATTTAAAAATATGAAAACGTTTTGCTCCGGATACCTCCTCGCGTTTCTGTTATCCTAATAGAAAGGTCGATAATTTCGTGATTTTTAAAAATATGAAAACGTATTGCTCCGGATACCTCCTCGCGTTTCTGTTATCCTAATAGAAAGGTCGATAATTTATGATATTTAAAAATATGAAAACGTATTGCTCCGGATACCTCCTCGCGTTTCTGTTATCCTAATAGAAAGGTCTGTAATTTCATGATTTTTAAAAATATGAAAACGTATTGCTCCGGATACCTCCTCGCGTTTCTGTTATCCTAATAGAAAGGTCGATAATTTTATGATATTTAAAAATATGAAAACGTATTGCTCCGGATACCTCCTCGCGTTTCTGTTATCCTAATAGAAAGGTCGATAATTTTATGATATTTAAAAATATGAAAACGTATTGCTCCGGATACCTCCTCGCGTTTTTGTTATCCTAATAGAAAGGTCGATAATTTCATGATATTTAAAAATATGAAAACGTATTGCTCCGGATACCTTCTCGCGTTTCTGTTATCCTAATATAAAGGTCGATAATTTCATGATATTTAAAAATATGAAAACGTTTTGCTCCGGATACCTCCTCGCGTTTCTGTTATCCTAATAGAAAGGTCGATAATTTTATGATATTTAAAAATATAAAAACGTATTGCTCCGGATACCTCCTCGCGTTTCTGTTATCCTAATAGAAAGGTCGATAATTTTATGATATTTAAAAATATGAAAACGTATTGCTCCGGATACCTCCTCGCGTTTCTGTTATCCTAATAGAAAGGTCAATAATTTTATGATATTTAAAAATATGAAAACGTATTGCTCCGGATACCTCCTCGCGTTTCTGTTATCCTAATAGAAAGGTCTATAATTTCATGATTTTTAAAAATATGAAAACGTATTGCTCCGGATACCTCCTCGCGTTTCTGTTATCCTAATAGAAAGCTCGATAATTTCATGATATTTAAAAATATGAAAACGTATTGCTCCGGATACCTCCTCGCGTTTCTGTTATCCTAATATAAAGGTCGATAATTTCATGATATTTAAAAATATGAAAACGTTTTGCTCCGGATACCTCCTCGCGTTTCTGTTATCCTAATAGAAAGGTCGATAATTTCGTGATTTTTAAAAATATGAAAACGTATTGCTCCGGATACCTCCTCGCGTTTCTGTTATCCTAATAGAAAGGTCGATAATTTATGATATTTAAAAATATGAAAACGTATTGCTCCGGATACCTCCTCGCGTTTCTGTTATCCTAATAGAAAGGTCTGTAATTTCATGATTTTTAAAAATATGAAAACGTATTGCTCCGGATACCTCCTCGCGTTTCTGTTATCCTAATAGAAAGGTCGATAATTTTATGATATTTAAAAATATGAAAACGTATTGCTCCGGATACCTCCTCGCGTTTCTGTTATCCTAATAGAAAGGTCGATAATTTTATGATATTTAAAAATATGAAAACGTATTGCTCCGGATACCTCCTCGCGTTTCTGTTATCCTAATAGAAAGGTCGATAATTTTATGATATTTAAAAATATGAAAACGTATTGCTCCGGATACCTCCTCGCGTTTCTGTTATCCTAATAGAAAGGTCGATAATTTCATGATATTTAAAAATATGAAAACGTATTGCTCCGGATACCTCCTCGCGTTTCTGTTATCCTAATAGAAAGGTCTATAATTTCATGATTTTTAAAAATATGAAAACGTATTGCTCCGGATACCTCCTCGCGTTTCTGTTATCCTAATAGAAAGGTCGATAATTTCATATTTAAAAATATGAAAACGTATTGCTCCGGATACCTCCTCGCGTTTCTGTTATCCTAATAGAAAGGTCGATAATTTCATATTTAAAAATATTAAAACGTTTTGCTCCGGATACCTCCTCGCGTTTCTGTTATCCTAATAGAAAGGTCGATAATTTCGTGATTTTTAAAAATATGAAAACGTTTTGCTCCGGATACCTCCTCGCGTTTCTGTTATCCTAATAGAAAGGTCGATAATTTCATGATATTTAAAAATATGAAAACGTTTTGCTCCGGATACCTCCTCGCGTTTCTGTTATCCTAATAGAAAGGTCAATAATTTTATGATATTTAAAAATATGAAAACGTATTGCTCCGGATACCTCCTCGCGTTTCTGTTATCCTAATAGAAAGGTCGATAATTTTATGATATTTAAAAATATGAAAACGTATTGCTCCGGATACCTCCTCGCGTTTCTGTTATCCTAATAGAAAGGTCTGTAATTTCATGATATTTAAAAATATGAAAACGTATTGCTCCGGATACCTCCTCGCGTTTCTGTTATCCTAATAGAAAGGTCTATAATTTCATGATTTTTAAAAATATGAAAACGTATTGCTCCGGATACCTCCTCGCGTTTTTGTTATCCTAATAGAAAGGTCGATAATTTCATGATATTTAAAAATATGAAAACGTATTGCTCCGGATACCTCCTCGCGTTTCTGTTATCCTAATATAAAGGTCGATAATTTCATGATATTTAAAAATATGAAAACGTTTTGCTCCGGATACCTCCTCGCGTTTCTGTTATCCTAATAGAAAGGTCAATAATTTTATGATATTTAAAAATATGAAAACGTATTGCTCCGGATACCTCCTCGCGTTTCTGTTATCCTAATAGAAAGGTCGATAATTTCATATTTAAAAATATGAAAACGTATTGCTCTGGATACCTCCTCGCGTTTCTGTTATCCTAATAGAAAGGTCGATAATTTCATATTTAAAAATATGAAAACGTATTGCTCCGGATACCTCCTCGCGTTTCTGTTATCCTAATAGAAAGGTCGATAATTTCATGATATTTAAAAATATGAAAACGTATTGCTCCGGATACCTCCTCGCGTTTCTGTTATCCTAATAGAAAGGTCTATAATTTCATGATTTTTAAAAATATGAAAACCTATTGCTCCGGATACCTCCTCGCGTTTCTGTTATCCTAATAGAAAGGTCGATAATTTCATTATTTTTAAAAATATAAAAACGTATTTCTCCGGATACCTCCTCGCGTTTCTGTTATCCTAATATAAAGGTCGATAATTTTATGATATTTAAAAATATGAAAACGTTTTGCTCCGGATACCTCCTCGCGTTTCTGTTATCCTAATAGAAAGGTCGATAATTTCGTGATTTTTAAAAATATGAAAACGTTTTGCTCCGGATACCTCCTCGCGTTTCTGTTATCCTAATAGAAAGGTCGATAATTTCATGATATTTAAAAATATGAAAACGTTTTGCTCCGGATACCTCCTCGCGTTTCTGTTATCCTAATAGAAAGGTCGATAATTTCGTGATTTTTAAAAATATGAAAACGTTTTGCTCCGGATACCTCCTCGCGTTTCTGTTATCCTAATAGAAAGGTCGATAATTTCGTGATTTTTAAAAATATGAAAACGTATTGCTCCGGATACCTCCTCGCGTTTCTGTTATCCTAATAGAAAGGTCGATAATTTCGTGATTTTTAAAAATATGAAAACGTATTGCTCCGGATACCTCCTCGCGTTTCTGTTATCCTAATAGAAAGGTCGATAATTTCATGATATTTAAAAATATGAAAACGTTTTGCTCCGGATACCTCCTCGCGTTTCTGTTATCCTAATAGAAAGGTCGATAATTTCATGATTTTTAAAAATATGAAAACGTATTGCTCCGGATACCTCCTCGCGTTTCTGTTATCCTAATAGAAAGGTCGATAATTTCATGATATTTAAAAATATGAAAACGTTTTGCTCCGGATACCTCCTCGCGTTTCTGTTATCCTAATAGAAAGGTCGATAATTTCATGATATTTAAAAATATGAAAACGTTTTGCTCCGGATACCTCCTCGCGTTTCTGTTATCCCAATAGAAAGGTCGATAATTTCATGATTTTTAAATATATGAAAACGTATTGCTCCGGATACCTCCTCGCGTTTCTGTTATCCTAATAGAAAAGTCGATAATTTCATGATTTTTAAAAATATGAAAACGTATTTCTCCGGATACCTCCTCGCGTTTCTGTTATCCTTATAGAAAGGTCGATAATTTTATGATATTTAAAAATATGAAAACGTTTTGCTCCGGATACCTCCTCGCGTTTCTGTTATCCTAATAGAAAGGTCGATAATTTCGTGATTTTTAAAAATATGAAAACGTTTTGCTCCGGATACCTCCTCGCGTTTCTGTTATCCCAATAGAAAGGTCGATAATTTCATGATTTTTAAATATATGAAAACGTATTGCTCCGGATACCTCCTCGCGTTTCTGTTATCCTAATAGAAAGGTCAATAATTTCATGATATTTAAAAATATGAAAACCTTTTTCTCCGGATACCTCCTCGCGTTTCTGTTATCCTAATAGAAAGGTCGATAATTTCATGATATTTAAAAATATGAAAACGTTTTGCTCCGGATACCTCCTCGCGTTTCTGTTATCCTAATAGAAAGGTCGATAATTTCGTGATTTTTAAAAATATAAAAACGTTTTGCTCCGGATACCTTCTCGCGTTTCTGTTATCCTAATAGAAAGGTCGATAATTTCATGATTTTTAAAAATATGAAAACGTATTGCTCCGGATACCTCTTCGCGTTTCTGTTATCCTAATAGAAAGGTCGATAATTTCATGATATTTAATATTATGAAAACGTATTGCTCCGGATACCTCCTCCCGTTTCTGTAATCCTAATAGAAAGGTCGATAATTTCATGATATTTAAAAATATGAAAACGTATTTCTCCGGATACCTCCTCGCGTTTCTGTTATCCTAATAGAAAGGTCGATAATTTCGTGATTTTTAAAAATATGAAAACGTTTTGCTCCGGATACCTCCTCGCGTTTCTGTTATCCTAATAGAAAGGTCGATAATTTCATGATATTTAAAAATATGAAAACGTTTTGCTCCGGATACCTCCTCGCGTTTCTGTTATCTTAATAGAAAGGTCGATAATTTCGTGATTTTTAAAAATATGAAAACGTTTTGCTCCGGATACCTCCTCGCGTTTCTGTTATCCTAATAGAAAGGTCGATAATTTCATGATATTTAAAAATATGAAAACGTTTTGCTCCGGATACCTCCTCGCGTTTCTGTTATCCTAATAGAAAGGTCGATAATTTCGTGATTTTTAAAAATATTAAAACGTTTTGCTCCGGATACCTCCTCGCGTTTCTGTTATCCCAATAGAAAGGTCGATAATTTCATGATTTTTAAATATATGAAAACGTATTGCTCCGGATACCTCCTCGCGTTTCTGTTATCCTAATAGAAAGGTCAATAATTTCATGATATTTAAAAATATGAAAACCTTTTTCTCCGGATACCTCCTCGCGTTTTTGTTATCCTAATAGAAAGGTCGATAATTTCATGATATTTAAAAATATGAAAACGTTTTGCTCCGGATACCTCCTCGCGTTTCTGTTATCCTAATAGAAAGGTCGATAATTTCATGATATTTAAAAATATGAAAACGTTTTGCTCCGGATACCTCCTCGCGTTTCTGTTATCCCAATAGAAAGGTCGATAATTTCATGATTTTTAAATATATGAAAACGTATTGCTCCGGATACCTCCTCGCGTTTCTGTTATGCTAATAGAAAAGTCGATAATTTCATGATTTTTAAAAATATGAAAACGTATTTCTCCGGATACCTCCTCGCGTTTCTGTTATCCTAATAGAAAGGTCGATAATTTTATGATATTTAAAAATATGAAAACGTTTTGCTCCGGATACCTCCTCGCGTTTCTGTTATCCTAATAGAAAGGTCGATAATTTCGTGATTTTTAAAAATATGAAAACGTTTTGCTCCGGATACCTCCTCGCGTTTCTGTTATCCCAATAGAAAGGTCGATAATTTCATGATTTTTAAATATATGAAAACGTATTGCTCCGGATACCTTCTCGCGTTTCTGTTATCCTAATAGAAAGGTCAATAATTTCATGATATTTAAAAATATGAAAACCTTTTTCTCCGGATACCTCCTCGCGTTTCTGTTATCCTAATAGAAAGGTCGATAATTTCATGATATTTAAAAATATGAAAACGTTTTGCTCCGGATACCTCCTCGCGTTTCTGTTATCCTAATAGAAAGGTCGATAATTTCGTGATTTTTAAAAATATAAAAACGTTTTGCTCCGGATACCTTCTCGCGTTTCTGTTATCCTAATAGAAAGGTCGATAATTTCATGATTTTTAAAAATATGAAAACGTATTGCTCCGGATACCTCCTCGCGTTTCTGTTATCCTAATAGAAAGGTCGATAATTTCATGATATTTAATATTATGAAAACGTATTGCTCCGGATACCTCCTCCCGTTTCTGTAATCCTAATAGAAAGGTCGATAATTTCATGATATTTAAAAATATGAAAACGTATTTCTCCGGATACCTCCTCGCGTTTCTGTTATCCTAATAGAAAGGTCGATAATTTCGTGATTTTTAAAAATATGAAAACGTTTTGCTCCGGATACCTCCTCGCGTTTCTGTTATCCCAATAGAAAGGTCGATAATTTCATGATTTTTAAATATATGAAAACGTATTGCTTCGGATACCTCCTCGCGTTTCTGTTATCCTAATAGAAAGGTCGATAATTTCATGATATTTAAAAATATGAAAACCTTTTTCTCCGGATACCTCCTCGCGTTTCTGTTATCCTAATAGAAAGGTCGATAATTTCATGATATTTAAAAATATGAAAACGTTTTGCTCCGGATACCTCCTCGCGTTTCTGTTATCCTAATAGAAAGGTCGATAATTTCGTGATTTTTAAAAATATGAAAACGTTTTGCTCCGGATACCTTCTCGCGTTTCTGTTATCCTAATAGAAAGGTCGATAATTTCATGATTTTTAAAAATATGAAAACGTATTGCTCCGGATACCTCCTCGCGTTTCTGTTATCCTAATAGAAAGGTCGATAATTTCATGATATTTAATATTATGAAAACGTATTGCTCCGGATACCTCCTCCCGTTTCTGTAATCCTAATAGAAAGGTCGATAATTTCATGATATTTAAAAATATGAAAACGTATTTCTCCGGATACCTCCTCGCGTTTCTGTTATCCTAATAGAAAGGTCGATAATTTTATGATATTTAAAAATATGAAAACGTTTTGCTTCGGATACCCCCTCGCGTTTCTGTTATCCTAATAGAAAGGTCGATAATTTCGTGATTTTTAAAAATATGAAAACGTTTTGCTCCGGATACCTCCTCGCGTTTCTGTTATCCTAATAGAAAGGTCGATAATTTCATGATATTTAAAAATATGAAAACGTTTTGCTCCGGATACCTCCTCGTGTTTCTGTTATCCTAATAGAAAGGTCGATAATTTCATGATTTTTAAAAATATGAAAACGTATTTCTCCGGATACCTTCTCGCGTTTCTGTTATCCTAATAGAAAGGTCGATAATTTTATGATATTTAAAAATATGAAAACGTTTTGCTCCGGATACCTCCTCGCGTTTCTGTTATCCTAATAGAAAGGTCGATAATTTCGTGATTTTTAAAAATATGAAAACGTTTTGCTCCGGATACCTCCTCGCGTTTCTGTTATCCTAATAGAAAGGTCGATAATTTCATGATATTTAAAAATATGAAAACGTTTTGCTCCGGATACCTCCTCGCGTTTCTGTTATCCTAATAGAAAGGTCGATAATTTCGTGATTTTTAAAAATATGAAAACGTTTTGCTCCGGATACCTTCTCGCGTTTCTGTTATCCTAATAGAAAGGTCGATAATTTCGTGATTTTTAAAAATATGAAAACGTATTGCTCCGGATACCTCCTCGCGTTTCTGTTATCCTAATAGAAAGGTCGATAATTTCGTGATTTTTAAAAATATGAAAACGTATTGCTCCGGATACCTCCTCGCGTTTCTGTTATCCTAATAGAAAGGTCGATAATTTCATGATATTTAAAAATATGAAAACGTTTTGCTCCGGATACCTCCTCGCGTTTCTGTTATCCTAATAGAAAGGTCGATAATTTCATGATATTTAAAAATATGAAAACGTATTGCTCCGGATACCTCCTCGCGTTTCTGTTATCCTAATATAAAGGTCGATAATTTCATGATATTTAAAAATATGAAAACGTTTTGCTCCGGATACTTCCTCGCGTTTCTGTTATCCTAATAGAAAGGTCGATAATTTTATGATATTTAAAAATATGAAAACGTATTGCTCCGGATACCTTCTCGCGTTTCTGTTATCCTAATATAAAGGTCGATAATTTCATGATATTTAAAAATATGAAAACGTTTTGCTCCGGATACCTCCTCGCGTTTCTGTTATCCTAATAGAAAGGTCGATAATTTTATGATATTTAAAAATATGAAAACGTATTGCTCCGGATACCTCCTCGCGTTTCTGTTATCCTAATAGAAAGGTCGATAATTTTATGATATTTAAAAATATGAAAACGTATTGCTCCGGATACCTCCTCGCGTTTCTGTTATCCTAATAGAAAGGTCTATAATTTCATGATTTTTAAAAATATGAAAACGTATTTCTCCGGATACCTCCTCGCGTTTCTGTTATCCTAATAGAAAGGTCGATAATTTCATGATATTTAAAAATATGAAAACGTATTGCTCCGGATACCTCCTCGCGTTTCTGTTATCCTAATATAAAGGTCGATAATTTCATGATATTTAAAAATATGAAAACGTTTTGCTCCGGATACCTCCTCGCGTTTCTGTTATCCTAATAGAAAGGTCGATAATTTCGTGATTTTTAAAAATATGAAAACGTATTGCTCCGGATACCTCCTCGCGTTTCTGTTATCCTAATATAAAGGTCGATAATTTCATGATATTTAAAAATATGAAAACGTTTTGCTCCGGATACCTCCTCGCGTTTCTGTTATCCTAATAGAAAGGTCGATAATTTCGTGATTTTTAAAAATATGAAAACGTATTGCTCCGGATACCTCCTCGCGTTTCTGTTATCCTAATAGAAAGGTCGATAATTTTATGATATTTAAAAATATGAAAACGTATTGCTCCGGATACCTTCTCGCGTTTCTGTTATCCTAATAGAAAGGTCTGTAATTTCATGATTTTTAAAAATATGAAAACGTATTGCTCCGGATACCTCCTCGCGTTTCTGTTATCCTAATAGAAAGGTCGATAATTTTATGATATTTAAAAATATGAAAACGTATTGCTCCGGATACCTCCTCGCGTTTCTGTTATCTTAATAGAAAGGTCGATAATTTTATGATATTTAAAAATATGAAAACGTATTGCTCCGGATACCTCCTCGCGTTTCTGTTATCCTAATAGAAAGGTCGATAATTTTATGATATTTAAAAATATGAAAACGTATTGCTCCGGATACCTCCTCGCGTTTCTGTTATCCTAATAGAAAGGTCGATAATTTCATGATATTTAAAAATATGAAAACGTATTGCTCCGGATACCTCCTCGCGTTTCTGTTATCCTAATATAAAGGTCGATAATTTCATGATATTTAAAAATATGAAAACGTATTGCTCCGGATACCTCCTCGCGTTTCTGTTATCCTAATAGAAAGGTCTATAATTTCATGATTTTTAAAAATATGAAAACGTATTGCTCCGGATACCTCCTCGCGTTTCTGTTATCCTAATAGAAAGGTCGATAATTTCATATTTAAAAATATGAAAACGTATTGCTCCGGATACCTCCTCGCGTTTCTGTTATCCTAATAGAAAGGTCGATAATTTCATAATATTTAAAAATATGAAAACGTATTGCTCCGGATACCTCCTCGCGTTTCTGTTATCCTAATAGAAAGGTCTATAATTTCATGATTTTTAAAAATATGAAAACGTATTGCTCCGGATACCTCCTCGCGTTTCTGTTATCCTAATAGAAAGGTCTATAATTTCATGATTTTTAAAAATATGAAAACGTATTGCTCCGGATACCTCCTCGCGTTTCTGTTATCCTAATAGAAAGGTCGATAATTTCATGATATTTAAAAATATGAAAACGTATTGCTCCGGATACCTCCTCGCGTTTCTGTTATCCTAATATAAAGGTCGATAATTTCATGATATTTAAAAATATGAAAACGTATTGCTCCGGATACCTCCTCGCGTTTCTGTTATCCTAATAGAAAGGTCTATAATTTCATGATTTTTAAAAATATGAAAACGTATTGCTCCGGATACCTCCTCGCGTTTCTGTTATCCTAATAGAAAGGTCGATAATTTCATATTTAAAAATATGAAAACGTATTGCTCCGGATACCTCCTCGCGTTTCTGTTATCCTAATAGAAAGGTCGATAATTTCATGATATTTAAAAATATGAAAACGTATTGCTCCGGATACCTCCTCGCGTTTCTGTTATCCTAATAGAAAGGTCTATAATTTCATGATTTTTAAAAATATGAAAACGTATTGCTCCGGATACCTCCTCGCGTTTCTGTTATCCTAATAGAAAGGTCTATAATTTCATGATTTTTAAAAATATGAAAACGTATTGCTCCGGATACCTCCTCGCGTTTCTGTTATCCTAATAGAAAGGTCGATAATTTCATGATATTTAAAAATATGAAAACGTATTGCTCCGGATACCTCCTCGCGTTTCTGTTATCCTAATAGAAAGGTCTATAATTTCATGATTTTTAAAAATATGAAAACGTATTGCTCCGGATACCTCCTCGCGTTTCTGTTATCCTAATAGAAAGGTCGATAATTTCATGATATTTAAAAATATGAAAACGTATTGCTCCGGATACCTCCTCGCGTTTCTGTTATCCTAATATAAAGGTCGATAATTTCATGATATTTAAAAATATGAAAACGTTTTGCTCCGGATACCTCCTCGCGTTTCTGTTATCCTAATAGAAAGGTCTATAATTTCATGATTTTTAAAAATATGAAAACGTATTGCTCCGGATACCTCCTCGCGTTTCTGTTATCCTAATAGAAAGGTCTATAATTTCATGATTTTTAAAAATATGAAAACGTATTGCTCCGGATACCTCCTCGCGTTTCTGTTATCCTAATAGAAAGGTCGATAATTTCATGATATTTAAAAATATGAAAACGTATTGCTCCGGATACCTCCTCGCGTTTCTGTTATCCTAATAGAAAGGTCTATAATTTCATGATTTTTAAAAATATGAAAACGTATTGCTCCGGATACCTCCTCGCGTTTCTGTTATCCTAATAGAAAGGTCGATAATTTTATGATATTTAAAAATATGAAAACGTATTGCTCCGGATACCTCCTCGCGTTTCTGTTATCCTAATAGAAAGGTCGATAATTTTATGATATTTAAAAATATGAAAACGTATTGCTCCGGATACCTCCTCGCGTTTCTGTTATCCTAATAGAAAGGTCTATAATTTCATGATTTTTAAAAATATGAAAACGTATTGCTCCGGATACCTCCTCGCGTTTTTGTTATCCTAATAGAAAGGTCGATAATTTCATGATATTTAAAAATATGAAAACGTATTGCTCCGGATACCTCCTCGCGTTTCTGTTATCCTAATATAAAGGTCGATAATTTCATGATATTTAAAAATATGAAAACGTTTTGCTCCGGATACTTCCTCGCGTTTCTGTTATCCTAATAGAAAGGTCGATAATTTTATGATATTTAAAAATATGAAAACGTATTGCTCCGGATACCTCCTCGCGTTTCTGTTATCCTAATATAAAGGTCGATAATTTCATGATATTTAAAAATATGAAAACGTTTTGCTCCGGATACCTCCTCGCGTTTCTGTTATCCTAATAGAAAGGTCGATAATTTTATGATATTTAAAAATATGAAAACGTATTGCTCCGGATACCTCCTCGCGTTTCTGTTATCCTAATAGAAAGGTCGATAATTTTATGATATTTAAAAATATGAAAACGTATTGCTCCGGATACCTCCTCGCGTTTCTGTTATCCTAATAGAAAGGTCGATAATTTTATGATATTTAAAAATATGAAAACGTATTGCTCCGGATACCTCCTCGCGTTTCTGTTATCCTAATAGAAAGGTCGATAATTTTATGATATTTAAAAATATGAAAACGTATTGCTCCGGATACCTCCTCGCGTTTCTGTTATCCTAATAGAAAGGTCTATAATTTCATGATTTTTAAAAATATGAAAACGTATTGCTCCGGATACCTCCTCGCGTTTCTGTTATCCTAATAGAAAGGTCGATAATTTCATGATATTAAAAAATATGAAAACGTATTGCTCCGGATACCTCCTCGCGTTTCTGTTATCCTAATATAAAGGTCAATAATTTCATGATATTTAAAAATATGAAAACGTTTTGCTCCGGATACCTCCTCGCGTTTCTGTTATCCTAATAGAAAGGTCGATAATTTCGTGATTTTTAAAAATATGAAAACGTATTGCTCCGGATACCTCCTCGCGTTTCTGTTATCCTAATATAAAGGTCGATAATTTCATGATATTTAAAAATATGAAAACGTTTTGCTCCGGATACCTCCTCGCGTTTCTGTTATCCTAATAGAAAGGTCGATAATTTCGTGATTTTTAAAAATATGAAAACGTATTGCTCCGGATACCTCCTCGCGTTTCTGTTATCCTAATAGAAAGGTCGATAATTTTATGATATTTAAAAATATGAAAACGTATTGCTCCGGATACCTCCTCGCGTTTCTGTTATCCTAATAGAAAGGTCTGTAATTTCATGATTTTTAAAAATATGAAAACGTATTGCTCCGGATACCTCCTCGCGTTTCTGTTATCCTAATAGAAAGGTCGATAATTTTATGATATTTAAAAATATGAAAACGTATTGCTCCGGATACCTCCTCGCGTTTCTGTTATCTTAATAGAAAGGTCGATAATTTTATGATATTTAAAAATATGAAAACGTATTGCTCCGGATACCTCCTCGCGTTTCTGTTATCCTAATAGAAAGGTCGATAATTTTATGATATTTAAAAATATGAAAACGTATTGCTCCGGATACCTCCTCGCGTTTCTGTTATCCTAATAGAAAGGTCGATAATTTCATGATATTTAAAAATATGAAAACGTATTGCTCCGGATACCTCCTCGCGTTTCTGTTATCCTAATATAAAGGTCGATAATTTCATGATATTTAAAAATATGAAAACGTATTGCTCCGGATACCTCCTCGCGTTTCTGTTATCCTAATAGAAAGGTCTATAATTTCATGATTTTTAAAAATATGAAAACGTATTGCTCCGGATACCTCCTCGCGTTTCTGTTATCCTAATAGAAAGGTCGATAATTTCATATTTAAAAATATGAAAACGTATTGCTCCGGATACCTCCTCGCGTTTCTGTTATCCTAATAGAAAGGTCGATAATTTCATGATATTTAAAAATATGAAAACGTATTGCTCCGGATACCTCCTCGCGTTTCTGTTATCCTAATAGAAAGGTCTATAATTTCATGATTTTTAAAAATATAAAAACGTATTGCTCCGGATACCTCCTCGCGTTTCTGTTATCCTAATAGAAAGGTCTATAATTTCATGATTTTTAAAAATATGAAAACGTATTGCTCCGGATACCTCCTCGCGTTTCTGTTATCCTAATAGAAAGGTCGATAATTTCATGATATTTAAAAATATGAAAACGTATTGCTCCGGATACCTCCTCGCGTTTCTGTTATCCTAATATAAAGGTCGATAATTTCATGATATTTAAAAATATGAAAACGTATTGCTCCGGATACCTCCTCGCGTTTCTGTTATCCTAATAGAAAGGTCTATAATTTCATGATTTTTAAAAATATGAAAACGTATTGCTCCGGATACCTCCTCGCGTTTCTGTTATCCTAATAGAAAGGTCGATAATTTCATATTTAAAAATATGAAAACGTATTGCTCCGGATACCTCCTCGCGTTTCTGTTATCCTAATAGAAAGGTCGATAATTTCATGATATTTAAAAATATGAAAACGTATTGCTCCGGATACCTCCTCGCGTTTCTGTTATCCTAATAGAAAGGTCTATAATTTCATGATTTTTAAAAATATGAAAACGTATTGCTCCGGATACCTCCTCGCGTTTCTGTTATCCTAATAGAAAGGTCTATAATTTCATGATTTTTAAAAATATGAAAACGTATTGCTCCGGATACCTCCTCGCGTTTCTGTTATCCTAATAGAAAGGTCGATAATTTCATGATATTTAAAAATATGAAAACGTATTGCTCCGGATACCTCCTCGCGTTTCTGTTATCCTAATAGAAAGGTCTATAATTTCATGATTTTTAAAAATATGAAAACGTATTGCTCCGGATACCTCCTCGCGTTTCTGTTATCCTAATAGAAAGGTCGATAATTTCATGATATTTAAAAATATGAAAACGTATTGCTCCGGATACCTCCTCGCGTTTCTGTTATCCTAATATAAAGGTCGATAATTTCATGATATTTAAAAATATGAAAACGTTTTGCTCCGGATACCTCCTCGCGTTTCTGTTATCCTAATAGAAAGGTCTATAATTTCATGATTTTTAAAAATATGAAAACGTATTGCTCCGGATACCTCCTCGCGTTTCTGTTATCCTAATATAAAGGTCGATAATTTCATGATATTTAAAAATATGAAAACGTTTTGCTCCGGATACCTCCTCGCGTTTCTGTTATCCTAATAGAAAGGTCGATAATTTTATGATATTTAAAAATATGAAAACGTATTGCTCCGGATACCTCCTCGCGTTTCTGTTATCCTAATAGAAAGGTCGATAATTTTATGATATTTAAAAATATGAAAACGTATTGCTCCGGATACCTCCTCGCGTTTCTGTTATCCTAATAGAAAGGTCTATAATTTCATGATTTTTAAAAATATGAAAACGTATTGCTCCGGATACCTCCTCGCGTTTCTGTTATCCTAATAGAAAGGTCGATAATTTCATGATATTTAAAAATATGAAAACGTATTGCTCCGGATACCTCCTCGCGTTTCTGTTATCCTAATATAAAGGTCAATAATTTCATGATATTTAAAAATATGAAAACGTTTTGCTCCGGATACCTCCTCGCGTTTCTGTTATCCTAATAGAAAGGTCGATAATTTCGTGATTTTTAAAAATATGAAAACGTATTGCTCCGGATACCTCCTCGCGTTTCTGTTATCCTAATATAAAGGTCGATAATTTCATGATATTTAAAAATATGAAAACGTTTTGCTCCGGATACCTCCTCGCGTTTCTGTTATCCTAATAGAAAGGTCGATAATTTCGTGATTTTTAAAAATATGAAAACGTATTGCTCCGGATACCTCCTCGCGTTTCTGTTATCCTAATAGAAAGGTCGATAATTTTATGATATTTAAAAATATGAAAACGTATTGCTCCGGATACCTCCTCGCGTTTCTGTTATCCCAATAGAAAGGTCTGTAATTTCATGATTTTTAAAAATATGAAAACGTATTGCTCCGGATACCTCCTCGCGTTTCTGTTATCCTAATAGAAAGGTCGATAATTTTATGATATTTAAAAATATGAAAACGTATTGCTCCGGATACCTCCTCGCGTTTCTGTTATCTTAATAGAAAGGTCGATAATTTTATGATATTTAAAAATATGAAAACGTATTGCTCCGGATACCTCCTCGCGTTTCTGTTATCCTAATAGAAAGGTCGATAATTTTATGATATTTAAAAATATGAAAACGTATTGCTCCGGATACCTCCTCGCGTTTCTGTTATCCTAATAGAAAGGTCGATAATTTCATGATATTTAAAAATATGAAAACGTATTGCTCCGGATACCTCCTCGCGTTTCTGTTATCCTAATATAAAGGTCGATAATTTCATGATATTTAAAAATATGAAAACGTATTGCTCCGGATACCTCCTCGCGTTTCTGTTATCCTAATAGAAAGGTCTATAATTTCATGATTTTTAAAAATATGAAAACGTATTGCTCCGGATACCTCCTCGCGTTTCTGTTATCCTAATAGAAAGGTCGATAATTTCATATTTAAAAATATGAAAACGTATTGCTCCGGATACCTCCTCGCGTTTCTGTTATCCTAATAGAAAGGTCGATAATTTCATGATATTTAAAAATATGAAAACGTATTGCTCCGGATACCTCCTCGCGTTTCTGTTATCCTAATAGAAAGGTCTATAATTTCATGATTTTTAAAAATATGAAAACGTATTGCTCCGGATACCTCCTCGCGTTTCTGTTATCCTAATAGAAAGGTCTATAATTTCATGATTTTTAAAAATATGAAAACGTATTGCTCCGGATACCTCCTCGCGTTTCTGTTATCCTAATAGAAAGGTCGATAATTTCATGATATTTAAAAATATGAAAACGTATTGCTCCGGATACCTCCTCGCGTTTCTGTTATCCTAATATAAAGGTCGATAATTTCATGATATTTAAAAATATGAAAACGTATTGCTCCGGATACCTCCTCGCGTTTCTGTTATCCTAATAGAAAGGTCTATAATTTCATGATTTTTAAAAATATGAAAACGTATTGCTCCGGATACCTCCTCGCGTTTCTGTTATCCTAATAGAAAGGTCGATAATTTCATGATATTTAAAAATATGAAAACGTATTGCTCCGGATACCTCCTCGCGTTTCTGTTATCCTAATATAAAGGTCGATAATTTCATGATATTTAAAAATATGAAAACGTATTGCTCCGGATACCTCCTCGCGTTTCTGTTATCCTAATAGAAAGGTCGATAATTTCATGATATTTAAAAATATGAAAACGTATTGCTCCGGATACCTCCTCGCGTTTCTGTTATCCTAATAGAAAGGTCTATAATTTCATGATTTTTAAAAATATGAAAACGTATTGCTCCGGATACCTCCTCGCGTTTCTGTTATCCTAATAGAAAGGTCTATAATTTCATGATTTTTAAAAATATGAAAACGTATTGCTCCGGATACCTCCTCGCGTTTCTGTTATCCTAATAGAAAGGTCGATAATTTCATGATATTTAAAAATATGAAAACGTATTGCTCCGGATACCTCCTCGCGTTTCTGTTATCCTAATATAAAGGTCGATAATTTCATGATATTTAAAAATATGAAAACGTATTGCTCCGGATACCTCCTCGCGTTTCTGTTATCCTAATAGAAAGGTCTATAATTTCATGATTTTTAAAAATATGAAAACGTATTGCTCCGGATACCTCCTCGCGTTTCTGTTATCCTAATAGAAAGGTCGATAATTTCATATTTAAAAATATGAAAACGTATTGCTCCGGATACCTCCTCGCGTTTCTGTTATCCTAATAGAAAGGTCGATAATTTCATGATATTTAAAAATATGAAAACGTATTGCTCCGGATACCTCCTCGCGTTTCTGTTATCCTAATAGAAAGGTCTATAATTTCATGATTTTTAAAAATATGAAAACGTATTGCTCCGGATACCTCCTCGCGTTTCTGTTATCCTAATAGAAAGGTCTATAATTTCATGATTTTTAAAAATATGAAAACGTATTGCTCCGGATACCTCCTCGCGTTTCTGTTATCCTAATAGAAAGGTCGATAATTTCATGATATTTAAAAATATGAAAACGTATTGCTCCGGATACCTCCTCGCGTTTCTGTTATCCTAATAGAAAGGTCTATAATTTCATGATTTTTAAAAATATGAAAACGTATTGCTCCGGATACCTCCTCGCGTTTCTGTTATCCTAATAGAAAGGTCGATAATTTCATGATATTTAAAAATATGAAAACGTATTGCTCCGGATACCTCCTCGCGTTTCTGTTATCCTAATATAAAGGTCGATAATTTCATGATATTTAAAAATATGAAAACGTTTTGCTCCGGATACCTCCTCGCGTTTCTGTTATCCTAATAGAAAGGTCGATAATTTCATGATTTTTAAGAATATGAAAAGTGATAATTTTTAAGCTAGTGGTGAAATATCAAAATAAAAATACGTAAATATTTAAAATAGTTTATTTATTGCAAGCACTGCGTAAAGCTCAAAACATAGTCTATTTAAATGAAAAATGTAAATGTTCCTATCATGATAAACATATAACAAAATACATACGATTGGTTTTCTCAACACTAGTAAATCACAATGTAAAAACTTACATATTACAATATTACAAGTTACAGAGCACCATAATATTCGTTTTACTTTTATTTAGTATATTTTATTTACAAAAATCAGCTCATTTAATAAAGTCAAATTCAAAGTGGATTTTGACCGACGTTTGCAATCTAAAAATATATTAAATACTTGGTAGGAAGATGTTTGTGGAACGTTGTACAAAAAAGGTTTAATAACGTCCAATCTAAAAACAATTAAAAAAAATAAATAAGGAATTTATAAGGTTTCGGGGAAAACCTTTCTTATACGATATCCCAGTATTTGCACTAAACTAAATATGAAATGCACAAAAAAGGTTTACAGGAAATTCGTCTTCAATACACTAAACAATAAATACCTTTTCATACATTTTTTTTACAAAGAAGACAGTACGAGGGTGGTCCAAAAAGTTTGCGACCATAACGTGAAGATGGCAGCACTCGTCAATATAAGCTAGGAAATGTGGTAGCGCATCTTTTGACAGGTACTCGCCAAAATTTCAAGTATTTTCGACGCGCGGTTGCTTGACAATCGTTTAAGTGAGTCAATGTGTGTTTTTGTAAAAATTAGAATATGTTTTTGAAAGGAATTGCGCCAACGCAAATGAAATATGAGTTGGACGCTGTGTGTACGGGGGACTCTGCACAATCATTTATCCTTGTAAAATTTAAACGTGGCCAGCTTGGGAGACGACAACGTTCGGGACGTCCGAAAACTGCAACCACTGACGATAAAATCGCTAAAATTCACCAAACGGTCCTAAACGACCGCCGAATTTAAGTGAGAGAGATAGCTGAGGCTATAAATATGTCCAAAGAACGTGTTTGTCACAATTTTTATAAGTCACTCAAATAATAGAGAAAGCCTGCCTGTCAATGGTAAACGCCCAAGAGGAAGGTCTCCGACGCGCCGGGTGGACCAAACCTAAGAAATCATTGGGCACGGTCTGCAAGAAGCTTCTCTTACAGCTCAAGACAGAGAAGGATGGAGAACTACGATCCGAGCAATTGATACATGATGTCACCATACTCTCTCCAGAGTAAAAGGACAAGAGAGAGAGAGAGAGAGAAAGAGTCTATCGTTTATATACAAAATAAAAAACCTACTACCCATGTATCTGTCTTAAATTTTTAACAAAAAGAGCTGATATGCTAGAATACAATCTGAGAAGTAAGGATAATTACTTTGTGAATAAATTTTATACAGCTGTAATGCAAAAATCTCTCTTTGTAGAAGGCTTAAAAAGGTACAATAACTTGCCAATCCAATCTAAGGAAGCAACAAGTTTGAGAGTATTAAAAAAAATACTTAGAAATGTGTACGTTAAAGTTTAAGGTATTGTAAACAATTATTTACATTTATTGTTATCATTATGAGTATGTCTAGAACCACTTTTAACTATGTAAAATTAAATCTGTTTGTACTAGAACTTTTTTGGCTAAATAAATACTATTATTATATAAAATCAATAATTAGGCATGAGAAAGCTATCCTCTCGTTGGATACCGCGTTAGCTCACGTTAGACCAAAAACGTGTTCGAATGAACATTTCCAACGCTCTATTTGCGCAGTTTAAGTGTAATAAATTGGAGTTTTGGCGCCGATTAATAATTGTAGATGAAACTTGGATACGCAATTGTAACAATAATACGGATTATCGTCTAAAAATGCACTCCTTTGTTAATTGCCAAACAGTTTTTCTAACGTTTTAATAAAACTTAAATAAGTATAAAAGACAGACTTATTCCTCGTTAAGGCAATTGATCATTACGCGTTGAGTTTGGATTAGTTCGCTCTCGGCCCTACCTAAACTTTCGTGTTGAGATTGTTCGTCCCTACACACTTGAGTGGTCGTATTGAGATCATTCAATGCCGCTACCAAAACCGAAACGTTCGTGTTGAAATCGTTTCATCTACCCTCCTTACCCCACATTACGTGTTGAGTTCTGTAAAGGATTTCTACTGCTGAGTTTTCGCGTTAAGATTTCTCAGATCCTTTCCTTATTTTATTTTGTTTACGTTTCGAGTTTAAAAAATAAATTCGAAATAATATATCCGTACTTAATAAGTAATAAATTGAAATCATAATTACTGTGTGACTGTTGTAGCGTCGTTTGCTTAGATTCTATGACAAAAAAAAATATTTCAATAAAACGTCTTTTATGTCGCTTGCCCATCGGAGCTAAAAGCATTAGGCCAGGTATTGGTTTTTTTGTCACATTTACTTTGTAAAATCGAATTTTGTTTTGGAATAAATAAAGTTTACGAAACTCAAAACCTGTCTCTATTTATTACTGACTACCCCGGATATTACACAATTATACGCCCGAAATAAAATAAAACAGTCAAAACGGTGTACTGCAAAGGGGGAGTCGGTTTAAAAAAAAAAAGGATTAACTGTTTGTTCGGCTGTGAAAGCAGCGACGACTGATTTTTGGAATAGTCTAACTCGATTATCTCCAAAGAGGAAAAACCATTACAGGAGCATACTACGCATTATTATTTGACAAGCTGAATGCTGCAATTCCCACACCGCCAAGGCGAAAATCCAAGAATTACGGTTTGAATTGCTTGACTATTCTCCTTACTCCCCAGATCTAGCCTCAAGTGACTTCTTTTTGTTCCCTTAAATTGCACTCGCGAGGAGGACAGAGATTTTTGTCAAATCACCTTCTTAAACGACTATTTTGCAGAGAAAGTACTATTTGGACGGTTTAAAGAGAAGAGAGCATCGCTGGAAGAAGTGTGCAGACTTACAAAGAGACTATGTTGAAAAATAAAAATAAATTTAAAGAAAAAAATGTCTTGTATCTTTGTTATGTCGGAAACTTTTCAGATCGCCCTAGTAAAACGATATTAAATAACTTACGACATCAATCAAGTGAAGACTTAATTACCAATAAACCTGTAATAACAGCCTAATATGCTCGGTACGACCATCTTAGCCATTTCGCGAAATGGTAAGAGGTGCCCTCTTTGCAAAAACTTTTACCAGTTTATATAAAAAGGATCTTTAATAAAAAGTTGCGAGGTTAACCCTACGTGATGGTCTTCTCAAACATTAGAGTTGTTGAACATTTGAAAAACCATTTCTTTCAAGAAATTTATTTGGCCACTTCTGAAATTCGATACATTTATTTTTTATTACAATAGAATACAATTTTTTTTGCTTAAAGTAATAGGCACCCACAAAGCAATGAATTTAATGATCTTTTAGCATTCGCTGTAATTATTACTCGAGTTGATCAACAATTATTAGTAAATATAATATTTTTCAAAGATGGCCAAATGCAATATGTACAATATTTAAATAATAATTAAATAAGAAGAAAACGTTCTTAAAAAAATATTTCTACAGTCACTGGACTAGGCATTCGATAAAACTCGAATGGTACAATGTTAAAAGCATAAGTTTACAATTACAAATAAATGAGATTTATACAACACAAAATCAGTCTGTGATAATGAGAGTTTCTTTAAGGGCTAAAAGCTGCTCTTCTCCCAATTTTATTTTGTCTGATATTTCCTTTGAATCCATAAGAAGTTTTGCTTTCATGTTAATGAAATGATCGTAATCAGCGTATTCTTCCGAGTTCAGGTATTTGTAGAGGATGTTTGACACGTTCACACTGCGCCTGTCGATACACTCCTTTAATTTCTTGGCCTCTTCTAATTGATCCAGCAGTTTATCTCGTTTGGCTTCCAAAATTCTCTGAAATTTAAACAATATAAAATAAATAAACGAAGCAACCTGTGTTCATTTTCCAACAATAAAATGAAATCATTAACAGAGAGAAGTAATCAACAAAAATAAATAATAGTTTAAAAAAACTAAGACAACCACGCTTTATAAGAAAACCAAACTAAATATATAAATAATTAATAAAAAATAATTTTACAATCAAAAGCGTGGGGTGCTTTTAATGAAGTTTATGTATTTTTTTGGCCATTTACTTTTACCAATATCTGTTTATTATCAAATATATTAATTGATAAAGCGCACATCAAGCTTTTGATTGTAAAATTATTATTTTTTATTTTTTAGTTCGGTGGTTTTTTTATAAAACGTGTTATCTTAGTTTTTTTAAATTATTTATTTTTCATTTTTTAATTTCGGGTTTTTTTTCTATTAACTGACAGTGATAGCCGTCTAGTCTACTGTACCGCCTTTATAACCATTGTTGGAGATATGTTGGAGGTACCAGACGATTGGTGCAAGGCAGTTATCGTGCCGCTTTACAACGGAAAAGGTTCACAGGGGGACTGTAAGAACTACCGAGGTATAAGTTTACTTAAAATAATCGGAAAACTGTATGCAAAGATATTGATTAAAAGAGTGAAGAATGAAACTAAGAAGATGATATGGGATGTGCAAGCAGGATTTAAAAGAGAAGAGAAGGTCTATTGCGCTTTTATAGACTTGGAAAAGGCTTATGACAGAGTGGTGAGGAGTAAATTGTGGTCGACATTATCTAAGTATGGCGTAAGCGGTAGTTTAATACGAGCACTGGAATCACTTTACGAGGATTCCACTGCTTTTGTCAGGATAAACGGAGCTTGCACGGACTGGTTTAACATTGAAAACGGTGTAAGACAGGGATGTGTGGCTTCGCCATAGCTGTTTAACTTATACATAGACGATTGTTTAAAAGATTTGAAAGAGAGTGCGTATGAATTGAAAATGAATGATTTGATCGTCAAATGCCTTCCTTCTTTACGCCGATGATCAAGTCATATTAGCGTCATCTGAAGAGGAGTTGCAGGCGATGGTTAATGTTATGCATGATGCCCTGAAAATCAAAGGGATGAAAATAAATGTAGGCAAAACAAAAGTAATGATTTTTGAGAGAAGAAAGCATGACAAACTGTGAAGTTCTGATTAAGGGAGAAAAAGTGGAACAAGTAAATGAGTTAGTATACCTGGGTTCAAAATTTTTTGAGAGATGGAAAGTATAACAGTGACATTGAGCGAAGGGTGTTGGCAGGTAAAAAAATGAATTAGACACTGCATAGCTTTGTAAACACCCAAAAAATGTCAAAAAAAGCACGTCTGGCTGTGCATACAGGAGTATTGGTTCCTACACTTATGTATGGTAGTGAATGTTGGGTGCGGCAGAAGAAGCATAAAAATAGGATTAATGCTGTGGAGATGAGTAGTCTGAGAAGTATAGCCAGAGTGACTTGGTTGGATAAAGTATAGAATAGTAAGATAAGAGAACGATGTGGTGTAAAAGAAGATGTGGTTACAAAGATAGAAAGGAATGCTTAGATGGTTTGGACACGTAGAAAGGATGAATGAAGGAAGATTGACGAAAAAAATTTAAAAGGCGTGAATGGACAAGTCGGTAGAGGTCGACCTCGTTGAAAGTATCTTGATCAGATTAACATTGTTTTGAAGAAAGGCCAGGTCAGGAGTACTACCAGACGAGCATTTATGAGAGCACTGATGAAAGTAGAGGAAGCAAAAGATGTGTGTAAGAACCGTGGAAGGAAATGGTCTCTGCCTTTCCCTACGGGAAAAAGGCGTGACTATATGTATGTATGTATGATAGCCGTTTCTCAGATTCTAAAAACTCGATATGACCGCAATTTATTATACCGCAGAATACCTGGCCAGAATGTTTAAAAAAATTTATGAAATTGTTGTATTGTCATCGGTCCTCTAGAAGTATACGAAGTTTTAAGTCGATCGGATGTTTTTAAGTGGATAAAAATCTTTTTGAAAGATTTCGTTAGATAGATATATAGATACAAGTCAAGCTAATATAAAGCGTTTAAAAAAACGCCAGGAGATATTAAAATTACTAGGATTCAAAATGGTGGTGATATGTGTTGGCGACATCTGTTGGAGAGTAGTTCAAGCGTCGCCATCAAATTTTAATTTAAATCATGGGGGATATCAGCCAATCCATATTAGACCTTTTTTTAATTATAACTAATCCTGGCCAGGATCTTTAAAATTATTATTAATTATAAAATTATTGTACTGTCGTCATACTGTCCGTTACATAGAAAGATGCAAGTCAAGCTAGTATAAGGCGTGTAATAAAAGAAAACCTATGCTATCATAAAAAATAGACAGCAGTTTGATTGATAAATCAACTACATTTTTTAGCATTAATTTTCTAATTATCTTTTTTAAATTTTAAATATAATCTGATACATACAGTGTGACACATTTTTTAAGACTGATAACTTATAAAGATTCTACATTTAGTGTTAGTTTAAATCAACTAACCTTTTCCGAATCATTATCCGACATTCCCATGAGAGCATTCTCAGCTCTAGCTAATCTTCCCGATAAACTCAACAGAAGACTTGTAATTTTCCCAATTTCTTCGACGTGCAACCTAAACTTTGCAACTTCATGAGGTCGCGCTACCCTGTTGATATGAATTTCTACGTTTTCACCTAATTCGTTGTTAATCTTGCAATCATCGTCGACGATTAGCTGTTCGCTACGTAGTACTAGAAGTTTTTTATCTAATCGATTGACTAACTCTTCCTGCAAACACAAAATTCGTTTTAGTAAAATATTTAAATGTATAATTTAATTTATTTTGTATTTCCCGATCGACTATTATGAAATAAATTTTTAATACGTCTTCACACAACTCTTTTTAATATTAAAGACAACTACTAGCGACAAGAAACCGAAAAAGCTTGTCAACTGTTATTTGTATTTTGCTCTGGATATAAAAATACTTTCTCGCATTTTATTTTAATGAGAAGTTACTTTACAGTAAAGTAATAGTGTTTAAATTTGAAAAATTGACTGCATTAAAACATAGGACAAACGGTAAAACTGATTAAGTAAAATACAGAAAATCTTTTCTCCACCACCATACTTGGAATATACTCATGAAATTATTTTTAATAACATAATGACAACATTCACACTCTAGAGTGGGAACATTCATTCTTTAACAGTTTATTTCAAATATTTTTTGCACAAAGTTATACTTACTTTCTTTTGACTAAGATCTTTGGTATTTTTAGTGATATGACAATTCTTCATATCCTGGCTAAATCTGGTTAGAAGTCTAGCTTTAGGTTCCGATGTAGTAAAATAAGTCGAAGAACCCGATAACGGACTCGTTGGTTCAACAGACGGTAATATAGGTGTCGTTGGAGATGAAGGTGACGAACTAAATAAAACAAATATTAATTAATAATTGTTTACAACAACAGCACTAGCTTAACGAGGTTGTTGTGGTACAATATTGTCAGAAAATTTTAGATTATACGTGCGGTAAAAGTATACAAACTTGTAGCGAAGTGAGTCATAATTTTAATGCAAGACTGTACCCGTGGAGACGTTACCCTTTTTATATGTATGCATATACTAATACTTCCACATACTTATATAAGTTCTAACCCGACAACGTCGCTTATGCCCAACTAGAATCGATGTACAGTTATAGATCGATATGTGAATTCACAGTGGAAATATCCGTTTTATTATATGTTGTGTTTAATTTATATTTAATATAAAGATTATATTAATATTATTTTTTGTGTTACCAAAAATGCAATATATTTTTTCTGTAATGACTGCATATTTAGTTTTACGTAAAATTCTATTACATATTTATTCTCTTTTGTTTATAAGAAGTCGCTAGACTTAAGCGTATCGATGCGTATACCTACACTTCTTAAAATAAGAAAATATTTATGTCACGTAAAATTTATATTGTATACTATTAATATTTATAAGTTTTAAGATAAAATTTTAAATAATTCTGTAAACATTTAATAGAAGTCGTTTCTTACATTCATGCAAAATTAAAAGTTATTTGGACTAACTGGTTTTGAAATGAAAGCACCGTATATACGGCAACAACAATCGTCGTTTGCAAAGTCTGTATGAATCACTGTAAGGAATATCGGCCGCCGGGTATGGAAAATGATATTTTGCAAAGAAAAAAATGCATCCCTACATTAAACACCCTTCGAGTGTCAGTTATAACGCCTAAATTTTAATTCATGGGGTGAATGGGAACGTTAGAAGAAACATTCGTTCTAATAACATACTACTCAACAGACAAGTCTCAAGTAAACTTTTCTACAAGAAAGATTCAGGTAAGTGGCTTGTTGTATATTTCAGGAAACTCTCGTTGTACGTTTTGATTAATTATCTTTATTTTATCGATTAGTAATTATTACCGAAAAAATTATACTCCACACTCTATCTTCCTCTGATCAAGTTTTGTTAACATAAAAGAGAATTAGGTTGTTGAATCTCCATTGGGACAGGTTGTTCAGTTTTAAGAATCATTGTTTTGTTTACATACCTTAACTTAGAAGTTGTACTGCTGGATATTGTGCTCGCTGTCGAATTATTAACAGGCAATGTTAACGTCGGTGGAGGTGTACAACTTGGTGTGTTATTTTTACTTCTGAACGGTGAATTTAGAGGTCTGGGTCTCGATGTAACGTCCACACGGAATAATCGTTGGACGTAATCTGTTGGTTTTTTATGCTCCGGCAGAGGCACTAAAAATCATGAATAAATTGTTGAGTATACGGTATATTACTTTTACGATAAGTAAACAATTTAAAAAAAGTACCTACCAAAAAGTTCCTTTAATCTTTCTGTGCAACTGGGCAAATTTTCAACGAGATCTTCGGCTAGCTTTTCACATTCGATTTCTTCCTTTAGTTTTTTTCTAGGCGGTAAAGGAGTAGGAGGTAGCTCTTCCTTTTCTGTTTGCGAAGAAGCATCTGTCGTAGTTGCATTTACCCTCAAAACAACTTCAGTCCGTTGGATTAGCTGCAATCCTTCGATAACTTTCGGATAATCCTGTTTCAAAACTGTTGGAGAAGAAATAGGTGGCGACGACGAATCAGGAGATAAAGAGGTAATAGGCGAGGAAGACAAACTAAGTGGAGAAGTAGTGTGATTGGGAGAGATGGATATTTTAATCGGTGATAATTTCATCGTAGAATTAGGTGAAAGAGAAGGTTTAATGGGAGGTGAAGTTCGCCTTGGCGATTTAGGCGTTGCCGGAGAAACTCTTTTTGGAGAACTTGGTGGCGTAGCACTAGCCGTTTTTGATTCTCTGTTGGGGCTTAAATTGACCCTAGGTAGAGTAGCCGATAAATTTCGAACATTACTAACGGAACCTACAGAGCTGATTGAAAATCTAGAGGAAGCCAACGTATTTAAAGGTGAAGATGTTACAATGGTAGGAGAAGATGTTGTAGTCGAAAATGTCGTTGTACGTAACGGAGTAAATGGAGAACTTCTCGAGGGACTCTTTGGTGGTGAAGAAGGTGGCGATTTGACGGGCGACTTTGGTTTAATTACAATCGAATCATTGTCGGAGATAAGACTTAACTGAGAGGGCCTGTTATATTGAGATCTAGGCCCCATTAATTTAACATTAACCGGAAGGACGTCCGGTAAGACGAGAGATTTCTTCGAATCGTCCTTTTCATCATACTTTTCGATTTTCTTTTCGTTCATCGAAGCTCTTCTCAAGATGCTGTTATTTTTCGAAGGTTTATGAGATGGCCATATAGTTTCCCTCACTTTGTGAGATTCGTTTACCGTTTCTGATGGAAGAGCATGGCCATTGGGAGACATCGTTCTCTTATAGCTGCCACTTTCGGAATCCGGAATTATTCGGTCCCTATCTCGACGAGCAGTTGTTAGATAGGATGCCTTTGATTGGCTTCTGCAAACAAACAAAAATCAATAAATAAAAAAAATCAAAAAAGTATATTGTTAAGAATTTTAGTTCTTTCGTGGGTTCGGCGATTTAAAACTCTCGATACAGTTACAAAAACAATGTTTATTCCAATACAATAAATTCTACTTTTATAAATCACTTAGATATTCACTTTGTTGAAATATTTAGTTCGTCTATACAAAAATCATTATTTTTAAGATATTATATTTTAACATTTTTTGTTTCATTCGGGAAAGTAACATTTGGTGAACACAATTTTACCCTTAAAAAAGATTTTATTTTATTATTTCCGAGAAGTATAGTTTAAAATATTCGAACTACGAGTCATAATAACCAGGTACAATTCTAGCATTGTATTGACTGCATAAACACTAAATGTTACACTGTCACGTGCCTATTTTTTCCTTCCACAGTTCTCTGATAGTTTCGTATTCCTTGTTGCATACCGTACTGTGTTGTAACTCAAATATATCATTCGTTGTAGATAGTGTTGCATACCTTGTAGGGGTAGGATTCGATTGTTTGGTTTGCATTTCTGTGTGGATGGGGCTGGATATCCACACGGACGAGTGCGATTCTGGGTTGACGTTTATTCCGTGTCATTTCTTGATTTCCGGCCTCTGAGAGTCAGTCGTTGGGTGACAGTCTTCGAAGTCAGGTGTCGGTGAGAGTCGTTGGGACGGTGTGTTATTAGCACGTGTGCAGAACCTCTATGGGATTTCTTTCATATCTGGCTGTATTTGAGCCATCTTAATTGGATTTTGAAGAAAAACCACTTAATTTTTAACTTGACCATTCTATCTTACCTACGTTGTTGATATTTTGGATTTCTGGTGTCAAGTTAAAATTTCCGCAAGCGGGATTTATTTGAGGGAAGCCATTGTTAATTAGCAGGTGCCGCCCCATAATCTAACCAGCCCCAGGAGTAGGCCACAGGAGTACATGTGAATTCGTATACCCAAAGGTTATCAGTGATTTATTTTCAAATATATAACGCCGTGTCTCATTTTGACACCACGAGTAAGTTTTGTTTTAGTTTATCAATATAGTACTTTGTGAATTCGTATACCCAAAGGTTATATGTGATTTATTTTTAAATATATAACGCAGTGACTCATTCTGACACCACGATTACGTTTTGTTTTAGTTTATTAATATAGTACATTGTTGGAAACTATTTATTGCATTAGATAATATGCCAAAACTAAACTTGGATTAAAATAACCTTCTCAATAATTCTTTATGTCCAAGTAAAAATATATTTTCTTCCTACTTATTTGTAAATATCCTACAATCTTGATATTTTAAAGGACAACCATTGTAAAAATATTTTTAAATAAACTCGATTGTTTTGGCAATGAAAATCTTTATGTGAATAGTTCAAACGAGCCTTATGTAAACGTTTGAATTAGTGTTATTAATGAGTTAATTTATATATGTTTTACCTTTTTCTTTAACTTGGTAAAATCTGTTACTTCTGTTCTGGTTATTTTATAAAGTTGTAAATTTTAAATTTTTGGTTTGTTTTAGCAAGAAAATTTTACCATAGCTGTTAATTTTTGATTATATGTGTTATAATTTTATTATTGAACAGTGTACTTCGATTTATTGTGCGAGTAAAGTATTCAATATATTTTAGCTATAATTTTATTTATTTGGTTCACCATAATCTTAGTTGTTTATCGTGTGGCTCTGCTAGTGCCTATAAAACCCAGGGGTTTCCGGCTTGAACCGTCTAAGTCGGTGGCGCGGCTCACTTTTATTTTTTTTTCTTCTACCCTCTACGGCTGAGCTCGGGCATAATTTGCCAGTAGAGAAACCGCTAGCAGAGTACCCTTTAGAGAACGAAAAAGACGTGGCAACACGATGTAAAAAAGACAACTAAAGTAATATAGTTGTCCCGAATTTTAACAGAGAGAGAGAGAGAGATGACTTACTACACACTTTTAAAATAATAAAAAAATATGTAGTTTTTCATTTTTTTCTGCTTCCCACCAAGATTAGCTCTAAGATAAAATTATAACTTACATCCATTTAAATTTATTTTAATTGCAAGAATAACCAAATATTTATGTAAATATTTTCAATCGTGACTTAATATGTTTTTAAATATAATTGTATTATACAGGGAGCCTCGTAAAAAATGACTACTTACTATTTGTGAAAGGTGAAAAGTGAAAATATAACGAAAATATTTACATTTTATTAATATTTATTCTCATACTTCTGCTGTCATTTGTAGACATGTATTTGTTTAAGAAAGTACACATTCACTCATCGTCGCAGTGCGGGCACACCTTCGAATGAGTTTTTAATATACAAACAGCTGTTTCCACAAGCTCGCCATTGAAAACTCGACAAAAGATAAGAACATAATAGCATGCCACAAACTTGCATTCTAGACACAAAATGCGGGGACGTCAACCAAACAATAAGCTTTGTCCGTATTATTTGCGCATAAAACAATTTAAAAAAATCACAAAACGACGTACTACGTACTTTACTTATTCTTTATTATCAACAAAAATGTTCCCGCAATGTCCATTATCGTCGAGTCGTAGTTTGTTTTTCTGAAGGTACGCTGTCGGCTGGCATGCAAAAACCGTGAAATAAGTAAACATACATATTCATTTACAATGTAGATATAAGTAACATTTGAATAATAACATTCCTAATCACATATATTCCAAATGATTACATGCATTATATAAACTGTAAGGTTTAGTAAAAAATGAACTTTATTTTTCAGTTTATTTTTCCAACAGTACTTTAGGAAAAACAGTAAAATCACCACGTTCAATATTTTATTGTAAATTCGTTTAACTCGGAAAACGGCTTCCAGAAATTTTTTTTAATAAAAACGTCTTGGGATAATTGTGTGATAATTCATGTCGATCCTGAGTACTTTCTTCCCAGTTACGGACTCCCAAAGTTTGCAGGTCCTTGCGTATATTATCATGCCATCGAAGTTTTGGGCGCCCAAGTGGTCTTTTGTTGTTAAGGGCTTCTTCCCAGACCATTTTAATTAGCCTCGAGTCATTACTCCTCTGGACATGTCCCAGCCATCTTAATCTGTTGGATTTAATTTCTTGTATTATACTTGGGCTATTATATAGTTCATATACCTCATTGTTCGTGCGCATCCTATACCGCAATGTTTGTTGATCCCAGACTCCTACGTATATTTTCCTAATGCTCTTTCTTTCGAAACGATTGAGTAGTAGCGTGTCTTGTACCGTCATGGTCCATGTTTCGCTGCCGTATATTACAACTGGTCTTATAATAGTTTTATATATGTTTATTTTTGTTTGCCTTGTCAGAGTCCTTGATCCTAATAATTGTTGGGTTGCATAACAGCATTTATTCCCTTGAAGTATACGCTGTTTTATTTCTACTTTAACGTTATTATCTGATGTTATTAATGCTCCTAGATATTGAAAAGTCTGTACATGTTCGAAGTTGTATTCGTCCATAGTTACATTTTGACGTATTCGATGTCGTCCTACGTTTCGTGTCATATGCATATACTTAGTTTTCTCCTCATTGACTTTCAGTCCCATTTTCTTTGCCTCTTTTTCTAGTTTTATAAAGGCTTCCTTCACGCTAACTGTACTTCTTCCTACAACATCTAGATCATCTGCATAAGCTAGAATCAGGCAGGGTCCATTATGGCCGAAGATGTTCATAGTTAGTTCGGTTCGTCTTACTACCTTCTCCAAGGCTATGTTAAATAGAGCCGGCGACAGTGCATCCCCTTTTTTAAGTCCAGTTGTTATTTCAAAGATTTCGCTGTAGTGCCCTTCTATTTTAATTGAACTGTATGATCCTTCAACACATACTTTTATCATTCTTATAAGTTTGCCGGGTTTTCCAAGTTCTTCTAGTGCTGTCCATAAGCTTGCTCTGATGATGCTATCATACGCTTGTTTAAAGTCTACGAATAAATTGTGTAGGTCTCTATTAAATTCCCAGCATTTTTCTAACAGTTGTCTTAACGTAAAAAGTTGGTCTGTTGTTGATCGTTTCCTTCTGAATCCACTTTGGTATTCTCCAACTATTTCTTCTGAGTACGGTGTTATTCGGATTTTAATTATGTTAGACAACACTTTATATGATGTGTTAAGGAGTGTGATACCTCGGTAGTTGTTGCATGCCAATCTATTTCCCTTCTTATGTATTGGTATAATAACTCCTTCCTTCCATTCGTCTGGCATCGATTCCTGTTGCCATATTTTTTGTATTAGCTGATGTATAGTCTCCACTAGTCTATGTCCACCTTCCTTTAGGCATTCCGCGGGAATGCCATCTTTTCTGTAGTTGTTCATTTTGCCATTCTCTTTTCTTTTTTCTCGTAAGTTTTCGCATTTTGTTTCTTAGGTTATGGAACTTATTCCTGTTTTCCTCTGATGGGTTTTGTAACATCTTAGTTCTTGCTTCATACTTCTCTCCGTTAAGATCTTGACATTCTGTATCGAACCATAGCTTCTTTTTTGTATTTTGTTTTTCTCCAAAGATAATTGTGTGTGATGGGTGTAAAAATGATGAACAATTCAAATTACTGTTAACTACGTTTTTTTATCGAAACGAAAGAAAAACTTGACAAGGAAGGTGTCCGTCCTTTTTATCTTTGTCCCCCAGGTGCCTAAGGCCCAGTGTAGATACGCGGTGTGTACCTGCATCCGGTCAGGTCGTTAGTTTTGTCACGGTTCGTAGAGGATGCGTAAATCGGTGGAAAGGAATTTAGAGTCACAAAGATTTATATCGGTACGGGCGAGTGTACGTGCGTGGATGAAAAGGAAAGGAGCTTATGGTCGTAAAAGTTAGGATCGTATACGTGCGTTATTGATAAGGAACAGAACCTAGGGTCGTAAATATTAGGGTAGTATACGTGCTGAGAAGGACAATACTTGGGATCAAAAAGGTCGGAATTTTGAGGATTCAAAAATGGAAAAGGTTTGATTCGTCGTCTGTGCATAAATTGTCTGTATGGCCGCTAAAAAACCCATAACTTCGCAACAACAATTTAGAGATAAATTTAGGTTATCTAAAGGCACAGTTAAACTAATAATTGAAGAAATAATAGATGCACCTTTATGCAATAGATTTGAGTATGTAATTATTAAAATTTACTGAAACATTTCGAGTTAATACAGTAACAAATGAACAGTGCTGGATTTATAGGTCTCGAGGCTTCGGGGAAAAAAAAAATAGGGAGACCCCAAATTATTTTCCAAATAAAATGAACAATTTTTATCAGTCGAGTTTTTCAATAAAAAATTTATTGTGAAAGAATTTTTTTCCGAAGTTTCTCTTGTGAGGGCCCCTCTTTTGTGGAGGCCCCGTGGTTGTAGCCTCGGATGCCATTACCTAAATCCGGCACTGCAAATAAAAAAGAAGTATGTTTTTACTAATAATTTGAATACGTGTATTGTATGATAGCTAATACACTATCCGGATGCTGAGATATATTGAGTAGTAATACTATAAGTACTTCAAAAATAATCAGGTTATACATCGATAACTTTATGCATAATTATAAAGAGTGTCAGTTTGACAGGTTAAATAATCCGACCGCGATGTGGAAGGATTATTCTGTCAAACTAACACAAGGTTTCTTCGATGGGTGCCTCTGTTAAGGTTGCGTTTTTATTAGTTTTTGACTGGTGCCCTGAAAGCTTCGTTTTTGACACCGTTTACCTCGATGCCTTCTCCCTAGTCACGATCGATTGACAACTAGGGTATTGGAATTGGTCTACTCTTGGCTTCACTACTCACTTACAATCCTTACCAGCTTGGGAGGCCCTACCGGAAGTTACGACTACCACTGGCATTGCCTAATAGATCATGGCACTTACTAAGCCCCCTCTCCACGTCAAGTACTTATAGTATTACTACTGAATATGAAAAAAATTATCAATATTATCATCTATCACCACAAAATGGTGGTTTACGTAACTACTACCCAATTTTAAAGGAAAAATGACTCGAACTTCACTGAAAGGTTAGACCTTGGTCCTAATACCAACTGGTTAACTAACCGAGTTACAACACGCCCTTAATAAGACAACCCTCATCATTGTAACAATTTAATTGGGAGTTTGCCGGATACACATTTGGGCATAGTAAATGCTGAGAGTGTTAACATTTTTAATAACAAATTAGATAAGTTTTTACAGGGTTAATTGTTTAATGTTTACTGTTTATTGTACAGTTGATTTATGGACTTGTCAGGTTCTTAATTTGTAAGTATTTAAGATATTATTTTATGTTCTTAAGATACTTTAATTTAATTCATGTTTTTGTATCTGGACTCATAGGTCTTACTAGACCTCAGTCCTTATTGGATTTATAATAATAATAATCCATAATAATCCTTACAACATAATATTTTGATCTCTTAATATTAATTATAAGAGTTTAAGATAATCTGAAACTCGTTGGTGTTTCTCAAGTGATACGTATATCTCGTTTCCTAGAGAGAAAGAGTTACAATAATGATAATCAAGGTAAATTTTGGATTTTCAAAAATGCAACGTGCATATGTGGATGGGTTAGAGATACAGACGCGTACCATAAAAGTTCTCGGTCGTAAAGAAAGTTTCAGATCGACTGCTACGATCGTGAAGAGCAGTCGCGTTTAGGGTAAACATTTTCATGTAAATTATGACAAGATTGTAAATAGACTTTTTTTAGCTAACAAATGTCGTTATCTAATAATAAAATCTGATTGGCTGACGCATTAAATTCCTTTCGATTTCTAACAGCTCGCTATAATGAGTATATAAAACACTTGTCAAGCCATGTATGCACATTCCAAGCAAATTATTTAGAAGAAGAAAGCGGTTTTACTGGTCAAAACAACTTGCAACAATCTTTTTTTGTTTTTTAATCGTCTCTTTAAACCAATATTTATTCTAATCGACACGTGTTATACACATTTGATGGTGCATTCGAAGCTACTTTTTTGCAAATCATAATATTTACTAAAATTTATTCAAAACATACTTCCGCTATTAAAAATAAAGAAACGAATGGGGAATAATTACCTTCATTTTAATTGTTGCCTTTAGTCAATTTAGTCAAGAATTTTTAAGAAAATATCTCTTTGGGTTTCTGCTATCCTTGAACAAATAAATTAATGCTTTAAAGGAAAATTAAAAATTTTTAAGAAAATATCTCTTCGCGTTTCTGCTATCCTGGTACAAATATAATAATATTTTAAAAGAAAATTTAGTAAAGAATTTGTAAGAAAATACCTCTTCGCGTTTCTACTATCCTGGTACAAATATAATATTTGAAAGATAATTTAGTTATGAATTTGTAAGAAAATATTTCTTTGAGTTTCTGCTATCCTGGTACAAATATATTAATATTTTAAAAGAGAATTTAGTTAAGATTTTGTAAGAAAATATTTTTTCGCGTGTCTGCTATCCTGGTAGAAATATATTTTTAAAAAAATTTATTTAAGAATTTTTAAGAAAATATCTCTGCGTTTCTGCTATCCTGATACAAATATAATATTTTAAAAAATAATTTAGATATAAACTTGTAAGAAAATATCTCTTCGCGTTTCTGCTATCCTGGTACAAATATAAAAATATTTAAAAAAATAATGTAGTTATGAATTTGTAAGAAAATATCTCTTCGCGTTTCTACTATCCTGGTAAAAATCTAATAATATTTTAAAAGAGAATTTATTTAAGAGTTTTTAAAAAATATATCTTCGCGTTTCTGCTATCCTTGTACAAATATAATAATATTTAAAAAAATAATTTAGTTATGAATTTGTAAGAAAATATTTCTTTGAGTTTCTGCTATCCTGGTACAAATATAATATTTTAGTGAAGAATTTGTAAGAAAATATCTCTTCGCGTTTCTGCTATCCTGGTACAAATATAATATAATTTTAAAAAAGAATTTGGTTGGGAATTTTTAAGAAAATATCTTTTCGGGTTTCTGCTATTCTGGTAAAAATCTAATAATATTTTAAAAAGAGAATTTATTTAAAAGTTTTTAAAAAATATATCTTCGCGTTTCTGCTATCCTTGTACAAATATATTAATAATTTAACAGAGAATTTAGTTAAGATTTTGTAAGAAAATATTTACTCGCTTTTCTGCTATCCTGGTACAAATATAATATTTAAAAAAATAATTTAGTAAAGAATTTGTAAGATAATATCTCTCTTCGCGTATCTGCTATCCTGGTACAAATATAATATTTTAGTTAAGAATTTGTAAAAAATCGCTGACATAGTACGTAAAATGTCATGTTTTGTATAGGTCGACAAAAAAATATATTTTCGTACTAGCCACTTCTTAATTTGGGCCGGTCCTGCTCTCTACTAGTCTCCTAGTATACCTATTATAAGGCTACTATTTTCTACCGCCGCTGACTACCTCATTCGATCACTTATCCAGAAATTCCTCATTGATCGAGATTGGCAAATGAATATGCACAAGCCTTCTAGTGGAAGTGGGATATACCTAAATATATAACGCCACTGAAGATGGAATAGAGGATACGAACAAATAATCCCCGACTTACGCTTCGATTAAAATCGATGTGAAGTAAGTAGTGTTAATAAACAGTGTTAAATAAATAATAATAAAGTGTACATTATAGAAATAAATAAATAAGCCTTGAGAAACGTTACGATATACTGGGAATTTAATTTTTTACTACATTGGTACTAATCTTAATGCAGGCGTATAGATAAATTGATTTTCTAATCAATATAATTAGTAATATTGCTGCATGGGGTAGTCAAAGATAATGGTCAAATTAAGAACGTAAAAATAATTTTAACAAGGGTTATTGTATCGTTAAGTGAAAATGGTGTCATTGATTGCAATGCAATGATTCATTGTTTTTAATTTATTTATGATAAATGTTTTCCAACTAACATACTCAATGACACGTTACAGGTTGTTGCATTCAACGTAAAAATCAATATTTATATTTAAAATAATTTTTCAAATTCAAATCTACCTTGTATTTGTCTTTGAAAAAATGGCCCGAACGAGAAGCAAGTGACGCTTGTGATACAATCCTTTGGTGGTTAGGTTAAAAAAGTTGTAACCCTTAAGAATGTGACTTGCTCAATTTTTTATGAAAACAAAATGACGAGACTTTTCCTCAATAAGTTTCTGGCTGAGGCTCAAGCCAAGAAGAAAAAACAGTACTATTGCAAATGTAAATATGATTACTTTTTAATAATATTAATTAATGAATCAGTAAAGGCTTCTATAAGTTTTATGATTAACTGAAACAGTTGTTTTTTAAAGAAGGACAACATTTTTCTGCAATTTGGCTTCTGTTTCACACATAATTTAAATAAACTTGACCACACAGTAGACAGATAAACTCTCAATGGAATCGGTATTAAAAGTCTTGAGGAATGCTTATTCCATCAATGATTCAAGCCATACAAAGATTTTGTAACTATGGATACCTCTTGAACCTCTCAGCAAAAAATCGTCGTATATTTATATATCTTCTTTTTATGGTGCCGTCTCTACACGGAGGTTGGTTATCATTATGGCTATTTTTACTTTCGACGCTGCGACTCTGAAAAGCTGGAGGGATGTGCATCCAAACCACTCTCTTTGATTCTTCAGCCAGGATATACGTCTTCTTCCCACCGATCTCTTTCCTGCAATCTTCCTCTCCATTATCAGTCGTAGCATACTGTATCTCTCTGCACGCATAATGTGAACGAGATATTCCAGTTTTCTGGCTTTAATCAAGTTCTCCAATTCACTTTCTCTTTCTACTCGGCGTAGAACCTCTTCATTGGTAATCTTTTTTATCCACGATATTTTAAGTACACGCCGGAAGACACATTTCAAATGCCTGGAGCTTTTTCATTGTGGCTATTGATCGTCCATGATTCTAGTCCATATAAAAGCAGTGGGATTAAATAACATTTAACCATTCTCAGAGGTAGTTGAAGGGTTAAGTGTGGGTAAGTGAATAGTTTTTTCATTTTAAAGAAAACATTTCTAGCCTTTTCGATTTTGACTTTGATTTCTTGAGTCTGATGATCATGCCTATCGTTGATCCACGTGCCGAGATACTGATATTGCTTTACTCTCTCGACCAACACTGAATTGATATTGATGTTGGTATTAGGATGGTTTGATGGGGTTTTACTTATGACCATGTATTTAGTTTTTTTATAGTTCATTTTTAATCCGTACTCCCTGCTGACCCGATCGATCTCTTGTAGTAATACTTGAAGATCATGTATGTTGTCGGTTATGATCAAGGTGTCATCCGCATAACGTATGTTGTTGATAATCTTTCCATTTATATTTATCCCCTCGTTCCTGTTCCTGAGAGCTTCTTTGAATATAGCCTCTGAATAATAACTAAACAGAAGTGCTGACAAGACACATCCCTGTCGTACCCCTCGTTGTATTTTGATATTTTCTGATGTTTTTCTTTCAGAGCTGATCACAGCGACTTGATTCCAATAGAGGTTCTTTATTATTCTGACATCTTGCTCATCAAGCTGACTCTCTCGTAAGAGGTTAATCATCTTTTCGTTTTTTACCCTGTCAAACACCTTCTCGTAGTCAATAAATCCCATTTACATTTCTTTGTTCATACCGAAACATTTTTGTATTATTACATTTACCGCGAATAAGGCTTCACGTGTGCTGATTTTCACTAATATCGATTTATATATATATACATATTGTTATGAATGATAAATTGACTTATTATTTTTTTCTTTAATTATAAATTAGATGTTACTTTAATTTTTTTTTTATTTGTTTGCCCGACGAGTCTCTTTATCCAGAGAGGATTTAATTAAAAATATTATAAATCTTACAAATTTTAAATTTTAAACAACCCACATATAAATATAATTCCCCAAATATTGTTTCTACCCCAACTTTATTAAATTTTCTGGATTATTGTCCAAAATAATAATGTTCTTTTAAATAAAACTTTTTTGAGTATAAAGTTAATTTTTTATGACTCACTTCTTCTGTTCCTTCTCCGCCGAAAATTCTTCTCCACACAGATGATCTTTAAGGGGCCCCCTTTTTTCTGGATACTGTTTTCAGGACTACTTATTTTATTCGATTATCACTTTCACTATTATTATTATGATGGAATTTACAATTATCTTTAATCTTTTATCATGGATATAAAATTTACGTCCGAATCTTTTTATGATATTTTTCATACTCTACAACTTTCTTTTTTTTTCAACAAATCCCTTGGAAACACGCTTTTAAGATACATACTTTGATAAAATTAATTCATAAACTTTTTAACTGAATCGTCTCATTTACAAGACCACAATTTATAACCAATAATTTTACTAATGTCAAAATAAACTTATTTCCTTCTTATTATTTTAAATTTTATTCCTTATTCGTTAATGGAAGAAAAACTATCATTTTTAATGAATATATATATATATATATATATATATATATATATATATATATATATATATATATATATATGTTAACCAGAAATAATTTAATGCGGATTAGAAGGTTGTAACGTGCCTTTTTTTTCCCTTCTACAGTTCCATTATAATTATATCTCTGATAATTTTATATTCCTCAAGTACTCGTAAATAGTGTCGCGTACCGTATTTTGTTGTAACTTAAATATATCATTCGTTGTAAATAGTGTTGCATACCTTATAGCCTCGATTATTGTGTATTATCGATTATATTATTGTTTGGTTTGCATTTCTGAGTAGATGAGGCTGGCTGTCAACACGGACGAACGCGATTCTTAGTGTGGAACATGGACTTGCGAATATTCTTGTTTGACGTCAATTCCGTGTCATTTTTCTTGATATCCGGCTTGGGAAGTAGTCGGAGTGGTGTGGTGAGAGCCTTGGGAGTGGTGTGGTGAGAATTTTTGGGGCGATGTGATATTAACAAGTGTGCAAAACCTCTTTTTCCTTTCATATCTGGCTGTATTTGGGCCATCTTAATTGGATTTTGAAGGAAAACCATTTAATTTTTAACTTGACCATTCTATCTTACCTTCGTTGTTGATATTTTGGATTTTGGTGTCGAGTCTAAATAACCGCATGCGGGATTTATTTGAGGGAAGCCATTGTTAATTAGCAGGTGCCGTTCCATAACCAAACCGGCCACAGGAGTAGTGCATTCGTATCATCCATATCGACGATAAATTGCAGTGTTATAAAAACTTGCTTGGTTTTTTTAGCAGGAACTCCGTATTAAGGTGTTCAAGATTAAAGTTATTTTTTTTTATATTTGATCTGCAATGTGCGTTTGCCCAAGGGTTACAAGTGATTTGTTTTTGAATATTTAACGACGTGACTTGTTTTTGACACCACAACTGAGTTTTGTTTTGATTTATTGATATAATACATTGTTGAAAGCTGTTTGTTGCATTAGATAATATGCCAAAACTAAACTTTGATTAAAATAATCTTCTCGATAATTCTTTATGTCCAAGTAAAAATATTTTCTTCATACTTATTTGTAAATATCCTACAATATTGATATTTTAAAAGACAACCATTGTAAATATATTTTTAAATAAACTCGATTGTTTTAACAGTGTAAATCTTTATGTAAATGGTAAAAACATGAGTAAATTAGCAGCCTTATGTGAACGTTTGATTTAGTATTATTACGGAGTTGACTTATATACGTTTTTCTTTTTTTTTGTTAAATTGGTAAAGTCTGTTACTCTTACTTTTGTTTTGGTTATTTTATAAAATTGTTAATTTTAAAATTTTTGGTTTGTTTTAGCGAAAAAAATTTACCTTAGCTGTTGATTTGACTATATTTGTTATAATTTTATTATTGAACTGTGTACTTTGATTTATTGTAGGAGTAAATTATCCAATATATTTTAGCTATAATTTTATTTATTTAGTTCACCATAATCTCAGTTGTTTATCGTGTGGCTCTGCTAGTGCCTATAAGACCTAGGGGTTTCCGGCTTGAACCGTCTAAGTCGGTGGCGCGGCTCTCTTTTATATTTTTTTTCTTCTACCCTCTACGGCTGAGCTCGGGCATAATTTGCCAGTAGAGAGACCGCTGGCAGAGTACTCTATAGAGAACGAAAAAGGACGTGGCAAGGTATATATGTAGTTAGTTATCACTTATAAATTTGTGTTTTCGAATCGCTCAATTGAACGTGCGTTGTTTTCTATTTGTTGACACTGCACCAACTTTTCGTTTTTAATAGTCCACATGGACAAGTGAACTTCTTCTTTTGGTTTCATATCAAGTCCCCGTAACGTTGGCAATTATTAATTATGAGCGGATCATGTTTGTTAATTTTTTGTTGTTGTTTGGAATATCATGACTACCCGTTAACTGTCAAAGTAATTCCTGCACACTAATGGATAGAAGCCAGGTCATTATTTTCTCAGAACTAATTATCACACGATGTAGACAAACATGTTTGCCGTACTTGCTGCTTCTTTCTTTTTTTTTCAACATTTTGTAGGATGATGATTTTACAGTTATAAACACTGCAAAATTTCACGCTGTTCTTTCGTCGCCATTCCGCATACCTACGTAAGAATAGAATTCTCGGGCGTTATGTACATCTCGATATTCGTATTCGTACATTATTTATATACAGAGCTTTAAAAAGTTATAATTGGCATTATTTCACAAATTATTAAAAATGCATCTTCATGCTGTCGAAAAAATTTTTCAACCGCCGACTTAATTTTGGGTGTTTTTATTACAAATGAAAATTGAGGATTTTATATTTCGCAATTATTTAATTTTTTTGATTTTTGCTTAATTATTTTTGCTCGCTGCGCAGAAAATTAAATGCGAACGACTCAAGAATGGAATACTACTATTCCGTTAAAGTTACATCAATTAGGTTTTATATTAATAACAAAGAAAGGTACTGTGATTAATACATTAAAAATTAAAAATATTTACCGCTGAATGATTGCATAAATAGGTATGGCAAGTAAAAATGTTTATTTAACATAAATTCAAAATTTTTTACGCTAATATAATAAGAAAGTTTCTAAATTTACAATTATTATTAAACGTTACATCATTTTTTTTTACATAAAAAATAACATAAAAGACGTAGAACACAACAAATTGATGAGGGTGTTAGTCTGTTGAAACGGATCTAAAACTGTTTAAAATAATGTCGGAACATTTTCATGTCCAATTTCTCCAGAACAAAACAGGAATAAAAATCAAACATTGAGGAAGAAAGTACCGAGACTAAGCAAACATGTCTGCTCTGCTTCTTTAACTCGATATCGCGAATGTCATTTTCATTCTGACCAACTGCCATCTCGACTATTCGATTACGACAATAAGATGGAGAATTTAACGAGTAATAGTGATGGTCTGCGATGGTCGTAGAGAAAGTATAAACTTCTACTCGCGTATAATGGCTATTATTCTCTCGGATGATTCCAAAACTTGCCTGTGACTCGTTTTGAAATTTTTATCCTTGAGAATAAGTCATCATTATATGCTCGTTAAAGAATACGAGGTCTGGCTATTAAATAACGAGACTGCTCGCGCAAAAGGTATTCTAGTGGGGGGGAGGGTAAACGAATGCAGCGTTGGATAGCTGGAAGTGTCTACTTTTTCAGTACAAAAACATGTTTTTGTCACTGTAGTAGTATTTTTTCTATAGATGTTAGAAACGAACGTGTTTTTTTCTCGTGCCGATAACAGTGTGTGACGAAAACCACGAGCAATGGAGGAGCAATGTGAAATTTCTCGTTAAATTAAAAAAAAAAATACGACTGGGTGCTACAAGTGAAAATTAGAGAAAATTCTCTATCTCGTGCGCGTGTTTTCGAATGGTTTTTTACCTACTATAGGCTGAAGGATTTACTGTCTTTTATCGCCGTGAATTTGATTATTACAGTAAATAAAACAACACACTTGTCATCGAGAATATATTGTATATTTTAATACATGGAGCTTACAGTTTCAAACATCATGTATCTTCAGAATAATTTCACTGGTTGTTAGTTTTTAATTTAATTTATTTTATTTGGTTATATTGATGTGCATTTTACCACGTGGTGTTGAAAAAAGGTACACTTAGCGTCGAGAATTGTGTGCTTCGGCCGGCGTTGTGCATTGCTTGACGGTCGAAAAGCGCAAGAGGGCGAAAGACCGGCAGCCCAGTCAAACGTGGCTTCTTGTTAACCGTCTTTTTCACGTGACCGTATAGCTGATTTCTACAATTGCGCGCGACACTTTCGAAATATTCTGGAGGGATAATGAATGCACGTGTTTTTAGATGGTTTTTTGTCGACGTCAGGGCCGTACTGAGTAGTTTTAAAAATCAAGGAATTTAAATTTGATTGTAGAATAATTCTCAAAATAAAACTCTTTTTCAAAATCAGTCTCGTTATTTAATAGCCAAACCTTGTATACTATTAAAGTTTTATTAAACACACATTTTCTATAAATTTTATTAAAATTAATTAACTCTTACTAGGTTTTTGGATATTTTTTTGCAAGTTATTACATATTATTACAAACAGAAACTTCTGAAACTGTCAGGGTACGTCTATAACGAAGCACACCACCTTGCACCACACGTTGCATTGTACAAAGCTTTGCCGTCAAGCAACAAAGACAAATATACTGGTGTATAATGTTTCTTTTATCTATCATGCACAACGCGCCGTATGCTATGTTACGATACTAAGTGCGGTGCGCGTAATGGCAACCGACTCGGTGAATGACACCAAATAAAAAAAATAATAAATATTTAAAGACAAAGGTGAAATAAATATTAATATTAAAGTTTGCGATTTAAAATTGTAAGACGTTTATTCTAATGGCACTTCCTTCTTAGTACATAAAACCTAAATAGGCAATATTTACTGTGCCTATTCACATCACCTCGACAAATGATGAAATAGTTTTTTGTTTACAGTATTCGCTGGATACGATACATATATAAAAAATTAATTAAAAATCCGATGGGAAAAATACAGTTACATAATGTTACATAATTCTCGACGCACTATCGATTATTACAATCGTTTAAGCGAAAGATATATGAAGTATATAAATAAATGAAAAGCAATATAGTTTCTTTTTTCCATAATTGGCAAATCAGTACCCGATATATCCCATTGTTCGTTTGGGAAAAAATGTGTTACGTACTACTAACTACAACATACTAATTACCACTAAAAATACATTATTCCGTAAATAAACATTGTCCAGTAAATGTGCTGCTTTATCTATTGCTCATTGGATGAATTAATACCGCGAGAGTCAACCGGTACAAAATTCTAGCGATATTTTTAAAATTTTATTGGCTCTACTCACATCGTATTTTCTTGGCACTGTTACCCATTCTTTGGGATAGACATAGCAAAGTATCGCCTCAAGAGGTTGCGACCCTCGTGCCTTGTCGCAAACAACTAATTTGTTTACTGGACGCTCTACAATGACCCTTGTCCCTTGGTTAACTGGAGGGTGAATAGGTTTGCATCTCGACAAGAACACTACATTCTTGTCTGTAAATATTGCTATGACAGAGTGGTGAGGAATGAATTGTGGCCGACATTGTCTATGTATGGGGGTGAACGGTAGTTTAATACGAGCACTGAAATCACTTTACAAGGATTCCACTGCTTGTGTTAGGATAAACGGAGCTTGCACGGACTGATTTAACATCGAAAAAGGTGTGAGACAGGGATGTGTGGCTTCGCCATGGCTGTTTAACTTATACATAGACGATTGTTTAAATGATTTAAAAGAGAGTGCGTATGGATTAAAAATGAATGATTTAATCGTCAAATGCCTTCTCTACGCCGATGATCAAGTCATAATAGCGTCATCTGAAGAGGAGTTGCAGGCGATGGTTAATGTTATGCATGATGCCCTGAAAATCAAAGGGATGAAAATAAATGTAAGCAAAACGAAAGTAATGGTTTTTGAAAGAGAAGAAACCATAACAAACTGAAGTTATAATTGAGGGAGAAGGAGTAGAACAAGTAAATGAATTTGTGTACTTGCGTTCAAAATTTACGAGAGATGAAAAGTAAGACAGTGACATTGAGCGAAGGGTGTTGGCAGGAATACAAATGAATGGAGCACTGCATAGCTTTATGAACAGCCAAAAGGTGTCAAAAAAAGGCACGTCTGGCTGTTCATAGAGGTGTGTTGATTCCTACACTTATGTAAGGTAGTGAATGTTGCGTTTGGAAGAAAAAGCATGAAAATACGAGAAGTATAGCCGGAGTGACTCGGTTGGATAAAGTAAAGAATAGTGGGATAAGAGAACGTTGTGGTGTAAAAGAAGATGTGGTTACAAAAAGATAGATAAAGGAATGCTTACATGGTTTGGACATGTAGAAAGGATGGGTGAAGGAAGATTGACGTAAAATTTATAAGGCGAGTGTGAATGGACAAGTCGGTAGAGGTCGACCTCGGCGGACATATCTCGATCAGATCAACATTGTTTTGAAGAAATGCCAGGTCAAGAGTACCAACAACCGACAAGCATGTAAGGGAGCACTGATGAAAGTAGAGGAAGCAAAAGATGTGTGTAAGAACCGTAGTAAATGGAAGGAAGTGATCTCTGACTATCCATACGGGAAAAAGGCGTGACTATATGTATGTAAGTATGTATAAATATTGTTACGGATTGCGGCCAACGGGGTCCGTTCCTGCCCGATTATTTGCCGTGAAGCGACGGCGCGTCGATCACAATAAAAAAAATGTTTGATACTTGGTAGGTAACAACAAACGCCTCACATTTTAGCGGTTGATTTATAGCCGCAGGCGGTAATATTATTCGCGGTAATGTCGGAAAGAACGAAAGAGAATTCTCAGACTTTCGCGTAATAATTTTTTGGGTATTTAAGCATAGCAGCCGCAGCAGAGTTTATTTTTTGAAGTAGTTAATTTGTCCACCATTTCAAAACTTAAATCACAAACAGTAAATGACGATATTTTAGTGTTTAATAAGTGGTACATACTAAAAAAAAACAGTTTTCATTTATAACTCGCAATTTACAATTAACTTTACTAATTAATTCCAACTAATTATCAATTTGCCATTAATGACTTTATCTCTTTATTTTCAATTCACTATTCATCAACTAGCTCTTTAGTAATTAACTAACTCTGTGCGGGCAGTTTTTATATATTGCCATGGAACATTCCCCAAATTTCTAGATAATCTATAATAATAGATTATGGCGAATGCGCCAGAACTCTCCTTAACAGATGAACTTTGACAGGTTCGGCCTTAAAAATGTTGGTAGCGATTCGTAACAACTTGATTGAAACCAAAAAAAAAAACAAACCCACTAAGGACACCATGAGTCAATGCTTAAGATGCTTTAAACGAATCTTGTCCCAAAGGACATATTTACTTGAATGTCTCCCATTTTTTCATTCGTCATTTTTGGCTTATATTCAAGCATCCTCAAACCTCATCATTCTTCCTTTCCGCACAACGTCCAATCTCAGCAATCTCATCTTTGTTCATTTTTCTACTATCTTCATCGGTTAGAATTCATTGCCGATAAATCATTTAATTTTTGCAAAACCATATTTATGACTTTAATGAACTGTGTAAGTATTAAAATGTCCAGTAAATCAAAATGTGAAAGGTTGTAATTTTTATATAAATGTTTGCCATGATTTTAATAGCAGATAAAAAATATTTAACTTCATCGATAAATTTTGTTAGCCTTTTCTACTTTTATATTTCATTTTATTGATCAAACTTCATTGAAACGTTGGCAAATATCCAACCAACTGGTCAATATAATTTTATTTAGGCAGAGTTTGGCTTTGTCAAAGCAAAACGAGTTTAATATAAAAACAATTAGATAAGTATTAATTTTACAGATCGGATTCATTCTGATATTAAGAAGGTAAGGATTCGTTTTAAAGCTTTCACAATTACGGTGGTTCGTATGTATCTATCGTTTGGTATGTCCCTCGTAGTACGTAATATTAAAACAATGACATTGCGATTACGTCTTTAAGAACAATGGAGTGTATATATTTTTTTTCGCCTTAAAATAGGTTTTGTGCTCTCGTTCGAAACATTTTACGACTATTGGTACACGAGACCATGAATTACTATTATTGCCCGATTATTGCTGCGTGTCTTTCTATCATAAATGTTGAATAATTCTTTATGAATTGCTCGTACACGAGGAGACCTCATTTGGAATATTTATTCCTTTACTCGAAGTGCCTTTTTCTTGCGATACTTTATTTCAAGATATATACAGAAACACGAGCTAACTGGGCGCCCTCTTTCGAGAAAAAATCGAGTATCCGCATAAAATAATATTTAACATACAGAACGTGGCAAAACGTAGGGATATTTGATGTCATATACTGTGAATTTTAAAAAATCTGCACCATATGAGTAAATGTACAGATCTGAGATTTTGCTCTGTTCCACCATGTGAAATTAAAGCTTAAAAGGAGATGGTTTTCCAGTGATAAGGACCTTTTGAGGGCTTGGGACAACGAGTTCGCCATACTTCCTAGCGAGACGTGGCAGATGTGGTTTCGGAGGATGGAGATATATGTGGTAAATAGGCTCATATGTAAGGGTGCGATTGAATTAATAACAAATACATTTAACTGCAATGATTTAACAAAAAGTTTTGGCAGGAGGAAGATACGGTTTGCATCCGATGCTGTCTGTTAATCGACTGATGTTTTTAGTAGCTAAGCTACGGATATTCTGCTCTGCCAGGTCTGTAACTATTTTACCTGCGTATGGTTTTCCATTATCTCCGGCTCGGTCGGCCCGCTACAAAGGCTGCATGCCATACATTTTTACAGGGCCTACCGACCATTGGATTACTTATCCCTGTCATAAACCAGCATACAGGACTCTATCATAAGTGCGAGTGCTTCACAAACGAATTATAGGGTTTTTATTGCACCTGCAATTGGGTAGTATGTTTGCCACAGAATGTATTGCCCGTGATGGAAATTATTTTTAAAAAATTAAATAAATAGAGCTATATTGCAAAACTTCTAGTAAAAATTAATAATCTCGGCGACAACAATGAAAACACTTTTTCTTGCACTCATAAATACACACGTATAAAACTCAGAACATTGTTGTGTCCATGCCCGATAGAAGAGTATTTAAACCCAAACTTTCCAAATGATACTCAAAGAAAGTACCAGGTAAGTGACTAATTTTTTGCTAGTAGTAAGTATGAAACTTTTTCAAAAATTTTCGCAATCCTCCAAACTACAGTTTTGGTAATTTGGTTGTGATTTGGATACCTATCATTAATACATAAGTTATCTCATCATAAGTTTTTTTACGTTCACCTCTCATCATAGGAATCATTACTCTTTCTTGTTCAGTAATCATACTAGATTTTAAAAGTAACTAATTACAATAAACACATTAACGGTAGAAAAACCTACCACTTTTTTGACAACCATTTTTTTATAATTTTAGTTTTAAGCCCCTGTAACTTTTGCAGTCTTGACGGTTGTATTTGTAATTTAATCTTCTTCTATGATGCCTTATCCGGATGTTGGCGATCATCAAGGATATCATAGTTTTGTTGACGGCTCTTCGAAACAGCTCTGCGAATGTTACTCCAAACCATTGACGGAGGTTCTTCAACCATGAGATACCACGGCGTCCCGGTCCGTTCTGCCAAATATTTTGCCTTGCATGGCGAGTTGAAGAATTCGATATTTTTCTTCATTGACCGAGGTACTCAAGATTACGCCGCTTCACTATGTTAAGCACTTCTGTCTCTTTTCTCATGCGCCGCAGGACTTCGACGTTGGTGACATATTCCACCCTTCTGTAAATCCATATCTCGAAGGCTTCGATCTTTTTTTCAGTAGCCTGCGTCAGGGTTGAATGTGGACCGTGCAATTTTTATTAGGGACCTGATCTCCTCAGCGTGGTCCCATTAAGAAATGAGGATATGGTTCCGAGGTACATCGTCATGAATTTGGTTTTCCTGATGTTCAGGTCTAGGCCGTACTTCTCGCTCGCATTTCTCACACAGTCCAGTAATAACTATAAGTCTCCTAGGCTGGTTGCCAGCAGCACAGTGGCGTAGGCGTAGCGGAGGTTGTTGATATATTTTCCGTCTATTCGGATTCCCAGTTCTAAGTTTGTGATGGCTTCAGCGAAGATTTCTTCAGAGTATATGTTAAAGAGAGTCGGCGTAATTTCATAGATTATAAAAAACTGAATATATCTACAGGGTGTACTATTTAATAAATCATGTCGATAAGATATTTTGTAGTAACGGTGCACCTGTATACTTCTAAACGACTTATGCAGATGGCCTTAATCTAAATATTAGTAAGTTACGTAACTTTATGTACACACTGTATAGTTAGTAGATACAAAAACTGTCAGTAAATGATAGGCAATATGGCTTCCGCCATCAGAGATCAACTGGTGACCTGCTCGAATACGTCACACATATATGGCAGCTATCTATTGAAAAGTATGGAGAAACTTTAGCTGTGGCATTGGATATCTCCAAGGCGTTCGATCAAGTTTGGCACCAGGGACTCCTCGCCAAGCTTCCATCTTATGGCTTGCCCCCTCAGCTGTGTTCTCTGCTTGCTAGTTTTCTCTCAAACAGGTCTCTTCATGTAGTGGTCGATGGAGTTTCATCTGACACTCTACTCATAAATGCTGGTGTTCCGCAAGGATACATTCTAGCACCAACACTATTTTTACTTCACATCAACGACCTATTGAAAGCAACTTCATGTCCCGTACACAGCTTTGCCGATGATAGTACCCTCCATACCGCTTTCTCTTCCAGGGCCCCTATATCAGCCCGTGAAACCAGAAATGAACGAGGAAGAAATGTTAACAACATAAATATGGACTTAGCAACAATTCTCGAATGGGGATCCAATAACTTGGTAGAATTCAATGCAAACAAAACACAAGCATGTCTTTTCTCTAGAAAAGCCGATCTCACTGTGCCTAACAAACTTTGTCAGGAGTAACCATACCACTGAAGTCATCCATATCGATGCTTGGTATTACTATCAGCAATAACCTTTCCTGAGAAAATCACGTGAGGTCCATTGCCAAAAGTGCATCCCAAAAACTTGGTTTTTTGTTTCGTGCCAAGAGCTATTTCACCTCCAGTCAGCTGCTTATGATCTATAAGGCACAGATATTTGGAGTGCAGCACCTAAACATATCCTGAAGCTACTGGATTCTGTCCAAAAAAGGGCAATTCGTCTCGTCGGTGATGCCTCGCTTACAAACTCGCTCACTTGTCTGGAACGCCGTAGAAAAGTTGGCGATTTGTCTCTATTTTATAGATATTTTCATGGGCGATGCTCTTCTGAAATATCAACAATCGTTCCTCCTTTGGCAGTCTCTTCGAGATTAACCCGTCAAGTTCAGTGTTCACACCCCTTCGTGGTCACTTTGGAGACCTGCAGAACATCACTTTCCAAAGACTCATTCATCCAACGAATTGCGAGGCTTTAGAACTCATTGCCTAGGGAGGTGTTCTCCGAGGCATACAACCTCCAGAAATTTAAGAAGAACACCAACTCCTACCTTCTTTTCCTTGGTTCCCACGATGTTCTCTGAACATTACAGGATATCCCTTTTCGTGGGAACCAGAACATAAAAAAAAAAAAAATCGTACTATTGTTGTTTATTTTTAAATTTACGGTCTAAATATGATCGATAGGTGTATTATCCAATTCTTTGAGCTGCTGCGAATATAAATTTTAGGTGTAAGGTGAAAGGTGTACCAGATAAATCTGTCGGCGGGTTGTGGACTTGTAATTTAGTTATTAAATTAAGTCGAAGTCGATGCAGATTATGAAGACTACAGACGCCATTTATAATTATAATATTGGACGAAAATCCACTTTCATGAAAAGTGATTTACAGCATTTATTTTCCGCTTCGACTGCACTTTACTAATAACATTTAATTTTATTGAGCACAATAATTTATTTAAGATATTTTTCTACGGCCTTCTCGAAAACAAAATTTTCGGTATGATTTAATAAATCGAAAATACCACTTTACACAAATCGTACCGAAAAAAGATATTTTCGGTACAATTTTTTTCACTTTTGGAACGATTTCTTTACTTTCGGTACGATTTTGGATATCTATGTAGGCGGTTTTTATTATGACAGCGATTGTCGCGTAACATTGGTTTATGTTTTTTCGATTTTTAAATCCAAAAAATGGAAATCAGTAGTGAAAGTGAGGCTGAAATGATCCCACATGAGATAAGTGAATCTGCTAAACAAGCTACTAGCGAATTATTGCCGGTGAAGTCAAGAGAGAGGTATGAATTGGTTAACAATTTATTTAAAAAATTAAGTTATGATAAAAATGTGCATATTATAAATGAACAAGTGATTCTTGCATGTTAATGGAAAAATCTAAATTATTAAAGCCAACAAGCCTCTGGAGCAATTACTCAATGCTTGAGTCCACAATTAATAATGAAAATAATAATAAAAAAATAAAAAATAATATATAAGCCGCTGTTCCAAAGTTATTGCTTTCTTTAAAAGAAAATCTATTGACTATAAACAAAAAAATCAAAAGTATTGAATAAAGAAGATAGATCACTTCTTATCAGAAGCTGGAGATAATATCTACCTAATGACAAAGGTAATATAATTAAATCTAATTCCTCTTCTTCAATATGATTAATTTTGGGTTACATTAATAATTGGTTTGGAAGGCGCTTGTCGTCGTGAAGAGCTTTGTAAAATGAATCAACACTGACATAATTGTGTAATTAATATTCATAAGTAATGTATTTATAAGAGTTATTGTTTTATGCAATTGTCTATATAAAGTTATTTTCCATCGATATTCTTTTTAACATACAAAACGGCTACAGAAAAAATATTGTACGTAACACGATCCAAAAGTGATTTTACGGGACTCGCAGGATTCTAGGACTCCCCTACGGCTCGTCCTGGAAACTTCCTACTCATCCCGTAAAATATGCCTACGGTCTCCCAACCAAACTGCGCCAATGGCTCTTAAGCTTCATGTAAGATCGCTCCTTACATGTGGCAGTTGACGGTATTTCTTCTGATGCGTTTAAAACCAATGCAGGGGTCCCACAGGGTTTTATCCTGTCCCCCACCTTATTTATTTTACACATCAACGACCTCTTGAAAACCACCACGAACCCCATTTACAGTTTCACAGACGATAGCACACTTGTCTCAACTTTCACATCCTATCGATCACTTTCGGTGAATGATACAAATAGACTCAGGCAGGAACAGGTTGATTCCATCAATAGAGATCTTAAAGCAATCGCCGAGTGGGAAACCAACAATCTTGTTCAGTTCAACGCCCAAAAAACACAAGGTGCCACGTTTTCCAAGAAAGTGAATTCCTCAAATCATCCCATCACAATGTCCGGAAATACCCTTGAACCAAGTCCCTCCATCTCGATTTTGGGAGTCACGGTGTCCAATAATATGTCTTGGCATGACCATGTTGCTAACATCGCAAAGTCGGCAAGCCAGAGGCTAGGCTTTCTGTGGAAAGCCAGAAAGTTTTTTACTCCTGATCAACTGTTGACGACGTACAAGGCTCAAATCCGACCTCTACTGGAGTATTGCTCGCACATTTGGGGTTCAGCACCAAGGCATTCTCTTCGTCTTCTAGATTCCATTCAGAAAAGAGCCATTCGCTTGATAAACAGCTCAACTCTCACAGATACCCTACACCCTCTAGAACATAGAAGAAGAGTTGCAGACCAGTCATTGCTCTACAGATATTTCCATGGCAGATGCTCCAGAGAAATAAAAACTCTTGTACCACCATTGGCCACATTCGGCCGAAGAACTCGGCACGCTGATCAGTCTCACCCATTTACTCTCAAGATCGACACTACAAGGACCAATCTTCATCGAGAATCCTTCTTTTACAGGGCTGCTACGGAATGGAATAAGCTTCCAAAATCAGTTTTTCCAGAAAACTATGACCTGCAAATTTTTAAAAAGCGTGTCCACAATAATTTCCTTTCTATAATCCCTTCCCCTTCTAATAGTCGCAGTGCGGGCCGTCCGCGGCCCACACGATAGGTCTACCCTTTTTGCGACCATTTTCATAAAAAAAAAATATCACTTTCGTAACTTGTTACGTAAGTTACTATTTCCGTACACAAAAAAATAGTTAAATAATAAAAAATAAAAAGTACTTGCCGTATTTTAAAATTGAAACAACAGACATGTAGCTGCATAACATCGATTTTTATTTGCTTTCGATACGCAGATCGACGAATTACTCTCCAGTGTACCCGACGTTTAACTATGACAACATACGCGACTGAATCATACATTTGAAAATAGCACTACAAATTTTATTATTTTATTTGTCTATAAATAAATATATTCCGACGAAATATTAAATTTAGATACGTCGAAGATCGTGCGGCATGATGGTAGCAGGTGTTTTTTTTGTTGTTGTTGACATTGGTACAATGTTTACCTTGCAATAAACATTCATTAATGCTACAAAGTACAATACAGGATGTTAAATAGCTGAACGTCAACTGCTTAATCCCTCGAGTAATTCCAATGATTACTACATCTCAGTTATACGATAAAATCGACACATCGTATATCATTTTTATTAAAATTGGCGGGCTTGGACATTCGAAGCAGAATAAATAATTTTTCTTTTAATAACTTCAAGGATAACTATAAAACGAATATTAAGCTATTAAAATTATCTGGTAATGAATTTTGATAAAATTAAATACCGAAATTCGCGAAATTACTTAGATTTTATTTCACAAAAATATCCAGATTTTTAAAATCCTGACTAAACTTTGACTACACACGACGAATATCAAAAGTAAAAGTGAAAGGTTCTGAACTTTCTTAAATAATGTGACGATATTAATTCTTGAGTTCGTTAATTTTAAACACTCAGTACAAAAGCTAAAAAGTTTATTCTAATCTTTCTATACAATAAATTCCTACTTGATAAATCACTTAAATATTCACTTTATACTTTCTTTACAATATTTTTATAACACTACCTATATCACTTTCTAATAAATTTCAACTTTGGCCCGCGATTTTTTTATAGTATGTGTGCATGAAAATAGGATTAATGCTGTGGAGATGAGTAGTCTGAGAAGTATAGCCGGAGTGACTCGGTTGGATAAAGTAAAGAATAGTGAGATAAGAGAATGCTGTGGTATAAAAGAAGATGTGGTTACAAAGATAGATAAAGGAATGCGTAGATGGTTTGGACACGTAGAAAGGATGGATGAAGGAAGATTGACGAAACAAATTTATAAGGCGAGTGTGAATGGAAAAGTCGGTAGAGGTCGACCTCGACGAACATATCTCGATCAGATCAACATTGTTTTAAAGAAAGGCCAAGTCAAGAGTACCAACAACCTAGGAGCATGTATGAGAGCACTGATGAAACTAGAGGAAGCAAGGAAGATGTGTGTAAGAACCGTAGCAAGTGAAAGGAAGTGGTCTCTGTCTACCCCTATGGGAAAAAGGCATGACTATATGTATGTATGTATATGTGCAAACCAACGTTCCCGATAGAACAGGTCTCTCTGGAAATTGTCCAGAAATTGAACGACTTTTCTAGATAAATCGGGAGCCCTTAATTACCACCCGCGGCTTTAAAATAATTAGTTAAAATGTGGTGCGTTTTGATGCCGCCAAAAGGAATGTTCATCTTTGTGTGGACGATACACCGCCTCGGCCAGATAATAGGACAGGGGCGTATTTATCGACTACATTCCGTAACAATACTAACTATCACAGAAACAAAACAAAAAAAGGAAGTTTCTTAAGATCTTTCTTATACTGGTTAGTTAAGAGTCTGAGTAATGACATCGTATCCAAAGGTTTATTCATGGGAAAATGGTACTCACCAAGTTGTTGTTTGACAATCGTTTGAGTGAGTCAATGCGAGTGTGTTTGTGAAAATGAAAAAAATCGAGTCATTAAATATTTGTTATTGAAAGGTAATACGCCTACGCAAATCAAAGATGAGTTGGAAGCTCTGTACGGGGACTCTGCACCATCATTTACCACTAATAAATTTTGGGCAGCTGAATTAAACGTGGCCGTATTAGCTTAGAAGACTATGAACGTTCGTGAAGACCAAAAACTGCAACCACTGACGATAACATTGCTCAAGTTCACCAAATAGTTCTAAACGACCGTCGAGTTTTAAGTAAGAGAGATAGCAGAGGCTATGAATATGTTCAAACAACGTGTTTGTCACATATTAAAACAAGAATTAGGCATGACAAAGTTGTCCGCGCGTCGGATGCCGCGTTTGCTGTTTGCATGTTTTTTTTCGGCTGTGAAAATGATCGATTAGGCCACATCTGCAGAAAAAAAATCTCGTTTCACCAAGACAATGCGCCGTCTCACACCTCAGCATTTGCCGTGGCGAAAATCCACGAATTATGATTTAAACTGCACGACCTTACAAGCAATATATTTTGTATCTTTGTTGGGTCGGAAACGTTTCAGACCAGCTTTGTACATAAAAAAATAATCTAGTGTATTAAGATCTTTCTTAGATTAAACAAGTTAAGAAGAACATTTAATCCAAGTGCTTATTCATGGGAACTTTTCTATTAGTTACATAACTATAGTGCCAGCTATACAAACAACATTATTTGATCATTAAGGGCTTGGCCTTAACTAGCAATTTCTACCTGCGCGATTTTACAGTGGCAAAAATATAACTTTGTAGTAAATACAAGTGAACAAAACAATCATTGCCAATAAAAAGTGACCCGGTTGTTTGCTGCCAGTTGTCTCAGGGGTTGTTTACATTCCCAAGTCAGCTTAGACTCAAAAGTGTATGACTTCAGGAGCTTTTAATGCTGCTTGCCCTTTGAATGTCACTCCTGGGCACATATCTCTATGGCATGTAATTCTAGCATTACCTCTACGGCTGCAATAGGACACGTGAATATTACCTCTGTGATTTCCAGACAAGCTTGCCGCTGTACTTTCTGCAGCTTGACCGAAATTTGTTACATTTTTGGCCACCATATCAACCCACTGTGCTGTCAATTAAAGAATAATTTACAGACTCAAAGCTTCCTTTAAAAGTTTATTAAACCAATTATTAGCGATGAGAGATTTCTCATATGCCACTTTGAGTGCAGTAGCTTCCAGGTCTTTTAATAGGTCAAAAATGTATTTATCGCTAAATTTTTTACGATGGTATTAGTTAAGGAAATAATTTACGAGCTCGAAACTTTCCTTTAAATTCTTGAAACGTTTTTTTAGCATTAAGCCCATTATTAGTGTTGGGATAGTTCACACATGCCATTTTTGTACCAATAGCGATGAGCTCCAAGCCAAAATGATTTAGATCATGTTAAAAATTGATTTATCGCTTGATTTTATCTTCAGCGCCATTAAAAAATTATCAACAGGTTCAAAAAGCTTCTTTTTAAACACTTGAAAAGTTTATTTAAATTTAATTATGGTGATTTGAAGAATTTTTAATGGGAGTTTAATTAATTTTATAGTTTAAAGTTTATATTCTTATCCAAGCTATTAAAATATTAATTGTTGAAGTTGTACATAGCAGTTTTTAAGCTCTCTTAAACCCTTGTGATTTTGAAATGGAAGCTATGACCTAAAAGTCTCGTCCTGGCCACAATTAATTGTATTTTTATGAATACAAAAGGAAGTTGAAATAAGCAACATGGCATACTGTGAGAGAAGTGTGATTATACAGTCTCCCTTAAGTATTTTACAGTTAAGGAAGTATCTATATGCAAGCAACGCTAATAAGAGCAATAAATAAACAACCTTTTTTCTATTAACTTCCGCTTGTTTAGAAGACCACCTTTGCAATAAATTTCTGTAATACTTATTAAAAGTAAAGTAAAAGGAGTGTTTCAGCGATAGTTTCGATGACAAAGATAAAGGAAATATTTCCTCGACAAGTTTTCACCTCCTTACAAATTGTGATGGCGTGTTATAATTAACAATACAATGATATTATTAATAACTGTTATTACAAAGAACCCACTGCAAATATAAAGGCATGACGGTGTGAATTAATTGAAGGTTAAATATCATTTTTGTTGCTATCGCCTTCACAACTTTGCGGACATCCCCCGTATCATTAACCACCCGCATAACACACTTGATTATCTTTTTAGTACGTACCAACGACTAGGATTTTAGAAAATTAAATACTTCCTACTCGACTAACAACTAGTATTTCTATGAAGTAAATGGAAGTGATTTTTTTCTTTGTTTCACATTTATTACTAAATAATTTTAGATTACCTACTCTACACAAGGTGTTTAAGAAAAATTCACATTTAATATGCTCGTATTAATAATATAGATACAATGTGCGACAATTAAACGTAAAAATACATATTTTATTATAAAATAAATATACTAATAAATGAAGTGACCCTGCTTCCATTGCCTTTCTTGCTACTCAGACGTTTTACCAATTAAACATTTAAGCGATTTGATCGGTAATGTACTGGGTAATTTACCTCCAATCATCAAATGACCTCGTTAACCTTCGCTATCAAATTCAAAAGACATTCCTCAGGTTATCATAAATCAATTAATTTTAAGCATAACTCGAAGAATTACCGAATGCATAAGAAACGTACCAACTTATTATTGAATAACTTATTCGTTACGTTTTAATATTTTAGGTTGAAAAAGTTATCATTATTTAGATTTAAATCAACACGCATTCTGTAATAACTTAATTAAAATTGATTTACTCTAACTGCGTGTTCGGGTTTTTTTTAATGCCGGTATATTTCCGGTCAATGCTAATTATGTTTTGTGCCAGCTATTCCTGCTTCAATAAGCATTGTGATCGAATAACATACGTTATTATACTAAAGCCATTAAAGCTTACTTTATATTACGTACGTAGTCCTTTGAAAGCAAGGTTGTATTTAATGTTTATATTTTCAAACGTGTAATTTGGTTTTAATTAATCAAGAAAAATAAACAAATACAGCAATTATTCTATTAAATCTAGAACAAAAATATTTTCCAACAAGAATACTTTTTTTTATATCATATTAACACTATCTGCGAACGGTTTTTCGTTTTGTTTAGTCTATAACTCGATAGAGGGAGCTACCAGCAAACCACTTGTACGGATTTTGATTAATGATAATGCCTCAATAGACTTATTTTATCTTATGAGCGCAAATATAAGTCTGTGGTAAGTAACGATTGTTAACTATTTGTAAAGAGATATGGAAAAATAATAAAAAAAAAAGAAATTTTAATGCAAAATGCTGAGGTGTCGACCAGCACAAAATAATAATAAATATTCGCGACAAACAATCAAGTAATTAACTACACGACTCCAACTTGAACTGTTTCCACCTCGTCTACACGTGTCTGCGACGCTAGAGCAATCAGTATCAAACTGTTAGCGACGGTGTGCAATTCTGACCTATTAAGAAAGAGACTACGACGCATGCAAGAGATCAAACAAATAAATATTCTAACAATTAAAAAACATAACATTAACTTCTTAAGTAACGAAGTAAACTGTGTCTTGATCTGTAAACGTAACGTAACACCAAGCATCGATCTTTCCATTTTGCGCTGTGTTACTTTTAGTTTCTTAGCAGAAGCGTTGGTAAGGGTTAGTGTTTCGGCGCCATAGGTCATAATCGGTAGAACACAATGGTTGAAAACTTTTCTTTTCAAGCATATTCGTCTCCAAGTTTACCGTAAGCCACCCAGGAGAGTATAACTCCTCTGTTTATCTCGCATGTTTGATTGGATTTGGATATGCTTATCTTGTGGCCTAAATATGTGTATTTATCTGCCCATTCTACCTCAGAATTTTCAATAATTAGGTTGTTGCTAGGGACGAGGTCCCAAGTCATAAAACAACATTTAAATTTCATAATGTTCAACAACTTTTGTTGCAACAATTATCAAAAATGAAAATTTTTACCATCACTTACAGTAATAAATTATTTCATTCTCCACTCCCCGAATATAGATTTAAGTTTCATCCTTATTTCAAGATCCTTATGCAAGATCGCTCCTTACATGTGGCAGTTGACAGTGTTTCTTCTGATGCGTTTAAAACTAATGCCGGGGTCCCCCAGGGTTCCATCCTGTCCCCCACCTTATTTCTTTTACACATCAACGACTTCTTGAAAACCACCACGAACCCCATTTACAGTTTCGCAGACAATAGTACACTTGTCTCAACTTTCACATCCTATCGATCACTTTCGGTGAATGATTCAAATAGACGTCGAGTGGGGAACCAACAATCTTGTTCAGTTCAACGCCCAAAAAACACAAAGTGCCACGTTTTCCAAGAAAGTGAATTCCTCCAATTATCCCATTACAATGACCGGAAATACCCTTGAACCAAGTCCCTCCATCTCGATTTTGGAAGTCAAGGTGTCCAAAAATATGTCTTGGCATGACCATGTTGCTAACATCGCAAAGTCGGCAAGCCGGAGGCTAGGTTTTCTATGGAAATCCAGAAAGTTTTTTACTCCTGATCAACTGTTGACGACGTACAAGGCTCAAATCCGACCTCTACTGGAGTATTGCTCGCACATTTGGGGTTCAGCACCAAGGCATTCTCTTCGTCTTCTAGATTCCATTCAGAAAAGAGCCATTCGTTTGATAAACAGCTCAACTCTCACAGATACCCTTCACCATCTAGAACATAGAAGAAGAGTTGCAGACCAGTCATTGCTCTACAGATATTTCCATGGCAGATGCTCCAGAGAAATAAAAACTCTTGTACCACCATTGGACACCTTCGGCCGAAGAACTCGGCACGCTGATCAGTCTCACCCATTTACTCTCAAGATTGACACTACAAGGACCAATCTTCATCAAGAATTCTTCTATTAAGGGCTGCTACGGAATGGAATAAACTTCAAAAATCAGTTTTTCCAGAGAACTATGACCTGCATCTTTTTAAAAAGCGTGTCCACAATCATCTCCTTTCTATAATCTCTTCCCCTTCTAATAGCGGCAGTGCGGGCCGTCCGCGGCCCACACGATAGGTCCCTTTTTGCGACTATTTTCATAAAAAAAAAATTATATTTTACGGTTGTATTGTTATTGTACTCAAAAAGGATCAGGTCTATGGGACCCCAAGGTGGTCTAACTTGTAAAAGATTATTTTCGAGATATGAACCTTTATTCAACTTTGTACATTGGTACTTGTTTGACAAATCATCTGACAGTTCTATCAATAACAACCCCCTAAGCTAACATGATTCATCAGATACTTCACGTCCTTACACAAATGAAAAGGTTGAACAGAAAACAATAAAAGAATGCAAATATAAATCAGAACAAAATAAAAGCAGATTATTCGAATCATTCATTATCAATTCAAAAACATTACTGAATCTCAATCTAGCTCAAAACATAATCATCAAATTTTTTAGGTTTTCTAATCGTTCTAGATATTTCAGAGCCCTCAGTACTTTCTTCAGATTGGTTAGTAGAAGCAGAAGATGAGGTTTTTAATAGCTTTCTATTTCTCCTTAGTACACTTCCTGAGTCATCCTCCACTATATATGATCTTGGACTTGGATGTTCACTAATCACTGTTCCAGGCTCCCATATTTCATCTTTTCTGATAACAATTTTATCACCTTCTTTTATTTTCGGCAAATTCTTAACTAGGGAAGAAATCAAAGAAAGAAATAAATACAATCTAAACAACCAAACTAGTTTTGTAAAAATATTAATGGAAGGAATTGAAAGAGAAAATGCAGAAAAACTTAAACAACAACAAGAAGAAATCGAAAACAATCAAATGGCACCAATCTGATGAATCATGTTAGCTTAGGGGGTTGTTATTGATAGAACTGTCAGATGATTTGTCAAACAAGTACCAATGTACAAAGTTGAATAAAGGTTCATATCTCGAAAATAATCTTTTACATGGTGTCAGAGGTGGGATTTAAGAGATAAAGTTATCAATATGGAATCAATTTTTCGCCCACCGAAACATCTCACGTTTGAAGGGAATTTGGCTGAAAACTGGATCTTATGGAAGCAGCAGTTCAATTTGTTCATGAAAGCTTCAGGCAAAAATGAAGCTAATATAAAAGAAGACGTTAAAGTAGCAATTTTTCTCAGTGCCATTGGTGAAGAGGGTCTGAAAGTCTTCAATTCACTGAAGCTAAATAGCGAAACAATCAAATTGGTGGATTTGTTCAAGGAATTCGAGAACTATTGCAAACCAAGAGCAAATATTGTGTATGAAAGATTCGTGTTCAGAAATATGACACAGAAAGAAGGACAAACCTTCGATAGTTACCTTACCGAATTGAAAAATTCTGTTTCCAAGTGTGCATTTGGGGATCAGAAAGCAAGCATAATAAGAGATCAAATTATATTTGGAATCCGAGACTCGCATGTAAAAGAAGTTCTTCTACGAGATGGAAATATAACCCTGGAAAAAGTTTCGGAATATTGTCGAGCAGTAGAAGCCAGTAAGCAACAAATAGAAGAATTTCAACGTGATGCAAGTGTCAATGTAAATGTAGTAAAAACGAAATCAATCAAAAAAGACGTCATCGATGATTGTAAATTTTGCGGTTACTCTCATAAAATCAGGAATTGTCCAGCGTTTGGTAAAGAATGCGGGTTTTGTAAGAAGAAGGGACATTTTGTCAAGAAATGTTCAGAATATTCGAAAAACAAGAAAAATATTCACGAAATACAGGAAGATGAGTCCGAGCCTGACGATCCAGATTGCAGGGAGGATCCCAATGAACATAATTCTCTCGAGTTATATGTGAATGAAGTAAGGAATACACAAACTGGGCGTCAACAAGTCTGGTATGAAAATATCATCATCAATGGTTTGAAAATCAAAATAAAATTAGATAGTGGTGCAGAAATAAATTGTTTACCGTTGAACATTTTTTCGAAACTTCAAGGTGTAAATATGCAACCAACAAATATTATGATTCTAGGATTTGGAAATACTACGTCAAAAATCAAACCTTTAGGTATTGCTAAATTAAATTGTATCATAAAAAAATCCAGGGAAATTGTTGAATTTCTAGTAGTCGATGTTGATTCCGAACCGATTTTAGGATTAAGTGACTGTGTTAATTTTGGACTCATCAAAAGAGTAGATATTCTGAATCATTCATTTAGATCTGAAAATGATTTGTTTGATAATTATTCCAATTTATTTACTGGTACAGGGAATTTTCCTGGAACATATCATATTCATATAAAATCTGATATCATACCAGTAGTGAATCTCCCTCGACGAGTCCCTCACGCTCTATTAGAGAAACTAAAAGAGACGCTTCAGAGATTGAAAGAAAGAGGTATAATTTCTAGAGTCGACAAACCAACCAATTGGGTGCACAACCTAGTAATAAGAGAAAAAATCAATGGTGAGTTGCGCTTATGTCTTGACCCCAAAGACTTGAATAGTGCTATAAAAAGGGAATTATATCTCATCCCTAAACCAGAAGATATAATTGCACAATTGACAGGTATGGCATTTTTTTCTGTTTTTGACATGAAAGAAGGATTCTGGCATATAAAGTTAGACGAGGAAAGTGCGGATTTATGTACTTTCAATACACCATTTGCTCGATATCGTTTTAACCGGCTTCCATTTGGAATTTCATCAGCTCCTGAAGTTTTTCAGCGGAAAAATATGGAAATTTTCGGGGATTTACCGGGTGTTTTCATTTATTTCGATGATATAGTCATTTGCGGAAAGAACGAAATTGAACATGATTCATCAGATACTTCACATAACTAAAATAAGATATGACTAGGTGTATAAATGGAATAAAAATTAATGCCGTTAATAATTAGTTTATAAATTATGTTCATCGATTTCGTGTATTTTTGCCTAGTTTTTGTGCAAACATAAAAAAACGAATACAACTTTCGTGGCAAGGGAAGCAAACACACGACAGCTGTTTGTAAGGCACAACGTTATAATAATAAAAATGTGTATAATACCAGTTTAAAATGTATTCATTATATAATGGTTGGCTAATCAAGACCTCGATCGTCCTTGAGAGAAGTCGTAGAAATAAATGCACGTCTAGTGTCTATAACTGACTTAATACATTATACTTTTCTCTAAAAATCTCTATGAGCAGTTTACCTTGTCACGCAACGTATTTTTTTTTATTGTTATTATTACTTTTTCTAGCATATATTTTATTTCTGTATCATTATTTTATCATTATTAATAAATAATCCTGGAAACTTTCTAATGTCATTAACATCTGTGATAAACTGAAATAAATTTTTTATTCGTATTTTACATGAACGTGTAACTATTACTGGAGACAATTTTAACGAAGGATCCGAGAAATTTTTTCAGTGGCTTATCGAATTTATAATCAATTTGTTATAAAACCGACTGTAAACCAAACATTATGCATTAGCTATTAAGCGGATCTTACACGATAATAATGTCTGTAATGTAAATATACATACATACAGTCACGCCTTTTTCCCGTAGCGGTAGACAGAGACCACTTCCTTCCACTTCCGCTACGGTTCTTACACACGCTTTCGCTTCATCTACTTTCAACAGTGCTCTCATACATGTTCGTCGGTTGTTGGTACTCTTGACCTGGCATTTAATTTTCAATTCCTAATTTTAAAATTTAATAAGTTTAAATAATATTTATTCATTGAAGGTCCAAACGCATCCAACGCATAACTACAATTTTTAACAACACTCAAGTGGGATAATACCAAAGGCATGGTTAAAGTCAACATTCATTGCTTTGCCTAAGAGAACGAACTCTGTGTCTTGTGACAATTTCCGTACGATCAGCTTGATGAGCCATCTTCTGAAGCAGTTTCTAAAAATTATACATCATAGAATTTTTAGGCTGTGTGAAGAACAAATCGGCCGTACACAATTTGGATTTCGAAATAACCTAGGAACAAGATGTTGAAAAATAAATAATATTTATGATGCAAAAATAAAACTGAGTGTCCTCTTGGTACTTTATAAATAAACCGTTAGGTAAGGGAGACCACCCCCAGAGGCTGAAATCAATATACATTTGGTGAACATATTTATCGGCCCTCTAATTTAGTTGGAAAGGGTATTCAAAATAATAAAAGTAATTTCAGTCTCTTGTAAATCTTTATACTGTTCTGATCGACAAAACAAAATAGAGTATAAAGAACCAACAATGTGTGTTTCATTTAAATTAACCATAACCTGCGCTTATAATTCTCAATACAAGAGAGGCCCTCTTCAGTATACAGATGCTCATTCAGAGATGCAATGATGTAAAATGCGATGTCTATGCCAGTTTCATTTACTATCAAAAGGCATTCGACACAGTAAAGCTTATGGAAGTATAAGCACATATTGGGCTACATACCTGCGATCTGAGGATAATTAGCAACCTGTATTGGAATCAAACGGCCTCTATACATACCCAAGCAGGAGATTCGGATGAAATAAAAATTTAACGTGGGGTCAGACAGGGATGTGTATTGTCGCCTCTGCTGTTCATAGTGTATTCAGAGAAAAATTTTAAGGAGGCTCTGGAAGATATTGATGCCGGAATAAAAGTAAATGGAGAATGTATCAATAACATAAGAGAAGCAGACGATACGGTGATTTTTGCAGACAGTTTGGAGGAACTTCGGGAGATATTGATGTCAGAGTTGTCGAAACCAGTCAGAGATACGGGTTGTCACTAAACAATAAGAAAACAAAATGCATGATAATTTCCAAAAATAAAATCCAAACGGAAGGACTCATCGATCAACGAATAGAAAGAGTGAAGACATATCTTGGAACATCTATTAATGAAGAATGGGACCACACGCAGGAAATAAGGTGCAGGATGGAGAAAGCAAGAGCCGCATTTCGGAAAATGGGTAGACTCTTCAGATGTCATGATTTAACTAAACCCTTAAAAATAATATTATTAAGGTGGTATGCTTTCCCTGTGTTGTAATATGGGATGGAATCCTGAACTCTTACGGACGCTGCACGTAAAGAAATCGATGCTTTTGAGATGTGACTACATCGATGAATTTTGAGGATACCATGGTCCGCTTATGTAACTAATCAACACGTATTGACAAAGATGGTGAAGGATAAAGAACTACTATTAAAGATAAAAACATCCAAAATTGAATACTCTGGACACATAATGAGGAATAGACAAAGATATGGAATCTTACAGTTGATTTTACAGGGAAAGATAAACGGTAAGCGGGGTCCTGGAAGACGAAGAATTTCGTGGCTAAAAAATCTACGAGCATGGTTCAACACAACAACTGTGGGTCTGTTCAGAGCAGCTGCGAACAAGGTACAGATTGCCATGATGGTTGCCCACGTCCGAAACGGATAGGCACTGTAAGAAGAAGAAAGTTCCAAAGTGGGCGTTTATTGCGCAAGTCAGAGTACCTGTTTTAGAACGCATTTTCAACTCTCTGGGAAAATTATAAAAGTTGATCCTACAGTTCCGGAAGGAAACTTTTTTTTGGGAAATTTTCACTTCTTTTTGAATCTTTTGCAAATTTAAAAAATGTTAAATAGTTTTTGAGATATTTGTAACCAAACCCCATTTTTTTTTTTTCAGTTAATTGTTTATGACTTTTGCAATTTTTGCAAGCGACACTTGCATTTTTTCAAAGATCATCTACACGCTATTCCGAATCGAATGACACTCGTTCATATTTTTCGTAGGCGGAGAAAAAAGTTTGACCTGACAAGCACTTGTCGACCAGACTATTTAACACTGATCGCGTAAAGTACGCTTTAGATTTTAACTTCCCAACAACTGACTGTTGTGAAATGTCGCGGTTGATATATTAACAAAATCGTTCACGATTTTACGGTTTTAAATAATGAGGACCGAGAGTGTTTAGTACCTGTATTGGTTTTGACCTTATTAATTGAAATGTTTATAATCGCAGACTAGACGACAAAATCGATTAAAGCAGGCAGGTGAAGACTAAGTGTTTCGAATAGTAGAAGGTGCGGCGTTCAGTCGCGCAGATATTTCTGGGGTGTTTTATTAGTAAACAGGGGCGCATCTAGCGGAAATAAACAAACATTTGGATCCACGGGGTCTGGCGGCAGTCTTTATGAAGGGACGACAATAAGTAGAAACATTTTTGTTATCGATGTCTGAGGTCGCTATCCGCCATCGCACTATCAGGAAAATCATACGAAATCTTGACTCTAATAAGGCAGTAGGACCAGATGGAATTTCGACAATTGTCCTGAAGACCTGTGCTCAAGAGCTCACCCCAGTTCTCTGTAGACTCTTCAAATTATCATACAGCAAAGGAGTATTTCCGTCCATGTGAAAAAACGCTAAAGTCCAACCGATTCCGAAAAAAGGAAAGAAGACTATTCCTGCGAATTATCGCCCTATTGCATTGCTCTCAGTCATATCCAAAGTTATGGAAAAAGCGATTAACACAGAACTCATCAAATATCTGGAGAAATTTGAGATAATTCATGACAGACAATATGGATTTCGACAACTTCGGTCTACTGGAGATTTGCTGGCTTATGTCACTCAGCTCTGGACAAACACTATTGAAAAGTTTGGTGAATCCCGTGCAATAGCCTTTTATATATCTAAAGCCTTTGACCGCGTTTGGCACCAGGCATTGTTAGGTAAATTATCTGCCTACGGTCTCCCAACCAAACTGCGCCAATGACTCTTGAGCTTCATGCAAGATCGCTCGTTATATGTGGCAGTTGACGGTATTTCTTCTGACGCGTTTAAAACCAATGCCGGGGTCCCCCAGGGTTCCATCCTGTCCCCCACCTTATTTCTTTTACAGATCAACGACCTCTTGAAAACCACCACGAACCCCATTTACAGTTTCGCAGACGATAGCACACTTGTCTCAACTTTCACATCCTATCGATCACTTTCGGTGAATGATACAAATAGACTCAGGCAGGAACAGGTTGATTCCATCAATAGAGATCTTAAAGCAATCGTCGAGTGGGGGGGAACCAACAATCTTGTTCAGTTCAACGCCCAAAAAACACAAAGTGCCACGTTTTCCAAGAAAGTGACTTCCTCAAATCATCCCATCACAATGTCCGAAAATACCCTTGAACCAAGTCCCTCCATCTCGATTTTGGGAGTTACGGTGTCCAATAATATGCCTTGGCATGACCATGTTGCTAACATCGCAAAGTCGGCAAGCCAGAGGCTAGGTTTTCTGTGGAAAGCTAGAAAGTTTTTTACTCCTGATCAACTGTTAACGACGTACAAGGCTCAAATCCGACCTCTACTGGAGTATTGCTCGCACATTTGGGGTTTAGCACCAAGGCATTCTCTTCGTCTTCTAGATTCCATTCAGAAAAGAGCCATTCGCTTGATAAACAGCTCAACGCTCACAGATACCCTTCACCCTCTAGAACATAAAAGAAGAGTTGCAGACCAGTCATTGCTCTACAGATATTTCCATGGCAGATGCTCCATAGAAATAGAAACTCTTGTACCACCATTGGCCACATTCGGCCGAAGAACTCGGCACGCTGATAAGTCTCACACATTTACTTTCAAGCTTGACACTACAAGGACCAATCTTTTTTACAGGGCTGCTACGGAATGAAATAAGCTTCCAAAATCAGTTTTTCCAGAGAAATATGACCTGCAACTTTTTAAAAAGCGTGTCTACAATTATTTCCTTTCTATAATCCCTTCCCCTTCTAATAGTCGCAGTGCGGGCCGTCCGCGGCCTTTTTGCGACCATTTTCATAAAAAAAAAAGAATACGTTTTTATTATTTCTAACAAGCAGCGGTGGGATTGGGAACATTTTATTATATATTTTTTATTTTGTTATTTTGAAGAAAAAAAATTGATAAAAATGGGAAAACGAAAAAGTCGTAATCGTAAACGTGAGGAAAAACGTCGCGACCGACAAAGAAGTTGCAGTTTGAGTTTAAGTACTACCTTAAGTTCGAGTTTGGACAGTTTGGACAGAACTAAGCGACATTAAAAACAGAACTTTTTACGAAGTGCGCGTTGGTGATGGTTTGGTGCCAATTTTTGACCCTTCGCGTGATATTACGGCCTAAGAGTGGGTCCGGAAGGTCGAAACTTTGGCTAGTCGATACAAATGGGATGATCGCTCTGTTGTTCGACTGATTTTAAGATGTCTTGGGGAAATGCATGACGTTTGCGTTCAGGTGAAAACCAGTTGGACAGAAATCAGGATTAGCGTGCTGGACCAGTTTCGTAAGTGTGCTGTTCCATTTGCTAAAATATTAAAAGACGCAGCTAATTACGAAACAAAGGTAGGTCAGCAATTAGGTGATTACTGCTTAACGAAAAAACATTTCATTTTAACGTTATTGTATTTTTCAGAATGGAGTTGTTACGTTCAAACATTTTAGTATTACGGTATTTTATTTTTTTTTGTTGTAGTTGTAAACAGATGGACAGATGTTGTCAAGCATTTTATTGTAACGTTATTGTATTTTTCAGAATGGAGTTATTACGCTCATATTCGATTTTTACGGACAGACATTGTCACAATGGAGTTGTTACGCTAATATTCGATTTTTACGGACAGATATTGTCACAATGGAGTTGTTACGCTCATATTCGATTTCTTACGGACAGGTATTGTCACATATAGTAATTATTATTTAAGACTAGAATGTAAAATGAAGTTGTTGCGTTCACATTCGATTTCTTACGGATAGGTGTTGTCACAAATGGTGGATATTGTTTGGGACTGTAAAGTGAAATGAAGTTGTTACGCTCACACTCGATTTCTTACGGATAAGTACTGTCACATATAGTAATTATTATTTAAGACTGTAATAATGCAAAAGGGAGTTGTTACGCTCATATTCGATTTTTACGGACAGATATTGTCACAATGGAGTTGTTACGCTCATATTCGATTTCTTACGGACAGGTATTGTCACATATAGTAATTATTATTTAAGACTGGAATGTAAAATGAAGTTGTTGCGTTCACATTCGATTTCTTACGGATAGGTGTTGTCACAAATGGTGGATTTGGGACTGTAAAGTGAAATGAAGTTGTTACGCTCACACTCGATTTCTTACGGATAAGTACTGTCACATATAGTAATTATTATTTAAGACTGTAATAATGCAAAAGGGAGTTGTTGTTACGCTCACATGATATTGTCATGTGTAAATTATTTCTAGGTATAATATATTCCTGTGTGAGCAGATAATTTTATTTTTAGCAGCGATAGGTCTGAGGACAGACCTCTAATGCAGGATGGCCGAGTGTAAGATATATTTGGATCCACCCTGTATGTAAGGAGAGCTTTTTGGGCACACGAACACATCTGGAGAGCAAGTATCTAAAGAAAAGGACGGGATACGGAGGCTGGCGGCAGTCTTCATGAAGGGACGACAATAAGTAGACGCAGTTTTGTTATCGAGAGACAGTTTTAATACGCTTTACGATACCTAAATATAGTTTTTGAGTAGAATACGTTTTTATTATTTCTTACATGAGTTGGAGGATTTGATCGATTTATTCGTTTAAAAATGTCCCATATTGAAAAATTTAGAGCGAGTTCGCTACTGATTCGTTTTCCAATCACTCGTTTTATGATATGGTACTGAAAAGTAAGTGAAATGTATCAGCACAAACAAATACTTATTTTACGCTTTACATACCAAATTGCGGTAAAGAAAATTTTACAAAATCTCACCATTTTACGCTTTCGTTTTCCGTTTTATTCATTGCAGTTGAACTTCTAACAGCCATTCTAATTTAAATATGTAAGCAAAAAAATCCAATAATCCAACAAAACCATTCGTTGCTAATTTTACATTTAATTGCGCAGTAAAAGAACAGCTTCCAATAAAATTTCATTTTTTTCGTAATGATTTTATCGGTTTGCTTTAACGTGAATTCTACGAGTAATTAATATGGTTATTAAAGCAAATAGCGGCACTGGTCATTCGCATGATTTCCTGTGAGAACTAACCTCTACTAATTTCGATTCTTTATGTGATTAACGTTCCGTTTAAAACGTAAAGAAAAAATCATTTTAAAAATTGGTCGGGATGCAAATATAACGGACTGTATCTACTAATAAGAGGTGCAGCAAAGTAAATGATTAAACGTTAACGGCAAATCTAAAATCTTATATCCACTTCGGTTTAGCCGGAGTTCCTTTTTTATTCTCTCTTCTTAAACTGACGAAATCACTGCCTCTTCGGGGTACAGAGATGTCGATTTTTACCGGTAACTTCGATAACAATTCGCTTTATTTTCTTGTTTTTTTTCTGAAAGCGTTATTTTTAGTGACTTCCTTGTGAATAAAAATTGTATAAAATGTATATTTTCTTCTTTTGGAGCATATCAGGTTCTCCTGATGTTGGCAATCAAAATGGCGAGCTGTGCTCTGTCTTCGGCGAATCGAAAGAGTTGTTCTGCGCTTCGAATCCGGTCCACTCCCCAAGATTCCTTAACCACGATGCTTGTCTTCTACCGACTCTTGTACGGCCTTTTATCTTGCCCTTCATTATAAGTTGAAGGAATTGGTAACGATCACCCCTGAGTATGTGACCTAGATAGGACAGCTTTCGACATTTAACTGTTATTAGTAGTTCGTGGACGGCGTTTGCTCTATTTTAAACCGCTTCATTTGTCAGCTTGGCCATGGGATTTGGAGCATACGTCTATGTCTATGTCCCACAGGGTTCCATCCTGTCCCCCACCTTATTACTTTTACACATCAACGACCGCTTGAAAACCACCACGAACCCCATTTACAGTTTCGCAGACGATAGCACACTTGTCTCAACTTTCACATCCTATCGATCACTTTCGAATAATGATACAAATAGACTCAGGCAGGAACAGGTTGATTCCATCAATGCAGATCTTAAAGCAATCGTCGAGTGGGGGGGAACCAACAATCTTGTTCAGCTCAACGCCCAAAAAACACAAAGTGCCACGTTTTCCAAGAAAGTGAATTCCTTAAATCATCCCATCACAATGTCCGGAAATACCCTTGAACCAAGTCCCTCCAACTCGATTTTGGGAGTCACGGTGTCCTCGAAAAAGATAGGTTAGTTTTTTTAGGATCTTTCCTCCGGATAAATTTAACATTTATAGATTGCAAAACTTTACGAGAGTTAAAAAATCCATTAGGGTTGGAGCAGTGCTAACATTTTTTTTTCTATCATAACTTTTCTAACGTTATTTTATAAAAACTTTCGTATTTTTTTAGACGCGGATGATTTCTCACATCGCGACGTAAAAATTCCAAAAGATATCTCTTCACATCAACCGCTAGGAATTCCCACGTTCATCGACATATGACTTAAAAAGACTTACTACGATCGTTACAAATTCTTGAAGATGATACAGTTTCCCGAACGGGACTGCAACTGGTTTAGACGCTTAAACACAAATTAATACCCAAAACAAAAAAAGCAACACTATACAAATAAATAATCTGTTTACATAAAAACGTAATTGGCTATTCCACTGCCCATTTAACTTACACGTATTTCTGAAACTCATTACATGTCAAATTATTTATACTAAAAATAGGACAACAGGAAAACTTTGATGTGGGTAGGTATCTATCTACTTTTAGATTGATCCTCGTATATTGTTTATTTTTCGTAAAATATCAATTCTGGGAGTTCTATTGCAAAGGCCAATCAGCATAAAATAAATATTTATCGCGTTTTTAAGGGAGATCATCGAGGGATCACAGAGGGATGAGCGTCAGCGACTCACCCGACTCGTCTTAGAACACACCACGTTTCAATTCTCATCTTGTAAAGACACGGTTATAAATAACCCTCTTTTTAAGAAGTTAGTTTGGACAGATATATATCGGTTTTCAGAACGTCTTTCGCGTTGTCCGTTGTCTAATTTCCACGTCCGGCGGTCTACTCGCAGGTTCCTTTCGCTCATGGCTTTTGATACTCCTTCTTTCCAGGTTTTTTTCGACCGAGCGGTGTCCCTTCCATTGCTCTTTTTGGTAGTCTAGTATTTAACATTCGCTGTCCATACCATACTAGTTTGTTTTCTGTCGATTTCCGTTGATAGTGATTCTTCTATGCCCATTCGATATTTTACTTCTTCATTACGAATTCTATCTTTACGGGATATTCCTAAAGATCTTCTAAACATGTCCATTTCCACCGCTTCTATCTTCCTTCTGTTACTTTCATTTACCCGCCAAGTTTCAGCTCCATAAAGAAGGTTATACTTTTCATCAGTATGTCATAAATATAATACTTTCGTTGTTTTTCTATTTCCTGAGACCACAAGATTCCGTTAAGGCACCCAATTGTTCTTCTTGCTTGTATTATTCTTTTTTTTATTTCATTATTTCATAATAACCTGATCATCTGCAAATTGTAATGTATATAGGAAGACATCATCTCCCAGGTTTATACCCATACCTCTACATTTCCGTTTCCATGTATTTAATACTTTTGCTTTGTAGATCTTAAATAAGGTGGGAGATACGCAGCAGCCTTGCCGTAATTCTTTATTTACAAAAATTTGCTGTGATAATTTACTTCCCACCTTTATTTGTGAAGTTGACCTGTCATATAAGTTTTTCAAAGCTTTATGCGTGATTAATGTTGGTATCCTGGAGGACTTTCCCTAGTTTAATTATAGGAACAGTGTTGTATGCTTTATGAAGGTCATTAAAAATTAGATGCGTTTCCTGGTTAACAGCAGATTTTTTCTCAATTATTTGTTTCAGACAAAATATATTATCGTTGCATGATCTTCCGGCTCTAAATCCTGATTGCTCCTCTTCTTCTTGTGTTTTATATTCCGCTTTAGTTTGGACAGGCAAGGGGTAAATTATATCCCTTGTGTAACAAAAAACATTCATTTAATCATGTGTCACTGAGGCAGCATCCAAGAATTAATGAAGACTAAGTTGAGTGCAATTTTTTTAATTAACTTTAAATAAAACTTAAAATTACAGTCCACTGTCTTGTTTGCCCAAACATTAAAAATAAAAAGTATCTATCGCTAAGAATATTAAATATCATCCCTCGTGGCAATTTTCAAGTAGAACTCGGTATAAAAGTTTCGGCGTTTAATTTAAATCTTCTTCAGGCGACAGCGACAGTTTCAATTTCATTTTAAACAGCTACGGAGAAGGTCAAGCGATACCTTTTTTAAAAAATCCGATTCGTTATTGATCGATTTTAATACTATTAGACTCAACACCAGAGCTGCACATATTTTTAAGCAATAATATAAAATTAAAAATACACCCGTCCGAAAACGTCGCAAAAATTTAAAGAAATTAAAAGCCAATCGTTTTATCGGTAAATTAAGTACTACTTACATTTAAAATGTGAAACCGCCGCAATTGAACGCATCAAATGAGTCTACCCGGTACTAAAAAAGTAGCGTAAAAGATAAGGCCCGATTAAAAAATTCATAACATGTCCAGTCATTCACCTTTCGAAGGCATTTATATTTCATACATGAACGTTGCTAGTGCAATGGTAACACTATTATTAGGATTAATATAATTAAAATAACTACAACAAAAATTCAACAATTTGCAATAACGGAGTTCCCATTTTTTTTTAATATAGAGTTTACTGACTTTTTCGGACACATTTTTTTACTGTATTTCAAAAAGTTAAAAATAGGAATTGAAGAAGGAGGAAATGCTAATTTTTACTGAATTCGGCTTTTCGATAGGGGCATTTTCGAGGCCAAAACTTGTTTTGCTAGCTTCTCGTGCAAAATTAGAGAACCTTGATTCATATTAACTCAATAAATCCAAACCCAATAAATACTTGTACTTTTCTCAACAGCGGTAGATTTTACTTAAAAAATAATGCTAAATAAATTTTTATTGAGTAATATTACACTTTTTCCAGAAATATCGCCGACTTTTCCAAACACATTCTTTGGTATTTTAAATAGTGACGACATACATGATGTATAGATCAGGGTCGTTTATTGAGTAATATTACACCTTTTCCAGAAATATCTTCGACTTTTCCAGACACATTCTTTAGTATTTTAAATAGTGACATACAGGATGTATGGATCTTTTCATTACGAGGTATAGTCGAAAATTCTTAACTAGAAGTCAGAAGGCCTATTACACTTTTATCGACTTGGAAAATGCCTTTGATAGTAAGTGAATTGTGGTCGACATTGTCTATGTATGGGGTGAGCGGTAGTATAAAACGAGCAATGAAATCACTTTACAAGGATTCCACTGCTTGTGTCAGGATAAACGGAGCTTACCCGGACTGGTTTAACATAAAAAATGGTGTGAGACAGGGATGTGTGGCTTCGCCATGGCTGTTTAGCTTATACGTAGACGATTGTTTAAATGATTTGAAAGAGAGTGCAAATGAATTAAAAATGAATGATTTAATCGTCAAATGCCTTCTCTACGCCGATGATCAAGTCATATTAGTGTCATCTGAAGAGAAGTTGCAGGCAATGGTTAATGTTATGATGTTATGATGCCCTGAAAACCAAAGGGATAAAAATAAATGTAAGCAAAACGAAAGTAATGGTTTTTGAAAGGGAAGAAAGCATGACAAACTGTGAAGTTCTGATTAAGGGAGAAAGATTGGAACAAGTAAATGAATTTGTGTAAAGTTTACGAGAGATGGAAAGTGTGACAGTAACATTGAGCGAAGGATGTTGGCAGGAAAACAAATGAATGGGGCACTGTATAGGTTTATGAACAGCCAAAAAGTGTCAAAAAAGGCACGTCTGGCTGTGCATAACACTTATGTATGGTAGTGAATGTTGGGTTTGGCAGAAGAAGCATGAAAATTGGAATAATGCTGCGGAGATAAGTAGTCTGAGAAGTATAGCCGGAGTGACTCGGTTTGATAAATTGAAGAATAGTAAGATATAACAATGCTGTGGTGTAAAAGGAGATGTGGTTACAAAGATAGATAAAGGAATGCTTAGATGGTTTGGACACGTAGAAAATATGGATGAAGGAAGATTGGCGAACCAAATGAGAAAATGGTCATTTTTACCGGCCCAGATTCCCGATACCGATATGTGGACCATTTTTTATGCCAAAACTTGTTTTGCTAGCTGCATTTACAAGATTAGCGAAATCAGGTTTATATTAATCCCCAAACCCTATATGGACTTTTACTGTTCCAAAGAAATGGTAGGTTTTATTTTGATTTTTCTTGGAGAATAACAGTAAAGTAAATGTTTGTGAGTATTTTTAAAAATATCTTCTAAAATCCTCGACTATACCAAACACATTTTTTAAGCCAAAACTTGTTTTGCTAGCTTCATTTGCAAGATTAGAGAACCCAAGTTGATTTTAACCCCTAAACCCAATAAAGACTATTATCTACTATTGTCAAGAAATGGTATGTTTTAACTGGGTTTTTTTTTTGGAGAATATTGTCCGAAGTAAATTTTTTGTATTGGACTACAAAGTTTCCAAAACTTTTCCCGAAGTAGAAACCCTGAAAAAGTGGTCACAAAGTATCAAAAACGTTGTCACGGTGCACCAGCCTGGCATATAGCTGCAAGCAACCAGAAACTGGTGTCGAAACTTAGCAGCATCCAACGCAACTAAGCAAATCCTAGAATGGAGCAAAAATGAACTGCGTACTCTAACGGGACTGCTTACAGGACACTGTCGCCTAAGATACCACCTCGGAAGGATAGGCCTGAACCAACTAACGGACTGTCGGTTTTGCTGCGTGGAAGACGAAACTGCTGAACATATACTATGTTCACGCCCCGGCCTGGGAAGAATAAGGTTTAACATATTTGGTTACACCAACCTAGAACCTACCGATTTCAAAAAAATCTCACCCTATACAACCATAAACTTCGTGAGAAGGGCTGGATTGTGCGGTGAACTGTAACCTCTAGGGGTAAGCCACAATGGACCTGCTAAGGGTCGCGGTGGAGGGGCGACCACGCCCCACTCACATGATACCTAACCTAACCTTCCTCTGGAGGAAAACAGAACAACGAAATTTTACAATTTAATTAGAGTTTATTTCAAAAGAAAAATAGTCTTTAAAAGTAATTTGCTCTGGATCACGATTATTATTACCAGTATCTGACTCTAAATGGTGCACAATAAATGTTGGGTTGTTAAACGATAATACATACTAATAAATAATAGATAATGATTTTGGAGATCGTGAAAAAGATATTTTCCGCAACTACTTTTTTTTTATTATTACTATGCGATATAATATCTGCTTTGCTTGTGCATCATCAATAATTCAAGCAGGAAATATTCGAATTATAAACTATCTAAAATGGATTACTATCGCTTCGAGTAAATAAATCACGGCGTGGGTCGATCTACTAAGATCATTTAAGATTGTCGTGATTCTGGTATTTATTTTCCATTACAGTTAAACGTAAATGTTTTTCTCGCAAACTTGATGAATGCTTTGGTTACTGCATCTGGTAATAATTAAGAATACTTCCGGTATGTTGCTAGATACGAGGGTGTGTCGAAACGTCTTTATCATTTAATATCCAAGCATTTTTTTTCGGTCAAAATAAATTTTATGTTTCGAAAAAGTCTTCTTTTTAAATTCATACATTTCGGTTAAAGACTTTTTGCAAAATTTAAGAATTGTGAGACTTCTTTGTTTGATGACAATGGGTGACTGCAGCACGTGGCCACTTTTTGACATTGGTGGTATAATAATACCACTTTTTTTGTAATACAGGCTCTTATTAAGCTTTTTGTTTAACTTTATTGTATCAATTTTATTGTAAAATAACTAGTAATTTAAAAAGAACTTATAGTTTTTTTACAGAAATATTTTTTAAATTATTTTAATAATTTGGTGCTTCTTATTTAATAATTTTCTTAACGTTAATGTTATGTATTAAAAATTGAAATATTAGTAAATCAAATTAAACAAGGAATTACAGACCACGGTTTCAAAGTTTCATTACGGCTTTAATTTTTCCTATTTCTCATACCTGTATAGATTTTCTACATTACATAACTTGGTACATAAAAGAACCCTTTTTATCTCTGTCATCGGACAAAATCAAAAAAGTTGTCCACTCCGCGAGAAGAACGACTCGAAAAATGGATATAATAATATAAAAAGTCAAAAAAATATTAAAAAAATGCATTACCTACCTATTGTATGTATTACTGTGTTGTTTATTTCATGCAAGTAAGCTATTAGCTCTTTTTAAATAAGATAACCCTGATTGGATTCCTAAATTAAATATGAGATATAGAAAAAATAAAAGTATATACTTGAAAGTCAAACACAAAAGCTAATATGCTTTTAATAACCAAATCTCTGGTACGAGTGCATGCATTGCTAAACCTACTAAACTTAACATCTTGTATGCTAAATTTCTATGCTTTACAGTTCAACTTGAAAACTTTATACTAATAAAACCAACACTTTGATAAGTAAATATTTTAACATATAGTTTGTTTGTTTTGGAAAAGCATGAATGATACTGGAAAACATGGCAGATTAATATGTCTAGGTATATAGGAAGTAACTATCAAAATATCTCGTATAACAAAGAAAATTAATGTTTAGCATTTAAAAATCACTTATAACACCACAATATTATTCCTTAGACCTAAAAAATTGTCAAAATGCTCAATCTAAACTAAAAAACCCAAAAACGCCACCACCAAACACACATAACATTAAAAAGATATGTTATTTGTTGTACCACCAATCTCAAGCTGTAACATCACGTGTAATTCACCCTTAAATGTCTTTTGAGCAATTTTTTTGGGAATTTTTGTCTTGGAGTCTTTAAATTAAGAGAACAAGAATCGTAAATGGGAGTTTTTAAGACTTAAAACTAAGAAGAACAAAGAAATACAAGAAAGTTATTTCCAAAAATGACCCTAGAAAGTTTTTAACGTTTAAAGCTACACAGTGCAAGGATGCATACGAACAGCGATCCTTACAGTCCTTAGTTTAAAAACTAAATAAAATAAATAAAAAGGTTTACAGGACACATTTACTTCAAATTTATCAAATTTTTAACACGCTTATAAATTTGTAACTGACTCTTTGGCCTCGATTTTGCCCTACTTTAAGCGATCAGATTTAATTTAAACTTCGCACACTTGTCAAAGACCGACGACAATGCAATAATTCGATCAAAATATCCGATTATCCTGATTAGTTTCACCAGGATTCATAAATTTCTTCAGGAATCCTTTGCATGAGAGTAAGAGAGATACAACTAGTGCGTAAAACACGCATGCGCGCATTTACAATGTCACATAATTCACCCAATCCAATATATTGGTGAGAAACGTGACGAGGGATGAATGGCTAGAGGGTGAGTAAAACAAATCGAACTAAAAACCGAAAAATAAATTATAGTTTAAAAAAACACGCTTTTAGAGTTAATCAAACTAAGAAGTAAGAAATAATTCTTAACATAAGAATAAACTTACTGACGAGAAAACTAATGTTACTGTTCTAAAAGCATGTGGTGCTTTGTATAACATTTTAAAACTAACTCTACGTTTCGGAATGAAAGCGCCCCACGCTTTTAAAACAGTGACATTAATTTTCTCGTCAGTAATTGTATTCTTGTGTTAAGAATTATTGTCAAATACTTGTCAAGTACTTTTAAACAGTAAAAATGTTTACTCGTAAAAAGTAGCAAAAAGTAAGTAAAAAGGTAGTCTATCCTTAATAACCATTTACGCTGTGTTTTTATTAATTAATATAAACCAAGTATTAATTAATTTTTTTAAAGTAATTACTATTAGTCCATCATTAACGGGTTCTGTCTATGCGATGCATTTTGAAATGCGAGACTCTACAATTAGCTATATGCCGTTTTAAAAGACTTAATATTGATTTATAAAAAATCCGAACATCCAGAAAGATTTGACCAATTGAAATTAAATTGTTTAATACTCTAACAAGAAATGATAACAACGAGGTTAAAAAATGTTAACAGGTGTACACTTTTTTATTTTGTTTTACCAAAAATATACAAAAGAGAAGACGTGGCAAACCAACATCAATATGGTTACAAAAAGCTAAAAAGGATTTAAGAAGAATAGAGATAGTGAATTCTGATCTATGTTAGTACATAATACATATCAATATCACGGAGTCACGGTGTCAAATAATATGTCTCAGCATGACCATGTTGCTAACATCGCAAAGTCAGCAAGCCATAGGCTAGGCTTTCTGTGGAATGCTGGAAAGTTTTTTAACTCCTGATCAACTGTAAACGACGTAAAAGGCTCAAATTCGACCTTTACTGGAGTATTGCTCGCACATATGAAGTTCAGCACCAAGACATTGTTTTCGTCTTCTAGATTCCATTCAGAAAAGGGCCATTCGGTGGATACAATAGCTCAACTCTCACGGATACCCTTCACCCACTAGAACGTAGAAGAAGAATTGCAGACCAGACATTACTCTACAGATATTTCCATGGCAGATGCTCCAGAGAAATAAAAAGTCTAGTACCACCACTGGCCACATTTCGCCGAAGAACTCGGTACGCTGATCAGTCTCACCCATTTACTCTCAAGATTAACACTGCAAGGACCAATCTCCATCAAGAGTCCTTTCTTTACAAGGCTGCTACGTAATGAAACAAGCTACCAAAATCAGTTTTTCCAGAGAACTATGACCTGCAACTTTTTAAAAAGCGGGTTCACAAGCATCTCCTTTCTATAATCCCTCCCCGCGGCCCGCGGCCCACACGATAGGTCTACCCTTTTTGCGACTATTTTTAGTAAAAAAAAAGACGCAAACGCAGTTCAAAACAACAAATAGAGGGGCTTTCATTGCAGGCAATATAATGGAATGCCTAATATACCCCGAAAAAAAATGTAGGGAAGCTTATAAAGTTATAAGGCTCATTATAGAAACCAAGTAGAGAAAGACTAGAGATGAATGATTGAAAGACAGCCTTCAAACTGAAGTAATGCCCGAGCGGATGCCGATGTGAAGAGCGGAAGAGGAAGGAGAGGTTTTAGTAGGCAAGAATCCGACCTCTCCTCCGGTAAAAAAAGTCTGTGTGTTTACGTTTATACCATCTAGAAGTACATTTAGGTCTAATATGAATGTATTTTAGAACCTCGCATTTTTTTTCGATGTCCGCTTCACATAATACCCTTAATGCAACTAGAAAAAAATTATGAATCCTGTAGAAAACCTCTATATAGTCATTACACCCATTTTTTAAGTACATAAGCATAAATATCTTAAAATCATGACTTGATGTGCCAAATCTAATTTTAAATTAAATTCGTCTTCTATTTTTTTTACTGAAAATAGACCTATCGTGTGGGCCGCGGGTGGCCGGCACTGCGACTATTAGAAGGGGGGGAGATTATAGAAGGGAGATGATTGTGGACCCGCTTTTTAAAAATTTGCAGGTCATAGTTCTCTGGAAAAACTAATTTTGGAAGCTTGTTCCATTCTGTAGCAGCCCTGTAAAAGAAGGATTCTTGATGGAGATTGGTCCTTGTAGTGTCAATCTTGAGAGTAAATGGTTGAGACTGATCAGCGTGCCGAGTTCTTCGGCCAAATGTGGCCAGTAATGGTACAAGACTTTTTATTTCTCTGGAGCATCTGCCATCTTCTTCTATGTTCTAGTGGGTGAAGGGTATCTGTGAGAGTTTATCAACCGAATGGCCCTTTTCTGAATGGAATCTAGAAGATGAAGAGAATGCCTTGATGCTAAACCCCAAATGTGCGAGCAATACTTAAGTAGAGGTCAGATTTGAGCCTTGTACGTCGTCAACAGTTGATCAGGAGTAAAAAACTTTTTAGCTTTCCACAGAAAACCTAGCCTCTGGCTTGCTGACTTTGCGATGTTAGCAACATGGTCATGCCAAGACATATTATTAGACACCGTGACTCCCAAAATCGAGATGGAGGGACTTGATTCAAGGGTATTTCCGGACATTGTGATGGAATGATTTGATGTGTTATTTTATTAAAAAAAAAGTTAATTTAATGGATCATATAAATGTTAGATTGTTTCTTGTTAGGCTAATTTTTTTTAATGCCCAAGTTTATACGCAACCATTGTTAAAGTGTTGCCGAGTCTAGTCAACAAAAAAAATTAATATTAAACAAAAACGATACACAGGGCATTGTTGCATTGTATACGGAGAAAGCAGATAATCGATGTTACATAAATGTGATTTGAATCTATCAAACTGTTAAAACGCTAAATTACATCTAATGCAAACTGTACTTTACTAGTAAGCGTTACATTAATATAGGTTAGAATGTGTGTATTTATTGTTTAAAACCGAAAAAGGATAGTAAATTTATTTTAACTTCAAATCCATGCGTTGTTGTAGTCTCATTGTGGCAGTCGAAGTGTTAACGTTTTGATGAATAACGTACGTGACGAGAGGCGACACAAAAAAAATCCAAACGATTCCATTAAAAGACAATAAAAATTTGCTATTTATTTAATGCGACGAAGTAATAAAATAAAATCGAATCATATTCTCGAAGGATACAGAATTTTCAATTAACAATAAAGACGCTACCGAGTCAATTAATCAATAATTTTAAATTGATCTTTTAAGTACGAAAACGTCGTAGATGTTATTTAACTTCGAGTCACGCGTTTGTAATGGACATCTGCGATTTTTCGCCGACAAAATATTTTTAACGAAATTAAAATGTGTATTATTATCTACTTGAACAAGCGAGTAGCAAAATGGACTGTATTTTTAAGGTCAATAAAATTATCATTCGCAGATTCCTTAAAACGGAGCCACTCACCTTTGTCTTCTTTATTCATCCTTGAACCTTTTGGTGACTGGGATGCTATCTCAGGGTCACACTGTTTTAAGTTTTAAGCGTATTTTTTAGAGATGTCGACAAGGAAAATCATTCAATTTTTGTCAGTAGCGAAAGCGCTACTTTTTACAAAAAGTATTTATAATTGTGTCTCCAGGAGAGAGCATCCCTTCGTTCCTTCTCTTTCATCCCTCAGCAGGTGGGTTAGTCACACATGCTCCCGTAGTGTCGAGTGGCCCAAAGAAATCTCTTATTCTTTATTACGCGTCAAATATTTTTACACGATATTATTACTAATTTCCGACCAAAACAGGATCTTCAGCCGAAACCGAAATTTCATCCTGGGTCTCACGAAGCCAAAACTTATTTAGACTTATAAAAATTTGTATTGTGTACTGAAATCTAGGATATTTTTACACATACACTGCGGTCCATATGTATGGAATCAATTCATTTTTAGCGTTATTATGGATTTGTTCAATAAAAACTGAAACAAGTCGATATTTATTGTCAATTTGACAATTTACAGTATGAAAATATTACCCCCTTCTTGCACCCCCTCTGAATTATGAGCACCCCCTCCAAAATTTTAAATGAGAAGGGGGGTCGTGTGGCACCTAGTTTGGAAGGGATTTTTATTCTGAATTATGAGCACCCCCTCGAAAAATTTGAATGAGAAAGGAGGTCGTGTTGCATCTTTTTCAAACGAATTTCAATTCTCTGTTCAGCAATACTAAGTTTTTAAAATTTGGTGCAATTATAGCTGAGAAAATTTGTTTCGAAAATGTGAAATTTTTATACTTTACGTAGAATGAAGGAAATATTTTTTGGGTAGTGTTTTTTAATTTATTTGCAATTAAATGAAATGTTCAAAATGACCACCATTCATTCACTCCTTGACAATAAGCAAGACGATCTTGGAATTCTCGTACAACATTTTGTAGGACCTCAGAGGTAATATTGTTAATTTCTTCCGTTATCCATATTATACATATTTAGAATAAATTTTCTCAGTTATGATTGCACCAAATTTAAAAAACTTAGTATTGCTGGACAGAGAATGAAATTCCCTCTCATTTAAAATTTTTGAGGAGATATTCATAATTCAGAAGGGGTGCAAGAAGGGAGTAATATTTTTATACTGTAAATTGTCAAATTGAGAATAGAAATCGACCTGTTTCAGGTTATTTCAACGGATACATAATTTACATTGTCAATATTTTTAAATTTTAATAACAAATTTTCTCAGTTATGGTTGCACCAAATATGAAATACTTAGTATTGCTGAACAGATAATGAAAATCACTTTCGAACAAGATGCCACACGACCCCATTTCCCATTTAAATTTTTTGAAGGGGTGATCATAATTCAGAGGGGGTAATATTTTCATACTGTAAATTGTCAAATTGACAATAAAAATTGACCTGTTTCAGGATTTTTTGATAAAATACATAACGCTAAAAATGAATTTATTCCATACTAATGGACCGCACTGTATACAGAAAGGTAACTACATGTTAACAAGAGTAATTGAAGTATGTAACCAAAATATTTATTTGTTTTATTATCAATTTAACGCGAACCAAAATATAAACAGGTTAATGACTTACTCTTGTAAGTAAACTTATTATTTTTATCAGATTGGTAATCAATTTCGTTATTCGTAATTAAAAAGTCTTATATTGTACGCATTATCACCAAGCAGGTTATTCCGACGATCTGCATATATTTGTCCAGCGGCACTAAGCAGCTGCTCACTTGGAACACTGGTAGACGAAGCATAAAGATACTTTAAGATTGCTTTCTTGACACAAGCGTCAAAAAAGAGATTATATTTCTGTCATTGCAATATCCACTTCATCGGAATTGATATATTTTGATTTAAACGACGAACACTGAGTTTCTGCCGATTCTTGGCCGAAATCGAAACTGTTGGCGTAACTAAATTTGTTGACTGAAACAAGCCGAAACTGAACCTTTGGTCAATCATTAATTATTAGTAAGTGATGATTAATTAAGAAACTCTTAGTATGAATTTTGCGAAAACGGTTAATTATTTGACAGTAGCTTATTAAGTTTTACATATATCTATCGGCAAATCAAATCTAGCATTAATATAAGTACCGGTTCCCCTTTATTACTAACAATATGGATTTCGACAACTTCGGTCTACTGGAGATTTGCTTGCTGTCACTCAGCTCTGGACAAAACTATTGAAAAGTTTGGTGAATCCCGTGCAATAGCCTTGGATATATCTAAAGCCTTTGACCGCGTTTGGCACCAGGCATTGTTAAGTAAATTATTTGCCTACGGTCTCCCAACCAAACTGCGCCAATGGCTCTTGAGCTTCATGCAGGATCGCTCCTTACATGTGGCAGTTGACGGTATTTCTTCTGATGCGTTTAAATCCAATGCCGGGGTCCCTCAGGATTCCATCCTGTCCCCCACCTTATTTCTTTTACACATCAACGACCTCTTGAAAACCACCACGAACACCATTTACAGTTTCGCAGACGATAGCACACTTGTCTCAACTTTCACATCCTATCGAACACTTTCGGTGAATGATACAAATAGACTCAGGCAGGAACATGTTGATTCCATCAATAGAGATCTTAAAGCAATCGTCGAGTGGGGAACCAACAATCTTGTTCAGTTCAACGCCCAAAAAACACAAAGTGCCACGTTTTCCAAGAAAGTGAATTCCTCAAATCATCCCATCACAATGTCCGGAAATACCCTTGAACCAAGTCCCTCCATCTCGATTTTGGGAGTCACGGTGTCCAATAATATGTCTTGGCACGACCAAGTTGCTAACATCGCAGTCGGCAAGCCAGAGGCTAGGTTTTTTGTGAAAAGCCAGAAAGTTTTTTACTCCTGATCAACTGTTGACGACGCACAAGGCTCAAATCCGACCTCTACTGGAGTATTGCTCGCACATTTGGGGTTCAGCACCAAGGCATTCTCTTCGACTTCTAGATTCCATTCAGAAAAGAGCCATTCGCTTGATAAACAGCTCAACTTTAACAGATACCCTTCACCCTCTAGAACATAGAAGAAGAGTTGCAGACCAGTCATTGCTCTACAGATATTTCCATGGCAGATGCTCAAGAGAAATAAAAACTCTTGTACCACCATTGGACACATTCGGCCGAAGAACTCGGCACGCTGATCAGTCTCACACATTTTCTCTCAAGATTGACACTACAAGGACCAATCTTCATCAAGAATCCTTCTTTTACAGGGCTGCTACGGAATGGAATAAGCTTTCAAAATCTGTTTTTCCAGAGAACTATGACAAGCAACTTTTTAAAAAGCGTGTCACAATCATTTCCTTTCTATAATCCCTTCCCCTTCTAATAGTCGCAGTGCGGGCCGTCCGCGGCCCACACGATAGGTCTACCCTTTTTGCGATTTTTTTCTTGAAAAAAAAAATATAATTAGCCCCCTAAGTAGTAATCAAAAAAAGGGAAGCAGTACGCAGGCCTTCGTAGCTGCTGTACCAAACATAGTGGCGACGGTTCACAGGGTAATACCGATCTTTAAAATGAAGCACAGTAAATTCCCGATTATCTTCACATCTTCTCTTTAAAGAAGGGGCTATTTTAAGTAAGCCGTCTCCTTACCCTAAGCTCAAAGAAGCTGTATAATGTAAAGTAGTTTTTGCCTCACCTCAGCAGGCTAAGATGCATTCGTAATCTGAGAAGCGAATTAATAAAGCCGTTGTCATCCTTACATATTTCTTAACCTTAGTCTTACAGGGACATAGAAGCTGTCACGAGGAAGAGGAGGAAACAACGGTACATCTTGTCTGCCACTGCCCTACCGTAGGCAGAAAACGGCTTTCTATACTACGGCAACCGAACTTTTATGACTTATTTGATCTCAGCTGTCAGCATTAAAGACCTCACACTTTTTATTAAAAGTTCCAACTGGTTCTCACAGTAGTCGGGGAAGGCACCGCCATCCATCACGGTATCACAACGGGCCAAAAGGCCTAAGTGGGTTCCCTCCGAACCACCGTTTTAACCTAACCTAACCTAAGTCTCGTCTTCGACTGTACTAAAACCATAACGAGTCTGACCTTACACCGTAACACTTCTGGACATCTAGAACTTTCCAAGTAACTAATCACGTATAAACAAGACCTTCAGATCATGAAAATTTAAAAAAAAATAAATTTCGTCATCCTTCTTACCTTTAGTTATTGCAAGACTCGAACAATAACTAGGACATTGTTTTTTAAACAAAAACCAAGTAAATTCCTGTATCAATGGTAAAAATAAACAAAATTTGACTGTGCTGTAAGATTTTTAGACCACGCGCCGCATATGCATTAAAATGCATCTAGACTAAAATGCCAGGTGTGTGAGTCTATTTTTAATTTAAATGGGGGGGCACAAGCTTATTTTTGTTGTACGCACGAGAGTACCTACCGAACTATCAGCGGCAGATGTTTTTCCTTCGAAACGATCGATGGATGGACTATTTATTATTGTCCTTGGCGATCGAATTCTTGAAACAAATGTTTTACTGCCAATGCGAAGTTAATAATTTTATGTTTTCTCGATAAAATAGTTTTTAACATTTATGAAGCCGGGTTGGATAAACAATGGCACTGTTATCGACAATTTTATGGTTCACTACAAACAAAAGTTACATTTTTAGAAAACAGTTCGCATCCTGACCCTTGTTTTGTGAGAAATCTAATTAGTCCAATAATGAATGCACTTACCAAAGTAGAGAAGTATTCTTAAAGGTTACTTACCTGAAAAAAAAAAATATTAATTAAAAAATGTATACAAAGGAGTGTCTTTAAAGTTTTGCCTGTAACAGCATAAAGAGACGATCGATCACAAAAAGTATCGCGTAACTGGAATGTTGTTTTTTTTTCACCTTTTTATTAATAATATTTAGTAAATTTTCACGTTTAAGAGAGATTTTGGTCATTGAAAATGAAAAATAGCAAAAATAACCTTTTTTACGAAAAAAAAAATCTCAGTAATAAACACAAATCTTAGAACAATTAAAAACGATTTTTAGTGTGTGGTATCTAGCCACCTCTGGCTCTAATGAAAGCGTTAGTCGTTCTTCTTATCAAATTCCTAATAAACTCTATATCTAAACTATCCGATTTGTCTATTGAAGCGTGTTCCAGCTCATCTATGTTCATTGGAGTAATATTACGAGATGTTAATGCGCCGTTCTAGATAGTCCCAAACCAGCTATATAGGGCTTAAGTTTGGATTTACAGCTGGTCATTATTAAACTTGAATATTACCTTCACAAATACACTTGATTGTTACTCTGGCAACGTCTGGACGAGCGTTATCATGCATAGGAACAAAAATTACACCACTTACAGAAACAAACGGTGCCTCATTTTCTTCAAGAACCTCTAATACACTTATCAGCTGCCACGAAATACCGTTAACACTATGTGACCTTCAAAACAGATGCCTTCTCATACCATAATGAAACCACCGTCAAAATTACTAGCTGGTTTTGTAAATCGCTCGCTTATGCGCCTGTAAACTGCGATATGTCTATCGTATTCAAAAAGTGTAAATCTAGACTGATCTGTAAAAAATAGTCCAGTCGTTCGCATTCTAATTAGCATGATTTCTTGCGAATCTGTTGCATAAAGTGGGATTCTGGCTTAAAGTTCAACTTTGCTCATCCAATTCCTAACAGAATTAATGCTAACTCGGACATTAGGACTCTTGTGAGTTGCCGTATGAAAGAAGATGTGGTTACAAAGATAAATAAAGGAATGCTTCAGCTAACTGATATATGTACCATTTTCAGATTTGCAATTGGTGAATTAATTAAAATACAGTCCGCTTAATTCGTTTCTCGTCCAATTAGTTTGGAAGATACATGAGTTAAAGTACATATTGTTGCACTGACCGTGGTACTTAAATGGTTTGGACACGTAGAGAAGCGAAATATGCGTGAAAGAACCGTAGCAAAGTGAAGGAAGTGGTTTTTGTCTACCACTACGGCAAAAAATCTTGAGTATATGTATGTATCGTCTGTAAATCATTCGCTAAAATATCGGGCGTTATTTGTTGCCAACCATGAATCATATATCTTTTTTGTGATCGACTCGCCGTCACTTCAAAGCAGAGGCGTATTCGTTTACCCCAATCCGTAACAATACCAATAACACTTCTTCTATCTTCACTTAGGGTCACCATTTTGGTTGATTGTTTTGGACTTATCCAAATGCACTTTTTTAATCATACTTATCAACAAATACTCGCGCCAATTTACTTTTTAAGAGAAATAACATAGCAAACATTCGTTAATAACAAAGTATTCTTGTTCTTTTTATTGAAAATACTACTTACAAAAACTACTGAAAATTATTTTAGTCATAATAATCCATCAAAATGTACAAACTTCCATTTGGCATACTTTTTAGTTGGTTAATTGTATTCGATAAAACTTTACGTTTATTATCAACAACGTTATCATTTTAACCCGTATGGACTCCTAAAAGTTCAGGTTAACGATATGCATACGATATATTATTATATAACGAGTGCTGGATTATCAAGTAACCCAGTTTAAAAAAAAAAACTAAAAAAAGGATAACCACTTATTAGCAACCTTAAATAGTATTATTTGAATTTAGTACGAAAAAAATCCATACAGGGCGAGTATAATCCTAAAATATACACAGAATTATAAAGAGGATCAGGTGTGCCACGCACCTGACTGAAAACAGAGTGACCAACAGTGAGATTGATATTCTCACTGACAGTCGAGCGGCCCTCGTGAGTTGCACCACAACATCATCGATAGCGTGGGACTGCGAAGACCAGAATAGAGGTTTGCTTCTTGCAATATCTTTAGTTTCTGTCCGTACGTAATCCATGAATTACTATCTTCAGAATATTGTATTGGAACATATAATGCCTTTCGGTACTTTTTTGAAACCCAATTTTTTGTTTATGCAAGACAACACTCGAAGACTTATCTAGTACGTACCTACTTTTTGAGTTTAGATTAGGTTAGACATCTCTTTAGACAGAGTTCATCGGACCAATTGATTCTCGGACGAAATGTTTTATTAGACGAAGTGTCTTTACGACAAACTATTTATTGGATAAACTGTAATTGGACAAAAGGTCAAAGGACATTTCAACAACTAAAGAAAAAAAGGAGGTGAAACATTTGTTGTTTGTCCGAATGATTCACATCGAATTGAAATGCAAAATACTTCTACCTGCCCAGGATTTTTTATGGAAGGGTTGGGAAAAAAAAACCGTGGATGTCAACATCAATATTGTTACGATACTAAGTCTTGGGTTCGTTAATTTAAAAAACTCAGTCTTCTTCTTCAAGTGCCGTATCAGGTCCCCCTGACGTTGGCAATAACTTGGGCAAGTCTTTCTCGATTCTGCGCCAATCGAAACAGTTCCTCTGCGCTACATATACCGATCCATTCACGGATGTTCCTCAGCCAGGAAGCCTGCTTTCAGTACACTCAGTGCAAAAACTAATCAATTTATTCTACTTCTAACTTAAACTAAAACTAAAAATGTCGGGCGTTTGATACCACCGAAAAGAGTCATACATTTCTTTAAAAATGATTCCCGTCGCGTCAAGCCAAATACAGGGCGTACTCGTCCACCACAATCCGTAACAACATAAACGTTAAAATGATATTTGTTGGAGATACTTACACAACAGAACTTGCGATAATTTTTCGATATGCAAAAAATAACACATTCATAGATTTACAATATTTTATACAGTAACCTAGTTCTGAAAAACTAATAGGTATATCTATATCGAGAAGAATTAAATTCTCAAAGTGAAGAGTTCACGTGAACCGGAACTTTTTAAATAGTATAATTAGAAACGAAGGCTGACCTTGGATCGTTCTGTAAATACGATTTTGTTCTCTAATTTCATTGTGCGATGTGCTTCACAACAAATTGTTTTTAATAAATAAGTTATGGGGAATGGTTTCGTTAAAATAATTAATTAATTAGCGGCTGTCAAATCGGTTAATTCATTAAAAATGTCTCCTTATCTATCGGCGGTGGTTTTTATTTTTTTATAATTTGCAAACACGCGAAAAATTATAACAGAATGAATTATTCGAAACAATTTCACTTAAATTTACGACGACCCTTGTATACACCCTTCGATTTTATTTAAATAATTGCTGCTTAACAATGTAGAACAAAATAATCTCTTTGGTAAAAATCTAAACCATTTAAAAACCCCATCAACACCACTACTAACGATAGATCATTAAAAACCATTAAATCTTCCAAAGCAATAAATAAAACATAAAACTATTATTGTTATGTTCTTTTGTTTTCTTTAATTTTGTGTTTTTATGTATATTTATTGTAACCTGATGCCTAGGAGATTGGACTTGATAAGTTTAAGAGCCTCTACTCTAAGTAATAATTATATAAGGTAGAAAAGATTAACAAAGTTTACAATACAAATAAAAATGCGGCACATGGCTTTAAGTCCATGTGGAAAAACGCTTAAGTCCAACCCATTCCGAAAAAAGGAAAGAAGACTATTCCTGCGAATTATCACCCTATTGCATTGCTCTCAGTCATATCCAAAGTTATGGAAAAAGCGATTAACATAGAACTCATCAAATATCTGAAGAAATTTGAGATAATTCATGACAGACAATATGGATTTCGACAACTTCGCTCTACTGGAGATTTGCTGGCTTATGTCACTCAGCTCTGGACACACACTATTGAGAAGTTTGGTGAATTCCGTGCAATAGCCTTGGATATATCTAAAGCCTTTGACCGCGTTTGGCGCCAGGTATTGTTAAGCAAATGATCTGCCTATGGTCTCCCAACCAAACTGCGCCAATGGCCCATGAGCTTCATACAAGATCGCTTCTTATATGTGGCAGTTGACGGTATTCCTTCTGATGCGTTAAAAACCAAAGCTGGGGTCCCCCAGGGTTCCATCCTGTCCCCCACCCTATTTCTTTTACACATTAACGACCTCTTAAAAACCACCACGAACCCCATTTACAGTTTCGCAGACGGCAGCACACTGTCTCAACTTTCACATCCTATCGATAACTTTCGGTGAATGATACAAATAGACTTAGACAGGAACAGGTCAATGTTGCTAACATCGCAAAGTGAGCAAGCCAGAGGCTAGGTTTTCTGTGGAAAGCTAGAAAGTTTTTTACTCCTGATCAACTGTTGACGACGTACAAAACTCAAATCCGACCTCTACTGGAGTATTGCTCGCACATTTGGGGTTCAGCACCAAGGCATTCTCGTAGTCTTCTAGATTCCATTTAGAATAGGGGCCTTTGGGTTGATAAACAGCTCAATTCTCACAGATACCCTTCACCCACTAGAACATAGAAGAAGAGTTGCAGACCAGACATAACTCTACAGATATTTCCACCACTGGCCACATTCGGCCGAAGAACTCGGCACGCTGATCAGTCTCACCCATTTACTCTCAAGATTGACACTACAAGGACCAATCTCCATCAAGAATCCTTCTTTTACAGGGCTGCGAAGGAATGAAACAAGCTTTCAAAATCAGTTTTTCCAGAAAACTATGACCTGCAACTTTTTAAAAAGCGGGTTCACAATCATCCCTGTACACCATTGGAATGGTTCGTGAATAAAAGTACTTAAAGTGAGCCACAGCATACTATGATTTATTCCTTAGTCAAAAAAAGTATCTAAGAATCCTGAAGTTGAAATTTTTATTTAAAAACATAACATTGAAGTAACATTCATGTTTAATTTTTACCGGAATACAGTTTACACAAGATGTTTATGGAAACAATTTGAACAAAATAGATTCACTTACAACATACTCAAAATGAGGGGGAGAAAAAGTACTTTACCTACTTTCCCTCCATAGAAAAGTATGAATGTGGGGGAGGAAAGTGTGCAAGTGTGAAAAAATATTTTTCGCAGTTTCCGAAGTGAAAAGTGTAAGCTTCCTAAAAAGAACTCATAGCAACAAATTGATGGGGGAAGGTGTGTCTCCCTAGAGCGATCTTCCGTGCAGAGGTTTACGCAATCATTGCCTAAGTCTGGAAAATTAACCGTAGAAACTTTAAGAATCAGAAGATTTTTATTTGGTCTAACAGACAGGCAACATTAAGTACTATGAACAAGCACCTTGTCACCTCAAGGCTTGTTCTGAATTGTACAGAAGCTCTAGGCAAAATATCCAGGTACAACAAAGTATATCTGCTTTGGGTTCCTGACCACGAGAGAATAAGAAGAAACGAAGAGCTGGAACTGCCTTCTAGGGACTGAAATACAGTTTTAGAGTCACTGGTAAACCATAGTGGTAATGTCTCAATCAAAAACCTTTATTAAGGAGCCATTTAACAAGATCAGCAAAGAAATCTCCTCATTGAGTAGGAACCAATGTCGGACATTGACAAGTTTATTAACTGCTGACTCAACATCTTCCTATTATAAGCTTGACACCAAACCCTAAATAAAGAGGATGTAATGATGAGAAATAAACCCCTTTTTATGTACTTTGAGAGGTTTCAAGATACTCAACTGGTTAAGAGATTAGCACACCTGGAAGCGCACTTCTGCCCTCCTAAGGAACTTTTGACCAACCCTGTAAAAAGAATACTGCCTACTGCAAGGCAGCATAATGGGGTTAGCAGGAGCACAAAGGTCTAACTAGCGGACTAGCTGCAACTAGCTTCTTCTATGAACACAGAAGACTTCTTAGTGGTAGCCACTCAATAGGACAGACTTTTCCTTTTAATCTTTTTGTAAGGACAATTATAATCCTCGATTTACATATCGTGGAGATTACTTATCTTGTAAAAAATTCAGCAAATTTCCTTTATAATAATTTGTCACACGAAGGGTTACTGAGGAGGATTCGCGTCTTTACCCCTTTCTATTCTGGATATTAAAAAAAATTGTTATCAGAAATATGTTTATAAATTGACACCTCGTATGTTAATAGTACCGCGAAAGAGATAAATCTCAACTTTCTCAATCTTATTATTAACATATATATTTTATAGATAATTGGTCCACTTTTTCCGTGAGATATCCGACCATATTTACAAACATTCTGACCATTTAAACGTGATTAGAGTAACATTATGTTTAAATACTTTCTCAAAACATTTGACGAATATTGAAAGGCTTATTGTTTCTCGGTAGACACACGAGTCAACCTAAATTTTTTTTAAAAATCGTTCTCGATTCTAGTTTCAAAATGTTCATTTTCCGACATTCATTAGTTTTTAAGTTTTTTCGGGTTGTAAAAGTTATTTATGTAAAGAAAATATTGCTACCCGAATTCGCAGTTATATGCGAGGTCAAAAATAAATTGTGATTAATGTTAATTCTTTTTTTTTGTTTTTGTTTTAGCTAACGTAAATTGAGCTATTACTAGTGAACAATTTAAACAACTCGACGACACTAAAATCACTGGATTTCTTACATAAACAATTGCTATCCTATAATTATGCCATGTTTAAAAAATGGTATAAAAAATAGTTTATTGTTAAAATGTATTTTGCGAATCGTACTTCCTTTAATTCTCTCTTAAAATAAGAATTTTAATATCCACCAGCAGAAGAGAAATCAAGTAGGAAATGGCATCCCATTAAATTCTCTTTTTCGTATGTGTATGAGCGAAAGTGTATTTTATCTAAAAACAATGGCGTGTCCGAAATCGTTAAAAGAAAATTTACTTCGGAGTCATCATCAGCATTGGGTTGTATTGTTTATGCACAATTGACGCGAACCAGATAGCTAAACTTTATTCTAGATCCGAAAATATTTATTGGTATGGGGTAAATATAAAAACAACCAATCTACATATTCATTTTATGACTATATATGAAACTTTAACTATATTCCTCGTATATATGGTGTTCAGATATCACTCTGCAATACCGCGTATCTACATAAGTAGCAAAATTGAGATTTGGCACCAGTGAGTTCAGAGTGTTTATTGGCTCATAGTAGAACTCACGCGATTGAAATTAACCAAATAGTCCATTGAAATGTTACATTTTTTAGGCCTTACCTTGCGTTTTTTAGAGGACGCAATTTTATTTTTTTGATGTGTAGGGGGGGTCAGTGTAAAGCTAAAACCAAGTTTGTGGGGTCGCCACCCTTGTCCCACGGCCGCCATCTTGAAAATAGGGGTTGAAATGGTTTTTACGATATATCTCTTAAACTATTTATTTGATAAAAAAAATTTATAAACATTTTTTGTTGCAAATTAAATTCTCTACAACGTTGGTTCAGTAATTTTTTGTCGTAGAACTATAAATAAAAAAGTTATAAGCGAAAATCTTCAGAAATTCGAGACAAATTTTTATATTTTTCGATATAACTTTTTTTTTATAATCATGATGATGAACCGCCGACATTAACACCGTTTCCTTCTCCGTTCTCCCACTGGTATTTAATTCAGAAAGCCGATCAGATGCTGAGCCGCAGCCTGGTCCATCGAAACGACTGAGGACGGAGTAGTTCTAATTTAGAAAATCACCGTGGATTATGCCTATTGGGGATAACACGTAAAAAAAAACGCGCCTCTAGACTCTACCTCGTGGTTGGTGGGGAAAAGAGTCAATAATTAATTATTAATAATATTGCAAAATTTGTAATTAAAAAAGTTATAACAAAATAAAAAAAAAAACAATAACTGATGACATATTACATACACACGTATAATATAGGTATAGTTAAGAATATTGAAAAATAGTACTCACTTCGGAGCGCTGTAAAACCTTAGCTATTGACTTAATGAAAAAATGATGCAAATAAAAGTTGTTCCTCCAAAAACGATCTACAAAAATGGTCAGATATCATTTTTTCGTAAAATGATAAAAAAAAAAGTTATATCGAAAAATATAAATTTTTTTCTCGAACCTCTGAAGATTTTCGCTAATAACTTTTTTATTTATAGTTCTACGACAAAACATTACTGGACCAAAGTTGTAGAGAATTTAGTTTGCAACAAAAAATGTTAATAAATTTTTTTTATCAAATAAATAGTTTAAGAGATATATCATAAAAACCATTTCAACCCCTATTTTCAAGACGGCGGCGGTGGGACAAGGGTGGCGACCCCACAAACTTGGTTTTAGCTTTACACTGACCCCCCCTACACATCAAAAAAATAAAATTGCGTCCTCTAAAAAACGCAACCCCAAATGTAACTTTTCAATGGACTAAAAAGGGAACGTCTATTTAACCGTTAAAACAATTCCGCGTATCAGTAGTTGTCGTTACGGTTGGCGAGTGTTTGGCAGCAAAGCGGCGTATTTACCGAATGCTAAAAAGAGTCTTGACACGATGGGGCGTGTTTCTGATTTATTTTTATTTATTTTTAATGTTTCTCAAAATCTAATAAAGATATTGGTAAATTTAAGTCATACTCCTATTAAATAATAGTCATAGAAATCACGAATACGTTTAGTTAAAACAATGTTTAATAATAGCAACGATAATCAGTTTGTTCTTCCTCCTGTAAATATGCGAAAATGTAGATACGAGGTATTGCAGACTGCTGATACGCGGTTTTGCAGTTTTACTGACGATATGCCACAGTGCAATTGTCACTTTGACAACGGCAAAAGTTAGCTGCAACTTTTACAGCGACAAATGCACTAGTGGTTTTTTCGCTTATTCATTTGTTGATCAATTATCGCGGTGTTGTTTGCCAAAATAGATAGTTTGACATGTTTGTCAACAACTTATTGAATTTCTAAGCACTAACAATGAGTCGATTCGGTGAGTCTACAAACGCCAAAATTAGTCAAATTGTTAATACCTGTGTGCCTACTAATACAGTTACGACGCAATTGTCAATCTGGCGACATCTTTCTACGGTGAGCGATGCAAAAATATATAAATTTGAGCCAGATACTTCCATCGAGAAATTCAATGTAATATTGCAAGATTGGGCATTTAATATGCAAAATGGTAACGGAGAAGACTACAAAGAAGTGGTAGTTGAAACAATTTGGAACACCACCGCTAAAATGCTACAAAGTAAATATAACGAATTCAATATTGTATTTAACCGTTTCATCGACGTTCAGTTTAATTCATCACGAGCAGCAGGTAATGCTAAACGTAAAATCCTACAAGCACAACCCGAAAAGAGAAAATCTAGTGTATCAGCTCTAAATAAATCTGAAGTATTTGCAATGGCCAGATATTATGACGAAAATAAACCGGCAGGACTTCAAAAGAAATTATATCACATTTTGGCGTTCGAATTAGCTTGGCGCGGAGGAGAAGCAGCTTACTGCAAAACCAATTATTTCGTATCTGAAAATGAAAATAATGGAAAAGAAACTGGACGTATCGAGTATAATCTCCTATTTTCGAAAACGAGACAAGAGGCGGTAACAATAAATTATGTGACAGCAAACGGATTACGCCCAAGATATCTGCCCAATACGTTTATTTAAAAAGTTAATGGAAAAACGAGAGAGACACTTTTATAACATTGGACAAAGTATTTCTTACACCAAATTCCTTTTAGAAGAAAAAAATTCTAAGGGTTGGTATAAGAATGTGCCGATTTGAATTAATAATATTTCCAAATGGACTAAATGATCAGCACAACGGATTAGTATAGATGTCAAACGTGTCAAAATTACAAATCACTTAAATCGTGCGGCAGCAGTTAGTTAATTAAGTAAAAACGGAATTGAAGAACGAGCTCTAATAAAAATAACAGGACACAGCAATTCATCGTCAATAAAACCATACTTACAAGTTGACAAAGAGTATCATTCGAGCATTATTCAATCAATTCGTTTGGAAAAAGAAAAAACTTTAACATCTACTAAAGAAACGATTAGCTGTGGCACCCGCAGTGACATCACTGTTACTAGTATGAATTTCAACAACTGCGTTTTTAATAATTATTGTACATTCAAATAAAAATGTGTTAATTTTTAATGTTCCATAAATAAAATTTGCATTCATGTTTCTAAATTTCTTATTTAAATTGTCCTGCAGAATTACACTCGATGTTTGTAAAGATATCAGGTAAATTTGTGCTGTTTAAATTCTAAACCGTTTCCTTTAACAATTTGACTCGAAAAACTGTCTCATTTCCTCGTTCAAGTTCCTTGATCTCATTGCGTCATTCACGTCATTCCTTTAGCTTCTTCTAGGTCTTCCCTGCTTTCTTTTTTCTGGTGGAATCCACTCTAGTATTTTTCTTGGCCACCTATGCTGCCCCCTTCTTTTTGTGAGACCGAACCATATCAATTGTTTATTTTCAACCTCATCTATAATATCTTTCTGCCTGATTATTTCATTTTTATTTCTTTCTGTTCTGGATATTCTACAACTTCTTCTTAGATAATCTATTTCAGTGGCCAAGATTTTTCTTCTGTTTGCTTTATTTAAATCCCACACTTCCGCTCCATACATAATAACGCTTTGTCCCTTATTAAAGATAACTCACTTGCACAATTGTACTTCCCTAAAGACACCGTTTTTTAGTTCTAGATCAGGGGTCTCCAAACTACGGCCCGCGAGCCACATCCGGCCCGCGGACAGATTTTGTCCGGCCCGCGGAGAGCTAGCATACTTGAAAACTCCTTTTAGAGAACATATTTTTTATAGCAAATTAAATTTAGTTTACTGAAGTATTCTAATTTTATGTTAAATAATTATTAATATGAGTAAAGACATGTATAATATGCAGAAAATTTAACTTCGGTATATAATAACTAACAAATTATTATAATGAATCCAACTAACATTTTATATATTTTAAATAAAAACATAACTTATAACAAGCATAATGACATATGAAATACTAATGAGATTTATGTAATTGAGATTTTCCACTGACAATAGTTTGTAGTTGTGGACTAATTTTACTTGTACCAATTATTAAAAGAGATTTAAGATGCTCATCAGTTAATTTAGATTTGTAAACATTTTTTGTGTACTTCATTTTGGAGGTCTTCTCACACAAATAAGTAGTACCAAAAACAGAAAACAGCCCACGAGCAATTTTATGCAAATTATCAAATTGTGTCAGTGGAAGACTCTTATAAAATTCCAACAAAGATGAGTTTTGATATTTGTTCTTAATTATATCACTGCACTGTAGATCAATCATTTCCATTTGAAGTTCCGGGGCTAGGGTTTCAATGTCAGTATCAAAAGGATTCTGAAAAATCTTAATTTCGCATTCGCAATGGCATCAAAGTCCGAGAAACGAGTATCAAAATTTATTTTCAAAGCACTCAAAGTTTCGATTGCAAAATCGATAGGAAACTCAGTCTCAGTGGTGTGGCTGAATATTTCACATGTTTTAAAATGTGAAAAACATTTACTTCGTAGTTGTGATTGAAACAGTATCAATTAGAAATTACAGATAATGACAGAAAAACTAATAATATGCAGTGTTGCCGTTTTGCGGACTTTAGTCCGATTTGCAGCCTTTTTTAAACGTTGCGTACTTTTTCGGACTTTTTTTTTCATCAGTGAACTATTTTACTTTTTACCACCGGCAACAATGATAATATGGTTTTGGCCCTCGGAACTTACTGGAGTAATCGGTATGGCCCTAAGGCTGGAAAGTTAGGAGACCTCTGTTCTAGATCATTACATTCGCCATAGCCGGCTGACAGATATACGCACTTGTTTAAATTTATAATTCCCGCTCGTTCATATTCTTCTTTTAAGTTTTTGGTTATATAGCTCAGATCTTGTTCATCCCTTGAACCAAGTCCCTCCATCTCGATTTTGGGAGTCACGGTGTCCCATAATATGTCTTGGCATGACCATGTTGCTAACATCGCAAAGTCGGCAAGCCAGAGGCTAGGTTTACTGTGGAAAGCCAGAAAGTTTTTTACTCCTGATCAACTGTTGACGACGTACAAGGCTCAAATCCGACCTCTACTGGAGTATTGCTCGCACATTTGGGGTTCAGCACCAAGGCATTCTCTTCGTCTACTAGATTCCATTCAGAAAAGAGCCATTCGCTTGATAAACAGCTCAACTCTCACAGATACCCTTCACCCTCTAGATTATAGAAGAAGAGTTGCAGACCAGTCATTGCTCCACAGATATTTCCATGGCAGATGCTCCAGAGAAATAAAAACTCTTGTACCACCATTGGCCACATTCGGCCGAAGAACTCGTCACGCTGATCAGTCTCACTCATTTACTCTCAAGATTGCCACTACAAGGACCAATCTTCATCAAGAATCCTTCTTTTACAGGACTGCTACGGAATGGAATAAGCTTCCAAAATCAGTTTTTCCCGAGAACTATGACCTACAACTTTTTAAAAAGCGTGTCCACAATCATTTCCTTTCTATAATTCCTTCCCCTTCTAATAGTCGCAGTGCTGGCCGTCCGCGACCCACACGATAGGTCTACCCTTTTTGCGACTATTTTCATAAAAAAAAAAAAAATCCTCCGCTATCACTACCTGGTCATCTGAAAAAAATAGGCTGTAAAGTGTGTCGTCTCCTACGGTAAGACCCATGTTTCCGCATTTTCTTATCCACCCTTGTAGGGATCGGTCCAGATATACCTTAAATAGGGTGGGAGACAGAGAACATCCTTGTCTTAAGCCTTTCGATGTTCGGAAAGATTTTATTATTGTATGAAAATAAATGGATCGCAATTTAAATACTTTTGGACTTATTTTTTTTATTCATTTTACCAACAGGTTCTTCACATACATTTTTAAGCAGAATGAAAAATGTTCGACACGTTTGTAAAGAGAATTAAAACACCTTATAAATGATGTGCCATTTAAGATTCTTGAAGGGGTTGCCACTTCGTTCAGAGGGATAACCCTATATCCACGACTTTAATTTAAAAAAATGTCTAGCGAGAAGTAAAAGCGGCAGCGGCAGCGGACGCGGTGAAACATTTCTTCACGTACCTACAGTAACGAATATTCGAACATAAAACGGATAAACAATTTCTAGGTAGCAGTATTTAAATGATGAAATTTCGCATTAACGGGATTTAATAGGCTCCACTTAACCGAGAAGTGTCAATTGAAAAACGACTTCCCTTTGGTATACAAGCAAATCTCTTAAGTACGCGAATTAAACATAAAAATAAAATTCCTAATCGACTAGAAATGTGCGGTGGGATGGGAATTTTTCATTTTTATTTTTATTTTAATAACTAGAATGCAGTTAATTATCGCTTATTCTCCAAGACAAGTATAATAAACAATGATGCATTTTCTCGCGATTTACATACGATAACAAATACGTATAGGTATAGGTAAATGGATTGTTCAGTAATTAGCTTGATGAATTTCTAATTGAAAAGAAAAATTATTGTCATCTAAAAATTTAAGCGAAACATGCAACATTAGGTTAGGTTAGGTATCATGTGAGTGGGGCGTGGTCGCGTGGGAATATTCATGCAAATAAAACCCAAGCATGTCTTTTTTCCAAAGAAGCCGATCTCACAATTCCAAATGTTATTATATCACGCGTAACCATACCGACTTACTAAACTAACCAAGTGAGGTAGGTCTATTGCTTAATGTTCCTCTCAAAAGCTTGGTTTTCTGTTTCGAGCTAAGTGCTATTTCTCTTTCCGTCAGCTGCTTTTGATCTATAAAACACAAATACTACTTATTCTGGAATACTGCTTCCTTATATGAAATGCAGCTCCTAAACATAAAATAAAACTTATAAATTCTGTCCAAAAACGAGCAATTCATCTTGTCGGTGATGTCTCTCTCACAAACTTTCTTACTCCTCTGGAACAATGTAGAAAGGTTGGCGATCTGTTTTTCTTTTACAAATATTTTTATGGCCAATACCTTTGGTCGAGGTTGTGGTGAGATGGGTAAGGCAGAGGAGAAGAGAATGGTATAACCACGTGAAGAGAATGACCGACGATAGACTACCACGCATTGTACTAGAGGGAAAACCAGCAGGGACCCGTCCACCCGGAAGACCACCAAAGAGATGGAGAGACAGCTGGCAGTCCACATTTCAGGAAATATTACAGAGGCAAGTCCGGAATCAACAGATCACCTAGATCTCTAACAAGTAGAAGAAAAATAAGACCTTCGGTCGTTCCACCGTTAGTAGTTTTTTCAAAATTAACCCGACGGGTTCTAAATCATCGCAACTTTTTGCCATTATCTTGAAGACTTGTTGAACGTCTGTCTTCCAGGGCTCCTTCTTTCAACGAACTGTCGAGCTTTGGACGACACTGCCAGCCAAAGTTTTCTCTATAAGTTAAAAAGGAACACTAATTCCCACCTATTTCCCCATGGCTTCTACGATGTTCTTTGAACATAACAGTAATCTTCTTTCCGTGCAAACCAGAAGATAAAAAAAAGAAACTCGAAAATATAAATTACAAAAAATGTACGGTCCAAAGGTGTTAATTCTCATCGTTTTTCAAGACAAAGGTTTTATTACGTAGCATAACGGTTTTAAATTATTTTAACAAATTTACAACCATATTAGTGAAAATATAACACCTACGTGGATTGACCAATTTTGTTCGCATACAAGAAAATTTTACCGACAAATATAACGATAGATTCCACCTCCTTACAAGAACGAAGTAGAAGGATGAAAGCTCACAGTGATGCATAAATTGAGGGAACAAATAATCCACTTTTGTGTAAACATTACTCTCGATTCATGTAGAAATATGCTTCAGATTAGGCTACTCTTACAAGAGGATAGAATATTTTTAAACCTCTTATTCATGAGATTTACTTTTTTGCTACGTTTTATGGAATTTAACTTTGTGTGAATATATATCTTTTATTCTATAATAATAGAATTTGGAGTTTCACTTTTAAAACATGAAATTTGTGCCAATAAAAGTGTGGATCCCCTTCAACTTCCCTAAAACTGGGTTTACGTAATTTTTAAAGCAAAAAATGCCCAAAAAACGAAGTCATGCCAAGAATAGATCCGTTATTATTTTTAAAATAAGAAATAATTGCGAAGTAAACATTTTTTTTTTACGTGCCACAATTCAATTTTTACGATTTTTTAGGAAGCTCTGACTTGCCCCTGTCGAACGCCTCTGGTAATAGCCAGAAACGTTTATTTACCATAATTTAGTAAGGTTTGCAGTGTCTACACTTCCTGCCAAATATGATAAAAATTAGTTTGAAACTAATGGGACAGAAGAAGACACATTTCATCAAAGTGAATTGGGTTAAATCTTATTATTTTGAACCCAAGATTCTTCAGTTTAATTATTTCCCATTAATAATGATACACCCTGTATATCTAGTAATCCCAACTGGTAACGAATCGCAGTTTTAAAAAATCCAGATCAATTTAAATATTTATATAATAAGAAATAACAGATTAGCCTACTGCTTGGTACGACAGGACGAAATTTATTTTTGTATGTTACATTTTGGTTAAGTTTTATGGAATTTAACTTTTATTGTGTAAATAGGTACGTCTTTAATTTTTTAATAGTGTTAGGAAAACAAATCAAAATATTTTTTTATACGTTTGGTGATTTAATAATTTAATAACTGTTAACTTAAGAGAGGTTACTTGGGATTTGGATGGATGCATTAAAGAAGTTTGTTTTGTAAGAGTATGAACTTTTGGTACGTCGTTTTACGTTTTGTGCTATGTCTGAAGGGAGTTTTAAACATTTTAAATTTTAACAAGGCAAAAACTACCCTGATGATTATTTTTTTAAAATTCGAAACGGCAAAACACAATAATTTTTTTTTCAATATACTCATCCAAATCTCAACTACCTTCTTGAATTAATTTTAGACTATTGTTACAAGTACATGAAATATATTTAAACCCCTAATTTATTATCGCTTTTCGTGTTTTTAGGTAATTTAATTTTTTCGTGAAAACACCTTTTTTTACATTATGACTGAAATAAGAACCAAAACATTAATTTTAGACTATTGGCAAGATCTGTTGACAAATAATTTTATCTTTACCTGTACCGGAAACCGACGAGCATGTATGAAAACGCTGATGAAAGTAGAAGAAGCGAAAGACGTGTGTAAGAGCCGTAGCGGAAGTGGAAAGAAAGTTTTTTTTTACCACTACGGGAAAAAGGCGTATTGTATGTATCTTCAATAACCCACTGTAGGACCGTTCTCCTGAATTACAAATACTGTCAGAAACTACTCTTTAAAGTGCTTGTTTTACTTGGTCTATTTTTTTATAAAGAAAAATCGAAAGCCGAAAGCCGATTTTCACTTGTGGAGCAGCCTATTTAACATAGTAATGTTCTTTATTGATTAAAGAACCGGAAACTCGACAGGAATAGTCAATTAGCAGCCATTTTTAAAAAGAACGCCGAGAGGAATAAGGATTATCCAGAACATGTCGGTCATAGCGACTATTTACTTTGGTCTATTAAAAAAAAATACCTCTAGCTCGCTAAGCAGCCATTTTGGCATGTCGATAGATCTTCTGTTTAGAATAAATAACAGTTTTAAAAGTTTTTTCGTTAATTATGTGACAATTACATTTATAATTATTTTTGGGTATAACTCCAATTACGTCGGCCAAAAGTTTAGACCTGCTGCACATAATAAAACAGTTTGTGCATCACGCCGAAAGGTGTTGTTTACCTATTTATTCAAGATTACCAACAAAAATGTCATTACGAAACTTAAAATTTACTTTTATAATCTCACCCATCCAGTAATCTCAATTGGTAAACAAATCGTAGTTTTGACAGATTTTAAAACTCCAAATTGTCATTTAATAGCCCTTAAAATAAACGCAATTTACCGTCTAATTCTAAACTTGTTGCCACTGCCGAAAACCATCGTTAAACTCTTAAAGTATAAGTACAAATCAAGTATTCGGTATCGAAACGAGAATGAAAACAACAACAAACACAAAATTCACACGACACTTTGCTCGCATATCAGGCGTAACCTTCCGCTTCGAGAGTTAACTGTCAACTGAAGCTATCGACGATTACCTGCGAATGTACGCCCCCCTCTTTCGCAACAAAGAAAGAGAAACAAAAGCACGACGACCAAACAAAGACGATAGCTGTTCGACGTTGCCGGTTTCAATAATGTTTCAGTAGATTTAAAGAAAAAACTAATCAAATTTATTATCCACCACTATTGCAGTCGGCGCCCCCGAAACGGACCGAATCAAAGGGCGTTACTACAACAACATGGATTTAATTGTCAAGCAGTGGCGGCTGGTCAGAGGAGCCAGGAGATACTAAGCCTCCCATTCAATTTTAAGAAAAATATGTACCCGGCATACGTATCTTAAAAATGTTTTTATTTTATTAAATATCATTTTAGGACATAAATATTTTTATGTTTGTGTCTTAGCTTGTAGTTTTAATTTTACTATTGCTGTTTTTGAGACAGAAATTCAATTGGAAATACATAAATTTTTATGTCTCCTCTATTGAAAATGCCAGAAGCCGCTACTGTTGCCAAGAAAGCAACCAGCCTTAAATCTTGTCACGTGCCTATTTTTTTCTACAGTACATCTTCCTAACAAGAAGCTAAATAAAACTAAAATACAGGGTGGGTCATAAGTCAGTTGTCACTAGAAATCCTTAGGCTTTGTATTTTAATCGTTTTATTATATATTTTATTAATAACTTTTATTTCTATAATTTACTTTTTTTTTTTATTTTAATTTCTGCATTAATTTATTTATATACTTTAATTATGTCTTTACCAATAATTATTATTTTTTTGTATTAGAGATACATTTTTAATTTAAAAAAAATTTATATTATAGATTAATTACAATTCATATTAATTTTTATGAGAATAATAATTAATAAAATTAATGTTATATTTTCTTTTCTTCTTTTCCAAACATTTAATTTTCATCACGACAAGATATTCGTAAATTAAATTTTAAATTTTAAGAGACAGGGTCGGAGCTTTCTCGTTCAGGTAGGCCAAAGTGTGTTACAACAGAAGAGAACCTTAATTGACAAGCAATGTTTCGTGCAATTACCAAATAAATCTCAACGAAAAGCATACAAGAAGAAGGGAATAGCAGGAGGATTCAGAAAAGTCTGCAATTGAGACCATACAGACTAATTTTACTTCAAGGCCTAAATGGACATGATACGAATAGGCGTATGGAATTCTGCAAGACTTATGTGAATGGTAATTAAACAAAATTGCGTCTACTGAGATACTACAAATCTCCATCTGGTGATGGAGACTCTCCTGCCGTGAGTGTATGGGCAACAATTTTAAGCAGTGGGCTAATCGGACCTTAATTTTTAAACGGTACTAACATTTTTTTTCCACCCTGTACCAATTTGAATCAAGTTGTGGTACATTTTTTTTTTTTATGAAAATAGTCGCAAAAAGGGTAGACCTATCGTGTGGGCCGCGGACGGCCCGCACTGCGACTATTAGAAGGGGAAGGGATTATAGAAAGGAAATGATTGTGGACACGCTTTTTGAAAAGTTGCAGGTCTTAGTTCTCTGGAAAAACTGATTTTGGAAGCTTATTCCATTCCGTAGCAGCCCTGTAAAAGAAGGATTCTTGATGAAGATTGGTCCTTGTAGTGTCAATCTTGAGAGTAAATGTGTAAGACTGCCGAGTTCTTCGGCCGAATGTGGCCAATGGTGGTACAAGAGTTTTTATTTCTCTGGAGCATCTGCCATGGAAATATCTGTAGAGCAATGACTGGTCTGCAACTCTTCTTCTATGTTCTAGAGGGTGAAGGGTATGTGAGAGTTGAGCTGTTTATCAAGCGAATGGCTCTTTTCTGAATGGAATCTAGAAGACGAAGAGAATGCCTTGGTGCTGAACCCCAAATGTGCGAGCAATACTCCAGTAGAGGTCGGATTTAAGCCTTGTACGTCGTCAACAGTTGATCAGGAGTAAAAAACTTTCTGGCTTTCCACAGAAAACCTAGCCTCTGGCTTGCCGACTTTGCGATGTTAGCAACATGGTCATGCCAAGACAAGATTGTTGGTTCCCCACTCGGCGATTGCTTTAAGATCTCTATTGATGGAATCAACCTGTTCCTGCCTGAGTCTATTTTTATCATTCACCGAAAGTGATCGATAGGATGTGAAAGTTGAGACAAGTGTGCTATCGTCTGCGAAACTGTAAATGGGGTTCGTGGTGGTTTTCAAGAGGTCGTTGATGTGTAAAAGAAATAAGGTGGGGGACAGGATGGAACCCTGGGGGACCCCGGCATTGGTTTTAAACGCATCAGAAGAAATACTTAAATGAAGTTTTCCAAGACAGGAGGATTGGAAGAAGGGGAACAATTGAGTGAAGAGGATATCTAAAAAACATTGTGTACAAGACATAACCTGATAATCGGGATGAACTGAGAAATAGAATACTGATAACAGCCCGTCAAATAACAAATCAGCAATTGAGTAATACCATATGAACTTTTCATAATAGACTTGAATACTGTCAAATAGAAGAAGGAAGAATATATACAGGGTGTACTATTTAAATAATTATATCAATAAGTTATTTTGTAGTAACTGTGCACCCTGTATACTTCTAATCAACTTATGCAGATGGCATGAATTATTTGAAAAAACTTTTAATTAACATTCTTTTTGTAAACCTACTAAACATCAAAATATTAGCAAGTTACGTTACTGTATGTACACACTAGTAATTTTGACAAATAACTTATTGCACCCCTTTATTTCTGCTAACAAGAGACGCCAGTCCAACACTTCGATCAAAGAATGTACACTGAGATAAAAAAGACATACATACATACAGTCACGCCTTTTTCCCATAAGGGTAGGCAGAGGCAGAGACCACTTCCTTCCACTTGCTACGGTTCTTACACACATCTTTTGCTTCCTCTACTTTCCACATCTTCTTTTATACCACAGCGTTCTCTTATCTCACTATTCTTTACTTTATCTTCTCCCCTTCATTTGTTTTCCTGCCAACACCCTTCGCTCAATGTCACTGTCATACTTTCCATCTCTCGTAAACTTTGAACCCAAGTACACAAATTCATTTACTTGCTTCACTCTTTCTTCCTCAATCGAAACTCCACAGTTTGTCATGCTTTCTTCTCTTTCAAAAACCATTACTTTAGTTTTTCTTAAATTTATTTTCATCCCTTTGATTTTCAGGGCATCATGCATAACATTAACCAACTGTGAGAATCTCCATTAGGTAATACCATCACCAGTTTTAAAACAAAAGGCTTGCGAAATGCATTAGGAGGGCTTCCTTCAGAAAGAATATGTTGTACTCTGCACCGGTCTTCTTCTCATTCAAGATTCAGAAAACAAGATCAGATTCCGTCAACTATACTATAATTTCCATCAAAACTACCGTACAATGAAAACTTAACTCAATCACTCTTCTTCGCAAAAACATCCTTTGCTATTCATAATACGAACGCATTTAAAAGTAAAAACATTTCATAGATAACAATCATAACATGCAGCTACACGATTAATGCAAAGCTATATGCATTGCTGCACATTTCTGAAGTTTACTTCGAATAAGAAGACAACACGTACTTTCAAGGGAACAAATTTTAGAAGCAGTGCCGTCCGGAAAATGGTTTTTATTCATTCAATAAATTATAGTAAGACGTCATTGATACAAATATTGTTTTTGACATTTTGGTACGTTTCGGTAATTTTATAGATTCAAACCCTTGATGTAAGTTTTAGCTAGTTAATACTGATTTTAAAGTATAATTAAGGGAAGTGGGAAATAAGTAACAATCTGAAGACTCCTGCTCTAAACGAGTCTCCAACAATGGAAACAATCCTTCAAGTCTGGTCTTGATGATTATTTTTCTGTCATTGCACGTGTACAAAAACATTGTGAATGTGAGTTTAGGCTTGTTATTACGAGTTTGAAAGTATGATTAATGGAATTGGGATATAAGTAACATAATTTGGTACTCATACGAGTTCTAAACAGAAAGTATCCAACGATAAGTCCATTGAATCCTGGAGAATAGTCTATGAAGGACACTTCTCCAGGTCAAACTTCACGAAAGTTACTACATACATTAAGGTCTGAGTCAATGAAAGGAGTGTATTAAAAGTGCTCCAACAATGAAAACAATCTTTCAAGCCTGGTCATGATAAATAACTATTTCTCTGAAGTCAATTTTATGGACAAAAACACTATAGATGTAAGTTTTAGTTTGATAATACAAACACATGCGAGTCATAAATGAAAAGCCGCCAATGGTTAGAGTATCTTTATTGCCATCTGGAAAATATATCATGAAGGAAAGTTAACCAAGCAACACTAAATGAGTTCCTACAAAAATTACGAGGGTGGTTGAAAGGTCATCGACCAAACGAATGATGCTTTTAAGTGCTTTAAAAATGGAAACAATCCCACAAGCCTGGTCTTGGCGATTATTTCTTAGTTAAGATTTGATTTAGCTCCGCCAATGAAAGCAGTACGACCGCTAGGAAATTATCTAAATATCATCACTGGTAGAAAACACGTAATAACTAAGTACATGTAATGAGTGTAACAGAAGCAGTCGCATTCAACAACTGAGATTATTGTAATGATTCCATGCATGAATTAGTTTTTCCGATTCGAGTGTCAAGAGATAGAATCAGTCTGTCCGTCTGACTATTAAGGAGAATAAATTCTAAATTGCGATAGAAAAAAAACATAGCTGAAAGAAAATGGCAAGCAGCGCTTTAGATGTCAGAGAAATATAAGCGTTGCTAGTTTGATTAAATCAAAAGATGTGGCAACCGATTCAACAAAAAAACACAGCAGGTCAAGGTGATAAATTAAATTTTGTTTTCAAGTCCAAGATTTATTTTAAATAACAAAGATATACGTCCAAATATCTTAGGTTAATAATAAAAATTGCGATGGAATGACATAAACTTCTATTACCAAAAGACGACAGAAGATCTCTTTCCACAAATCCATTGAGTTTCGCTGCAATGCTCAGGAATAAGCGGTACAAACCAACTAATAATAGCCACCCGAACTTTACACAATTCAGCCTATGTCTTCTTGTCTAGCCTAGTGTGAAAGACCAAATTCACTTTTACTAATAGATCCTTTCAAAATTTAAATTTCATCGTGGCTACTACAAACAAGCCACATAATGCAAGGATTAACAACAAAGAAATATAAAGTACCCGATAAAGCTATTTTATTTTCGTAATAGAAAATCCAACTATAGCTCATTTCACCAATATACGACGGTATCGGATTAGTCACCGAGGCATCGACTTAACGGGCGCAATGTGTTGAGAGGTACATTAGTAAATTCCCCTAAGATTTAAACCCGCATTGTTTTTGTTTATTATTATATTATATTGTTTATAGTCATCATAATCGGAATCACTGTCATCGCTATCCTCATTCGGATTGTGAATGATTACAAGATTAACTGCTTCGATACAGTTTTCACGAATCCACCATTCCTCTATTAAATTTTCACATTTTTCTCAAATTTCAGGAGTGGCAGTATTAAGTGCTCGTTTACAGGTTTTCAAAACAGCCTTATCACAGTAACCATTAGATGCAATGTGATTGTCGTAATAAGTTTTGCATATTCCCCAAATGGGATAGCACACGATAGTATAATTTGATCCACTTTATAAATTTTTTCTCTTAGTGCCTTTTAGCTATCGATAATAATTTTGACTTGAAGCAATACTATGGAAATGAAATATGTTCGTTTGTTAACCATACTTTTATTTTCTGTATCGTCCAGGAGTTTGTTGGTTGCTTATCTAAAATTTCCGAATGGTACGGAGCATTATCCAATACAATGACAGATGGTTCATGTAACGATGGTAATAGTTTCTCTTTTAACCATTTCACAAACATCTCGGTATCCATATTGTCATAATAATCGGCCGATTTTGACGAAAATAAGAGATCCGCCCCATCAACAAAACCATGCTTTTCACCTGCATGCACAATAATGTGTCTTTTTCCTTCACCGTCGGTGTGTTTTGTAGACTTTATCTTATCGTACTGCTAAATTCTTTTTGTTCCACCTTTAGCAAAAATCCAAGTTTCGTCCAGATAAACAAATGAAGAGCATTCTTGTTTACAGTGAGTATAATTTCTCAAAAATTCAATTCTTTTGTGCACGACTCTAGCTTTTTCACACAAAGCCTTTCGGTTTCACCATTCTTAATCTTAAACCCTATTGACCCTTAATTTTCACAGAAAAAGTCTCTTATAAAATAAAATTCGTTAACTACGAAATTTGTTTAAAAATATTAGGGGAACTTACTTTCGTCCTTCTTAAATGTACAGTTGAATACTGGTTATCGAGTTTTTAACGATAATCCGAAACCACCGTTTATTCGTGAAATATGCTATATGCTTCTCTTTAATATTGTAACGAGAATTTTTCTGTTACTAGATTTTTATTAAAATTTAGAGTTCAACTTCAATAAAAGTCTATTGAAGGTGGCATCAGTGTGAGGGTTTAAGGGCAGAATTTTTTTGTGGAAGGGAGACGATAATCTGTCTTTGTCTGACACTGATTTTACAAGACAATTAACATTTTAAGTTGGTATTTTGATAAGTCAAATCCATTTGGACGGGAGGTTTTTCGAAAACTTTTTTCCAAATTTGTCTGTTGAAGAAGGGTCTTATCTTTTTGAAAGAAAATTGATAATGTTAAATAGCGATTTTAGTTTCGATTCTTTTAAATTTTAAACCGTTAAGTGTTTAAATGATTTTAAATTTACTTAATTTTTAAGGATGACCAAGATATTTTGTGATTAATCGAGTACATTTTTAAGTGTTAGGGGTTGTGGGGTTTCTGATACTTTTTTAAGGGATAATAATTTATAGTTTCATGGTCTGTATCGTCTTTTTATCAATCTTCTTCTTCTTTAGGTCCTCCTCGGACGTTGGCAATCATCAGCGCTATCTGAACCTTGTCTACAGCTCGGTGGAACAATGTGGTAGAGCTCACTCAATACCATTGTCTTAAGTTTTTTTAGCTAGGATATCTTTATTCTACCCGGGCTTCTTCGTCCTTCGATCTTCCCTTCTATGATTAGCTTTAAAAGTCGATACTTGTCATTCCTTAAGATGTGACCAAAATACTCCAGTTTGCGCTTTTTTAGTGTAAACAGAACTTCCAGCTGCTTGTCAATTCTTAAATAGCCTTCTGTTTTTTATCAATACATTTAGTTTTTAAAGAAATATTAAATTGACGCGTTGCTCGGATTTTTCACTCAGAATTTTTCGATACAACTTAGTTAATAATATAAGCCCTTTTTATAGCCGACTTTTCGAAGAATAATATGACGTATTATAAGTAATATTTAACTACTCAGTGTAACAGTGTAAATGATCGTACCAGACGTTATCCTTTATCATTAACGTACTGTTACGAGAATGTGGCCGAGCCCGTTCTGCTTTATTCACGTTTTTCTAATCGACGAGGCGCCTTGATCTCAACGACAATGCCTAAAAATATTCAAGAGTTTTTTAAAAAAAAGCTAGATGATTTAAGTGACGGAGGCAAGAGTATTTAACGCTGGACAAGTTGCGAAAGAGGACAGTTTTTATTTGGAGAACAGTTGTACGAGTTATACATTGTAATATACAGCGCTGTATTTTGTGCTGCAATAAACGAATATTATTAAACTGTGAAATAGTTTTTTTAAACAGACCCAAGTCGTTCCTATCGAATAATGAACAGATCTCAACCGATTGCGTAGTCCGGTGATTAGAACAGCCTGAATAATTTCGGTAGTGTTATGTTTAGGTTTCACTAAGCTTCACGTTTATTCCGAAAGAGGACTATTTTGGTCCGTATTGAGTAGAAAAATGTATTATTATAACGTTGAGATTTTCAAAAAATTCAAGAAAGCTGGCCTCCTCAAGTCCACATCTAAAAAATTTGGAATAATAATTTTAAAGGGTAAAATCATTACCCTGTTTTTCAAAATATATTGTGGTACGGTATAGTTATTATTATGAGGTAAACCCAATAATTTATTAATAAAAAGGTCAAATATCTCAATATTTCAAAATGTTTAAAAGTGTTTTTTGGTTTTTTTGTGTGTAAGTAACTAAAAAACGAAGTTTATTATCCGTAATAATATAGGTAAAAGTCTAATGATAATAAAACATAAAAGGCAAATCTGTTAGAATGACGAAATGAATATGCAAAATGTATGCGAGATCTTTATCGAGATAAAATATACCGAAGACTGTAAAGAAATTGTGCTATTTATAAATTATTCTCGTGCACCGTTTCCAATGGTAGCCGTGGGAGAAGATAAACGGGGAATATTTGTTCAACAATAAACTTAAAATAAAAACAACATTAGGATACTTCACGAATTGTTGTCCCTAACAAAGAAGCAAACTCATGAGAAGAATGAAACTAATTTATTTTTCAACAAAGTTACCTGCAGCGTTTATGCACTTGCTATATCGGTGTTAAAGTATTTAAAACCCTTTTAAAAAAAATTCACTTCGTTATCATCAGCAAAGCGGATTCCACGAAGATTTTCTTTTAATTTTTGGGAATAGATGGTAGTCGCTGGGGGCCAAATTTGGAGAATAATGGGGTTGTTTAAAAATTTTAAATCCCGCATTGTGAATGGCAGCCATTGCAACACAACTTTTGTAGGCCGAAACGTTGTCCTGGTGGAAGAGCACAACTAGACTCAATTTTTTTCTGATCCCTTCTCGTACTTTTACCTGTTTTACCTGTTAGGGTGCGCCCACGCGGTAAATAACACCTGTAAAATCCCAAAATACCGTAGCCATGATCTTACCAGCTGATGGGATAACACGAAATTTTCGAAGGGGAGAGGAACCCCTATGCCGCCATTCCATGCTTTGTTTTTTGGATTCTGGATCAAAGTGATGAACCCAAGTTTCGACCATAAGAAATTTTCGCTTAAACTTATCGGGATTCCTGTTAATGATTTCCAAATTTGTCTCCACTGCAACCTGTCGAACACGCTTCTGGTCTTTCGTCAGAATTCGTGGAACCCAAAACCTACATGTTTCTGCTATAGTCTTGACCGTAATTCTTCTGTCATTGAATACCATGGTATAGACTAAAGTCACATTTTCTTTGGTCACCACAGCTGTGGGGGCTCCTGCACCTGGTGCATGTGGACAGGACTCTCTTTCCAGTTTAAAGTCTCGTGACCAGTTTTTGATTACTTGGTACGGGCAGAGTCACCCAATATTTCTACCATGTCCTTATAAATATCTTGCGGTGATAAGATGTACTTTATCAAACCTCTATCTCAATTTTGTCCATTTTTATAAAATCACGCACACCTCAATGGAAAAAAATTAATATTTAACATATTTAAACTGATGCGCTGATGCTAATTGGCACACACTAATGTCATACAATAAGCTTTTGCCTGACACTTTATTTGCATTTGTCATTCAACGCAGACTATGTTAGAGACAACAATTTGTGAACTATCCTCGTAAATCGATACAGGGGGTGTCTTTGATCGTACATTGTAACAAAAAGGGGCAAGCTCTACCACTAGAATGTAACTTATTCGTACACCTTCAGAGAATATTTTAAGTTACCAAAGATCGAGCTGTTCGATGATCATCCCTATAGTACAGACTTAAATTACAATAAATTTTTAGGATGGGATATACATCATGGACAAAGTCGATTAACAGTTTAGTTTTAACGAATAAAAACGTAAATCAATTTAGATAAAGTATTTAAAGTCAAGATACCCAAAGCTACATAGTGCTTCGCATTTTTTGTAGTGACAAATGAATTGTTAAATTCTAATCGTGCAATATTAATGTGTTTACAATTTTATTTAGATATAGATAAAAACTAGTTACTTAAAAAAAATAAACAAAACAAACAACACAAAGAAATAATTATTTATTCTAAACCAAAAAAATAACTTTTAAATGTTAAGAAATAAAAAAAAGGAAATGAATTGGGAAACTGCAAATTAAGACCACTTATATTGCATGTAAAACAAATTCCAACAATTCAGCAAGCTGTTCTTCAAATATTAATGGGTCATGTTGGATAAAAAATAGGATATATCCCACGATCAAAAATGTAAGATTTACAACATTTAAGGGGGTCATAAAAATTTTTCGAGCTATTGACCTGAAGATGGTTTAGTTGCCTATCGATAGAAGTATATTAGAATAAAACTACCTGCAGTATATACTAAGCGGACCTTCTTACACAAATGTAATTACCCTATCATAATGACCTTAGCAATAAGAGTTTAAGGGAGCAAAATTAGAATAATGCATGGGTATGACGAGAATCCATCTTATCATTACTGGCTACTGAAAAGTATAAAGACTTAACAGCTAATATAATTGCTGATCCTTTACCAATAAATCTTTAAGGTAATACAAGCCCTCATTTAACAATAATAATATTAAATTAAATATTTATTCTGCAAATTTTGGTATTAACATAAACAAGAATTGTTGCTATCATTTAATCTTATTTATTTACAGTTTTAAGAACTTTATATTTATTTATTAACTAGGCCAGCCTAATATACAATAAAAAAAATTAGAAATGTATAAATATTTTACAACCTCATTAAGTTATGTAAATATAACGAACATTTAGGAATACATTTAAAGTATACATACGTATCACTGGCTTGTTAGGTTGGATCACATTAATCGAACAAAAAAAAATACTAAGTATCATTTCATCTTGCAGATATTGGACAATTATTATCTTTCAGTATGACGGCTACTCCTGTTTTAAATTTAATAAGAGAAATGATATTGTTACGAATCGCGACCGACATCTTAAAAGCCGGACCTGTCCAGTGAATCAATAGTTTGACGAATTATCTATTTTGGCGAATGCGCAAGTATTGTCTCGAAGCTTCTCGATCCGTGTGTTTTCTGGAAATTTGGGGAATGATCCATGACAATATATAAGAAGGCGTATCGGCCTGCGGAGAGTTAGTGGATGACAGTTGATTGATAAAGAGTTAGTTAATGAATAGTAGTTGAGAAGTAATAAGTTAGATATAGTGAGTCGAAAATAAAGAGATAGTTAATTAGTGGAAAATAGATTGTTAGTTGAAATCACTCAATTATTGAAGTTAATTGTACTTTGTGTAACATACATACATACATATAGTCACGGTTTTTTCCCGTAGGGGCCTTTCTTCAAAACAATGTCGATCTGAGATATGTCGAGATATGTTCGCCGAGGTCGACCACCACCGACTTGACCACTTTACTTACTTTATCCAAACGAGTCACTCCGGCTATACTTCTCAGCTTACTTATCTACGCAGCATTAATCCTATTTTTATGCTTCTTCTGCCAAACCCAACATTCTCGACCATACATAAGTGTAGGAACCAACACACTTTTATGCACAGCCAGACGTGCCTTTTTTGACACTTTCTGGCTGTTCATAAAGTTAAGCAGTGCCCCATTTATTTGTTTTCCTGCCAAAACCCTTCGCTTAATGTCACTGTTATACTTTTCATCTCTCGTACTTTATACCCAAGTATACAAACTCATTTACTTGTTCCACTCTTTCTCTCTTAATCATAACTTTGTGAAACAATATTAATTATTAGTTTAGTTAGATAAATTTTCATATCGTTTATATTTTTTGAACGTAATGACACTATTGCTGATCTCGAGTAGAGTTAGGTTTGCATAGTTTTAAAAAACGTCTAACGTCGTGGAGCAGCCACTGGTACAACTCTAGAAAGATGTTAAGCCTTTTTGTTTGGCGCATTAGCAGATGCGGATTCAGAAGTTCGATGTTAACGGCACTTTATTTTCCATTATATGTATCGCTTTAAAAGGTCTTAATTACTGTATATAGTGGCAACTGTGTAGTAATATAACGAGAAAGATAATTTTATGTAAATATTCAATGCACAAATGCATACAAGTACTTTTAAAAGGGTCACATACACTTACATTTATCAGCTAATAGATAATATTATTCAAATTTTGTGACGATAGCTTCACCGCTTAAAAAAATGAAATTGTTATTGTACCTGGCGGTCGAAAAAATTCTTTACGAATTCGCCATTAATATCGTATTGGAAGAAAAAGACGGTTTCAAAATTAATTCTTGCGACATTCCATCAATTCGTTTTTTAATTGAGACGCTATTGTTTCTAGTTTTTTAAAAACAATTGAATACCCGATTATGCGTTCTTTAATTCTAAACTAACACATAAATTTCAGTTGTTATTAAAAATTAAATCGTGACTTAACCGTCAATACATTTAGCAATTATTTTATGTATAAATGCACATTTGGAAATTCACAGTAAACAGGAATGTTTATAGCTGCTTCTGATTTTTTACCGGTTACTTGAAAGATGCAATGGTTAACTAACTCACATTTAATTTGTAGCATTTGAAATTGCTACTTGTTAATTTTGTTTTTTATATATAGTAAATTTTTCATTTATTGGGCATAATAGCATTTGAAATTGCTACCAGCTAATTTTGTTTTTTTATATATAATAGTTTTTTATTTATTGGGCATTGTACTTACAGAGAACATTCAGTTTTGATATCAAATTCCTGAATAAAACATTTATTTCACTATTTCAAAACAAACATCATATATATATATATATATATATATATATATATATATATATATATATATATATATATATATATATATATATATAGTTGAATACTAGTAAATTTCACACTCTTGCTTCTGACATTCTAAGAGCTGTTGAAAGTAATATAATCAAGCTGCAGGAACCTTATGATTTCGGGCTGGATTCCTGGATTTCTGAAATTTAAGATAGTGAGCAGGCGACATACCGTTGTGTTCTCTAGTATGATGAATTCTAGGCTATTGAAGGTTTGTCCCAGGATTTTGTTGATTCTGAATGAGATCTCTAGGTATTTACTGGGTTTTTTCTCTATTTTTCAAAATATAATCTTAAAGGTTATATTTATTTATTTTCTAGACGTCGATGTCATTGTGCGGATTGTCACTGTTCTTCTTTCATAGAACTTCTGTCATCGGTCTCAAGTCGGTTAGCCGTTAATGTTTCGTGCCATAGTAGAAAAGAAAGAAGAAGAATGGTCTTTTAGATTACATTCGATGAATTTCATTCTGTCAATCAATAGCATTTATGGTTCTGACCAATGAGAGGCTAGGAATTCAAAACTGGCGCTGATTTCATACAGGATGTGCAGTTTTTTCTGGCAACTGTTAGAAATAGAGGATGGTTCTGTCCTCGTGGTGGTCAGAGAGTTCTTTTTCGGTGCGGCCATGATGAGGTGCGTTTGACTCGTGTTTGGGATTCTTTTTCGGTATTGAACCGAAATTAACCCTTAGGGGGGAATTTACGAAGTGCAGTTTGGGCCGAGATCAAGTCGCACCCATCGTTAGTGGTTTTTTTGGAGCCTTATATTGGGATTTGTGCCAAACACGGGTAAGCTGCCATGCGGTGGGAACACCGCCATTTTGTCCTGATGTCCTGTTAGTCCGTTTTAGTCCTGTTTGCTGTTATGGATATCTTCTAGTTTTACCTCCCTTCTCAGAAGGTAAGTTATGACTTTTGAACTAGCAATGATATCGATCAGGTTGAAAATATACCTGCTTCATTTTGTTGGTTTTTTATTTTGCACATGTTCTTTCATGAGATTATTTTTTTGTTAGGGTGTTAGGGTACAGCTTAGCCCTCACCATCAGACTCCTGGTAATCGAACGACGACTCTTGTGGCAACTCTTGACTTTGGTCAAGATTCCCACGAGGACCAACACCGAGTCACTTTTAAATCCTGGCCAGAGTCGACAGACATCCACCGGATGAGATCTAGTAGTAGCCGGTAGAGGCTAGAGACCTGCTGAGCTACATCATCGACCCCTGGCTGACCTGGAAAGTCAAGCCTTTCTTCATACCTTCTCTTCGTTTTGCTGTCTGTTTCCTGTCTTCTTCCTGTCTTCGTTTTTGTGTCTTCAACTACATCAAGTGGACCTTGGATAGAGGCTACATATGTGGACCATTGTACTTTAATACCAGGTTTTTTTTACACCTTCAGTGTTCTCTTACCTTTTTGAGATTTATTTATAACTATTTTATCATATTAGTACTTATCATACCATCATTTTATATAATAACTAATTATTGATATAGTATATTATACCACTGTGATAATTTTATAAACTATAATCTAAAGAACTTTTGTGAAGTTCTCACATAGTACTATGTGACAGCAGATTCAGTCACAGGTTTATTTCTTACCATTATATCCCATTCTGGTAACTTTGAGCGGTATAACACCAGGTATGAAAATGTATGTATTTCGCTATAATACATTAGTTAATATTGTTATATATGTTATTTAATTTATGTAATTATTACTTTATGATACCCTGGTCTACAACGTATTTTGCCTTGTCCACTTTGGTGTTCTAATTATATTCTTATATGTGATATGTTTTTTTATTCTCCTATTTGCCCAACCTAAATATCTAAGAAAATTTAATACTATGTCATTTTAGGTATTTTGTTAAAGATAGATATTTGGTTTTCTCAATTATCCAAATATAGTATAGCTATATCTAAATTGGGTGGCGCCCTTATGAATTTGAATTTTCATTCTTAGAGCCGTAAATAATTCGAACTCACTTTATCTGTTCTCCGGCGAACAGCTGCCGTCAGCACATTGTGTTCTATTTTTTTATGTAATGAACATAATAAAGTAGGCCACAAATTCGTCTTCCATGAATTTTGGTCGAAGAAATGCCTTAAAAAGTCCCCATATTGCAATAAGTGTTCCGTCGTCGTTAAGTCATATTGACGAATCATTCATCCTAAAAGTTGAGTGGTCATTTTATTTTGAAAGAAATCTCTCGTTATACGTTTTGTATTTTGAGGAAAAATGTTTTTTATTATTTGGCAGAGAGCGGACCATATGGTGGGGACACAAAAATCGATCATAGCGCTCGATGCGGACAAACTTTCGTAAAATCATGCTTGCGTTTAGAATTTACAAGTGAAAAATGAACCTGTTTAAATTAAAAATTGTTCATAGCAGTTGTTGTGTAGTCACCTGCATAAATACGGGCAGAAATTGTGATTTTAAATTTTATACATTTTCAACAGCTAAATGGAAAGTAGAAGAAAGAAAAAAATGGATTAATGCAATTAAGAGAAAAAAGTAAGTAGTGTATATCTTAACTTAATAATTAGATAATAGATAATAATTAGATAATTATGTCTATTAATATGTCTTGGCATGACCATGTTGCCAACATCGCAAAGTCAGCAAGCCAGAGGCTGGGTTTTCTGTGGAAAGCTAGAAAGTTTTTTACTCCTGATCAACTGTTGACGACGTACAAAGCTCAAATCCGACCTCCGGAGAAATAAAAACTCTTATACCACCACTGGCCACATTCAACTCGGCACTCTGATCAGTCTCACTCATTTACTCTCAAGATTGACACTACAAGGACTATTTTCAGTAAAAAAAAATCTAATTTAAGAACAAATTTTCAAACTTTCATAATAATTAAACAACTCTTGCTAATAATTATTGTTAACATCAACTTTGAAGTTTTAAATACCTTAAATAAAATAGACAATATATTAAAATATTTTTTTACTTTTCCGAACCGAAATATCAAACCCCCGAACCCCCAAATATCAAAATCGCCAAAACCATGTGCGCTGCACGTTTTATGGCCCCACGCGTCGAATGGAACCATTTTCAGCGTGACGGTTGTTTCAAATTTTGTCTGAGTGTAGTGTGTATGTGTGTGTGTGTGTTGGAAAATCTTGTGGGCACGATATCTTGAGACAGAGAGGCGGTAGGTCACTAAAACTTAAAGGGTAGAAGTTTTGCCTGCAGGACAAGAAAGGTGATTCTCAAATTTACCGCATTTTGTACTTTTTGCACGATAACTTTAGAAGGGAAGCTAGGGCGATACAACTTTCAGATATTTTTGTGGCCATATATTTTGTTTTATCTTCGTTGATTTGAAGTACAACTTCTTTTGCCGCCTTTTCCAGTTTTATGAACTGTTCCTTGACACTAACAGTTGTATTTCCCACTATATCTATATCATCAGTGAAAGCCAGTAAATACTGTGGATTGTAGAAAAGTTGGTTCTCGGATGAGATAGGTATTTATCATTAAATAAACTTCTTACTTCGTCTTCACAACTAGTGGACAGTATAAAAAACTAAATTACTTGTTATTAAGGTCATCGATAGCATCATCACGCTCGCGTAAATGACGTCATGAATAAAAAAAATGTACAGGAATGAACTTTTATTAATAAAAAATCGACGTTTTTTAAGATTTTTTTTTAAAGTTACCCATTTACGAATGAATTTATTCCTGGACCATTATCTTAATTTTTATTTCAGTAAACTTATAAATACAGCAAGTAGTTAAACTCGCCCGGTGTGTCAATTCCCCTCGGCCGTAATTATCTTTGAAGGACCTACCCGTCGTCACTCCCCGTAAGTAACGCCACTGCATAACGAATATATTCTACAGTAATCTTGAACTAGTTAAATTCAATTAGGAGGAGTTCGATTGCGACGGAAATTAAAACTCATTAAGCGAATTCCTCGATAAAATTTGCGTAATTTATCGGTAAAATTTTTTACTATAATAATTAATAATCGAGCAAAATGGACACATAAGTTGGATGTGACAAATGCGAATCACTTTTTTAAGGTACCTTATTTGGTGACAAACCGATGAGCCTCCGGCTAATCTCACTGTTACTCGAGACGCGGGTGCGGTTCTAATTTTTACCCTTTGTCAAAATCTTTTTCTGTCTCGAAAAAGAACCAAAACCAGGATAGGAGTAGTAACAAAAAAAAATAATCTCCTCCCGAATAATAAAGAGTGTTTGTTCCTTGCATACGGATTTAGAAAAGATATATTATTCGATTAAAATAATAAATAGGCAACTTGCATCATGACACAACTTAACGTGAGTGTTACACAATATTTTACGGGGTAAAATGGAGTTAAATGTTTAGTAGTAATACCACAAGTGATTGAAATTTTCACGATAAGTCTGTCGATTTATTTCATAACGAAACTGAGTTGCTTGAAAACACCACGAGTCCGCAGGACGACGGCTATTTAACTCGACACCAAAAATCCAAAAATATCCACAACAAAGGCAAGACAAAATGGTCAAGTTAAAAATCAAATGGTTTTTCTTCAAAATCCAATTAAGATGGCCCAAATACAGCCAGATATGAAAGAAATCCCATGGATGTTCTGCACACGTGCTAATAACACACCGTCCCCAACAACTTTCACCAACATCCGACTTCGAAGAAGCTCCCCAAACGACTGACTCTCCTAGCCCGGAAATCAAGAAATGACACGGAATAAACGTCAACCCACAATCTTCTCAAGTCCGTGCTCCACAATCGCCTCGTCCGCGCCGTTAGCCAGCCCCGTCCACACAGAAATGCAAACCAAACAATCGAATCCTACCCCTACAAGGTATGCAACACTAACTACAACGAATGATATATTTGAGTTACAACACAGTACGGTATGCAACAAGGAATACGAAACTCATCAGAGACAATTAATAATGGAACTTGTAGAAGGAAAAAATAGGCACGTGACAAATTGTGAAATTATTAAACCAAATTAAGCAAGGAGTTAAAGACCATGGCTTTAAAGATACTTTACAGCTTGTAATTGTTGATATTTTCCTTTTTTTTTATACGTATAGACTTTCTCAATAAAATAATAAATACTATGATTTGGTGCTTAAAAGAATATACGGTTTTATTGTGTAAGTCCTAAGTTTGTAGGTTTGAATCTTTGAATCGATTTGGGTATTTAGTGAAGGTATGTGGAAGTCAAACAGAAAAGCTAATAATATGCTTTTACTATTGAACCGAAGCAATTAACAAGGTTTATTAAGAACACAAATTTTAATTTTTTTTTGTTTATAAATTTGTACTTATAAAGTACCATGAGAAAATTTTTAAAAGCATCTCTCGAATAATGATTAAGAAAAATTGGAAAATGATAAGTTATCTCGTATACGTTAAAACACAGCGATTTGGGGAAAATAAAACAATTCCGCGTTAATTTTGGGGCGGTAATTTAACGGTGGGCGAGATGCAAGTATAATAGACTGTATTTACTGATGGTAGATGCAAAAAAATTAACTGGCAATGGCAAATCTGAAATGGTACATATAAAAAATCTTTGATCCACCTAGGTTTAGCCGAAGTTTCTTCTTATTCTTTTGGTCCTTACACAGATGAACTCTTTTTTCGGGATACAGATATATCGGTTTGCCGGTAGCTTCGGATACCATAAATATCACTATTCGATATTCTAAATGCAATACATTATGCTTCTTTGAAATGATGCACAAATGAATTAGATATGGAACTCTTTTGTTTTATAAAGATTCCATTGGAGTTGAAATAATATTAAACTTGCTTAATTAAATGGGGTAAAATACTTCTTCTTGACATTAACTTCCACGTTGTACCTGTGGTTTTTTGACATTGACGACTTGTTATCATCCGTCATTTATATGCAGTCACGTTCTGGAGTGACTCGGTTAGATAAAGTAAAGAATAGTGAGATAAGAGAACGCTGTGGTGCAAAAGAAGATGTGGCTACAAAGATAGATAAAGGAATGCTTAGTGGTTTGGACACGTAGAAAGCATGGATGAACGAAGATTGACGAAACAAATTTTTAATGCGAGTGTGAATGGACGGAAGTCGGTAGAGGTCGACCTCGGCAAACATATCTCGATCAGATCAACATTGATTTGAAGAAAGGCCAGGTCAAGAGTACCAACAACCGAAGAGCATGTATGAGAGCACTGATGAAAGTAGAGGAAGCAAAATATGTGTTGTAAGAACCGTAGCAAGTGAAAGAAATTGGTCTCTGCCTACCCTTACGGGAAAAAGGCGTGACTGTATGTATGTATGTACGTTCCGTAATTTTGGATATTATCTTTACATTTCACAGTTACTGTAGAAATTCTCGTACCTAGAGCTGCCATTGCTTCGCGAATATTTAGAGATGAAATGTCATAAGAATATCAACCACATACTGGGCGAAGAAAAATAAACAAGATCTGAACAAACGGTGATGTGTTATGCAATTTTTTAGTCTTTGGTATTAAAGGAATACGTTGGTTTTATTGTGATAAGAGTTTGGAAATTTCAACATGCCCATTATGTAACTGTTATTTAATACAAAATTATTCGAGGTTTATTTTACCGCGAAAAAAATCCGAGATTTACTTAAGTCGGTTAATTAGTACATAACATGCAACGCTGGTTGTTAATTCTGTATTTACCGCTCACTATTTTTACGTTCAGTCACTACTTTTAAAACCAAACTCGATTTTTTGTTATGTCAAGCTACAGGAGATAGCTGCTATCTCAAATATATAATAAGATGGTGTGCACAATATTTTACAGGAAATTTTAAAAATTGTTTCAATTATTCAGATCGTTATTTTGAGCTAGTTAAACGAAATAATCAAAATTTTTGACTCGGGGCTTCTTCTCTTTGTACTTTGCCATTTTTAATTCTCCTACCGAATTTAAATTTCTTTGTCCTCTTTAAAAAAAAATCTCCTAATTTTATAGTTACTTGCAAACATGGTTTTGCGCATTCACCCTCCCACCCCTCCAAATAGAACACGACTGCGTAATACCTAGCAAAGAGAAACATATTTTATTAAAAAATAAAAATAATAAATTTTTATTCATCACTTCTTTCTTTCTTACTGATGCATATCCATTACTGAATGTTCGCGATCACATTTCTCATTTTCTCCCTGTCTGTAGCTGTGTGAATTAGTTCACCGACAGTGCGCAAACCCGTCCAGTGTCTTATATTGCGCAACCATAACATCCTCTTCCGGTCAACGCCTCGCCTCTTCTACCCTCTAACCTGCCCTCGATTATTAATTGCAGCCCCTGGTATTTTTCATGGCGCATATTGTGTCCAAGATATGAGGTCTTCCTTTTTTTTAATTGTCAATAGTAGCTCGCGTTCTCCGTGCACTCTGCGCAAAACTTCTTCGTTTGTGACTCTATCGGTCCATGGGATTTTGAGTATGCGACGATACAGCCACATCTCAAAGGACTCCAGTTTGTTCATGGCTTCGACCTTCAGGGTCCATGATTTCACGCCATATAGAAGCACTGACCACACATAGCACTTGACAAATCAAATTCGAAGATCCAAGTTAAATTCTTTGGTTAATTTGGAACGGTATTTCGAGAATACCGTGCGGGCGGCACTTTTTGAAAAGTTGCAGGTCATTGTTCTCTGGAAAAACTGATTTTGGAAGCTTGTTCCATTCCGTAGCAGCCCTGTAAAAGAAAGATTCTTGATGGAGATTGGTCCTTGTAGTGTCAATCTTGAGAGTAAATGAGTGAGACTGATCAGCGTGCCGAGTTCTTCGGCCGAATGTGGCCAATGGTGGTACAAGAGTTTTTATTTCTCTGGAGCATCTGCCATGGAAATATCTGTAGAGTAATGACTGGTCTGCAACTCTTCTTCTACGTTCTAGTGGGTGAAGGGTATCCGAGAGAGTTGAGCTGTTTATCAACCGAATGGCCCTTTTTTGAATGGAATCTAGAAGACGAAGAGAATGCCTTGGTGCTGAACCCCAAATGTGCGAGCAATACTAAAGTAGAGGTCGGATTTGAGCCTTGTACGTCGTCAAGAGATGATCAGGAGTAAAAAACTTTCTAGCTTCCCACAGAAAACCTAGCCCCTGGCTTGCTGACTTTGCGATGTTAGCAACATGGTCATGCCAAAGACATATTATCGGACACCGTGACTCCCAAAATCGAGATAGAGGGAAAATAATATGTGGGTTTTGTCCATATTCATATTTAAGCCCATATTCTTATTGTATGCGTTGACTTTATTGGCGGTAGCTTGCAAATCTGGTATACTATCCGCGATCGTCTGCATATCTGATATTGTGGATCCAAATTTCATTCACTTTTATACCCATTTCTATCTCCCCAAGTGCGTTCTGAAAGATTGCCTCCAAATATAGGTTGAATAGCATTGGTGACAAAATACAACCTTGACGAATTATTCATCACACAACTGTTAAAATGCTGATGAAATCTACACGGGGTTTTTCTAGATTGGAGTTACATCACTCTGTATCACTAAATAAAAATATTTTTGTAATAACAAAAAAAATTGGCAGTCGTCGGGACTGTCTAAAGAAGATAAAAGAAGCCATGACGTCACCTACAACATTTTACACTTCAGAAAGTATAAAATTACCGCATGATAATGACCAAAAAGCTTTTTTGCCACTCAACCCCACCACCACATAAAAATGAATAAAGGTAATTTAATAATTAACTTTACTCGAGAAAAGACTCTCTCTCTAAAATATAAACCTCTTGTTAAAAGCACCCGTGTGTACCAACCAAACATGAAAGTACGCGTAATACTAAAATAATATAGTGTCCTCGGCCCTGTAGAAGGTTGAAAGATAGTCAATTTTTTGAAAAAAAAAGCCTCTTGTCATTATATACATGGTGACCCATTTTATAGTGCCCCCTCGGATATTCTCCATGGAAAAATTTTGTTCTGGAAAAATCAAGGCAAGTCGATTTTAATTTCAAAAATGTTATGTTTTTATCCTAATTTATTTGAAAGGGTCATCTTGAATAGCACGAGAAATCAAGTGAAACATCGTTTTAAAGTTACTTTATTTTTCTTAACAAAAATACAAACAGGTGAGTGGTAATTTTTTTTCAAAGTCTCTTGTCATACTTATTGGCTGCCTTGAACCAATAAGCGTTCATCTATGACTTGGCACAGCCAATAGCATACGCGCTATGGATAACTATTGTTATTGGTTAATATACATCAATAATGCATTGTGATAGTGGCTTAGAAGATAATAACAATGACGCTAGGTAAGTGTCAGAGTTAAATAGCAAAAATGTGTGAATACTTTATTTTTAACCTAAAAATGTTTATACTACAATTCTCTTATTTTTTTATAGCCAATTAGTTAACAAATTGACTAAAAAAACATCAAAAAATAGCAAAAATACCGAAAAATTCAAAGGTATGCGTGAGAGAAAATATAATACGTTTATCAATAATAATTTACTACGAAAGGAATTTCGTTCCAACCGAGTGTTTCACGACACTCACGCACTATTTTTACAATAAAAACTCAAAACCACAGTCCTCCGTTTCTTTCTCGCCCGTCACCCCGTATAAAACGCAGTTTGATTTTCACCTTGATATCATGCACCGGGTAGTCCTTTTTTTTGACTTAATAATTTAATTAGGAAAACCTCAAACAGTCCGATAATTTATTAGGTACCGTAACGCGAGCTAATTTCGATTATGTATACTTACGGCGACCGAATGTCGAAAAACTAAATTAGAACAAACCAAATTATTAGCCGTCTATTCAATTCAAAGCTAATTACAGGAAATCGCAGTATCGAGAGTGTTTTATGTGATGAAACTTAATATTTATCTTTAGCACATCAAGCGAACGATACTTTCAATTTAAAAAATACGCAGTTCCTCCGACGTACCCCAAAAAAAGGACACGTAAAAATCTACCATGAAGTTTATTAATACGCGTAATGACATTACATGGGGATTTGTAATCCCATCTCTAGTCCCCCTCCTCTACAGTTAATAGTCACAGCAAGAATACAGTTGGCAGAGTAAATTAGTATTGTAGTAATTGCAGTAGAGGTATCATCTCCAAAATACTTATTCTAATTGTGTCGTAGTTGACATGTTTTAAGAAATTTAATGAGTGGAGAAAGGAAAGATTCCACAAGATTGGTATAACTCCGAAGTAATCCTAATATCCAAAAAAAAGGTGACAATACAAATATTTTTTTTTTTTATGTTCTGGTTCCCACGAAAAGGAATATCCTGTAATGTTCAGAGAACATCGTGGGAACCAAGGGAAAGAAGGTAGGAGTTGGTGTTCTTCTTAAATTTCTGAAGGTTGTATGCCTCGGGGAACACCTCCCTAGGCAATGAGTTCCAAAGCCTCGCAATTCGTTGGATGAATGAGTCTTTGGAAAGTGATGTTCTGCAGGTCTCCAAAGTGACCACGAAGGGGTGTGAAGACTGAACTTGACGGGTTAATCTCGAAGAGACTGCCAAAGGAGGAACGATTGTTGATATTTCAGAAGAGCATCGCCCATGAAAATATCTATAAAATAGAGACAAATCGCCAACTTTTCTACGGCGTTCCAGACAAGTGAGCGAGTTTGTAAGCGAGGCATCACCGACGAGACGAATTGCCCTTTTTTGGACAGAATCCAGTAGCTTCAGGATATGTTTAGGTGCTGCACTCCAAATATGGGAACAGTACTCCAGTACAGGTCGGATCTGTGCCTTATAGATCATAAGCAGCTGACTGGAGGTGAAATAGCTCTTGGCACGAAACACGTGATTTTCTCAGGAAAGGTTATTGCTGATAGTAATACCAAGCATCGATATGGATGACTTCAGTGGTATGGTTACTCCTGACAAAGTTATGTTAGGCACAGTGAGATCGGCTTTTCTAGAGAAAAGACATGCTTGTGTTTTGTTTGCATTGAATTCTACCCCATTCGAGAATTGTTGCTAAGTCCATATTTATATTGTTAACATTTCTTCCTCGTCCATTTCTGGTTTCACGGGCTGATATAGGGGCCCTGGAAGAGAAAGCGGTATGGAGGGTACTATCATCGGCAAAGCTGTGTACGGGACATGAAGTTGCTTTCAATAGGTCGTTGATATTGATATTGAAAACTACCGACCAATATCTATACTATCACACCTCTACAAGCTGTTAACCAAAATCATAACCAACCGCATAACAAATAAACTCGATTTTTATTAGCCTGTTGGACAGCACCTAACACCACAGACCACCTACATACCATAAGAACACTAATAGAAAAGTGCACCGAGTATAACGTAATGCTCCATGTGGCTTTTGTAGATTTCCAAAAAGCATTTGACTCCGTCGAAATATGGACAGTGTTAGAATCTTTACAAAACGCAAGTATTGATTCAAGATATACGAACATCATAAAGAACACTGGAATGAAGGCCAAGAGAGACAACAAGGAGCAAAGGAAGACCTCAAAAAAGATGGTTGCACGACAAAACCACCGCCCCAGTTTTCCAGCACTATTCTCATTAAGTGTTCCGAATATAGATAAAATAGCAACGGAGATAATACACAGCCCTGTCTAACTCCTTAGTACGGCACTGAAGCCGACAAAAATCATCCAAAAAACACGTGCAGTTTTTGTGATCTACTATGTTTTGATCACGCCCTCATCACGTAAAAATTAGTATTCGGCTAGGAACAAAGGGTTAAAAAAATCAACTAAAAAACACGTGAATTATTATTCCTACAGAACATTCAGAAATCGTCGCCCGCAATTGTAGCAACCAACTATACGGTCACGTGACCAGACAGTTACCAATAAAAAACGCTGAATTTAACGCGAAAAGAAGCCACGTTCGAAGCGGCTTCCTGTATCTCGTCCTCTTTCCTCGATGACAGCTGCGTTGTTTCATTTACTGTAATAACAAAATTCACGGCGATAAAATGCTGTAAAACCTTTAGCCTATAGTAGGTATGAAACAGATCGAGCCAGCTTTACTGAGTTATCGAAGGATCCAACATCTACTCTGCAGAAGACGTCGTCGAATAGCAAGAGTGAGTCGAAGCCACAGAGGTTTCGGTGGTGAAGCTGTCCACACCTCAGAGCATTTCTACAGCTTGGCGCAGCGCCCCTCCTAGTCTTCTCGTCGTCGTCGCCGGCGCGCAAGGATGATACTTCTCATATGCAACGAACGGTTTGTATTGTTTAGCAATACGCCAATAAGCACAATAGGCCCTGGCCCTAGTACAAGGTAAAACTGACATTAATACCAACCCCGGAATGAAGAAAAAGGACTACGTAGCTTAGGACGTTCGAGTAAAAGCCACCACACTACAAAAGAAAGATGGTATTTATATTTCCCTAATGAATAACGACGTCGGTTTTGTAATAGATCCAGTTCCATATAAGTAGATACATTGAACCCGACGACGTGCACTTTCGTTTTTTAAACAAATGATGAAGATAAAAGAAAAATACACGAACTATATGTTCGGTTTGTAGTCGATAACGCGAAAGTTTCATATTTTTTTTGATTAGTTCCTGGCCACCGAAACTGTAAATGTAAATAAATCTATTAGACTGACGTCGGGACCGTACGAAGGATGATCGAATTAGTGTCAATTACAATGTGTTCGAATGAACAATGGCAAGCAATCTCTCGCGATAGATTTCAAACAACCTAGATTACACAAATCGAAACTAAAAGTAAGAAAATAAAAGATGCATATCGTGAAATTGTGTCTTGCGTTTTCACATCAAATTAAATGGAAAACGGCGCAATCGGATTCGACGGCGTCGGGTTTCTGCGTACCTAATGTATTGAAAAGCACGCGCAAATGAAGGTCGCACGAGATTTGCATCGCAATATTCTAATCCGAAATTAACCTTCCCAGTTTTACGATCGTAATTATATTCTTTGATGCAATCGAGACCTTATTATTTTCGTACAATAACGAAAAGAAATTACCTTAATATACCAACCGCTGCGTAGCTGCGTGAGTTGACCTTCTAGTTCGCGTGAATTTCGCAGCGCTAGAGTCGCTTTTCATTTGGAAATAGGTTTTTTTAACTATTACTCTCTTTAAACTAGCGTGTCATTGAGATGTTTCATTTTTCTTCTTCTTCTTGTAGTGCCTATCCGTTCCGTATGTTGTAGAATATTTTGCAAAAGTTTGTATCGGCTCTCCTAGATATTGTAACTTTCGTGCCTTGACCGTATCGAGGACTTCTCTTTCCTTGCTCATCCTTCTCAGCACTTCTGCCTAACCTAACCTAACCTAACCTAACATTGGTAACCCGGTCGACGATCAACCTGTTGGAACTTAAATTCTAAGAAAAATTGTCTAAGCAAGACACATACTTTATTTGGAAGAGCAAAAAGTAAAACACAAAAAAAAACCATGGGACACGCGTCCCGAAGTCGAAAAACGAATGGATTGCACAAGCGGCGAAATGGAAGTGGGATCGGCCATTATTCGGTTTTGACGTTTCATCCTACTCCGACTGAATTAACCGGAAGTGTTCCCTAACAATAATAATTAATCTTTGCCAATAAAAATTCTAGGATTCGTTGCCTCAGAGACACACTGACAATTATAAAGAGTCACCTTTAGAATAAGCCTTGTCTAGTTTTGCTTAGTTTCAACGTTTAAATGTAGTAACAAAAAAAAGTAACCCTGTACAAACGCCGCGTCGAAAAATGTCGAACGAAAAATTCGAACAACGCTTCAATTTATAATTCCTTAAAAAAAAAACCTCTCAAATTCCAACGAATTTTGACACAGGGGTATGAAAAAATTGCATGTTAAAAAATTTGAGTATTTATTTTATTATTTATACGGTTTTAGAAATAATAGCCAATTAATCTAAACTTATACTTTGTTTTGACTAAAATTTTACGATGTTTGCATATTACTTACGACGCACGGGTTATTATTTAAAAATTTAACTGCAGTTACTTTCCAGTAATTTATACATTGTAATTTTCATCAATGATGGAATTCTAATGGTTTTTTTTTATATCGTCTTCTATGCAACACGAATTTGGGGCGTCCGATTAGAGAGCAGAGACGATAGTCGTCAGGCTTGATGGTAAACTGATTGCAAATTGATGAGTTTAATTTATATATTAATTAAAAATTAGGAGTATATTTTCCTTTTTGCAAATAATTTCAAAGAACTTACTTGCTTTCAGTTGTGTTTTGTTAATAATAAATAATAATAATAAATAAACTTTCATTGTTTTCGCAAAATCGTGAGCTTTTAAAAATTTGCAAATTTGCATTAATGTGTGCAAACGTGGAATTTCAAACTCTACTTTAAATCAATCGCGATTGAAGAGATTTAGAACAAGAGAACCTACAAGCTGTACATCAGAAACTACAAGGCTTCTGTACAAGTTGGTTCATATCTGTTTAATCGTTTTTCTGTTAACTTCAAATCTCGAATCAGTCACATACAGTCCACTATTACAGAGGTTAATTGAATTTGATCAAACTTACAATTTGTTCAGATCAATTAACGCCTTATTTCGGCCGCTGAACCAATATTTTCTCCTATTATTACTGCAAGCTAATACTACATTTCTAGTAATATTGCGAGTTTACCTACATATCTCCCATTATTATTGAGCATTTTTAAGTTATTCTAGTAAGATCGCGAGTACTCCCAAGTATTATTGCAAGTTTACCTACACTACTAAACGTATTTAATAAAAGATAAATTAGACTGACGACGAGTCTCTTTCCTAAACTGCACCGGGGAAGGATAAAATAAACAAATACGTAAAAGCTTATTCATAAAAAGTCGAGTAAAAATTCAGGAGCATCAAAGCAAACGTTGCAAAATGGAATTTTCAAAACTTTTAAAATCTACGCAGCAGAAGAAATTAGTTAATTATTATTATATTATCGATATGAATCATTACATACGAGTACGTTTTGAATGGCAGTGAAATATTATAGCCAATATCATTAATCATAAAATAGGATTCAAGGATAACACAAATATCACTGAAGTGGATACCACCTTCGACATTTTTTTTTATTAAATATTAAATTATTTCCACTTGTCAGATGCGAATATTCCGCTGTCTTGGCTACCAAATTACAATGAGCTAAATCGTTTGACGTTTCCTTAACTTCGTTCGTTCGATTAAATCAACGCTGTTGAGATAAGCAAAAATCAAAACAAAAAAAAACAACAAGTAGACACACAAGAGATATTGTGACTGACAATTCATCATGATGCTTAAATTTTTAAAAAATATTAAGTACGCAAAAATCTATCCTTATGTAATGTAACAAGCTACCTTTTCATACTTGTAATGATTTGTTTCACTATATTTTTTATTAACTTTTAAGACCCATGTTTCAACATTGCGATGTTTAACAATGATACAATATTTTGAATATTACCATTTGTTGGTTTGAATGTCAGAAATTATTTTATCAGTTCTATCGAATGGATATAAAAATAGCCGAGGTTGCAGTTCTAACCAATCTAATCTACTTTCCGACGAAACGACAGAAAACGTTGAATTTGCATTATACTGGACGAAAGTTTCTTCAAACAAGCAGATCAAAGAACCATCATTCTACTTCGAACTGACAAACTACGGCAGGATAACAGTTGAAATGCTGAAGACTGGACAAAGCGTGGTAACTAGTCTGCTGTACCGCCTTTTTAACCTCTGTTGGAGGAGTGGTAGCGTACCAGACGACTGGTGCAAGGCTGTTATCGTGCCGCTTTACAAGGAAAAAGGTTCACAGCAGGACTGTAAGAACTACCGAGGTATTAGTTTACTAAGCATAGTCGGCAAACTGTATGCAAAGATATTGATTAAAAGAGCGACGAATGAAACCGATAAGATGATATGGGATGTGCAAGCAGGATTTAGAAGAAGAAGGAGACGTATGGATCAGGTCTTTTTATTACGAGGTATAGTCGAAAAATTCTTGGCTAGAAGTCAAAAGGTCTATTGCGCTTTTATAGACTTGGTTATATGACAGAGTGATAGGGAGTGAATTGTGGTCGACATTGTTTATGTATGGGGTGAGCGGTAGTTTAATACGAGCACTGAAATCACTTTACGAGGATTCCACTGCTTGTGTCAGGATAAACGAAGCTTACACGGACTGGTTTAACATTGAAAAAGGTGTGAGACAAAAATGTGTGGCTTCGCCATGGCTGTTTAACTTATACATAGACGATTGTTTAAAATATTTAAAAAAAAGTGCGTATAAATTGAAAATTAATGATTTGATCGTCAAATGCCTTCTTTACGCCGATGATCAAGTCATATTAGCGTCATCTGAAGAGGAGTTTCAGGCGATGGTTAATGTTATGCATAATACCCTAAAAATCAAAAGGATGAAAATAAATGTAAGCAAAAGTAATGGTTTTTGAAAGAAAAAAAAGCATGACAAACTATGAAGTTCTTATTAAGGAAGAAAGAGTGAAACAAGTAAATAAGTTTGTATAGTTGGGTTCAAAGTTTACGAGAAATGAAAAGTGTAACATGTCATTGGGCGAAGGGTGTTGGCAGGAAAAAAAATGAATGTGGCACTGCATAGCTTTATGAACAGCCAGAAAGTGTCAAAAAAGGCGCGTCTGGCTGTGTATAGAGGTGTTGGTTTTCACACTTATGTATGGTAGTGAATGTTGGGTTTGGCAGAGAAAGCATGAAAATAGGATTAATGCTGAGAAGATGAGTAGTCGGAGAAGTATAGTGAAATAAGAAAACGCTGTGGTGTAAAAGAAGATGTGGTTATAAAGATAGATAAAGGAATGCTTAGATGGTTTCGACAAGTAGAAAGGACGGATGAAGGAACATATCTCGATCAGATCAACATTGTTTTGAAAAAAGGCCAGGTCAAGAGTACCAACAACCGACGTGCATGTATGATAGCACTGATGAAAGTAGAGGAAGCAAAAGATGTGTGTAAGAACCGTAGCAAGTGGAAGGAAGTGGTCTCTGCCTACCTATACGGAAAAAAGGCGTGACTATATGTGTATATTATAGTATCATCTGCAAATAAATGAAATTTAGCATTTTCAAAGACCAGAGATATATCATTAAGATATAGAATAAATAAGAGTGGTCCTAAAATACTGCCTTGTGGAATACCTATATCAATCAATTGCTCTTCTGATACATATCCTTTCAATAAATAAATTGTAACTCTAAACTTCTCAACAATCAAGTGTTGGTTCTTGAAGTAACGAGGAAAATAGTTGATTATTGATTGATTTTGCTTTGTGTTTAAATTTAAATTCTTGTGATAAAACGAGTTAAGTAGCTAAATAGTGCCTTTTCTTCGTACCCATTACAGTTGGACTAACTGGGTGTTAGGATAGTTACAGCAAGATGCAGAAATATCAGTAAATGGTGTAAATAAATGTTTGAAAAAATCAACTGGGGCAAAAATAAACCACAAAGTCCTTGATGTCATTGGACTATTACTTAACACGAAAACAATGTTAAAAATAATTACCCAAATACGGGTACTGTAACAGTAGAAGACACATGTTTACAGTTTTAAGTATCTAACTAAGAAGACGTAAAACAAATTCTTTAAATAAAAAAAAAACGAGCAACAATTTAACTGTAACTTTCATTACTAAAGTTTAAAGTTCCACTAAGCGTCGTTCACGTTACGAAACCGTATAATTTTAAATTTCTTGTGCATTTGCAAGAGTAACAAGCGTGCGTATATTTGGTTGTTCCCATCGAGTACTCTTACCGCGGTACTTGAAGCATGTCGACGACGAAGTCCCAGTCATTTTTTGGACGACGTTGCCGTTGTTTACAGCTCATAAAATTATTATCATTATTAGATTGAAAATTTCACGTTTACACACTTTTTCATTTTCACACACACATTTTTAAAATTAAAAAAAAAAAAAATTTAATGTGTACTCCTATCCCAGATTATTACCGGCTAATACTACAGCTTTCACAGTATTATTGCGGGTTTATCCCCATCTTAGAATTTAACAGTACCTATTATTGTGACCTTATCTAGAGTTCTTCCATAATTATTGAGAGCTAATACCACAATTCTCATAGTGTTATTGCAAGTTCATCCAAAAGTTCACCTGTTATTATTGCGAGTTTACAACAGTTAGCTCTCTCCTAGTATGTTTGTGAGCTAATACTACATTTCTCCTAATATTATTGCCAGCTAATACCACAACTGTCCTAGTTTTATTGCAAGTTTACCTAGACGTCTATTATTATTAAGAGCTTCTCCTAGAATTGTTTCATAATAAATAATGCGAGCTCAATCTAGAGTTCTCCCAGTATAACCGCGAGCTCATCAAGAGTTTTCCCATAATTATCGAGAGCTAATGCTATAAATCTCACAGTAATATTGCAAGTTTATTCTATGGTTCACCCATTATTATTGACAGTTGTCCTACACTTTTTCTAGTATTATTGTGAGCTACAATTCTAGTTTTATTGCAAGTTTACCTACACGTCTATTATTATTAAGAGCTTCTCCTAGAATTGTTTTATAATAAATAATGCGAGCTCAATCTAGAGTTCTCCCAGTTTTACAGCGAGCTCATCAAGAGTTTCACATAATTATCGAGAGCTAATACTATAAATCTCACAGTAATATTGCAAATTTATTCTATGGTTTACCCATTATTATTGGCAGTTGTCCTACACTTTTTCTAGTATTATTGTGAGCTACAATTCTAGTTTTATTGCAAGTTTACCTACACGTCTAGTATTATTAAGAGCTTCTCCTAGAATTCTCCTATAATAAATAATACGAGCACAATCTAGAGTTCTTTCAGTTTTACAGCGAGCTCATCAAGAGTTTTACCATAATTATCAAGAGCTATTACCACAAATCTTAGAGTATTATTGCAAGTTTATTCTACAGATCACCCATTATTATTGACAGTTTACCTACAGTTGTTCTAGTATTATTGTGAGCTACAATTCTAGTTTTATTGCAAGTTTATCTACACTTCTGAAAACTCCTCCTAGAGTTATCCTATAGTTAATAATGCAAGCTCATTCTAGAGTTCTCCAAATATTATTGCGAGCTCATCTAGAATTTTCATAGAAATATTGTGAGCTAATACTAGAATTCTCATAATATTTTATTGCGAGTTCACCTATAGTTCTCCTGCTCATACTATGGTTTTCCTAGTATTGTTACTAGCTTATTCTCCTATAATTATTGCAAAGAAATACCACAATTCTGCTAGTATTACTATAAGTTCATCCTACATTTTCCAAGCTCAGAGTTTTCCTAGTATTATTGCAAGCCTATCTTAAAATTTCTTATAGAATTATTGCGAGTACATATATTTTCTTATTCCACTGTAGGGTGTGTCTGAAACCCACATGACCATACACCCTGTATCCATATAATGCGCAGCACAATTAAAAGAATTGTTGTTTTTACTAGAAGTAATTGAAGTGCAGAAAAATCAGCACGAATAGCTATCGCTTGTTTAACCTTATAAATTGATTGGCAAAGATTATTAAAATAAAAATTAAAGGTTAATGTTGGTAGGTTGAACGTGTAGGAAGACTAAGACGTGTCGTATGCAAAAGTAGGCATATAAAATTAAATGTCAAATAATTACATTAATAGTTCTAATTACGGTGATTGCGTCAGTTAAGTAAATGTGTTGCATGTATAATTATTTAATGATAATAAAAATTGAACGTACTCGTTTAGTCCTTGAAGAACAAGACCCTTTATAAATCCCGACTTTAACTAATTCCAAAGTGTTGTTCAATAAGTTTTAAGTTATTTATTTGAAGAAGAGTACTTTTATTATCTTATTAACCAGGATAAAAATTAGAACAATTTGTTATTTATACTTATACTAGCTTTGGTAATATCACTATCAAACTCAGCGACCCCGAAACAATGAATTCGACACTAATATCGGCCTTTTTAATAGTTTTTATATTCCATCCCCTTCTCTCCCCCTTTGTATAGGTGCTAAGAAAATTGGGAGTGAATCTAAACCATTCTTGAATCCTCTTGGACACATACAAAAAAATTGATTAAAATCGGTCCAGCCGTTTAGAAGAAGTTTAGTCACATACACAAGCACAGAAGATTTATATATATATATATATATATATATATATATATATATATATATATATATATATATAAACGTACATTTACAATAATTAACTCAACAAAACTAAAAAACATCCCTGGTATAGCCGGCATCTATGTATCGACTACCAAGAGTGATTTTTTGGAAACATTCGGGACTATCCTAGCACTAATAGAGTGTAAAAAAAAAAAAAAAGATACGTTCTCGTGGCAACACTGTTCTGAGTAGAGTATACAGTGTCTATATTATTAAAAACATTAATAACCTTGACATTCGCCCTCGTAACAAAATGTACGCGAGGAGAGCGATAACCCTGATGATTTACTGAGGTGACCAGTGACGTAACGGCGAAAAATGAACGATTTACAGATTTTTCTTTTGCCCCAACAATCGTGATGTAATTTATAATTCAATAAATAATGAATATTTACTTACTAATTGATTACTAAAATACATAATAGTCATGATTTTGAAATAATTGAGTGTCAAATTTTAATATTCGAGGGATGTTTTAATGGTTTTGCTTAGAGCTATAAAAAATGAACAGCTAGAACATTTTTATAAAGAATTATTCGGTAAGATTGATATATTTTTGTATATGTTTAAACAAATTGTTAAATCAGCAACGAAAATACCGCTAATATTTACTAGGTTGGGACTACTTTACGGATTTTTAAAATGTGTAAAATTTATACAGATATGGAAAAAGTTTTGCGGAACACTCAAGTAATTAATAATTCGACTCTAATTACCTTTCCAGCGGGAAGTTATAGTAATGGGTCCGATATTGCGAATCCCAAATTTTGACATTTCTCCACATTTCAAAGCCCTCAGAGTCGAATACAATAGTTTTTAAGTCGACGTCTGTGTATGTGTATGTACGTATGTACTTAGGGGTAGGCAGAGACCACTTTCTTCCACTTACTACGGTTCTTACACACATATTTTGCTTTCTCTACTTTCATCAGTACTCTCATACATGCTCGTCGGTTGTTGGTACTCTTGACCTGGCCTTTCTTCAAAACAATGTTGATCTGATCGAGATATGTTCACCGAGGTCGACCTCTACCGACTTACGAATCTTCCTTCATCCATCCTTTCTACGTGTCCAAACCATCTAAGCATTCCTTTATCTATCTTTGTACCCACATCTTTTTTACACAACAGCGTTCTCTTATCTCATTATTCTTTACTTTATCCAACCGAGTCACTCCGACTACTCATTTCCTATTTTCATGCTTCTTCTGCCAACCCAACATTCACTACCATACTGATAAGTGTAGGAACCAACACACCTCTATGCACAATTAGATGTGCCTTTTTTGACACTTTCTGGCTGTTTATAAAGCTATGCAGTGCTTTATTCATTTGTTTTCCTGCCAACACCCTTCGCTCAATGTCACTGTCATACTTTCCATCTCTAGTAAACTTTGAACCCAAGTACACAAATTCATTTACTTGTTCCACTCTTTCTCCCTTAATCAAAATTTCACAGTTTGTCATGCTTTCTTCTCTTTCATTTTGCCAACATTTCTTTTCATCCCTTTGATTTTCAGTTCATCATGCATATCATAAACCATCGCCTGCAACTCCTCTTCAGATGACGCTAATATGGCTTGATCATCGGCGTAAAGAAGGCATTTGACGATCAAATCATTCATTTTTAATCCATACGCACTCTCTTTCATATCTTTTAAACAATCGTCTATGTTTAAGTTAAATATAAATTTATAAATTTCTATATTCCGCCAAACTTTTTCCATATCTGTATTTCCAAATAAATTTTTTAAAAATAAGAATTTAAATAAATATATTTGGAATATTTGAAAAATAAGCGAAGATCCTTCCTTATTTCTTTTAACCCAAGATCATCGTTAAGTTTCCTAGTTCAATTTAAAATGTAAAGTAGTAACATAAATCTTGGGTGTGAAAATTCATTATTTTGTGATAAATTCCAAAATTAATATTCATCAAGATTTATCTGCATGTAACAACAGAAACGAAAACAAAAATGCCAAGGTCCTATAAGATCGAAGCGATCTTCCTGGTGTATTTAAAATTATTGTTAATAAATTAACAACCACAAAATGACGTAACCTTAAAAAAAATTATTAACACAAAGTTAATAAGCATTTTTTTTTTATATTAAATCGAATAAAACAAAAAAAAATAATATATCGAAATCAATCAGTTTTATTATACAGGGTTTGTAAGAAAACAATTATTTTAAGTAAAAATAAAATACCTTTATTTTTGACAATATAGAAAATTGTTTTTACGTTGATAATTAAATCTGAGGTCATAAGACATCTTGAAAATATTTTTTATGGAAGATGTACCAATATTTTCTGGCCGCCCTTAACAACAGATTTAGCCCCTCTCGCCTTTTTTTAATTGGGTTACTTAAAGCAGAAGGTATATTTCCAAGATGGGGACCACCATGTGAACCTATCACCTTTTAAGAGGATAATTAATTATGCATCCGTAAAATACTACAATACGTAGATTAAGACAGAAAGGTTATAAAATTTCCAACAAATAGTTTACTAGTTAGATATATACTATCTTCTTTTGAAATAATAAGAAATGTTTCTTATAAAAAAACCTATAAATCTAGAACTATCTCAACGATTGTAGAGTGGAAGTAAAGCTTTGATATGAAATTGGATTCTTTAAGTAAAGGCCTTGTTAATGATCATTTGGAAAGTGTTATTTGTCCAAAGCTACACGGTGTAATGGTCCATGCGGTCATAACCCTTTCTGGTCTGTTCTGATAGTCATTGAAGACTCTGGAAGTTTCCCTAACGGAGGAAGATTTTTTGCCAAGTAATGGATGTTGCTATGGAAGATAATACTTGAATGTAGTCTAACAGTTTTAGTGAGAATAAAAGAAAAGCGTCCCAAAAATGCGAATAATACTACCAAGTGTTATTTATTTATGCAATGTTAATGATAATAATAATAAGCTGGGGGGCGGTTCCTTCCGAATCCCGCTAACAGCACTCAGAGACAATGTCCATTGTGTCTCGCCGTGATACTAATTAGCAATCATGCTTCCTCCAAAATAGGAGCAGGTCGCCGATCGGTAATAAGGTCATTGGCTAAAAATATGGAGGCTAGTTTCCTCCTCTTCACACAATTCACAATTAGGGCTGTTGGCCAGCCCCAGATTGTACCATGACCGGTCAGTATGTGAACTGCTAGTCTGGCATCCTTCCTACTCAGTGACGAAATGCTTCCGGCTTTGCCCTCTCGGGAAGACTCCCCTATAAGAGCTTTTGCTAACTTGTCAGCCCTCCCATTGCCTTTGATTGCCGCCTAGCTGTCTCCGAGCATCTTTTGATGCACCTTGCCTAATTGCTAGTTTCATCTTGAAAAACTTAGCATATTCGCCCAAAGAGATCGATTCCTCGATCCCATTCTTACGACTGGGTTGCGATGTTGGTAAATTGGCTCTTAACAAGAAACACAACCGTCTCAATTTATTTTTGATCCCCTTACCTTTATTTTCCAGTTACTTTACTTCCATTTTTTAAATATTAATTCTTTTAACATGCAAATAAGTATTTTTTTTCTCGACACTGATGTCAAGAAGACTTAAAGATGAGAAGGCTCAACTAAACTGATAGCTTAGCACAGATCAATTGTTAGCGCAGCCAATCGGAGCAAGGTTCTATCTAACCACCACCGCCACCATGGCCAAACCTTACTCTCACCCTCCTTGACTGATGCGCTCGATAGTAATATATTTTTTTTCACATATCGCAAACAACTTGGCGATTTTAATTTATTGCAAAATGTGGTTGGTGTGAAAAAATGACAACTGTATGCTAATTGCAATTAGATAGATTTAATTATTATTAACACATAAATTATAAATGAAAAATGTATATCCTTGCGTGCATGTTTAACCTACCGTGTACAAATTTAATTAAACCTGTATTGTAAAACTTTTAAATATTCAAACAGGTCAAACAGTTCAAGAAATATATTTTTATATAAATATACAATTTTATGTAAAAACACCAAAGTTGTCATTTGAATTTTATTAAATGTCGTTTTCTGTAATTAAAATTATTCGTGATGATATTTTTTAGGATAGGTAAAAAGCGCATAAAAAATACTATGATTTGAAAGTAACCACAGTTATATTTAACTGGGACGAATTAAAAATTAGTTACAGGAACTTATCCAAACCATAAAAATTTTAAATAAGGCTTGTAGATGTTAAAAAGGATTTCAATTAATTCTTAACCTTTCTCTAACCTTTATTACTTTGGATCAAGTGGGGTATTTAAACATGTTTTAGCAACACATACTAAATATTAAATATATTCCAATAGTCATTTTTTTTATAAACATTTTAAAAGGAAATATAACAATGGTAGTTTATGAATTCTATTCCTTTAAGGACCATACAAAACAAAGTTTTGTGGATGACAGCATATGACGGAAACTCATCAACGAGTAGCTCTTTTCAAAATACCCCAACGAAGGAACAATCCAATTCAACGCCTCTTCCAAAGCACAGAACAAAAGAACTACTAAGAGAAACCACAAAAGGTTTTCATTTATTTAAAGCTATCAATCTACTAACAGTATAGATTGCTAAAATAAAACCAAGTTTGAAGTGTTTGTTTCAAGTTTGGAAAATGTAATTCTTTATTCCTTACAGAAGTAAGCTATTCGACTGTTCAACAACTCAAAATATTTTTTTATGGACTCTTCGGTAAGCTTCCATCTTATGGCTTACCCCCTCAGCTGCGTTCCCTGCTAGCTAGTTTTCTCTCAAACAGGTCTCTCCATGTGGTGGTTGATGGATTTTCATCTGACTCTCTACTAATAAATGCTAGTGTTCCGTAGGGATCAATTCTAGCTCCAACACTATTTCTACTTCACATCAACGACTTGTTGGAAACAACTTTATGTCCAATACACAGCTTCGCGGATGACAGTACCCTCCATATCGCTCTCTCTTCCAGGGCTTCTATATCTGCCCGTGAAACCAGAAATGAACGAGAAGGAAATGTTAACAACATAAATATGGACTTGGCAACAATACTCGAGTGGGGATCCGAGGTAGAATTCAATGCAAATAAAACACAAGCATGTCTTTTCTCTAGAAAAGCCGATCTCACTGTGCCCAACATAATATTGTCAAGAGTAACCATACCATTGAAGTCATCCATCTCGATACTTGGTATTACTATCAGCAATAACCGCTTTTGGGAAAATCACGTGAGATACATTGCCAAATGTGACTTCCAGTCAGCTGCTTATAATCTATAAGGCACAGATCCGACCTGTCCTGGAATACTGTTTCCATATTTGGAGTGCGGCACCTAAACATATCCTGAAACTATTGGGTTTCCTCCAAAAAAGGGCAATTCATCTGGTTGGTGATGCCTCGCTTACTTCTCTGGAACACCGTAGAAAAGTTAGAGATTTGTCTCTATTTTATAGATATGTTCATGGGCGATGCTCTTCTGAAATATCAACAATCGTTCCACCTTTAGCTGTTTCTTCGAGATTAACCTGTCAAGTTCTTCACACTCCTTCGTGGTCACTTTGGAGACCTGCAGAACATCTCATTCCAAAGACTCGTACGTCAAACGAACAGCAAAACTTGCCTAGGGAGGTGTTCCCCGAGCCATACAACCTCCAGAAATGTAAGAAAAACACCAAAAGGATTTCAGTGAGTCCTTCAATCTGTTCAAAAAATTTCATAGACAACTTTTTGGTTTTAATTAAGTAAAGTATCTTTCAGTTGAACATATCCCCATTTATCGTTTATTAAATATAAATAAATATTCCAAAATAACATTTATTAAAATTTTAAGCATCGTTATGTCATTAAACCCTATCGAACATTAAAAATATTATTTTCCTTCAATAAAATAAATATCCGAGTTCATTTGTTACGCACATGACCCTTTGTAGGGTTTTATAATATAATTCGTAAAGCATTTTCAACCGGATGTGCAGGTGCATATAAAAATTTAGATCCACATGCATGCACGTTCTTAAAATGTTCATAAAACGATTTAATGCTGAAAAAAATATATTTACTTGCTTCCCGTGGGAATTACACGAAAATATTAAAGTATATCGCCAATAAAGCTAACCGAAAATCGTTCAAAATGCAGTTTCTTCCCTAATTTAATGTGTTTTTGAAACTTTTCGCGTTAACGCAGATTTTTCAGGTCGATATAATATAAGCAGTAACTGTTCAACGACGTACTTTCTATTAATTATAACAACAATGTTTTTGTTTATGAAAAAACAACTGACGAATTGTTCTTAGTCATTCATACGATGAAGGTGTTACAAGAAAATAAATTGCTTCCAATATTGTTTTACTTTTTGATAAGATCGCAACGACGTTAGCTGTTATAGTTATGAATAAGACTGATGGAATCCGTATTTGATCTTTTCGTTTGTTTTTTTTTCGGTGTGTCGATCATATTCAAAGCTAATTGATATGATTCACGAGCCTTAATACGATCATTCTTTTGTTCATAATATTGAATAACTATTTATTGCAAACGATTACATATATTTTTTAAAACTAGGCACTACACCATGGCGATAGCCAAGCTCGATTTACGAGGTTGCTTGGTGTAGCACAACCATTAAATGAACTCTTCCTCCAAATATTGCCAATGGAACTGTAAGAAAAAGGTTTGCATCACATTGGACTAAAAAAATGAGATTAGGAGTCGTTAAATAGCTTTTGAGATAAGAGAACCCTGTGGTGTAAAAGATGATGTGGTTACAAAGATAGATAAAGGAATGTTTAGATGTTTTGGACACGTAGAAAGGATGGATGAAGGAAGATTGACGAAACAAATCTATAAGACGAGTGTGAAAGGACGGAAGTCGGTAGAGTTCGACCTCGGCGAACATATCTCGATCAGATCAACATTGTTTTGAAGAAAGGCCAGGTCAAAAGTATCAACAACCGACGAGCATGCATGAGAGCACTGATGAAAGTAGAGGAAGCAAAAGATGTGTGTAAGAACCGTAGTGGAAGCGGAAGAAAGTGGACTCTGTCTAGCCTTACGGGAAAAAGGCGTGACTATATGCATGTAAATAGCTTTCCTCTGAAAAAATGTATAGTTTTCCAAGCATGGGAAAATGCTTCAAACGGTTTTATTTAAGCTTTCTACACTATTAGATTGTCAGCTTCAAATAAATGAAAAGTTTTACTTTGTTTCCTAGGTTGTTCTGTGTCGGAGTCTAGCAAATAAAAAAAAATATCTACCAAAGCTTCACGTTCGACTTACGGAAAGATTTTACGTCGTTGATCAGTCGAATAGTTTTTTATATTATAACAAGATAGGCAGCTTCAAACAAACTATAACATTCACAGGGATCTTTGGGTTGTTCTGTGTCAGAGTAGAGCAAATAAACATTGTAAAAAAGAGTCATCACAGCTTCACGTTGGACCAACGAAAAGATTTTAAGTCGTTGAACAGTCTAACAGTTTGATACATTATTACAATGTTGATCACTTCAAACAGATGAAAACCTTTACCCCCAGATCTTTTGGGTTGTTCTGTGTCAGAGTATAGAAAATGAAAATTTGAAAAAACAAGACCTACCACAGCTACCCGTTGGACCAACAAAAAGAGATATTAAGTCGTTTAACAGTCAATCAGCTTGCTACATTATTAAAATAATGGTCGCTTCAAACAGATAAAAACCGCCACTGAGATCTTTTTGAAAAGATTATGAGTCGTTGAACAGTCAAATAGCTTGTTACATTATTAGATTAGCAGCTTCAATAAATGGAAGAGATCTTTTAGGTTGTTCTGTTTCAGAGTATAGCAAATGAAAATTGTAAAAAAAGCTAAGATCTTTTGAGTTGTTCTGTGTCAGAGTTAAGCAAATGAAAATTCGAAAAACAATACCTACCACAGCTTCACGTTGGACCAATCAAGAGATTATGAGTCATTGAACAGTTAAATAGCTTGCTAACATTATTAGATTGGCAGCTTCAAACAAATGAAAACCTTAAAGGAGATAATTTAGGTTGTTCTGTGTCGGAGTATAGAAAATGAAAATTGGAAAAACAAGACCTATCACACAGCTACACGTTGGATCAACGAAGATTATTAAAAAATGATTAAAAAAAATTATTAGATTGGTCGCTTTAAACAGATGAAAACCTACACTAAGATCTTTTGGGCTATTCTGTGTCAGAGTAGAGCAAATGAAAATTGAAAAAACAAGATCTACTACAGCTTTACGTTGGACCAACGAAGATATTATGAGTCTTTGAACATTCAAACAGTTTGCTACATTATTAGATTGGCGCTTCAAACAAATGAAAATTTTTACTGAGATCGTTTAGGTTGTTCTGTGTCAAAGAATAGCAAATCAAAATTGTACAAAAATATCTGCCACAAGTCCCCGCTGGACCAACGAAGAGATTTCGTGTCGTTGAACAGTCGAATGGCTTTCTTCTGAAAGAAATATAGTTTTCCAAGTATGGAAAAATGCTTTATTTTATAATTCTACTTTTTAAGAAGATTGGCAGTTTCAAACAACTAAAAACATTCACTGGGTTTTCTTGACAGTTCTTTTAACCATTGTTTTGAAACACGCATTAAATTTGACTGTTCTCCCATCGGGATATTTTTAGGGCTACTGATTGATGAGCATTCGTCATGTACTATCATCTTCAATACTTTGTTTTGAATTGTCCTTAAATCAATATAATTCAATAATGCAAAGAAGAAAAATCAACAAATCAACAAAGGTAGAGCCGTAACTAGAACCCTGAACTCTCTTCTCTGGGACAAGAAAATTAAAAAAACTACAAAGAAACACATATACAAGAGTCTAGTTCAAAGTGTCACCCTATACGGCTCCAAATTATGGGACGTAACGAAGGCTAGTAAGAATAAGCTTCTGGCAACAGAGATGGATTTCCTGAGAAGGAGCTGTTGTAGGTCTAGACTTGAGAGGGTTAGAAATGATGTTATCCGAAATGAAATGCAAATGGACAGAAACATACACGAGGATGTAGAAAAGTGGCAGTTAACTTGGTTCGGACATGTAAAGCGGATGACAACTGACAGATGGCCTAGGAAGGTACTGGAATGGATACCACCAGAACGAAGGAAAAGGGGACGACCACGGAGAAGTTGGAAAGACGATATAGACGAGGCAATGGCTAAAAGAGGTTTGGAAGAAAACGAGGTTTTTAACAGAGCAAGATGGAGATTGGGGACGGAGAGACGGCAACAGCTGTAGACAATCCGTTATATATATATATATATATATATATATATATATATATATATATATATATATATATATATATATATATAAAGAAGAAAAATCATAAACTACCTTCGTAATATTTTCTTTAAAAATGTTAAAAAAAAAATCTATATGAATATTTATCTATATTTAATAAACAAAAATATTGGGAATATTTTGCGTGGATGATAAATGTTTGAACACTTCCACACAATTCAAATCAAAAGAGTAATAAAAGTGGTCTGTAATAAAACATTAGTGTTAATTTAAGGATAAACGATTTACTGGAATAATTCGTAACATTTGCAAGCCATACTATTTTTATAAGAATAGTTATTTAGTCTCTTGTAGTATTTCCTCAAGTAGAGATCGTGTCCACCTTCCAAGAGTTCGTCTCAGTTAAATAAAACTTTCGTTACTTTCAAAGTAGTATTTCATAAAAGTAACCTTCCTAACCGTATATTATTTTCAATTCCATTTTAAATTAGCTTATATCATGATTGCAAATTAGAGATTATACGAATAGTTATAAATAATAATTAAATAAATTTTAATGATTCCGGCAATCCCACAATAATTCTAATATTCTTTATTTTAATAATGAAGACCTTGACCAAACCATTTAAGCCTTTTACGATATTAATAAATCTCGCCAAAAAAATATTTTAAACATCCAAACCCCCAACACATTAAAACACATTTTTTTTTTAATAAATTTTCCATTCCATCATTTTTCTGTATTTCAAAAAGTACAACAAATTTAAATTATTTTAAATATGATGTCAAATTTGCTAAAATTTATTGTTTAAAACTGGTTTTGAAATTGCAGGATTCCATCTAATATATAAAATTCTCGTGTCACAATGTTAGTTACCATACTCCTCCGAAACGGCTTGACCGATTTTGATGAAATTTTTTGTGCTTATCCGGTATCTATGAGAATCGGCCAACATCTATTTTTCATCCCCCTAAATGTTAGGGGTAGTCCACCCCTAAACTTTTTTTTTTATTTTTTAGACAAAATTTTTAATTTCTATTTTTTTATGATACAACATACAAAAATACATACAATCCTCAATTTTCACCCTTCTACGATCAACCCTTATTTTTTAATAGCCATTTTAGTAATTTAATCATTTTTCCTTTCCGGTCGAAAACTGATCAATCGTCATTTAATTAGTTATCCCCGCCAGATGTCTACAGGTGTCACTTCTGACCCAGTAAACAGCACGGAGTAGGGATGAGAACGAAGCCGGTCTCCTTTCTTTCTCACTCCCTACACAGTTGTCGGCCATCATTATTGTTTATGCATCAAGTGTAGTAGTAACGTTGACAATTATTATTTTGCTATCTCAGTGTAACTCTCATATTAACTTTTAATCATTCCTATTTTATCAATAATAATTAAATTATCAATTCTGAGTGTATTTTGCACGATTAGTTAATCAAGTGATTTTATAACCTCAAAGTACTCAACACGTGACACGAGCTTCCAATAACAACGGATTTTGTGTTGTAAGTATACTTTTTATTATTTATATCGAAAATGTTGTTGATCTTATAAAAATGTAATTTTAATTTAATTTTATTAAAAAAATGTAATTGAGCAATTAAGATTTTCATAGTTTCCAAAAAATCAATCATCATGAATCTTTATTTTGAAATGTCAATGGAAATATTGGTTGCATGAAAAAATTATAAGAGACAATGTTTTCATAAAATTTAATTTTTTACTTTTGTTTGAAAAATTTTTCCATAAAACTTATATTTTTGTTATAATTTCATAAATTAAAACTAATCATTTCAAAACTGCGGCAAAAATCCTGGCCCTAATTATACTTTTAACATTTTTCATCATTAAATAATTTCATTAATTCTATATATGTATGTTTTGTATGGTGAGCAATGCCAAGAAAACGCAAAGGGGCTGATTTGAGCCGCAGTACAAGTAAAGCTCGAAACTTGCGAAATAGCAGATCCGAAAGAACAGAAGAACAAATCCAGCAACAAAATACTGATGCACGTGTCAGAATGGCGCAATTGCATCAAGAAGAGCCAGAAGATACACGAGCTGAACGCAATGAAGTCAGAAGATTAGAACAACGACAATCACATTCTTACATACATACAATATACACATTCTAACATACATACATACTTACAATAAGTAAGCTATTTTTTGTCTACACTAGAAATTACTAGGAAATTATTTATATGGCAAAATAACGTTTGCCGGGTCAGCTAGTCAATTAATATAAAAATATTTCCAAAAGTTACCTATGCGTCATGGCAGGATAACTAGCGTTAAATAATATAAAAATATAGTAGGACAACCAGTATAGTGAAAAAAAATGATTCTGTTTAATTCCAAATTTCTGTACGTACCATTTAAGTAATAAAAAAAATAATATTAGTTTTGACCAACGCAAAACTATTCAATCAGAACAAATTACAATGTCATGATTCCCATGTGTGTTTTATTATCCTGACCATGTTACTTCCTTATAGCGATTTATTATGTTCAAAATAGATTAACCATAACCAATTCAGAATTATGTAGTTATCTGAACGTTAAGCAAACATAATGCAGTGTATAAAACGACCAAGCAAGAATCTAAATTCTCGATATTTTGCCATAAATAACAATTGTTTCACGATCCACATCCTGCTATAGAGCATCTTAGACCTACCCGAATACTTATCGATCATTTGCAATAAATTATCAGAAATAATGTCTATTGTTATAGTTTTGTGGGAGTTTCTTGTATATAACCAATGTTTTTCGTTTTTAAAAAAAACAACCACGTTGAATATGATGTACACCGACTCGTTGGCAATCTAAAATATTGTGGTTAGATGAAAATGAATTGGTATACGTTATCGTAGCTTTCAAGAAGATTCATTTTCTTTACGAAATTGCAATGTCTGCCAATTTATACAATAACGACTAGGATATTTCGTTACGTAATTTTAAATTTATATTGCCCATAAAATTATTAAAACAATATAAAAACGTAAAAACAACATCTCAACCGGTCAAATTTTCCAACATAAACAACTCTGCACAATCACCGGTTTTGGATCTATATATGACATTGTAAAGAGCACTCTTAGATTTCGCAGTGGACCGTCATCTCTACCGACAAGAACCTCATTAAATGTGCTTTTATCAAGGTAGTTAATAATCGAAGACTACCTCCTTCTGAACATCTAATGAAATGAAGAAGGATATAACTGACTCCAAGTTGTGAATGTTAAAGAGCCTTAAGCGACATTGTGAAAAACACTAAAACTGTTTAGCTAATGACAAAATCAGACTTCGCATTGGACCGTCATCTATACCGACCTGAATCTTATTAAATGTACTCATAAGGGTAAGTTCCTAATCGAAGAAATCCACCTAAAACTCGTTAGATGCTAATGAAAAGGAAGAATGATACAATGGCATTTAATATTTAGGAGCTAATATAACTAGCACTAGAAATATTAAGGAGGATGTAAAAGCTCAAACAACAAAGGCATCTCTAATCTCAGGATTCTTGAGAGACATAATCTGGAGAAATAAACACATGAGTACCAGAAGTAAGGTCAGAATATATAAGACATGCGTAAGACCGATTATGACATACGCGATAGAGACCAGAGCGGAGAACACGACTACAAAGCGACTTCTTAGATCAACGGAAATGCGAATTCTTAGATCGATAACTGGCTATACCTTACTTGACCATAAAAGAAGCGAAGAGATAAGGGAAATATGTGAAGTCCAAGACATAGTAAGATGGGCAAGAAACCGAAGAAGAGAATGGAGAGACCATGTTAGCAGAATGCCAAACGACCGGCTGGCAAAAATTGTGAGAGAGAAGCGGCCCAACACACCACGCCCAACTGAACGACCACCAAAAAGATGGTATGATAGCTGGTCTTCATCGTCCCAATTGTTTTTGGGCAACCTTTGAGGCAAACACAGGACGTAGTCCTAACGTAAGAAGAAGAAGAAGAAGAGCATTTAAGTTGTGAATTTTTAAGTGACTAAAGTGATATTTTAAAATACACTAAAACTATTACCAGATTACTAGCGCTTAACTTCGCAGTAGACCGTCATCTCTACAGACATGAATTGTATTAAATGTGATTATCAAGCCAATTCATTGCCACAGGAATTCTCCTAAAATTCCGCAGCAGCGGATCGCATTGGACCGTCATCTCTACCGACCTGAATCCTATTAAATGTGCTTATTAAGGTAGTTCATAATCGAAGGAATTTTCCTAAGCAGCTAATATAGGATAAAAAAGAAGAATGATATAATTAACTGAATGCTTAAAAGACTCTGTGAAGAGTTTTAGAACTGTTACTAGAAACAATCAGACGATGACCCATCATGCCTACCTATATGAGTTCTGTAGATTATGTATTGTTGGTTGCAAAAAGATAATGTATTAGAATGTTTATTTAATGTAATAAACAAAAATTTAACTAGTGGAAATATTGTGTGTGACACCTAATCGAAGAATTCATATTTATAAGAATAGTTAGTAGGGATAAGTTCCTGTAAACAATGTTTAGTTTGCCTCATGCAGTTTTTCTTCAAGTAAAGATCGTGTTTACCTGCCAAGAGTTTGTCATGGTTAAAATAAATGTTCGTTACTTAGAAATCATATTATTTCTTAATATGTAACCAACTATTAAACCATACTAAAAACAAAAAACATTGTTAATAAACTTCATAAAAATAACAATTTTAATTCATTTATAATTATTTATCATTTTTCTGCACCACTATTATTTTTCCTGTATACAAAACTATATTTGGATTGTTTTTTTCATTAATCTAACTTAATAACCAAGATCGTGGGTGATGTAAACCTGGTATAGTTATGTGTAAGAGTATTATTAATTTAAACATTTTGGGTGGAGTCCGTTTGCTTTCTTGCAGATTATGTCATTGGATTTTATGTAGCATAGTTTAATGGAAGTGTTTATCAAATATTTTTGTGTATTTATTATTATCATGTTGTAATAGAAGACAATAGACAATCGCCCGAGGTTTTGGTTGTTTCAGTCGACAGGCAGAGGCGTCGAAATAAAAGATTGTATCAATTTTGGTGTTTTAACAATAAATTAAACAAAAAATAACTGTTATGAAATCATTTTTTATTATTACCGTAACTTATGCAACAACGTTATATTGTTTACGAGCGTATTCAAAACGTAGGTGAATTTTTAAGATAATCTGTCTTGGCAGATTTTTTAAGAAAAAGCATTCATAATTTTTGATTGCTTCACAATATGTTTAATGCAGTAAATGACGAGTAAATTTAAAGTCAATAAATAATAATTTGAAAAAACTAAGACAACACGTTTTATAAGAATACCAAACTAAAAAATAATAATGATTAATAAAAAATAATTTTACAATCAAAAGCGTGGGGTGCTTTTTATTATGTTTACGTTTTCTCTTTGGAGACTTTACTTTTACCAATATCTGTTTATTATCAAATAAATTAATTGATATAGCGCACCCCACGCTTTTGATTGTAATATATTTTTCATTAATTATTATGTTTTATTTTTTAGTTCGGTTTTCTTAGTGTGTTGTCTTAGTTTTTTTAAACCAGGCTAGGATCTTTAAAAAAATTCATAAAATTATTGTATAGTCATCGGTCCTTTAGAAGTATACGAAGTTTCAAGACGATCCGATGTTTTTAAGTTGTTGAAAATCGTTACATAGATAGATAGATACATTTTCCTCTACCTGGCATACAGCCACGAGTAATAAAAAGCTGGTGTCAAAGCTGGCCGGTATTCAACGCAAGATGTCTATCAGGATAAGCTCTGCATACAAAACTATATCCTATGAAGGAGTTTGAGTTGTAGCTGGGGTACCTCCTATAGAGCTCCTAATCCAAGAAAGAAAGGAAAAGTATAAAGAAACAGCTGGTGTCACGGCGAAAGTGAACCTCATGGCTCGTTGGTAACTCAAGAGGTCAAACGGAAAATATGGAAGATGGACTCACCGACTAATACCCAATATAGAGGAATGGGTAAATAGATCATATGGGCAAGTGGACTACTTTATAATGCAGGCAAATTCTGGGCACGAATGCTTCAGAAAATACCTATACAGCCGTACAAGAGTAGAATCCGAAGAATGTCCGTACTAAGGAGAGGAAGATAAAGCCGAACATACATTGTACATGTGCAGCAGATGGAAAGGATCCGGCAAGAATATCAGATGGACAACGAGAATGGTGTTTGATGCGGCAATAATTATGGCATCGCTTCTATCAGTGGAGGAAGGGTAAAAAATAAACTACAAGATAGTCAGACACATATTGAAACAAAAGAAAAAGAAGACAGAGACTGATGACTAAGAAGAAAATATGGAGACGGTAGAAAGACAGCACTCCCACTGAAGTAATACGAAAGCGGTTCCAGTGGGAGATGCTAGAGGAGGAGAGGTTTTAGTCGGTAGGAATCCGGCACTCCGGAAAGACCGGAGTCTTATGCAAGATTTCAAAAAAAAGCTAATATGAAGCGTGTAAAAATAGGATATCATAACATCGGTACCTGTACCTTTTCGAACGTGACATTTAAGTTTAAATTAGAATTGGTTATTGTTAATGAATCACTCCAATATTCCAATTTCTATTTTTGCAGATGATTGCTTTTAAATACATTATTCTTTTATCCAGATTGTATTCAAAATACAACAAAAAATTCCTTAATCAACAACCATAAAAGTGCAGTACTTCTATCAACCCTTAATATATTAGATACTAGATTAATGTTTGCAATTTCGTAAATAAATAAAATTAAAAATTTCATATTGCCGGATACAAAACAATAAAATGATATCCACACAATGCTAATGTATGTCATCTGCATTTAAATAATTGTTTAAAAAATATCAATAAATGCAGTTACTCAATTTGCCCTACGCTTATGCCGCCCATTAGATTTTAATTATTATCTTTAATTTAACACCAAGATAACAAAGATTAATTTATGCATTGAGGTTAATATACAATCCTCTCTCTTAATCTCACTATTGAGTATTTAGTCTAAGCTAATAAATATCTTTATTATGCCAGTTGTGACATGTATTGAATACAATATTGCAAGCATAAAACACCTACAAAGAATGAAGGCCTAATATTTCATAAATCACCGTTGAATTTATTTCAGGATTTTATAACTCTTTAGATTTAGAACGTTTTGCAAATTGTTCTCTTTGCAGGATATAGGATATGTTTTTTTAAGAACGGTGAGAACATAAATGTATCTTTTAAGAAAAATTTTCAAAATATTTCATGCAAATACTGATAAAAGTTTATTTAAAAAATTAGATTTAAAAGTATTATTGATTTTTATTTAAAATAATGAGTTCTGAAATACTTTAATAAAAGAATATAAGAAAAATGTAATGAAGTTTTTGATATATTTGCTATTAAATATCAATTATTTTAATAAATGATAGCAAATTATGAATTAAAAAATTAAAAATGATTACACTGTTAATAATAGTAATCTCAACATGACATATATAACAAGAATTTAAAACCAATTAGGTAAATTAATTGTAAAAATCATAATTGTATAGAGAAATGGGGTTAATAACAAATATGTTTATAAATATTTGTTTTTCATTGATGTGTTTATTGAATCATTAAAGTTATTCATGGAATAACTAAATATTTATATTATAATTGTAGACGTTATTTAAAAATTAATTCATCGAATTAATAAAAAATAATAATTTCATTGTATTTTTTACTTACATTGATGATGATCGAGTTTCTCTATGTTGTTCTTTCTCTGAAGAATACTTATTTGATCCTGACCTATGCTCAGATGGAATTCTTGCCCTCATTGATTGATTTACTCTCATCTGTCTTGGTTGCAGTGGAGGAGGAACTTCTTTACCTTTAACATAAAAAAAACATTTTACAAACTAACAAGAGTAAATTATATAAATGCAAAACTAAGGAACTAAAATACTGACACCAAAGTGTGAAGATGAAAAGTGGATACTGAAAAACAACAAAGAGATCTAACAAGAAAAAAACCTGAACTAATAAATGAAAAATAAATAATAGTTTAAAAAAACTAAGCCAACTCGCTTTATAAGAAAACCGAACTAAAAAATAAAAAATAATCTCCAACGCGCTTGGGATAAAATTAGAGTGGCCAAAAAATAAAAATCATTTGCAACACATTTAGAATAAAACTAGAGTTCCATCAAACAAATAAAAATAATTTTACAATCAAAAGCGTGGGGTGCTATTTATGATGTTTACGTTTTTTTCTTGGAGACTTTACTTTTACCAATATCTGTTTATTATCAAATATATTAATTGATATAGCGCACCCCACGCTTTTGATTGTAAAATTATTTTTATTTGTTCGATAACTATAGTTTTATTCTAGATGTGTTGCAAATGATTTTTTTGTTGACTACTATAATTTTATCCCAAGCGCGTCGGAGATTATTTTCTATTTTTTAGTTCGGTGGTTTTCTTATAAAGCGTGTTTTAGTTTTTTAAACTATTATTTATTTTTCTTAGTTCAGGTTATTTCTATTTACTGACAGTAATAGCCGTTTCACAGGTTCCCTCTCCGGACGCTAAAAAATCGATATGACCGCAATCTATTATACCACACTTTATTTTTTAATATCTTGATGATCCTGGCCAGGTTCTTTGAAAAAATTTATGAAATTATTCTATTGTCATTGGTCCTTTAGAAGTATACAAAAGTTTCAAGTCGATCCGATGTTGTAAAGTGGGTAAAAATCGTGTCCAAAGATTCCGTTGCATAGATACAAGTCAAGCTAATATAAAGCCTATAAAAAAGAACAAATAACAGACACAATAAGGAGTAAAAGATTGACATTCTATGCACACATTAAAAAAATGGATGAAGAAAGACTGACGAAAAGAATATTAAATTGATCTCAAAACACAGATCCCATGGATCAAGTTCAAAAAAGACATGAAAGAAATAAATATGGATGGAGATGAGGTGGAGAGAAGAGAAAAATTCAGTGATATTAGAAAATTTAAGGTTTATAAGAAAAGCCAAAGAAGAATCTGGAGCAAATGAACGGATAAATAAAAAAAGTGGAGAAACTATGAAAGATTACTGGAAGATAAAAAAGAAGGGGAGGAACAATCATAAATTATTGGTTCATAGTCAGTCAAAATTCAAAGAAGATTTTTATTGTCCGTTATGAGAGTTGTCTATTAAATTTTGCATGCAAACAAATGTACCATATCTCATTTTGGGAATAAATAACTATGGTAACAATTATCTATATTTATTAAATATATTGTGATATGTGTGGCTACAAGATATTTATTAAACACTTAACTTAATCCAAACCAGAAAAGTAATAAAAGTTGTTCAGGAAATTTTATTTTGCAATTTGTAACATGTGTTTAATTAATAGCAAAGGATTTATTAAAATTCTTCACATCTGTAAGCTTATAAGAATAGTTAGTTGGAATAAGTTCCTGTAAACAATCTTTACTTAGTCTTTTGTAATAAAGATCGTGTGCACCTTCGTCTCTATTAAATAAAACTGTCGTTACTTTCAAATCATAGTATTTCTTAATATAATTACTTAATAAAGTAACCATCCCAACAACTTGTTGCATTTTCATTTATTTTTAACACCCACACAACACTCAACATTTATTTTCACGTTCGTAGAAATAAATGCATTCAAGCATTACCCTGTATGCAGTTATGCATCAGAAACGAACGCGAGTAGATTTTTTTGGGATTTTAAAATAACTGGGATATCTATTTCGCGAACATGTCACATGTCAATGTTTTTATACATAACTGCTCCCTCGAGGGGAAATGGCCTCGAATCATCGTTGAGATTCAAGCTTTGATGTTGTATTAGTGGATAAATAGCAGATAATGACAATAACTGTATGTTAGATAAAGGTTAAAGTTCGAGGATATTGGTGGCGCTTTGTATAATGTTGTATGCATAATTTAAAAGACAGCCCTGATATGTACTATGGAAATATTGTGAGTAAAACAAAAAAAAACTATAAAAGGTCAATGTTTAATCCGGTATTTCTTGTGAGATAAAGGTGCAGCCAAAGTCGGATTTTTGACTGGTAACTAACATTTACATTTAAGCACACTTTGCTACATCAGAAAACAGAATAATCGTCCCAGATATACGAGGATAGTTCACAAATTGTTGTCTCTAACATAGTTGGCGTTGAATGACAAATGCAAATAAAGTGTCAGGCAAAAGCTTATTGTATGACATTAGTGTGTGCCAATTAGCATCAGCGCATCAGTTTAAATATGTTAAATATTAATTTTTTTCCATTGAGGTGTGCGTGATTTTATAAAAATGGACAAAATTGAGATAGAGGTTCGATAAAGTACATCTTATCACCGCAAGATATTTATAAGAACATGGTAGAAGTATTGGGTGACTCTGCCCCTTCGTACCAGGTAATCAAGAACTGGTCACTAGATTTCAAACTGGAAAGAGAGTCCTGTCAACATGCACCAGGTGCAGAAGCCCCCAAAACTGTGGTGACCAAAGAAAATGTGAATTTAGTCCATGAATGGTATTAAATGACAAAAGAATTACAGTCAAGGCTATAGCAGAGACGTGTAGGTTTTCTGTTGGAAGCGTTAAAAAAAATTTTACATCAGGAATTGTGTCTCAAAAAACTCTTTGCACGTTGGGTTCCACAAATGCTGACGGCAGACCAGAAGCGTGTTCGCCAGGTTGCAACTGAGTCAAATTTGGAGATCACTAACAGTAATCCCGATGAATTTGAACGAAAATTTCTTACGGTCAATGAAACTTAGATTCATCACTTTGATCCAGATTCCAAAAAACAAAGCATGGAATGGCGGCATAGGGGTTCCCCTCCTCCTCGAAAATTTCGTGTTGTGCCATTAGCTGGTAAGATCATGGCTACAGTTTTTGGGATTTTGCAGGTGATAATTTCGTGGATTATTTACCGCGTGGACGTAGCATAACAGGTGAATATTATGCGAATTTAGTACCAAAGGTACGCGAAGCGATCATAGAAAAGAGAAGAGGAAAATTGAGTCGAGGTGTGCTCTTCCACCAGGACAACACTCTGGCCCACAAAAGTTGTGTTGCAATGGGTGCCATTCACAATGCGGCATTTGAAATATTTGAACAACCTCCTTATTCTCTAGATTTGGCCCCCAGCGAGTACCATCTATTCCCAAAATTAAAAGAACAACTTTGTGAAATCCGCTTTGCTGATAACAAAGTGATGTCGGCGGTAGATGAATAGCAGAAGACTCAAAGTTCTGAATTTTTTCCAGAAGGGTTTGAGACACTTCAACGCCGATATAAACGTTGCAGGTGACTAAGTTGAAAAATAAATTAGTTTCATTCTTCTCATGTGTTTGCTTCTATGTTAGGGACAACAATTCATGAACTTTCCTCGTATTTTTGTCGTATGTTTTGATATGTGGATAAACAATTTAACATTTTATTCGCAGAAATTTTACGTTAGTCAATATCACATTATATTTACTTTTAGTTGTTTGTTGTCAGAGATAACAAGTATATTTTTAATTCAGTATTGTTAAAATTAATTAACTGCACAAAGAGATATTCTAATTTAAACACAGCACAAGGTAAAAGTGAGTATATAAAAGAGAATAAGTGAACAAAGTAGATAGACGACAAATAAATATTGACAAATGATCCAAGACTGTACAAATTGTATAAAAAAAAAGAATATTTACTTTAAAGTCAGGAAAATATATTTACACCGTAAGTGCCATAGTCGATTCAAGTGATACACCAAATGACAACAAAAAATATAGTTTTGTAGTTTCGGGTGTCGTCCACCAGAGCAGTTTAGGATGGTTTTGTCAATATTTCTGTATGGTTGGTTTTCGACGAGCATGTATGAGAGCACTGATGAAAGTAGAGGAAGCAAAAGATGTGTGTAAGAACCGTAGCAAGTGGAAGGAAGTGGTCTCTGCCTACCCCCATGGGAAAAAGGCGTGACTTTATGTATGTATGTTTTCCCGCTGGTAATCAGTGTTGGGGATAAACGCTGTGAACGAGATGAAAAATTTGGACTGTAATTTTTTAGGTAATAATTAGTAACAATAAAAGAAAAATAAATAATCAACGTATAACAAGAGTTTCTTGAGGTATACACCGGGCTACTCACCTGAATTTTAATTGGAAGGTGGTTTAGAGAAATTTGCTTGAAGACTCCGCTGTGGGCACTACCACAATAATGTTTTGTTTTACACGTGTTTCTATGAGACGAGAGTTGATTTGGGTCTATCTGTTGAGTAGGAGAAACGAAAAGGGATAAGTCTTTTCGTTGTAGTTCATCTCTTGGATGTAAAACACGAGTCACACATGCGCAGTGAGTCATCACACATCTCTGGTGTAGCTCACAGAAGGCGAAAACTCTGGTTATTACCACGCATTAATATATTGAATTGTACCGAGTGATAATAAATGAAGAAACGCTGTCCGTCACATGTTTTATTGGTTTTTTTTGAAAATTAAACAAGACTTGGATAAAGGTCACGTCACGTTTTGTTTTTAATTATTTTATTGACAAAAAACATTGTGGTCAATGAAGCACGGATTTTTTTCCACGGAGGCACTTAACGTGTTAAGATCTAGGATTAACTTTTCCAGTCACACTAGTTTTATTTTGGAAACGGGGCATGACACATTGCTGAACTATATTTTTTCATCTCATAAAATGTTGTGAACGCGCGTTTTTGGGAAAAGTAAATTGCAAAACAAAAGATATTTACCTGGAGTTTCTGCTATTGAGGCTCTATGGGCACGATGAGTATCTGACATAACGGGTTTAATATCAATTCTGTTAAAAGACCTTAAAGGTTCCGGTCTGTACTGGTCTGATATCCCATTTACTTTTTGACTCACTGCTATATTACCACCACTCATGGTTAGTTTTTGGGTGGTGGGATACCTAAAATAAAACATTTAAGATGAGTTTTTGTAACTGAACCTTTTTTACTACAATTTCTTATCAAACATGTCATTTAAATTTATAAGATTTAAATATTGTTATACAAATTGTTAACAAAAAACTTTAAACGAAAAAAACTAATTACTAAAGATAAAATATTTTGTGAGAATTAATCTTCCATTCAAATTTTATGAGAATGTATGGTTTTACAAAACGTGAGGTTCCGTAAAATATCAAAATAACACAGAAAATGTATCAACTTCCCACATTCTAAACTGTCAATATACAGCTGCTGCAAGTTAATATTGTTTATATTTCTCGGCGCTTCTAAGATTAATAAATAATAGTTTAAAAAAACTAAGACAACACGCTTTATGAACTAAAAAATAATAATTAATGAAAAATAATTTTACAATCAAAAGCGTGGGGTGCTTTTTATGATGTTTACATTTTCTTCTTGGAGACTTTACTTTTACCAATATCTGTTTATTATCAAATATATTAATTGATATAGCGCACCCCTTGCTTGTGATTGTAAAATTGTTTTTAATTGATTATTATTTTTATTTTTAGTTCGGTTTTCATATAAAGCGTGTTGTCTTAGTTTTTTTAAACTATTATTTATTTTTCATTTTTTAGTTCGGGTTTTTTTTAATATTCTGATGCACCTGGCCAGGTTCTAAGATTTTTTTTTTGAAATTATTGTATTGTCATCAGTCCTTTAAAAGTATACAAAAGTTTCAAGTTGATCTGATGTTGTAAAGTGGGTGAAAATCATGTCCAAAGATTCCGATACATAGATAAATAGATAGATTAGATAGATAGATTACGAGTGAAGCTAATATAAAGCATGTAAAAAGATTTTAATTGTTTGACCACATCCATTCTAGACGTTTCAGGAAAAAGTGGACACGAATGTAAAAGCAGAAGATTGGTCAAATTAACTGGCGCAAGTTTAATCAAATTATATTATTTATTTTAATAACCGGTTTATTTTTAGCACCCTCATTGTTTATAAATAAAGATAATGAGTAGATAATTGACATTGAATTTTATTAGAGCACACGAAATTAGTCACAGAAATGCTTACGACAATATTAAATTTAATTTTTCCGGTTCATCGTCAACAGTTTTTTTTAAATATTTACCTGGTACTTGATCTTTCTTGGTATCCTCTCTGGTTCGGAAAACCTAGTATTTGATCAGGTTTACCGGGAGATTCTAGTTGGCTCGTATTGATATAAGATTTGCTGTTTACTTGCTGGATTATCTGTTCTGTTGGTTTTGTTTTAATCGACGAACGTATTGAAGAGTTTCTTGGGTACCCTTCAGGTAAACCTAAAATTTAAAACCTGTTTTAAATTGTACTTTTGGCTATTGCATTGATATTAAAATTAGTTATTTTTTATGATAAATAATTATTATTTTAGTCGTAAATGGTGGTTTCCGCCACAAATACGATAAATTCAAAATAGGACAATCTAAAAGAAATCCTTAAATGATATATAATAATAGGGAATATACATGTGATTCAAATAAGGGTAAAATATTTTTTTTATAAATTTTATTACTTAGAATTATGCAACCATCAATATTTATTATAATTTTTTTTTGAGCAAGAAATTAATTTTTAAAAAGTGCGAAAATACTGCGGAAAATTTAAACATTTGAAAAGCAACGTCATTGGGCAGAGCGAATGTGACGTAAAATTATGTATCAACAAATGTCAATATCATCGAGTATCCAGTGAGTCTGAGTAGTTAGGTTAGGTATCTGGTATTTGTTTAGAAGTGTTTGTGATTCAGTCAGTTTTATGATTTTATTGCAGTTTAAGAAGTAAAATTACATTTGTTTTGTTAGAAATAACTAAAAATTTTGGAAAATGACTGAAAGCGGTTTTGTGATGGAGCAATCGGATAATTTGCCAAAAATGGATGTGTTCATGATAACCACATTTTTAACATCAAATCCCGATTTCACGTCTGTTGAAATCAAAGGAGTGAAAACTTTAAAGTAATTACATACTATTTATAATGTTTATTTCATCATCAAAACATAATACTTCTTTAATAATCTTCAACTTAACCTTTCCACTTGTTTGTTTGTTGTTATATACTATTACGTCACACAAAGCGCGCCAAAAGGGCGGGCGTTTAAATTACCCGTGTTGGTTGGCTATTTTTAGTTTCTTTGCGTTGAATTTTTTTTTACTATTATAAAGCAATGTAAACTATCGAATAAAAATTTAAAAGTAAATACATGCATATTGGCTTTTTAAAGGAAATAGTAATAGAAAATAGTAACTAACTTTTGTGATTAGCTTACCAATTGTTTGCTGAATTATTTTAGCTTCTTTCTTCGAATTTTTTTGTACTTGAGGAGCAGGCAGCTGGCGTCCGGTACTGCTTTCCGCTAACCTTTCATTGAATGCTTCCTGCCAATCGGTTTCACATTCTGGTGGTGGAGGAGGAAGAGGATCATCGCTGTTGAAAACTTCGTTTTCCAAAACCATCGGAGGAGAAGGTGGCGGCAAATCCGGACTAGGAATCCTTTGATCCAAAAACAAATCTGGAAAAGTATTTCTAAGACTCGGATTCTTTGGAGGTCTAGCAGGAGGTTGATCGGGAACATAATCATCCACTGATATAGAGGGTCCTACTATCATTGGTCCAAGCATTTCGGCCGAAAGACTGCCACAAGAATTGCTGTGTTGATGTCTGGGAATCGTTTTAGAACAGCTATCAGTCTTTTCTAAACTGGAAGCCAAACTACTCCTTTTAGAATTACTTCCCGAAGCATAATCCGAAGCAGAGGAAGCTCTTCTTGAAGGCATTTGTACTTTCAATTTTGGAGGAGGTTGTGGAAGAGTCAAATTGCCTTGAGTTAACTGAGGTTCCGATCTCCAAGAACTCTTGTTATTATTGGGATTATTGTGTCTCTCATAGAAAGACAACAATGCTTTTTTCTGAATAGCCTTAAGGGTGGGATCGGGAACTTTGTGTCTTTTTTCTGGATCATAATAGGAATATTTTTGTTGCTTTTCTAGCTCACTGATTCTATCTGCTACTGATAACGCTGACTGCAGAGATATGGACAACCTAAAATTAAAATAAAAAGGTTGAAAATTGGGTAGGTGAAAAAGCACGATACATTTTAAGGTTCATATGTGTAATAGTTTAAGTTATGGCTATGCTTTTTAATTTTTAATGCCAGGTTTATTTACCTTGGTATTTTTGCTGTTAAGGCTTTTAAGTCAGTTACATCTGATTATTTAACATTTTTTGAATTAAATATTTGCAATAATTGTGTCAGGGATATTGCGCGACATATTGTTTAATACACCAATATTCAAACTGATATATTTTTGTGACCACAGTTAGCTTATAAAAACTAAATATTTACAAAATGTGCAGTTTCTTGCACCACAACAGAAGTTTCAGGATGCAGATTTTGCGTAAGTAAATACATTGAAATTTACGGATACTGACAACTTTTTAACGTTCTAAAACACAAAATATACCCCATAGATTAAACCAGAAAAACCGTTCAAGCGTTAAGAACCTTGAGTCATGAATTATACAATTTAATTGCATATTGTCTTTTTTAGTTACCATTCGAGCGTTGCACTGAATAAATGAAAACACATAAAATGCTACAACGTATGTCCGAGATTAAGTGATTTATATCCAATTTAAATAATTCATCGACAATGCTCACGTAAAAAGTTTGACTGGAAAATTACTCCATTATGTCGACATTTTGTATACATCCTGTACATAGGTATATTTGCAAATCTTGATTCAGATGTCCAATGAAGTAAGTAAACTTTAGGAATAAATAATTATTAATTAATATTTTATAATGATTCATATGACAACTTAAAATATTTACTAATTAATGAAACATAATAAATCTTATTTTAAGTTTCAAAGGTAAGTTTTTTTGCTACTACTTTAATATTATTATAGACAAAATGTTTTTAAAGGACTTATTAAGAAGAAACTACTGTCTGGCGTAGTACACAATTTATGTACAGATAATAAAATAAGAATTTCAAATATGTTAAAATTAAGAACGTCAAACTATTTGATGCCACCCTCACTTATGAGCATCTTTGAATGTTGTCACTGCTAATAATTTCGTACTATGACTTTTAATATTTTTCATCATTGTAAAACTAATTTCCTGTTTGATTTACATCAGTAAAAGCTTACATTACATTTATTAACTGTCAAGTAAGAATCGTGATAGAAGAAACTGCATTAACATATAAATACGTTGTGACAGAATATTCGAAAATAGTAATTAATTTACTCAAGGCAATCATAAAATAAATCAAGTTATACATTAGCACAAAATATAAAATGGAGCTATTAAACATTTTATAAACATAACGGAAATTTGTGGCAGACAAATCACGACATTCACTATTTAATGTCTGTAATATGCGTAGGCGGGGTTCACTTTTTTAAAATTAAATATATCCAATTGATATTTTTGAGTGCTAGATCCAATTCGACAGGTATCATTCTATTTCTGAGATCTATGACAAAGATATCTCACCAAAGTCACAATGAACAGTTAGGTGGCCTTTATACATGTTAACAATTTAATAGCATGACCAATACATATTTTTTATTGACAAGCAACAAAACAGATGTATTATAAAAGTAGTACAAGTTACACAAAAACCTAATACAAAATATTGTGCTAAACTAATATCATAGGTAAGACTCATATGATTCTTCATTACTTAACTATACCTGGGATTTTTTGTTAAACTACAACTGTTGACAAAAACTCTTTAGGTCAATAACTGTAAGATTTTTATTTCCACAATATGAGATGTTATCAAGAAAACACATTATTAGCAGCTAGTAAGTGATGTATTGTTCACTCTGAATTTAAAACATTAAGCTAATTGAGCCTGTCAAATGTACAAATTATGGCTACAATGTAAATGATCTCTTTTGCATAAGTGATTAGAAACTGTCTATTTCACCTAGAATATTAATACCTTGATCTTTTAATACTTTAAGATTACAATTTATATGATGAAAACAAATACTTACAAAATTATTAAAATTGCTTGACTGAAGTTCTTGACCTCAACAATTGATTTACTTTAACCAACAATTAAATGCACTCTTTAAAACTGAGATTATTCTATGGTAATTCTTTCTTGATTGACTTTGTCCCCATACGAGATGGCTTTCTAGACATTCACTTAATAACTGAGCGAAATTGCAGTACTATTACTAGTCGCTTTGGGTTGTAATACTTTAATTTTATATTTAATTTATTATGGGTTTTACTAGATGGAGAATTTGAGGCACATATATTTTTTAACATTGCATAAACTTGGTAACCATTAATTTTTAATAACATTGCAACTTGAGTCTGTTCTTTGACTTCGTTGCAGAAAAATAATTGTTCTAGTAGCTCCATACAAGAAATGATAATAGATTCCTTTATAATACATAATTTCTTTGATTCTATTTTTGCCATTTTAAGATACTTTGATCGCTGGAGCCGGTTTGTTTTGACAGCCTTTTAAAACCTTTCTTTCGACTTTTTCAAGTCTATTGATCTCTTCGCCAGTTATGTATTTTAACTGATAAGCAAGACATTTTTAAACACCAATTATTTTTTCAAAGGCGAATTTATTAAACTCACCAAATAATTAAAAATATCGGGATAACCTCACTTTCGTTGACACTCACTAGGCAGCGACAGTATTGGTAACTTAGGATTCTTGCCAACTTAACTCTAATTGCAGCTACGAGGGTGCTGCATTATTGAAAAAGTTAGGGTTTAATTTATTTTACGAGGGTACATCCGTAAATCCGAAAACAAATAAAAAAACTCACAGTACAGGAACAAAGTTAATTATAGTTTTTATACAGTTATGGGGGTGGATATTTCATGTAACTCAACACATACATTATATATTTAAAGAAATATTGGGCATGTTTTCAGATAAGTGCGATAGGAACTTACCTATTACTAGAATTATTGGAGCTTGTTGTGGACTGAGTGTCGTTCTCCTGCACCGTGTAAGTATTTAAAGGAAACAACTTAAGTTTATTCGCGTTATTATTCCTACTTTCTCTATCCGTCCAAGAATTTTCTTTTTCGCCACTCATGTACAGCACGCTTTCCGAATGATGTCTCTGAGGCGTTTGTACTCGAGCGCTGTGAGCAATTAATTGCCTCGTCGAACTATTAGAGTTGTGACGCGAACTACCATGAGAAGTTACGGAAACGTCACTCATAGAACCATGCCATTTGAGAGTTTCACTAGACGAAGCACTACCCGAACTAGTGGTTACGACACTGTCTCTTCCCTCGCTTCTGTTGCTCGGATCTTCGGGAGGTATTTCGTCCCAGGTGCTCGAAGACATCGGTCGGCCGACTACAGCTTCGCTATCCCTTCTTAAACGATCGAGGAAGGGCGTCGATGTCGAATCCGTACTCGAAACGTAGCTATGATAACCTTCGGATTGGGCGTAGGAGATTTGCTTCTGGTGAAGGTGGGTCAGTATACTTCCATCGTGTTTCGAGTTCATAGAACCGAATAGAGAGTCTTCATAGTTTCTAGTATATTCCATGAACTCTTCCAAACCTGAAATATATTTGGGATGTATTTAACATCTATATGTATCAGCTAATTTATTTGACAAATTGAAGGAATCGGGGGTTTATACTTTCCCTTTTCCTAAATGGGAGAAATGATTACTCAACTTCGATATAGTGGACTGGGAGTAATCACAATTTGCCCGGTTTTTATTTAACACAAAATATAGGTATTTTTATTTTTAAAAACACAATGCACTTGTACCCATTAGTGAATTACTGCAAGCAATGAAATTAATTTAAAGCCGTGAAAAAATAGGAGTTTAAACTAAGTAATGAAAGGAAACTAAACGAATATGACTTATTGCAAGTAGCAAACGAGGTTTAATCGCCGTGAAAAAAGAAATTGTATGACAGCCGCTCACTACGACTGTCGGAACAATAATACTGTTGAGGAATACTACTATTGCGTTGAAACGAGCCGGCGCGTTGAGAGAGGAAACTTGCTACTGCGCCGACTCGAGACTGCGCATTGCAAACAAAGAGGGAAAGAAGGCCGGCTGGCGTACCGGTCGGAGATATCGCGGGTAAGGTGAAGGGGAGCGGGTTAAAACGGTTTAAAGACATTGGCGTCGTAAAGGATTAAAATTAGAATAAATAAAATTTAAAAAGAAGTGTTGCGACCTTTGATCACAACACAAATATTCGCGTTTTCAATTACCGCTGAGGGCGCTGTGAGACGTATACAAATATGGAGAACTATAAGTTAGGCAGAGTCTGATAAAGTTTCGACCACAAATTACTTTCCTTGTGATTTGTTGCGATTTAGTTGTGTTCTTTAGTGATTTTACAAAAAAAGAAAAGTAGATTGTTAAGAGTGTCGTTTTGTGAATATTTATCTGTAGGTTAAAGCTTTTAAAAGCATGATTGAACCATATAAAGATAATCATTGAAATTATGTCATAAGCCATGTACTTACATGTTTTTAAACTTAAGAGAATACAAAAACTGTCATTTCTGCAAGTAAAATTTTATATTTGCCATTTTATGACTAACCTGAGAAATCCAAGAATTCTCTAACAACTATTATATTTCTGTAGTTTTAAAACAAACTTTTTAAACAAGCAAGACAAACGGCAAACAATTTTCTTTGCCAAATTAAAATTACTTACAAACTATAGCTTTATAAATTATCTGCCAGGTGGCGTCAAGTCTTTTTCAAATGCGAAAAAGATTATGCAGACATATTTTTAAAAAAAGAAAAAAGTTCACCTGATTCGGTAAGACCATGGTTGGGTTTAATATTGTCATCGCAATACTTCGGTTCTTGATACGACCTGGCGTACTCTTCCAATTCGGATTGGGTCAGTTGAGGTTTGGAAGACAAATCCCTTTCGGGAGGAGATGGCACCATGTAATCCATATCGCCTAATACTTTTCCGTCGTGATCGAGATTTGGCAAGAAAATTCTATCATTCACTTTGTCGTAGCGTGAGTCGAAGGTCTCCGGGGGGATTTTCTCACACTTTTCCATCACAGTTTTTAATTTCTGAAAAAAGTAAGAGATAATAATAAAATTATAATTACTACCACAGCAAAAGTTCCCCGAAAGATAAACGTTTATTATAATATTTTCTAAGATCTTGAGAGTATTTGAGACCTAAACTAAATGGAAACCTAAACAATATGGAAATCATACGTTTGGTATATTTGGTTTAAGTAAAAATCATACGTGTGAAGCAGCAATTTTTTCTATAACTAAATTAAAAAGATGCAAAGATGGAGAAGTCTGGCTGCAAATCGTCCTGCCTGGAGGAGCCTAATTGGGAAAGCCTTGGCCTGTACTAGGCTGTAGAGCTGATGAAGAAGAAGAAATTAAAAATAATATAGATAATGGCAAATTGGTTATGGCGGTTTTCTAGGATCTTAAAAGAGCCTTGTAGACCTTAGCTAAATTGTAATAACAATATGGAATATTCAAACGTTTGGTATATCTGGTTTTAGTAAAAATCATTCTTGTGAAGCAGTAATTTTTTCTAATACTAAATTAAAAATGATATAGATGATGACAAATTTGTTATGGCGGTTTTCTAGGATCTTAAAAGAGCCTTTGAGACCTTAGCTAAATTGTAACAATAAAAAATTCAAACGTTTGGTATATCTGGTTTAAGTAAAAATCATTCAAGTGAAGCAGCAACTTATTATATAACTAAATTAAAAATGATATAGATGATGACAAATTTGTTATGGCGGTTTTCTAGGATCTTAAAAGAGCCTTTGAGACCTTAGCTAAATTGTAACAATAAAAAATTCAAACGTTTGGTATATCTGGTTTAAGTAAAAATCATTCATGTGAAGCAGCAACTTATTATATAACTAAATTAAAAATGATATAGATGATGACAAATTTGTTATGGCGGTTTACTAAGATCTTAAAAGAGCCTTTGAGACCTTAGCTAAATTGTAACAATAAAAAATTCAAACGTTTGGTATATCTGGTTTAAGTAAAAATCATTCATGTGAAGCAGCAACTTATTATATAACTAAATTAAAAATGATATAGATGATGGCAAATCTTAAAAGATCCTTAGCTAAATCGTAACAATATGGAATTCTAGAATTTGCAATTCTAGGTAAAGCACACAAATGGTTTGAAAGTTACTCGTAGGATAATTGGCAAGTCAGGGTTAGGAATTCAACAACAATTCAAATTTGCAATAATCTTTATGTGCCTCAGGGAAGTGTCTTAGGCCTACTTCTCTTTATATTAAATCTAAATGATATCGATCTTTTTGTATATTGTGAATTCAGTGGCGTCACCAATAAATTTAACTTAGTCAAGAGCTTATTTATTACAAAAACTTTTAACACCCTACATCTCAATAAAGACAAAACTTTTCATACATGCATAGAGGAACTTTTAAAATTGGATAACGAATCGGCTACAATAATATTTCATTAAGATTGTTGTATATATTATATATATTATTAGATTTGTATATATTAGTATTATTGTAACCTATTTCAGTAAATATTTATTTCTTTTTGTAAGCGCGTAAAAAAATATCATCAAATATACGAGGGTAGCGCAAAAAATATGAAGTGCCTTCACCTTTACACTTTGTGTTGCCGGCCGATGCAAGTCAGTGACCTTAAACAATACGTAGCAAAAATTCGGGCGATGTTCCTGTCCATTAATTTTGTTTTAGCGATTTTTCTTAATAAGTAAAAGCAAAGAATTTACCGCACCGAACGAGTGAGGTTAACGATGTAAGTATTGTTTATAACCCGGAGAAAAGTGTCGATTTAATGGTATATTATTAAAGGTAATTTGTGGTATGTTAATTAGACAGATACCAACAACACAGACAAAAAATTCCAGATCATTAAGAGATAAAATTAAGGTTAACATTTGGAACGGTAACAACGGCGCGTTCGACAAATGCTATACGCTTAATACACACATGTATATAATCTAAAGATAATAATTTGTATTTAAATATTATTAAGTTGGCTCATTAAATATATTGTATTTATAAACAACGTTGTATCGCACTGTATTTTCTGATGTTTTTACTCTATCACAAAAAACGATTAACAAAAACATATAAAAAAAATGTTTTATTATTAATAAATACTGAAGAAAATGAGATCTCCACAAAAATTCAGCTTGGATGGACAGCATATGGAAAACTTAGTGATGACTTTAATTCCAAATTTCCACAATACCTTAAAACACAAGTTTTTGACCAATGTGTCCGGCCGCAGAAACACGTAGCCTTAATAAGGGGACCATGAAGTGTTATAGGATTGCTCATAGAAAAATGGAGAGGAAAATGCTAGGAATACGACTACAAGACGGATGGCAAGGCTAAAATGGAAATTGGCTGGCCATTTAAACGAAGAAGATGATAATAGATAGACCAGGAAGACAACTGAGTGGAGGCCCAGAACAACTAAAAGGAACCCAGGACGACCAAGAACGAGGTGGAAAGATGACATCCAGAAACTGGCAGGTACTCAATGGATGACAGAAGCGAATGGCGACGAATTGGAGAGGCTTATGTCCGAAGATGGACGGAGAGAAGCTGAAGATGATGATGATGATGTCTCTACTAACTTGTATACTTCCTGTTACCTGACTTGCAGCAATGAAAATGACTGATGAATCGGTAAAAAGCGCTTTGCAATATTAATATACATACACTTCAAACAAAATCACTTCTTTTTATATACATAAATGGCACTCGACAAAGAGATGTAGCGCAAGCATTTGGCATATCTTAATGCGTAATTTCTAGCTTGAATGCAAAAGAAAGAGCACCTCCAGAGTTTGTAGCAGAGACAAAAATTTCTTTTTTTTATGGAAGCAGATTTTGGGAGTCACGCTGTCTAATAATATGACTTGGCATGACCATGTTGCTAACATAGCAAAGTCAGCAAGCCAGAGGCTGGGTTTTCTGTGGAAAGCTAGAAAGTTTTTTACTCAAATCCGACCTCTAGTGGAGTATTGCTCGCACATTTGGGGTTTAGCACCAAGGCATTCTCTTAGTCTTCTAGTATCTATTCAAAAAAGGGACATTCGGTTAATAAACAGCTCAACTCTCACATATACCCTTTACACACTAGAACACAGAAGAAGAGTTACAGACCAGACATTACTCTACAGATAATTCCATGGCAGATACTCCAGAGACATAAGAATAATCTTAAACCCATACTATGGCCAAAAAGCAGCAGTACGAATAGAAGGCATGACATCAGAGGAAATAGAAATACAAAGAGGTGTTCGTCAGGGCTGTATACTATCACCAATCCTCTTTAATCTGTACTAGGAGGGCATAGTAAATAGGGCACTTGATGATCAGGACATGGGCATTAAAATTAACGGCATAACAATAAATAATCTGAGGTACGCTGACGATATAGTTATTTTAGCTGGAACACACGAAAACCTACAGACGTAATTAACAGAATGGTCACAGTAAGCGAAGAATATGGACTATCACTAAATATAAGCAAAACAAAATATATGCTGATAACAAAAACAACTCAATAAAATCGTAAGATATATGTGAGGAACCAGCCCATTAAAAGAGTAAGACAATACAAATACTTGGGCACGATTATTACTGAGAACAATGACAGCTCCCAAGAAATACGAGTCAGAATAGAACAGGCGAGAAGCACCTTTACAAGAATGAAGAGGCTTTTCTGCTGCCGAGATTTAAACCTTGATTTAAAAAAACGACTGATGAGATGCTATGTGCTGTCTATACTATACTATGGGATGGAGGCCTGGACACTGAAGGTAACCGACATGAGGAGACTGCAGGCATTTGAGATGTGAATATACCGGAAAATAATGAGGAGCTCATGGGTAGAGAAAATAACCAACGTGGAAGTGATGAGACGTATGCATAAGAAGACAGAAGTGATTTCGACAATTAAGAGAAGAAAACTGCTGTACATGGGACATGTCATGAGGGGAGAAAAATATCAAATGCTACAAATAATTATGCAGGGAAAAATCCAAGGCAAGAGATCTATAGGAAGAAGACGAAATTCATGGCTGAAGAACCTTAGGGATTGGTTTGGATGCAGTAATAATAAACTATTTAGAGCTGCGGTCTTAAAAATAAGAATTGCTATGATGATTGCCAACCTTCGAAGCGGAGACGGCACCTAGAGAAGATACAAAATCATTGCAACAATTCTTTGTTGATGTTAACTTCATATTCTGCAACGATTATATCGGTTAAAAATCTAGTTTAAACGGTACCTGTTAAGTTGGCAAGTAAAACAAAATAAAAAAGATACATAACATTCCCGCGAAGATGATACATGTTAATCAATGGCAAACCGAAAGATTTTTAAGTTTACCACTCTAAATATTTGTTTTCTTTTATAGACAAAATGCTGTTACCATTATGGGATTACCATAAATGGAATGCTGTAATGTTAGCAACCTATCGATATCTTAAGAATCTTGGAACTAACTGTGCGGACTACAATGAGACGATATCGATGAAACCATTTGGATTCTTTTTATTTTTATTATTAGCACCAATTCGATAAAATTTATGTCTTTCTAAATACGTGATAACTCACTTTATTGTTGTTTTTGTGTACAGAAACCAGAACACCATTAAAAAATATTGTGTCAAATTATCACTTTTTTTAAATTTTATATTTTGCTGAAGAAAAAATGTGAAAGAGGTCAGAAGTGTAGAGAATTTTTTGCCAGTGTCTATCTTGGAATAAAATGATGTGAAAAGTTCTCTAAATTCAGTGTCTACATGTATAGGAACGGTATGAGAATTTTTCTTGTTTCAGTTCTTCTGATGAGAAAGTTCTCTTAGTCTGTGTCTATCATGGATAGAAATGGTATGAGAATTTCTCTTACACTAGTTCTTATAATTTGCTTAAAAAGTTTGTTTGTGTCAGTGCCTATCACGGAAGGTATGGCATGAGCATTTATTCTTTCACAGTGCTTAAAAGAAAAGAAATTGCATCTCATAAGTCGGTGAATAGAAATGGCATAAGAATTTCACTTAGCATCAGTGCTAATTATAAGAAAAATAATACATGGGAAGTTTCCTTAAATCAGTACCCATCATGGATAGGAATGGCATGAGAATTAGACTTGCTTCAGTGCTAATAATGGAAGGATATTACACAGGAAGTTCTTTTCAGTCAGTGCCCATCATGGATAGGAATGGCATGAAAATGTCTCTTGTATCAGTGCTTATTAATGAAAGAAATTGCATGAGAAGTTATTTTAAATCAGTGCCCATCGTGGATCGGAATGGCATGAGAATTTCACTTGTGACAGTACTAATTATGGAAAGAAATTACACGGGAAGTACTAAAAGATAGAAATGGCGTGAGAATTCCTCTCAAGCCAATGCTTATTAAGGAAAGAGATTGCATAGGAAGTTCTCTTGATCGGTGGATAGGAACAGCAGCACGATAATTTCAATGGTGTGCTTATTAAGGAAATAAATTGCAATGGCAAGTTCTCTTAGTCAATGCCCATCAAGGTTAGGAATGGCATAAGAATTTCTCTCATGCCAGAGCTTTTTATAAAAAGAGATTGCATAACAAGTGTCTTGAGTCAGTGTATATCATGGAAAGGAATGGTATGAGAATATTTTTTGTATCAGTGCCTATCATGAAAGGAAATGGCGTGGCGCTCTGCATTTGTTCTCATTATAAAGTCAATACCATAGAATGACGTAAGAAATGCAGTGCCTATTATGGATAGAAATGCCCTGAGAAATACTCTTGTGCTAGTAGTGGTACTTTATTTAAAATAGGTAAGCCTAATATACAAACATCTCGATTACACATAAAAAATGTTTACATCACATATATAAAAATATCACAAGCAATTGATAGTTATACAAGATAAGTAACAGATTTAGAAACCTATAACAATAATACTCAAATAATAATACTAAAATAATGAACAAACACTTGCGACACCTTCACCAAACGTGCGTATATATCTAACAGTCATAGAGTTTTAATATACTTTGATAATGATGACTTGAAAGAAGATAAAAAAACTGATTGTTTTTAATATTCATAGGCAGTTTATTGAATTCATTTAACCCTTTGAAAAATAGCGATCTCATGCTCATACTAGAATTTGTTCTGTGAATATGAAAGTCAGTCCTCATTCTTGTGTCATAGGTATGAATTTCATCATACCTTATCAAGAATTCGTTGAAATAGGAAGGTAGTAGGCCTTTGTTCAATTTATAAATGAAAGTCATACTCATGTAAAATAAACGAGAACTAACTGAAAACCATTGCAGTGTATCCAACATCACTTTAATTGGAGTATATCTATTACACCTCAGTATTAATCTCATTCCTCTATTTTGTAGCTTTTGGAGTTGAGAAATTCGGTTTTGGTTAAACAAGTAAATTATTGTTGCACAATAGTCAAAGTCAGGTTTTATAATGGAATTATAAATGGTAACTCTGGCAAACATGGACAGCTCTTTTGAAATTCTTGAAAAAAAGTACAGTTTTTTAGATATTTTTCTAATGATATATTCTCCATGACTATTAAATGTTAGATTATTATCGATCATAAATCCCAGATATTTGAATTCATCTACAATTTCTAAAGACGTATTTTCAATCACTATATCAATCGAATTAACAAGTATATTATCATATTTATATTTAGTTGTAACAATCATTGATTTGGTTTTAGCTACATTTAGTTTAAGTTTATTTGTTTATTAGTGTCTTAGAAATACCTTGAGAGGTACGTCAAAACAAACAAAGATGAAGTTCCAGTGAATGCAGTATACATGACCGATCTGAAACTACTAAAATGTTCAGGATGTTTCAAAGATTTCAATTACTTTTGAGTGCCATGTGGATAATTGATAGATTAGATAGTTTACCCGGGTATTGATAAGTTAAAGAAATAATTTACCGGAAGGCGATTTTAATAATCCTAATGAGCTAGATACAAAATGAACGTAAAAGGATGAGCATAGAAATGTGTGTAAAAAGAATTGCCTAACTATAAGGTTGAGAAGGCAGACTTTTTAGGCTGCTAACCTGACAAAAAGCTCTCTTTCCGAATAAAGCCCAATGTGCGATAAAGAAGGGGCAAACATGAAAATAATGAAGGCTTTGCATTTTATTTGTTAAAAGTTAAAATCTTTAACGAGAATTTTTAAAGGAACTATCGTAGTAAAAGTTTGATATCATTTTTTTTTAATACTGAATCTAGTACATTGAGATGTCTATATATATAAAAAAAAACTAATTCACGATGAACACAAACCTGTTGAGTATATGTTGAATGTTGTCTCTTCATATAAGGTCTCGTGTATGCTACTACCTTCTCTTTAGGATAATTGGTGTGGTCTGTCCACGACTTTGATCTATGCGAACCGCCATTATTTTGATTTCGTAGTGCCTAAAATAATTAAATATACTGATAATATTACCAAAAAATTGTAAGAATAAGGAAGTTGGAATTATACAACGCTTTTTTAGTCCATTGAAAAGTTACATTTGGGGTTGCGTATTTTAGAGGACGCAATTTTATTTTTTTGATGTGTAGGGGGGGTCAGTGTAAAGCTAAAACCAAGTTTGTGGGGTCGCCACCCTTGTCCCACGGCAGCCATCTTGAAAATAGGGGTTGAAATGGTTTTTACGATATATCTCTTAAACTATTTATTTGATAAAAAAATTTATTAACATTTTTTGTTGCAAATTAAATTCTCTACAACTTTGGTTCAGTAATTTTTTGTCGTAGAACTATAAATAAAAAAGTTATAAGCGAAAATCTTCAGAAATTCGAGAAAAAAATTTATATGTATTTTTCGATATAACTTTTTTTTTATAATCATGATGATGAACCGCCGACATTAACACCCTTTCCTTCTCCAGTTCTCCCACTGGTATTTAATTCAGAAAGCCGATCAGATGCTGAGCCGCAGCCTGGTCCATCGAAACGACTGAGGACGGAGTAGTTCTAATTTAGAAAATCACCGTGGATTATGCCTATTGGGGATAACACGTAAAAAAAAAACGCGCCTCTAGACTCTACCTCGTGGTTGGTGGGGAAAAGAGTCAATAATTAATTATTAATAATATTGCAAAATTTGTAATTAAAAAAGTTATAATAACAAAATAAAAAAAAAAACAATAACTGATGACATATTACATACACACGTATAATATAGGTATAGTTAAGAATATTGAAAAATAGTACTCACTTCGGAGCGCTGTAAAACCTTAGCTATTGACTTAATGAAAAAATGATGCAAGTAAAAGTTGTTCCTCCAAAAACGATCTACAAAAATGGTCGGATATCATTTTTTCGTAAAATGATAAAAAAAAAAGTTATATCGAAAAATATAAATTTTTTTCTCGAATCTGTGAAGATTTTCGCTTATAACTTTTTTATTTATAGTTCTACGACAAAAAATTACTGGACCAAAGTTGTAGAGAATTTAGTTTGCAACAAAAAATGTAAATAAATTTTTTTTTTCAAATAAATAGTTTAAGAGATATATCGTAAAATCAATTTCAACCCCTATTTTCAAGATGGCGGCCGTGGGACAAGGGTGGCGACCCCACAAACTTGGTTTTAGCTTTACACTGACCCCCCCTACACATCAAAAAAATAAAATTGCGTCCTCTAAAAAACGCAAGGTAAGGCCTAAAAAATGTAACATTTCAATGGACTATTTAGGGCTGGAAAATAGGGTGATTGTGATGACGACTAAAATAAATTACCTGTGGGGTTTCCGCAGCGGCAGGCACTGGCCACGACGGAAACTTTTCGTGTCCAGGTCCGTACTTGATGGATTTAAGGCTTGAGGAATCTCTGACGGGCGGCGCCGGAGGTGGGGAATCGTCATTTCTCAAAGGACGTTGATCGCCAACGGCGGCGGGCGGTGCGAAATTCAATCCCGATTGATCTTGCAGATAAGCGTACAGTGATCCAGTTGTTTTACTGCATTCCCTTAAGTTCGGCGTCGATCTCGAGGGCATCATTTTGTAGACAAAACGTGGATCGACTGAGCGTGCCGAAAAACGCAGCTGCTTACAATTCTCGAAGCCATCAGTTGGCAGGCTATAATAAAAACTAAGATTAGTCATGAAAATTATCTATCTATATAAAACAAAGTCGGGTTTGTTGGAACACTTATAACTCGACAACGGCTGGACCGATTTTCATGGTTTTTAATTTATTGAATATGTCTCCGTCCCGAATGGCAGAATAATTATTAAAAAACATTGGAAAATCGACTAAAAAATAAAACAAAATAAAAAACATTTTTCCATACAAAATGTTGATGAGTTTTGAAACTGTCAAACATTTAATTTTCATCCCATCGATACGGTAAGCTCTCCCCTCAAATTAAAGAACGTACTTCAATAAAGGTTTCGAATCGACAAGATATATACACAATATTCGGATAATGGCGTATTTTAGATTTTATAAATGTAGAATAATGTCAGTAATGAAAAAGGATTGACATATTGAAAGATATATTTGGATTCACCCTGTATTCGGAGAAAGCTTTTGGATATTCAAGCACATCTGGAGGCCAGGTATCTAGAGAAAAGGACAAGAAAGAAAGTCTTGATGAAGGGACGACAAAAAGTAGACGCATTTTTGTTATCCAGAGATAGTTTGAATACGATTTACGATAAATATAGTTTTTGAGTAGAATACGTTTTTATTATTTCTTACGATATATATATCAGTTGTCAAATTTTTATGCGTGCATTCAGAAATTTATTTTGTGTAAACCAAGTGTCAAATCGATTGGTCTCACTCGATCATTCCAGATTATTTGTCAAATTTTTAGAAGGAGAGCTAGGGCGATGGAACTAACGTTGGCAATTACATTGGCGACTTGTTCGCGGTTTTCGGCTAATCTGAATGTTCTTCAGCCATGACATCTGTTTTCTTCCAACTCCTCAGCTGCCTTCGATTTTGCTCGTCATTATAAGTTGAAGCACCCTATATCGGTCTCCTCTGAGAACATGCCCCAGGTATAATATCTTTCTGATCTTTATAGTGACAAATAATTCACGAACCGCATTTGCTCTATTTAACACTGCTTCGTTGGTCTGCCTAGCTGTCCATGGTATTCGGAGCATTCTTCTATCATCTCAAACGCTTCCAGGCGATTAATTGTAGCAGCCTTTAGAGTACAGGTCTCAGCTCCATATAACAACACTGACCAAATATGACATTTTATCATTCTTTGGCGTAATTTTAGGTTTAGGTTGTCGTTGGAGAAGAATGCTTTCATTTTCAGAAAAGTCGTGCGAGCGGTCTCAATTCTGCACTTAATTTCTTTATCTGGATCTAGTTGTTCCGTGATATAGCAACCAAGATATTTGAATTGGGTAACTCTCTCAATGTTTTGTTGGTCTATCTGTAGGAAAGCAAGCTACAGCAATACTGTTTATTTTCTCGGTACCTACGACGTATTTTGCACAAGGTTCTTTTCAAAACGGATCAATATTACCTCGACACATTTTCTGTGCAAAAAAAAAATGCAAAATCTTGTTGGTAATTTCATTCATGGTGCTTCATCAACACAATCTTTAATTATTGTAGAAGTTTTTTAAACCGGTCCGAAGAAAGTTCAACGACCATATTAAATATATATCGGGCTTTTTTTTTATTTAACGTCCATTATTATTGTTTTAGAGATGTACCGTAAAGATAAATAACCGTGTGGAAGCTCGATATTCTTTATTAATCTCACGATTAATTCATTAACGAAAAATACACGTGAACATTTTTTTCTTTTTATATCGAAGATGACCGTGTCATAATCGGTAAAATTTGTTTCATCTTTCACGATTAAAATTTTTTAACGTTATTTTGATTTTAAAATTATAACGACCAAACTGTTCTATTATACCGCATATTTTTTTATTTTATACGTTTTTGTAGGATTCTAATAGTTTTTTTATTTGTCGATTTTGACACGAAAACAAAACCTTGTTGTACCTTACAAATTCACAACGTAAATAAAAGGCTCGGTCTACAATAGCGATTTCTAGTTAAGGCGACAAAAAAATCGCTGTCGCAAAAAATCAAGATTGAATCGTAATGAATATCAGTGAATGATCGCTCTTTTGCTTTAAGATAAATGCAAACGTCGCACATACGGGTATTTGAACAATTTGGGCGGCCATAAATCAATTTTGAAAATTTTATCGCAGGTGGAAAATTCCAGCCCTTTAGGAGCACAGATAGTTTACGAATATAATAAAACCCTTGTTAAGAAATATAGTAAAATGAATAAATCTGATTTTTTAAAACCAGCTCATTTCGCTGCATGTTACCTATAATATAGGGCCTATAGGATAGGCATATGTGGGACAACTATATATCGGAAAACAACTACTTTCCTGGCAATATGCCTACGACGAACATTTATTTATATCTGATAGATAATCGTGCATAATCCCATTTCGGGGGATATGCAGATGCTTGTAATAGAAAGAATTATTAAATTAATCCACTCGAAGTGACCACCTATGGGCCGGTTTCGGGATGTTGCCCCTCATCAGCATAGGGTAGACAACAATTCTCCTTCACCTTTACTAAATACAAATAAAGAACCAAACGGAGAGCGCTAGTCACGACATCTATACCTTTTAAAATATGGATTGTGGAGAACCAGGTAAGTGTAGTTAGTTTTTACAACTATTTGTTATATTATCAAGTTTGCTAATTTCAAAATAAGCTTAAAAATAGTTTTAAGTTAATTCTTGATATTTTCCGGCATTGATTTTAAAATTTTTTTGAAAGTTTGGGCTTTGTAGGTACTTAAAAAATACTTTTTTTTCGAAATAATGCGATGTTGTAAGTTATGGCTATTTGAAATAAATAAATACAAAATGTACGAGTAATGAATAGAAAAGTTATTTACGATAAGTAAGAGTATAAGTTAAATTAATTATTTAATTATGGCCGCCCCGATTGCTCAAATACATCGTTATTGGGTACATCAAATAACAAGTCAAATATTATGGAAAGGGCAGTTTTACAAGTTATTTGAAGATTTATGTGAGCACCCTGAGACCTTATTCGTGTGATTTATTGGAAAGAGCGACAGCCGCAAGATTGTTCACAGTGAGTTATATGTTTGCGACTAAAAAATCGCACGAGTAAAAACCGCTAGTGTAGGCCGAGCTTAAATTTTCGAAACGTGGCCACGTCAAAATGTTTTAAATGTTCAAATTTTTTTTCTTGTTAAAACACAATTGTGCAAAACGTAGTCGTGATTATTTACATTAGTAATGGCTAGTTCTATCACAAACACTTATTATTTACTGCATTCAAGTGTCAAAGTCAATGGTACTTTTCTCAACACCAGGAAAAAATAATAATGCACCGACGACGAGAGAGGCCTTCACGTGCAAATTCTTAAATAATTATCTAAATATTGCATGATTTCTGACTTGGCGAACATTCATTACCGAAGAGACACGGTCTTAAATTTTGCATAGCATAATTGCTTCCTATAAGTACCGTACGACGACGGACGGGACGGCTAGACACTAACGTCAGAGGCGGTACGTAAATGATTCCAAATTGGTGGCATTTTTTGTCTACCTGAAGTCGACCCCAAAAAAATCCAATATCCTTACCGAGGCTCTCATTAACATATTCTTCTAATGGAAACCGATGATAAATCATTTTTTTTTTAATGAAGACGGAACGACCAACGCAGTTCATAATTTATTTCGAAACGTTTAAAAGTTGAAATTAAATATACGAGGTGTCTCGTAGGGCGTTCGTCGTGATAAATTCATCCAACATTCATGTAAGAAATAATAAAAACGTATTCCACTCAAAACTATATTTATCGTCAAACGTATTCAAAACTATCCCTCGATAACAAAAATCTATTTAAAAGTCTATTATTTATTGTCGTCCCTTGATCAAGACTGCCGCCAGCCTCTTTTCTAGTCCCTTTTTCCAAATACCTGGCTTCCAGATGAATTCTTGCATCCAAAAGCTCGTGTCGACTACGGGGGCGAATCCAAATATATATTACATTCAACATTCAAAAATATTTGATCTCATGCAAGTTTTCCGAAATTCCACCCTGTATGCAAGGGAAGCTTTTTGGGTACACGAGCACATCTGGAGATCAGGTATCTAAAGAAAAAGGACAAGAAGGGTTGCGGGATACGGTGGCTGGAGTAGTCTTTACGAAGGGGCGACAGTAATTAGACGCATTTTTGTAATGGTTAATTTGACATTAAAACTCTGGACGCCATCTGACGGATAATTTATAAAGCTAGTTGGTAAGTAATAATTTGTCCAATGTTTAGAGCTCTACCCTGAAATTAAAACCTGATGCTCACGTCAACTTCCAATAGAGGAGTCCAACTTGAACCACCCAGATGTCTCATGAAGTTTGCCAGTGAGATGAGCGCGGTTTGTAGGCAAAATGAAATTATTTTGATGGTTAAACTCCTTCTCCAAGGGGAAGGGAATTATCTTATTATCTCCGCCCCCCTAATATGTATTGTTAATGTACTCAAAACATGCTTATGGAGAAACGAGGTGGTCAAACTAAAATAAGATAAAAATAAATGTGCTCGGTAACGTGCTATACACGCCAAGCAAACGGAATATATGAAAAGAAATTCCTTCAAGAACTCGAAAATAAGACTCCAGTTTACAAAAATTTATAATGAAATTCGATTTAAAATACTAAGATCAGAAAAATTCTTATTTTTAATATTTTTTCTGCACCATTTAATACAGAAGTGGAAACAATTATTATGGATAAGTTACAAATGGAATTAAAAGCAAGAAAATCTTCAAAAGAAACCTACCAGCGGCGTATCAATTTTATTTTTAAATCAGATATATTTTCAAAAATTAATTATGTCCTTCCAGATTCTTACATTTAAAACAACATTCTATTAAGAATTGTCGAACTGTTTATAACAATTGAAATTTTTTTTTTATTTATTATGATCAATGATCATTTCTTAGTAACAATATTCAATTGTTATAAACAATGCTTGATTATTACTAACAATCATTTTTCACTGCTATAAAGTCACCCTTAATTTCTTCTTACGTGCACATCAAATTTAGCAGTTGCGAAAAAGTTTGCTCATTTCTGGTCTAGGCATTCAAATATTGTGCTCTCTGCTCAATTCTGACGTAACGTCAAAATCGTGACGAAAATCCCAACTCACCTCACCCGCTGGAAGTAAAATACTTAAAGATCAAATCCAACTTCCTATTACAAATAATAAATATATTTGTAACCGAAGGCGAGAACAAATATTTATATTTCTTGGTTAATGTTTCGTTGTATTTGTGCATGGCGAGGATGGCCAATTGAGTTAACTGTAAAGAGCGAAGACTGAATCTTCCGGAAGGTGGATGTATCGTATAACCTTGCGATTACCATAAGCGTTTGTGGGTACGGTAATTTTTATAATGAGGTAACGCAATAAGTGATTCGGTTACAGACGCTACCTACAACTCTCCGAGTTTTTATTAAATTTAATATGGTCGTGTTTTCGTTACTCAGTGACGGACTTGTATACCCTTGGACCAAAATGGCTTGAATAATAATTTTACCATTATTTTTACAATTTATATTTATTTACAGGCCATTATGTTTTATGGCCTTTAACAGTACTGCCTCGATCCATCTCTACATTTATAGAACGGTCAAATATCCAAGTTTAGTTTAAAAATGATGATTTTACCAGGACACTGCGATTTTCCGGTAATAAGCGCTTTATTCTATACTGAGTAATACCGATAAATTTAGCAAAACATATCGGCCGCCTCTTTTTATAAGCTACGGATAGCACAGCTTATTTTCGAATATCAACGTCGCTAATACGCATATTGTTGGCATTTTATTTTTTTTGTGATATTGGTGAAATGGATTTTTGGAGACCGTTTGAGCTAAATGATGAATCTATCGAATTGCTTAATATTGACGATATTCCTGATAATAATGTAATTCAAAGTATTGATAATATCCAAATTAATGATAAACTACATCTTAATAATGCAATTCTAATTAATACTAATGATAATGAGACACAATTTTGGGAATTTAAAAATCGAGATTTGCATATTCAAGTTCAACAAGTAATTTTAAATATATATTCATGCTTAAAAACTGAAAATGTTGATTCAACCCAAGATGAAATAATTAAAACAATAAACAACTTAACGAAAATTACTGCTACAATTGCTACAATTTATATAGTAATTAAACGAGGCGTTGTGATTTAACACGATAAAAAACGAAAACGTATCGTCAGCCGTCGGATAGATGATGCATCAAAAGTTGTGATTCGACAAACGTTTTAAAATACGTACAAAGAAAATCAAGTCCCAACATTAGAAATTATATTTAACAAATTGAAAGATCTTAACGATTTTAAATATAAATCATTAGAAACACTTCGACAATTTTAATAGAATGTGGTTTAAGTATAAGAAGTCAGATAGTCGAATATGTATTATGGAATCGCCTCGCATTGTGGTACTTCGTCAAAATTATTTAAGACAGATCTTAAGTTATGGAGAAAGTAATAGAAATATAGTTTATTTTGATAAAACGTGGTTCGATACTCACGACGTCCTTCAATAAATAAATAAATAATTTTTGAAAATATATCTGATTTAAAAATAAAATTAATACGCCACTGATCGATTTCTTTTAAAGATTTTATGGCTTATAATGAGATGTTTTTTAGCTATGGGTCCTGGTACGCTAATTTTCCCAAATCTTCCAAAACAACCTTTGTTTACTCACATAACTCAAAATAAGGACATCATGAACATATTATTTTTTACTATCACAAAAAGAGGAAGATATCTCGATACGGCAATTCCTACATTAGAAGATCTCAGAAATTGTAATGCAAAATCACTGAATTCGCATCTCAAGGAGCTCATAATGCACTCGTAAAGTAATACAAAAAATAATCCAAGGGATGACAAAAAACTAAATGTTAGGGTTATCAGGGCCGACCCTATTATTAAACAAAAATAATTATTTTGAAGAAGATAACAGGAAGTTTTATCTTTTTTAAACCAACATCCAATAGCATACTTCCATAAATTAAATTAATTTAAACCATTAAAATAAAGTGTCATCAAATTGTCTGATGTAATCAATTATTTAAATATTTTAAGCAGTCCAGCTGCAAGGACCATAAACATTTATCGATACGTTTCTTCCGGCGAGTAAGAAATTATTGACTACGAAGTACCTACTCGAACTTGGAAACGTGAAAAAAAATTTGACTACAATATAACTATTTACATACATACATAAAGTCACGCCTTTTTCCCATAGGGGTAGGCAGAGACCACTTCCGCTACGGTTCTTACACACACCTTTTGCTTCCTCTACTTTCATCAGTGCTCTCATACATGCTCTTCGGTTGTTGGTACTCTTGACCTGGCCTTTCTTCAAAACAATGTTGATCTGATCGAGATATGTTCTCAGAGGTCGACCTTTACCGATTTGTCCATTCACACTCGCCGTATAAATTTGTTTCGTCAATCTTCCTTCATCCATCCTTTCTACGTGTCCAAACCATCTAAGCATTCCTTTATCTATCTTTGTGACCACATCTTCTTTTACACCACAGCGTTTTCTTATCTCACTATTCTTTACCTTATCCAACCGAGTCACTCCGGCTATACTTCTCAGACTACTCATCTCCGCAGCATTAATCCTATTTTCATGCTTCTTCTGCCAAACCCAACATTCACTACCATACATAAGTGTAGGAACCAACACACCTCTATGCACCGCCAGACGTGCCTTTTTTGACACTTTCTGGCTATTCATAAAGCTATGCAGTGCCCCATTCATTTCTTTTCCTGCCAACACCCTTCGCTCAATGTCACTGTCATACTTTCCATCTCTAGTAAATTTTGAACCCAAACACACAAATTCACTATTTATGAGCAAAAGAATTTTTCAGCTCCGTTACTGGACTGTTATTTACTCCATTCGTTTGGTAACTATTATTCTCACATTCGCAGTTTTTTATTTTCGTTTTTTCTTATTCTTCAATTTGCTACCGGTAAATAATACGTTTCAAGGGACGTGTGACCACATTTCAAATTTTAAATTTTCTTTTGGTTCAGTACAGTTATTCCAACTTACGCGTTTTCTGTTGTGGGAAGTGTCTTCCCGCAAACTAGTGATAATAATGAAACGGAAATCAAAGTATATCAAACCAATGAAAGTAATGTACTTCAAGATTTAATACTTGCCAATAGCAGAAACAATCTAAACTAGTAAATAACCAACTTAGAAAAGCTAATTATTAATACTGATAATCTTATTGGACAACTATCATCAACACGTAAAACAAGAAAATACAAACAATTTGTTGATCGGATAACAATTATCAACACCTAAAACAAGAAAATACAAACAATTTTTTTATTGGATAACAATTATCAACACCTAAAACAATAAAATGCAACAAACTCAGATGATGACCAATTTTAAAATATACTAGTACTGACCAATAAACGAAACAAACATTAATACGGTAGTCTTAGTGACAACTATTATTAACAATCTAAAGCAAAAATGAAACATTTTGATGACCAAAGTATGGTTAATAGATATACGAAACAAATAATAAATATGAATACTGATAGTCTTATTGGCCAACTATCCTTAATATATATATATATATATATATATATATATATATATATATATATATATATATATATATATCGGCTTATACCGTTCTACGACGCCTTCCGACTCCTAACCGCCATTCATCTTTATCTAGTCATAAGTTCTCCGGCAAGTCTCTTTCTTTCATCTTTTTGTCAATGCCCTCTCTACAGCTTCTTCTTGGTCTTCCTCTTCCTCTCTTCCCTTGGGGTGTCCATGTCAAAATTTTTGGTAACCTATCGTCTGACATTCTTTGGACGTGGCCATACCATATTAATTGTTTTGTTCTTATATCATCAACAATCGTTTGTCTGGCACCCATTATATCTCTTATTCTTTCGTTGTGTATCCTGTCTCTTCTTGATTGACCCGCAGATCTCCTTCAGAAGTCCATCTCAGTTGTTATTAGCATTTTTTCTGTAGACTGTTTTATTTGCCATGTTTCACTACCGCAGGTTGTAATGCTTTTAAGGATGGTATTATATATTCTTTGTTTATTAGCTTTCGATATAGTTTGATCCCATAAGATTCCGTTCATCATAGAGATAACTTTTCTGCCTTGTGTGTTTCGTTTTTTGATTGTTGTGTCGAGTAGCTCATCGTGTGCTATCTTCATTTCCAAGTATTTATATTCCTCGCAGTGTTTAATCTTTGCACTCTTAATCATGATGACCAATATTAATAAAGTATGGCCAATTTAGGAAACAATCAACAAATATTAATATTGATAGTAGTATTGGCCAACTATTATTAACAATCAAAAGCAAGAATGTATAAAAATTTTTATAAAATTAACATTTGACACCCAATTTAGTTCAAGGTTGAACTACAAGAAACGCAAAGCTGTAAATCGCGATGTTATCGGCATTTTTAAAAAAAATTGATAATTCCAGCGAGTAATGGAACACATAAATGATAATATTTAATCGATTAAGATGAAAATCATCTTCTAATCAAGCGGCATTAGCATCCACGGTCTGCCACCACTGGGAAGCAACGTAAGAAGTTGCAAAGATAATTAACGACGTAATTTACTGTCCAAGAAAAGAGTTGTCTACCTCACTGGTTGGCATTTTATGCGGTGGGCCATAACGACGAAGATACCCAATGCCAGATTCGAAGTATACAACCTCCAAGTGATGAGATGACGTTCGCCCACTGAATTTCCACAAATTCAAATTCATAAAAATATATATGAACTCGATTCGTTCGTACCTACGGATCTTAAAGTGTGAACAATGTCTAGTAGTTAATTGAAATAATCGAAGGTTGAAGCAACTATGCATCTAGGGAAAGTTCCTTTCGAAACGAAATCTTTACGAGCCATCTAAAATGCTAATTTGCCTGTTAAGGGCAACATGAAATCTCATAAAGCCGCTCGATTTTTTACACCGCCATCTAAATATCAAGACAATAATTCGTCGCACAAGCCGTAGATCTGACAGAAGTGTTCGCTGCAAATGTTATTAAATCCACCTACTAATCTCAGTTACAACGCCTTGGCTGCTTACATTTACCACCCGCGCAAAACGACTCGAAAAACTCCTCCAACCCGTCGACGTAATGGCGATTATACCGATGAAAATAAAAAAACTGATGATGATGAAACAAGTCCATCACTTGTACTGGCGAAATGGCACTATTCACTTACTTTACAGATAACATTGAGATGTCTGTGAATCCAATGTTTCTTAACACAAAGGTAAAATTACTGCATGCTAAATGTAAAATATCAAAAGTGTCTAAGAATAAATAATTAAGGGTCGATCATAATTATAGTTATACTTCTAACATGGATTTTAAACAGGCGTATGACAGTGTAATCCTAATACGCCTGAGGGAAGCCATGGAGGAATTAGGAATTCCAAAGAAGTTAATATGTATGGTAAAGACGTGTGTGGAAGGGTGAGAAAATAGCGTAAGAGTGGAGGGTTAAAATAGCGAAATGTTCCCTGCAGAAAATGGACTTAAACAAGGAAACGCGCTGTTGTAGGAAAGAGTACAGTTAACGTCAAGGAGAGCTTTGAGCATATTCCTATTTTCAACACACTACGCCTCTATTACTTTTTAAACTGCTATAGTATTTTATCAGTTTCTCTCAGAAAAAAATAATTTTCTTTATTCGTTAAAAGATTTTTATCTAAATACCATAAAAAATTGATAACTTCCACCTGGTAGGCGTGTACTTCCATTAAGAGATATATTTGCAAGGACTTTGAAAAAAATCCTTTTGTGTATAATAATCTCGACATTCTTTGTATAATTCAATAACAGTAACAATGCAATATCAAGACAGCGCATTAAGTTTGGCAATGATCCTACGCCTCTGAGCACAAATGATTAATCGTGCGTATACACAGTACGCACCAGTCACAGCTTATTGTATTCAAAGTTAATTTTTTCGTCGATAGGTATCTGAAAATAATAAACATTTTCAACGATTCCTTAAGGTCACCACACCCACACCAAGTACTCAGTAAGTGGTAGTTACTGTGGCTTATCGTTTTTTATACTGAGATCATGCAAGTGATGCAACATTTGATCTAGTAGCTTAAACGTGTGACCTGATTTAAATAAATTATATTTTTTCGACATTTAAAAAAAATATTCACTAATACCTGTCAAAGGTTTTTAGAAAGCGTACATTCGTTGTTTGTGTTTATACTGATGTACTTAGGATACGTTCTGCGGTTCTTGCCATTGGTTTCTATAGTAGTAACTGTTTGTTATTTTTTTATTTCTTGACAGATTGCCTCTTCTAATGTTAACGCATTTGTTGTTTAATGAACTGTTTTATTTGTATATTATCTGCGGTGTTCATTGACCACAATCGCAACTTCTTCGGGGTCTTAACTTGGTTAATGCGATGTGATGTACAGTAAAAGTAAACACAAGTTCATTGGTGTCACAAAAATATTAGTCAGCTGTTAACCGAGGTTTTTCTGTTGCAAAGGACTAGAATTATTTTAAATGGTTTGACTTTGGAATGAAAAAGACTTACTAACTTTTAACGTCAAGACTATTGGTTTGACAAAATAGTAACAAAAAAAAATAATGAGCCGTCGCGGGACTCCTGGCAGATGTGCAAGTTCAAAACTATTGATATAGAAAATTTGCACAAAATGATGATTTATTAAAGGAAATAAATATGACATAATCAAAAACGAAATATTCAGATAATAATAAATATATATTTTATTGTAGTTATTACTTTTAAGTAAATTTTCTCATTTCGAAATTTAAAAAAAAAACATCACATTTTAGTTTTATGTTATCAAGACAATTAGTTTTATGTTATCAAGACAATGTTATTTACATACAAAATATAAATTTGTTTCGTCAATCTTCTTTCATTCATCATTTCTACGTGTCCAAGCCATCTATTCCTTTATCTATCTTTGTACACACATCTTCTTTTACACCACAGCGTTCTCTTATCTCACTATTCTTTACTTTATCCAAATAAAGTTTACAATTCAGTTATTTCTATATTAGCAATGGATGATGTTTCTGATGGTATCAAAGTTAGACCGATGATAACTAAAATAAGCAACGAAAGCGTTACATACAACGTAGGCGGAGCCTAAACGACGGAACGAGCCGAGTATTTTTCAATCAAGGCATCGCGGCATCATCAGTCGTTGTCAAGCACGCCATTAGATGTTTCACATCAAAACTTTATTCATTGACTAATCGTTCTTACTTTTTTCTTGTTTACCTTGATCAATACAATTCTGTCACGAAGGAGTAGATTATTCAAAGGTTTTGTTTTAAATTGTTTGACTACGGAATAAGAAAGACTTTCAAAAGCAAAACTTCATTGGTTTGACAAAATCGTGACAAAGAAATTTTCTTCGTTGACTCATCGTTCTTACTTCCTTTTTGTATACCTTGATAAATACTTTTTTGTTACAAAGTAGTAGACTATTCAAATGTTTTCTTTAAAATTGTCTGATTGTAAAATGAGATAGACTTTTCATCAGCCAAACTACATTCGTCTTACCAAATCGCGACAAAGAAACTTTCTTCATTGACTTATTGTTTTTATTTTCTTTTTTTTTACCTTGATCAATAATTTTCTGTTGCAAAGGAATATATTATGCTAGGATGTCGTTTTAAATAGTTTGACTTTAGAATGAAGACTTTAATCAGCATCACTCAATTGGTCTAACCCAACTGTGACTTGCTTTATCGACTCATCCTTTTTACTTCCCTTTTTGTTCACCTTGACCAAGGTTTTCCCGTTGGAGGAGACTTAATTTTTTTTTATTGTTGAACGATGGCAATTTCTATGTGAGGTTCGCCTTATTCTACTGGCCTTTAACTTTTTACTCCTATTAACAATCCACCCAAACTTCCATCCACCAAAACATTCGCGATAAATTTTTGCAGGCATCACTGGATTTTAAAAATGAATGGGAATATATGTTACAAAATTTCATGAATGATTGGTATACCCACTATAAAATTTTATATTCTTATTTTATAAACACTTTATAAATAAACAATACCAATATGTTAATTATATTGATTTATTTTGTAATAACTGTTTATTAATTATTTCTTCTGTTAAATCATGAAATCGTAATTATATTGCTTCAATAAAGAGAGTGTCAGAGTGATTGTACTGACATGGAGATATTATAAGTAAATTAAAAATTATATGAGTCCATTTATGGGTCGACACTTTGCAATGATGCCATATGGTTGAAGGTTATGGTCGTAAACATTGTTAAGTAGTGATTGAATCTTTCGTTTATAACAAATATGGTGTTTGAAATTAAAAAAAAATACATTTTTCTTTTTTTATTTTCTTCAGGTACATTTTATTGTTGTTATTGCGCGAGTAATAGCAATGCCAAGGATCTTCTAAATAAAAAATTTGCACAGTTACGTAAACCTTTTACATTTTTTTTGACCAAATTTGTGCGAAGAAGAGATACATTTCTAAACGCAGTGAACTTGTTTAACGCATTTTGCAGATATACGAGGTCTGGCATCCCAAAGGGGTAGGGCAAGGATAGCTCGAAGTGTCTCCTATTTTAGTACAACGTTTATGTCGTTGTAGTAGTATTTTTTCTATAGAGGTTAGAAACGAGAACCAGAGAACCCATAAGATGTAAGCTCGTAGTTCAAAATCAACCTATCGAGCAAGTATCCAAGTTTAAGTACGTGGGCATGGGTATATCGGATCACCACAATCCAATAAATGATCAACAAGGCAACCGCAATAGCAGGATGCTTACGACAGGTGGTATGGGCAAAAAAATATATGTATATTGACAGTAAGGTCAAGATTTACAAGACTTGCGTTAAGCCAATCATGACTTACGGTACTGAAGCTCGAGAAGAGACAAATAAAACAAAAAGCATGTTGCGTGTAACAGAAACAAAAACTCTTAGAAGCATACTCGGAAAGATAAGAAGAGACCAAGTCTGGAACGAGGTTATAAGAGATGAATGTCAAGTGCAGGACGTGGTGAGATGGGGGCGGCAAAGGAAACGACAATGGCACGCTCATGTAACCCGAATGGCAGAAGATCGACTGCCGCTTATACCATTCCAGAACAGACCAGCGGGAGATAGATTTCCAGGAAGACCACCTAAGAGATGAAAGGACATCTGGCAATCGACATACCAAGACCCAATTAACAGATCTAATTGAAGAATCGAACGTGTTTTCTTTTCGTGCGAATAACACTTTGTGACGGAAAACACGAGCACCAGATCAATGTAAAATTTCTCTTTAAATAAAAAAAACTCGGACTGAGCGCTATAGGTTGTTGAAAGAGGCCTATGGTGAGAATTCTTATCTCGTGCGCGTGTTTTACAATGGTATATACGGTTTTCTGAAGGCCGAGAGAGCACCGAACATGACCAACGTTCCGGCCGACATAAAGGGCATCGTAATAACTGACCCCAGAGGGTGAATTTGTAAACCAAACTTATTATTTGAAAGTTTTGGCACCATTGCGAGAGTGGCCGGTTGTCGAAAATTAACCCTTGGGTCTTGCACCAGGTCAATGCACCTGCCAATAACGCGCTGTTCGTGAAGCGTTATTTAGCCGCTAGAGGCACTCCAGTACTCGAACACGCGCCCTACTCGCCTGATTTAGCACCCCGTGACTTTTTCCCGTAGCCGAAGATCAAGTCTGCCTTAAAAGGAACTCGGTTCGAGTCGATGAAAGAGGTGAAGCGAAAATCGGCGGAGCTGTTAAATCCTATTACAAAAGAATATTTCCAGCATTGCTTTGACCAATGGAAAAAAAGAACGGTGTGTGGCGAGGAGTGAAAGGTACATTGAAGGGGAACAGTCTCGTTAATAGCCAGACTTCGTAAATCAGGCAAATGCAAAGTTCTTATTTAGATACATGGTAGTTTACTGTAAAGTACGGAATGCCAAAATTTGTAAAAATGCTCTCTATGTATCAAAACAGGGACCATTTGGGGCTCTCAGCTAAAACCTGCAAAGGGGCCCTCTACCGGGTGGTCTGGAGGTATGGAATACAGCAAACGGGGGGACCAGGGGCCCTTCTCCGTAAATTTTTTGAAAATTAGGTGCTTGTAAACAATAAAAACGCGTTTTTACGCTATTTTGGCGCTTATAACGAAGAAGAAATTCAACTAGGTTTTTATACGAATATTATAATATATAATATAACCAAACTGCGTCAATGGCTCTTGAGCTTCATGCAAGATCGCTCCTTTCATGTGGCAGTTGACAGTATTTCTTCTGATGCGTTAAAAACCAATGCCGGGGTCCCCTAGGGTTCCATCCTGTCCCCCCCTCTATTTCTTTTACACATCAAGGACCTCTTGAAAACCACCACGAACCCCATTTACAGTTTCGCAGACGAAAAAAATAGAATTTTATTTTAAAAAAATAGTTGAAGGTGATGAAATTTTTTCAAAAATGTTTTAATCTGACATCATCGTTTACTGTTTTCACTATATGGTAGCGATTAAAGATAATAGCAAAAATAATTCATAATTCAAAGGTGTGGCCGACGTCGTAAGAGTGTTAACGCTTACGTATAAAGAAAAATTAATAATAATTGACCCGCTAACATCAATAACTATTTTTACTCGAGTATAACAGGACCATACCAAATTTGTTGTTATGTACAGGTAATTATCGTTTTTATATTTTTGACGCGTATAATAAATGAATATCCGAAGTATATTAACAGTGATGACAACATAAGATGTTGAAAACATTTTAAATAACGCCCAAGACCCTCACTCGTCCCACCTACCACAGCAACAAAGAAAAGTGAATCATTGATTGGATACTAATTATAAAGAGACGGAAGACCCCAACAGCCGCCTTAGGAGCTTTGCCAAGCTTACCTCCACTTTCATACACAAAGTGTATGCACAGAAGGAATTTTAATCAATTATACTAATTAGTGGACTGGTTGAAAATCACAAATCGCTGGTTTTTAAAGTTATTGTTTAACACAAAAATGTCTCTCTTCAAATATACAATGCATTTGTACTGATTAACGAATTACTGCAAGCAATAAAATTAAATTCGATGCCGTGGAAAAATAGGAATAAAACTTTGAATTAAAAGAAAAAAGGCGATTTTTTGAACGCTGTGAATAAATTGAACTTTGAACCGTCACTCCCGCCGGTCGGAAGGAAACTCATAATGGGAGTTGTAACGAGAATTTTTCGCTTGGCAAATCCATCAGGCCAACCTCTGGTATGTAAATTGAATAATTTAGTCGTAAAAATCGGTGCTGCGTTATTTGTTTAGTTTTTACTAGGTTGATAAACGGACATGCTGATATGTGACTAGCATAAAAATCCTGATTTCGTTCAAAACGGCGAATCGTTGGAAATAATTATTTTTCAAGTTTAATACTGTCTGTTTGTAGTTAAGGTGGAAATATAATTGGTAAATTTTGTTGTAAGCTTTCTAAAAGAAAAAATGTACTTTAGATTATTTTTGGTTCAGTCTTTGAATCTTCTTATTAATAAAGTTACTGTATTTTTTTGGATTGCTCAGACTTTTAGAAAGTGTTGTATCTCATTTAATTATTTTTAAATCTTACATGTTATTTATGGAAAATGGAAAGCCTCCGTAGTTAATGTCTCGATACATTTTTTATTTTGTTTTTTTCCCTTATAAACGAGGATAGTTCATGAATTGTTGTCCCTAACATAGAAGCAAACACATGAGAAGAATGAAACTAATTTATTTTCCAACGTTTTAGTATATCGGTGTTAAAGTATTTCGAACCCTTTTAAAAAAAATCAGAAATTTGAGTCTTCAGCCATTCATCTACCGATCACTTCGTTATCATCAGCAAAGCGGATTTCACGAAAAGTTGCAGTAATACATAATTACGCAAGGGAGTTACTAGTTACTAGTTTAAGAAAAAGACCATCTCAATATACTCTGACAGCTATAAAAGCATTCAGCTATAAGCAAGTAATCTTCAAATTTGTATGGGCTTGCTTGAAAACCCTACAAGAGTTGGGCAGTCAAAACTTTAAGATTGCGTAACAGGCTAAAAGGCTATGAAGAGGCTGACTGACTAGTTTGAGGAGCTCAATAAAGAAGTTCATAAAAGAACCATCGTCAAAATTAGCGGAGTTTTAGCTAAGCCAAAATAGGTGATCAACCAGGATCATGTACTGGCAGACACCTATTTACAGGTTCTGAGATGAGGTTTAAGATAAGAAAACCTCTGCACAGATACTGTGCTCCTGCTAAGGTCTTATAATGTCGACGATAGGAGAGAGGAAAAACTACAACCCTCTTAATATACGAAGGATCTGAGGTCAAAGTTTAGTAAATAGGACGGCTTTAGACATAAAATTCCAACAACACGTGGCAGCGGAAAATGCTCCTAGTCCAAAACCTCATATTAACCTAATCTAATCTTAACCGCCTACTTAATTTTGTTGCCAGGATTAGAGTGTCAACTGAATTTGTCGTATTATTAGTCGTCTTTATGAGATTTAGCAACACTTTCAAGACATCCCTCGTACCGTAAATTTCAACAGTGGAAACAACCGAGCACCGGCCTTTCAGTAACTAGCACAACGGTGGTGTGGATCTTTTAAATGTTGTAACACTTATTTTTAATATTAAATTTTATTGCGTCGATGTATAAAAATATTAAAAAAAAAAGAACAGTGATTGATGTGTGCACATTACAACTTTGAACTGTTGGTCGTACAACGTTATCTTTATAAATCACAACTTTCTCGATACCTACTGACGATTAATCACTAAATAATACAGTTTAGTATATCCGAACACGAATTACAGGTTATTTTGAACAACAGTCATTTTTTTTAATATAGCTTTGTGTAAGGTGAGTTGGCGTGTAATATTGTTGCTTTGTAGATTGAAATAGGTAACTGGGTCGTTTCGTTATTTTTTTTTAATAATGGTTTGTTATAAACTGTAATTAAGGCGAATAAATAATAAAGAATGTCTGTAAAAATATTTCTATTGCCCAATGTGTGTCTCGGAAAATAGTCAGGAACTAATGGCCACAAAAAGAGTCATTGGAAAGTCTTAGGGACTGAAACCGAAAATGGCTCATTGGCTATATAACATATGGCTCTATATGCTGGTGGACCAAAGTACGGCAATTCCAAACCGTAAATATACTCAGCAGTACACAAAGGCTATTTATTATGGAGGCTATGAAAACAACCCCCACTGCAGCTATGGAAGCAATGCTAAACCTCCCACCTTTAGATATTTATATCCGGGGCGAGGCAAGACAATGCGCTGATAGACTAGAACAACAGGACTGTTGAAAAAGTACTAAAACACATGGGCATACAACCATAAAAAATATAATCAGACATCCATTTCTGGAAATGGCAACTGATTTTATGAGTGCAGAAATATCCTTTGAGACAAACTATGAGTCACGCAAAACTCGGTGATGACAAAGGAAATGATGATCAACCCGGTGAACTCACCTGGTACAAAGATGGATCAAAAACCAGCGAAGGAACTGGCTCAGGCGTCTACTCTTCAAAACCCAAATATAAGCAAACAAACTCATTTGGGAGACAGTCTTCCAAGCTAAAGTACATGCCATAAACGCTTGTGATGTTGGAAAACTGAGACGAGGATATAAAAAGAAAACAATAACAATCCTCATTAGATTAGATAGTAAAGCGGCACTCAAAGCTTTGGCATCACGGAGAATATACTCAAAAATTGTCCGGGAATGTGCCGGAAACGTACGAACCTTTGCTAACCATAACAAGGTCACCTTGTCGTTGGTGTCAGGGCATACAGGTATATCTGGTAACGAAGAAGCGGACAAACTAGCACACCATTTATTGGACCAGAACCAATAATAGGGATACCCAAGGCCAGCGTTAAAGCAGCGATCAATGGCTGGGTCCACTCTCAGCATCAGCTGAAGTGGGCACAGCCAGAGGGAGCAAATAAATGCTGAAAGAACCCTCACCTAAGCAGAAAGGGAAGCTAATCTCGCTGAGTAAGGAAAAACTTGTTGTAGGGCTTTGTACCGGACACTTGTCTTTGAGAAAACATCTGCACAATATAGGCGTGTCTGACACAGAACCTATATGCAGATTATGTAATGAGGAAACAGCCACTCATATAATCTTCGAATGCGAAGACACCGCCCGGTGGAGGTAACATCTGGGGTATGTACAAGAACAAGGGAGTGATCCACCTGGGGCAATAGCAGTACGTGAACTTCTAATCCTTAATAGGAGAATTAAAGAAATGGGAGTAAACTATGGAGCTGAAAAGGTACAAAAAGCAGACAATGCTGCAGTGCCTAGGAAAAAATTAGACCTCTTCCACAACTCCTATTTACTTATTCATTCATTCATTCACCTATCAGGAAAGAGACTACGACACATGAAAGAGATCAAACAATTTCTCTTCTTTCGGGACCTTTATGGTAGAAGTGAAAACATTTTTAGAAGAGAAATTGTTTAATCTCTTTCATGCGTCAGAAGTGTACACCGTCGCTAACAGCTTCATACCGAATGCTCTAGCGTCGCAGAAACATGTCGACGAGGTGGATACAGTTCAAATTGGAGTCGTGTAGTTAATTAATTAATTTCTTTTAGCGAATATTTTTTATATTTTGTGCTGGTCTACTGTTTTTCTTGCACCTCAGCGTTTTGCATTAAAATGCCTATGTTCCTTAAATATTTTTCCATACCTGCATACAATTTTATGAACCTTAATTTTTTTTAATTACGAAAAACACTATTATTAAAAGAAAAACAGTTGAGACATGTGAAGTAAAAACTGACGTACAAATTATTTCATTTCGACATTAAAACGAGGGTTTGTTCATGCCTTGAGAATTCCACGTGGAATGAAATACACACAATACAATGTTGATTAGCTAGGAGGTCGAAGGAACATGTTGCGCAAGTATATATTTTGATTTAGATTTATGTAATTGTATAGTTAGAGAAACTGATAAATTTATTTTTATTATTTCTTATAATAGCTTCATTTAACGAAACAGTCTGTTAAAAAATAAAACATAACAAAGACTTTGTTAACATCCTGCTTATCGATAAAAATCTTGACAGCCGAGTTAAAATAAATTATCGAATCGTCCAAGACTATAAAAGAAAATAAACAAAAAATTAAAGTAAATAATATGAAAAATTAACACTTTCACTTACTTTGCAATCCAAATATTTATAATAAATTAAAACATTTAGCGTTTATTAAATAGAATATAGAGTTTTTAAATTGATTATTTATTAAACAAATATTTGATGCAAACATATTTGTGTGTCCTAACTGTGTAAAAGTGAGAACACTTGTTTAATGTTTCATTTTGTAATCACGGAGTAGCTATAGCGGATTCTTCTTTAAACTGAATGCAATTCAGGTAGGGACCTGGTCACTTTGGTAGAAGAAAGTCGTTCCCAGAGACGTGCAGCTTAAAGAATTTGACGATGACTTACGCCTTCTAGAGACAAATGCAGTAAAAGACTCCAAGTGGTAAAATATGTGTTACTAATGATAATCAAAATCGATAAATTCCTCACAAATTTTAGAGTACTCGAAAAAATAAATAAAGATATGGAGATCATAAAGACGATCAAGACTAGGAAGCTTGAGTACTTAGGTCACATAATGCGGAATGGGAAACGTTATGAGCTCCCACAGCTGGTTCTTCAAGGGAAAGTCCTGGGACGGAGGGGATCTGACAGGAGAAGAATCTCTTTGCTAAAAAATTTGAGAACTTGGTTTAGTACCACAACGACCGGCCTTTCCAGGGCAGCTATTTCAAAGGTTCAAATTGCCACGATGATCGCAGATGTCCGTAAACGGATGAGAACTTAAAGAAGAAGAGTCACTTGCATCTGGATTGTTTTTTTTCTTCCGAAGTTGAGAAAATCCTTTATGGAGAAGTTATGAGCCTGAAAGCTCAAGGTCAACCGTGAGGCTCCCCTGACTGTGTCAGGTCTACTGACTTAAAACTCCACTCCTATTTGGGTCCGTCTGACTATGGCCTCCGGCGACAACACTTCGGCCCGTTGGCCAGCATACATTAAAGGTTACAGTCATGCAGACCAATCCAGTGCGGAACAATCTGAGCATGCTCCATGTTTGGTTTGGCTCCTGTTTTTTTTAACATTTCCGTGGTTTATATTTTTAATACGTCGATTTTTAGTCACCACAAGTGCCGCCAAAACAATTATTTCGGACTGGGCGGAGAGGAAAATACTCACGTACTGGTCCGACATACCAGGGCTAACCCACTCGAAGGCGTTTTTACCGTTACAACCCTCGAGAAACACAACTAAGTAGATCCTAGAATGGAGCAGAAATGATTGCGTATTTTAACAGGACTGCATACGGGACACTGTCGTCTAAGATACCACCTCAGAAAGATAGATCTGAACCAACAAAAGGACTGTCGGTTCTGCTGCGTGGAAGACGAAACTGCTGAACATATACTATGTTCATGCCCCGGCCTGGGAAGAATAAGGTTCAACATATTTGGTTACACTAACCTAGAACCAACCGATTTTAAAAAAATCTCACCCTATACAACCATGAACTTCGTAAGAAGGGCTGGATTGTGCGATGAACTGTAGCCTCTAGGGGTGAGCCACATAAGACCTAATAAGGGTCGCGGTGGAGGGGCGACCACGCCCCACTCACATGAAACCTAACCTAATACGTCCCCGCATTTTCAAAGTTCTTCACCAGGTACTGTTGGTGTTAGGTTAGGTTAGGCTAATAATAATCGGTGTTCATTGAGGTAGTAAAAGTAAAAAAACTAGCCTACCCTAACATAACGTCATAATCCAACACCAACAGTAGGTACCTGGTGAAGAATTTTGATGCGGGGACGTATTAGAAAAGACCCCAATGTATCGATAAAAAAAAATTTGAGGTTAGAACTACGTTTTATTCTTATAAGATATAACTTACTCCACCATGTTTGCTCCACAAATTAATAGTAATTAATACTAATGTTTGCAGCACAAAAAAGGTTATATCGCCAAATTATAAAAAACTATTGCAATTTAAAAAAGTAATTAATATTAACAGCACGACAATCACTGAACAAAACGCGGGAAACAGGAGCCAAACAAAACACAGAGCATGCACAGATTGTTCCTCTGTGGATTGGTCGGCAAGACTGTAACCTCCGTTGGCCCATTGTATCTTGCCCATGTTAGGTTAGGTTTTATGTGAGTGGGGCGTGGTCGCCCCTCCACCGCGACCCTTAGTAGGTCTATTGTGGCTCACCCCTAGAGGCTACAGTTCACCGCACAATCCAGCCCTTCTTACAAAGTTCATGGTTGTATAGGGTGAGATTTTTTTAAAATCGGTAGGTTCTAGGTTAGTGTAACCAAATATGTTGAACCTTATTCTTCCCAGGCCGGGGCATGAACATAGTATATGTTCAGCAGTTTCGTCTTCCACGCAGCAGAACCGACAGTCCGTTTGTTGGTTCAGATTTATCTTTCTGAGGTGGTATCTCAGACGACAGTGTCCCGTAAGCAGTCCTGATAGAATACGCAGGTCATTTCTGCTCCATTCTAGGATCTGCTTAGTTGTGTTTCTCGAGGGTTGTAAGGGTAAAAACGCCTTCGAGTGGGTTAGCCCTGGTATGTCGGACCAGTACGTGAGTATTTTCCTCTCCGCCCAGTACGAAATAATTGTTTTGGCGGCACTTGTGGTGACTCCAAAAACCGGTTCTGGTCCAGTGAACGCAGATTCGGCCCCCTGTTTTGCAAATGTGTCGGCTTTTTCGTTTCCTACCACCCCCTGGTGCCCAGGTACTCAAATCTTGCCCATGTGGTTTTGTATCATTGTACAGTGGAGACACGACCCGCAACAGCAAAACACACACTGCGCCGTCGCGAGTTACCGGACCGCAAAAGACAGGCAATCCCCGGGCAATAACTGGATCGATACTTATATAACTATATTTAACAAAGAAGAATTGTTTTATGCATCAAAGTGCTCATCAACCACCATCGATATCTATAGAGGACAAAAAAATGTAATAGAAATACCTCGAATTTTTTAATAATTGATTGGTTAGATAAAGCTTCTTCAGTACCTTCCTAATCGCATAAACAACGAAACTAACTTCGCTGGTTCCCTAATTACAGATACCTGCGACGACGAGACATCGTTTTTGTGGAATATTCATTAAAAAAAGAGTAAAAACCATATAAAATTTTCTGGAGTTTTTTAGCAGAGAGGATTGGTTACAAAAAAACGTTTTGATTTATTTACTTCAGAAAACTTCATCCAAACTTCTTTACAAGCTTTCGATGACAGTAAACGTAAAAATACACTGCAATATGATCTTCAGATCTAGTTGTAAACATATTTTTTTACCACATATTTTTTTAATTAAAATGACTAGGGTTTTATCCAGAGAAAGCATTTATAACTTAATCAACGGACCCATTTTAAGAAACTAACTTAGGTATAGATATTTAAAAGCAAATAGAAGCTGTCGTAGTTTTGTAACTGCAACGAAGACCCCACTAAGAAAAGAGAAATGGAAAAACCGAAAGATCGGGAAATGAACAATTGAGGAAAATGAGAAGAAGGAAGAGCACTACGACACCAATATAGAAGTCTTCCCAGACTCAAAAGTAGTCGAAAAATGTTTGGAACATTTAAATAGAAAGGATTAATTGCAAAAAAAAAAGTTCTTATTTATTCGCCTCAGAAAACTTTATCAAACTTCTTCACAAGTTTCTGATGACAGTAAAGATAAAAATACACTACTATAGCTGTGATTTTTGGATCCAGTAATAAAAATATTTTACAATTAATGAAAAGATAAACATTTTGTAATAAATAAGTATACACTAAAACGCTAATTCATCATTTCTATTCGAAAAAAAATTCTTTTACTTTACTTTTTTGTTCTTTTTCTCTCACTACCAATTATTTGTTAAATCCCAGCATAACTAAAATCATGTAATCGTGATTCTATTTGGAATGCAGTAGCTATTGTATTATTACCGTTATTAATTTTTTACATTAAAATTATAAAAGCGTTTCAGTAATTGTTATGTTTGGCAATGCTCCTTTGGCAATACTATTGTAAATAAAATATCTTAGCAGTGTAGCCTTGTTTCAAGTTCCTTTTTTTTTTAAATTTATAACACAAATTGAATGATTTCTTATATATGGTGTTTCAATGAAAATATATCTGGTAACTGATAAAACCAAATTAGTGAAATTGTTGGCGAAACTTACGTAGAAATTTAGCAGAATAAAAAAACCTTGCTAAAACATTTATTACGACAGTGGCGTAGATTTTAAGGGGGTAAACAATATTTTTCATTAAAATATTTTATTTAAATGTATTAAGGTAAACATTCGTATTTTGTGCTAAGATTGATCCTATCCTTTACCAAACAATCTTTCTTACTATATGGAAACTTCTTAATAAGTTACGTATACTTTATATTTATTTATTTTAGCTACAGTTGAAGTTTGCAAAGCATTTTTTTAAATAAAAATTCTCAGCCTATACCAGAGATCCTGAGACTCATACTGTTTAATTCGGCCAAAGTGGACAGAGCCAAAAAACAAATCTCTATCCTCGACCACCTCCACATTTACCCAACATTGGCCCCCTGTGAATTTTTGTTTTCAAAACTAAGGGAATCTTTGAAAAAAGGTTTAGATGTTTTTTGGTAATCATCAATGAAAGTTAAAATATATCTATTCTCACCAAACGATGCATATTCTATCGGTCCACATAAATCAGTGTGTATAACTTATAGTACAAGGCTCAAATCCGACCTCTACTGGAGTATTGCTCGCATATTTGGGGTTCAGCACCAAGGCATTCTCTTCGTCTTCTAGATTCCATTCAGAAAAGAGCCATTCGCTCGATAAACAGCTCAACTCTCACAGATACCCTTCACCCTCTAGAACATAGAAGAAGAGTTGCAGACCAGTCATTGCTCTACAGATATTTCCATGGCAGATGCTCCAGAGAAATAAAAACTCTTGTACCATCATTGGCCACATTTGGACGAAGAACTCGTCACGCTGATCAGTCTCACACATTTACTCTCAAGCTTGACACTACAAGGACCAATCTTCATCAAGAATCCTTCTTTTACAGTGCTGCTACGGAATGGAATAAGCTTCCAAAATCAGTTTTTCCAGAGAACTATGACCTGCAACTTTTTAAAAAGCGTGTCCACAATCATTTCCTTTCTATAATCCCTTCCCCTTCTAATAGTCGCAGTGCCGGCCGTCGGCGGGGAAGCATAGCTAGATTAAACTATATTGAAAATAAAGTAGCTTTATCGTAATCTCGCCTGTGAATCGGATCATATTAGCATTACCTTGAATAATAATTATCTAGAACGACATATGTTTTTGTAGGTTCGTCTCCAAGTATCTGTAATTACCTTCATTAGTTATCATCGGACTCATTGAAAAATTCAGACACCAGTAAATGGGTAATTGTAATTGCTGTCGTTAAAATAACAGTTAGCAGAATATGTACTAGACCGTCTAGGTAGGACGATAAAAAAAGATGTAAATTCCAGTTTAAGTAATGAAGCTTCATAATTTCAGGGTAATGTAACATTTAATTGATACCGCTAGACGTTGAAGATACGAAAAGGAAATCTTAAAAACGGATGGCGTTTTAAACAAACGTTTCGGCTTTATTATCTACTAGCTTTTGCCCGCCACTTCGTCGATAATGGTTCTAATAGAATTTTTAATTGGTTTTTTACGTTATTAATTTTGTTATAACATAAAAATTATTACGTCAAAATGTTTGAATACTTATAAAATAAAACAATCTTTATTATGGTGTGGGGATTTAAAGGTTAATTAAACATGAAAATAAAATAGAATTTTGTTATACTTTATGAACACGAAGCTAGGCATTTGATCTGGTGAAAGTAACACGGGGGTATTATCTTTTTACAACGAAATCGAAATACTACACCTACCTCAGTATTTCTTTGCAAAACAATATTTTTTGTTTTTCCTTCGGGTGCTAGAATCTCCAGGGTACTCTGTGCGCTTACTCTGGAGCATGCCACATACAACTGGCCGTGGGAGAAGCAGCTTTCTCTCAAGTCTACTCCTGCTACATTAAGAGTTTGACCTTGAGCTTTACTTATGTTTACGGCGAGGTAGACTTTCGATAGGAAACTGCACTCTCTTGAATTCAAAGGGGTAATTTGATGGTTTTACGAAAATCCTAGGATAAATACAGACTCTCCTCGGGAACAACCTGTCAGTATAGTTGCCTCGATTACATTGCGATGCGATGTTTTCACTTGCAATCTGGTGCAATTGCATAATTTTGGTGGATTTATATTGCGCAGCAACATAATTGGCGAACCAACTCTAAATTTTAATATGTGAGTTGGGAGACCGGGATGCTTCAGTGTATTCAGGAGCTCAACCGGATAATGAGTGGCATCATCGGTGTTTATCACTGAGTCGACGGATTTATATTGATATTCGACCCTTTCGAATGATCTCAAAGGTATTTCATTTATGATTGAGTCTTGTTCGTTTTTTGGTGTTAGGATGGTGTTAGAACTGTCCGGCAGTAACATCTCCCCTATGATGGACTCTCATATTTTTGGTAAGGCTCAGATTTGCTACTGAAGGCCACTAATATTCTTTTATATTTGACAATTCAATTTTTAAGAGTATTACATTGCACCAAGCTTTTATGTGAGTTCAACGTTTTCTGAATAAAATCGGATTGAGTTTTCAAACATGTGTTAAAATGAAATGTAATTTAAATCAAAAGCAAATCAAAATAACTTTCTACCCCTTTTTAACCCCGTTAGGCGATTAGTTTAAAAAAAAATACGAAACACATCTTCCATCAATTCTATTAAAGAATGTTTATGCAAAATGTAAAGTAGATAGGACCAAGGAATCACGTTGTCAAATACAAACTTTGTTAGGGGCAAAATTTCAAAAAATCCGTTCCTATCGGATGCCTACGTCATACAAAGAACACACCCTATTAGTTTCAGGTCTCTATGATCAGCGGTTTAGGCTGTGCGTTGATACGTCAGTCAGTCATTCAGGACAAAGCATTTTATATGTATAGATAAAATAGCTTCGACAATTTATTGAGACGCAAGTAAAACAAAATACATTAAAACTTATTATAAAAATGGCGTCAGTGAAATTATTTTTTTAAAAGTTTCAGTGTACCGTTAATTTTTTAATACGTACAAAAAAGATACTTAAGTAATAATAGAAGAAGGCTTATTATCGTTTCAATAATACAACAAAAAGAACTGCATAAAAGTAAATACTTTACAAGTACCCATACACGATTTTTTATCTTAATAAATGCTGCAACGACAATGAAATAATATAATAAAAAAGGCACAAAGAAGATTGATGTACACCAATCTCTTTCGATGGTACTCGAAGATAACAGTAACTATGAGAAACTTTTGGATAATACCACTTTTATTTAATGTGGGACAATTAAGGCTTACGTTACCTACGAAAGAATCATAGGCGGTTCGTGATCATTTACGAGATAAATATTTTTTTTTATATATATTTGCTATATTTCCTTTTAAAATATCGCTCTTTAGGTCTGCTCTTACTGATTGCAGTTCAATGGTAGGAGGAACATACACAAAGTGAGACGGTACCATGGAGATGAAGCCAAACCACATGCTCTCAGAATGTGTCTATAACGGCGCACCGCACCTTGCACCGCACTTAGCATTGTACCATAGTATGGAGCCTACTTCGCAAAAGGCGCTCTCGTCGAGCAACAAAGACAGAGACACTGGTTATAAATGTTTCTTTATCCATGCACAACGCGATGGTAAAAAAATAGTAAGCTTGATTTCGGAGTGCGATGCTTTAATACTAGGCTAGGTGCGAGGCGAGGGGCAGTGCTTCATCATGGCCAAGCGAATTTACCCTTTATAAAAAGTGAGCCGTCACGGACGCCGGGCAGATGTAAAACATGAAAATTAATTGTTATTAAAAAATAATTAAAAGAGTTTTATAAAAAAAGGATGCATTGGAGGGGAAATACACAAATATTGAACAAAGTTAAAATTATAGAAAAATTTGTTTAAGTTTTATGTTATCAGGACAATGTTATTTACATAACAAACAATAATACTACAAATAAAGTTTACAATTCAGTATCATCAGTTATTTTGGTAATATTAACACTCGATGAAGTTTCTGATGGTATCAAAGTTACAATAGGCCGATGATGACTAAAATAAGTAACGAAAGCATTACTCGTAACGTAGACAAAGCCTAAGCGACAGAGCGAGCCGAGTAGTTACGTGGTTGCCCGAAGCTTTTGCATCGCGGCACCAACAGTCGTTGTTATCCCCCAAGAGAATTACAGCTAAGCAGATCCTAGAATGGAGCAGAAATGACCTGCGAATTCTAACGGGACTACTTACAGGACACTGTCGTTTAAGATACCACCTCGGAAGGATAGGTCTGAACCATAGGTCTGTCGGTTTTGCTGCGTAGAAGACGAAACTGCTGAACATATACTATGTTCATGCCCCGGCCTGGGAAGAATAAGGGTCAACATATTTGGTTACACCAACCTAGAACATACCGATTTCAAAAAAATATCACCCTATACAACCATGAACTTCGTGGGAAGGGCTGGATTGTGCGATGAACTGTAACCTCTAGGAGTAAGCCACAATAGACCTACTAAAGGTCGCAGTGGAGAGGCGACTACGCCCCACTCACATGATACCTAACCTAACCTAACCTAGCCCCCAAGCGCGCCTTAAAATATTTCACATCAATAATATTTGCTTTGCACACGTATGCTATGCTATAATACTAAGTGCAGTGCGTCGTTATGGCCACCGACTCAGAATGCAAGGATCGCATAAAACTAGGCTATCCTAAAAAAAAAAACGTACAAATAACAACGAAATTTATTACGGGATGGGTCTGATAACTCATAATAAGATTATAGAAAAAGTCCCAGAAGAAGAGGTGTGACTTCAAGGCAAACAAAAATCACCATCTGGTTACAAAAACGTCTGAATTTAAAGCATTGAATTATAGAAGACGGGCAAGAAGGAGATAGCAACCAACAGGTAAATAATTTGCACACATTGGTACAGGGAACAACGAGAGTTATCTTCCATCTGAAATACACAAAGACCTAGAGGCTGAGGTTTGGTTGGTAAAGGATCTGCATACGAGGCAAAAAAAATACCCATTTGGTTACAAGAACAAATTAGCTAAAAACGATTACACAATGTTGGAACTAATTATTCCACACACTTCGTTAGAGCATTGAATAGCTGGAGACGAATAATAGAATATAACAGCCAATGTGTAAAAAACCTGGACAAATTAATAGAGGAAAAAAAGTCAAAAAGTCCTAAAGGCTGGTGAAGGACCTGAATTTGAGGTAAAAGAAATTCTCATCTGATTACAAGAACAAATCAGCTAAACATGTACTAAAGATGTGTTGGAACCATTTTGTCAGAATGTGAAGCATTGCATCGCAGAATATGGGCAATATTCGGGCATCCTAGGAATAAGACATTTAATTCGTCAGCGCAAGATCCAAAAAAGATTAACAAATAAAGTAGTTATAACATACATACATATATAAAGTCACGCCTTTTTCCCATGCTTCCTTTACTTTCATCAGTGCTCTCATACATGCTCGTCGGTTGTTGGTACTCTTGACCTGGCCTTTCTTTAAAACAATGTTAATCTGATCAAGATATGTTCGCCGAGGTCGACCTCTACCGACTTGTCCATTTACACTCGCCTCATAAATTTGTTTTGTCAATCTTACTTTATCCATCCTTTCTGCGCGTCCAAACCATCTAAGCATTCCTTTATCTATCTATGTAACCACATCTTCTTTTACACCACAGCGTTCTCTTATCTCACTACTCTTTACCTTATCCAACCGAGTCACTCCGGCTATACTTCTTAGACTACTCATCTCCGCAGCATTAATCCTATTTTCATGCTTCTTCTGCCAAACCCAACATTCACTACCATACATAAGTGTAGGAATCAACACACCTCTATGTACAGCCAGACGTGCCTTTTTTGACACTTTCTGGCTATTAATAAAGCTATGCAGTGCCCCATTCATTTGTCTTCTTGCCAACACCCTTCGCTCAATGTCACTGTCATACTTTCCATCTCTCGTAAACTTTGAACTCAAGTACACAAATTCATTTACTTGTTTCACTCTTTCTTCCTTAATCGAAACTCCACAGTTTGTCATGCTTTCTTCTCTTTTAAAAACCATCACTTTCGTTTTGTTTACATTTATTTTCATGGCATCATGCATAACATTAACCATCGCCTGCAACTCCTTTTCAGATGACGCTATAACAACCATTGAATCTATTACTCTAACAGAATAGTGCTCCGCACTGCTTTAGTTATCTTGTGCGCTGAATTAATCAGCTATTTTGGACTTGCAGAGACTTTCCATCAGCGGCTCGATCAATTGCATAGGTCTTTTCATATATCTATAACGGAGAATTGGACATACGATGAAGTTGTCGTTGTGCTACCGTCCATTAGCACTACAACAGACGACTATTTTGCCGTGACCACGAACGCGTAGGCTTTCACACCATAGAGACTTTTAGTCACACGGAACTACTGTGCTGGGTGTTTTGGTTTCTTATTCCATTTTACGCCCAAATTATTCGCATGTGAAAGAAGCATTAGATTTTTTACTGACAGATTGACTGACTGACTGACCATTAAATGTTAATTTTCGTTGTCCAAGTCATTGTCTTATTCGCGCTTGTGTTATCGAAGTATGTCAAGGGCGAAGAGGCGCGATGTACGACTTCACAATCGATTTTATTAGTTACGGTATCTAACAACAACATGTAAATGCACTATGTCCACTTTTTATTAACATCAGATTTACTTAGACTATTTTTAAATCTGAGTCACGTTTTATTAGTTACCTTAACCGGTGGTAATTCACCTAATTTTATCATCCCCACGAGCATTTCTAACGACAAGCAAAATCTATCCGCAGTATTTTATGGACTGTGCTTGGTGATGGCAATGATCTTTTATTATATTCAAAAGTCCCAACAAGATAGTTAAAATATTATCCTCATGTTTACAAAAATAAATCTTAAAAACAAGATAGGTGGTTTAAAGATGTTGATAGGGTGTACGGTGCTTTTATTTCAAAACCAGCCAGTCCAAATAACTTTTGATTTTGCGTAAATGTAAGAAAAACAAAAAACACGTCGAATCAAGGAAGAGGTTTAAAAATTTTATTATGCTGTTTCCAAGTGGCACCTCTCTAACATCCCCCACCCTTTCTTTTAAATGTCAAATAACAACACCTACCTTGTGATACATCAAATGAGAACCCAAGAAAAATGAATATCAGCCATATAAACAACAATTTATTCTATCAATTTATTTGGCTGATAACAAATTTTGAGAAATAACATGACCATAACAAAAACGATCTACGTCACTGTTGGATAGGTAGATGTCTAATTAGGGATCAACTAACTTACTCCTGAATACATGTCACCTTTTTTAACATTTTTTATCATTTTGTTTCTTTGTTTCAAATATATAAATAGCATATTTAGTAACCAACAATCTTATTCAGTTCAACGCCCAAAAAACACAAAGTGCCACGTTTTCCAAGAAAGTGACTTCCTCAAATCATCCCATCACAATGTCCGAAAATACCCTTGAACCAAGTCCCTCCATCTCGATTTTGGGAGTCACGGTGTCCAATAATATGCCTTGGCATGACCATGTTGCTAACATCGCAAAGTCGGCAAGCCAGAGGCTAGGTTTTCTGTGGAAAGCTAGAAAGTTTTTTACTCCTGATCAACTGTTGACGACGTACAAGGCTAAAATCCGACCTCTACTGGAGTATTGCTCGCACATTTGGGGTTCAGCACCAAGGCATTCTCTTCGCCTTCTAGATTCCATTCAGAAAAGAGCCATTCGCTTGATAAACAGTTCAACTCTCACAGATACCCTTCACCCCCTAGAACATAGAAGAAGAGTTGCAGACCAGTCATTGCTCTACAGATATTTCCATGGCAGATGCTCCAGAGAAATAAAAACTCTTGTAACACCATTGGCCACATTCGGCCGAAGAACTCGGCACGCTGATCAATCTCACCCATTTACTCTCAAAATTGACACTACAAGGACCAATCTTCATCAAGAATCCTTCTTTTACAGGGCTGCTACGGAATGGAATAAGCTTCCAAAATCAGTTTTTCCAGAGAACTATGACCTGCAACTTTTTAAAAAGCGTGTCCACAATCCCTTCCCCTTCTAATAGTGTCGCAGTGCGGGCCGTCCGCGGCCCACACGATAGGTCTACCCTTTTTGCGACTATTTTCATAAAAAAAAAAGTTATTCGAAACGTTAAATTAGCCATTATTTGTAGCTGTAGCATCTTGAGTTATTTTAAAATGGTGTATTCTCTGCAAGAACTAATAGAAATAATATTTATATACGGTCATCAAAACAAGTGCGCTTAAGAAACAGTTCGAGTTTTTAATGAATCCTGATAGAAATATGGGCGTCTAGACCATCATAGAGTTGGTACGGAATTTGGAGAAACTGGATCCGTTTGTAATAAAAAAATACTATTCCCAGAGTTTTCGACGAAGCTGCACAAATTGAAGTAATGGGTTATTCCATTGCAAATTATTAAAATTTACAAATATTTCTTTTGGTTCCTTACACAAGGTGTTAAAATTGCATAAGTTTTTTTCTTATAAAATACAAATTCATCATCAGCTTAGTCAAGACGACTATGACCTCATAATTGAATTTTGTGAAACAAAAAATACAAGAACACACAAATTTGGTTAAAAATATTTGTTTCAGTGATGAATCAACGTTTTATTAAAATAACTTTGTTAACAGTCATAATTGTAGGTACATACTGGGATAACGAGAATCCTCACGTGTTTCGACAGGATAATGCTCAGTTTCCAGCGAAAATCAATGTATGGGCTGGTATCTGAGAAATAAGATGGTTGTACCACTTTTTATTGACCAAAACCTTACGAGAGAATTGTACCAATAGGGAAATATGGTGCTAGATAAACAGAATATAAATATACCTTCAACAGGACGAAGCTGTAAGACACTGGCTAGACGAACGATTTCCAAGACATTGAATTGACAGAAGGGATTTTTTAGAATGATCGGCAAGATCTCCAGATCTAACACCACTTGACTTTTTTCTGTGGGTGCTATTTCAAAGCATTAGCTCACAAAACTCCTCCCGAAGCTATTAAAGAACTAAAGCTTAGAATAACTAAAAAATCTAGACGAATTTCTAGCGAAACCTTCAAAGAGTTCGAAAAGAATTTGAAAATGGGTTATATTATTGCCTACAAAATAACGAAGTACACTTTGAACAGTTACTGTAAATACATTTAAGGAGATGTTTATAATTAACTTCATTTTAGTTTCTGTTTTAATTTCGCTATGTTTAATGTTATCTGCAAAATAGATCGATAGAATAAATTGCTGTTTTATAACTGATTAGCATTTTTCTTTGGTTTTCATTTGATGTATCACAGGGTAGGGGTTGCTTTTTGACATTTTAAAAAAGGGGTGGGTGATGTTACAGGCGTGCTACTTGCATCAGCAAAATAACATTTTTAAACCTCCCCTTTGATTTAAAATTCGACGTGTATTTTGTTTTTCTTACATTTACAGTAGAATCCCGATTATCCGGATCAATTAAAACCAGGGGTATTCCGTATAATCGAAAATCCGGATAACCGATTTCAAAGCAAATCAAATAATATTTAAGTTTTAATAATTTTTAATTATGTAATGGGTTTTACTTAGATAATACGATATATAAAAAACGAGCTTTAACGATAGATAATGAATTACATAATACCTATGTAATTTAAAATTTTGGTTGGAAATAACTTGTTATAGATTTTTGACGTAATGAATCACATCTTTTTCTCGCAGCCAAGTCCCTGATGCGCTTCAGTTGTAACAACTGTATGGGATCCGATTCGTCCTGTCTTTCAAACCACTTAAAAGCAACATCTGGAGCTTCAAAAGCTTCTGCGTGAGATGGTACTTGACATACATCCCCAGTTTCAGTCTCTTCTTCATCTTCTCTCTCGTTACTGTTTAAATCCTCAATGATTTCTTCATCATTTAATATTTGGAATCCAGGGTCTTCACTATCGCAGTTCAGCTACTCCATAATATTCTCTTCATCGCACCCTTCACCAATGCTAAGAATTTTCATATCTTCGGTTATTTCTTTAAAATCGTCGTGCGGTTTAATTGAAGAATCAGAAGAATTTTAATAATTTATTCCATGCCCTTTTTAATGTTTGCAATTCCACAGAATTCCACGCTTCTACCAGCATATAACAACAATCTTTTAAATTAATTTCTTTAAAAAACTTTAACAACGTTTCTATTTCACTGTCGTCTGCTGATAAAAGACGACGCAGTAGCTGCTTTCTGTATAAACGTTTTAAAGTTTCAATGACACTTTGGTCCATAGGTTGCAATATCGATGTTACGTTAGGGGGTAAAAACTTAACCGTGAACTTCCCATTTTCTCGATTTAGTGTTTCAGCGGAAGGGTGCGTTGGCGCATTATCTAATAACAACAATACATCGCCCTCTTTTCCCACGTCCTTTTGAAATTTCTTCACCTCAGGAATAAACGTATTTTCATACCAAGTAAGAAAAATATCTGTGTTCATCCACGCTTTTTGTTGGTTAGCGTAAGTTAAGGGTATTTTAACATTTTTGAAACAGCGCGGATTTTTTGATTTACCAATAAGTAGCAGTGGCAATCGATGTGTTCCTTTAGCGTTTGCGCGAACCATAACTGTAACTCTGTCCTTACTCACTTTGTGCCCCGGTGCTGCATGTTCACGTCGCGTTGCTAATGATCTGCTTGGTAGAAGCTTTCCAATTAAGACCTGTTTCGTCCGCATTGTATACAAAATCTAAATCGTATTTTTTTCATCTAGAAATTCTTTTAACTCGTCTACAAAAGAGTCGGCTGATGCAACGTTAGCAGACAGTTTTTCTCCTTGAATCTCCAGTTCTCGAATTCCATGTCTGGATTTGAATCTTGCTAACCATCCACAGCTCGCCTTGAAAGAAGTATCACCACCAAGTTTTTGATTAAAATCCAATGCTTTTTCACATAACAGAGGTCCAGATATGGGCTGACCGCATGCTCTCTTTTGTAAGAACCAAGTAAAAACTGCATTCTCCAGAATTTCATTTTGAGATTTTTTCATGACTTTACGTTGCGAACTTCCATTTTCTTGCTCAAGCGCGCAGGTGAATTTCATTATGGAATCAGAATTCTTTTTAATGTCTGATATCGTAGAAGTTCCGACACCATATATTTGTGCCAACTTACTGCCAGATTCACCATTTTTTATACTCTCAATTATCTTCATTTTGTCTTTAAGAGACAACACTACTCTTTTTCGCTTGGACATTTTAAATTTCCAACACAAAACGTAAACAAAAATAAAAGACAACCTTTCAGTTGAACGCTATCAAAGAAAATGAAACAATAACAAACACTATCCCGCAAACAAATGAGAGCGGGAGTACACCGTCGGAGGCGGGAATAAACTTGTAGTAACATGTCTCGTTGCGCCGTCAAAACATTTTTAAATTAATAATTAGAGCCGAGACGAATGAGTCCGGATAATCGGATGTTCGGATAATCGATGTTCGGATAATCGGGATTGTACTGTATTAAAAAATACTGACGTTGATGAAAAGGACATACGTTGAATCGAGAACCTGTATTGGCATCAAACGGCACACATAGCATCCAATAACATAACTACAGAGGACATTTTTATAAGAATAGGAGTACAACACGGATGCATTTTATCACCACTGCTATTCAACTTGTATTCGAAAAATATTTTTACTGAAGCACTGGAAAATAAACCTCTAGGTACACATCAACAACATAAGATATGCTGAAGATACAGTATTAATATTTAAAATTTAATTTAGCAGTAAACTGTGTCTTGATCTGTAAACTTCTAGAAGCAAAGCAGCAAAAAAAGCTATGTAAACTTCTGACCTTTGAGTTATTGTGGGGAAATTTTTAAAAATTTTATCCTCATGTTAACAAAGATAAATTAGTAATAATATGATAGGCGGTGTTAGATCTGGTCCAGAGGATACAACCAACAGAGTAACTTTAACAGAATAATAAAACATGTGCACTTGCAAGGACAAGGTACTCATCAAAATTCTTTTCTATATCTGTAAGCAACATTTTATATTTAGTTGGGACAGAAAAAAAAATTAAAAATGATATTGGTTACACTCTAGATCCTGTCCACCTTTCCAGAGTTCTTCTCAATACATAAAATTTCATAAACTTAAATCCACTGCATTCTTTAATTTCCATACATACATACATATATAAAGTCACGCCTTTTTCCTATAGGGGTAGGCAGAGACCCCTTCCTTCCACTTGCTACGGTTCTTACAATCATCTTTTGCTTCCTCTACTTTCATCAGTGCTCCCCCATACATGCTCGTCGGTTGTTGGTACTCTTGACCTGGCTTTTTTCAAAACAATGTTGATCTGATCGAGATATGTTCTCCGAGGTCGACCTCTACCGACTTGTCCATTCACACTCGCCTTAAAAATTTCCAATAAGTACCATTTCCCAATACTGATCCACAAAGATTAGCAAGTAGTGTTTGTCACGAATTTTAAGTACCTATATTAAATACCTCTAACGCCAGGCGACGACGACGAGAGCTAGCAATGGCAAATCGAAGCGATATGCTGTGGAAATGTGCTGAGGTATAAACAGCTTCACCGGAACCTCTATGGCCTCGACTCACTTTTGCTATTGACGACTTCTTCCGCAACGTAAATGTTGGATTCCTTCGATAATTCAGTCAAGCTGGCTCGATGGGTTTTTTACCCGCTATAGGCGTATAGGGTTTACTGTCTTTTATCGCCGTGAATTTGATTATCACAGTAAATAAAACAACACACTTGTCATCGAGAATATATTGTGTAATATAATACATGGAGCTTACAGTTTCAAGCCTCCTGTATCTTTAGAATATTTTTACTGGTTGTTAGCTTTGATTTTAATTTGTTTTATCTGATTATATTGATGTGAATTTTACCACTTGGTGTTAAAAAAAGATGCTCTGAACTCTAGCGTTGATTATTGCTCGGCTGTGGAAATGAAAAAAGCGAAGCGAAGAGGGAAGCCAGGTCAAACGTTTTTATTGGTCAAAAATCGTAACCGTGTTTTATTTGCGCATGATTTTACAGCTGATTACTAATTTTCACGTGACTGTATAGCCGATTTCTAAAATTTGACTTTCGGAATATTCGGGAGGGATAATGTAATAATGCACGTGTTTTTAGATGATTTTTTGTCGGCGTCAGGGCCGTACTGAGTAGTTTTAAAAATTAAGGAATTTCTCAAAGAGGAATTGTACAGTTGGAAGAACTAATTTCCAACAACCTCAATAAGTTTAAAGTAGGAAGTGGTCTACATCAAAATGAGTAAACGGTCTCCCTGAATATTAAACAACACAAGGTGTGCAAGTCTTTTCTAAAGGTAAATATGTCGATTTTGTTCCATTTTTGTCGGAACATTTAATGGTGCACAAAATATATCGTCGTGTGATTTTTTTGAAAATTCTTATTTCCGTCGCATCGCGTACATATATTGGTTAACACAGAAGAAACCGGGACGGCTGAAACCGGTTGCGCGGGTGTCGATGCCGGTCGATTAACCAACCCGGCGATAACCAACTGTGACTTTACTAAACGGTCAAGCACTCACCAGCCGGATGGTTCTTAAATATTTGTCCGAAAGTGAAGACGAACTGCACACAGCAGAAAAAAATGCGACATCAGTCTGGAATGGATCGTCTCTCGACGAAGAAATGTAACATTAAGAATATGCAACTACACATAAATTATTTATGGGATTGTATATATTTTTTATTTTTGTTGTATGATTCATTTTTGACATTATCTTGAGTTACAAAGAGGATGTAAGCAAAAATTTAAGAAATCATAAAATGTATTGCACAATTACGCTTACAGTTGGCATTACAATAATTGAATTGAAGATGCAAGAAATAAAAATGAATAATTTTTAAAGACGATTGTTTAACAGATTCGAAAGAGAGTGCGTATGGATTAAAACATTTTTTTTTTCAGAAAATAGTCGCAAACCTAACCTAACCTATCGTGTGAGCCGCGGACGGCCCGCACTGCGACTATTAGAAGGGGAAGGGATTATAGAAAAGAAATTATTTTGGACCCGCTTTTTGAAAAGTTGCAGGTCATAGTTCTCTGGAAAAACTGATTTTGGAAGCTTGTTCCATTCCGTAGCATGAATGATTTGATCGTCAAATGCCTTCTTTATGCCGATGATCAAGTCATATAAGTGTCATCTAAAGAGGAGTTGCAGGCGATGGTTAATGTTATGCATGATGCCCTGAAAATCAAAGGGATGAAAGTGAATGTAAGCAAGACGAAAGTAATGGTTTTTGAAAGAGAAAAAACATTACAAACTGTAAAGTTCTGATTGGGGAGAAAAAGTGGAACAAGTAAATGCTTAGCGGAAGTGGAAGGAAGTGGTCTTTGTCTACCCCAATCTGATTAAGATCCGAGTTTTAAGCAGGCCAGTCCTTTTTTGGTAAATCAACCTCTTGCCGTGTATAATCACGCGTTATCCTGCATTAGCAGAAAACCATTACCAACATTACCAACAAACTCAGTAAGTATATGACATCACATGGTCTTCTAGGATCTCGGCTGTATGAGCCCCTGTCAATTAGAACGAGATCCATATGTGCCCCAAAAAAAATTCCTACCCAAAACATTAGAGCCACCTCAAATACAACCCGTTGTGATCGAGTAACATTCTCCAACTCTACTTATTTCGGTCATCTTTTCCGTAAATACACATTCCAATCATCCATTGTCCATATGTTTGTAGGAAAAAGTTTTTTAAAAGCTGTAAAAAACAAAGGTCTTTTGGCTAGGCTGCAAGCTATCAAACCATTTTCTGTTAACTTCGAAACGTTGCTGTTCCATGAACTTGTTGAAGACTGCTTTTGAGCATTCTAGTGGTTTGCGTTCGGTCTTGCAATGGAATAATCGTGACAAAGCGATCCTCCTTGGCCGTTCTTTACCTTTAATCATCTGTACTAGGCCGCCAGTGATAAGAGCTAGTCACAACAAATCATTTTTAGCTCAGTGAAACAACTAACACTAACTACATTATCCAGCATTATTACAATCTGAACAGCTTTTCATCCAAGAAGAAGAAGGAAACAAAATGTAGCAAAATAGTATTTAAAAAATCAAGTATGGAAACAATATTTTTAACTTTATACTGTAGTTTAAATCAGGGTTAACCAACGACTTTAATCAAGTAATTTCTTTAATCTTAATCTTAAAAACCGTAAATGATCCAACCAATCTCTCAAATTAAACATAAACGGAGAGGAAAAACACCGTCCCAACCAAAATAGAGCTTGAAAAATTCTCATTAAGATGACATTTGTACAACAAGCTTCTAAATTTTGTAGCTGACTATCTCAGGATATTTGCGATTATTTTTTCCTTCCAAGTGCAAATATTTTGCAATTATTACTGCCCCAACTTTACCGGAGCGGATGTAGACGTGAATGATATTTCCCCTCGAGCAATATAACATCTTGCATTAAAATTGTATAATAATTAATGCACCTTTTTATATTCCAAGATACAATGAGCTTGTTTATCCAATGGAACGCTGAGTAATACTCTCAATATAGAGAGTGCAGTAAAATTAAGCGATGAAAAAGGTATCATTGTCGTTTTTGAAATAGTTTTAGTTTTATTGGCGTAGTTAACATTTTTTAATAAACAGAAAAATGGATTAATATTTATAGTTTGATTTAAAATTAAAGATGCAATACTATAAAACGATTTAAAAAAATCACTTTCTGTTCTACTGGCACCAATTTTAAAAAATATTGATAACGTTTACATAGGCCGAGATAAATGATTTAAAAAAATATTTAGATATGACTAAAAAGAATAGCGATTTGCTTGAAATAGGCTAAAAGAAAAACTTTTGTTGGCATCTGAAATATCTATCCATTAATATAAAACAAGACATCAGCAGTTCGTTAGGTTTTAAAAGCAAGAAAATTCTTGGCTAGTAATCAGAAGGTCTATTACGCTTTTATAGACTTGGAAAAGGCCTATGACAGAGTGGTGAGAAGTGAATTGTGGTCGACATTGTATATGTATGGCGTGAGCGGTAGTTTAATACGAGCACTGAAATCACTTTACAAGGATTCCACTGCTTGTGTCAGGACAAATTGAGCTTGCACGGACTGGTTTAAAATCGAAACGGGTGTGAGACAAGGATGTGTGGCTTCACCATGGCTGTTTAACTTATACATAGACGATTGTTTAAAAGATTTGAAAGAAAGTGCGTATGGATTGAAAATAAATTATTTGATCGTCAAATGCCTTCTTTACGCCGATGATCAAGTCATATTAGCGTCATCTGAAGAGGAGTTGCGGGCTATGGTTAGTGTTATGCATGATGCCCTGAAAATCAAAGCGATAAAAATAAATGTAAGTAAAACGAAAGTAATGGTTTTTGAAAGAAAAGAAAGTATGACAAACTGTGAAGTTTTGATTGTAGGAGAAAGAGTGGAACAAGTAAATGAATTTGTGTACTTGGGTTCAAAGTTTACTAGAGATGGAAAGTAGGACAGTGACATTAAGCATAGCTTTATGAACAGCCAGAAAGTGTCAAAAAAGGCACGTCTTGCTGTGCATAGAGGTGTGTTGGTTCCTACACTTATGTATGGTAGTGAATGTTGGGTTGGCAGAAGAAGCATGAAAATAGAATTAATGCTGTGAAGATGAGTAGTCTGAGAAGTATAGCCGGATTGACTCGGTTGGATAAAGTAAAGAATAGTGAGATAAGAGAACGCTGTGGTGTAAAAGAAGGTCGACCTCGGCGAACATATCTCGATCAGATCAATATTATTTTAAAGAAAGGCCAGGTCACGTGTACCAACAACCGACGAGCATGTATGAGAGCACTAATGAAAGTAGATGAAGCAAAATATGTGTATAAGAACTGTAGAAAGTGGAAGGAAGAGGTCTCTGCCTATCCCTACGGGAAAAAGGCGTGACTATATGTATGTATGTATGTATGTTTTAAAAGTTAACTGTGTTGCTCATAATTGGAAAAAATAAATAAATATAGAATAGAACAATTAATACAAATTTGTCACTATCCGCTATGTATGTTTACATTTTTAATGGTGATTTTTCGTAAACAAATAAGTTTTTTACCAACACAAACGAAAAACATGTAATATGTAGTAACAAATCCAATTAATATTCATCCGATATGACAAATTCTATTTTAAAACCTGAACAATGTTTAAATGATTAGCAATTTACATATAAATCGTACTGACAATTTTAATTTCTCGAAAGGTAACCAAGAAACCAACAACAGGTCAAGGTTTTTAATTGTCAAAGATATCTTATTAAAATTTTAAAGTAGCGACGTAAGGACTATTTTGTTATATAATAGTTATTTAAAACGAGTTCATATGGGTGTGGCGGAGTATAAAAAATTAGTAGTAAATTTTTTAATAATACTAAATCAAAGTTTACTTACAATTTCCGTCATGCGTATAAATCGAAATTCATTCGTACCTGCAAGAAAAAAAAATGTTAACAAAATTGTTGTTTCAGATAAAATGTATTAAATAGGTAAATAAAAATTAATTATTTGTAATAATTTTTACAAGGATTTAAGAATTTTTTTATGTGTGAACAATATACAGTAACTACACAATAAAATAAGACTAACATTTGTGTAAGCCCTTATTACTCTATGCCTTTTTCGTGCCTATTTGTCTGCCTGAGCGTTGGTGAAGGAAATTTAAAACAGAACGCGAGACTATTTTGTTCAGGCATAAAAATAAATGGGACTGTTCTATTCTATTTTTCCCCCGGTATCAAGGATGTTGCGAAAATATCAGGTCAGCCAACCAGTAATTATCATTGACTTGACATAACCGACAGCTAAATGAAATAAATCACAGTAAATTTTTCTTACGTTTGAAGCTCTGAAATTATGTACTTAAAAAAAGAAAAAATTACAAAAACAAAATGTCTTCTAAAGATGCCTTTCTTATCTTCTTCTTCGGGGGCCATAGTTGTATTCAAGCGTTGGCGATCGCCATATCAATTAAAGACACGAGTGGATGAAGGTGTTATGTTACAAATCTAAAGTTTCGATGCTTGGTATTACTATCAGCAACAACTTTTCTTAGGAAAATCTCGTCAGGTCCATTGCCAAATGTGCATCCCAATAACTTGGCTTTCTGTTTCGTGCCAAGAGCTATTTCACTTCCAGTTAGCTGCTTATGATCTGTAAGCACAGATCCGACCTTTCCAGGAATACTGTTCCCATATTTGGAGTGCGACACCCAAGCATATCCTGAAACTATTGGATTCCGTCAAAAAAAGGGCAATATGTCTGGTCAGTGATGCCTAGCTTACAAACTCGTTCACCTCTCTGGAAGGCCGTGGAAAAGTTAGCGATTTGTCTCTATTTTATAGATATTTTCATGGACGATGAAATATCTACAATCGTTTCTCCTTTAGCTGTTTCTTTGAGATTAACCCGTCAAGTTCAGACTTCACACCCACTTGTGGTCACTTTAAGACCTGTGGAAAATCTCTTTTCAAAGACTCGTTCATGCAACAAACAGCGAGGCTTTGGAACACATTGCCTAGGAAGGTGTTCCCTGAGGCATAAAACCTCCAGAAATTTAAGAAGAACACCAATGCCTACCTTTTTTCCCTTGGGTCCGATGATGTTCTCTAAGCATTACAGGATATCCTTTTTCGTAAGAACCAGAACATAAAAAAGGTACCCTTGTAAGTCGTGGCGATTTTAGGATGTGAATTTAAGGCGTAATCATTTTGGTGGCAATTATGGAAACAATACCATTAATTAAGAATGAAATTGCAAAAAGTATGAATGTAGACCATTGTAAGAAATAATAAAAACGTATTCTTCTTCTTATGACGCCGTCTCCTTTCGAAGGTTGGCGATCCAAATAGCTAACGTCGTTCTAGATACAGCCATGCGGAATATATCGATCGATGAACAATCAAACCATCTACGAATGTCTTTTAGCCAGGAATTCTGGCGCCTGCCGATAGATCTCTTGCCCTGGATTTTACCTTCTATAATCAGCCGAAGGAGTTCGTATTTTTCACCCCTCATTATGTGTCCTATATAGCGTGTTTTTCTTTCCTTGATGTTAAGCATGAGTTCTTTTTGTTTACTCATTCGATTAAGAACTTCTACATTTGTAACTCTTTGGACCCATGATATTCTTAATATGCGGCGGTAGATATACATTTCAAAGGCGTCTATTTTCTTTTCTAATGATGTGTCGAGAGTCCAACTCTCGCATCCGTACAGAAGAACCAAGAAGATGTAACACCTGACCATGCGCACCCGGAGCACTAGACGTATTATTCTACTCAAAAACTACATTTATCGTAAAGCGTATTTAAACTATCCCTCGATAACAAAAATGCGTCTTTTTATTGTCGTCCCTTCATCAAGACTGCCGCCAGCCTCTTTCTTGTTCCTTTCCCCAGATACCTGGCTTTCAGATGTGCTCGTGCATTCAAAAGCTCGACTACGGGGGCGAATCAAAATATATCTTACACCATATTATTGACAAATTGGCCTAAATAAAAGCCAGAAGAGTAAACTTTTAAGAGATTTTATAGGTTTTAATTAATGAACAGACACGTATAGAATTGTTTCATAAAAAAAAATATTTTTATGCTTAATTTAATTACTTTTAAAGTTATTGTGTCGTTTATAATAAGTTTTTTTTTTATGAAAATAGTCGCAAAAAAGGTAGACCTATCGTGTGGGCCGCGGACGGCCCGCACTGCGACTATTAGAAGGGGAAGGGGTTATAGAAAGGAAATGATTGTGGACACGCTTTTTAAAAAATTGCAGGTCTTAGTTCTCTGGAAAAACTGATTTTGGAAGCTTATTCCATTCCGTAGCAGCCCTGTAAAAAAAGGATTCTTGATGAAGTTTGGTCCTTGTAGTGTCAATCTTGAGAGTTAATGGGTGAGACTGATCAGCGTGCCAAGTTTTTCGGCCGAATGTGGCCAATGGTGGTACAAGAGTTTTTATTTCTCTGGAGCATCTGCCATGGAAATATCTGTAGAGCAATGACTGGTCTGCAACTCTTCTTCTATGTTCTAGAGGGTGACGGGTATCTGTGAGAGTTGAGCTGTTTATCAAACGAATGGCTCTTTTCTGAATGGAATCTAGAAGACGAAAAGAATGCCTTGGTGCTGAACCCCAAATTTGCGAGCAATACTCCAGTAGAGGTCGGAGTTGAGCCTTGTACGTCGTCAACAGTTGATCAGGAGTAAAAAACATTCTAGCTTTCCACAGAAAACCTAGCCTCTGGCTTGCCGACTTTGAGATGTTAGCAACATGGTCATGCCAAGACATATTATTGGACACCGTGACTCCGAAAATCGAGATGGAGGGACTTGGTTCAAGGGTATTTCCGGACATTGTGATGGATTGATTTGAGGAATTCACTTTCTTGGAAAACGTGGCACTTTGTGTTTTTTGGGCGTTGAACTGAACAAGATTGTTGGTTCCCCACTCGACGATTGCTTCAAGATCTCTATTGATGGAATCAACCTGTTCCTGCCTGAGTCTATTTGTATCATTCACCGAAAGTGACCGATAGGATAGTTGAGACAAGTGTGCTATCGTCTGCGAAACTGTAAATGGGGTTCGTGGTGGTTTTCAAGAGGTCGTTTATGTGTAAAAGAAATAAGGTGGGGGACAGAATGGGACAGAATGGAACCCTGGGGGACCCCGGAATTAATTTTAAACGCATCACAAGAAATACCGTCAACTGCCACATGTAAGGAGCGATCTTGCATGAAGCTCAAGAGCCATTGGCGCAGTTTGGTTGGGAGACCGTAGGCAGAAAATTTACTTAACAATGCCTGGTGCCAAACGCGGTCAAAGGCTTTAGATATATCCAAGGCTATTGCACGAGATTCACCAAACTTTTCAATAGTGTTTGTCCAGAGCTGAGTGACATAAGCCAGCAAATCTCCAGTAGACCGAAGTTGTCGAAATCCATATGGTCTGTCATGAATTATCTCAAATTTCTCCAGATATTTGATGAGTTCTGTGTTAATCGCTTTTTCCATAACTTTGGATATGACTGAGAGCAATGCAATAGGGCGATAATTCGCAGGAATAGTCTTCTTTCCTTTTTTCGGAATCGTTTGGACTTTAGCGTTTTTCCACATGGACGGAAATACTCCTTTGCTGTATAATAACTTGAAGAGTCTGCAGAGAACTGGGGTGAGCTCTTGAGCACAGGTCTTCAGGATAATTGTCGGAATTCCATCTGGTCCTACTGCCTTATTAGAGTCAAGATTTCGTAGGATTTTCCTGATAGTGACCTCAGGCATTGATGCGTTTATTCTAGGTATCGTTAAGGGTTGTTTTCCATTGGTATCGAGGGTTGAGTTAGAGTTGAACATTTCGGCCAACAGATCCGCTTTTTCTTTGGAAGATACGGCTGTCGTGCCGTCGGACCTCTCGAGTGGTGGTGAAGAAGAAGAAGTATTGAGGTTTGCACAATTAAAATCCAGAGGTGCTTTTGACCCTAGCTCCGACGCTGGTTACAAAGTATCTTAAAAAGTACGACTTACGAGATATATTGTTTCGTGTTTAAAAGGGGTACCTGGCATCCAATGACATTAAGTGCTTTACAAAAAGTCGTTTTCTTAATTTAAAAGAAAAATCCAATTTATTTAGATTGATATCTCGTCCAAATCGGATTTTAAAAAGTATCACACGCAGCGTTTTCGTTTACCGAGTTGAACTATTCGCGCGACCCGAGGCATTTGTTTTGAAGTGGACTTATCGATCATCGAAGACAACGGATGAATCTGTCGAACGAGAAAATCCCATTAACCGGGTCGGCAGATGTGTAAACCTCGAGTTTTTTTTAATTTACGAGGGAGGTAGCGAAAATTAAAAAATTCATCACCTCGTTCACAAATGATTGCTAAGCAAGCTAGAGCTCTTTAAAGCTGGTTTAATTCAATTAACTTTAGAACGGATTCCTGTTATATGATATAATTTTGTAAACGATTTTTCAATTGTAGTTATGAGCGCTGAGGGTTTGAAAATGGACTGTAGGAAAAAATAGTTTTGCAGTGGGCAAATAGTCAATGTAATTAGTTGTTATTGTTTTTATTATAATGTTACAACCGGCTATGTTTATTTATCGGCATCCGAGCATCGACCACAACTAGGATGCATATTAATGACCGCATTGTCGGTCGCCGCCTTAGTCTAGCGTAAAAGTATTGGAATAAAAATTGTTTCGTTACTGTAGTTTAAAATCACCGAACCCAAAATAAAAAGTAATTTCGTAACAATAATTTAAAGCCTACGCCTCTGTCAAAACGCACCCTCCTATCCGGTCAACACTTATCTGAGACTATGATTCTTCCTGATGTTTTATATTTAAATGATAGAACAAAGACAAGTCACCAACATTTCTTCTATGGCTAAGTGATGGTAGAGCTACTGTCATAGATTAATTATCAACCAGTCTTTGAACTTGAGTCCAGCAATGCCAAGGTATGTTTTGGCGCTGAGCTCCAGATATGGGACAATGTGATTTACGTCAAATCAACACAAAACGAGCTCTAGATTGAGCAGTTTTTTCATTTAATATATTTTTTGTATATTTTGTCAGTTCGTATCAGTATTGTTATTTTCAAAATAAATATGGAAAAAAAATGTTCAGTGTCGTTTATATTTAACATTTAACTCGAATTAGCGTTAAATCGGAATAACAAACGATGCTATCGGAGGTCTTATTTCGACCTTAAACGTTCAAATTTGTTCCTATGCTATTAACAAAGTAATAAATAAAAATAATTTGACTGGTTGAAACGAAACAAAACAAAAAATTATTAATGTTTTTTCGAAACAAACTGCTGCATTTCCAAAAAAAGTATCCTAGGGTAATAATTCAAGGTAATGGCTGAGTTTGACCATGTTAAATGTGTCGAAATGTTTGAAGTTAATTAGTTAGAGACTATATTGCTGTAGTCTTTATTGATACATATCTCGGTGAAAATTTTTATTATTAAAATATAACGAAGTACTAATAACGAGATACTTCCCTTTTTTAAAACCACAACACCACAGCTGTACGCAGTGCCCTCGTATCCCAAAGTGATCAAGCTTATGTAGAAGTCATAAAGAAATGAAACGTTTACTAAAGTCTGAAGACTGTGTGAATGGTGAGTAGATAGGTAGGAAAAGTATATCGAATGCGAACATCGTTAGATTGTATTATTCTGAAAATAAAGTAGTTTTACTAACTCTAGTACTTTATTGTCAGAACTTGTAAGAATGGAAACAAAAAAAAAACGTGTTTCCTAGGTGGTAAAAATAACAGTTTACTATTTCTCAAACTAATTACAAGACAGTCACAGTACTCCGCTGCACTGAGTATTATAATATCGAAGGATTTAAGCATCAAGCAATTAAAAATTTTTGGTAGCTAGTTCCATAAATATTTAATTTTGCATTCACCGGTGACAAAATCAGTGACGCTTAGAAAGATTTTTGGAATGTGATCAGTTAAAAGTAACTGTTAAAAATTGTATTGCACAGAATGCTCCAATTGCACGCCCGATTCAATAACCGTTTAGTAACACACGAATAGTTCGTTTACTAATATTTCGACTAACCAGTACGAATAAATCGACAAACAATTCGTAGTATTAGGGCCAAGTGCAAAATTCTACGGTTATTCCAGAACGGCTGAAAATTGCAGAACATGTAACCAAATCGTGTGGTGGAGCCAAAGATGTAGCTTCCCTCCAAAATTAGCGATGATTCCAAAAAGAATTAAACCTATTTAAATGGAAAGATATTAAAAAAAAATTACCAAATGTGAAGTTGTCCGCAATAATATGGGTTGTGCCAGTCTCCCGAGAAACATGATTCCAAAACGGCTATAACTTTACTCACATAAAGATTGATACCAAAAACTCATAAAAATCATATTTTCCGCTATTAAAATGGAGTTATTCACAATGTCCGCAGGCTGATAAAATCCTAAAAATCATAAAATTTGCTAAAAAAAAAATGAGAAAATGGCTGTATAACTTGCATTATCTTCGGTCCTATTGGTTCAAAAGCTTTGTCAAGTCTTAAATTTAAGGTCTCTTCATTAGGAAACTTTTGATTATATATACCTAATCTCTACGATCAGTATTTTTTGAGTTATGCAGCGTAAATCTATTTTACCATTTTTTCGTAAATTTGATTTAAAAATGTATAAAACTGAATTTTAAAGTACCAGTTAATTTCGCTGCATGTTAACCTATACTATAGGATTATGTGGGTCGATTATACATCAGAAAACAACTACACTCCTGGCTATATGCCTACGACGAGCAATGAATTACATTTGATAAATAATCGTGCATTTTCCCATTTTGTGTGATCTGCAGATGCTTGTAAAATAAAAGAAATAATTATTTAAATTATCCATTCGAAGTGACCACCTATGGACCGGTTTCGGGGTGTTGCCGCTCATCAGCACAGGGTAGGTATTGACAAACTTAAGTTTGCCCTTCGAAGAGACAAATCAACAATTCCAACTCTTACCAAGTATACATAAAGGATTACACAAACAGCGCTAGTCACATCTGTGCTTTTTAACAAGCACCACCCAGTAAATAGCTTCTGAATGGAAACATTAAAATTTAAAAATTATAGAAAACTAAAATACTATTAAAGAAAACTCTAAAAATTCTTGACAACGAAAATAAATATAAAAATGTATAAAACTGATTTTTAAACTACCAGTTAATTTCGCTGCATTTCGAATGGATAAATTAAATAATTATTTCTTTTACTTTACAAGCATCTGCAGATGCACGATTATTTATCAGATGTAATTCAATGCTCGTCGTAGGCATATAGCCAGGAGTGTAGTTGTTTTCTGATGTATAATCGACCCACAGATATCTATAGTATATGTTAACACGCGGCGAAATTAGGTGGTTCTTTAAAAATCAGCTTTATACATTTTTATATTTATTTTCGCTGTCAAGAATTATAAGAGTTTTCTTTAATAGTATTATAGTTTTCGATAATAGGTTAGGTTCCATGTGAGTGGGGCGTGGTCGCCCCTCCACCGCGACCCTTAGTAGGTCTATTGTGGCTCACCCCTAGAGGCTACAGTTCACCGTACAATCCAGCCCTTCTAACGAAGTTCATGGTTGTATAAGGTGAGATTTTTTTAAAATCGGTAGGTTCTAGGTTAGTGTAACCAAATATGTTGAACCTTATTCTTCCCAGGCCGGGGCATGAACATAGTATATGTTCAGCAGTTTCGTCTTCCACGCAGCAGAACCGACAGTCCGTTTGTTGGTTCAGATCTATCTTTCTGAGGTGGTATCTTAGACGACAGTGTCCCGTAAGCAGTCCTGTTAGAATACGCAGGTCATTTCTGCTCCATTCTAGGATCTGCTTAGTTGTGTTTCTCGAGATTTGTAACGGTAAAAACGCCTTCGAGTGGGTTAGCCCTGGTATGTCGGACCAGTACATGAGTATTTTCCTCTCCGCCCAGACCGAAATAATTGTTTTGGCGGCACTTGTGGTGACTCCAAAAACCGGTTCTGGTACAGTGAACGCAGATTCGGCCCCCTGTTTTGCAAGGGTGTCGGCTTTTTCGTTTCCTTCCACCCCCCGGTGCCCAGGTACCCACAGTAGGGTCACCCTGTTGTTCGCACCAAGGTACTCTAAGGATTCGATGCAATTCCATACAAGTTTAGAATTTATCTTGTTGGAGCTCAGTGCTTTTAAAGCAGTTTTCGATAATAGTATTATAGTTTTCTATCATTTTTATATTTTATTGCAAATTTGATTATTTTTCGGACATTTACAGCTTGCGGATATTTTGAATTACCCCTCTTCAATTGCGGGGAATATGATTTTTATGATTTTTTGGTATCAATCTTCATTTGTGCAAAGTTACCGCCGTTCTGGATTCAGGTTTACCAGGAGACTGGCACGAGACTGCATCCTCTGAAATTTTTAGTCATTCTGGAATACCCATTAAATCTGCACTAGGCACTAGTACTATTAGTTGTATTCAAAAAGACCAAAAATTAGTGACAATTAAAAAAACTTTTAGTATTTTATAAGAACCGGCACTACTTGTTCAGATTTTATGATCAATTTGTTGCACTAAAATTTACAAATTTTACAAATCCGACACGTCAACTAGTGTCGAAAATTTTATGAAAAAAAATGTTTAGACTAAATTAGATTAAATTCCATTTTCAATTCTTCTCATTTTGACGTATGTCTCATCATTATAGTGACACAAGAATAGGTTAGATTTTTTAAATTCCTCTATTTTATTAATCTAACAGGTCAACTACTGGTCCAAAATTATTCCAAAATATGTTTAAATATTACTTACTACATACTATCTTTAATTTCCATCATGTTTTTTTTTTACTTGTCTTATTATTCATTTCACACAATAATAGGCTAGATTACCTAAATTCCTCTATTTTATAGACTAACAAGTCAACTTGTCACGTGCCTATTTTTTCCTTCCACAGTTCTCTGATTATTCCTTGTTGCATACCGTACTGTGTTGTTACTCAAATATATCATTCGTTGTAGATAGTGTTGCATACCTTGTAGGGGTAGGATTCGATTGTTTGGTTTGCATCTCTGTGTGGACGGGGCTGGCTAACGGCGCGGACGAGGCGATTGTGGAGCACGGACTTGAGAAGATTGTGGGTTACCGTTTATTCCGTGTCATTTCTTGATTTCCGGGCTAGGAGTGTCAGTCGTTTGGGGATAGTCTTCGAAGTCGGATGTTGGTGAAAGTTGTTGGGACGGTGTGTTATTAGCACGTGTGCAGAACCTCTATGGGATTTCTTTCATATCTGGCTGTATTTGGGCCATCTTAATTGGATTTTGAAGAAAAACCACTTAATTTTTAACTTGACCATTCTATCTTACCTACGTTGTTGATATTTTGGATTTTTGGTGTCGAGTTAAAATATCCGCAAGCGGGATTTATTTGAGGGAAGCCATTGTTAATTAGCAGGTGCCGCCCCATAATCAAACCGGCCCCAGTAGTAGGCCACAGGAGTACATGTGAATTCGTATACCCAAAGGTTATCAGTGATTTATTTTTAAATATATAACGCCGTGTCTCATTTTGACACCACAAGTAAGTTTTTTTTTAGTTTATCAATATAGTACTTTGTGAATTCGTATACCCAAAGGTTATAAGTGATTTATTTTTAAATATATAACGCCGTGACTTATTTTGACACCACTATTAAGTTTTGTGTTAGTTTATTAATATAGTACATTGTTGGGAACTTATTTTGACACCACGATTAAGTTGTGTTTTAGTTTATTAACATAGTACATTGTTGGAAACTATTTATTGCATTAGATAATATGCCAAAACTAAACTTGGATTAAAATAAACTTCTCAATAATTCTTTATGTCCAAGTAAAAATATATTTTCTTCCTACTTATTTGTAAATATCCTACAATCTTGATATTTTAAAGGACAACCATTGTAAAAATATTTTTTTAAATAAACTCGATTGTTTTGGCAGTGAAAATCTTTATGTAAATGGTTAAAACGAGTCAATTACCAGCCTTTATGTAAATGTTTGAATTAGTGTTATTAATGAGTTAATTTATATATGTTTTACCTTTTTTTTTTGTAACTTGGTAAAGTTTGTTACTCTTACTTCTGTTGTGGTTATGTTATAAAGTTGTAAATTTTAAATTTTTGGTTTGTTTTAGCAAGAAAATTTTACCATAGCTGTTAATTTTGACTATATTTGTTATAATGTTGCTATTGAGCTGTGTACCTTGATTTATTGTGTGAGTAAAGTATCCAACATATTTTTGCTATAATTTTATTTATTTGGTTCACCATAATCTAGTTGTTTATCTTGTGGCTCTGCTAGTGCCTATAAGACCTAGGGGTTTCTGGCTTAAACCGTCTAAGTCGGTGGCGCAGCTCACTTTTATATTTCCTTCTTCTACCCTCTACGGCTGAGCTCGGGCATAATTTGCCATTAGAGAAACCGCTAGCAGAGTACTCATTAGAGAACAAAAAAAAAAAAAAAACGTGGCAAACTACTGATCCAAAATGTTTAGATATAACTGACTAAATATTATCTTCAATTTCCCTTACTTTACTTTGAACGTGTCTCATAATTATATAAAAACGAGAGTAGGCTGAATTTCTAAACTTCCTTGATTGGACGTATATTAGAAGAAATGCATTAGTCTCCATTATTTTTTGGAAACTGGTAAAAAGCTAAGTCATGCTAAAAAACTTAACTGCCCACTGGACGGCCGCGCAGACCGATGTGTGCTTTTCCAAATTATGACGTTTCTAAATTGTAATTGGTAAATGAAATTGTTATCTGCAAAGGTGAGGCATGGGACAGTGAAAGATTGACACTATCGAGGTCGACTAATTATGACAAGCGCACGATTTTCGACTATAATTGAGTGAGAACTGTTTTTTTTTATTCTATATATACAATGTTCTAACTGTGAGTTTCTAGGTAAAGATCTCGTGATAAAATCGCAGATGAGGCGAGCAGGAACTGAATTTACTGTTTTCGTTTTCCGACAATTCGATATCACGGTCTTAAAGAGGTTAAATGCATTATTTACAACATGCATCAGATGATTTACGTTCACTTGAACGACACACTGTGAATGGTTAATTAAAAATATTTTCAACAATAACAAAAAAAGAACAGAAAATATCTTGTAATATCGTAACGTGTCCATTCATTATAATATCAGATAGTTAAGAAGGAAATTCTGGTATACTTCGTCTCTAGGTTCGTCATTAGTTGGGTATCCATTTTATACCCCATGGCTTTGAGGTCGCTTTTGATGTTGTAGCGCCATCTTAGCCGTGGTCTTCCGGGGGGACTTCTTGTTTGTGGATTGCTTTTCCACACTAGTTTTACTAAACGTTCATCTGACTGTCTTTGTATATGTCCAGCCCATCGTAACCTTCGGGATTTTATCTCACAATATCCGGGTCTTGGTAGAGTTGATTTAGTTCGTGATTAGTTCTTATGCGATATCTCTGCGTCTCCGGGTTAAATAGTGGTCCAAAGATTCCTCTTAAAATCTTCTATTCGCAACACGGTAATTTATACTTACTCGCTTTTGTCAGTGTCCATGTTTCACTTCCGTACATGATGATAGGTCTAATTACTGTTCTGTACAGAGGAACCTTTGATTTTCGTGACAGATTCTTGCTTTGAAAGGCTTTGTTTAGCATTTATTTTCACTAAGGATTCTATTCTTAATTTCTTCTAGTATGTCATTATCGACATTAAGCGTGGCGCCTAGGTATTTAAAGCTCTGGACTCTTTCAAAGTTAAATTCGCCTCATTGACCTTCCTCATTGACCTTGCCTGGTGACACCCATGTTCTTGGTTTTTATTTTATTGATATTAAGACCCATTTTTTTAGTTTAATGAATTGTTTCTTGTCAAAGCCTGTATGTCTCATGCTAAGTGTTGCGTCGTCACTTATCGACACTATCGACATTGCCGCCATCTGCGTACGTTTTAAGTCACTTGGAACTGTGTCATGCGCGCACAGAATTTTATTTTATAGTTGATAAATATCGTATTTATATGGGTACTTACACACGTCTGTCGCTTCTTTTACTTTCATCAGCATGAGCCAAGTTTAATAGTGTTATTTTATTATATTTTTAAATAAATAATACAGCATCACAAACAAATATGGGACGATGGACGACCACGGTACGTCAAATTTCGTTAACACCCAAACAGACGACGAATTTACCAAATATTTTCGTGCAAGCTCATAGGTCGACAAAAAACATTTTTTTTTATGTGTTCCAAGACGAACACAATCCAACAAATGTTGCTCGTTCCGAGAAATTCGTAAGTTTATTTCTTTTTGGTTGTACTAAACATGTCGCAACCAGTTTTGTTTGACGAAAGTCGTCATCAATGAATGCAGCTCTCACGCAGCTCGTCAAACAAATCGATTGTTTGCAGAAGTAAAACAAAGAACCATCGTTACCAGTCTTCATTTGATTTATCGTCTATGTTTGTGTTACCGAATGTCAAACAACCTCAAAAATCAACTTAAACCTCTAAAACCCGTCTTGGGTCTTTTTTAATACGTCCCCGCATTTTTAATTACTTTTCTATAGCCAACGGCTGGACCGATTTTGATGAAATTTTCAGCCAATCTTTTGAATAGCCCGGCGAATAATCGTGTAAAGTTTGGTCTTTTCTTTAAGGTTAAAAACATTTAAAAATATATCTTAAATATATTCCCCCATTTCCAACTTTTTTCGCGATGAAAAGTGAGCTGCAAACTGTAAAAAAGCCTATATACAAATTATAATTGGAAATTAAATATGTCAATAGTAAATAAATGTATTAAATTATACTTCATTTTCTACAATGTCATTCAAATACACGAAAATATTTATTTAAAATATTGAATTAATAACCTGCATAAAAAATTCTCGTTTAACTAGTAAAGGAAGCATTTAACGATCAAATCATTCATTTTCAATCCATACGCAATCTCTTTTTAAACAACCGTTTATGTATAAGCTAAACAGCCATAGCGAAGCCACGCATCCATGTCCGACTCATTTTTAGATGTTAAACCGGTCCGTGTAAGCTTTGTTTATCATGCTCGTATTAAACTACTCCATACATAGACAATGTCGACCATAATTCTTCCTCACCACTCTGTCACAGGCCTTTTACAAGTCTACGAAACAGCAAAGGACCTTTTGACTTCTAACAAATAATTTTCTCGGCTATGCCTCGTAATGAAAAGACCACATCTCCTTCCTCTTCTAAATCCTGCTTGCACATCCCATATCTTCAAATCAGTTTCATTCGTCACTCTTTTAATCAATACCTTGGCATACAGTTTGCCGACTAACCTAACGCCCTAGTAGTTCATACAGTCCTGCTGCGAACCTTTTTCTTTTTAAATTGGAATGATAACGGCCTCGCACCAGTCTTCTGGTACTCTACCGCTCTCCCACCAAAGAATAATATAAATATATCTTTCAGAGAAAGTCAAATGTATTTCTAAATCGCCAAGACTCGGTCATGCACCAGTGAAGAACACCTCAACAAAATGGGACTGTATAATGGAGACCTGATCTGCAGACTATGTGGCAAGGATCCGGAAACAGTAAAACATACTGTGCTGCTGCGAGGCAATGGACCGCAAAAGACAGCCAATTTTTGGGCAGCCATCCGGCGACCTAGAACTATATTATTCCCAGCCAGTACAGAACTTGTACAAGGTACGAAAGTACTGGATTGGGTACAATGATATAAAACCACATAGGCAAGATACAATGGGCCAACAGGCCTATTGTCACTGAAGGCAATAGTCAGACGAACTTACATAGGGGTGGAGTTTTCAGTAAGTAGACCTGATACAGTCATTGGAGTCTCAAAGTAGACCTTTTGGACCTTTCAGGCTCATAACTTCTCTATAAAGGATTTTCTCCACCTTTAAAAAAAACACCAGGATCTCAGGATACTAAAAGAAGGTTAATGTTAATTGTTAGAATACTCTAAAATGTTGGGCGATAAAAAGGACTAAACTAGCAAAAAGCAGAAATGATCGCGATATAAAGACAAACACTTTAATTGTTAATAGACAGGACATAAACTGTACTAGAAGGGCAGCAAACTTAATCAAACTCAAAAGGAACCAGCTTCTCTCTGAATACACATTTGTTAGGAAGGATATACTAGCTAGAAATTCTGGAAGAAGAGAGCAAGATCCTTAAGTGATAGAAAAACAGTCACAATATATTATTATTTATTTATATTACTATTGAGTTGACTGCTACCAAAATAAATGGCAATGTTTTAATTTTAAATGTTTTCTAATCAATCACCATAGACTATAATGTTGGGATGTTCTTATTTCTTTGTTAGTTTGTAACCAAGTTTAACTGAAGACTTTTTAGTTTTAAACTTTTATAATAATTACTTCCAACTTATTATTCCAGTAATCAAATAGATACAGGTAACATCGACCTAAATACTATTATAGTGAAGGCTAACATTGTTTCCCAAGATAAACGAACTATGCTATTCATATGTTTGTTACGGATGGCTGAGAAATTAGCAATAACTTTGTAACAATTAAAAGTAGACATTTTTTCATAAAATTATGCTTGCACGCGCTTATTAACTTATTTTGTAAAAACACTATCTTACGAAATTGCTTCCTTAAATTAAAGATGTGAAAGATATCTGTAAACGGCATCTTAAAACTACGTGTTACATGTATCTGTTATTGACCGTTTGAGGTCAACAGCTGATGAGAATGGTGGATCCATTAAAATTCGACTAACCAGTACAACATTTTTTTTTATGCATGTTAAATATTCACACCTTTATTTTCATCGATGTATAAGGAAAACAAAAGCCCATATGCTTCTGCTTCTAAATTTAAAGTCATCAATAATTTCAACTGTTAAAAATGTAAGCCTTTTTGTGAAGATACATCAAAAAGTTCCACCTCCATTTGGAGAGATTTCTTCAAGCTATTTGGAACAATCAACCAAATACATCGATATCTATAAATCTACGAAGATGATCAAGTACGCAACAATATCGTGGGTTGGAACAGTTTCAGAAATGGGGAGAAATAAAATACTTTTTTCGCAAATCGCTAGGAAATGTTGACATTCCAGACAAAATTTCTTAAAGAAAAAGTCAAGATTTCCTAACTGTTAGGAAATATTAATTTCCTTACTGTAAGGAAATAATATTTCTTTACAGTTGTTAGTGTTCTACATAAATGATTTAAAACACGTTGTTTATAAGGAATTAATTTATATTTTGAAAAGCTCAATGCATTGAAAATACATTTTAAAATTAGTTCGTTATATTTACAGTTGGATAAAGTAAAGAATAGTGAGATAAGAGAACGCTGTGGTGTAAAAGAAGATGTGATTACAAAGATAGATAAAGGAATGCTTAGATGGTTTCGACACGTAGAAAGGATAGATGAAGGAAGATTGACGAAACAGATTTATAAGGCGAGTGTGAGAAGGCAAGTTGGTAGAGGTCTACCTCGGAGAACATATCTCGATCAGATCAAAATTGTTTTAAAAAAAGGCCAGGTCAAGAGTACCAACAACCGACGAGCATGTATGAGAGCACTGATGAAAGTAGAGGAAGCAAAAGATGTGTGTACGAACCGTAGCAAGTGGAAGGAAGTGGTCTCTGCCTACCCCTATGGGAAAAAGGCGTGACTTTATGTATGTATGTATTTACAGTTATTTGAAAGTTGGTACAATTATTGAAAATTCGAGGAACATTATTAGAACTATGAGAAACATTTTTGACAATATGCGAGGTAGTAGGGTTATTTTGTTGAATATTTTGTACTGTGAAAATTTTATTTGCCACCCCAACCTTTGTTAAGAGATGCTTTGATATATATCCTTCAGCAACGTTTGATGATTTCCATCCATCATGCCTCTTTAAACTAGTTATGTCAGCACCAGAGTCAAACAATATTGTTGCAGTGACCGGTATATTCTGTCGGATTTTCCAAGTTCAAATAAATAGCAACTATTTTAGGCATTTTTCTAAATTGATGTATTCCTAATACTAGTCTACAACTCTTTCCGCTTTTATATTTAAAGAAAAATCGGTCAATAATCATATTTTCTGGTCTTAACGAAACATACTTTCGATAAAGATTCAAGTACATCTGATTAACTACAAATGATCTTGGTTTGTTGGTCTTCGAATCAGGTATGCTAATTAAAAGCTTAGATTTTAAGTATTTTACATCATGTAGAGTCATTCGGACTAGTTTATTCATTCTACAGGCCCCAGAAATACCAAATAATAAAGTCAAAATAAATAAATGTGTATTCTAAATAGAAATTAAAACCTTGCAAATTACCTAAATTATTAAATTTTCTTTATCTGGAGCTTCGTGGATAAACTTTTCGATTTCTTTCGTTAAAATTTTAGATTTCTTTGCCCTATAACCTTGAGCTTGCTTGCCGTTTCAATAAAGAACAAAGTTTTGAATGTGTAGATATATCCACATTGTGTTTAATTGCAAGGGTTGACTTTAACATTGAATAATTGACAATGTTGAAGATTTCATTTTTAAACAAAGGTCTAGGAAGTATGCTATTACAACATTTTCCGAGAAAGAACTCGTGTTTTTACTCTTGCGATAGTCCATAAAACGTTTATATGCATATTCGTACTTTTCTCTTGATTTCTTTGGCATTAATTCTAATGAAGCAGTATTCACTGCCTCAACCAGCTCTGGAGGAGTCCCAGAAATGGAAAATCACTTATCATTTTACATTGTTTTGTTTTTGAAAACACCAGAAATTAAATTTATATGTGTCAAGTTCAACATTAATACGTTTTCATAGAAACACAACCAATTTTATTACGAATTTCAAAGTACCATTTATTTATGAATAAAATTATTCGCGATTTTTTCAAAATTAATTAATATCTGTCGAATTTTAAACGATTTGCGGAAAAATAGTATGTTTACTCCATAGGAAAAGCCATATTCCTGGACTCTGTGTTGCTAATCTTTACAGTCGTCCAGAAATGTAGCTTTTGCTACCCGGTAAACAATTAACTATTGTTCTCCAAGGACAAAAATTAGGTAGGTACTAGGAGCTGCAGCTGCAAAAGTAACTGTTAAAAGCTTTTGTAATCGAACCATTTTTTAAAAGTCATCAATAATTTCAACTCTTAAAATGGTGAGCATTTTGTGTGAAGATACATCCAAAAGCTTTACCTCCAATTAAAGAGCTTTTTTTAAGCGATTTAGAACAATATTCCAAATATGTCGATATCTGAGGATAATCCACGAAGACGATGTATAAGAGTATCGCAAGTTTAAACAGTTAAAGGTAAGGAGAGGAAAGAAAGACTTTATTCTCCATGAATGACCAAAGTTGAAGAATCCTAGGAGCAGCAGCATCAAGAGTAACGGACTTCTTCTTCTTAAAGTGCCATGCTGATTCCTGCGTAGGCGTCCATGATTCTATTAATTGCAGCATTTTGCAGCGCCTGGAAGTCCCGAATTCCTGTCCATTGTCGTATGTTTCGTAGCCAGGATAATTTTCTTCTACCTACTCCTCTTTTTCCTTCTCATATTTTACCCTGGAGAATAAGACGTTGGAAATGATAACGTTCTCCACGTAGTATGTGTCCAAGATAGCCAGCTTTTCTTCTTTTGATGTTTCCGAAAAGTTCACGGTCTACTAAACTAGCTCTTCTCAGTATGTCCTCGTTGATCAACCCACGATACTCGCAGCATTCGTCGCAGGGTCCACATTTCGAAGGCCCCAAGTTTGTTAATAATTGCTGGTTTCAACGTCCATGCCTCGACTCCGTACAAGAGAACAGACTATCCTATATCTGAGACTGAGATTTAAGTTTTTATCTGTCAAAAAAAATTTAAGTCTTAAAAACGTTGTTCGAGCTTGCTCGATTCTGCATTTTATTTTCTGATCCAAGTCCCATTTTTGGTTGATCATGCATCCCAAGTATGTAAATTAAGTGACTTGTTCAATGCTCTCTCCATTTATGGATATTGTGGAATTTGGAGTTTCGTTTCTACTAATGGCCATACATTTGGTTTTACGGATGTTAATTTTCAGACCCAATCTTTGACTTTCTTCATTGACCTTATCTAGTAGAGTTTGTAGATCATTTGCACTATCCGCCAATATCACGGTATCATCCGCATATCGAATATTGTTTTTGGGAATTCCGTTTACTTTAATGCCTACTGGACTGTCTGAGATTGACTCGGTGAATGCTCTTTCCACATACAAGTTAAAAAACATTGGAGACAAGATGCCAACATTGGCGGACGCCCTTTTTTATTTCAAAATCCTTAGTTGTTCCTGCATTCTAAATTCGGATTTCCGCTCGATGGTTCCAGTAACGGACAAAGAAGGATTATTGTTACCTCCAGAAAAATTAATAAATAAGACATTTTCTCACAGTTCACGGAAAAAATAAATCTGCAATGATAGTTTTTATTATAAACGATTGTCATTAATCGATTTTAGCTAAAATCGTTATTTCGTATGATTATGTTAAAAACTTAAGTACCTGTTTCATATTTCTTAGTAATAACCAGAAGAAAAGGTGGAAAATTAAAACGTAGAGAAGTACTTCCTGCATAATATTTATAAGCAATGAAGAACAATGCTTATTTTATTATAATGCGAATATTAGTTCACATTTTCATAGGAAATTACTTTCTACATTGTTATGTGTTTCGATTTCAATAAAGGTTTAAACATTTTTATTGTCCGATTGGTATCAAACTTTGTTCTTTATAATAAAATAAAATGTAGTAAAAAGTGGGATCGATTCCATTTTCTCTCTTTATGTTTATGTACGAAACAGGAAACTCCTTGCGGAATGATAATAAAAGGTTTAATTTTCGAAAAAAAAAAAACTTGATTTGCTATGATTTGCAGAATATTTACGACTGTCTGCATACAAATGCCAAGGTTTATTTTCAATTTCAACCTTTGAAATGGCGAGTGGTGCGACCTCAAGTCCATAGGAATATTTTATAAAAGGTTAAAGAAACCATATTTTTTTGCACAAAAATGAAATCACTAATAATGCAAGTTATTTTAAAAAGAACAACTGGACAAAATGTGTAACGTAATAAACAATACTTAATATAGCTATTTTAACTAGTGACAAATGTGAAAAGAAATGTCAAAACTGACTTCAAAGATTAAAAATAAAATACATTGGGACTGAATTTTATAAGTTGCAATAAACAATACTCAATAAAAACTATTACAACTAGTGACAAATATGGCGAGAAATGTTAAAAATGACAAACAGGATTAAATGTTAAACATAGCGATAAAAACTATGACAACTACAGACAAGTAATGTCAAAAATGACAACTATCGGTATTTAACTTAAGCAAGTGTCACGTTATTTTGCAAACAAATCCGGGGTGGATTTCTCAAATTTTTTGAAAAATCCAATATCCCAAATCATCTTTCTATACATTTCTGAGTTTTAGGACGTACTTTTAGAGGCATCGTTTGTTTACAACTTATTAGGTTAGGTATCATGTGAGTGGGGCGTAGGTCGCCCCTCCACTGCGACCTTTAATAGGCCTATTGTGGCTCACCCCTAAAGGTTAGGGATCATCGCACAACCCAGCCCTTATCACGAAATTCGTGGTTGTATGGGGTGTGATTTTCTTGAAATCGGTAGATTCTAGGTTGATATAACCAAATATGAGTCGGCTTTTTTGTTTTCCTTCACCCCCTGGTGCCCAGGTACCCACAAAAGGGTCACTCTGTTGTTGGCACCAAGGTACTCCAAGGATTCGATAAAATCCCATACAAGTTTGGAATTTGTCTTGTTTGAGCTCAGTGCTTTTAAAACAGCCTGGCTCTCTGATATTATACTTATGTTTTTGTTTGCCAGAGGTCTGTTAGTCAGCTCTCTTTCACACAATTCGATAGCGAAGACTTTCAGCCTGAAAGATTGTAGAATACCTGTCAAGACTGGTAGATATTTCAATCTTTGGTTTCCTGCTGAAAACACCGGCCCCAACTCCATCTGGGGTTTTTGAGCCATCTGTGTACATTACGTATTCAGTCCCTGGAAAGAGGATTTTTCCACTCATCTCTCTTCGGAAGAGGACTTTAAAGGACTTTTCTACGTGTATTTTGTGGCTAGCATGTCGAGAACCATCCCGAGAATTTGGTGGTTTTTTATTTCACTTAGTATCCCGGAGTGGTCCCCGAGTTGCTATTCATTAATTTACCTTTTCAGAGACAGGAATCTATCCTGGCCTCCCTCTCTAAGAGAATATCTGGGGTAGGAAGATTTAGGAGGTGTTTCATCGCTGCCGTTGGTGTGCTGGACACAGCTCCAGTTATGGCCAGACATACCAGCCGCTGAAGGCCAGCAAGCCTTTCTCTAGCTGTCTGTCCACCTGACTACTGAACCATACGTGACCATAGATATTATCATCCAGTAAATCTGTTTGGGGTTCATTCCCCAAGATTTACCGCATACTCTTCTGACATTCCAGAGAGAAAACCTGGCTTTGTTTATTGTTTTTTCCCAGGTGGGCGTACCAGGTGAGTCTTTTATCCAGATCTACACCCAGGTATTTCACCTCCGCCGGCAATGGAATGCTCTCTCCGTATAGGACCGACTGCCAAAGCTTATCTAGCTTTTTTCTTCTTGTTAAAGAAATACTTACAGTTTTCTGGGGGTTGATAGACATCTGTTCCCTCCCGTACCATCTGTATAATGTGGTGAGGGCTTCTTGAAGGACGTTTGAGATCGTTACTTTAAATTTTCTTTTAACTATTGTATTGTAACCCAAATCATCCGGATAGTATTAAAAACTATACCCCGCTTGGAAAGCTCGCTCAGCACTTATTACTTCCGTAATAATTTAATTTGAATCGATAACGTCACCTTCGTATCAGCTATTTTAAAAATGTGACAAAACCATCAATTTTGTGGGTAGGTATTCATGCTTTAACAAGTAGGGGGCCTCTTGTGAATTTACCTAGTCACAGTTTACCTGACAAAGGGCTTTCACTACACCTTGCAACAGGTGTGAATGCCAATTTGATCTGCCGCTTTTAGATAATGTTCTTTTTAAAAAAAATCAATGTAAAGCATTCGAGGAATTCTCTTGCGTTCAATTGTTCCGAGTTTTATTTTTCTTTTAGAAAGTAGATCCACACTGGATCTAAACATTGCTTTTTTTAAGACGACTACGAACAGTGTTTATTTATTATTAAAAAAAAAAAGATTAAGTACCAGTTTCCCGTCGATTAATTTATCTTTCATGCCAGAAAAATCCATTTGCATAATTTAATTTACGAGAATGAATCTTCGTTTGGGCACATGACATAATTAAGATGGCACGCCTTATCCAAAAACTGTCTAAATACAATAATTACGTCATTACACGAGGGCTGTGCGACTAGCTTTGCATACACGACCAGTTTAAGGCAGGTTCACACGGAACGTGATTCACGATTATGCTTTTTAAAATCGTGGATGTTTCCAGTCGCCACGCGAATTGAAATGCAGTATTACAGTTCTACAGTGAGAGTCAGCACGTACCGACAACATACCACAGAAAATTCAATAATACTGTACCAAATACTGTTTTTCTAGAACGAATATGTCTTCCCATCGGGAAAGAAAATTAACGTAACAACCGTCCAAAAACAACTTGTCGATTAACTTAAAAGTGGTCTATAGATAAGCTAAGGATTTATTTTTTCATTATCTAAAATTAATCTAAGCTTGAAATTCAGTTATACAGTCCAACGTCTTTCTCTGCCATATTAATGAACCTTCGAACCGGATTAATTAATTTTAAAAAATTGCATTCAGATTCAGTGATATTTTATCAATTTTCTCGAATGAAAATTAGACTGCGTTTGACTGTCAGATATGAATTCGGTTGTCATTTCTAGCTCAAATTATTGCTTGAAAATGTTCTAAACATTTTTCGGACATTCTAGTAAACCGTAAGTATATTCCTTTTGAATAACCTTATAACGATAAGTACCGAAAAAAAAAAAAGAACCTCTTCACAAAATGGTGAATAAACGTTGTCAATATTCTTTACATTGTTTATTATACCTTTGGTTTATAACTGTTGGACGCATATCGAAATATTTTGATCGATTACTTTGTTGTCCTACAAGTTTTTTCGCAGTAATTTTACAATATACGAGGGCAGTTTGATAAGTCAGTGACTTTTTGAATTTCCCGCGCAGTTACTCCAAATGCAACAGTGCTGCCGTCAACTATAATCCATCAGTGGGCAACTTTCTAATTTTGAGCAAGCTACGTCGTGCAGTTGGTGTTTGGTAGCCGTTCAAAGCAGACAACCTCGTGAATTTTTACGAAAATGGAAAAAAGTTAATTTCGTGTGCTGATTAAGCATTACTTTTTACGTAAAAAATCCATCACTGAAACTAAGGAAAGACTTGATAAATACTACGGGGACTCGGCACCATCAATTTCAATGGTTAAGAAGTGGTTTACAGAGTTCCGTTGTGGTCGTACCAGCACTAGTGACGCCGAACGTCCAGGTCGCCCAAAAGAAGTGATCACGCCGGAAATCGTCGATAAAATCCATGAAAAGATATTGGATGATCGGAGAATGAAAGTGCGTGAGTTGGCTCATGCTGTAGGTGTATCTCAACTGAACGGGTACATCATATTTTACACGAATATTTGGATATGAAAAAACTCTCTGCGAGATGGGTGCCGCGATTGCTCACACTCGACCATAAGCGCAATCGTGTGACCACTTCAAAAGAGTGTTTAGTGATGTTCAGCCGTAATCTGGACGAATTTTTGCGCCGTTTTGTTACTGTGGATGAAACATGGATCCATCACAACACGCCAGAGACCAAGGAACAATCGAAACAGTGGGTTGCTCGGGGTGAACGTGGACCAAAGAAGGCGAAACAGAGTCTGTCAGCCAACAAGGTCACGGCCACAATTTTTTTCGCATGTACGCGGTGTCATTCACATCGATTACCTCAAGAAAGGTAAAACGATCACCGGCGAATATTATTCAAAGCTTTTGAACAGATTCGACGTTGATTTAAAGCAAAAACGGCCGCGTTTGGCTAAGAAGAAGAAAGTGCTGTTCCATCAAGACAATGCACGTGTGCACACTTGACTAGTCACGATGGACAAAATCCACGAATTGGGATACGAACTGCTACCCCATCCAGCATATTCTCCAGATTTAGCCCCGTGCGACTGTTTTCTGTTTCCAAACCTAAAGAAATGGCTGGGCGGTAAGAGATTTGAGTCGAATGAAGAAGTCATTACCGAAATTTATCGAGCTAAAATGTAATTATGTAGAAATTAAAATGTTTATTTGCGGAAAAAAATTTTGTTTTATTCAAAAAGTCACTGACTTATCAAACCGCCCTCGTACTTTGCAATATTTTTGTACTCGATAAATCATAATATTATACATCCGATAGATTTTTTTACCAAATGTCTCATATATTTTTATTATCTTCGAGTGAGCATTTCGGACCATTTCACAACTGATTTTTTTTTCGAGGACAATCTGTTTTCGAACAAAAAAAAGGTTTCTAACCTCTTCACTAATACCCTAAAATCATTAAATAACAACACTTTTCAAAGGCAAGCCGGTGGGACATGAAGGAGCAGGTAAGGACTGTAAATCACACTAACAGTTGTAATCGGTAATGTCATGTTCTTTCCTTACAATTAAATAATTACTGCAAACCCGTCACAAGGACACGTCAACTGGAAGACAACTTTTCATTTAAATCGATTTCTTGGTATATCAGACAGAATATTATTCTGTACGCATTTTTTAAAAACATTATTAAAAACGCAATAAAGCATAATAATATAAGTGTGTTAATATTTATTTATTAAAATGAAGTAATTACTTGGAATTTATGTTTCATTGAATTGTGCTCCAATAATATTCATAAAGTGATAAAGCATTAAACAGTAATTAAAAATATTTATATGAAAAAACAGGTTATAAAAGTGGTTATTTAGCAGTCTACTAGAAGAACCCTTTCTGGAGTGTTCAGTAATTTTATTAGGTATATACCTCTCTAAAATGATCGAATCCGTGTTTTTGGTACATATATAACTCTGATTTGGTCTAGAGGTATGAAGAAAATATGGTAGAATAGTTACTGAGACATCGTCTCCTTTTGATACTGATTACAGATTGCCGGAAAGCTGTTTTAGGGTTTTCAGTTTGCTGCAACAGTACGTATCAAAATGATTATGCTGTAGTTAGTCTCCACCCTACCCATATTTTATCAATTTAGTAAAAAAGCTTTAATAAGTAAAGAAAAAACATTCCCTAAACCACTTTAAAAATTCTCTCTTAGAATGAACCATAGTGCATAGTGCACTAAGAATAGGAAATTGTCTCCTTTTGATTCAGATGGCAGACTTATAGGACGTTTGTAAAGCTAGCATTGCGAAATGAGCAAAACTACTCAATTTTCAGAGCAAAATTTAGTGCTATTTTAGTTAATGCTGAAACGAGAAATTTAGTGCTCTGGTAGACGAATCTCCCAGAATGGAAGCAAGACAGACAACGCTGCAAATATCCCGAATGTAAAGGCAAATATTTTATATTTTGTACTAAATGTAACGTCTTTCTTTATTTAAACAAAGACCGCAATTGTTTATATAATTTTCACACCGAATAAATAAATTTTTAAAATTATTTTCTTTGAATTGTGCCATATTTGGTACAAGTAAAAAAACACCTTTTAACAAAAAAGTAATGTTAAAAAAATGTCTTAATCATTTTTCTGTGACTTCTTGTTAAACGTTTAACAAAAATACTTTTTTCAATAATTTAAAAAAAAATCATGCGGTAAGGGGTTAAGCATAGCAGCTTCCTTGACTCTCCTCAGTAGCAGCCGGTGCTTTGGTTATTGCTGATTTGATAATTATTAAAATAAAAGTGGAAAATAGGTTCTTTGCTAGCGATTGGACAGGCGCGCTTTGTTTCGGAGGGCGAACCCGTCTCAAATACGGCTCTGTATCTGTACATAAAAAAGTAAATTACTACAAAGCTTTAAAATTAATTTTTTCTGTCGTAATAATAATGTTTAAGTAATTTCCAAGAGGTACTTAATTTAAAAAAAAAGAAGCGTGTTATATAACGTGTTAATCAATTGCTTATTAGATCAAGACCCAAGTTAAATGGTTCTGCGTGTACATATTAATTTTTAGTTTACTACGATTGTTTGATGACTATTATAAAAACGATAGTTTGTTGTTACGAAATGGTAGTAGAAAATGGTGTTGCTGAAGTTCCGACTGGTCTGATAAACGCGAGATGGAAGTTCCTCAGATGGAATTTTCAAAGGTTCCGATGCTCAGAAGGGTTGGAATCAATGAAATTATTAAAAAAGGATTGTGAATTTTTTTTTAGCGGGTCAGACTGAATTTAGTAATTTTTACGAGGAGATGGAGTTTTCCAGCTGAAATTTCCAGAGGTTCCGAAGCTCAGAAGCGTTGGAATCAATGAAATTATGAGACGATGGTTATTTTCGAACCTAGTGAATTTTTTTTCCGCGTGGTAGATTCTTTTGATGAAATTTTACACGAAGTTTAATTTTTTTTGTCTAGATTTTTCAGGAGATCCGATACTCAAGTGATTTGAATTAATTTAATCGTGGCACTTGAGTTAAAATTTAATGATCGTATATGTCTCGTAAGTGGGATAAAAGTTTTTTAAATTTTAATATATATACGGTGGTAAATATTTCTTATCGCTATATATATTGGCGTTCAACTGACCGGTCGGAACTTTAGCTACATTAGAAAATGTGAATTTTTTAAGCATCAACAATCATAAGCAATTTTTCCCTATTGGTAGCAACAAGTTAAGACTTGTTCAGTTTTTAATTAACGTATCCTACAGAAGTATTAATAAAGTATAAATTATAATATTGCAAAAGATTTAGCACTGGAATAAAGGTCACAGAAACCAGGAAATTACTAAAACTTTGTGATCAAAACGTGAAGTGATAGTACGAGTTAAAAAAATTTAAATTAAAAACGCCGTACCCAACACCAAATATTTCGACACATCATTTACCTTTCAATAAGAAGTAATCGATGTCCACCGCGGTATCCGTCTTAACCTCGAACTTGACAACAACCATCTGCACAAAACCGATTCCAAAAAAACACTTTTCCAATGATTTCCGGCTTCACCTCTCACACCACTACACACTATTTTTTTTTGCCGAAAAATAAATAAAATCGGCACAAACGATTGGAATTATCACAGCTCGAAAATTTAACACATCGGCATCGCGCGATGGATGGGTACTATTTCTTAGTTAACGGGTGACCTTGAAATTGTATACACCAACCGTACTATTATATTTCTCAGGTACCGGCACCAGCGAGGGTCTGTTGATGACTGAAGAACCACTACCAGTACTCTTAAGAAACCTGAAATGGTCCGCGCTGCAGAGCCGAACTCGGATTTTTAAGGCCGGAAGGTTTCTTTGTCGTCTCTAGAATTATTTTTAAACTAAACAGTGGGGTACTCGCACAATAATACAATCACAAGTTTTAACCAAATAGAAATAAATTATGGTTTAAAAAAAATTAAAAACACGCTTTTAGAGTTAATCAAACTAGAAAGTAAAAAAAAATTCTAAACATGGAAATAAAATTACTGACGAGAAAACTAATGTCACTGTTCTAAAAGCGTGGGGTGCTTTCATTCCGAAACGCAGAGTTAGTTTAAAAATGTCATACAAAGCACCCCACGCTTTTAGAACAGTGACATTAAGTTTCTCGTCAGCATGTTAAGAATTAATTTTAATTTTTGGTTTGATTAACTCTAAAAGCGTGTTTTTTAGTTTTTTTAAACTATAATTTATTTTTCGTTTTTTAGTTCGATTTATTTTACTCACTAAAAAAATTATGTATTAAATGGTAAAAGCACATAAAGAATGTATCGGCCGGGAATGAAACCCGGGCTGCCCGCGTGGCAGGCGAGCATTCTACCACTGAACCACCGATGCGATGAACTGTGTTAGTATTTGTTCTGCGCACATGCGTAGTTCACGCATTAGTTCTATCTTTCTTACTCTCATGCAAAGGATCCCTCAAAAAATTTATGAATCCTGGCGAAAGTAATTAGGATAATCGGATATTTTTATTGAATTATTGCATTATCGTCAGTCTTTGACAAGTGAGCAAAGTTAAAATTAAATCTGATCGCTTAAAGTAGGGCAAAATCGAGGCCAAAAAGTCAGTTACAAACATACAACATTCACATAGTCACGCCTTTTTTCCGTAGGGGTAGGCAGGTTAGGTTAGGTATCATGTGAGTGGGGCGTGGTCGCCCCTCCACCGCGACCCTTAGTAGGTCTCTTGTAACTCACCCCTAGAGAGTTCGCTTCGATCTTGTGCGGCTCTAAAAAGTGCATGGACATCGAGGTTTGTCCAGTCTCTTATGTTTTTTAGCCACAAGTGTTTCCTTATCCAGATGCTTTTTTTCCCTCGATCTTTCCCTCCATAATCAGTTTCAGAAATTAGTAGATAGTTGGAATTCCTGAATATATGATTAAATAGAAGAGGGGATAAAACACAACCCTGTCTTACACCTTTCTCTACTGGAAAGTTCTGTGTAGTTTCATTCCCACTTTCACCGATGCTGTAGAGGTTCTTAATGAGTCGTAAGTCGTTCTGATCTATCATTTTGCAATGAAGCAGCTTTATCTGTATGTTTGACACAGTCAAACGCCTTTTGATAATCTATGAAGCACAGGAATAGGTCTCTTTGCTGGTCTCTGCATTTTTGAAGTAATACTGTTAAGCTGAAGAGCGCTTCACGTGTGCCTGAATCCAAACTGTGTGGGACCAATGTCTCTTTCATACTCTTTCACTTGGTAAAAGATTACCAAGTAACAAAACATTGGTTAAGACTTCAAACATGTGGTAGGTAGTCAAAACAAAACCAGGATGGCACCAGGGAAACTAAAAGTTTGATTAAATACTCTTAAATGTTCATAATAACATATAAAATATTGCTTCAGTAAAATAAAAGTCTTCATCGTTAGATTTACTGAAATGTAACATTTAGAGGTTTTGGAGAGACAATGGGCACAAATCCAACCGCTGTAATGGAGTACTTATCTTGATTTTCACCCCATTGTATTTACTAATTACTTAAAGAAAATGTTCAACAGTATTTGTTAACTATAAATTGGGAAGACATGAATGTTCGTGTCAGTTTAAATAAGAAAACTCCTGCAGTCATAAGCAAAAATGCTGAGTTGTATCCTAAGGATAAAGGATACAGTATTCCCAAAAAAAAATAAAAAATAACACACTTTTTTTAATTTAATTAATGATAAATTGTAGACTGTAGGGTGGGTCGTGAAGGCTATGCAGCCTCTCAAGCACCTCGACCTATCAGATCTTTTGTGCATAACCCTTAATCTATTCGAAGCCGGGGATTCCAAACCTTCGTAAAAAGTTTATTAATTTCTTGGGAGCTAAGTTTCTGACATCATAGTGCTTTAAGAAGGCCCCTTCCAGAAACTTGAGCCTCTTGCAGAATAGCGCTGGGCATACGCAAAGCAAATGTTCTGCAGTTTTAGCGAAGTTCTCGCAGTAGTGGCAACTACCACTTTCTGTTTTGCCCATCTTTTTCAGGTGATATCTCAGAGGGCAGTGTCCAGTGAAGAGTCCTGACACCAGTCTTTCTTGTCCAACCCGAGGAGCTGTTTAGTTTTACTTTGCGAAAGGCTTACTAGCCTTTTCGCTTGTCTTTGTCCTGGCACTTTATTTCAGTGATATTTCATTTTATCTGTTTCCCTCGAACCTCTTCTTTTAAGTGGGCCTTGGAGAGTACACAGAAAGGGTTCTGTGCCGGAAAATTGTGTATTTGCCCCTTCCTCGGCAAGGCAGTCTGCTTCCTCGTTGCCTTTAACTCCCTTGTGACCTGGAACCCATATCAGAGTGATCTGGTTGTTTGCTGCCAGTTGTCTTAGGGACTGTTTACTTACAGTCCCAAGTCAGCTTAGACTCACAAGTGTATGACTTCAGAGCTTTTAGTACAAAATTATAATAAGATTAAGACAGATTTGTTAACTATAAACTGGGAACACATGAGTGTCTGTCTCAGTTTAAACAGAAGAATTTCTGCAGACATATACAAGAATGCTGAGTTATATTCTTATGACAACGAATCTTCTCTTCTCTAGGTGCCGTCTCCGCTTCGAAGGTTGGCAATCATCATAGCAATTCTTATTTTTGAGACCGCAGCTCTAAATATATCATTATTAATTACTGCATCCAAACCAATTCCTAAGGTACTTCAGCCATGAATCGTCTTCTTTCTGTAGATCTCTTGCCTTGGATTTTTCCTTGCCTAATAATATTTGTAGCATTTGATATTTTTCTCCCCTCATGACATGTCCCATGTACAGCAGTTTTCTTCTCTTAATTGCATACGTCTCATCACTTCCACGTTGGTTATTCTCTTTATCCATAAGATCCTCAATATTATCCGGTATATCCACATCTCAAATGCCTCCAGTCTTCTCATGTCGGTTACCTTCAGTGTCCACGCCTCCATCTCATAGTATAGTATAGACAAAGGATACAGTACTCCAAAGAATAAAATAAAAAATAACACGCATTTTTAAATCTAATTAACGGTAAGTTTATTAAAAAGGCTATCTGACTTCAGCTTAATTCCGGATTTTGTTTCAACGATTTTAAATTATTTCACGCACCATTTAATCTGCATTCTACGAGGCCCAAAACCAGATGATATATGTAGAATTTTAAAATCAATATCTCTTTTGATACACAGACTACTGACCACTATAAAATGCAATTATATCTGATCTGAATCTAAAACGTGTTTTATTTCGACATAAGTGGTTTTCAGCAGACGATACTCATTAAGAAAAGTCACATCGGGGGCAACGTCCGATTACGGCCCTGGCAATAAACTTCTACGTACCAAATGCACAGTTGCCGGGTGAATTGGAAAAATTGCAATTTGCAAAATTATTGAAAAAATTCCCTCATCTTTGGTTAACTAACGCGGTGAACTGTTATCTACGGACCACCTGGTATTTAAAAAAAAAGACTGCAATAAAAGTTGTCGAATATCACAAAGAAATATTACACGGTAACCAAAAAATATCTGGAGATAAAGATAACTTCGATTTCGTCAAAATTGACACTTTTTAACGAAATGTTTACGATCATTCCTTTTTCAGAAACTCGGTACGAATCCTTCGATAAAGACCAGCAAAGTAGAAATGTTATTATCATCATCTGGCATTAAAAGATCAGGAATTTTTCCTGCACAAATATTAAACGAACAATAACAATAGTTAATTGCAAGAATTAAGATCAACTAGCAGCTCTCAGGGTGATTAAAAAATTCCAAAAACTTTTCTAGCGATAATTATTAAAGAATTCCTTACTTCTTCTCTTTCAGTGGTAATGCTTGTTAACTAAGTCTTGGAAAAAATTATATCGAGCAAAGAAGGTAATGAGAAAGCTACTTATTCCACCAATTTCCATATTACATCAAAAAGACTGTTTTATTCATTGTTGAAAATTTCGAAAAAGTTTTTTTACAAAATTACAAATCACAACATTTTATGGATCGTAACAAAGATTTATGACCGCAAGATGTATGATGAATATTCCAGAAGTATTTGGTATTGCATTGCATTGCATTGCAAAAGGAAGCTTTAAATTGCTGTAAATTAATACCAATATAAAATGAGGGTAAGATAGCACAGAGTACCACAACCCCTAGACCGCATTGGTTTCAGTCATTTAACCAGACTATTGTTTTTACAACACGGTTGTTTGCATATGCTTGGTTGGAAGTTTTATACCAAAGAGTCTCTTTGACATCGAGATACTGCAAAATATTGTTGGAAATGTTAAAAAAAAATACTGTGAAAGTAAGAGCTCTTAATATTAATATTATTATTGATAATAATATCGTAAATTTCAATTTTTCATTTAAATAACATGAGAACAACGTTCTCTTGGATTTTGGAATTTTGTAACTCACGTTAGAGATAATATTTGAAAAAAATCAAAACAGATTCTTATCGAGAATTTAACTCCCTGCAAAAAAGGTCTGTTACAGTTTTTTGATACATTTATTTTTTCAAAAGTTATTTAGTGTTACAAGTGGATTGATTTAAAATTTTTACATTTTTTTTATTTTCCGAAGCAACCATTAACTTATTAGAAAATTTTATATAAAATTTTTTGTAGAGAATTCAATTTCTTGTAATTTGTTTTTTAAAAAGTTTTTGATATTTTTTACATATCGTAAGCTACCAGCAAAAAAAGCCTTCAGATATTATGCCAGTTAGGTACGACTTCGAATTGCAGTTTGATGTGGTTATAAACACCACCAAGTTTGTTCAGAGAACAGACCTCAACTAGGAAGGGATGCTGTAGTGTGGTACACTGATGGATCCAAGATGGATGACAGGGTTGGAGTGGGCGTTATAGGGCGTTAAATTCTCCATAAGAATCTGTTTTGATCATTAATTATTATCTCTAACGTGAGTTACAAAATTCCAAAATCCAAGAGACGTTGTTCCCCCGTGTTATTTAAATGGGAAAAAAAAATTTACGATGCGGCACTTCTTTATATTAAAATTAAAAGCTCTAACTTTCAGAGTATTTTTTTACCATTTCCAACAATATATTCGTTATAATTAAGAATAAAAATTTATCGACAGTCTACTGGACACCCATGGCCGAAAATCGCCACGGGCGTTCATGGATCTTTTAATGGCTCTTTTATTTATAGGAAAATATGTGCAGAGATAGTCATTGTATTTTGACACCTACCTAGAGCTAATTTTAATAATCACATCACTGTTGTGGAAATTAACACATTTTACAGATCTACGTATGTAAGTATTAAAAATATTTATTTAAAAGTAAATAATACGTCACCATATTTTCAAAGTTTTTCGCCAGGTACTGTTGGTGTTAAGTTAGGACGTTAGGATAGGTAAGGCTAATAATCGGTATTAATTGAGGCAGTTAAAGTTAAAAGCTCTAGAGAAATCTTCTTCTTCTTGAAATTCCGCTCCAATCGGAGATTGGGAATCATCACCACTAATCGAACCTTATCAATCGCCCGCCTAAAGAGCTCTGCCGACGTGAAACCAAACCACTCTCTTAAGTTGCGCAGCCAAGAGATTCTTCTTCTGCCAATCGTTCTCTTGCCTTGAATAATTAGCTTAAGGATATTATATCTATCTCCTCTCAGAACATGTCCTAGATATTCAAACTTTCTCCTTTTTATGGTATTACTAATTTTTTTGGCTTTATTCATTCGGCGTAGTACTTCCTCATTTAAAACCTTGTCAACCCATGATATTCTCAGCATCCTCCTATAACACCACATTTCAAATACTTCTATGTTCTTGATATTTTCTGATTTGAGTGTCCAAGCCTCCATTCCATACAATAGAATGGAGAATATAAAGCATTTTAGCATTCTGGTTCTCAGTTCTAATGTTATATCTCGGCTGCAGAGTATTTTATTCATTTTTATGAAAGCACTGCGAGCTACTTCAATTCGACACTTGATTTATTTTGTGTGTTCTGCTGTTTCAGTTACCCATGTGCCAAGATATTTGTAAGAGGATACCCATTACAGGTTGTCGTTATTAATATTTAGAGAAATCCAGAGAAATAAAAACTCTTATACTACCACTGGCCACATTCGGCCGAAGAACTCGGCACGCTGATTAGTCTCTCCCATTTACTCTCAAGATTAACACTACAAGGACCAATCTCCATCAAGAATCCTTCTTTTACAGGGCTGCTACGGAATGGAACAAGCTTCCAAAATAAGTTTTTCCAGAGAACTATGACCTGCAACTTTTCAAAAAGTGGGTCCACAATCATTTCCTTTCTATAATCGCTCTCCCTTTTAATAGTCGCAGTGCGGGCCGTCCGCGGCCTACACGATAGGTTTACCCTTTTTGCGACTATTTTCAGTAAAAAAAATGTGACAATTAAACGTCAAATATAAATAATCACGTTTTGCACGAATTTAAAAATGAGCACATTTGGAATAAATTTTATCGAATTAACCAACGAGAAAATTAATGAAAATGTACCAAAAAATAGGAAGCAGTGTATAGAGTAACTAACTGTACCGTTAGTAATTATAATTGAAAAATATTTAAGTACGTTATATTAATACTAGTAAAAAAATAAAAATTTAGACTGGTGAACAATTTTTCATTTTCGTAAATGTACCTGGCTATCTCTATTCTCGTTCTTATTTCTCTTGTTCTCGTTGTTCTATCCAGGCTCCCAGGTATATGTATGACTGCACATTCTCTATTAAGATGTCTGCTACTGACACGTTTACATGGTTGTGATTTTGAGGGAACTTTGTAACTACCATTAACTTGGTTTTCTTAAGATTTATCTTTAGACCGTATTCGTTACATCGATCATTTAATTTCTCTAGATGTTGTATGTCTCTTTGATTGCTCGTTAACAAGACGGTGTCATCAGCATATCGCATATTATTTATAACCTCTCCGTTAATAACTATCCCTACCGATTCTTCTTGCAAGGTTTCTTTAATAATGGCTTCGCTATACCGGTTGAATAGTATTGGCGATAGGATGCATCATCCTTGTCGTACACCACGACGGATTTCCATTTCCTCTGTTGGCTGGTTTTCTACCTTTGTATTCGCTCTTTGACCCCAGTATAGGTTGCTAATTATTCTCACATCGTCCAAGTCAATGCCAAGTTTTTGCCAAAATCTTTCTCAAAATCGATGTAACATGCAAACACATCTTGGTTCATATCGAGACAGCGCTGGAAAAGAACGTTTATACCAAAGAACTCCTCTCTTGTTCCAAGTCCTTCGCGGAATCCAAACTGCGTGTTGCTCATGTCCTCCTTAAGTTTTCTTTATATTCTTTTATGGATGATCTTTTAAAACAGCTTTAAGGTGTGACTCATGAGTGCAATGGTCTCATCTACAGCACATAATTCTAGATTGCAGCTTGAATAAATTAGAAACTGATAAGTTGTATCAAAAATTTATATGTCAAAATATTAAATTTCCCATAAATATCAAACATCTACTGACACTAGAGGATAATGGTATTTATGATATTTTATACCACTTTTTAAAAACGTCCAACATATCTATGTAAGTAGCGGTGCTACCCAATACCAAGTCATTATAAGCCTAAAACGGGAAAAAAAATAGACTTGTTTTTTCTACATAAAACGATATTAATTTGTTAAGGAAAGAGAACCTTGTACATTTTTGAAATCGATAATGAGTATGAGTAGTATTTTGCAAAACGTCTCTTCCTACACGCATTGAATATATAATAGAATTATTTACGGTTATCTTGCATTTAAAATAAATCCATTATTTATTAAGATATCCAGCAGCTTTTCGCAATGTTCCGATGCATTTTCTGTCACATCATCACTTGTCAAAGTGAATCCAACGAATAATATGAGACGCATCGAGACATCGAAAAGATCCATTTTGTACAGTTAAATGATTTATTGTCATTGTAACTAATATGTCGGGTGAAATTTTTAATAACGATATCTTCACGTTGATGTTGTACGACGGAATGTAGTCCATCAACCGACGATCTATCCGAGACTTTTCTTCTTCCGGGTGTAGTTGTTGCCGGCTGGTTATGGTCTGATATCGGACTCTTTGAATTTCGCCGATGATGTTTTTCCAATCCCGAAGGCTCGTGGAGAGGAATTCGAAAAACGAAAAAAAAAAAGACGGTTTTGCGTGAGGTCAACGCGACGGGACTACGACCAATTCGATTCGCCGATAATGTTGACAGCATCTACGGGGAAATCGAAACATTACGATTTTTATATTTTTGAAAATGATTTTATCGTTTTTCAAAATATTATTTCAAATTTGTTTAAAGCAATTTTATCGCTACGAAGATGGTATCTCAGAAACAGGTATTTTGAACACGTCAACCGACTTCTGGTGTTCAAAATCGTTGACCACGCAGTCTGTTCTACCGTGCGAGAACAAAAATGAATCATTCGGTGTCAAAACAGAGCTGTACTACAGAAAATCTTTTAATTTGATGTTTTAAGTGCACAAATAGTCGATTGTTTGAGATGACGTGTCAAAGCTCGCATTGTCGTGGTCGCCGGTTTGTTTTCTTTATTTCCACGAAGACTTCTGGCCACAAAATGGTTGTTTTTTATTTAGCATTGATCTTTTCATGGTTTTTTAAAGGTTCTGTTGCGACAAGTGCATTTTTTCAAATTAAACAATGAATAATTTGCTTCGTAGTGCTTCGAACGTGACCAACTATTGTTTGCTTTGGCTCATCTTAGATTATATACGTCTTTATATTTTTTAAAGCATTGTAATTATAGTTTTTAAGGATCTCCTGGTCTTGAAAAAAACAAGTAATTTACCTGAAATACAAGCAGAGATTCACTTTGGAATCATCAAATTTCCATACCGCATGCAAAATGATTTTTAATCCCGTCAATCGACAGTAACCACAGTTCTTCCCAAACTTTAACCATTAACTAAAGAAATAATTACGGTATAACTAAAAATGGTCGTTTTGATCACGACTAACTTCGGAGAGGACACGTTTTTTCTATAATTCTCTTTTTAATTCCAAAAATTCACCCAAATTATAACGGGCATATTCCACCTTAACGGTACGTTATTAGGATTATCTTATCTGGTGATAATCCAACACGTTACAGACTAATCTCGACAGACATGGGGATGGTTCTTGGTGTTAAAGAAAAATAAAAAAATAAAAAAAAAAGATTTAATTTTACCCTTGACTCGTAAGCCTTCTGGTGTCGTATCTTCTCCAAATAAAAATTAACCAAAAACGACAGTGGTCGTAAAAGGTGAAAAAGTCTGTGTCAAAACAAATATTTAAGTTTAAAAAAATACTGGTGTGCGCACTTACGTACGCGAGTTAGAAAATATATTTTTTGGCGAAATTAAGAAAAAATTTCATTCAATATTATGAATAAAAAAAATTTTAGACTGCAAGTTATCAACAATTTACAATCAATAATTGTAAATCAATAAATTAAAATTGATAATTGTAAAATATTTTGATCATTTATTGGATTTTTTTTTAATTAGGTACCTTTTTTTTCTTTGATGCCATATTAGGTCCTCCTGATGTTGACAACCACAATGGCGAGCTGTGCTCTGTCATCGACAATTTTAAAGAGTTGTTCTGCGCTTCGACTTCCGGTCCACTCTCCAAGATTTCTTAACCACGATGCTTGTTTTCTACCGACTCCTCTACGGCCTTCTATCTTGCTCTTCATTATAAGTTGAAGGATACGGTAACGATCACTCCTGAGTATGTGACCTAGATAGGACAGCTTTCGGCAACTATTATTAGCGGAAGGCGTTTGCTCTATTTAAAACCGCTTCATTTGTCTGCTTGGCTACCCATGGGATTCGGAGCATACGTCTATGTAGCCACATTTTAAATTCCTCAAGACGATTAATGGTTGCTACATTTAAGGTCCAAATCTCTGCCCCATACAGTATAGACCATATGTAGCACTTGATCATTTTCTGGCGGAGCTTTTAATTTAGATTATTATTGTAGAAGAGCGATCTCATTTTTTGAAACGTTGCGCGAGCTGACTCGATCCTGCACTTTACTTCTTTATCCAGGTCGAGATGCTCTGTAATGTAACAACCAAGATATTTGAAACATGGAACCCTTTCAATGTTTTGACCATTCATTTGCAGTGCAGCATCATCATACGGCTGACGGCTGAAAACCATAAACTTAGTTTTAGTGACATTTATGTTTACACCCATTTCTTGTCCCATCACGTTGACCAAGTCTAAAAGACGTTGAAGGTCCTGGAGATCATCACATAAGATTGCGGTGTCATCGGCATAGTGAATGGTATCGATCAGTTCGCCGTTAATCTTAACTCCGCAATCCTGGTCATGCAACGCCTGTTTAAATATTTTATCAGAATATAGGTTGAACAACAATAGAGACAGCATACATCCCTGTCTTACTCCACGCCGAATCTGGCATTCTTCGCTTAGTTTTCCATTGACCCGAACCACTGCTTTTTGTCGCCAATACAGATTCTTAATAATGCATATGTTTCTGTCATCAACTCCAGTACTCCTCAATATATCTATGTTTGTTGTAGCCTGTCGAATGCTTTCTCATAATCTATAAAGCATACGAAAATGTCTTTACGTTAATCGCGACACTTTTGAAGAAGTGTATTTAAGGCAAACATTGCTTCCCAGGTACCAAGAGCGTTTCGAAAACCAAACTGGATTTCGTCCAGATCACTTTCACATTTGTTGTGTATTATTCTATGAATAATGCTTAGTAATACTTTTAGTGTGTGGCTCATAAGATTAACCTTCAATAATTGCATTTTTCTGCACGTTGCTTTCTAGGCAATGTTATAAACACGGACTTCAGCCAATCGTCTGGTATTTCTCCAGTGATGTACACTATATTGAATAGTTTAACTAAGATCCCGATGTTGTCTTTATGAATCATTTTCAAAAGTTCCACTGAAATATTAGGTACCTACTCAATAAAAATAAATAAAATTGTTTCCAATTATTAACTTAAAAATATAGGTACTTTAAAATAGCGATCAGAGAAAAGAGAACAGAAAAATTTACTCGAGGTGTGCTCTTCTTCCAGGAAAAGACTCTGGCCCACAAAAATTGTGTTGCAATGGCTGCCATTCACAATGCGAAATAAGATATTTTTGAACAACCCTCTTATTCTCCAGATTTGGCCCCCAGCGACCGGTGACATATCTCAATTTTTATGAAAAGCAAGAAAACCAGCCTATTTCTGACCTAGGACAGAAACATGTTCAAAAAAAAGTGGGGATCCTTTAAAGATAATAACTCCGCTATTGGTAAAATGAAAAATAAAAGTTTATACTAAATTGTAGTTCTTTTCGTTAGTAATATTAAGTCTAAAAACTTTAAAACCCTACGTTACAGAAATGTATGAAAAATATTCAACTTTCATAAAATTAGAAAACACGTCCAACTTCCATTTGCGGAAATGTTTCAGCAAAAATTCCCATCTTAGTCGCCGATAAATATTTCAATTGTTTTAATAAACACGATCGTCATGACACCTGCATAGTTCAAAGGTAACTGGATCGCGTCCTTATTTACCTGCCATCAATTCTTCTATTTACTTTAAATATGTAATATTGCAACATTTTATTCTTAGTTTATGCAATGACCCGATTTACACAAAAACGTTTACACCGAGAAAACTGTAAGATCTGCGTAAACGTGAATATTAAGGTCTCGCATGAAATGTCCCAACATCTTCTTTTTCTTAAGTACCATGTCCTTCTAGAACGTTGGTCACCAACAAGACTATCCTTACTCTCTAAACAGAGAGCTTGAGTTGAGTTTATACCAGTCACGTAGATTCTTGAGCCATAATGTTTTTCTGCGGCTTTCTGTTTCCATAAATTTTTTCCTGCATGATGTTCTGCAGTAATCGGTATTTTTCGCCTCTCATAACATGCCCGAAATATTGCAGTTTCCTTCTTTTGATGGTGGTAAGAATTTCGTTGGATTTATTCAGACGTTGGAGTATTACCAAGTTGGATACTTTTTTCGTCCATGAAACTTTTAATATTTTCCTGTAAGCGCACATCTCAAAGGCTTTAAGTCGTCTTTCTTCGTACTTCGTACTTTAGTCCAGGCTTCCATACCGTACAGCAGGGTGGAGAAGGCATAACATCTGAAAAGTCGGATTCTTAGAGTTAACTTCAGATCTCTACAGCACAAGACCCTACTCATGTTTTTAAATGCTGCTCGAGCCTGCTCAATCCTTGATTTAACTTCAGTTTGACTATCCGCGCTGTTAGTTATTATGCTGCCAACATCCAAAACATAAAGGAGTCGGGCACATTGATAAACTATCAGTGCTAAAACTCGGTCTCACAGACGGACAGAAATGATTTATCCAGATATGAAACAATCAAATCCGATTTTCAGTACCGCCCATTCATTAGCTTCATACATAATAAATGTTAATTAATATTAAAAGAGCGTCTACATCAACTGTGTAATTCAGGGCTGTCCAACATAAGGTCTGCTATTGGATAACCGCAACGCAGTTAATGCTCAATTATATTGGTAGAGTAGAGTTGATATGATAAGAATATAGGAACCATGCCGCTTAAACTTGATGTTATATCAGTCAGATGTTTCCAAGTACAAGGGAGCGTGAGTGGTGGTTTTAGCCGGTAAAAGTCCGGCGCTACTGGATTTCTTTTTTACTGAAAATAGTCGCAAAAAAGGTAGACCTATCGTGTGGGCCGCGGGCAGCCCAGCCCGCACTGCGACTATTAGAAGCGAGAGGGATTATAGAAAGGAGATGATTGTGGACCCGCTTTTTGAAAAGTTGCAGGTCATAGTTCTCTGGAAACACTAATTTTGGAAGCTTGCTCCATTCCGTAGCAGCCCTGTAAAAGAAGGATTCTTGATGGAGATTGGTCCTTAAAATTAAATGGGTGAGACTGATCAACGTGCCGAGTTCTTCGGCCGAATGTGACCAGTGATGGTATAAAAGTTTTTATTTTTTTGGAGCATCTGCCATGGAAATGTCTGGTCTTCAACTCTTCTGCTATGTTCTAGTGGGTGAAGGGTATATGTGAGAGTTGAGCTGTTTATCAACCGAATGGCCCTTTTCTAAATGGAATCTAGAAGATGAAGAGAACCCCAAATGTGCGAGCAATACTCCATTAGAGGTCGGATTTGAGCCGTGTACGTCGTCAACAGTTGATCAGGAGTAAAAAACTTTCTAGCTTCCCACAGAAAACCTAGCCTCTGGCTTACTGACTTTGCGATGTTAGCAACATGGTCATGCCAAAACATTTTATTAGACACCGTGACTCCTAAAATCAAGATAGAGGGACTTGATTAAAGGGTATTTTCAAACATTGTGATGGAATGGTTTGAGCAATTCACTTTTTTGGAAAACGTGGCGCTTTATGTTTTCTGGGCGTTGAACTGAACAAGATTGTTGGTTCCCCACTCGACGATTGCTTCAAGATCTCTATTGATGGAGTCAACCTATTCCTGCCTGAGTCTATTTGTATCATTCACCGAAAGTGATCGATAGGATGTGAAAGTTAAGACAAGTGTGCTGTAGTCTGCGAAACTGTTAATGTAAATCGTGATGGAAACAAAGCGACCAGTGCCCATGAGGGTTTTCACCACACAAAAAAAAGTTAATAGTGTAAAATGGCGACTATATGAAAATCGAAGGAGAAATATTAGTTTTAACTCAGCCACGTCCGGACGCACCATGTATATAATGTATAAATGTCGAAGAAAAGATTTTAAGACACTCAAACGTAAATCAAGTTTGTTGTTATGAGCCGCGTACTAACGCATTATTAAATTGATTACGTCAATAATTCAAATTAAATAACGCAACAAACAGCATAGAAAATTTTGATCGTTTTCTATAGACGTAACAAATATTTTTTCGCAAAACGAATATGGGCATTAGACGGTATTGTTCGCTTTTCGTTACGCTTCGGTTCATAAAAATGAAAGAACGGTTGAGAAAGATGATGAACTTTAACATTCGACATCTCGATGACCTAATGCAATCTCTCCTGGACGTCGTCTTCATCGGTAACACCTTAGATTTGCATTCGAGATGGTAATTATCTTTCCTTTCGATTTCCACATTCCGTTTGATCATCAGCTAGTGACAGTATTAACCAAGACCACATTTATACAGAAATTTAACAAAAAGAATACAAAGTGAAAGCAACAAAGCGCACGTTTTCTGAAGGCACATGGCAAAAAATATGGTGCACAACTAAATTTTGCCAACTGCAAAGAATACCGGCTCTTTTGATTTCCCCTTTAAAACAAACAACATAAACAAAAATCATCTTCTTCTTCTTCTTCCTTCCTTAATGTAAGCAAATTGCTTGTTTTTCTTCGTATCCTCTGCCGTTCAATTATTAGAAAGGTTGCCGCTCCATATCTTGCGGGTCTTCCAACGCTTCGGTGCCCTAAGGGCGACTTGTCCATTTGACCATTCTGTCGTCATTCATCCGGTCTATGTGTTCGTTCCACTCTCTCTTTCTTTCCAGTATCCATTCATTTACATTGTCTATTTTACATGTTCTTCTAATGTCCTCGCTTCTCTCCCTGTCAAAAAGTGTTTTTCCAGCGATCCTGCGCACTATTTTTTGTGTTCGATGTATCTGGTCTAGTTTCCGCTGTGTATGTTAATATAGGTCGGATGACCGCCTTGTAGATTCGGGATTTGGTTTCGATTCCGATATATTTGTTTCGGAGGATTGTACCGTTCAAGTAAGCTTAAGTTCGTGCTGCTTTTGCCGCTTAGTTTCTTACCTCCGCCTCGATGTCACCGTTTCTTGATATTTCTATGCCTAGGTATTTAAATTTCATCTCCCGTTGTATAATTTTATCATCCACAACCAGTTTGCATCTGATCGGTGTTTTTGAAGTAGTCATGTTCGAAATGTTATCTGGTTACAAATGGAATGATATTACTTTTGGTACTGTTATTAAAGTCGTAAAAAATAATAATTTATGGGCGAACTACTGTATATCTAGAGCAGCATAGTGGTTCATCACATATTTTGGAACAAGTTGGCTCAGAAAATTTTCATTTTTGGTGTTATCTGAAGCAGAAGCACAACCTTATAGTGAAGAATCTGATACTCTTGTTAGTAGATTGGATTGTTCCATCATACATTATAATACAGCCATAGCGGCGTAAAAGGCTGCCAGTACTCCTCAGCACAACCTTGCATTCCAAGCAGAATATATGAAAATTCGAACTAAGTGTCTTCAATGCTTCATCAATCGTCCTCTGCTGGACATAAGCCTCCCTTGATTGCCTCCACATTCTTCTATTTTGTGCCTCCTGTATCCAATTAAACAAGTCACTCAATTTAAATACTTGGGATGCATGATCAACCAAAAATGGGATCCAGATCAGGAAATAAAATGCAGAATCGAGCAATCTCGAACAACGTTTTTAAGACTTAAAAATTTTTTGACAGATAAAAACTTAAATCTCAGTCTCAGATATAGGATGGTCTGTTCTCTTGTAGGAGTCAAGGCATGGACGTTGAAAACAGCAATTATCAACAAACTTGAGGTCTTCGAGATGTGGACCCTGCGACGAATGCTGAGAGTATCGTGGGTTGACCATGTGACGAACGAGGACATACTGAGTAGACCGTGAACTTTTCGGAAACATAAAAAAAAGAAAAACTGGCTATCTCGAACACATACTACGGGGAGAACGTTATCATTTCCAACGTCTTATTCTCCAAGGTAAAATAGAAGAAGGAAAAAGAGGAGTAGGTAGAAGAAAATTATCCTGGCTACGAAACATACGACAATGGACAGGAATACTGGACTTCCAGGCACTGCAAAATGCTGCAATTAATAGAATCATATAATGAGAGAAGCGATGGACGCCTACGCGGGAATCTGCATGGCACTTTAAGAAGAAGTATCCAATTTGTGTGGATACGTGTAATATCATCGGACCATCTAGTTGGTGGTCGTCCCCTGCTTTTGTATGCCTCCTGTCTATGCCTCCACTCTATGATCCTTCTGGTCCATCTGTTCAATGCTTACTTCAGTAGATATATAGTTGTAATATCCTTTGTATAGTACCTCCTCCGGTTATTGCAGCTACTTTTGCACAAAATACGAGGGACGAATACCGAAGACACGGTTACATTACGAATCACCTTAGAAAATGTGCAAAAGATTTTAAAAAAATTGTGGAGACCTACATTGCAGATCCAGCAACCCTTGAAAATATGCAAATACTGGTACAAAAATAAATGATGAACATATCGAATTTGGTTCAAATAATAATTAGCAAAACTAATCAAAGCTTGTAAAAATTCTCTCAATATTACTCATTCCAGGACTTTTTAGAAAAATCAAGGAAGTTGTTATAAATGCATAGCTTTATGAAAGAAAGTGTCAAAAAAGGCACGTCTGGCTGTGCATAGAGGAGTATTGGTTCCTACACTTATGTATGGTAGTGAATGTTGGGTTTGGCATGAAAATATGATTAATGCCGCGGAGATGAGTAGTCTGAGAAGTATTGCCAGAGTGACTCAGTTAATAAAGTGAAGAATAGTGAGATAAGGGAACGCTGTGGTGTGAAAGAAGATGTGGTTACAAAAATAGATAAAGAAATGCTTAGATGGTTTAGACACGTAGAAAGGATGGATGAAGGAAGATTGACGAAACAAATTTATAAGGCGAGTGTGAATGGACGGAAGTCGGTAAAGGCTAACATATCTCGATCAGATCAACATTGGATAAAGGAAGATTGACGAAACAAATTTATAAAGCGAGTGTGAATGGACGGAAGTCGGTAAAGGCGAAGATATCTCGATCAGATCAACATTGTTTTGAAGAAAGGCCAGGTCAAGAGTACCAACAACCGACGAGCATATATAAGAGCATTATTGTAAGTAGAAAAATCAAAAGATGTGTGTAAGAACCGTAGCGGAAGTGGAAGGAAGTGGTCTCTGCCTACCCATACGGGAAAAAAGCGTGACTATTTGTATGTATGTATGTATGATTGTAAATTGTATCCCGTACTATTTAAGTATCAGTAGTTTAGCAGTGTATTAATTAGCACGGTACATTCCGACCCAATTCTTTTTTTTGTAATGAAGTGTATGTATTTAAAGTGTACGAACGTAACCGAAAATCAACCACACAAACATCAAACGCTCCAAAAAAGCTGTCACTTTTCTCGTTGGTAAGAGTATCTAATACAAAAGATACTAATTCTCACTATTTGTACGGAGCAGGGGTTGTAACTTGGAAAAAATAATAAATGCCGAAATAATTTGAACGCCGTGGATAATCAGAAAAAACAATCTCCTTGATCAACGTAAATGAATGGAATTATCGACCGTATTTAACGGCGTTTTGAAAGATACTACTTCTGTCGATTATAGCGAGTCGAAACAGCGTGGTCCCGTCGTACTAGGCGGAAATATTGCGGATAGTTTACAGCCGTTTGCATTTTAAAAAAAACTGAATTGCCTGAGTTCCTGACTCAGGGACGACTCAAGACTAATTTAAAAGGAACAAAAAAAAATTAATAGAGTGAAATTTCAACACTATTTGATAGCTTTCTAACCTTGATTTAATTTCGCTGGCATATATTTGGGTTTGGTAATATTTTATCTACTAGCTCACTTCTTGCGTCGTTGAAAATTACCTTAAATCTCGAGTACAAATATGTAGGTTTAGTCATATGCTCTGCATTTTACTAGCAATATTTTTATTTCGACCTAGATGTAAATCTTCCTCTTTGCCATCGTCTGTATGAGCTCATCTTTTCCATGAAAAACTTCCCGTGAGACAAATAACAAAAGCAGATAAACCATCCGTCGATTTTTTTTATTTTAATGCGTGTCTTGAGAGTCCGAATCCTGAGGATGGTATACTTGTCACGTCTCGTGATGCAGCTGCAATGTATGTTGATTCGTAATCTGATTTTGTTTATTTAGGCCAGTTTAAAAAGAGTTAAATACAATTTTTACGGCATTTTAAAAATTTATTTTTGATACTAAATCTTTAAGTGTGACAACCATGGATCGAACATTTTTTTTTCTCATTTAATACCATGCGCAAAGAATACACCAGCCTAAAATGGTGTATACTGTGCCATGCGTATTAATTTAAGTTGGACAAAAATTACTCATTGATCGAATCATATGATTATATTGCTATATTAACAAATGCCCCGTAAGAAATATTTTAATATTAAAAGTAGTCAGAACTGCAAGAGAAGCACTAGAGGCCAAAAAGTATTGTACAGCGGCATTTATTGATGTCTCCCAAGAGCCTTTGATAAGGTGTGGCACAAAGGGCTAGCAGCAAAACTTAAGAAACAAATGCCACATCCAATCAGCTTCAATAATACTTGACCGGGAGATTCTTTCAGGTTAGATTAGGGGAAGCACACACCACTATACATCATATCCACTCTGGTATACCTCAAGGAAGTGTCCTCGGACCAACACTATACCTTCTATACACCGCAGATATGCCAACATCAGACAACACCACTAACGCAACTTATGCCGATAATACTGTCATCATGACCTCTCACGAAGTCCCTGTCTTAGCTTCTCAGCTACTGCAACACCACCTACATAGACTTCAAGCATGGTTCAAGCAATGGCGAATGAAAGTCAACAGCTCTAAGTCAATACACATAACGTTCACACTACGAAAAGAAATTGTACCAACTGTAAGTATGAACAACTCTGAGTTACCAGCACATGATAACGTCAAATACTTGGGAATTCACCTTGACAATTGACTAACAGGGAGAAAATATATATGGACCAAAAGACTACAACTTAACATAATATTTTTTTTTTTTATGAAAATAGTCGCAAAAAGGGTGGGCCGCGGACGGCCCACACTGCGACTATTAGAAGGGGAAGGGATTATAGAAAGGAAATGATTGTGGACACGCTTTTTAAAAAGTTGCAGGTCATAGTTCTCTGGAAAAATGATTTTGGAAGCTTATTCCATTCCGTAGCAGCCCTGTAAAAGAAGGATTCTTGATGAAGATTGGTCCTTGTAGTGTCAATCTTGAGAGTAAATGGGTGAGACTGATCAGCGTGCTGAGTTCTTTGGCCGAATGTGGCCAATGGTGGTACAAGAGTTTTTATTTCTCTGGAGCATCTGCCATGAAAATATCTGTAGAGCAATGACTGGTCTGCAACTCTTCTTCTATGTTCTAGAGGGTGAAGGGTATCTGTGAGAGTTGAGCTGTTTATCAAACGAATGGCTCTTTTCTGAATGGAATCTAGAAGACGAAGAGAATGCCTTGGTGCTGAACCTTGGTGCTGGTACAGAAAGATGTACTGGTTTATGAGCCGCAACTCACATCTCAGCATAAAAAACAAACAGCTAATCTATAGGTGTGTATTAAAGCCTGTCTGGACATAAGGAGCTCAAATCTGGGGAACTTCAAGTGAATCAAACATTCAAATAATACAGCGCTTTTGGTCAAAAGTACTAAGACAAATCTGCAATGCTCCTAGGCACGTCCCGAACAACATAATACACAGAGACCTACAAGTAACAACGATTAAAGATGCCATCAATTCACTGCATACCAAATATCAGAGTAGACTACAAGACCATTCCAATACACTAGCAAACGACCTTCTAATACCACTACAAACCAGAAGACTGAAAAGACGAGACCCACTGGACCTCATCGTTCGTGCATAATTATATAAATCTATAGACTATTTTAAGCAGTGCTCACAGACCAAACCTTTAGTTCCTAAGGTATACACCACTGGGTGTAATACCAACTATGTCAATTGCATTCTTCCACAATTATATTGTTTATTGTTTTTGTATGAAACAGATCACAGTAATAAAGGATATCAAAAAAAAATTTAATACCAATGAAACTTGATCCAACTAAAAAATGTTGGTCGATAATTTTATTTAAACTGACATCTTAAATTAATGTATTTAACTATTGATACATAGTTTTATTAGTTAAAGTATATTATACAACAATAGGTTTTCATTTCTGTTAAACCAAATATATCTGCTCGTATGGATTTTACCAAACTGAACCAACAAATAGACTGGCCTAATTTTTTTAAACATTTTTATTATTATTATTTTTTTAGATGTTGTATCTATCTTACTGGGTAATAAGTCCAAATAAAAGTAAAAGTTGGCATGTACGAGATGTAGTGTGCATGGGTAATGAGATGTAAAAAGTGAAAAGTTTGTTTCTAAAATCGTTGCAGAACTTAATAATTAAAATACTATTATCAACGGAAATGAAAAGAATTTAAATATTGTACCTAAAAAGGTTTAGATGTGAAAGCTGTTAAAAATTGATAAAGAAATTAAATAGGAATTTTCTCTAGTTCCTGCCAAAAAAAATGGCTACAAGACAAATATCAGAGTTTGGAAAGTTCCCATTGGGAAATTGACAACTTTGTTAAATGAATTACGGATGCCATTATCAAATCAATTGCGAGAAAACCAGCCCTAAAGTTCAATTTAATTTCATGATGCTAAAATTGCATCTTTGAAAGCTGAGATTCAACTGTTACAATCTAATGGTACGTACAAACAACAACTCATATGTTTATAGAAATAACTTTTATGAAAATAGATTCCTGGCATTATTTTACGCATTAAAAAAAAATGAGTTTTTACTATCATTGGAAGCAGAGAAAAGTTTTTTATTTTAAAAAAATCTGGAAGGCGCAATAATCATCGTACCATCGAAATAGATGAAGAATTGCCAAACTTCATGGACTATCTGCTTACAAACAATATTGAAGAAGAAGAAGAAAAAGAAAAAGAAAAAGAGCCAATTGATTCAGCAGACAATCCTCCAATAAAGAAAAGGAGAATTATTTTGTAATGTAAATCTTTCTCAATATAATATACGAGTATTTTTACTGTAATTATTTAATAAATGTGTTCTATGTAATAAAGTTTTTTTATTATTTGGTGAATATGATATTCGTGTTTATCTCGACGAGCTACCTCAAATTAAATACAAAACGATTTTTGTGCATAGTCCAGAAGCCGAGATACTCAAAATTTTTCAAGCGCATTTCAATTTTTTTTTAAAATGCGTAAAATGGTGCCAGGAATCTATTTTCATGAAACTCAGTTCTATAAAAACAAAATTAAGAAAATACAAATTTTACAGAAAAATAAGCCCAAAATCGTTACTGTAGCATCATCTCCCGAGCAGAACTAGCCAAATTAAGAAGGAACTTTTTGGAGAAAACTTAATATTTATCAATTTTTCAAAAAAACACTTTTTTGGCTTGCCATAGGCTACACTTAACAGTAAGTAACAAGTTTGAATACGTTACAGTTAACGAGTTATAGCGAACCCGATTTTTCACGGCTTTTCCAAAATAACTCGAAAAGTATTAATAATATCGAAAAATTATAAAATATTTAATAGATAGATCTTTTTATTACCTACAATTTCCTGATTTAACTTTTTTCGATCGGAGCTGTAGTTTTTTAGTTACTAACGAAAAACCGCTTTTTGCAACTTTGCCAATTTTTTAGGTTATGTTCGGTAATCAAGATCGAGTCGCGTGAAAAAGAAACTCACCCTGAATTTTAACTTCCTAAACGCTCATATTTTTTTTTGGATATTAATATTTGCACTCACTTTTCCCTATTGCTTGGACTACGTAACTGACGGACGCTTGAAAGGTACTCTGAATAATATGAGAAACGTTTGGACGGTGAGGGGAGTGCTTTTACCGGTTCACACACGTTGAATATCAGAAACAAAAATGAATTGCCTAAGGACGCCCGTATTAGTATTTTAAGCTTAATGCTGTATTGTTTGACAGTTTTGTGATCTTTCTCTGCATTTTTTTGGAAGCAATTTGTCGACATGCAAGTTTTGCAAAGAATGTTTAATAAAGGTTAACGTTTGCTTATGCTTGCTTAAGCACTAAAAGCTCTGAAGTCATACACTTGTGAGTCTAAGCTGACTTGGGACTGTAAACAGTCCCTGAGACTACTGGCAGCAAACAATCAGGTTACTCTGATGTGGGTTCCAGGTCACAAGGGAGTTAAAGGCAACGAAGAAGCAGATTGCCTTGCCAAAGAAGGGCCCAGAACCCTTCTGCGGACTTTCCAAGAAAGACTTGAAACAGAGACTGATAGTTGCCACTACGCGAGAACTTCGCTGAAATTGCAGAACATTTGCTTTGCGAATGCCCAGCGCTTTTCTACAAGAGGCTTAAGTTTCTGGAAGGGACCTTCCTAAAGCCCTTCGATGTCAGAAACTTAGCCCCCAGGAAACTGATAAACTTTGCTCGAAGTTTCGGAATCCCGGGCCTCGAATAGATTAAGGGTTATGCACAAAAGATCTGATAGGTCGAAGTCCTTGAGAGGCAGCATAGCATTTACGACCCACCCTACAATCTACAATCTATGCTTGCTTAATAAGTTGGCATATTTATTTTAAAAGTTTAGTGTAACTTACTTTTTTGAGACAAAAGGATACTTGTTTTTAATCAAAATAATTTCTGAGTGTAGGTTTACAAAGACAATAAGCCTCCGTCTAGCTTCTTATCTCGAGATTGTTGTTCTTTCAATTACCATCCAATATTATCATTATTACAAATTTTTATCAACATCGGCATCATTTATTTGAATATGATTATACTTAACAGCGGCTGTGTTACTGAGATAGTGACGCCCTAAGGTGTCAAACCTCCTCGAACAACATTCCTTGGTGTCAAGACGGAAAAAAAAACCTCTTGAATTATATCAAAAAAACGCGTGTTGTTTAATTTGGTAATCGTACATAATAAATTGAACTGACCTTTTTATGCTAATGTCACACAGATAATACAACATTTTAAATGTACAAAGAAAAAACGTGACTATTTTAAGGCATTTGTCAGCGGCGGCGCACTCTCAAATTCTTGTCACGTGAGATGGATAAATGTAATCCGAATTTAAGTACCGATTGAGAAACGAAAAAAGTGAGTTCCCTACATGTAAGGCTACATTCATGAATGATCGCTTTAGCCAAAAAATCTGCTACTGCACGGTATAAGAGGGCAATGAAGCTTACGTAAAAAAAAGAGGATTTTTTAGCAGGATTTGGTCGTTTACTAAGCCAATCTTTGGATGGAAATGTGTTGTGAGCATAAAATGTTATACAATTTTTTGTAGTTTCTAAAGATTTAAAATCTGCATGGACGATTGAAGAAGCAGTTCACACTTTTGTGGTAGCATTAACATATTTATTGGCCTTCGTGTTAGCTACAAATACTTTTATTTTGTTTATAAAGAACATAACAAATTAAGTCAAGTGTTTAATTTTGTGGTCACATGAAAAGCAGAAATTTCGCTTTTTAGATCGATTCCAGTCTTTTTGCCACTTATTAACTACTGCCCTGCGTAGATCTTCTTTCACTTTCTTCAGCCATCCTGATTTGGGTCTTCCACGTCTTCTTCTAACTTTATTGCAGCACTGCATGAACCTATGGTCCATTTCCTGCTCTTTGTGCCGCAACCATTTAACTCTGAATTGCCTTAGTTTTGTAGCTATATCGTCTTTTACATTTTGTTTAATTTCTTTATTTGTGCCAATTCTATATTCATTTTCTGTGATTTTAATCGGTCCAAGTATTATGCGCATAATTTTTTGTCTCATGATTCTTAGATCTTTTTCTTCTTGTCGTGCTCATTGTTTGTGCTGCTTATAGTAATATTGGTTTAATTATTGTGTGGTAAATCTTCATTTTGGTTTAATTCGTTAATAATTAGCTTTTTAATAATTTTTTGTTTGCATGAAAGACTTTTCTATCTATTGTGATTCCCAGATATTTAAACTTTTCTACTTCTTTAAATTCATGTATTTCTATTTTAATATTTCCTTGTATTGTCTCATTACCTAGTCCCAATATTTAACAAAAAAATATACATAATTATTTGATTATAATGTAAAAAAATCATTTTTTCAAAGAATACTCATAAAAATTCAATACAAGGCATATTCACATAAAAAATACTACTAAGAAATATTATTTGGGAAATATTCGACACTAACGCACCAACAAACCCACATCACTGGATTCGAATTCTACATTTTTACAAAAGAGATAATGCGCCATTGCGTTTTACAGTTTTTAGAGGTCGTTAGCTTCGCATTTCAGTCTTTATGAAATAATATTAGGTAGGCACTGTACAATATTTCATTTTAAAGAATAGTGTAGGTGTCAAAGGACTATTAGTATAAAATGAGACATTTTTATATGCTCACCTCAAATATAAATTATTTTAATAAATTTATTGCTTAAAAATAACTGCAAATATTTGTATAAACGGATATAGATGTACAAAAATTTAAAGAAAAAAGTTTAAAAATTGTAGGAATATACTAATATAATTCTCTGACACAAAGGAACATTGGTTTAATTAAGCGTTTTTACTAAAATTAAATGACCTAGGAAAGAAAGGGTATAGGTATGTAATACTAATTGCAAAAGGCTTTTTCAGAAAGCTACCAGTTTAATGCCAAAAGACTTAAAACCCTATTATCTTTTTCACAATGTCAACGTTCCAGGTTTAACAGCTACATCAGCCATGTCTTCAAAAATTGAGCTGGAGGTCTGGTCCTAAAGAATGGGCTTCTCTTTATAAAATGAACGTGGGGTCTGGTCCATCTCTAAAGACTGGGTATGAGATCAATTCTTCTTCTTAGACATCGTGAGGACTGGGTCCATCTTCATGAACTGAGCATGATACTGGATCCACTTTACAGACTCTGCATAGAGAATTGCTCCTTTTTATAAACCATGCTTGGGTTCTGGCCCCTTTCTAAAGACTGAACATGGGTCCGTCCTCTCTTCATAGACTAAGCGTGGAGGCAGGATCTCCCTCCATTAACTAAGCATGGGAATGGCTCCTCTTCATATAGTGAGCGTCTTTACAGACTGAGCATGGGACCGACCTCTTACAGACCCATTTCATAAATTGAGCACAGCTCAACTCTCACAGATACCCTTCACCCTCTAGAACATAGAAGAAGAGTTGCAGACCAGTCATTGCTCTACAGATATTTCCATGGCAGATGCTCCAGAGAAATAAAAACTCTTGTACCACCATTGGCCACATTCGGCCGAAGAACTCGGCACGCTGATCAGTCTCACCCATTTACTCTCAAGATTGACACTACTGGGACCAATCTTCATCAAAAATCCTTCTTTTACAGGACTGCTACGGAATGGAATAAGCTTCCAAAATCAGTTTTTTCAGAGAACTATGACCTGCAACTTTTTAAAAAGCGTGTCCACAATAATTTCCTTTCTATAATCCCTTCCCTTTCTAATAGTCGCATTGCGGGCCGTCCGCGGCCCACACGATAGGTCTACTTTTTTTGCGACTATTTTTTTGTTACTTTTTCAAGGACTGAACATCGGGCATGGCACCCATTTAAATAAAGGCGGGGACGGTGTTTTTTTTTAGAAATTGACGATTATTGGTGACTATTTCCTCATCCTATGACCAGGACAGCTCGTTACGTTCTAGTTTAATTAGAAACTATCGAGGTTTAATTTGTGCTGCCATTAAACAATAAAGGAAAAAAAAACTTCGAATAAACGGTGGAACATTTAAATAATCCTCGTACGTTTATCTTCGTTGTGAAACCTTTAAAAAAATTACCGTTTATCTTTCAGTACGACTGCATAAAATATACAGAGTATTCCCCATTACATATGTAGTAGAGGCTATGATAGATTTGCGTCCGAGACAATAGGCATCGAGAGAGAGAGAGAGAGATTGTAAAGATAAAATCTGTAATTTTTCTTCTTTGCAACGAATCGTTTTGTTTTTTTTTGTTTATTGTTGCTACCTTTGAATTAAAACGCGGTTGCATTTGAATGCATCACTTATTTAATTTGTAGCCGACTAGAGACTGCCAATAAAACAATTACAGTTCAGATTTTCTTTGTTGTAAATTACACTTGCATAAATTAATTTAATTTTTTTAAATTCGATAGAAAAGATTTTATTTTTAATTTTAAGCATGCTTTAATGAAAAAAAGTAAACTAACTTGATTTTTAACTGTGAATAATCGGTAACAACATGCGCAGAAAAGAGTTTGATTAAAAAATATGTTTACAATGAATTTGAATGAAAGCGAACAAAACATTTTGAGTGAAATCATAAATGTATTTTGCATTTGATACATTTTAGCCTAGATTTTTGCTTACATTCTAATTGCTTGCAATGTTCTCTTTCATCTGTTCATTCAGGCTAATGTAACAATTGATCAGTTTAAACTCATTTGTTCGGTCGAATTTATGAAAAATGTTCTTTTTTTGACGGCGGCTCAGGAGTGCCAGTACTAGAGGCAGACCGCCTCTTTTAGCGTGATTAGCCAGCCAGTCCACGATTGCATAACTGGATTGCCAAATTTTATTTAAAGGAAAGCAGAGAAACTATTTTATCATTCTGGACTAGCTTTTATTCTGTTGTCAAGGAGACACGCGTTGATAGTGACTAGTTGCTGCTTGTTCTCTATGGCTTCCCCTTCCATCATCAAAGACTCCAGATAATACCTACATCTTGTTTGTTTTTTTTTTGATTGTATGACTTTAGGCCTGTTCGCCCTTTCAATAAAATAATTTGTTCAATACAAGACAAATTTTGTTCGAATAGGATATTCAAGCAAGCCTTCCTCACTCAATGAATGAAAGATATAATTATGTCACTACTTTAAGCATTTTCTCCATTATTGTCACTAAAGTGTGCTATAAATACGAATGAGTTTTATAATTTATATGCATGAAGTTCCCACACGTTTGCGAGCTTCTTGACAAAAAACTATATTGTTACAATGATCTTATTTATTATGTTGGCGAAACCTAATTATAATTTTGGTACTAAAAACTTACCTACACTTTTACTTGAAATGCAACAAAAAAGCTTGTATACAATACGTAATCTAACCTTTCAGCTCATAATAAATTAAAACACTACACTTATATTAATTTGAAGTAGACACTTCTGTCTGTTCGTGACTAATCGTATATATTTATTTATTGTACCCTAAAGGAAGCGTGGTGCGTTAAAATATTCGTACGACGCATAGGAAAGATTTGTGTAGACTTAAATTATTATTGTTTGGGAAATAATATATATACATCGGATTTGGAACGTTCTTCGACGACTTCCGATTCCCAGTCTCCATTGATCCCTGTCCTCAAAGAGATCCTCTCCCAAACCTCTCTTTCTCATTTCTCTGTTTATTCCCTCTCTCCAACTCTTCCTAGGTCTTCCTCTCTTTTTTCTTCCTTGGGGGTTCCGGTTATAATGACTTTCTTTGGCAAACGGTCTTCGTCCATTCTCTGCACATGTCCATACCATTTAAGTTGTTTTATTCTAATATCCTCTACAATACTATGACCAATTCCCATAATCTCTCTGATCCTGTCATTTCTAATTCGTTCCAGTCTAGATATTCCTGCCGCACGCCTCCAGAAGTCCATCTCTTCTAAAGCTCTTCTAAAGCTTTTTCTGACCTTTGTTATAGTTGCCATACCTCACTGCCATATGTAACTATGCTTTCGACAATACTATTATATATTCGGTGTTTGTTATGTTTTTAAATAATTTTATCCTACAATACTCTGTTTAATAAACCGATGGCTCTTCTTCCTTGTATATTTCTTTCCCTTATGGCTTTATCTGTAGTTCCGTCTGTCGTGATATAGTTGTTAGGGACTTCTTCCGGCTAAATCAGTCGAAGTAGGATGAGACGTTAAAAACACACTACGATTACCGAATAACCCTGTTTTAAGATAATCAAAGAAGTACGCGCGAAATTTTTAAGCGGGAACATGTAATCATGTATAGTATATTTCAAAAATAACGTAGTGTAATATATTCTTGAAATACATTTACCTGCTTTTGTTAGAATAATAGACTACCGAGTATTCAGCCGGTCATAGACGTACTTCCATGAATTACTATATTTTGTCACGTGCCTATTTTTTCTATAGTTTCGTATTCATGGTTGCATACAGTACTCTAGGGATAAGATTCGATAGTTGGTTCCCAATTACTGGATATTCACACGGACGAGGCACAGATTTGAGAAGATTGTGGGTTGACGTTTATTCCGCGCCATTTTTCTTGCTTTCCGATATAGGAGAGTCAGTCGTGTTTTGAGAGGCTGGAGGCCAGGTATCGGTGAACGTTGTTGGGGACGGTGTGTTATTAGCACGTGTGCAGAACCTCTATGGGATTTCTTTCATATCTGGCTGTATTTGGGCCATCTTAATTGGATTTTGAAGAAAAACCATTTGATTTTTAACTTGACCATTTTGTCTTGCCTTTGTTGTGGAGATTTCTTTTGGATTTCTGGCGTCAAGTTAAAATAACCGTTATCGGGATCTATTTGAGGGAAGCCATTGTTAACCAGTGCCGCCCCCATAATCTAACCAGCCCCCGGAGTAGTTCAGGAGTAGGCCACAGGAGTACATGTGAATTCGCATACCCAAAGGTTATCAGTGATTTATTTTTAAATATATAACGCCGGGTCTCATTCGGCACCACGAGTAAGTCTTGCTTCAGTTTATAAATATAGTGCTTTGTGAATTCGTATACCCAAAGGTTATAAGTGATTTATTTTTAAATATATAACGCAGTGACTCATTCTGACACCACGATTACGTTTTGTCTAGTTTATTAGTATAGTGCATTGTTGGAAACTATTTATTGCATTAGATAATATGCCAAAACTAAACTTGGATAAAAATAACCTTCTCAATAATTCTTTATGTCCAAGTAAAAACATATTTTCTTCCTACCTATTTGTAAATATCCTACAATCTTGATATTTTAAAGGACAACCATTGTAAAGATATTTTTAAATGAACTCGATTGTTTTGGCAGTGAAAATCTTTTTGTAAACGGTTAACTAGTGAATCTTCTTTGCCTTTATGTTAATGTTTGAATTAGTGTTACTAATGAGTTAACTTATATATATATATATATATATATATATATGTTTTACCTCTTGTTCTTTGCCTTTATGTAAATGTTTGAATTAGTGTTATTAATGAGTTAAGTTATATATATATATACATATATATATATATATATATATATATATATATATATATATATATATATATGTTTTACCTTTTATTCTTTGCCTTTATATAAATGTTTGAATTAGTGTTATTAATGAGTTAATTTATATGTCTTACTTTTTGTTGTAACTTGGTAAAGTCTGTTACTCTTACTGCTGTTCTGGTTATTTTATAAAGTTGTAAATTTTACATTTTTGGTTTGTTTTAGCAAGGAAATTTTACCATAGCTGTTAACTTTGACTATATTTGTTATGATGTTGCTATTAAACTGTGTACCTTAATTATCTATTGTGTGAGTAAAGTATCCAACATATTTTTGCTATAATTTTATTTATTTGGTTCACCATAATCACAGTTGTTTATCTTGTAGCCCTGCTAGTGCCTATAAGATCTAGGGGTTTCCGGCTTATACCGTTAAGTCGGTAGCGCAGCTCACTTTTATATTTTTTTTCTTCTACCCTCTACGGCTGAGCTCGGGCATAATTTGCCAGTAGAGAAACCGCTAGCAGAGTACTCGTTAGAGAACAAAAAAGACGTGGCAATTTGTTTGGGTTCCCTTATTCAAGTACGCCTATGACCGGCTAAATACTTGGTAGCTTATTATTTTAACAAAAGCAGGTAAAAACATTTTAAGAATTTATTACTAGAAGGAGGTTTAGTTTTAGTAGTTGTATGAGTGCGTGGGTGTGCGGGTGTTTTTTGTTGCTGTTATATGTTTCTATTTAAAATATAAACGAGGGAAGTCAACTTTGAGGTTCTTTTTAAATTAGGTTTTTGGTGACAAAAAACACCCAAAAAAAGAGATGTATTAAGGAAAAGTTATGATGTAAGATAAAAGCGATTAGAATAAGAGTGCGTTCCCTAAAACTATTTATGTTTCTTATTGTTTTTATAATTTAATTGTTCCCTGCCAAATAACTTATTTAAGAAACTCAATTTATTTATTAATCACTTAAATATCGTATATTCGAATTCTCCGCGCATTAATTCAAATTGAACTACCAATTTCTGATTGGTTATTTAGCTATCACCGTCTCCAATCCAATTCAAAGTACAGTGTTAGCATTAGCCAATCACCGCCGTCTCTACAACACAATTGTAATATCGAAGAAATAATTTTTGTAAGTGCATGTTTAACTTACTCTTCTTTTTTCTCTCTTTAAAATTTGTATAAAATATACGCAACAAAGAGAATAATTTTTTAATCTGCTACTGGCGAAAAGAGCAACCTCTAATGATCTCGTAACTATCAATATATATAAATTTTATTATTTACTTTTAATTTTAATACATTTTCTCTACATAAATATTTGGTAACCGTCACAAAATATTTACGATACACCACTGGTACCTAATTCGGTATGAATCAGCACTGTAAATCTGCTGACTTTGGGAATATGGTGGGGACGGTTGACATGTATCTTTCTTTTAAAATTCAAGTCAATCCATTCGGGAACCGTATGCAGTAAAGGGTTAAATCTCCTTCTGGAATTAACCTTTAACAGAGACATTTACGACTCTCCTTCTTTTAATTTCAATGTTACTATCAGAACATGTTACGAATTCTCTATACGTTATACGTAAACCTAAAAATTCCTGCTCTTTCCTCTATCCATACACCAAAAATAAGCTCCGTTGTGACGTCACTACCGTGACGTTAGAGTCTCATGTACTATTCGAACATGCTGTACACGCGAATGTTGGCGTCTTAGACCTTACTAAACAGTGTACCTATTACCCGCAAAGCAAAGTTAAGACAGGAACTACTTTTTCAAAACCATTTAATGTCACTAAGGGTCTAAAGCAAGGATGCTACTTTCTCCTACCCTGTTCAAAATATACATCCAAGAAGTACTGTGCAAGTGGAGACAGAAATGCTCAGGAATGGGTCTGAAAATCAATGATCACTGTTTGACGACGCTGATCTTCGCAGATGACCAGTTAATAATGGCTAGCTGCGAAGAACATGCAGATTACATGCTTAGGAAACAACATGAAGAATACGAAAAATGGGGTATGATCATGAACATGACAAAAACGGAATATATGCGAGTAGGAGAGGGGGACGAAGATCAGGATCTAGAATTGCGGAAAATAAAAAAGTGCGAAGAATATAAATATTTGGGAAGCCTAATCTCGAACAAAGGATATGCAGAACGTAACATAAAACACAAAGCACAACAGGGTCACAGAACGGTACATATTCTCAACTCATTACTTTGATCCAACCAAATTAGACAATCTACACAGCAGTTGTAGAGCCTATCCTAACGTGTGGGGCAGAATGCTGGCAAATGACAGAAAAGACAAAAAGAAAAGATAGACTGTGAGGAGATGGACTTCCTAAGAAGAGCCTATCGCATATCAATGAGAGAGCACATGTCAAATAATGAAATTAGGCGGATGACAAATAGAATTCACAGAACCTCAGAAAGAATAGAAACTTTAGCTTTAGAATACATACCAGAAAGCAAAAAAAAAACGTTAAAGGCCTGCAACTACATGGATAAACGGAGTTATGCAAACAATGAGAGATGGAACAATCCAGGAGGATTTATGGAGAGATAAGAGAGTTTGGCGATCGAAATGCGGGATTCAGTATGCTTACCAGGTTTACTTTTCGAATTGTTTAAGTTTTTGTAGGTGCTTGAAATAAGTGGTCAAAAGTGTATTTGAAAAATATGGACATTAAGTTTGTGTGTTATTGTTAATCTGTTTTTAGTTTCACTCAAACACCAAATAACTTGTATTATACACTATAGATACATAATAGTATTTATTGGTACAGGCGAATCTACTGAATATTTTTATTGAGTCGTAATATTTTTTGTATAAACATTGCTGTACCCGTATGGGCGCGTTAGCGGTTACTCAGTTGTTAACTTACGAAATGGCATAACTCTTCAAAAAGCTCTGGATTTGGCCCATGATGAAAAAAATGTTGGGGATATATATTGAGCCTCCCGAGAGTAATGTTCTAACAGACGAAGACTTGAAACAAAACTTATCATGCGACGAGTCGATGATTCGTTACTTTGGTCGCGACGGATGTAAACAATTCATTCGTCGTAAGCCTGTCAGTTCGGTTACAAAGTTTGGAGCCTTAACGCTCCAAGTTGCTACATAGTAAAATTTGTGATTTATCGAGGGAAAAACCCGAGATCAAACACAAACTATGAATCTTTTTTTCTAGGTGCCGTCTCCGCTTCGAAGGTTGGCAATCAACACAGCAATTCTTATTTTTAAAAACGCAGCTCTAAATCGTTCATTATTACTGCATCCAAACCAATCACTAAGGTTCTTCAGTCATGAATTTCGTCTTCTTCCTATAGATCTCTTGCCTTGGATTTTTCACTGCATAATTATTTGTAGCATTTGATATTTTTCTCCCCTCGTGACATGTCCCATGTACAGCAGTTTTCTTTTCTTAATTGTCGGAATCACTTCTCTCTCCTTATGCATACGTCTAATCACTTCCATGTTGGTTATTCTCTCTACCCATGAGATCCTTAATACTCTCCGGTATATCCACATCTCAAATGCCTCCAGTCTCATCATGTCGGTTACCTTCAGTGTCCAGGTCTTTATCCCATGGTATAGTATAGACAGCATATAGCATCTCATCAGGTTTAAATTTCGGCAGCAGAAAAGCCTCTTCATTCTTGTAAAGGTGCTTCTCGCATGTTCTATTCTGACTCGTATTTCTTGGGAGCTGTCATTGTTCTCATTAATAATCGTGCCTAGGTATTTGTATTGTCTTACTCTTTCAATAGGCTGGTTCCTCACATATATCTTACGATTTTCTTGAGTTGTTTTTGTTATCAGCATATATTTTGTTTTGCTAAACTATGAATCACTTTTCGGTAAAGCATCAGCTCCAATGGTAAAAATGATCGAGAAAATGGGCAAATGGCTATAAAGGAATAGAAACTGTGACAATCAACTTGCAAAAAATTGTCCCCTTACGTCAAAAAAGAGATGGAAAATCAAATATAAGAGGAGAGTTTTAGTTTCGCTTTAGATAAAGAAAGCAGCATTATTTTTGTTAGGAGGAACGATAACATTGTAGTCACCATGGGTAGCACTTTTTATGGCATAGAACCAATTAAAACAGTTCATAGATTCAGTAAGAGAGATAAAAGGACAACCTATTTAATTGATGCAGCAATCCAAAATGCATGGACTTATTATAGAAATAGTGGGCGGAAAATTAGTAAACTGGATTTTAGACGACAAATTTCCCATCATTATTAGGCTGTGTCGTCTGTACATGTTTTTCTTTATTTTAGACGTATCTTACAAAATATCAAGTGCTAGCCCCAGGCCGAGTACCAAAAGCTGCAGCATCTGATTTTAGGGTTAGTAATGATATAAGATTTGATGGAATGGACCATTACGTAATTTACGTACTCGAAGGTAAACGAAGAAGATGTGGTGGGGATAATTGTAGTAGCCGAGGTAGAACAATGTGCTGCAAATGTAAGATTGGACTTTGCATCGACTGCTCTCCAAATTTTCATACCCAACACTTATAAGTAAAGTAATGCCTAAAGGTCCCATTATGGGAACACCCCCTTTTGGGGTCGTGTTTAAAAAAATAAAATAAAACATTTTCAGAAATGTGCATTGTTACTTACTTCGATCTATTTAATAAACAGAAAATCATTAAATTCAGGAATTTTTATTTCTCGGCGCTAATGGGTTAATAATATTTCCAAGACTAGAAATAAAAAAATGTTTGAGAATTAAATGGCGATGAGTAATACTACTTGTAAGGAATTTGCGAACTATTTCTTTCGTCCTTTGTGCTTGAATAGGTAGTCGGTAAATGCAAAGGGTTGAATTTATACATAAAAGGGTAGGTATTTAAAGAATGACACGTTTTGTAAATATGCCGACGTTTTATGGAAAAGTGTATTGTATATACTATGAGGGGGTTTCGATATATTTTTAACTTTGGAATGCTTCATCGAATTACGTTTCTACGGCACTTATGAATTATTAAAAAAGTCTGTACACATTATTATTACTGGCATTTTAAATTGCTTGTGCCAAGAATAAGAGACCGCTTCAAAAATTTGTAAACTCAATCTCAGTTTTTCGACTCGAAAAAAGTAAACAAATTATATCCCAGAATTATTTAACACGAATAACAAAATTAAATTAAATTCCCACTTTTTTTTATGATTTTTTACAATTTTAAAGCATGCCCACTACTCACAATAGCAAGAACGTTATATTACGGTTTATCTAATAAATGAAATAAAATTTTACTATGGTAAAAACGCCGAACCATTAAACGTTCCTTTCTTTGTTTTTACAAAATATTTTAAACATTAAAGTGTATCCGCGATGTCGTAACGTAAAATTGTGATAATTTTAATTTGTAAAACCATAGTTTAATTTATAACTGTATTGACAAACTCCAAATAGGTAACAGCAGAGCGGTAGTCGAGAAATATTTTACACGGGATTTATAATTATTCACTACTGACTTATTGAGAATTCAGAAACGAGTTTCAACGTCAAAAAAGTATTGTTACGATATTTATTCTTGGGTTCGATAATTTATTAACACTCAGTACAAAAAAAAACTTAACAATTCATTCTAATATTTGTATACATTAAAATCTAGTTGATAAATCACTTAGATATTCACAAAATCATGCTTCAAAAACATCTCGAAAGACTATTGATAGAACGAAACGTCGCGCATTACATATGAACGTGCATGGGACATTTGCTTATACTATAGGTTATACAGAGTGGCTAACAGAAAACGAAACAGAGCCATAACGTCGTCAACATTTTAGAAAAACGCTCAGACTCGTCGATTTTTAATTATAGGGGGACACTCTTTTCCGGTATTCTTGACTCCACTACTTTCAACCCCAAGCGAGGGAAAGAATTACCCCAAAAATTTTAAACGGCATTGGAGGTCGAATAAGATGTCTTTCAAAAGCTCTTACAATTCTTAAACAATAGTCTTTACATTTTAAAATTCCGTTCATTACTTATCGAGAAATTAGGACGGTGCTCCTCCGCATTATGCGGCGATTGTTCGTCAGTATTTAGACCAACGTTTTCCACGGCATTGTATAGGGAGAAGAGGCAGCATTGAATGGTCTCCACGATTGCCAGATTTTCAAGATAGTGTGGTAGGCTCTATTCTCTATTTATTGTACACTAGCGACATTCCACGACTGGAAAATGTAAAATTGCCACATTTGCAGACGATCCAGCACTTGCAGTAGATAAAGTTCTGGACGTGTCCTGTATAAAATTGCAGTCAGCTACTAATGCAATACTTAAATGGACTAAACAATGAAAAGTCAAGCTTAACGAAAATAAATCGATCCACGTCAAATTTACCAACAAAAGATCCACCACCCCTATATATCAGTGACAACTAAGTACCATATAGTAACAGACGATAGCACACTTGTCTCAACTTTCACATCCTATCGATCACTTTAGGTAAAGGATACAAATAGACTCAGGCAGGAACAGGTGGATTCCATCAGTAGAAATCTTGAAGCAATCGTCGAGTGGGGGACCAACAATCTTGTTCAGTTCAACGCCCAAAAAACACAAAGTGCCACGTTTTCCAAGAAAGTAAATTCCTCAAATCATCCCATCACAATGTCTGGAAATACCCTTAAACCAAGTCCCTCCATCTCGATTTTGGGAGTCACGGTGTCCAATAATATGTCTTGGCATGACCATGTTGCTAACATCGCAAAGTCGGCAAGCCAGAGACTACGTTTTCTGTGGAAAGCTAGAAAGATTTTAACTTCTGATCAACTGTTGACGACGTACAAGGCTCAAATCCGACCTCTACTGGAGTATTGCTCGCACAATTGGGGTTCAGCACCAAGGCATTCTCTTCGTCTTCTAGATTCCATTCAGAAAAGAGCCATTCGTTTGATAAACAGCTCAACTCTCACAGATACCCTTCACCCTCTAGAACATAGAAGAAGAGTTGCAGACCAGTCATTTCTCTACAGATATTTCCATGGCAGATGATCCAGAGAAATAAAAACTCTTGTATCACCATTGGCCACATTCGGCCGAAGAACTCGGCACGCTGATCAGTCTCACCCATTTACTCTCAAAATTGACACTACAAGAACCAATCTTCATCAAGAATCCTTCTTTTACAGGGCTGCTACGGAATGGAATAAGCTTCCAAAATCAGTTTTTCCAGAGAACTATGACCTGCAACTTTTTAAAAAGCGTGTTCACAATCATTTCCTTTCTATAATCCCTTCCCCTTCTAATAGTCGCAGTGCGGGCCGTCCGCGGCCCACACGATAGGTCTACCCTTTTTGCGACTATTTTCATAAAAAAAAAAAAAAAACAATGCCAAGTATCTTGGCATGACTCTTAACACTTAGCTCAGATGGAAAGCGCACGTAAAAAAGAAAAGAACCAAGCTTGGACTAAAGTATAGACAACATTATTGGCTTATTGGAAGGAATTCCAAGTTGTCGTTGCACAATAAGAAACTTATCTACAATGAAATTCTGAAACCAGTGTGGCTTTATGGTATCGAGCTATGGGGTTGTGCCAAAGATAGCAATATAAAGATTATTCAAGATTTGCGTCAAAGAATCGTTAACGAGTGCCGTCGAATTACTCCGGAAATTCTTCGGAATGTGCATAAACGTTTTGAGTTGTATGGAAGCGGGCGGTCATCAGTTTAAACATTTAATAAATTAAGTAGTAAGTAAGCAACTAAAATAATTGGATTTTCAACAAGTAATTTCTTTCAAAGTATTGGAAGGAAATGTAAAATTTAAAGACTATTGTAAAGATAATTGGCAGAGCTTTCAAAGGACATCTTATTCGACCCCCAATGCCGTTTAAAATTTTTTGGGTAATTCTTACGCTCGCTTGGGGTTGAAAGTAGTGGAGTCAAAAATACCGGAAAAGAGTGTCCCCCTTTAATCAAAAATCGACGGGTATAAGCGTTTTTCTTAAATGTTAACGAGGTTCCTGCAAATAGCTCTGTTTCGTTTTCGGTTGGCCACCCTGTATTATTAAGGAACATTTAAAAAAAAAGAGACGTTGAAAAATTGTTTATGGGTGTATTAGCCCACTGATTCCCTACAGAGGGAGGATACTACAAGTGATACATTGTTGAAAATGAAATGAAAATGAAAAAATTTTCGACCAGACCCCCTAAATGATTATCATTAAAACGTCAAAGAAGCATAATAATATGTATTTAAATTTTAAACCAATTCTTAGGAGCCTTAAATATTCGTTTACCAGGTTTCGAAAGTAATAAATTAATAAGGGTCTTAAAAGATTCACAAAATATGTATGTCAACTACTGCAAGATAACGAACTTATAAAAAATAGTTAAGAGATCTAAACATGCACAAAAATAAATAAATATAAAAACACTAAGGATATTTTTATACCAAATCCAATGAAAGTAATTGCAGAAAAGACAAAATTCATCTAAAAGAAAGTAGGAACACTATATTTACAAAGTTCTGCGGATGCCATTGCGTGGTTTATCATGGTAAATAACGATGGGTCAATTTTTAGAACGAATGGGATCCAATAACTAAAGAGAACAAGAAGTTACAGTGACTAAAATCAATATTTAATAGCTTTAAATATTGTAAGTAGAATTGTAGAAGTAGAGTTTGAGCAAGAATCAATGCAATCGACATCAAACAAATAAAAGGATCAACTATTACAATGAGCCTGTTTGAAAGGACTTTATAACTTTTTTACAGCTTCTTCAGTTACGCCACTGCTCTGATATTGTTTGTGTCGGTTGTGGTAATTTCGAGATGACATACCATTAATTATTGTATGAAATTGGCATTTCATCACGGTTTTCTTGATAACCAACCACTGGTAACTACCTACAGAAGTTCACTAAGATTTATTTACGTTGTTAAATAGCATAGAGGAGACTAGGGGGTTTGATACATGAGGAGGCTGGATAAACGTTCAAATATCCCACCTCGGTTCCTTAAAAAAGGCATGACCATGCGCAGTGCCGACTGTAGAGTGTTTAAACAGTGTCTGATAAAATCCAGCAACGATTGCGTCTCGCTTAAAAGTTTTTAAGGTTGAAGTGTGTTTTCTACCAATTCAATGTAAGTTTTCGCATAACAAACGTAAGGTTTTATCTATTTAACAACAAAAATTAAAAAAATTTATTACTTGTTTCACGAAGTGCATTTCATTTAGAGTATAGTATCTAGTATAGATCCTTACATTACATTACATTACAATCTTGCGGTTAGGCCATTGGTATAGGCACCTACCTATGTCACCTAGATCTTTTGATCCTCTCTGACTACCGCTGTGTCTTCAGGGCATCAGAATTCCAGTCCGCTGGTTTTGGCAAACCACAGGATTTCTGTTGGCCCTGTCTCATATTTAGATCACTTGGATCCATTATCATGCGGCCCCAGGTTTAAAACCTGTACACCGCTAGCATCGGACAGCAACGCACAATATGTATGCTGCTCTCTTCCTCTTCGCCGCATAGTCGGCAGTTTTTCTCAGCTGACAACTTAAGTTTGAAGAGGTGCGCCCTTAGTGCGACGTGGCCAGTGAGCAGGCCAAGCGTGCTGCTTAGCCTACTCCGGTTCATCGTCCAGAGTGCGTCTGCCCTCTTCTGAAGAGGTTTTTTCATTAGCTGTCTTGATGTTCTGCAGCCAGTATTTGCATTCCACTGAGCGATATGTTCTTGCTCAAGGATTAGTTCCAATTTATGTTTCGCTTCGGTAATTGGCAATTTGACCAACTGGCTTCTTGGTTCCACCAGGGTTCCATTTCTTGCCAGTTCATCGGCTACCTCGTTGCCATTTATCCCTGTATGCCCAAGAACCAATGTTTGCAGTCGCTTACTCAGTGAGAGCCTGCATGCAGTCCCACACCACCGATAGTACACCTGAGTTTGGGATAGACCAAGGCGTATTTCCCCAGTGGTTAATAGAATATAAATAATACTTTTACGTTTAAGTATTTCATAAATTTGTCGTCCGGTAGGTTTGATATAGTTTGCGTCGGCATAGCAGGGTTGATACGCGTATCAAAAATATCATATCAAAGATTATGTTGTACCTATTCATTCATTTTATAATTTATAACAACTCAAGATATTTTCACGGCAATTATTTAGATTACTTGATTACATTGTTCTAGATGCCGTTAAATAGATATCCAAAGGTCGGACGAAGTATTCCTCGGATGATTTAAAAAGCGCAGTGCTTAAAGTAGTGAATACAAAAAACGACTTAGGCCCACTGCCACAAAGTACAATGTTGGCAATATGACATTGAAAAGATATGTTGCAAAATACCAAAGGAATGGAGGTATCATTAAAATCACATAAAGCCTATAACTATTGTTGAAGGAAGAGAAATTATTCGTATTGATATTTTTATTGTGTGATTAATCTATTTCCTTGATGTTAATTGTAAACACGTTTGCCCTGATTCTGTGATGGATACGATATCAGAAATTTTAAAATAACATAGACTTAAAACACTTCCACGAATTAAAAAGCCCTAAAAGAGATCTAAAATAAAGATCAAACGTCGGCGATTTAAGAAGAGCGAGAATTTTGTTTTCTTTCGTCCTAAACCCGCTATCCATTCCGAAAAGTAATAGGCATCTTTGTGTGGACGATACACCGCTTTGGTCAGATAATGGCGACAGGGGCGTATTCAACGACTACAATCCGTAACAATATATTCCCTTTCTGTTTTAGTGATCACATAAATGTTTAAATAACCAAAACAATAATAAATATAAAATTTACTTACAGTTTCTTATGCATCCCCTGAAGTAGTTTTTCACCTGCAAAAATAAAGAAAATTTTAATTATTAACAATGTATGCCTATAAAATGATTTTTATTTGCAAGCATTTTGTAGCTTGCGTCGTTCCACTTGCTACATACTTACATGATACAAATTAAATGAGACCAAGTACTTTTTTCATTAATTTATTATTTATTAGAATTAATAATTAATAAAAAATAATTTCTATTTAATTCTAATTATTTAACAACCCTTTAAACATTTTGTAATAACTAATATTCTTGGTAAACATACTTTAGTAAGGAAAATGTATTCTATAGTCAAATTGCAAGAATCTTATTATAGTTGAAGTTAGAAATATTATTTCCTGTTTTAATTGATGTATGGACATTTAAATGGGTTTGATTGCCACTAACTTTAAAATCTTCAGAATTTTATTAAATAACATAACATAATAATCCAATCATAATATAGCTACGTTGGCAGTCATAAATTATTTCTGCGGTAACAGTATAAGTGCGCCAAAAATCCAGTCGCTTAGAAATAACAAAGTATAATAGTTTTTCGGAGAGAAGTATTACTTTTATCTATCCACTTGCACTCTTACATTTCACAGCTACAGACACCTTAAGACTTTGTAAAACAGTTCTTCTAGGAGGGAGCATTGGCTTCAAAAGACTTTAAAAGTCTCCACCACTATTATATCTTACAGCTTCAGATGCCTCAAGCAATTCTCAAAGAATTCTGGTAGATTAGTCTCATAGTTTCTTTTCAAGTACTCTCAGCCATGTCCAAACAAACAACCCCGCCCAAAATCGCGTCTCGTACCTCTATTGTCTGGCATTACAGATCAATAAAATGGGATACACTGAGGAACTTTTACCTATCATTTCCATGGAAATATGTCTGCTTTCGCTCACAAGACCCATCAACATGTGCAGAATCTGTGACCGAAATCATAAGGCTAGGTATGGACTCATACATTCCTCATGGTACAAGACGGATCTCCAACCCCAAACCCTGGTTCAACCAAGAATGCAACCGTGCGGTGCGTAATAAAAATCAAGCATATCGACTCTGGTGAGAATTTCTGACAATTGCTAACCGAGAAGCCTTTGTCCACGCGAGGAACACCTGCAATAGAACGATTGACCTTGCCAAAAGAGTCCTACGATACGAGAATATGCAATAAGATTGTCAATGCCCCTCCTGGATCAAAGACCTTCTGGTCTTGGGCTAGGGCCATAAATAAGAATTTCACGACTTCTTCTTTACCACCACTCAAAAGGTGTGACGGCACGACGGCCGTATCTTTCAAGGAAAAAGCGGATCTGCTGGCAGGAATGTTCAGTTCTAACTCAACCCTCGATACCAATGGAAAACAACCGCCAACGATACCTAAAATAAACTTAATAATGCCTGAGGTCGCTATCCGCCATCGCACTATCAGGAAAATCCTACAAAATCTTGACTCTAATAAGGCAGTAGGACCAGACGGAATTCCGACAATTGTCCTGAAGACATGTGCTTAAGAGCTCTCTGTAGACTCTTCAAGCTATCATACAGTTAAGGTGTATTTCCGTCCATGTGAAAAAAGGCTGGATTCCAACCCATTTCAAAAAAGGAAAGAAGACTATTCCTGCAAGTTATTGCCCTATTGCATTGCTCTCAGTCATATCCAAAGTTATGGAAAAAGCGATTAACATAGAACTCATCAAATATCTGGAGAAATTTTAGATAATTCATGACAGACAATAAGGAATTCGACAACTTCGGTCTACTGGAGATCTGCTGGCTTATGTCACTCAGCTCTGGACAAACACTATTGAGAAGTTTGGTAAGTCCCGTGCAATAGCCTTGGTATATCTAATGCCTTTGACCGCGTTTGGCACCAGGCATTGTTAAGTAAATTATCTGCCTACGGTCTCCCAACCAAACTGCTCCTATGGCTCAAAAGCTTCATGCAAGATCGCTCCTTACATGTGGCAGTTGACGGTATTTCTTCTGATGCGTTAAAAACCAATGCTGTGGTCCCACAGGGTTCCATCCTGTCCCCAAACTATTTCTTTTACACATCAACGACCTCTTAAAAACCACCACGAACCCCATTTACAGTTTCGCAGACGACAGCACACTTGTCTCAACTTTCACATCCCATCGATCACTTACGGTGAATGATACAAATAGACTCAGACAGGAACAGGTTGACTCCATCAATAGAGATCTTAAAGCAATCGTCGAGTGGGGAACCATCAATCTTGTTCAGTTTAACGACCAGAAAACACAAAGCGCCACGTTTTCCAAGAAAGTAAATTCCTCAAATCACTTTATCACAATAACCGGAAATACTCTTGAATCAACCACTATCCATCCACTGCAAGATGTAGGTCTTTTTCAACATTTTCCATTCTTTTCTGTCACGTGCTTTTCCCATCCAGTTTTTACCAGCTATGGATCTCTTATATCGTCGATCCATCTCTTGTGAGGTCGTCCCACTGAGCGTTTCGTTAGGCGTAGTCTCCAGCATAATCGTATTTTTGCCCATCTCTCGTCTGGTTGTCTAGCTAGGTGTCCCGCCCAAGACCATTTAGAACTGGATATTTTCTCGATGATGTCAGTTACCTTTGTTTGTCGTCGGATATCCTCGTATCTAATGCAGTCTTGAAGGCTGATTCCCATTATGGTTCTTTCCATAGCTCTCTGACTCACCCGTAGTCTGTTTGCAATTAGTAGGTATTTGGCACGAAACTCTTTTTGCAAAGTATTAGTTTTATAATCGCTTTTCAAACTTTAAAAATCCATCCACTTCTTACAGCTTCAAGTACCTCCAGAACTTCTTAAAGTAAACAGTTCTCCTGGACGGAAGAACTAGGTTTTAGTCTTCTGTTTTCGTGCTTTGTCAGTAAAGCTTTTAAAATATTTTATTTACTTTAAGTCATTTCAATAACACCCCTAATAAGTACTTATTTTCTGGGATGAATTTTTTTATCTTCCTTTTTAACCTTTACTCCTGTTAACAAGCTAACGTTTTTATCTAATGAATTATTTTCCACTAAAACATCTTAAAACGTTTGCTAAAAAATGTAATGAAATCAAGATTTATAAATTGCAACGTTGACAAAAAATGGATAAATTAACTACCGATAATATGAAGAGATCAAAACCACAATGAGAAAAAGCATTCTATACAATAAGAGTCGCGTATCAAAAATGTCTATTGTAACCACAATCAGAGTTCAACTGAACTAAATAATTTTTGAATGGTTTAAATAAAAACGGATGACATTTAAATTCGATGGAACATTAATGTAATTTTAAGGGGAATTTAACTCCATTCAGACTTTCACACTGCGCAGCTACGACTTGACATGAGATTCAGTCGATAGGATTAATGGAATAATTTTTTTCTCCATTGTTATATGAATTCGAGGTTATTCGAATTATTCAACTCAAAAATCAATTGATCATAATCAGTTCATTAGAGATTACAGTGTAGGGGAGATTGGGACGAATATTGATTATTTTTAATGATTGAATGACGCTGTATATTTTAAGCGAGTAATTAACGATCAAATGCAAGGTAGCGGTTAATCGCAAGAAATAAATCCCATTTTATTTCGTATATCAGCGGTTCTCAAACTTTTGTTATTCACGCCCCCCTGTTTTAATTTAAAAAATGTTGCGCCCCCCAATCCGTAGACCTAGGAATTTGGACTAAAATAGGCAACATTGTCTCGTCGAGAGCGCCAAAGATGCTGTCGGAAAGTTCGCGGCGTTCGTGCTACGTATTCAAGCTTCCTGATCTTTCTCGAACTGTCTGAACGCGACTATAAATACAGAAGCGCACATACGGTATTCTCAGTCTCTCAGTGAAGGTGTTTTAACACTAAGCAAGCATTATTGTGAAGTGTGAGTGTATAAGTAGATGTAGTATGGATACATTTTTAAAACGAAAACTTGAGGATGACGGGGCTTGTACATCGACAGGTTCAGGTGGAAATCGTCCGAAATCTAAAACAAGAAAATATGACCCACCATACCTAAATTTGGGCTTTACTAGCCTTGAAGTAGGTGGCGAAGAAAAACCACAATGCGTTATCTGTTTAAAAGTATTGGCTGCAGATAGCATGAAACCAAATAAATTACAGAGGCATCTAGAAACGCTGCACAGAGAATATGTCAATAAACCGCGAGATTTTTTTGTGGAGAAACTCGGATTGTTTAAAAAACAAAAATCCAGCTTCCATAGAGTACTGGCAGTAAATGAGAAGGCTCTCTTGGCATCATATAAAGTGGCATACAAAGTAGCTAAATGCAAAAAACCGCACACTATTGCAGAGCAACTTATTTTACCCGCTTGCAAAGACATTGTAGAAATAATATTTGGTGAAAATTTTACTTCACAACTTAACAATATTCCTCTGTCAAATGATACAATCTGTCGACGAATTAACGATATATCAGTTGATATGCAGCAGCAGCTTGAATCTGAGCTTACTGGAAACTTGATTGCTATACAACTTGACGAAGCAACTGACTCTAGTAATGATTCCCATTTGATTTGCTACATTAGATTCTGTCAATGTTCTAAAATATGTGAAGATTTATTGTTTTGTAAACAGATTGAAGGAAGATCTACAGCCACCGAGTTGTTCAAGATTACAAATGATTCTATTACTAAAATGAATTTGCAATGAAAAAATTGTGTTGCGATTTGCACCGATGGAGCTCAAGCCATGTCTGGTAAATACAACAGTTTACAAGCGCTAGTAAAAAAGGAATCCTCAGAAATTATCTGGACGCACTGCATGATACATCGGGAAGCGTTAGCATCAAAATCGCTAAGCCGTGGACTAAACATGATTTTGACAGTAGTTATTGAAGTTGTTAACTTTATAAAAACCAGACCACTAAAAACAAGGATGTTCTCTGTTCTGTGTGAAGATATGGGAGCTGAGCATCAATCTTTGTTGTTTTATTCCTCATCCAGATGGTTGTCACGCGGTAAGACGGTTAAGCGTGTCTTTGAATTAAGAAGGGAAATAGCGATATTTTTAAGCGAGGAAGGTCACAAGCATTCAACAGATTTTTTCGACAAATTATTTTTACTGAAGCTTTCTTATTTAGAAGATATTTTTGAAAAACTTAATATACTTAATCTTCAGCTGCAAGGAAAAGACGTAAATATATTTGATTTAAGTCAAAAGATTGATGCTTTTTGTAAGAAATTGCAGTATGGCATAACAAATTGAAAGAAAACAGTTTGGAAATGTTTCCCACATTTTGCGATTTTGTGCAAGATTCCCCATTGGAAGATATTCATAAAGCTGTGATGCTAAAAACCATAGGAAGCCATTTAGAAAACTTAACTGAGAATTTCAAGCGATACTTCTTTGCAGAGAAAGATATCAAGTTGTCAGATTGGAGCTGGGTTTTAAATCCATTCGAAAATAGACCTGTCGGACTATCACTGCAAGAAGAAGAACAACTGATAGATATTTCAACAAATCCCTTACAAAAATCAAACCTTGTTAACAAATTTTTAACAAACTTCTGGACTGAACTTCCGAACGACTACTCCGTTATAAAAGCCAAAGCGCTTAGAATTCTGTTGCCTTTTCCAACGTCCTACCTTTGTGAAACTGGATTTTCTGCACTTGCTGTCGTGAAATCTAAATACAGAAATAAACTTCAAGTAGAAAATGAACTCAGAGTGGCCATCTCTAACATAGAACCAAATTTAGAGAAGTTGTGCGCCTTAAAACAAGCTCATGTTAGCCAATAGTCCTTAGAATGTTTCTTTGTCATCATTAAGTAAGTAAAATTTCAATAAAGATTTTTTAAAAATCTATCTGTAGCATTTTATCATTACCATTTTATTTTTAATCTGTACTGCGCCCCCCCCCAATCATGTAAACGCGCCCCCCTTAGGGGCGCGCCCCACAGTTTGAGAAACGCTGTCGTATATAAATCGGATTTGATTTTTACCCTTATTAGCATTTATTTTTTAAAACTACACGAGAGCAAACGTTCTCTGCAAGAATCATTACGTTCGGTCTAAGAGAAAATAATTGACATTCATTCAGTATATACGGCTTCAGTTAACAAAGAGTTACAATTTATGGGATAAATTAAATGAAAATAGTAATTTATTATTGTAACCTTCGACAAATATACGAGATTTGCACGTGGGGAACGGCGGGGAAGGAACAAAAAAATTATTCGCAGCCTTTCAAATGTCACACACTACGCGAATAATAATTTACGTATAATTTATTCGACAAAATTTTTAAAATTTGTTGATTTTAAAAAAAAAATTGTTGCGACAGAATAATTTTAAAATTTCATTAGGTAGGCAATAATCACGAAGTGAAGCAAAAATGTCATTTTATGAGAGTTAGGTTGATTCAAAATTTAATGTGGATATTTTAGGGACGTATTTCTGGGATTAAAAAAAGACTTTTTTTTTTAAATAAACATATGTCCTAAAATGCATCCCCTCCGAGCTACACCCCCTGAAGACACAAGTCAAGCTTGTCTGGGAATCACAGGGGCATTCACGTGCCCTACTGTAGCCGTAGAGGTCATGCTGAACCTTCCACCATTGCACTTATGTGTAATGAAAAAAGCAACAATTAGTGTCTTCAGACTGAACCAGAAAATAAATCTAAGAGCAAGAAATCGAAATGGACATTTGAAGATTTTGGAAAATATTTCCCTATAATCTATGTCTAAGCTGACAGATATTATGCCAGTTAGGTACGACTTCAAAATTCAGTTTGAAGTGGTTATAAACACTACCAAGTTTGCATAGAGAACGGACTTCAACTAGGAAGGGATGCTGTAGTGTGGTAAACTGATGGATCAAAGATGGATGAAAGAGTTGGAGTGGGCCTTATAGAGGCGAATTTTAGGCTCTCAAAACCCCTTGGAAACACCCCAACCATATTTCAAACAGAATTACATGCCACTGAGATATGTGCCCAGAAGTACATCGAAAGAAACACCCGAAGGGCAAAAATCTATATTTTATCAGATAGCCAAGCAGCACTAAAAGCTCTGAATTCATGCACTTGTGATTCTAAGCTGAAAGGAACTGTAAACAGTCCCTGAGATTTCCAGGTCACAAGGGCGTTAAAGGAAACGAAGAAGCAGATTGTCTTGCCAAAGAAGGGGCAAATACACAATTTTCCGGACCAGAACCCTTCTGTGGACTTTACAAAGCCCACTTAAAAGAAGAGGTTCCACGCTGGAAAACTGATGAAATGAAATATCACTGGCATAAAGTGCCAGAATAAAGACAAGCGAAAATGTTAGTAAGCCAAGGAAAGCTAAATAGCTTCACGAGTAGGACAAGAAAGACTTAAAACTGGTGACGGGGTTCCTCACTGAAAACTGCCCTCTGAGGTATTACCTTAAAAAGATGGGAAAACAGAGAGTGATAGTTGCCGCTACTGCGAGAACTTCGCTGAAACTGCAGAACATTTGCTTTGCTTTGCGTGTGGCGCCGCCTTAAGATACATACCCCATCGCCAATTGAGGGAAGTGAGCTTACGCGTCACATAGTCAAAATAATGATTTAATTCGTCATCATAATAGAATTGTACTGATACAGTGTGTTGACACGCCAAGCTGTGGCAGTGTTGTTACATCAGCAAACCAACATTAAGTGTGTGCCACGTCTTTTAGTTCTCTAAAGAGTACTCTGCCAGCGGTCACTTTACTGGCAAATTATGCCCGAGCTCAGCCGTAGAGGGTAGAAGAAAAAAAATATAAAAGTGAGCCGCGCCACCGACTAATACGGTACAAGCCGGAAACCCCTAGGTCTTGTAGGCACTAGCAGAGCCACACTATAAACAACAAACAATTATGGTGAACTAGATAAATAAAACTATATTTACAATTCCTGCAATATATTAATTAAGTAAAAATGATGTTCTGATTTTTTACAACAAATTCTGTATTTTTGTAAAGTGGATTAACGAATTTAATACACTTTTCTTAAAATAACATGTAAATTAATTATAACAATCTTTTAGACAATAATAAAAACCTAATGAGGTACAAAAGAGAATTAAAAACAAAAAAAATGTTCACAATATTTAAAATTTCAACAAGAATTGGTTTTATATAGAATTCTTGATGGCAAAAGATTAAAAAAAAAAATACGAAATAAATGGACTTGCAACAAAAATAATAATTTGAAACCCTCACAATAACTACATAAAGTATATTCAGTAATGTATAAATTCAGATTCAACTTGGAGCAGGTACAAATTTAATGAAAATAATTTGTTACTTTTAAACTATTGAAAACACCTAGATCAAGCACATAATAACTGATAAGTTGATAAAATTAAACTCAATACTATGTAACCAATTGAAAGCTTCATAGAGACGTCACTGTTACATCGATGATCAAAGAAACAGAAACATCAAGTAGTATTATCGTAATAATTTCTGCTAAAAACACCAAGCGAGTCTTTTTAACACTGAAATTTATCGTCGATATGGATGATGGTTATGGAACAGCACGTGCTAATCAACAATGGCTTCCCACAAATAAATCCCGCTAGCGGCTATTTTAACTCGACATCAAAATCCAAAATATCAACAACGAAGGTAAGATAGAATGGTCAAGTTAAAAATTAAGTGGTTTTTCTTCAAAATCCAATTAAGATGGCCCCAAATACAGCCAGATATGAAGATAAAACCGTAGAGGTTTTGCACACTTGTTAATATCACACGACGACAATAAAATCCTCACTACCGACTCTCAAGACTGACACCAAGCGACTCCCTCCAACTACTCACTCCCAGGCCGGATATCAGAAAATGACACGGGACACGCGTCAGCCAACCTTCGCAAATCTATGTTCCCAACTCATAATTGCGCTCGTCCGTGTTGATAGCCAGCCCATCCACACAGAAAAGCAAACCAAACAATAATATAGCTGACAACACACGACAATCGAGGCCAAAAATCAAGGCGAAATCTAATAACAAAGACTTCCACTCCAACTCTACCGATTAACAAAAATGTCACAGCCATTAATAATTAAATCCTATCACTACTAGGTATGCAACACTATTTACATCGAATGATATACTTGAGTTACAACAAAATACGGTATACAAAACTATTTACGAGCACCAGACTATGAGAGACCCAATTTATAATGAAAAAAAAATAGGCACGTGACATGTATTACATTTGACTATCACAAGGTGCTCTGACTGTATCAATTATAACACGAAAGCTAATTAGAACAGGTCTTTCAAATTTTCGTACGAGATTTTTTGTCCGTTAACATTTAACTATTTAGAGCCCGTGTTAACAAACCAATAAAATGTTAACAATAAAAAAAATGTTAATGTATTATCATTTCATTTTAGACCGACCATGGCTTTTTAAGATCACTTAGTTCTTTGTGTTATTGTGTTACGCGATTCGATTTTGCACCAGATTAGTAATTATTGTTCCGTGACACTGGACAAGCCAAACAAGAATGTGACAACATGAATTGTCAACGTATTTAAACAACAAATAAATAATTGTTCTACGGATGGCGCGTATTGAGTTAAATTACGTTCTCTTTTGTTCAACAAACGGCACTGACGTGATGGATTAATAGTTAAAAAATTCGTCTCAAAAAAAAATTGACGTGTTTGATTTGAAATCTTAGGAATAGGAATTCAATAAATGTATCACAGTGCGACAATTTTTTGGATCAATTTTTAAGCATATCCATCACATTTACGTTTTCTATCTTAGTGTTTTTTAACCTGTGGATCGCCAAGCCTGGCTCAGTGGTTATGATCGCAAGCCAGATGAAAGTAAAATACGAGGGTTTTGTAGGCCTTACATACGTACATATTCTCACGCCTTTTTCCCGCAGGGGTAGGCAGAGATCACTTCCTTCCACTTCCGCTACGGTTCTTACACACATCTTTTGCTTCCTCTACTTTCATCAGGGCTCTCATGCATGCTCGTCGGTTGTTAGTACTCCTGACCTGGCCTTTCTTCGAAACAATGTCGATCTGATCTAGACATGTTCGCCGAGGTCGACGTCTACCGACTTGCCTACTCACACTCGCCTTATAAATCTGTTTCGTCAATCTTCCTTTATCCATCCTCTCTACGTGTCCAAACCAAATAAGCATTCCTTGATCTATCTCTGTAACCACATCTTCTTTCACATTACAGCGTCCCCTTATCTCACTATTCTTAGTTTTATCTAACTGAGTCACTCCGATTATATCTTTTGGACTATTCATCTCCGTCTTGCACTACAATAAAAATACAACAATTTCAGTAAAAAAGCAGAGCTTGTTTATTTTTTATTTCATTTTTAAATCAGGACATAAATAATTTTATAATTGGATTCTGTTTTTCTTCCTAGATTTTATTTTTACCATAGATAAGAACGTCAGTTCACATACTCGTATATATGAAGCAGCAAATAATAATTTTAAAGCTTGCCTTCCAGCTCTTGGTTTTTACCTTTTTGCTTAATTCAGAAGACGTCAAAATCTATAAAATTGCCAATTTTCAAAACTCCCGGAAAACTTTCCAGGTAACCTTTATTTTTTCAACCAAATGACTGTACTATTATACATTTTTTAAAAAAAATGTTCTTGTATAAATATCAGCGTTGATTTGTAATCATTTGATATGGGGTTTCATAAAATAAAAGGTATTTGGTTGGTGTTTCGTTATCTTTAAAGTTTAGGAACCCCTGCTTTAACTAGTACAGCCTCATGGTTAAATACCGAAGTCCATACTGGTTTGAAGTTTTGTATGTAAACTAGCACCTTATTTTTAATTATAAGTTGTGAGCTTCTTCCTAGTAACCTTCTTCTTCTTCTTCTTCTTATACTTCGAGAAGACCTTAAGGTCTGTTAATTGCCAAGGCTCAATTCGGTTGGTTACCCTGTGAGACAGAGTTCCAGCTATCTCTCCATTTCTGAGGCGGTCTTCCTAGCGGTCGTCGGCCTGCTGGTTTTTCGTCTATAGCGATGTAGTCTCTAGTCTCTCTTGGTTCATTCTGTCTATGTGGTCACCCCAATATCTACTTCTAGTAACCAATATAGCTTTTTATATATTTATATTTATAGATAAATAAATAAGGAAAAAGCTACTTCCAGAGAGCAGTGTTAGGTTACGAGGATATCTTCTTCTTATAGCGCATCTCCTATCGGAGGTTTGCTATCATCACAGTTATCCGGACCTTATTGACTGCAGCTCGGAAGAGTTCAACATTGCTACAATTAAACCAGTCCCTAAAGGTTTTTAAACCAGTCCCTAAAGGTTTTTAAGCCAAGACACACGGCGTCTTCCAATATTCTTCCTTCCACCAATCTTTCCCTGAACTAGCTGGAGAAGTGCGTATTTGGGTCCTCTCAGTGTATGACCTAGATATTGAAGCGTTCTCTTTTTTATGGTGTTAATGACTTCACATTCCCTATTCATCCGATTTCCATATTGGAGATCTTTTCTGTCCAGAGAATACGCCACATTCTACGGTATAACCACATATCGAAGGCTTGTAGTTTGTCTGTGTGATTCTTCTTGAAAGTTCATGCCTCCACTCCATACAAAAGCGCGGAAAACACGTAACAACGCAGCATCCTCATCCTAAGTGGTGAACAACTTTTTCATTTTCGTAAATGTTGACCTGGCTATTTCTATTATCGTTCTTATTTCTCTTGTTTGGTCATCTGATTGTTCTATCCAGGCTCCCAGGTATTTGTTTGACTGCACATTATCTATTAAGATGTCTGCTACTGACATGTTTACATGGTTGTGATTTTGGGGAAACTTTTTAACTACCATTAACTTGGTTTTCTTAAGATTTATGTTTAGACCGTATTCGTTACATCGATTATTTAATTTCTCTAGAAGATGTTGTATGTCTCTTTGATTGCTCGTTAACAAGACGGTGTCATCAGCATATCGCATATTATTTATAACCTCTCCGTTAATAACTATCCCTACCAATTCTTCTTGCAAGGTTTCTTTAAAAATATCATCGCTATACAGGTTGAAAAGTATTGACGATAGGATGCATCCTTGTCTTACACCACGACGGATTTCCATTTCCTCTGTTGGCTGATTTTCTACCTTTGTATTCGCTCTTTGGCCCCAGTATAGGTTGCTAATTATTCTCACTTACTTGGATAAGGAAGTCGTAATTATTTTCTGCGACTGTTGTCTCCTATGTCTCGATGTTTCATTTACATATGTAACGACGTCTACATCTACAGAAATTTATATTTAATGAAACACGATTATATTTATGGACATTTTAAAGTAAAATAACGATTTCATCAAATCGCAAATTTCTTTCCGAGTTTCAATTTTCATTACTCCCAGACCACCGTTGGCTCAAACGAATATGGCGATTTATTAATTACGCGATGGTAAGGCTTCCGGCATTTTTTATTCATTCAAAATGGAAGATAATTAGTTTCGAGTAATTATATCGATGACAAGTGTATTTTCAGGCATGTAAGATCAATTTGCTCATTGGAGATTTGCTCGAATGAGAATTTGTTGATTGCGTAATCGTTCGACGTTGGACGTAATTGTATTTTTTATTTGATGATAAAATGAAATTTGTTGCAATGTAATGATTAATTTAAAATTTTCAATATTGAAAATCAACTAGTAACAACTAAATACAGTCAATTTAAAATTACAAGTATCAGTAAAATCGTGTCTTCTAGACACCCACAAAGAAAGCGCGATCTGTTAAACGCCAGCAATATGGAAAAATCACGGAGTGGGCGACATCTATTATTGATCGCATGAACTTTTCGAGGTGTGAACAACAAACTAACCTACATTTGTTTATATAGATGAAAATTGAACTTTATATATTATTTAGAGAAATTTAAGCATTGAAAGTGTTATATTTGAACAATATTTTGCGAAGAATTGGTATTAATAAACCACAAAATCCAAAAATGCAAAGAATTAAAAAAGGTGATATGGAGATAAAAAAGCGAAAAATATGCTTTGCTCCACAATGCTCTACATGTGGCAATTCGATTATTCTTTGCGTACATTTCCTTTAAATCCTAAGGCAGCTTAGAAATGGAGAATGATCTTAAAGATAGGAAAACCAATCTCAAAGTTTATGTTTGTTTGCAGCAAACACTTTGTGAAAGATGATTTTTTCAGTGGTGAGTTTGATATTTTTGTCCAAATGATCTATTATTTTATTTGTGATTATTCATAGTGACTCCAACAACACAGAGAAAGCGTTTGAAAGATGGATCTGTTCCTATCTAGAACCTTCCAGTGTTGAAGTATCAACATTCCATAATTAAAAAAGATAGAAGTGACCAAAGTTAATTGGATTATAATATATAATCCTTAATTGGTTAAACAGGTTCACCCACATAATACAATATGTCCGAAATTCATATTTCGACTTCCATAAGCATTGCAACAAGAATTCCCGGGACGAGAGAACTAAAAAACTTCGAAAACAAACCAAAATTGATACCTGGACACACCTGGTCTTTACTGGCATTTAACAAGAATCCAGCGACAATAAAACTGAAACTTTGAAAACAAACCTTAAATCCAGCTTTAATTCAATAGTTTAACACAAAAAATTAACTTAAATCTTTGATATAACTAAAATTCACTCCAATAAAAACTTTGGTTTTACAAGTGATCAATGACAGAATATTTGTTGTTCACACCTTGATTCAATATTTTGTCATTGACAGCACCATCTCGCGTTACGTGATTTTTCCTAATGAAATTAAACCTAACCTATAATTAGCATTGTAATTGTCATACCAACAACAAGTTTGAGTCATTCAGCCAAAGCGAATTTTTCTACAAATAAATTTCCTAGTGATTTTAACGTACAACTTTTCTAGTAATTACACTTATGTAGACATGATTTTACTGACCACAGTGATCTAATAATCCTATCTCATGTTCTCTACAGTGACTAGGTCACAGCATGAATACAGTTGGCGCAGTGAATTTCGTATTGTAGTCATTATAAATCTTGGATATTGGAAAATTTTATTAGTTAATCTTTATATAGGGTTTATAACAATTAAATTTTTTTTATTATTATGATCAATAATCATTTGTTAGTAACAATATTCAATTGTTACGGCTCAGAGACATAGGAGGTAACAAAAAGAGATAGCCAAAGGTTAGAAGCGGCCGAAATGGACTTTCTACGAAGAATATCAAGGGTATCAAGGTTGCAAAGAGTCACAAACAATGAAATAAGGCAGATCGATGGCCCAAAAAGATATTAGAATGGCAACCAAAATTCAGGCGAAAGCGCGGTAGACCACCAAAAGAGTGGTTAAAACAAACAAGAAAGGACATAGAGAGGAGAGGATTAGAAGACATGAAGAAGAGGATGCGAGAGACGGCCAACAATGCTATAAAAAACTCGCTTATATATATGAACATTGCTTAATTATTACTAACAATAATTTTTCTTTAATGCTATTCTCTCAATACTGACACAAGTTTTAAATTCTCCAATTCCCATTTTTGTTTTCTAAAACTATCTCTTTTTTTAAATATTGCCATCATATTTTTCATACAAATATTCCTAACATGCAATAATAATCATATTATTCAAAAGATCTTCAAATTCTGTATTAAAAATAGTATAATTTATAAATTGCAAAATTTAGGTATTTACCATTTTTTTCAGTTTTTTTATTCTTCATAAAAAATAGCTTGACCGATTTTGCTGAAAATATAATTAGTTCTAAGTTGCGTAGTTATGCGTTGAATGCAATTGGTCCCACGTCAATATCATTTTTGTTTTCGAGATATTTGAGACGAAAAATAATTCCGAACGCACATACGTACATACACACACAGACGTCCACTTAAAAACTATTGTATTCGACTCTGGGGATCTTAAAATGTGGAGATATGTCAAAATTCGGGATGCCCAAAATCGGGCTCATTACTATAACTTCCCACTGGAATGTTAATATGTCAAATACTTATGATTTTAACAATAAACGTCAATCTCGACAAACAGTATTAATGTAGATAGTGAAAATAAACGTTTGTGCGGAAAAAAGTTGTAACTGTGACTAGTTGATTGATGTGCATGGTAATATTTATGATTTTATTAAACTAAAGGTTGGAATTAATTTGACTTCTACCAAAGTGATTATATTATCTGATTTTAAAAAATATAAAAGTTGATTTCATAGTGAAAGCTGTATTCAATTAATTTGTTCTGTTTTGGAAAAAATTAAATGGTCTGTTAGTTACTTTTATTTAGATTGCTGCATTTTAAAGTGAATTTAGAAAAATAATGCTTCTCTAGTGACAATTATATGTCGCATGCTTCAAATTCAAACAAAAAATGAAGCCCGTTTACTATTTTTACAATTTTAGTGAAAAACATTTTTTCTTTCTTTCCTTTCATTCCTCATCTAGCCACAGCATAAAGTAAGGTATTAAAATTTGTATAAAATTCATTGTTTGTTGTAGGTTTTCTGCAACGACGATTTTTTGTCGCCGCGACTAGAAATCGCTAGTGGAGGCATTGCCTTAGGAGGACACTAAATATACATTCATTTTGTTATAATTATCTAGATAAACATGTTATAATTATTGCAAATTGTTTCGATTATTTATTGTTCGCAATCAATAGTGTCTGCATTTTTTGTTATTTATAAATTTATTCTTCTATGTTTATTGATTTTCCTTATAGGGAATCACCGTTATAACTGTACGCACAAAGGGGTACCAATTATTTATAGCACGGGCACTAAGAATAATGATTTTCTGGTACCAGAACGTCTAGAATTTAAATGGATGTATCAATCTATGAATTACTGCTTCTTAAACGACTTCATTTACATAAAACGATGTATTTGGTAAACTTTTTTTTTTAAATAGCCGTAAAATCGAAAAGTCTTGTTTTACGCTTGATACACAGACACGAGTCGAATAATTACGTGATGAGCATAAAACCTTACAGCGGCTGCTACTACAATTTTGAGATAAATGAAGACAAAAATGCTCGGATTTAAAAATTATCAATGTTGCTATCAACAAGTTTTCCTCGATAATTAAAATTAAAATGTAAGATATATTTGGATCCACCCAGTATGCAAGGAGAGCTTTTTGGGAAAACAAGCACATCTGAAAATCAGGTATCTAAAGAAAAGGACGAAAAGGGGCGCGGGATACGGCGGCTGGCGGCAGTATTGATGAAAAGACGACAGTAATTGGACGCATTTTTGTAATGGATAGATGTTTGAATACGCTTTACGATAAATATAGTTCTTGAGTAGAATACGTTTTTATTATTTCTTACAAGCAGCGGTGGGATTGGGAACATTTCATTTTTTGTTTTTATTTATTATTTTGAAGCAAAAAAAAGAGTGGACGTGAGGAAAAACGTCGCCGTCGACGAAGTAGTAGTAGTTTGAGTTCAAGTACTACCTCAGTTTCTTCGAGTTTGGACAGTAGTGCATCATCATCGATAAACTTGAGGTGAAACGTTTAAAAAAGAAGTAAGTGACATTAAAAACAAAACTGTTTGTGAAGTGCGCGCTGGTGATGAGTGTTTGGTGCCAATTTTTGATCCTTCGCGTGATGATACTACGGCCGAAGAGTGGGTCCAGAAGGTTGAAACTTTGGCAAGTCGATACAAATGGGATGATCACTCTGTTGTTCGACTGATTGCAAACCGTCTTGCGGAAATGCATGATGTTTGCATTCAGGCGAAAACCAGTTGGACAGAAATCAGGAATAGCGTGCTGGACCAGTTTCATGAGTGTGTTGTTCCATTTGCTATTTTAATAAAAGACGCAGCTAATTACGAGTTGTTACTCTCACATTAGATTTTTTACGGACAGATATTGTCACAAGGGAGTTGTTACGCACACATTCGATTTTTACGGACAGATATTGTCACAATGGAGTTGTTACGCTCATAATCGATTTTTTACGGACAAATATTGTCACAAGGGAGTTGTTACGCTCACATTCGATTTTTACGGACAAATATTGTCACAAGGGAGTTGTTACGCTCACATTCGATTTTTACGGACATACATTGTCACAATGGAGTTGTTACGCTTATATTCGATTTTTTACGGACAGATATTGTCACAAGGGAGTTGTTACGCTCACATTCGATTTTTACGGACATATATTGTCACAATGGAGTTGTCAAACTTAATTCCTTACGGATAGGTATTGTCACATATAGTAATTATTATTTAAGACTGTAATGCAAAAGGGAGTTGTAACGCTCACATTCAAATAATTACGGACAGATATTGTCATGTGTAAATTGTTTCTTGGTATAATATATTCCTTTAGGAGCAGATAATTCTATTTTCAGCAGCGATAGGTCTGAGGAAAGACCTCTAATGCAGGATGGCCGAGTGTAAGATATATTTGGATCCACCCTGTATGCAAGGAGAGCTTTTTAGATACACAAGCACATCTGGAGATTAAGTATCTAAAGAAAAGGACAAGAAGTGGCGCGGGATACATCGGCTGGTGGCAGTCTTCTCGTTGACAACTTTTCAATGAAAACTTTACGAATGTTCACCTATTTTTATATCCGGAGGACGATTTACATCACAAAAGTCGATTACGGTCTATTATCCTTTTTGTTAAGAAATAATTCAAGGCGCTCCCTATCTACAACATTTAGTTTTCTGGCAGTTCCACTTCGTTCTTTAAATCAAAATTCTCCTAGATAATAATTTTGACGATAAACTGTATTCTAAAAAAAATTCCATTTATTTATTGCAACAAACGTTAAAAAGTCGTTATAAACATTCAATCATTTAACAATTCTAATTACAATGCAAGCATTCCTTTTTAAAGTCGTAAATATCTTTTTAGATATGAAAAGAAAAACAATGGCAAATAAAACTTTATCTCGGTATTGCGCAGTCTTGAGTTATGTAAAATTAATTGAACAAAAGTAGCAACGATTTTCATTTCTACAAAACAAATATTTTGGTCAACGAAAAAAAATGGAGAATTTGTCTAAACAACAAACTGTCGTGTAAAAATCTCGGCCTGCCTATAATTTGCTGTTATTTTTAAAATATCCCAATGGAAAACCAGTGGTTTGGTCAAGTTAAATGAGTAGCCTTTGACGCTTTCAAATTTCAACGCAAAGTGATGTAGCAGAAAGTGCAAAAAATGTAACTTTAAATCTCCTACCAGAGAAATCGAAAGCAACATATAAATTTCAATACAATAGATTCATAACCTGTTGTCAATCGAAGAAGGTCAATAAGTATTCAGAAAATGTGCTACTGGCTTATTTTGGATAATATATTCGATAATACGAACATACTTGGATGTTAAAAATAACTTTGAAATCAATAAGTATCCTAAACTCATAGCATTTCTTAAAAAACAATACGTTATATACAAAGCGAAAAAATCCAGAACATATACCACTGAAGATATTCACAAATTTCTACGAGAAGCTACCAATAAAGAATATCTACTGAAAAAGGTAAATTTAAATTATACCTTACACTCTCTGTAGTTTAAAAAGCAGTTAGAATATTTTTTTAGTTGAATAATACCATAAAACTCTTGATTACTTGAGCAGTCATATTAGCCGACGGCACGACAGCCGTATCTTCCAAGGAAAAAGCGGATCTGCTGGCCGAAATGTTCAGCTCTAACTCAACCCTCGATACCAATGGGAAACAACCCCCAACGATACCTAGAATAAACGCATCAATGCCTGAGGTCACTATCCGCCATCGCACTATCAGGAAAATCCTACGAAATCTTGACTCTAATAAGGCAGTAGGACCAGATGGAATTCCGACAATTGTCCTAAAGACCTGTGCTCAAGAGCTCACCCCAGTTCACTGTAGACTCTTCAAGTTATCATACAGCAAAGGAGTATTTCCGTCCATGTGGAAAAACGCTAAAGTCCAACCGATTCCGAAAAAAGAAAAGAAGACTATTCCTGCGAATTATCGCCCTATTGCATTGCTCTCAGTCATATCCAAAGTTATGGAAAAAGCGATTAACACAGAACTCATCAAATATCTGGAGAAATTTGAGATAATTCATGACAGACAATATGGATTTCGACAACTTCGGTCTACTGGAGATTTGCTGGCTTATGTCACTCAGCTCTGGACAAACACTATTGAAAAGTTTGGTGAATCCCGTGCAATAGCCTTTTATATATCTAAAGCCTTTGACCGCGTTTGGCACCAGGCATTGTTAGGTAAATTATCTGCCTACGGTCTCCCAACCAAACTGCGCCAATGACTCTTGAGCTTCATGCAAGATCGCTCGTTATATGTGGCAGTTGACGGTATTTCTTCTGACGCGTTTAAAATCAATGCCGGGGTCCCCCAGGGTTCCATCCTGTCCCCCACCTTATTTTTTTTACACATCAACGACCTCTTGAAAACCACCACGAACCCCATTTACAGTTTCGCAGACGATAGCACACTTGTCTCAACTTTCACATCCTATCGATCACTTTCGGTGAATGATACAAATAGACTCAGGCAGGAACAGGTTGATTCCATCAATAGAGATCTTAAAGCAATCGTCGAGTGGGGAACCAACAATCTTGTTCAGTTTAACGCCCAAAAAACACAAAGCGCCACGTTTTCCAAGAAAGCTAATTCCTCAAATCATCCCATCACAATGTCCGGAAATACCCTTGAACCAAGTCCTTCCATCTCGATTTTGGGAGTCACATTGTCCAATAATATGTCTTGGCGTGACCATGTTGCAAACATCGCAAAGTCGGCAAGCCAGAGGCTAGGTTTTCTGTGGAAAGCCAGAAAGTATTTTACTCCTGATCAACTGTTGACGACGTACAAGGCTCAAATCCGACCTCTACTGGAGTATTGCTCTCACATTTGGGGTTCAGCACCAAGGCATTCTCTTTGTCTTTTAGATTCAATTCAGAAAAGAGCCATTCGCTTAATAAACAGCTCAACTCTCACAGATACCCTTCACCCTCTAGAACATAGAAGAAGAGTTGCAGACCAGTTATTACTCTACAGATATTTCCATGGCAGATGCTCCAGAGAAATAAAAACTCTTGTACCACCATTGGCCACATTCGGCCGAAGAACTCGGCACGCTGATCAGTCTCACCCATTTACTCTCAAGATTGACACTACAAGGACCAATCTTCATCAAGAATCCTTTTTTTACAGGGCTGCTACGGAATGGAATAAGCTTCCAAAATCAGTTTTTCCAGAGAACTATGACCTGTAACTTTTCAAAAAGCGTGTCCACAATCATTTACCTTCTATAATCCCTTCCCTTTTTAATAGTCGCAGTGCGGGCCGTCCGCGGCCCACACAATAGGTCTACCCTTTTTGCGACTATTTTCATTAAAAAAAAAGCCTAGGGATCTGAAGCGCAGGCATTTCAAACTGTTCGCTTGAGTTATTTTCCCTTCTATTTCGTTAGAAATATGAATTATTGGATTGATAGCAATTTGGATAGCTTATACATTTTGGATAACTATTGACTGTTAATTCGAATTATGGGTATTGCTGGTGCCTGCAGACGCGATGAATAGGTGAAAATGGAGATCGGTGACATAGAAGATAAAGATTCTATTTTAATAGTCCGAATTCCAGATTCGAAAACGAGAATTAGCCGTGTTGTTACGATTGTTAGTCATGATGAAAAAAATTCAGTTGATTATCTATCAATTTGTAAAAAATACATTGCAATTAGACATTTTTGTCAAAATAACAATAATACTCCCCAACGCCTATTTTTACGTTATCAAAAAGGTAGATGTACGAAACAAGTTGTGCGTATGAATACAATCGGGAAAATTCCCAGTGAAATTGCTAAATATTTGGAATTACCTGAGCATACTTTATATACAGGACACTGTTTTCGACAACATCTGCTAATTTATTGGAGAATGGTGGAGGGGATCTAATACAACTAAAGAAACATTGTGGATGGAAAAGCAGTAATGTCGCAGAAGGTTATAGACGAATCAATCAAAAATAAGATTGAAACCACCAAAAAAATATTTTCAAAACCGCATGTATCCACGTATCTCGTTATATAGATTTTCAATCTTTGGAAGAATTTATGTTGGAGAAATATCCTGATGGACCATCAGGTTCGGGAAATAATATCAAAGATTGTCATAATTGCACAGTCCATTTCAATATAGTGAATGATAAACTGAAGAATAATATACTTATTTCGAATAAAGTATTTAGTGTTTTTTTTCTTCCTAAAAACTGCATTTGTAGAAAAAATGTTGTGTGTATTTCAAACACAAATAGCTATTATTTACTCATTGCTCATTATTAAGTATAATGTCAATTGTTACAAAGCTCAAGCTTGGTGGTTTAAAATTTTAAAGTTGAATTACAGTTCGGTGACGTTGGCATGTAATCTAAATCTGAAATAGAGAGGGTGGAGTAGTGCACCACTGTAACTATTCCCCATTGAACTCTTAGTACGTCATTTTTGAAGGGGTTCCTACCTAAGAGATGTGTGTAAACACCAATGGCACCCACAACAGCACAAAGAATCGTACCAACAGTACCAGCAACAACGCCAAGACCCGTAAAACAAAGAATTTTTTAGTTAGGAAACATGGACATCCTTTGGACATCGCCAGATTTGATTTGCTGTATTTTTGCTAGGGTATCCTAGATCCTCGGCAAGTTTGCAGCTAGTTTTTACCTTTGATTCTGTTTAATATTGTTGATAGAGATCTGTTCAATGTCCAGGTTTGGAAATTTTAAGACTGGTCAACTTTCTGGTAATAGTATATACCCAAATTATTCTGAAAATATGGTGAACATTGTTGCTACTAACATCGATGTATTTACAAGGCAGTCGTTAGAATGGGCACGACAGCCAACGATTCTGACTTGTGTATCAAATGCGATAGTGAATTCATGCAACTTTCCTTTAAAATAGGCAAATAATGGCGAAATACCTCAAAAGTGGACAATTATAATGTCTGTGTATCAGCAAATCAAACAACGTGGACGGACACCTGGCAATTAACGGTCAACGAATTGAGCGAGTAAAAACTTTTAAATATCTTGGGTGTCAACTAAATGAGAAGTGGGACGGCATGCAGGAGATTCTTGCCAGAATAGAACAAGCTCGTGCTTCGTTTCTGAAGATGCTTAAGGTACTTTGCAGCAGAAATTTAAGCTTGCCTCTGCGCGTCCGAGTGCTTCGCTGTTACGTGTTCAGCATACTGTTTTATGGAATGGAAGCTTGGACTTTGACAGATGCGATGTGCAAAAAATTGGAGGCCTTTAAAATTTGGACGTACAGAAGGCTATTAAAAATCTCCTGGGTAGAAAGAGTGCGTAACACCGAGGTACTTCAACGCCTCGACAAGCCAGCTGGAAGTTCTGTTTACACTAAAAAAGCGCAAACTGGAGTATTTTGGTCACATCTTAAGAAATGACAAGTATCGACTTTTAAAGCTTATTATAGAAGGGAAGATCGAAAGACGAAGAGGTCCGGGTAGAAGAAAGATATCCTGGCTAAAAAACTTAAGACAATGGTATGGAGTGAGCACTACCACATTGTTCCGCCGAGCTGTAGACAAGGTTCAGATAGCGCTGATGATTGCCAACGTCCGAGGAGGACAGGGCACCTAAAGAAGAAGAAAAAGTGTTTTAAAAATTACGGAAATGATTATGTAATTTTGATAAGATTTAAAAATACACGAATGCAGATCAGCTTCAATGGAATCATATTCACATAAAAGTTCTAATCGAATTTTGCTAATTTTGCTTTCTAATGTGTATTAGCTCTTTTCTTGAAATTTGGCAAATTAACTACCTTATAAAAATAAAAAGATTTTGATCATTTTGCAAAAATAATTGTAAATAACATTAACTAACCAAAACAAAAAAAAAGTTCCCTGCCGGTGAAGCCACTTCCTCTTACACAGTCGACTAGGCAACGAGTGTGGTCACTGTGTCGTAAAAATGGCGATAATCTTGAAAGGTCGAGATTACGAAGCAAGAAGTCATTTAAACATAAATTCAGAAGTATTTCAATTTTTTTATGGCGCTGCATTACGTACCATAAGGATGATTTATTATGCAAAAGGCAAAGTTTATACGAATCGCAAATGAGTTGTAGAAATTTTGAAACATAAAATGTTGCATTAAGTAGGAATGATTTTTTTATCACAATTAAATGCTCTTATTTAAACCGCTTGAAATAAAAAAGAATGTATTAGTAAATTGGATTAGATTCTAATGCGAGGATTTTTTCTCTGGCTCAGGTTATGTTTTGCCACGAGGGTTCTTCTATGAACCTTTTGCGCATTCCTCATACCGGTGGATCCATTCCAGAGCTTTTAAGTGCATCTACTTTTTTATGGGGCTCATTCTGAGTCTTTTTAAAACCCCACAAGGTTAGATGTGAATAGTTTCTGAGCCTGTTTTGGCCAGTATATCTGACTCTTCGTTCATTTCTTCCCCGAATGTCCTGGGATCCATACCAGTATGACATTATTTATGTCGGATATGTCCTCCAGGGTATTTTTAATAGCAATCCATCACACTTGGTGAGGTGATAACTGGAGAGGCCAATGTCTTCAGCACGGCTGTAGGAGCAGACTGCTATTCCTTTATTTACAAACTTTAGTCTTTTGATTTTCTTGGTCACACCGCAGCTGGTCGACCAAGACTATTAGTAACTTTACACTGAATGAAGCTCAGCTGATTAGTATTTGGGAAACAGCACCACAAGTTTGAAAAAAAGGAACGGGGAAAAAAAGCAAAATTATCTACCAGCAACGTTTTGGACATAAGCATGGATGTGCTGCCAAATTTTGAACAACCGGCTATAATATGTATATATATATATATATATATATATATATATATATATATATATATATATAATAAAACATTTATTGCACAAAAACACTGATAAGTTCCAAATTTTAATATACTATGCTATGTATATGCATATAATTAAATAATTAATTGTAGTCTATATGCATTGTTCATTTGCAGAAACATCATTATTGTGCCTTTATTTTAATTTTGTTTCCGTTGCTAACCTGTGATTCTGGTTCATCCAAGATGTAACAAAAGGAATGGCATCGAAATTTGCTATTGGTTTCCCCAATAAATTTATTGTCATTAGATTGGACATACGTTCCACAGTAAGATTGTTTCTTAATTTTGAAGCAATTAAATTCATAAGGATAAAACCTCTCTCAGCTTCTGAACTACTAATAGCAATTGTGCTTGCTATTTTTTCGCCCTTAAAATTGAATTAGGTAACCGAACATTTTTCAGTTGTATGTTTGCGTCTACAAAGTCACGTAAAATCATAAACATCTACTTGAAACTTGAAAATTTCCCATAATTTTCTAACCATTTTTTTACCTTCTAGCCATGGTGTCATAATTTTATCTAATGACCAGGTGGAAGGATCTAAAATCTCGAAGAGCTGCACACATTTTTCATAGTTATCAGTGTCATTGTTCTCATTCTTATCCTCATCCAAGCAATTCGTATTTTACATACATACGCACATTATGTGTATAGTGTGTTGCGCACATGATATGTTTGCGAATGTGTAGCACATCGGCGCGATGTCCATATTCTGCATAAATATACTATTAAATGTAAGATATATTTAAATTCACCCTGTACGAAAGAAGAGCTTTTGGTGTACACAAGCACGGTCTGGAGATCAGGTACCTAAAATAGAAAGACGAGAAGGGGTGCGGGATACGGTAGGTAGTGAGACAGTCTTCATGAAGGGACGACGACAGTAAATAGACGTATTTGTAATCGATAGATAGTTTGAGTACGCTTTACGATAAATGCAGTTTTTGAGTATTACATTATTATATCTTACATAAATTGGCTTATTTTTTGGTTTTAGGGGTAATTTAACAAGTTTAAAAAAATTTAACGAGCCGAACCGAGTCAGCTCCAGCCCACCACTGGACATAAGGTCTAAGTATTTTAAGTTCAGGTCATTTAAAATGAAAAAATAAGCATAAATAAATCGGGTTTCACTAACCCAATTTCATCATCGGTTTCCGTTAATGCAAGCAATGTCCCGATTAAAAACAAAAAAAAAAAAGATTCGACATCATTTACTTTTAACACCTCGTTCGACCTTTCGTAATTTATCTTTCAACGCCCACGTTTCCGTGGACATACGGACAACAAATGCCACGGATTTATAAATTCAGACCGATTTAATGCTCGTTTTGGATTAAAATTTATTTGTCTCAGATCTAGATAGCTACTTTCGGCTGACTATTATGCTATTATAAAACCATAAAATTGTTTTAAATTGTCATTTACCAACGAAATGGGTCGATAGGTACAACACCGATAAACGTGAATATAAATGAATCCGTTGGTGAAAAAAAATGAATCAATGTATCTATCGTGTCATTTGACTGTTCATCATCATCTTAATCATCATCATTCAGCTCTTTGTGTCCACCGTTGAACATAGGCCTCCCTAATCATTTTCCATTCCAATCGATTTTGTGCTGTTTGTATCCAGTTGCTGCGGGTCTTTTTAATATCGTCCGACCAACGCGTAGGCGGTCTTCCTCTACTTCGCTTGTCCGTTCTAGGTCTCCACTTAAGAAGCCTCTTTTCCCATCGATCGTCCCGCATCCGTGCAACCCAGTTCCACTTAAGCTTCGCAATAGCTCCAACGACATCGCTGACACCGGTTCTTCCGCGCAAATCCTCGTTTCTTTTGTGTCCTTCAAGGTCACACCAAGCATAGACCTCTCCATCTTCCTCTGTGTAACTCTAAGTTTCTTTGCTGTTGTTAGTGTTAGGGTTTCTGAGCCATATGTCATTACGCACTGATCGAAAACCCTTCTTTTTAGATTGACGGGAATTTCACTCTTGAAAACGTCTTTAAGTCTTCCGAAAGTTGCCCATGAGAGAATGAGCCTTCTCTTTAGTTCGCATGTCTGGTTATCCCTTGAGAGATGCTGACCTCATGGCCAAGGTACACATATCTATCTACCATTTCATTCATCTCCGCCAATCTTCAAGCCACAGCTGAGAACAAGTTTTGTCATGAATTTTGTTTTTGCCATATTGATATTAAGACCGACTTTTCCTCACACCTCTTGCAGGTCCTGCAGCATCAGTCGCATTTCTTCTAGATTGTCCGAGAATAGCACTATATCATCTGCAAAACGTAAGTTGTTTAGGTTCTTGCCATCTATGTTTATACCTTTCTGACTCCAGTCCAACTGTTTGAATGCACTCTCCATGACTGTAACAAACAGCTTTGGTGACATCGTGCCGCCTTGCCGAACACCATGTTCAATAGTTATGAAAATGGTATTTTTATGTAGTTTTACCGTCATTGTTGCATTTTTGTAGATATTGTGGATGAGTTTGGTATATCGGTAGTCGACTGTACATTCCTGAAATGCATTTAGCTCTATTGTATCGAAGGCTTTGTGGAAGTCCACGAATGTCATTACTAAAGCTCTGTTGTATTCGATTGTCTTTTCTATAAGTGTTTTGACGCTTTGAAGGTGGTCATTCGTTCCAAATCCACGACGAAAGCCTGCCTGTTCCACAGAAATCCAATTTATTTTCCAGTCGGGTGGTTATTATTCGAGTAAACAGTTTGTAAAGGTGGCTTGAGAGGCTTATTGACTGTTATATTTCGAAATTTCAACACGACATTTGATACATAAAATATACATACAAAAAATAAAAATCAAATATTGCATTGGGTATATAGATCATGTACGTGGTCAGAGGACTGGACAACATCAATATATACAGGGTGTTTCATTACTAGTTGGAAATATTTCAACTATAGAATCCTGAACTCAAAATATGAAGATTCAACCCAAATCACCTAGGTAAAATGTGTCTCCTGTCTGAGTTACAAGGTGTTTTATTCGAAAATTTAAAAATTATTTGTGCCCAGTACTTTAAAACTATTCGAAGTATTATTGTCATATTTAGTGGGGAGTGTAAGTAATATATACCCTATTAAATTATGTTAAATGGACATTTCTGGCTACTACCAGAGGCGTACGACAGGGGTAAGTGACTGGTTGGTCCCTCCCAAATTCTACGCCACTGGCGGAATTGCAATTTTATCACAATTTTTCGATTCTCTAATACTTTTTACGTAAATGTTGGACCGTTTTTCCATGGTGATAAAGCTATTATTTTTCGAGACATTTCGGGTTAAACATGAAGCTGCACAATTATTTTGATTTCAATGTTTATTAATTATGTCGGTGTTTTGGGTCATTTGATTGCATTTATTACGCCAATGAAACTATCCACTATCAGAATGTGCAAGAATGACGGGAGATCGGAAGAAATAATATAAAAATCATGTATAATAAAATAATAATCGCATAAGATTTTCTTTATTTTAAGTTAAATGCTAAAGTTCAATACGATTAGAAAAGCACGCGCTAAAAAAAAATTGGGAAAATACTGTTGCGATAGTTAGATCCGGTTACATTCCACAATTTACAGCTGTCCATTTATTTCAACACAATTATTGATAACAAAAAATACTCCGTCAATGGTTCAAACTACTTATCTGTATATTATTTAACTACTCGTCAAATAAAAACTGTCCCTCTTCGCAACCCGACCAGCGTTAAATATTTTAGCCTCCACTTCTATAAATTCTTAGACGTTCTTAGATGCTTCTAGAATTTGAGGATGGAGTCACGGTGGTTCGTCGATTTGAGAAACGCATACAGAGCAGAGCCTATTCTCGTAAGGATACCATTAACAGTATTTAATAAGCATTAACCAAGTATGATCATTTCTTACTTAAACTTGGGAGTTTTAAGCTTCCCCATCAATCACAACATCACCATTATTGAATTATCAATACTTTAGTCAACTTATACTGACTCCTCGACTCCTCCTTTTCCACACATAACTTTGCATACTTCACGGTACTATGAATAGTTCTTCTTCTTCTTCTTTAGGTGCCCTGTCCTCCTCGGACGTTGGCAATTATCAGCGCTATCTGAACCTTGTCTACAGCTCGGCGGAACAATGTGGTAGTGCTCACTCCATACCATTGTCTTAAGTTTTTTAGCCAGGATATCTTTCTTCTACCCGGGCCTCTTCGTCCTTCGATCTTCCCTTCTATAATAAGCTTTAAAAGTCGATACTTGTCATTTCTAAAGATGTGACCAAAATACTCCAGTTTGCGTTTTTTTAGTGTAAACAGAACTTCCAGCTGCTTGTCGAGGCGTTGAAGTACCTCGGTGTTACGCACTCTTTCTACCCAGGAGATTCTTAATAGCCTTCTGTACGTCCACATTTCAAAGGCCTCCAATTTTTTGCACATCGCATCTGTCAAAGTCCAAGCTTCCATTCCATAAAACAGTATGCTGAACACGTAACAGCGAAGCACTAGGACGCGCAGAAGCAAGCTTAAATTTCTGCTGCAAAGTACTTTACGCATTTTCAGGAACGAAGCACGAGCTTGTTCTATTCTGGCAAGGATCTCCTGCATGCTGTCCCACTTCTCATTTAGTTGACACCCAAGATATTTAAAAGTTTCTACTCGCTCAATTCGTTGACCGTTAATTGTCAGGTGTGACTATGAATAGTTGTTTATCAAAACAGTTTTTTCCAAAATATCCACGTGTTGTTTCAAAGACCATATCAAGAAAACAACAGCAATATTATCACATTGGATAGTTTATAATAATTAGACAAGGATTGTCCTTAATTATCCATAAAACTAGCAGTTAAACTTGGAGGTTTAAGCTTTTCCATTAATCAAATCATTACCATGATTGCATTATCAATACTTTAGTCAACTAATGCCAGTTATCGACTTTTCCTTTTCCACACATAACTTTATACACTTAAATGTAATAACAGACACGATTGATAGATTCTTAGAAAAAAAATGTATTCTAAAATAATTTTAATACCAAAAAACTTCCAATAGATGTTTTAAAAGAATTAGGCAAGCATTGAAGTCTAGCACTCTCTATTAAAGAAAAGTGTGATCATCCAGTCAAACTTGGAGCTTTAAGTATTCGCATCAATCAAAACATCACCATTATTGTATTATCAATGATTTAGTCAGCAAATGCTAGTTATCAGCACCTTCTTTTCCATACAACCTTACATATTTCAATGTAATAATTGAAAAGAATAATAGATGCTAAGGAAAGAGAAGTAATTCTAAAATATCTAAAAGTGTTATTTTTTACAAACAATACCAAGAAAACACTAATATCACATTGGATGTTTAAACAAGCCTTGTGGTATCATTATTTGCAAAAAAAAATAATTCGCTTATACATTTTTAATGTATTTATGTATTATTCTATTTATTTTTCAGCAGCTGCCGATACTCTTTTTAATACTATGCAGGTGTTTTTTTATACTAAAACATCATAAATTATATGCATATAGCAACAAACACTTATTGCATTGATGTATAACAAACCACTTCAATTTCTACTTACGTGTCCAGGGGTCGAATTTTTTTTGTTTTTGTTAAATAGTATACCTCTATAATCAAAGCATATATTATTTATAAATCAATACCACTATTTAACAAACTAAAGCTCAAATAAAATTTAATTTAGTAAAACTATAAGTTAAATAGACGAAAGTTTCATCATGTCCAACACATTTTAGTTAAAAAAAAAATGGCAAAATACGTATCAGCATCTTTTTTTCCACATAAACCTTACATATTTCAATATAATAATAATTAATAGATGCCAAAAAAACCAGTTTTCGTTTCCAAAATTTAGTGTAATTTTTTAAAGAGCATTTTGTAAAAATAAAAGCAAGAGTATCCAATTAAATATTTTACAATCGTTCGATATAGTATTAGGATCCCGCACTCTCCATTAATCTAACAAAGTATGATCGATCATCTTTCACTCAAGATTAAAGTTTTAAGCTTTTTCATTAATTAAAAAATCACTACTGTTAATTTATCAATGCTTTAGCCAATTATTGCTAATATTTTTTTTTTCGAAATATGTTATTTTTCAAAGAAAATCCAATTATTCTTAAGACTTCCATAATACTTTAAAATTTTTATAACTTAATTTAAAATAAGTATCATATTTTCTTTTATTATTTATTCAGGTGTTAACGACGTTTGATTGTGGTTCGCAACAATAATGAAGTATCAGCGATGCATTCTCCTGGCGCCATTATTACGATATGTGATGAAACTATGGTTATTATACAATTGGCTTTCTCCTCAAGAATGATCTTGAACATGAAAAGAGGAAAATCATGTTAACGAGACGGGTGAGTAACACACGACAATCATTATATTCTTGCTAGCATTTAAGTGGATAATGTTCTGTAAAAATGATTCAGGCACGTGAGTACCATATTATGTATATGCATTATTGTAGAGTATGCACTTAAGTGTAATACTTTCGTAACAAATGCGCATGTTATTTTCCATTTTTGAGCATTTCCAAAATAATTCAATCTCATCCAGCAATTCAACGTTTCCTTTATAAGCTCAAATAATGTCAGAGGCTTGATAAGCATCTTAATTCCGTTGGTAGTTATAGAGCAATGTGTTTTTTTTGACACCACTGTGTAATGGTTTTTAAAAAAGAAGAAACCATGACAAACTGCGAGGTGCTGATTAAAAAAGAAAAATTGGAACAATTAAATGAGTTTGTAAACTTTGGTTCAAAGTTTACGAGAGATGGAAAGTATGACTGTGACATTAAGTGAAGGGTGTTGAAATTACTTTAAGAGCATCCAGAACGTGTTAAAAAAGGCACAGATAGCTGTAAATAAAGTGCTGATTTTGATTTTTTGTTGTTGCATTGAATGTTATTTGTTTCCGATTTAAAATCCTTTTTCGATCCGCCCCAGCGCGCCAACGTCTTTAAAACCGTTGTTATCGTCATAGGCATAATCCGAAAACAGTTATATTTTATCTACACCCGCGATGTCTCTGGCTGGCTTTCTATCCCCCTCTCCTTAGATGCGAAGTCTCGAGTCGACACAATAGAAATATTACTCCGACCGTCAATGGTGACGAGTCAGTTTTTTCTTTTATTTAGTTTAATTCCTATTTCTCCACGGTTTTCAATTAATTTCATTGATTGCAGTAGTTTACTAGTCGGTACCAGTGCATTGTGTTTTTTGAAGATTAGAAATATATAAAAACGCCCGATTTCTACACTTATGTATGGTAGTGAATGTTGGGGTTGGCAGAAGAAGCATAAAAATAATAATAATGCTGCGGAAGTGAGTAGTCTGAAGAAGTATACCCGGAGACTGATGGATAAAGTGAAGAATAGTAAGATAAAGGAACACCTTGGTGTGAAATAAGAAGTGGTTACAAAGATTGATAAAGAAATGCATAGATGCTTTGGACACGTAGGGAGGATGGATGAAGAAATATTGACGAAATAGATTGGGCAGGTCGGTAGAGTTCGACCTCGGCGAACATATCTCGATCAGATCGACATTATTTTAAAAAAAGGCCAGGTCATGAGTACCAAAAACCGACTAGTATGTGTGAGAGCGCTGATGAAAGTACAAAAGCGAAAGACGTGTGTAAGAACCAAGTGGAACGAAGTGGTCTCTGTCTACCACCACGGAAAAAAGGCGTAACTATATATATATATATATATATATATATATATATATATATATATATATATATATATATGTGTGTATCTCTTGTATGCTCAGTTTCAAAAGACCCTTGAACGATCCAGGCACTACTAAAAGTCTTCTTTCACTGAGACATTTCCTTGCAGATACTTCCAATGACTTTACATAACTGTCATAACGGTTAAAATCACTACCAGAAGTACTTTTTCGAGCCCAACCTTTCAAAAAACGAATAATCGGCATCGCCAATAATAAAACAAGAATCGATCTCTGTAGCAACACCTCGCCTTTTGCAGTTATGCGGGAAATATTCGCACTTTTTTTAAAAGTTAATAATAATTATGTAACTACACATAACATCAAGATAACGACGAAATTATTACATCGAATGAAATGGTTTTCAAAGCGAAACTGATCACACAGATATAACAATATTAAAACCTATCACCTGTGATTCTTTGGCGTTTAAAAATAAATAGAAATTAAAGAGTCGTGTAATTGTTGCTGAAACGGTTAATTACTTGGTGCATCAACTTTAAAATCTTCATTTTCTGCTTGCGAATTTTCGCTTCTGGTTTTATTAATCATTTCAAAGACGGCGTCATAGAATGAAGTATTACTGGTTTAATTGTTTTTTGGTTTAATAATATTATTAAAACTTACCTACACATGACACGAAAATTATAACACATATTATAGAGCCGCATCCATTTGTTGCATTACCGATTCCAATCAAACCTTTTAAAATTAGCAAGGATATGATAGCACCATAAGAGTGGAATTGTGGAAAACCATGGCAGAACTGGGAGTACCGAAAAAGTTGATCCGTCTCGCAAAAGCTTGTGTAGAGGTATCTACAAGTGCAGTAAGACTTGAAAGAAAATTGTCAACCTTCTTTACAATCAACGGTGGTCTCAAACAAGGAGATGCTTTATCCCCAATCCTTTTTAACATCGCCTTGGAAGGCATAGTACGAAGGGCAAACATAGAAATGCTCCTATTTGGAAATCAGGCTCCGCGCATTGTAGTAGCTTTCGCTGATAATTTAGATGTAGTAGAAAATACAACTATCAACGTTAAGGAAGAGTTTATTAAACTGGAAAATGCTACAAAGGAGGTTGGCCTACAAATAAACGAAGATAAAACAAAATACATGACTACAATAAGAACATAACGAAGAGACAGGATAGGACAAAATGTGACAATGGACTACTATAATTTTGTCCATAAGTACATAAGTACTTACTTCCCGGATGGTTGCCGAAAAAATTTATTTTAAATTACTGATATATAGCTTGTCGATTGCTCTCCTAACTATGTTTCGCCATCTCATCCGATTAGAAGTCAATTTGGAAGCCCCGCTGACGTTCAGATCAAGACATATCTTTGTAAGATCCGTCCAGCATGTAGGAGATTAACCACGTCGTCGATCAGGGAGGGATGGCCCTGTACAACTAGTTTTTCCATGTTGTCATTCCTGTGAATGTGTCCAAAAAACGTCAGGGCACGCTTCAATACTATGGAGGACAGGCGCCTTAGATTACCAATCTCATTTAGAACTGAGAGGTTTGTTTTATGTGCCGTCTACAGAATTCGCAGCATTCTCCTCCAGCACCACATCTCGAAGGCATCTATACGATGGCGATCAGCCTGTTTGGTCGTCCACGTCTCTGAAGCTTACAGAAAGATGGAAAAAACCAGGGATCGGACTAGAGATATTTTAGTTGTTTTGGTGATGTTAGAGTCATTCCATATTCTATTGAGCTTTGTCATGGCTAGTCCTGCCTGTTAAATGCGCCGGCAGATTTCTTTTTCGCTGCTGCCTGTGTTTTCGATTAAAGATACGAGGTAAATAAAGTTCTACACCACTTGACAGCTTCCAACTTGAAATTTTTAAGGATGGTTGTTATGTTTTCTGTCTATATTTATCCACTTTGGTCTTGTTGTAATTGAGTTTGAGGCCGTAAGCCTCGCTAGTTTGTTCTGAGGTGTTAAGGAGGAGAAGGCATTAAGAAGGCATCCAGAGAAATATTACCTCCTTCATTAAGTGATGCAGGGTAAGATTGCCGGAAGTAGAGGTCCAGGACGAAGAAGAACATCCTTGGCTCCAAAATCTTTGAGAGTGGTATCGCAAATCATTCGTTGAACTATTCCGAGCTGCGATAAACAAAGTTATTATAGCCAATATGATTGCCAACGTTCGATAATCGGACAGGGTACCGGAAGAAGAAGAAGAAGGAGAGCTAATAGTTCAGCTTCTGTGGCTACTAGGAGAGCTGTGTCGTCGGCGAATCTCAAGTTAGACATCCTAGTTCCACCAATATTTATACCTCCCTCCCAGTTGTCGAGCACCTGTCGCATGATAAATTTAGAGTAAATAAATATAGGTAAACTATAAATGACTGGATTTCAACAGCTAATTTTTCAGTTTACATCGACATTTTTAATACGTAATGACGTAATAACCGATTCCGAAAAAAGGAAAGACCATTCCTGCAAATTATCGCCCTATTGCATTGCTCTCAGTCATAAGTTATGGAAAAAGCGATTAACACAGAACTTATCAAATATCTAGAGAAATTTGAGATAATCCATGACAGACAATATGGATTTCGACAACTTCGGTCTACTGGAGATTTGCTGGCTTATGTCACTCAGCTCTGGACAAACACTATTGAAAAGTTTGGTGAATCCCGTGCAATAGCCTAAGATATATTTAAAGCCTTTGACCGCGTTTGGCACCAGGCATTGTTAAGTAAATTATCTGCCTACGGTCTCCCAACCAAACTGCGCCAATGGCTCTTGAGCTTCATGCAAGATCGCTCCTTACATGTGGCAGTTGACGGTATTTCTTCTGATGCGTTTAAAACTAATGCCGGGGTCCCCCAGGGTTCCATCCTGTCCCCCACCTTATTTCTTTTACACATCAACGACCTCTTGAAAACCACCACAAACCCCATTTGAAGTTTCGCAGACGATAGCACACTTGTCTCAACTTTCACATCCTATCGATCACTTTCGGTGAATGATACAAATAGACTCAGGCAGGAACAGGTTGATTCCATCAATAGAGATCTTAAAGCAATCGTCGAGTGGGGAACCAACAAAGTGCCACGTTTTCCAAGAAAGTAAATTCCTCAAATCATCCCATCACGATGTCCGGAAATACCCTTGAACCAAGTCCCTCCATCTCGATTTTGGGAGTCACGGTGTCCAATAATATGTCTTGGCATGACCATGTTGCTAACATCGCAAAGTCGGCAAGCCAGAGGCTAGGTTTTCTGTGGAAAGCAAGAAAGTTTTTTACTCCTGATCAACTGTTGACGACGTACAAGGCTCAAATCCGACCTCTACTGGAGTATTGCTCGCACATTTGGGGTTCAGCACCAAGGCATTCTCTTCGTCTTCTAGATTCCATTCAGAAAAGAGCCATTCGCTTGATAAACAGCTTAACTCTCACAGATACCCTTCACCCTCTAGAACATAGAAGAAGAGTTGCAGACCAGTCATTGCTCTACAGATATTTCCATGGCAGATGCTCCAGAGAAATAAAAACTCTTGTACCACTATTGGCCACATTCCACCGAAGAACTCGGCACGCTGATCAGTCTCACCCATTTTGATCAGTCTCACCCATTTACTCTCAAGATTGACACTACTAGGACCAATCTTCATCAAGAATCCTTCTCTTACATGGCTGCTACGGAATGGAATAAGCTTCCAAAATCAGTTTTTCCAGAGAACTATGACCTACAACTTTTTAAAAAGCGTGTCCACAATCATTTCCTTTCTATAATCCCTTCCCCTTCTAATAGTCGCAGTGCGGGCCCACACGATAGGTCTACCCTTTTTGCGACTATTTTCATGAAAAAAAAAACTGCAAAAAAGCAATCTAATGAACGAAGCAAAATTATTGTCTGGACAAACGGTTTTGAAAAACTTTTTTTTTAAAAATACAAATTTCTCGTAATCCTCAACATCCAGTTATCCAATAAAATCAAAGCTCCATTGAAAATGTTGTCTCATTTATTACCATCATGGAGATGTTTCTGTATGCAGAATGATAACAATCGTTATTATTGTAATACGCGTGTGCATTATCGTACAAAAATATTGATCATTTATTAGACGTTAAGTACGATCAGGAATAATGCAAAAGATATTCATCTTTACGGACAAATATAGACAAATTATTCCGATAGGTAGTATAATCATGGTACAGGTACATTGGAAATAATTATCAGCGTACATTCAGATTTTAAATTCAAGACACTGCTCTATTCAATGCAGATGTTGGGAAGAAAATAATAAAGTAAATGTAATACAACAGACAAGTTTAAGACCGCGCTAATTGTAATAAATCGATTTTAAATTGAGGATGCTTGTCCTACTGAAGAAGACGCTCGTTTAATAATTTTTATATACATTAATTATTATTATTATTGTTTTATTTACTTCCTGAAAAAAAAAGACCAAAAAATGCTAACGTAAGTATTTTTTCCTTGGAACTGATCCATTGATTGATTCCTCATGAAAGTGCCAAAAAACTGCGACCCCCCTTCTACTACCCAGCTGTTTAGGATCCCTCAACGACTTATGACCGAGACACACCTATCATGCACCCTTCCGATCCGATGTTGTCATAAGAATCGGATCGGTGCCGGATCGGAAAGGAGTGAACACACAAAATGTCCTGTACGCAAAATATTAAAAAAATTTATTAAATGCGATTTAGATCTAGACCTAGACCTTTTTTACCTCTTTTATCTTCCACCTCTACAGAAAATCCTTACCAATAATTTCGATCACATAGACAATGTCGACCACAATTCATTCCTCACCACACTATCATAGGCCTTTTCCAAGTCTACAAGTAAACCTTTTGATTATTTTCTCATCAGTTTTATTTCTCATTTTTTTAATTAATACCTATACATTTTGCCGACGATGCTGAGTAAATTAATACCTCGGTAGTTTTTGCAGTCCTGCTGCGAACCTTTTCCTTTATAAAGCGGAACGATAACTACCTTCACCAGTCTCCTGGTACGCTGCCGCTCCTTCAGCAAAGGGTAAATAGGCGATACAGCAGACTAGCTACTAGCCCTATTCAGCAATTCAATCGTAATCCTGTCATACTCTGCAGATTTTTTTAATTTCATACTGTTCAACGCTTCCATAATCTTTTTCATACTAATTTCACTTTCACTCATGTACCCGAATTGGGCTTACGCTTGTGTATCCTCTTTTCCAAAAAAACTTTCAAGGTATTCCTTCTATCTCTTTAGAATGCATTTCTTTCTTCTTACCATATTACCATCTTGGTTTCTGATTTTTGCGAGGTAGTATTTTTACCTTTGGCTATTCTTATGGACTTCCAGAAGAATTTAATGTTGTTACGGAAGCCGTCAGATAATCTTCTATGACAAAAGCTATTATGCCCTTTACAATGGTAACATTACTAATATGGTTGGTGATTATGTTAAGGATATACGTTGGCACCAAAATGTAGTCATTTCCACCATATTGTCGGGTTCACTTCTAGATGTTTTCACCTAGAAACATAGTGAATGCCCCCTGGTATGTTCGTAACTGATATTCACAGAGATCTTCGAATGCCAACCGTCAAGGAAGAGATTAAAAGGTTAGCTGGCAAGCATAAAGCCAGGCTCTATCTACATGTGAATGCAGAAGCTCTTCAGCTACTGGACGACCAACATCATGTCCGAAGATTGAAAGCCAATCGATCTTGTGTACTGTGTTTTGTGTAAATTACAGTAAAGTGCAAGAGTGAAGTGTACACTATAGTTTAGAAAAATCTGGAAGACATCATTGGGTTGACTCTAGATGATAAGTACCTAGTTATAAGAATAGTTAGATGTAATTTAATGGTTAGTCTTCTAAGACTAGTTTTAATGACAGAAAGATACTCCAAGGGGTATTTTTTTCATAAAAAAAAACCTTTTCAAAAAAATCCTTAGCAACACAATTCCGATCTCACCGTAAACATCGTCTGCCAATCAACTTATCCAGTATAAAGTTCCATCATCTCTTAGATAACCGATACTTATGCAATGTTTTAAAAAAATAATGTCTATTATAGTTTTGCATTTAATCGCATCCTTTATAATTTCGTTGTCATTGCTATTCTTTTCATGTCCTTCATTTGTAAGGTGTTCGTTTACTAATATGCTGTATTGTATTGTCCAATTTTCTATCGTCTGTGTCGAAAACAAAAAAAAACTTACGTGCAATGAAACCCACGTCTCAATAATCCTCCATTAATGTCGTTATTAAGCATCATCGTTGACACTAATCAAATACAACAATGCTAACCAGCAGAAGTAAATGATCGGCGATATTTTTTAAGTTGGACAAATATGGACTAGTTTGAATATAAATAAGTTTTGAACCCACGGTAGACGCTCTCGGATTTCGTAATAGGATTAGATAGCATTCGTTTAAAATACAATACTTAATGGACATAACTGTTACATTCTCGAGGTGTGTTGAATTACTAGTTACTTAATATTTATTTATGGTGGACAGGTCAAAATATTGTTTTAAGTGTGTGAAACGCAGATTGTTTAAAAACAACTGAAGAGAGATTAGTTTTGCAACGAAATTTTAATATAAATACGTGCTGTTTTAAGTGTTTTGTTTTGCATTCGCTTAAACGGATTGATAAACTAGACGGAGTTGAATCGTTCTGCAGCGGCCATATAGAACAGACGACGTAACAAAACTTTTTCATTTTTGAATCCTCAAAATTCCGAAGACTAATTTTACTTTAATCCCAAGTCTTGTCCATCTCAAGAAAGCACGTATACTACCCCAATCTTTACGACCCCAAGTCCTGTTCCTTTTTAATAACGTACGTATACGAGCATAACCTTTATGACCAGAAGCTCCTTTCCTTTTCATCTACTCACGTACACTCGCCGCGCACCGAGGTAAATCTTTAGGACTCTAAATTCCTTTTCACCAGGTTAAGCATCATCTATGAATCGTCATAAAACTAACGACCTGGGGGACGAAGATAAAAAGGACGGGCAAAGGTACACCGACAGGTAGTCTCTCAACGGCCTCCAACACAGTCTCTCAACGGCCTCTGACACATTGTCTCAACGAACTCCGACGGTCTCTTAACGGCCTCCGACACAATCTATCGACGAACTTCAACACTGACGCACATCGCTTTACTTGCCAAGTTTTTCAAAAAAAAAATTAAAACTATGCGAGAAAAAAACCTAATAATTAGCTCTAAAATCTTAATAGACTTTCAAAAACTGCCACCGGGCATTTATTTTCTTAAAATTTTGTTTTTTAATCCTTTTCAAATAAAAAATACATTTACTAGTTTGTAAGCATTGCTTTTTAAGTAAATAAATTCTTTTCGAAATTAAAAATCTACCCAAAAAAATTTCTCTCTTTGGTCTACAAAATGACCATACTGCCAAAAATTTGACCAACTCTGGGATGGACGCTACTAAAGTGACCCATTTGATACTTTGTATATAAAGTCATTAAATTTTTTTTGTACCGACTAGCACAACAAATCCTTAAAGCTCTTTCCATGTTCTGTTTCTAATTATTATAATAATGTAGACGTCAATATTGTAAACCCATAAATTAAATTTTGTGGCATCCTTTGAATATACAATGTTTACCACTCTCGAGATTTATTACAACAATTTTTACACTCAAGTTGGCACTGTGAACTGTTAGTAGTAGTTTACCCATCGGCGTGGGCAAGGAAAGGCTAAAGGAAGAGTATCCTTTGTCGATTTATTGGATGCGAGTAGTCGACCGAAGTACAGCAAACAGTTGACAATATGATATATATTTTGAAAAAACGGGGAGAAAACATCAAGCTACAAATCTCTGTAATGATGAATGCAACTATTAATACAAAACTCCCACTAAGAAGAAATTTATTACGCTACTGACGTTTAAGTATATGAGTTCTTTGTTTCCATTGGTTTGTTTTCTTTTTCAAATAAATTGTCTTTCGGCTTTTCAAAAGGCATACGAATGTCATAAAACCAAAGGTTCCCCACTCCTATAGCTTTACGTGTTCTTGACAAAACAATTTGTAATTATGTATGCACTCCAAAATTAAAAATGCAATTTAAAGTAGATTGCACATTGTAGGGGGAAGTCGTGAAGGCTGTGCTGCCTCTCAAGGACTTCGAACTATCAGATCTTTTATGTATAACCGTTAATCTATTGGAGGCCCGTGATTCCGAGACTTTGTACAAAGTTTATCAGTTTCCTGGGGGCTAAGTTTCTATTATCGAAGGGCTTTAGGAAGGCCCCTTCCAGAAACTTGAGCCTCTTGCAGAAAAGCGCTGGGCATTCGCAAAGCAAATGTTCTGCAGTTTCAGCGAAGTTCTCGCAGTAGCGGCAACTATCACTCTTTGTTTTGCCCATATTTTTCAGGTGATACCTTAGAGAGCAGTGTTCAGTGAGGAGTCCCGTCACCAGATTTAAGTCTTTCTTAACCAACTCTAGAAGCTGTTTAGCTTTCCTTGGCGAAAGGCTTACTAGCCTTTTCGCTTGTCTGTGTCCTGGCACTTTATGCCAGTGAGATTTCATTTCATCTGTTTCCCAGCGTCGAACCTCTTTTTTCAAGTGGGCTTTGAAGAGTCCACAGATGGGTTCTGGGCCGGAAAATTGTGTATTTGCCCCTTCTTTGACAAGGCATCCTGCTTCCTCGTTGCCTTTAACTCCCTTGTGACCTGAAACCCACATTAGAGTAACCTGATTGTTTTGTTTTTAAAGGTAGATTATTGGAAATATAAGGCGCGTCAGTACTATTACTCTTTAGTAGGGGCAGGCTAATATTTTGGCTGACGGACCACCATGTCAGTGGTGAAAACAGACCACCAATGATGGTAATACGTCTACCCCTAAAATTTACTGACATGATTTAATCCTAAATATGCCTTGGACCACTTTTCCTTCAGAACATACCTGATACGGTTGTGGAATAATATTTTGGCTGTTGGACCACATTAAGGATGTAATATTGGCCAAGGACTTTAATAAAAAACTGTCAGTACTAATAGAATATAAGCATTGAAGTAGTGGCATGAGTGCTCTCAGTGCTGCTTGACTGGATGGTAATACGTCTGCCACTAACTGCAAGTTCTTTTTGCTTCTGAACACCTTGCAGAATAGCATGGACATCAGATTTAAACACAGTCATAGTAATATTACGCTTAAGACCTCCCACGTCTAGAAGCCATTTGTATACCAGATTTTTTTATATCCAGGTAGGTTAAATGATAAACTTACCGATAGGTTTTATTTCTAAATATGCCTCGGACCGGTTCTTCTTCCAAAACATGGTTGTGGAATAATATTTTGGCTGTCAGCCCACCTTAAAGACGATAAGGACTATTTTAAAACATTGCTAGTAACGATAAAAAACCAGCACTGAAGTAAAAAAAAAATTTTGCTTGACTATCCGAGTATATGGTAGTACGTCTGCCACTAACTGCGAGTTCTATTAACACCTCGCAGAATAGTAATGACCTACGATTGCTATAACAGCTAATTAAAAAAGTGTATATTTTCTGCTACCCCTTTGTGTAATTCAAATTAATAAAAAAGGAAGTAATTACGTTAATAACATAAAAGGGGTCAAGTTAGACTGTGTTCGAGTATTTTTGTTTTGACATTTCAGTCTACTTCGCGAAGGTAAAGCATGTTCACCTAAATTAGTCACATAATAAAAGCGTTTTACAATTTACAATTTTTGCATTGTCATTGTAGACGAAGGTGTAGCAATTATACAAGTAAATGGATATCGAATAAATGTTTTACATTTAACATCAATATTTCCTCAAGTAAGACCGTGGTATTTTTTTAAAATTTCCATAACGTTACTAAATTGTAGTTAAACTGTTGGGTCTTGTATCGGACGACATGGTGAATAATATAATAGCTTGATGTTCTGCCGTTTTAGGAATAAATACAAAATATTATATTTTTGAAGTGATAACTTCTTATGGCACGCTGTGGACTTTTCAGGCGCGTGGTCGCGTTTCCAAAAGTTTAACTATATTTTAATATTTTTAAAAAAAGTTGGATAATCGGGGATTTAAACCTGAAAACACTGACGTGCTAAATAGATAGCTGTACCATTCAGCCACCACGCACTCTTATTTCAAACATCCAAGATTAGATATTCAAATTATTTTTGTGACTTAATGTTTGTTGAAAATAAAAGTTGCTCGGGGATTTGAACGTAATTACACTACCGTGCTAAACAGACAGTAGTCTCATTCGGTCATCATATAACCAAAGTTTACATGTCGAAAAGTAATATTAATAGTTGGGGGGGTCGTCGTTAGGTTTTTTCGATGTCAAAAAAAGGCGGTGGCCGTTCTTTTTTTTATAATAATAGAAAAATATTGCTGCTGCTAGTTATAGTACTACTCTTAATGCAGTATTTGCAAGATTTTCAGATAATATTGAGTGTAAAATTTGTGTTTCCTATTATAGCTACCATTAGCCCATTGTTACTTTTGTAGGCTTAGATAATGATCATGTAAATGAAAGCGATACATTTAACCCATTAAAGAATGTTAATTATTAAACACAAAATATTTATTTTTTATATTAAATAAATAACCTGTTCACTTTTTAAAAACATTTTGATTATGTCACTAATTTACCAATAATTTAGTATTCATTCACAATACTTACCCAAATAATCAATTTAATTCTAATAATAAACCAACTACCAATTTGTTACGTTAAATACGTTCAATATTCTATAGTTTATACGCAAATCATTTATTTTCACTTCTGTCGGGCGTCCCGAAACGCACACCCTTTTATTTGTTCAAAAGTCTAATTGTAAATCTATGTACAGGCATAGATACAATCGGGTGGCAACATTTTTGGCCGATTGCATTTTACCATCAATGATCACGAATGTATCTTGTCCACATCTAAAGTTGGTCAAAAAAATGGTATTAAATGACGTTTTAACCAGGTAAACAATGATGATGTACCATTACATCAGGCAACTGTAATAAATTTTTTATTAGATTTAACCTTTTTCAGTTGTCCACATTTTTTAATGTTTCGGGGTTTGAAAGCATTTATAACTCTTTAATCCACAAACTAGCCTAAAACATTAAGGAAATTATTGTAACGATTTTGCGATAAGCCACTGAAATGATACGTAAGCATACTGGTTCCTACGGTGACGTCACAGCCAATAAAAGGATGTTCCAATATATTCCCGACCAATCTAGAATTTTCGATAGAATAGTCCGGATACGTTAAAACTTGTCGTCTTTTCTGGTTGTAACGATAATATATACGGGGATAGATTACGAATTTTTGTCCATAACATAGTTGGGTTAAATCATAAATGCAAATAAGTATCAGGCAAAAGCAAGAAATTTATAAGGACATGGTAGAAGTATTGGGTGACTCTGCCCCTTCGTACCAGGTAATCAAGAACTGGTAACGGCATTTCAAACTGCGGGGTCTTCCAACGCTTCGGCGCCCTAACGGCGACTTGTCTCTAGTTATTTTGACCATTCTGTCGTCATTCATCCGATCTATGTGTTCGTTCCACTCTCTCTTTCTTCCCACTATTTATTTATTTACATTGTCTATTTTACATGTTCTTCTAATGTCCTCGCTTCTCTCCCTGTCAAAAAGTGTTTTTCCAGCGATCCTGCGCACTATTTTCATTTCGGTGGTTTCAAATATTTTTTTTTGTGTTCGATATATCTGGTCTAGTATCCGCTGTGCATGTTAATATAGGTCGGACGACCGCCTTGTAGATTCGGGATTTGGTCTCGATTACGATATATTATATTATAAATTTGTTTTACGTAAATATGTGTGTATTACCTAGTTGTATGTTGGTAACCAAGTTATCCAAGCGGACCACTGGTCTTCTTCTTCTTGAAATTTCGCTTCTATCGGAGAATGGAAATCATCACCACTACTCGAACCTTATCAATCGCCCGCCTGAAGAGTTCTGCGGACGTGCAACCAAACCACTCCCTCAAGTTGCGCAGCCAAGAGATTCATCTTCTGCCAATCGTTCTCTTGCCTTTTATTTTGCCTTGAATAATTAGCTTAAGGATATTATATCTATCTCCTCTCAGAACATGTCCTAGATATTTTAATTTTCTCCTTTTCATGGTGTTCGGCGTAGTACTTTCTCATTTGAAACCTTGTCAGCCCATGGTATTCTCAGCATCCTCCTATAACACCACATTTCGAATGCTTCTATGTTATTGATGTTTTCTGATTTGAGTATCCAAGCCTCCATTCCATACAATAGAATGGAGAATATATAGCATTTTAGCATTCTGGTTCTCTGTTCTAATGTTATATCTCGGCTGCAGGGTATTTTATTCATTTTTATCAAAGAGCTACGAACTACTTCCATTCGACACTTGATTTCTTTTGTGTGTTCTGCTGTTTCAGTTACTCATGTGCCAAGATATTTGTGAGAGGATACCCATTCCAGGTTGTCGTTATTAATATTTATAGATGGTCTATTGCGATTTGTGCTTTGGTTTTTTAAAGTTGCCATGACTTTGGTTTTCTTTAGGTTCATATCTAGGCCATATTTATTGCAGAAAATGCTTGTTAACTCAACCAGATGTTGTAGATCTTCCAGACTGTCGGCGAAGATAACGGTATCGTCTGCGTATCACTATATACATTGAACAAGAGAGGCGACAATACACATCCCTGTCTAACACCTCGACATATCTTAATCTCCTCACTCAGATCTTTCCCACGGTGGTCCCACCCAAATGTTGACAATTCCGGCACTTTTTTATTTAGAAATCAACCCCCAAAAATACCATTCCAGTTGGTAAATCCTAGTCTGAAATTGCACAGTTTAAAAATATTTTGTTTTCTGGCGTTGGATCCATGTAGTTTATTAAACCATTGATTCCCAAAGTGTGCACCGCGGCTCCCAGGCGCGCCGAGATACCGTCATAAGGGTGCCGCGAAATATTTAATTAAAAATTTAACAATTCGGCCCCACCACGCATGCTTTAGTCGGTAATCGCTTTTGAAAAAGAAAGTTTTCCAATTTTTCAAGAAAGTCAAAAATTTATAAAAGAATCTGATGTATTAAGGGCGCCGCGAAAACAATCCGATTATTTAGGGAGCCGCAAACCGAAAAAGATTGGAAACCTCTGTATTAAACGATAGATGGACCTAACGGGGGCCGGGAATATTTTTCGTAACAAAATTTATTAACAATTGATAATTTTTTTGGCTGACTTGTCTGTTTTAAGATGACTTGGCGCGCCATAATGCCAGTTTGAATGTACGCGCTAATTAAAATTCAAGGTTCGTGTGTCTATTGATCGCGACTTCCGAATGCTACGAAGTGACTTCCGGTACAATAAAGTTTATGAAAGCAGCACATATTTTTTCGCTCGGTATGTTTGCTCCCTTAATTATCACATCCTTAAATTGTAAAGTACCCACCACCGAGTGCCGAATATTCATCCGGCACTCGGTATTTACCTTCGGGTGTTCGTGCGGACATAAATAAATATAAAAATGGTGTTACAAAGGATAGATACGTGCCTTTCGAAGGTTCGACTTCGTTAAAAAACCTACTTCTCAACTCGCACTGCTACATATTTCAGTCAGAACCGCAACGTATCCGATCGGGAACCATCGCGCATTTTCATTATAACTTCTCACGCAACATGACATAATGGTTATATCTGAAACTTCATGTCGAATGGCAACAAATAATTTTTTCGATAATTTATTGCCCTATAGTTAAACGAACGAGTAAAGAAAATTGAGTGCTAAAAATTCTGAGAAACGTACGCATCACGTTTTTGATTTAATTTTGTCGGAACGTTGTGCTAGGCGAGAGCGGGCTCGTAAAAACTATATGGGCACAACTATACGGTTTCCCATAAATGTTATACTCTACGAAACGCAAGTTGCACCGGAATTGTTTGCAGTAGCGCGTTTAGCAGCTGTTAGACATAATTAGTTCAATTAACATTAAATCAGTCTCAGTTTGAGAGGATTATTATTTATTATACACAAATATAATAATTCATTCATAATAATTTAAAAAAAGGTGACCCCGTCTCTAGGATAGATGGAAAACTGAAAAATAATTGGGGTTTGCTCAGTAAAAAATTTTCGTAACTCCATCGATATTCAAGATAAAAGACGTTGAAAACAGTCGCAAAAAGGGGAAGGGATTATAGAAAGGAGATGATTGTGGACCCGCTTTTTGAAAATTTGCAGGTCATAGTTTTCTGGAAAAACTAATTTTGGAAGCTTGTTCCATTTCGTAGTAGCCCTGTAAAAGAAGGACTCTCGATGGAAATTGGTCCGTGTAGTGTTAATCTTGAGAGTAAATGGGTGAGACTGATCAGCTTGTCGAGTTCTTCGGCCGAATGTGGCCATTGATGCTATAAGAGTTTTTATTTATCTGGAGCATCTGCCATGGAAATATCTGTAGAGTAATGTCTGTTCTGCAACTCTTTTTCTATGTTCTAGTGGGTGAAGGGTATCTGTGAACGTTGAGCTGTTTATCAACCGAATGGCCCTATTCTGAATGGAATCTGGAAGACGAAGAGAATGCATTGGTGCTGAACCCCAAATGTGCGAGCAATACTCCAGTAGAGGTCGTCAACAGTTGATCAGGAGTAAAAAACTTTCTAGCTTTCCACAAAAAACCTAGCCTCTCGCTTGCTAACTTTGCGATGTTAGCAACATGGTCATTGTGATGGAATGATTTGAGGAATTCACTTTCTTGGAAAACGTGGCGCTTTGTGTTTTCTGGGCGTTGAATTGAACAAGATTGTTGTATACACATTTATTACGATTACGCCGAAACTACTGGAAACATTTTAATGAAATTTTATACGAATGAGTTTTAGAAGCTGATACATCGCATGAATTTGTTTATATGTCTGACTCTCATAGAGAGCGCTAATTACACAGTTCGTACAAAGTAGTATTGAACATAACCTTTTTAAGGTTCGATTTATTATTCAAAATTTTAAGTGAATAGTAAGATAAGAGAACGATGTGGTGTAAAAGAAGATGTTACAATGATAGATAAAGGAATGCTTAGATGGTTTGGACACGTAGAAAGAATGGATGAAACAAATTTATAAGGCGAGTGTAAATGGACGGAAGTCGGTAGAGGTCGACCTCGGCGAACATATCTCGATCAGATCAACATTGTTTTGAAGAAAGGCCAGATCAAGAGTACCAACAACCGACGAGCATGTATGAGAGCACTAATGAAAGTAGAGGAAGCAAAAGATGTGTGTAAGAACCGTAGCGGAAGTGGAAGGAGGTGGTCTCTTTCTAACCCTACGGGAAAAAGGCGTGACTATATTTATGTATGTTTCTTATTATTATTATATTATTTTACGGTTCATTTTAAAAACGGTCTAAAAAGAAATTCTTTGATATTATATCGGATTTTATGCCCCACCCTGTACAAACCCTTACATTTTTATTACCTATCAAATTACAGTGCAACCCCACGTCGAGTCAAGAAAAAAAAATTCATATTTCGTAAAAAAATATCAGATCGCCATTTACGCCATGATGCCCATAACTTGAAACCTTATGGTATCCGAACTAATATCGACAGAAGGTTATTTAATATCGCGACTATATTTTCGTAAAAATAATAAAAAAAAAATAAGAAAAAAGGAATATTTCACAACGCTAATTGATATCGACCTCCTACATGGTGACCTATGGAAGAGGCCGTTTATGGAATTTGACACCGTGAAATAAAACAAAAAACATAAAGAATATATATTTCGAGCGCATTGGTCATTAAGTTGAAAATGACAGGGTGTTACGTAAACTAGCGACATTATGGATAAACGGTTGGTGGTCCGCAGGGATTTTTGTTTCGTGATTAATATCTTTATTGTCGTTTATAGGCCAACAACACAATACTGAAAAATGAGTAACGATTCGTGATTGATTTTTTTAAAATTTGATTTATTTTTTTTTAGACAGCTACGAAATTTATTATCGCAATGAGGAAATTCGACTTCAAAATTCCTAGTTATAAAAAATGTTGCCATTGACGTGGGGAGATACACAGACCAGCATTTAAGTAGTAATAGTAAAAAAAAATATTTTCAGCCCCAAATATTTTCCCGATGTTTAAATGTACTCTAACATCATCTGTCGAGCTGTAAAATTATTTCTGGTTCTAATGAACACTGCATAATACATTCTAATTCTATCCGGAGCAAAAATATAAACCTGCCCAAAAAAGTTATTGCTACTGAATGTGGGAATTATCTCTTATGAAAAATTCCTAATGTAGTAGAGGATCGAAAAAAAAAACAGAAAATAGATAACGCTTTACGAAAATCTATTTCATATCAGGTGAATTAAAGAAACAAGTGAAACAAGCAGTGCACTAAAGTAAGTAACTAGAAAGAAAAATAGATGTTAATAAAATAACTTCTGTGACATTTGTAGATAAAGAAAAGGTTTTTGATACAGTAGACTGAAAACTTTTAATTTACTCCTGCATGAAAATACAGGAAAGACAGAAAATTCATTTTTCACCTTAACAAATTTCAAACAATAATAACACACGTATTCACCTTAAAAATAACTAAAAGTTAATCTAAGGCATTGCTTAAAACTAACTATACTAACCTTAACATAAAAAACAGAATTAAACCTATAGAACAAGTGAAAGAATTCTGCTACCTAGGAAGTTTAGTGACAGAATAAATTCATTCTCATGAAGAAATTAGGGGAATGAAAATAGCCAAACAAGACTTTGAAAAAAAATTACTATTTCTTCTTCTCCCTTCTTTAATGTAAGCAATTCGCTTGTTTTTCTTCGTATCCTCTGCCGTTCAATTGTTAGGAAGGTTGACGCTCCATCTCTTGCGGGGTCTTCCAATGCTTCGGCGCCCTAAGGGCGACCATTCTGTCGTCATTCATGCGGTCTATGTGTTCGTTCCACTCTCTCTTTCTTCCGAGTGTCCATTCATTTACATTGTCTATTTTACATGTTCTTCTAATGTCCTCGCTTCTCTCCCTGTCAAAAAGTGTTTTTCCAGCGATCCTGCGCACTATTTTCATTTCGGTGGTTTCTAAAATTCTCTTTGTGTTCGATGTATCTGGTCTAGTTTTCACTGTGTATGATAATATGGGTCGGATGAACGCCTTGTAGATTCGGGATTTGGTTTCGATTCCGATATATTTGTTTCGGAGGATTGTATCGTTCAGGTAAGCTGAGGTTCGTGCTGCTTTTGCCGCTTGGTTTCTTACCTGCGCCTCGATGTCACCGTATCCTGATATTTATATGCCTAGGTATTTAAATTTCGTCTCCTGTTGTATAATTTTATCATCCACAAGCAGTTTGCATCTGATAGGTATTTTTGAAGTGGTCATGCATTCCGTCTTTGCTGCAGATATCTTCATTTTTAGACCTTTTGCCGTTGTGCTGAATTTAAATAGTAATCTCTGTAGGTCATCTTCGTTTTCTGCAATCAGAACAGCATCATCGGCATAGCATAGGATTTTGACGTCTTTTTTCCCCATTTTATACCCTTTCAGGTTACGAGTGTTTTTTATTATTTCGTCCATAACGATGTTGAACAATAAAGGGCTAAGGGAATCTCCTTGTCGAATGCCACCATTTACAGGAATTTCTTCGGTAGTTAGCCATTGTTTTTGGCTTGTATTTTGTTTCTCTGGTAAATATTTTCAATGGTTTTTAAGATGTTGTATGGGATTTGCCTGTTGTATAGAAGGTGTACCACGTCCTCCAGTTGTATTCGGTCAAACGCCTTTTCCATGTCTATAAAACACATGAAGGCTGGTTTTTTATACCTCATTATTAACTAGAACTTGAGTATACGAAGAAAGAAATTCATATGAAGCATTACGGCTGTGAAACTGGAACAATGAAAAGATAAAAAGATACGTTGAAAGCTGTGGAAATGTGGTCATGGTGAAAGATGGTGAATACAAATTGGATTGAAAGAAAAAAGAATAAAACAATTTTAACTAAAAAAGAGCAAAATTGAAATTAACTGCAATCAATAACGAGAAGAAAAAGTAATATTCTGGTAAGACATAACTTTTTCACAAATATTATAAAAGGATAAATTGAGAAAAAACCACCAAGAGGAAAGTCAAGAAGATCCAAGTCTGAAGACATCTCTTGAACGATTTGTGACTGACAGGCTTATATGCCTACAAGACAAAACATTGTCTTTAGAAACTAATAATGATTAAGCTTATAAACGTCCTAAAAAATTTAGGAAAAAAGAAAGGAAAAATAATTCAATTTTATCAGCCAAGCATCCGATGAGAGTACTGCATCAAAATTTCAACATTAATCCTCGTATAATAAAACTATCCACACTAATATTTAATTACAAGTATAAAATACAAATAGATTGAAAAGTTTTCTATTATCTTTATTCTGAAGTAATTATGTTATGTATATTTTAAAAAAGTCATATTAGCGTCTTCTATAGGAGTTGCAGACGATGGTTAATGTTATGCATGATGCCTGAAAATCAAAGGGATGAAAATAAATGTAAGAGCAAAACGAAACTCACCAAAACAACGAAACTCCGTCTAGTTGATGCTCTTGTCTTCCCCATTGCAACGTACGCAGCGGAAACATGGACTTTAAACAAAGCAGATAAAAACAGAATTGAGGCTTTTGAAATGTGGGTTTATAGACGACTCTTAAGAGTATCGTGGACAGAACACCGAACCAACGTATCCGTATTGCTAGAAATCGGTCCACGTTCAAGGCTGCTAACCAAAATAAACCGCATGTATCTGCAGTACCTTGGGCATATAGCTAGAAGATCAGAAACAATGGAGCGACTAATCATAGAAGGGAAAGTAGAAGGCAAACGCTCAAGAGGCAGATCTCCAACTAGATGGGTAGACCAAACAAAACCCTTAATAAACATGAGACTGCATGATTCCGAAAGGATTGCACAGGACAGGCAAGCATGGAATCAACTGCTGAATCAAATATAAATGGTGTCACTACATCCTTTGGAGGATAATGGAAAGAGGAGGAGGAGGAGGAGACAAACGAAAGTAATGGTTTTTAAAAAAGAAGAAAACATGACAATTTGTGAAGTTTCGATTGAGGGAGAAAGAGGGAAACAAGTAAATGAATTTGTGTACTTGGGTTCAAAGTTTACGAGAGATGGAAAGTATGACAGTGACATTGAGCGAAGGGTGTTGGCAGGAAAACAGATGAATGAGGCACTGCATAGCACGTCTGGCTGTGCATAGAGGTGTGTTGGTTCCTACAAGTATGTATGGTATTGAATGTTGGGTATCTCCCAGATGGAGTTGGGGCCGGTGTTTTCAGCAGAAAACCAAAGATTGAAATAGGTACCAGTCTTGGCAGGTATGCCACAATCTTTCAGGCTGAAGTATTCGCTATCGAATTGTGTGCAAGAGAGTTGGCCAACAGACCTCTAGCAAACAAAGATCTAGCGAACAAAGATCCTAGAATGGAGCAGAAATGACCTGCGTATTCTAACAGGACTGCTTACGGGACACTGTCGTCTAAGATACCACCTCAGAAAGATAGATCTGAACCAACAAACGGACTGTCGGTTCTGCTGCGTGGAAGACGAAACTGCTGAACATATACTATGTTCATGCCCCAGCCTGGGAAGAATAAGGTTCAACATATTTGGTTACACTAACCTAGAACCTACCGATTTTAAAAAAATCTCACCCTATACAACCATGAACTTCGTAAGAAGGGCTAGATTGTGCGGTGAACTGTAGCCTCTAGGGGTGAGCCACAATAGACCTACTAAGGGTCGCGGTGGAGGGTCGACCACGCCCCACTCACATAAAATTAACCTAACCTAACCTGGGTATCTAGATCAGATCAACATTGTTTTGAAGAAAGGCCTGTTCAAGAGTAACAACAACCGACGAGCATGTATGAGAGCACTGATGAAAGTAGAGGAAGAAAAAGATGTGTGTAAGAACCGTAGCAAGTGGAAGAAAGTGGTCTCTTCCTACCCCCTTGGGGGGTAGGTATGTAGAGAATTTCAGTTCGAGTAAAATTAGTAGGTTACGATGCACAAACAAAACAACACATTAAAAATGTTATCGTATCAGTAAAGTTTATAATCATTTTATTTGCTTAAAATTTTTGTAACTAATACGTTTAAAAATATTTACTATAACACGTAAATATCAGGTAAACTTTTAAATCTATAAATATTCATTATTGCGATTATCAACGTTAAAATTTTGTCTAATCCAAATTCCACGCAAATTTGTTTGAACACCAAAGCGTTACATATTTGTAAAATATTCTTCGATATTAGCCGGGGTCAAGCTTTTAAGATCACTAACAATTCTCGGCATCTTGGGTGGTCTTTAACAATTCTTAAGACTTAAATTTCTGCGTATACTGATCTTGAAAAATAATTTCGTGGTCGATGGGTTTTTTTTCTATCGTACTTAAATTGTTACATATATTTTTAAAAAAGGCAATCGTATTCAACGATTAAGAAAGTAAATATTACCCTGTAAATGGTCAAACCTTGGTGATTACACGAGAACCCAAAAGGTTTTTTGTTTATTATCTCTATTTTTAATCATAAACAGCTACACTTTTCGAAGAATATCAAACTGAAAAGCGGATGTGACACAAATAACAATGAATATGACACTAGCGTCGAGATATTCGAGTATGTTCTCAGTATTGCTGTCGTAATTTGCATATTTCTTTGTATCAATGTTTATTAGAATATATAACGTAAGTAGAAGGTTGTCGTAAAAAAAGTATAGCATGCACCTTGCATAAAATGAGACTCATTAAGCACGATTGTAAAGTTTGCGCAGCGCGCGCCCTTTTTTGCGCACATTGACGATCTATATCTGAATTCAGATATAGAAACATGTATTGGTTACTTGGGAGGAAATCACACCGTTCTATCCAAAATAAACTCCTGTTACATATACAGGAATTAAAACCCGTATGGACCTATGGCATACAGTTGTGGGGATGCGCTAATATAGCTGTAATACAAAGATTTCAAAACAAGGTGCTGAGAGGAATAGTAAATGCATCATGGTATGTTGGAAATTGTGATCTACACATTGATCTAGGAATTCCAACAATAGCTGAGGAAATCAAAAGATATGCCAGGAAGTACGAGACTAGGCTACACAATCATCTCAACATTGAAGTGTTGCAGATTTTGGACAATCGGGATCAACAGAGACGATTAAAAAGAGTGAAGCCCTTTGAATTAGTGCTGTAAAGTGATTAGTGTTTAAGTAGTTAACACAACAAACAAGTGATTGGTGAGATAAAAGCTAATAAACACCAGTGGGTGATGTCTTAGGTTTAGGTCATTAGCTTTTAAGTACCTTAAAGCAAAATTGCTGGTTGGTCATACTTGACCAGTTGCAGTTTTAATGCAGAGAAAAAAAAGAGACATTGGCGATCAAAATATTAACAAAAGGAATTAAAAAATAAACCAAGGATATGTGTTAATTTATATTTGAATGCTATTAAATTGGTTTTAAGAGAATAATGTGAGGCTAGCAGATGTTGTAAAGAATTTCAATGAATCTTTTGCCCTTTTTTATGTTATACATATATACAAATACCACTTTTCAGTATTTCCTTCAAACACTCCTTTCCCGGCGAGGAAAGTAGTTGTTAACTTTATGTGTAGCAATAATTAGTAACTAGAATTATGAAATTTTGATAAAAATTCTATATATATATATATATATATATAAATATATATATATATATATATATATAAATATATTTGCTTTGAAAATTATATCACTTTTAATTTCCAATGTTATGTTGGTTCATGTTTACTTACCTTGCCTTTTTTCCGTAGGGGTTGGAAGAGGCCACTTCTCTCCACTTACTAAGGTTCATTGACATTTCTTTTGCTTCTTCTACTTACATCCGCGCTTTCATACATGCATGGTTATTGTTACCTTTGACCTGACCTTTCTTTAAAACAATTTTAATCTGACCTTTACCGATTTGCGTCCATTCACACTCGCCTTATAAATCTGTATCTTCAATTTTCTTTAATTCATAATCTTTAGATGTCCAAACCATGTAAGCATTTCTATCTTTGTTATCACATCTTCTTTTACACTACAGCGTTCCCTTTTCTTACTATTCCTTACTTTATCCAACCGAGTCACTCCGGCTATACTTCTCAGACTACTCATCTCCGCAGCATTGCTTTAACTTCTATGCTTCTTCTGCCAAACCCAACATACATTATCATACATAAGTGTAGTGACCAGCACTTCTCTATGCAGCGCCTCATTTATTTGTTTATCTGCCAACACTCTTCGATCAATATTACGGTTATACTTTCCGTTTTTCGTAATCTTTGAACCCAAGTATACAATCTTATTTACTTGTTTCACTCTTTCTCCTTTAATCAGCACCTCGCAGTTTGTCATGCTTTCTTCTCTTTCAAAAACCATTACTTTCGTTTTGCTTGCATTCACTTTTAAACCTTTGATTTGTAGGGCATCATGCATAAAATTAACCACCGCCTGCAATTCCGCCTCAGATAATGCTGTTCATCGACGTAAAGGAGGCATTTGACAATCATTCTTAATTCATACGCACTCTCTATCAAATCTTTTAAACAAACGTCCATGTATAGGTAAAACAGCCATAGCGAAGCTACACATCCCTGTCTCACACCTTTTTCGATGTTAAACCAGTCCGTGTAAGCTCCGTTTATCCTGTCACAATAATATTTTCAACTGATAATAAAATATTCTTGGATTATTTTCATGCGTGCGGTAAATAATTTCAGTATATTTACTCACCATAATTTGATTGAATTTTTCTTTGACTCTTTGATTACACTGCAACAATAAAAAATTTACTGAATTTTTATTTTATGGTAGTTACCTACGTGTTTTCTGACGGAACATTTGATCTACCATAAAATTGATAATAATTTTATTATTATTTTGTATTGTAAGGAGGTCTTTCAGCAGTAAATTGTTAAAAAAAATCAATGAGATGATTGTAAACAAACTAACTTATATAATTCCAATAATTTTACGATAGTTTTTTTAACAAGCTACAACGTACTTAAAATAAAACCGTTATCTGTTGCATTCTTTATTTAGTTAGTTAACAAGGTACATTATGGTGTGGCTAGAACATGGTGCCATTATTTGGGACCTTATCGTGGGTAACAATCTTGGTATCGTTTATTTTTATCAGCAAGAAAACGTGGTGTTTCTGTATAACTATCATATTGAGGTGATTGTGGTAATTTACACGATGCACCAGGTGATGATACATTCATTAAAACTGACATTGCGCTGTACCCGTTTTTGTTACAATTACCAAATTCAGTATTTTCACCTTTGGCAAATGCCAAAAAAACATGTTTTTTTTTTAAATGAGCTAGAGCCCTTTAAAGATAATATCTAGCTTTTAGCTGTATTTAAAAGATGCAGGTCAAAACTTCTTTTTATTGGCTTATCGTTAAACGTGAGCATTTTTTAAAAAAATTCTTCAAAGGATTTACTCTACAATACTGTCCTTTACAAACCATTTTTCAAAACATAATTCTATCATTTCCATCAAATCTAATTTGGAATTTTAACTGTGAAATTAAATTAACAAAAAATATTTTTAATATTGTTATTTAACATTTGTTTAAATAGAGCTATTTAAAAATTTATGTTTACTTTTAACTCCAATCAATGGTAACATATTTTCTTTAATGCTTAAAATCGATATAATATAAATACAATAACAACATGTTTTTTAAATGTTTTGCAGTAACATTCAATGACCATTAGAAATGGTATATTTAATGGACTAACTTATTATTTATTCATATTTAATGCAGTTCCAACGACCGCTCTACTACATCAAAATTGGGATTGGGGACTTGGTTTTAACGAAAGTTTTTAGTAATCCATCAACTAGAGAAAGTAAAAAGGTATTGCCCAAGTTTAGAGGACCTTTTAAATTAGTGGAAGTTCTTCCAAACGACAGATATAAAGTAAAGGACACGGTCAACCCTTGAAGGGTCGGTGTTGAATTGGGCCCCTGGTCAATCGGGCAACATTTATCATTAGTTAGGTGATCGGGCAACATAAGTTTTGTAAAATTAAAAAAATTAGCCTTACCTAACCTAACGGCCTAACCAACACCAACAACAGTACCTTTATTGAATGTTTGGCAACATTAGTTTTGAAAAGTAAAAAAATAAGCCTAACCTAACCTAACGGCATAACCTAACACCAACATTACCTTCATTAAATGTTTGACCACCATCCGACCACCAAACATTTATTTTAGATGTTTGAATGTATTTAAAACTAAGGTGGATGCAAGGATTCCATTTTGTAGGTCATGATTGTAGAGGTATGGCCCAATTCGACACTGCCTACGAACTGACCATGGGCCCAATTTAGCTGTCGTTTTTACGACCCTAACAGACCATGAGCCCAATTCGACATTATTAAAGTAGATGAGGATATTCATACAGGTAGATCCGACCAACCCTTATGAAGGAGTAGAGGCAGTACAACTCATTAAACCTTTTAAATTTTAAAGCTGTTAAAGTGAGAATTGCCCTTTTCTTGCAAAAATGAGCAGTTTGATTGCAAAAATGAGCCTTTGATGGCAGACAGTGAGCTTTCAAGGATCGCTCACAAATGAATATTATTTTTTTAATTATTTCATTTGTTCACAGATAAGTCCTCTACTACATTAAATATAAAATAATACCCGCAGATTAATTTCACGTGTTTAGTTCAACTAGAAAGTCTAGCAATGAAACTAGTATAAACAATGGCTTTAACAATTTTATAGAATGGTATTAACATTGTTTTGAAAATTTGCAAATTTCAGTACTATTTCAAAATTATTGATATGTTTACGTAACATTTTTTTTTAACTCTGATTAATGTTAACTATAAATATTCTGGTTATGCAGAATTGTGCACACGAGTGTCAAACGGACGGTAGGAAACAAAGTGAAATTAGAACATAATTATACTTTAAAATTAAAAATGCCAACAATTTTTTTGTAATATTTTTTTACTGCAAAACGCAGAGACGTAAATATAAAATACTACAGTGGCGTTATGCAAAGTTAAAACATAATTCCAAACTCATTAATTCATTTGAAGCTGGAGGTCGTAGTTGATAAATAGATACGATACTTAAAGACTGTGTGTTTCATTTTTTCGTATGTAAAGGGAATTTTACTTTTAAGTGAGACATCGGGTTGTTAGAGCCGGTCCTAGCAGTTTAGTTAAATTGTTTGAATTTTTAAGCCGTCACTAGTAAATGTATTTCGGTTTTTGCGAACCAATAACGAGCTGATAATTATATTTGAAACGTATAAGTTTGAGATATTTTGGTCTCCAGACGAACAATTTAGTAAGTGATAGTTATACTTTTCAATTAGCACCAGATGGTTGTTAGTATTAAAATATTATTGTGAAAAGAGGGAGACAAAAAAAAATAAAGTGAGGACTAAATAAAATAAAAAAGACTTTAATTGTACGGTTTTAGTATAGATTACCAGTTTAATGGACTCTCCGGAAGGAAGTAGCTCCAGGAGCTCGAGTTTTTTAATTATAATTTCTTTGCTTTTATTTTTTTTATAGGTTTGTTAACAACTTTTTATTTTTTTTTTGTAATAAACCTGTAAATTTATTTTTGCAGCTCTTTTAATTATTTCTAAATAAAACAAAGGTGTACTAAATTAAATAGATACAATTGGATTTGTTTGAGGTTAAATTTATTCTTTATTATTAATGAATCTGTTTCCTCGAATTGAATTCAATGGAGAAATCTAGTTTTTTAAAACGTTAATATTTTTTTATAATAAAAAATCAAAACATTCCTTAAAAAGTAGTTCGTTACACGTAATTTAATGACGCTAGGTAAAGATTTAAAGATTCAACGGTACATACCTCCGAGTTTTTGACCAACACTTTGGGGACACACCCCGTATAGATGATAAATTGAAATATCTTCAGAAGCAAGAGTGTTAAAAATATCAAAGACCAAACAAAATTTATGTGGATATGATGAACCGAACACCTGCTATAATAAAGATTTCATTTAATAATGAAGAATGATTTTTTACAGTTTAATAAAACTGGTTCCGCGATGTTTATTTAAATTTCGATTCACGTAGGCACCGATTTTTGAAAAGATGCATTGATTAATAACGCACAAAAATTAATTAGTGACATAATTACATTTTAAGAAATCAAAATCATTGCGACTAATTGTAAAATTAAATTTTTTTTATTATTTTAAAATAATTAAAAATAACAAATGATTCGTTTTTTGACTATAAAATAAAATATTATTTATTTACATCACAAAGTATAATAGTATATTGTGCAACTAGTGTGATAAGTTGTCGATTGCTCAGGAGAGCGAAGATGAACTCACGAGCGAAGCGAGTGAGCAATTGACAACGTCGCACGGGTTGCACATACTATTTTTTATTGCCAATGCGAAATAAACGCGACCATAAAACAGGGGTCCAGACCAAAAATATTAACTAAAATAAAAATATTAACTTTGTAATGTCAACTTGACAGTTGCGCGTTCGGCTGTTAACCGAAAGGTTGGTGGTTCGAATTTACGTGCGACAAGGATAGTTTGCGTGTGTATAATGTGCGTGCGCCAAGTAACACAAGCCAACAAAGCTAGCCGAATTTTAGGTGCACTTCGGGACATTAACTGGAATAACACCAACATGAGCAAAAAGTCAAAGAATAAAATATACAAAACCTGTGTTAGACCCATACTAACGTACGCTATAGAAACAAGAGCTGACAACAAAAAAACAAAAAACATCCTACGAACAACAGATCCATATTTTATCAGATAGCCAACCAGCACTAAAAGCTCTGAAGTCATACACTTGTGAGTCTAAGCTGACTTGGGACTGTAAACAGTTCCTGGGACAACTGGCAGAGAACAATCAGGTTACTCTGATGTGGGTTCCAGGTCAAAAGGGAGTTAAAGGCAACGAAGAAGCAGATTGCCTTGCCAAAGAAGGGGCAAATACACAATTTTCCGGCCAAGAACCCTTCTGTGGTTTTTCCAAAGCCCACTTAAAAGAAGGGGTTCGACGTTGAGAAACAGATTAAATAAAATCTCACTGGCATAAAGTGCCAGGACAAAGACAAGCGAAAAGGATAGAAAGCCTTTCGCCAAGGAAAGCTAAACAGCTTCTCGAGTTGGACAAGAAAGACTTGAAACTGGTGACAGGACTCCTCACTGGACATTGCCCTCTTAAGTATCACCTGAAAAAGATGGACAAAACAGAGAGTGATAGTTGCCGCTACTGCGAGAACTTCGCTGAAACTATAGAAAATTTGCTTTGCAAATGCCCAGCGCTTTTCTGCGAGATGCTTAGGTTTCTGGATTGGGGCCTTCCTAAAGCCCTTCGATGTCAGAAACTTAGCCCCCAGAAAACTGATAAACTTTGCTCGAAGTCTCGAAATCCCGGGCATCAAATTGATTAAGGGTTATGCAGAAGAGATCTGAGGTCGAGGCGCTCGAGAGGTTGCGTAGCCTTCACGACCCCCCTACAATCGACAAACTATGAACACAGAAATGAAAATACTCGGAAACGTCTCAGGGTAAACACTAAGAGACAGAAAAATAAACACAGACATAAGACACGAATGTGAAGTGGAAGACATCATCAGATGGGGACGCAAACGTAGAAAGGACTGGAAGAGCCACGTGGACGGGATAACAGAAGAAATACTGGCAAAAATTGCTAGATATGGAAGACCATGGACAAGACGCCCCCCGGAAGACTTTTAAAGAGATGGATGGAGTCACGGACCTCAACATCTTAAGAGAATTAAGTTGAAAAATACAGGACCTAAGGCCTACAATATGAGGAAAAAGTAACACTCAAACTTGTCGCACTCAAATGGGCAAACAGCTATTTTTCAACCGCAACAGCGTGCTCTAAGATGCAACTTATCTTGCATGAGTAATAAAAAAATTATTTATCCATTATTTAAATAACTCTTGATGATTACTTTCGAAGTCCCATTTTTTAATCGTTATTACATAAATTCAATAAGAGTGTAATAGTAGTAGATGGTGATCACAATGATCTAATAAATAAATATTTTCTGTTATACGGAGTGAATCAAAAGCAAGCTCCAGTCTATCACTATTCGTTAATTTGACAATAAAAGAAAATTAAATGAATTATTTTCATACAATAAATATTTTCCTTTCAGTGTTATCTTATACGAGGTTTTATTCATTTAAATTTTTAAACAATTTCTTTGTAGGTAAATGCGACACGTCGTACGGTGTTGTTAATAATAGAGTTACAGAGCTCCCGGTTTTCACTTAACCACATCGCTGTTATCAACCATTTCATTCTAACGGTACAATAAAATCGAAATGTGGGATTTAATAAGTTTTAAATGCCTCGTGATATATATATAGACGACAAAGAGAGAAAGATTGTGCATTTAAATTGAAATTTATTTTCTATTCGGTTTCCTTATGCTAATTTTTATGGATACTAATACGGATTAGGAACAAATAAGTGAAAAATTAAAGGAATTTTAGTGTGTTACCAGTGTCAGTCATCAATCTTAACGTCGAGTTAAAAGTGTTGGATATACACATAAACTACATCTTGAATGAGATAATAAAATCTTTTAAAATGGTTCTGAATTAAAATTTAACAACGAAAACAAAACGACTTTATTTTACGGGCTTTCTAAGTAGACTTACATTGTTTATCATTCTGTATTTTATTAGAAACAAAGTTATTTTATTAATTAACGTAATCAGTTCATCAATTTTAACGTGAACAATAAAAAAAATATTAGTGTTATGTTTTAGACGAGTTAAACAACCCAATTTATCTTTACATAAAAAATGCTTTGTCCTGAATTTGGAAAGCAGCTAACTTTAAAATCGATGTTAAATCAATCGCGATTGAAAAATTCTATAGAGAGAAAATCCTTCAAGTTATACATCCCAACCTCAGAATCTAGGCTTTATCCTTCGATAAGTTGATTTTCTGATAACAATTTGGTTGTTATATTACCAGATACAGTCCACTTATCAAAGGATTAATTGATGCGAGCAAACTTACAACTTGTTCAAATTAATTAATGTATTACTTCGGCCCCTGAGCCAACAAATACATATTATTTATTAATATTTTCCAAGTTTCTATCATTATTTGAACTTGCGAGAAATATTTACGTAATATCAATTACTTTCCCTTACCGTCGCCATCGATCGAGTAATATGAACCTTCGCGATTAACAAACATTCAAACATGTCACTTTTCAAGAATAAAGAAATATCACTCTTGATATTTCTGTGACATAATCTCGACATTTTCGAGCTAAAAGTAAATCACTTTTGTTTTTAATTATTTAATTGACATTTTAACCTTTGACACACGTTTGTATATCATGATTTAGATTGCGCTTACTTCAATATTGCTAAACATATCGTAGTCGTTCCAAAATTACTTATAACCAATAATAATAACACTAGTGAGCGATAAAATCAAACATTAATTTTAGTTCATGTGCATGTATTCGTAGCATTCAAAAATAATATTAATACTTTTCCATCACCTTAAATGTACTCATTTTGTTGTAACAGTGGTAACTTAGCTAACAACCGCAGTCCGAATCTGATGCAGATACAGGTGTTTTATTTGAAATAGAGCCTAATAACCCGGAAGTATTTACGCAAGAATGATTTAGTGACAGATCTAAGACTTTCCAAAGAACACTGAACTATTGGGTCCTAAGGTTGAATTAGAAAATAGTGCTAGCGCCTGATTCCACATTTTATTGGTATAAGAACAGAAAAGGAATTTGAAGAGGATTTTTCGAAAGAAGTTTATTATAAAAACGTTCAAGGACTTATATTGCAAGTGGGTCTGAATACATATGATCCCAACGACTGGTGTTTATTTATAGACTTCTTAAAGACAAGTCTAAAAGGTGTGCTATTGCACAGTGACAATAATAATAATAATAATAATAATAATAATAATATTTCTGTTCCTGTGGCATATTCGGTCCGTATGAAGGCAACCTAGAATTTAATATTCTTAGGTAAAATAAAGTACGAAAAACACAACTGGTCTATAAGCGACTGTCAATATAATTTTGGGGCAGCAACCATATCACAGTAAGTTGCCATGCTTTCTTTGTGAATGGGACAGTAGAGCTCGTGATTTGCATTGAAAAATAGTACGTTGGCCATCCCGGACAATGACTTCAGGCGAGAAAAACATGTTACGAAAAAATTTTGCTACCTCCATTACATATTCAGCTGGGTTTGATGAAATAGTTCGTAAAATCTCTACCGAAAGATGGTTCCTATTTCCAATATTTGTGTACCAAATTTCAATATTTATCAGATGCCGAATTAAAACAAGGAATAATTGGTAAACCACAAATAAGGGAGTCGGCGCAGTCACAGTTGATCGTCGCCAAAAAATTTCCTTTCGTAGACCAATGAATCTGACATTTTCCTTCTCTTCTCTAGCTAGTTTTATTAGGACCCCAAGTGGTTTTACATTTTTAGATAAACTAATATTTAACTGAAACCTTACAAAAACGTCCATGGCTCCTTAAAACTGTTCTTAAAACTGTAGAGCCCACATGTGCCAAAAAATGTCTGTCTCCTTTTAGAAAAGATCAGCTTAATTAGGGTATGCAGTCTTTGGCTAGAAAAAGTGTAACTCTTTTTTCTGTTCAAGCTTTCGAGTCTTTAATGGCTCTTCATCAGGAACTCTACAAATAACATTGAAACAATTCATTGGAAATCCATAAAAGCAAACAGTACTTACAAAGTTGAGATTTGAAAGAAGCATTGTTCATTATCACAATTATATAAAACATTTATTTAAGTGAAACATCTCTTACTTATTTATCATTATATAGACAAACAATTGTAGGACTAAAAAGGCGTGACTATATGTATGTATGTATTTTCTGAAAAATCTTATAATTCACAGTAAAATATTGGTAGAGATCTTTGTCATTTTATCAGACACTTCCATCGTCTGTGTGGTAACTATCAATTCCTCTACAAAGTGGTTCTACCCTTGTAGATAAACTAATGTACAGCTTAAGCCTTACAACAATCCTTTTATTGTCGCAGATCATTCTTTTTCTCTTAACACTTCTATGGCTCTTTAGAACTGTCTTTAAAATTGTAGAGCACACTGTTAAGCCACATATTCTTACGGACTTCTTTTATTTTTTTGTAATTCATGCTAACATACAGAAATAATGAAATAAAATCAACTAATAGGTTACGAATGTATTGTTTCAAGACAAATATAACACGTTTTATCTTCAATTGTACTAGTCTTCTACGAGAGTCAACATCTAAACAATGCCACAGGGAAAACTCAATTGGACGGAAATAAAATGGTAATAAGACAACCAAAATGTACTTTGTTGTTAATATAGCGTGTACCTACTTGTTTACGTAACTACCATATAGAATCCCAGTAAGTTGGTCGTTAACGTAACTGTTTTTCCTGTAGCTTCGAGCACTTTAGTACTAAATGCGAGTTCAAATCTCATTATTGCATTTTTTTTCTCAAGAGGGTTAAGTTATGAAACGATAAAAAGAAATAGCGCTGTTTCACGACTGAAATCCCAAATCGAGTTATTGTTGAAGCAGTAATTGCTTGTAAAATGCTCTATTCCAATTAGTTTTGGTGCAGAGTCGGTAACATAAATGTAAAATACGGATTACTGGTTTTTTCTGCACAATAAATTCATAATACGAGGATTGCACTACCAATAGATTTAAGCACTTCACTAACTTTCCTTGCGCGGGACGTTTTGTATTGAGGACTTCCTTTTTTTTAATTTCGTCAAATATTTGGTTATATTATTACAGATACTGTTATGGAGCAAACTGTGAATGGTCTCATCCCTGGTTCCATCAATAAGGACCAGAATGAAGTACAATCATTAGCAATCCTACATCTTGGAGCCCAACACATTTAGAACAAGACTTTCAGATTTTTAGACAAAATTTCTCCTCCTATACTCTTGAAGACCCACACTACATCCATTAAGTGACTTTCGAATGATTAGGCAAGGTCGTCATGAAATATACTGTAAAAAATCTGTCTGAAGCACAGATAAGCAACCCCCCATCCACCATACTTTCTTTTGGTACCCTTCAAAGATTTTACCTTTTGATTTTGAAAAGTTCTTATAGTGCCGCACAGCCTCATTACATAATAAATGAGAATGGACAAGAGTAAAGACGACATGTACATCAGATAAGAAATGGACCTACCCAGAGACAGATTAAAATGATACAGTTCAAACTTAAGTTGTACTCACTAGTCTGCCTTAGGTTCTAATAACTTGACTACACTAATAAATAAACGTGTAACTACGCACTGTGCTCTGCTTTTCACTATCGGTACAGAAGTCTTCTTATCAAATAAGCGTTATCAAGGAGCTGGATTACCTTAGTGTTCACATGCTGGAGAAGTCTTTGCTCATGACTTCTGGCAATTTTGGAGATGGTCTGGTTAACTGTGTCCATTTCTAGATCCTGATGAAGGTCACATTTACGAAAGTACCAAGGTGCATCGACGATGTTTCTCAGCACTTTATTCTGGAATCTTTAAATCTTTAAAATACTGCATTTGCAAGCACAGCCCCATAGTTGAATGCCGTGGGTTTAAACCAGTTTTAAAACTTGCTTATACAGGAGCAATTTATTGTAGATGGACAGTTTGGAATTTCTCCCAAGTAATCAATACATTTTTCTGTATTTTAAACCAAGCTCTTCTCTTTTTTTTCACATGGACTTTCCAGAATAGTCTTGTGTCTAGGTTCATACCTGGGTATTTTGCTAAATCCGCGTGCGGGATCTGGGCATCGTTGATTCTAATAGGGAGATGACGTTTGTGCTTGTTAGTAAAATCTACGTGTTTGTTTTCATTTAACCTGATGCGCCAAGTTTTAGTCCAATTGTTAATTCTGTCTATCGAGGTTTGGAGCTCTTCAGCAGACTCTTTATTGTTTCTTACTGCAAGGATTGCGGTATAATCTGCAAAAGTTGCAATCGTGTTCTGTTCAAGATCTGGTTTGTCACTGGTATAGAGCAGGTGAAGTATTGGGCCTAGTATGCTACCGATTACGCTACATCTCAAATATTTTGGATGAACCTAATATTTATAATCAGAAGATAGGTGATTCTCAAATCATTGAGGAGTCGACTTGAGATTTAGGGTAAAAAGGTAAATAAGGTATTGTCGCATGCAAAGAAGGATGTTTAGTCTTTGAGACGGAGTACAAGAACAGGGAACAATTAGACTTGTGAATTTTTTCAGAGGGTATAATTGTGCTGTTTATTTGATTTGTTGGTTTTATTGGTTTCATGGAATATTTTGATCTAGTAAACTGACGTTAACTAAAGTTTGGTTATGTTAAGTTAACAAAAAAATAAAGAATTTGTCCTAAATTTAAATATAAAACTATGAGAAGTAAATATAGTGGTGTAATTAACAACACAGAAGTGCGTTGGCTAAGGGTGAGAATACATAATTGAAAAAATGACATTCAATTGATTGTGGAAATAAAAGAATATCAGTTTTCTCAATATGAAGATAAAAAATTAATGTGTAATTTTTTTGATTTTTACTTTTCTTGTCGATATAACTCAACATTTAAATGACTTAAATATGGAACTTCCAGGAAAAAGTCAGTTTATTCATAACATGTTTGGTAAAATCAATGCTTTAAACTCAAAATTTGGAACAAACAAAACGTCCCATTTTGCACATTTAGGAAAAGAAACTTTTTTAGAAATTCGAAAATTTATAAAAATGATTAACGAACTTAAAATATTTAGATCAGAAAAAACCGTCAATTTTTGTTTCACCATTTAATATAAAGTGGAAACAGTTCCGGATGAGTTACAAATGGAATTAATAGGAAACTTTTTGGAAGCCTTATTGTTTGCAAACATTACGTATATTGTGCAATGAAATTAATTAAAAGCGATCACTGATCGAGATTAAATGATCCGAGATCATTATTCAGTGTTTGCATTATCATAAATTTCTTACATGCAGTCTGCACAACATTTCTGTAACTGGCCCGTAAGTTTTGTAAGTTGCTCGTTCCTGGTCTAAAGGGTACAAACCTTACGTAAAAAATAACAGACCGTTGAAATATTTCAAAGTTCGTTCCTCTTTTTTTGATAACATTAAAATTGCTAATCAATGAAACAGTCTATTATTCATTATACCATGAACATTTTTATTCCCACATATCGTGGTCGAAGCAAAAATTACACTTAGCTGACAAATTTAATTAGAGATATTGATGATCTATTTATTTTATGGAAATTCATTTTAACTATACTGAGGTAAAATAAAACACTTTTCGTCAATTTCCACAACATGTATTTAAATTATACTACCGGTTTCGACTATAACGTATTTGTCAATTAAATATGAACGTAACAGGTAAACCTACTTATATCTAGTCCTTAAAGGTTAAGAAGTGGAGAGGGGTTGAGGTCTAATTGATTATTTACAGTTAGGAATTTGGGGTTTTTCTTGAGCTTATTGATTTCCAAACTTTCTAACAGATTCATTGTGATTCCTTTATTGCATGTATGCAGAATTTTGAGATCTTCTATTGTAATTGTATGACTTGCATTTTTAATATGTTCAAATATTGCAGATTTAGTATCGGAAGAAATATGTACTTTAAAGCGTGATTCGAAATTTCGACCGGTTTGTCCAACGTATGCCGTTGGGCATTCTCCACATTCTATTCTATAGACCCCCGATTTTTTATATTTGTCTGTTTTTTGTTTAGCATTGAATAATAATTTGCTTAAGTTCAACCCACTTAAAAATGATGTTATATTAAATTTTGAAAAATAGTTGCAAATATTGTTTGATAATTAGCCAATATAACTAATACTCGCATATCTCAGAAATAAAATCGCTTCTTCAAAGCAAGTCCAGTAATGTATGAAAAAGAAGTTGAAGTAATAATAATACAGAGACTTATCTGTGACCATGCAACAGAAAAAAAATAATGTTGATTTGAGAGGTTTACTAACCATAAGACCTCTTTAGCAACAATATAAGCAAAGAAATCATTAATGGGCACTAAAAAAGCGTCAATTTCTAGCTAATTTGTTTAAGTAAAGGGCTAGATCAGCTCAATCACTGTCAGCACGTCCAATACCTTATGCAGCTAGGGCTGGAAAACATTCTGTCTTCATGGGCAATGCTCATGCCCATTGATCACCAAGCAATAATTATTTTGCCAGTGTTCTGTTATTTTGACAGCATTGTTTTTGACTGCAATGAGGTTTGTTGGAACAAAGAGCATTGAGTTCAGGGCAACAAAGTAGATAGAATATATCTCACTTCAACCCACATGTGCATACATCATCACCATTTGGAGAGATACCACATTTGGCCAGATTATATTTGCATGTGCATACTCCCACACGCAATATGTTTAGTGTACTGTATGGTAATTCAGATCCACCTGAGATTTCTTCTTTTAGTTCCAAGATTGGTTGTGAGGTATTTCTTTTCCAGAGTTTCAGTCATCTCTCCTCAATACCTATTATTAGGTAGAGTTTTTCCAAGGGAGTTGGTTTAAGTCAGCCAGTTGCTATGCAAATGGATGCATTGAGTCAACTTATTTGGTATGAGCCCTGTTAAACCTGTTGGAGATGCAAATTCTGCTACAGAGATACATAAATGTATGCAAAACACGGGATTTTTCTTCCCATGAAAAACCAGTAAATTTCCTTATGATGTTCACACCTTAGCAGGTAACCAGCAAAATTGATCTTAGGAAATGGTAACACAATTTTTGGGATACCTCGTTGAGTGGTAACTCGATAGATTTCCGGCTAGAATCTATAAACAATAAAAAAAAGAGAATAAGTTTACCATTTTAGAAAGCCTTTTAGTTCCATACTTTACACTTAATTTTTGTCTTACAATTTTATTTAAGTACAGTTCTCAAGACAAACGCCTATAAGTAATAAAGTATATTCGAACTCTGACTATATTTTCTTTTTCAGCTGATTATTCTTATTTCAAAGAAATTTAGAATATAAATAAAGTAAAGACCTTCTGGTCTTTGGCTAAAGCCATAAATAAGAATTTTACAACTTCTTCGTTACCACCACTCGAGAGGTCCGACGGCACGACAGCCGTATCTTCCAAAGAAAAAGCGGATCTGCTGGCCGAAATGTTCAGCTCTAACTCAACCCTCGATACCAATGGAAAAAAAACCCCCAACGATTCCTAGAATAAACGCATCAATGCCTGAGGTCACTATCCGCCATCGCACTATCAGAAAAATCCTACGAAATCTTGACTCTAATAAGGCAGTAGGACCAGATGGAATTCCGACAATTGTCCTGAAGACCTGTGCTCAAGAGCTCACCCCAATTCTCTGTAGACTCTTCAAGTTATCATACAGCAAAGAAGTATTTCCGTCCATGTGGAAAAACACTAAAGTCCAACCGATTCCGAAAAAAGGAAAGAAGACTATTCCTGCAAATTATCGCCCTATTGCATTGCTCTCAGTCATATCCAAAGTTATGAAAAAAGCGATTAACATGGAACTCATCAAATATCTAGAGAAATTTGAGATAATCCATGACAGACAATATGGATTTCGACAACTTCGGTCTACTGGAGATTTGCTGGCTTATGTCACTCAGCTCTGGACAAACACTATTGAAAAGTTTGGTGAATCCCGTGCAAAAGCCTCGGATATATCTAAAGCCTTTGACCGCGTTTGGCACCAGGCATTGTTAAGTAAATTATCTGCCTACGGTCTCCCAATCAAACTGCGCCAATGGCTCTTGAGCTTCATGCAAGATCGCTCCTTACATGTGGCAGTTGACGGTATTTCTTCTGATGCGTTTAAAACTAATGCCGGGATCCCCCAGGGTTCCATCCTGTCCCCCACCTTATTTCTTTTACACATCAACGACCTCTTGAAAACCACCACGAACCCCATTTACAGTTTCGCAGACGATAGCACACTTGACTCAACTTTCACATTCTATCGATCACTTTCGGTGAATGATACAAATAGACTCAGGCAGGAACAGGTTGATTCCATCAATAGAGATCTTAAAGCAATCGTCGAGTGGGGAACCAACAATTTTGTTCAGTTTAACGCCCAAAAAACACAAAGTGCCACGTTTTCCAAGAAAGTGAATTCCTTAAATCATCCCATCACAATGTCCGGAAAAACCCTTGAACCAAGTCCCTCCATCTCGATTTTGGGAGTCACGGTGTCCAATAATATGTCTTGGCATGACCACGTTGCTAACATCGCAAAGTCGGCAAGCCAGAGGCTAGGTTTTCTGTGGAAAGCCAGAAAGTTTTTTACTCCTGATCAACTGTTGACGACGTACAAGGCTCAAATCCGACCTCTACTGGAGTATTGCTCGCACATTTGGGGTTCAGCACCAAGGCATTCTCTTCGTCTTCAAGATTCCATTCAGAAAAGAGCCATTCGCTTGATAAACAGCTCAACTCTCACAGACACCCTTCACCCTCTAGAACATAGAAGAAGAGTTGCAGACCAGTCATTGCTTTACAGATATTTCCATGGCAGATGCTCCAGAGAAATAAAAACTCTTGTACCACCACTGGCCACATTTGGCTGAAGAACTCTGCACTCTTATTAGTCTCACCCATTTACTCTTAAGATTGACACTACTTGTACCAATCTCCATCAAGAATCCTTCTTTTACAGGGCTGCTACGGAATGGAATAAGCTTCCAAAATCAGTTTTTCCAGAGAGCTGACCTGCAACTTTTCAAAAAGCGTGTCCACAATCATTTCCTTTCTATAATCCCTTCCCCTTCTAATAGTCGCAGTGCGGGCCGTCCGCGGTCCACACGATAGGTCTACCCTTTTTGCGACTATTTTCATAAAAAAAAAATACTAACAACAATTAATCACTTAATATTTCTAATGGAGCTCGATTAAGTTCAGAGCTAATCTTTATGAGTTTGATACATAAAAAACCATCCCTTTCCAGTACAAATTTATTTATGTGATACTTGTCTGTTTTGTCTAAAACACGTTCTTTTAAATACCACTATTCCTTTTTTTCTTTTAAAACTAAACCCAAATAACTATGGACAATGGATGTTCCTAACAAAAAGTAAATAATTGTAACAACTGGATGAAGATTATTTCCGGATTTAACAGGACCAGGAAACCAAGTTTTTCGATTAATATTCTATTAATAATGCTTAAGGGTTCATAATCCTCAGTTACAAATATCGTTGAACTTTGTGATAATTTAGTTATTTTTCATTTAAAAAATACGATCTAGTGCAGTTATTGCTTCCCTACTTTTCAAGGATCTGAATTTGAGTCATCGAACATTTTGATTTGTGTATATAGCATAAACAAACATGAGTCACCAATATAAGTACCACATGTGTGAAAGCGCGATTGGGATAAGGTCAAGAAACATCTTTTTAATATTCGGTAACTATAACATTGCGGTTTTTACTTCAAAATTATGACATCATACTAAATATTACGTTAACATTATGCAGTGATAATCACTTTAATTTATCATAATTTAGTTATGTTCTTTAGCACTACTAATGGTTCCTCATTGATGCAAAGAATGCAATGTGACAATAAAGGTGCAGGACGAGAGTTGACATTGATTGAGCTACTTTTCTAGCTTTTTGCTTGTACCAATTCGTTAGATTAAAGGACAGAATAAAATGTTACGCTCTAGTGCCCATTGGTGGTCTTAGCAACTACGACGAATTATAAGAGAATCAAAAGAATTATTCAATTGTACAGATTCTCGATTTTTTTAACGTTATCAAAGATCAAATGGTCAACGGTTTTACACACCGGACATAGCAGTCGATAACTTTAAAAACGAGATTTCGACTGTCTCTTTTAATGACTGAGACAACAACTGTAACGGTTGATTTGAATGAATGCAAAACTGTATCAGTATAAAAAATAATATTCCTACTAACAAGCAAATCTAATACAATATACACTATAATCACCATTTTAGGGTGTTTACAACCGACTTTAAATGTTTTACTGCATGAATTGGAAAAAGAATAAAGCCTATTAGGCTTTCTTTAAATTAAAAAAAAATAGAAAAGATCGTTTTAAACATTTTGAGTTGAAGTATAGTGAATATCTAAGTGATTTATTGTATTACCAGAAGAAGAAGAAGAAAGATTAGAATAAATTGCTTAGTTTTTGTACTAAATGTTTTTAAAATTTACAAACCCAAGACTATAAATATCTTAACAATAAAATCTGTTGATGCTTTGTATTTTTTACCAAGCAAAGAGTGGGTATTTATGTTTAACAAATTTTGGGAGAGACTGTTCGTGGTTGATTGTATGAAAACAACTTCTGCAGCTATTAGTCTTTGAGAGTTCAACCGCTATCACGGGGTAATCGAGAAGTACGACTTTAGTGGACAGAGCAACATTTTGGGGTCAAATAAAAAATGAGCTACTGTGCTTTTCACTGATGAATAATGGTTTGGAATTTTTCTCGGCTCCAAAAGGTTTCGCGTGTGAAGAGAGCCTAACAATGCAAATCGTCTTTGCAACGTTTCGGAACAGGACGAGAAACAATTATGTTCTGGAAAGGAATCGGTATCGGGGGAGAACCGATCACATTCTATTGGAAAACTTTTTGATTGGTAAATCGTACTGGAATCAGATACTGGATCAGTTATTTCAAATGCAGCAGTAATTGGTTTAACTTTGATTACATACATAACAATGCGAGACCATATAAAGATTGCAATAGAATTGCTAGATAATAATAACATCGATGTGTTACTTAGCCAGCTGAGAAAAACTGCCGACTATGCGGCGAAGAGAAAGAGAGCAGCATACACATTCTGTGTAGATGCTGATGCTAGCGGTGTACAGGTGCCAAACCTGGTGCCGCATGATAATGGATCCAAGTGATCTAAATGAGACTGGACCAACAAAATTCCTGCGGTTTGCCAAAACCAGAGGACTGGAATTTTGATGCCTTGATGACACAGCGGTAGTCACAGAGGATCAAAGATCTAGGTGACCTAGGTGCCTATACTAATGGCCCAACCGCAAAAATGTAATGTACCATGTACCACACAATCCCTAATCCCATTGAGAAGGTGTGAGATTGGGTTATCAGAAGAGTTCTTTGTACGAAGAGACAAAAGAACCTGTTTTAGCTATTCAAACGATTGCAATGAGATACTTTAACAGGACATCGTTTATTTTTAATTCTGAGCATGCCCAATTAATGCTGGGAAATTGCTAATAATCTAGGAGGTGTTACACATTATTAAATCGCATTTATGTGCATTACGACCCCGGCCCTGTTTTATTTGTCGGCGTCCGAAAGTCGATTAGGGCCTTCACGATTCGGCTGGTAAATTCTGGAACAGCGATTTCGAAATGGTAGAAGGATTGTTCCGGACTCTCGAGAAAAAGGTGGAATAGTGGCTATTACTCTGGAATTATGATTTAGAAATATAAAAATGACAGCGGTCGTGAGGAGGTTTTTTAAGTATTTATGAGTTATAAAATAATTAGTTATAATTAGTTGAATATTTTAGTGATTTGTAAGAATAAAATTTATTGTGTAAAAGTATTGGAATAAAAATTGTTTTGTTACTGTATCGAAAGTTTAAAATTATCGAACCCGAGAAAGAGAAGTACAGTGCAACTAGACTTTAAAATAACAAATATTTGGCTGAATATACTTCACACTCGTAAACTTCTTCCTCCGATTGTACTTGAGACTCACGATTACTGAAAATTTCGTCGTCGCAATCGGATCGTTATTCGAATGTTTTCGTTGTGCGCAGATTTTGTGTTTCTTCGCCCGCCAAGCTACTTCTGTTGCACTTTTTTTTTATTATCGTACATTATTTGTACATTTTTATACATTTTGAAAAATTCCGTTTTCTTGAAAAAATAAAATTGTGTTGCATGTTTTTTTCTCTTATTACTTTTTAAGTCAAAGTAATAAAAAAATTACAGGCCTATACTTTGCGGTTGTGTGTATGAGAAATATTATTTGTAAAATTGATTTACCTTCTGTCTTTAAAATAAACAGTAAAAATTTTTAAACAAAATAAAATTTCTTGCTTAATTTTTAAGCATTCGTGGCTAACGGCATGTGCTTTTTCTGTAACTAGTAATTTGCTAAAAAGCGTAATATGATATTATACTGATTGTTATTACAACGAAAAATGACATAATCCGTATTGTTTTACCGAGTATTTTTTGAAAAAAAAATGACATACTTTCATAATGTTAAATATCAAGGTTCATTTTAATATGCATACTTTATTAATTTTATTCGTCCAGGTTAAAAGAAATTGTGGTTAACGTTACCATTTTTCATTTCATTTGTTAGTGTGCAAAGTGAGACTGGGAAATTTTTTATTAACGACAAAAGTGACAATAAATTAACAAATTATTACGATTAAGTACTTGTTTAAAAAGCAAAAACATACTAAAATGGTTCGTCCGAAGATGTTGCCAAATTCACATCCTGCGAAACGATCGGTATAATATGTAAATAAACTCGAAGAAAGGTGCTTACCACTTTGCAATTAATTTTATTTTTAACATTTATACCTATATACCGTTTTAGGAAAACTGTTTACGAAAACCTGTTCTGGTTACGGCATGTAGTAGCAGCGTTTTTATTCGGAGAGGAGGTGTTCCCATTCATACGTTGATATAACGAAGCAGCTTTGTACTGGGTATTAAACAAAAAAAATTGTACAACACAAAAAATATTTGCTGAGTTCTTAAATCATCACAGATATTCATCAACTGAAGAGGAATATTCAGATTTGCTAAGAGAGATAGAAAAATCCATCGGAAATTTAGATTTATTACTTGTGGGATCTGAACACAAATGAAAGCTCTAATTTTGGGGTCATTAAGTGTGAATGGTCAATCCTTACAAACAAATCTCAATCATAATAGTGCTGGTTCCATTCACCGGAAGGCGAAAGTACTAACTTAAAGCCCCAACTCTGAATGGAATCCGGCTCACATTTTCCAAAGAAGTTAAATATTTGGGAGTAATAATCGACCAAAAACTGACATGGAACAGCCAACTCGGCCACATTCTTTTCAGAGCTATAGCGGCAACCTGGACATGCCGCAGAGTCTTTGGCAAGACATGGGGTCAGAAACCAAAAATTATCTACTGGTCATACCAAACGATCATAAATCCATGGTCACCTATGCCTCATTGATATGATGGCCAAAAATTCAACAAATTTCGGCACAAGTTAAGCTGCAGAAAGTGCAGCGGCTTAGCTTGCCTGGTAATTATAGGGGCAATATTCACGTGCAGCAATCAGTGCCTTCAGACTGAGCCAGACAATAAGTCTCAAAGCAGGAAATCGGATTGGACATTTAAAGATTTAAAAAATATTTCCCTGTATCCATGTTTAAGCCGCCGGATATTAAGCCAGTTAGTTACGACCTCGGAATTCAGTTCAAAGTGGTCATAAACAACCACTAAATTTGTGTGGTACACCGATGGATCCATTATGGATAAAAGGGTTAAAGTGGACGTTACAGGGCGAAATTACAGGCTCTCAAAACCACCTCAACCATCTTTCAAGCAGAATAACATACCATAGAGATATGTGCCCAGGAGCGCCTCGAAATGGACACCCAAATGGCAGAAATCTATATTTTATCAGATAGCCAAGCAGCATTAAAAGTTTTTAAAAGGTCACTTTGATGTGGGTTCCAGGTCACAGGGGGGTTAAAGGCAACAACAAAGCAGACTGCCTTGCCAAAATAATGGCAAATACACAATTTATCCGGCCCAGAACCCCTTTGTGGACTCTCCAAGGTCCACTTGAAAGAAGAGATTCGACGCTGGGAAACAGATGAAATGAAATCTCACTGAAATAAAGTGCCAGGACAAAGACAGGCGAAAAGGCTAGTGAGCCACTCGCCGTGAAAAGCTAAACAACTTCTCGAGTTGGACAAAAAAGATTTGAAACTGGTAACGAGACTTCACACTGGACACTGCCTTTTGAGTTATCACCTGAAAAAGATGGAAAAAAACAGAGAGTGATAGTTGCCGCTACTGCGAGAACTTCGATGAAACTGCAGAATAATTGCTTTGCGCTTTTCTGCAAAAGGCTCAGGTTCCTGAAAGCGGTCTTCTTGAAGCCCTCCGCAGAAAATTAGTTCCCAGAAAACTAAAACTTTGTACGAAGTCTCGGAATCCCGGACCTTGAAAAGATTAAGTGTTATGCACAATAGATCCGATAGCTCGAGCTGTTTAAGAGGCTGCATGGCCTTCACGACCCCCCCCCCCCTAACAATCTAAAATATAATAGTGGCCTGCTTGTCAGGCAGGGGTTCAGCGGTGCTACCTTACTGTGCCTGGCTACTATCATCCATTTCCATTCCCTTTTGTAGAATGAGCAGCTCCTTAAATATTTTTATATCTTGTCATAATTACTACCTGCATTGAAACTGCGACTTTTACTGCCTCTTTAGCCAGTGAAAATAAGACAATTTCAGACTAATCCTAATATGGCGGACAAAAACTGATTGGTTTCTTTCTCAGTTTAATATGAATCTCCAAATAATTGTCGTTACAATTATTGACCAATTTGATAGATGTTATATTTGCAAGTTTAAAATAAAATAAAAATACGACGAGTTTTCGTCTAAAATATTCTTGTTTTATATCTTGTCACACAATATGCTATTTTAAACTAACCCAAAAGGTAACCACTAACTTGGTTTAATTTAATGTTCCCAAAATATAATCACGTTACATTTTAAGGACTTCTGTGTGTAAATATGAACAATAAAGCCTCTCTTGACACCAATGATTTGAATTTGCTGGAAATTCCTTTTACGCTTACATACTGCTACTCCAGACATTTATGATTCTCCAACAAGAGAAATCATTTGTTTGTGAAGCTTTGTAAAAGAAGATGTGGTTACAAAGATAGATAAAGAAATGCTTCGATGGTTTGGACACGTAGAAAGAAAAGATTAACGAAACAAATTTATAAGGCGATTGTGAATGGACGGAAGTCGGTAGAGGTCGACCTCGGCGAACATATCCCGAACAGATCAACATTGTTTTGAAGAAAGGCCAGGTCAAAAGTATCAACAACCGACGAGCATGTATGAGAGCACTGATGAAAGTAGAGGAAGCAAAAGATGTGTGTAAGAACCGTGACAAGTGGAAGAAAGTGATTTTTGCCTAACACTACGGCAAAAAGGCGTGACTATATGTATGTGAAGCTTTTTCATCCCATAGGCAGCAATAAACTGACACTTCCATTCATTTAGACACCTGTAGTATACTTAGGTCTGCAAGAAATGCTTACCGTAAAAAAATAAGGATGAAAAGGAATGTTTGAATAACCGATGGATTTATGTAAAACTTTCAATGTAAATAAATATTATGTGAACTTTGAATTTAACCTTGAATATCCTAATTAAAACATCAATTGCAAATAGTGGATTTAATATTTAATGTGATGTGCTGAAAAGGACGGGCCGGTCAGGTCCTGAAAAGGAATATCTTGTGCAGTTCGCGTTCGAGTTGTGGTGGTGAATCATGTTTGGACAGACTTATTTGCATATTGTGCCTTTAAAAATTTCACAGGTGTCAGTGACTATTCGCGCAAAGTTATATAACCCAATCGATGCCAATTACTACCAACAGTGCGGAGCGTTGAACGCTGCTGGTTCGATGTCGAGTGGTTTTCATGGAAGAAAATACGAAGAAAAAATTATCCTTTCTTATTGCACATTTTTAAATATATTTTTAACCATCGTTTTTAATTTGTTATAAATGAATGCTAATAGAGAAAAATATTATAATTTGTTTTCAAAACTTCAATACTGCTTTTTTTGCCTAACCAGCTCTAAAGATCTGATAATAAGGGAAAGGAATTAACTTCATCAAGCTAGGGCACCAGAAAATAAAATGGTCAAAATTTGTTGGACTGACAAATGATGCTGCCCGTTCCAAGTGTGGCATTTACTCATGCACCCTTGTAATTAAAGGTCAGGCCGGAATCCTATAGAAAACTGTTAATGATGCAGTGAAAATTTAAAATTTTATTAAATCAATTTCGAAACATAAACTGTTTGCCATACTGTGCGATGGGATGGAAGCACAAAACACTTCTGATCTGTTAAGTATGGTGGCTGCAAGAAGGAAAGTTTTATTAAGATTATTTGAGCTTGAAATGAATTGAGAATGTTTTTGTTGAAGCACGAAAGTGAAGCTAAATCCATGAGCAGTGTTTTGAAAGTATTAAATGATAAAGACTAGCTAGTATGGCTCTTATATTCAGTACTCTTGATATCTTCAATGGAAGAATGTCCATAAGTTCTATGTTCTATGATATACGCTGTACAGCGTGGAGTGTGAATATATTCTCTCTCTTCTGATCTTTAACTTATACTCGGAGGAAATATTTACCGAAGCTTTGGAAATCACCCACCACGGAATGTGTTGCTGAACGGAGAACGTATCAATAACATTCGATACGCAGACGACACCGTAGTATTTGCCGACAGTCTTATTGGCTTGCAAGAGTTGATGAATAGGATAAACGGTGCCAGTGAACAAAATGGTCTAAAAATGAACACAAGTAAAACCAAGTTCATGATAATAAGTAAGCAGGACATTCGAAACTGTCAAATTGTTATCAGAGTCCAGTAGAAAGAGTGTCCAAATTAAAAAGAATAAATGCAGAATAGAAAAAGCAAGAAAAACTTTTATCAAAATGTCAAAACTTTTTAAAAGCAACAATTTGGACCTAAACATCAAAGTCAAAATCCTTCCATGTTACGTTTTCTGGACACTGTTCTACGGAATAGAGTCATGAACACTGACGGAGGCGACCAAAAAGAGACTTGAAGCATTTGAAATGTGGGTATATATAAATATAATTCTGAGGATACCATGGGTCTAATGAATCTGTACTGGGAAAAATGAACAAAGGAAGGGAAATGATAAACACTATAAAAAAAACAAAAAGCGCCACCTTTTCCAAGAAAGTGAATTTCCCAAATCATTCATCACAATGTCCGGAAATACCCTTGAATCAAGTCCCTCCCTCTCGATTTTGAGAGTCACGGTGTATAATAATATCTCTTGGCATGACCATGTTGCTAACATCGCAAAGTCAGCAAGCCAAAGGCTAGGTTTTCCGTGAAAAGCTAGAAAGTTTTTTACTCCTTATTAACTGTTGACGACGTACAAGGCTCAAATCCGACCTCTACTGGAGTATTTTTCGCACATTTGGGGTTCAGCACCAAGGCATTCTCTTCGTCTTTTAGATTCCATTCAGAAAAGGGCCATTCGGTTGATAAACAGCTAAACTCTCAGAGATACCCTTCACCCACTAAAACATAGAAGAAGACTTGCAGATCCGACATTACTCTACAGATATTTCCATGGCAGATGCTCCAGAGAAATAAATACTCTTATACCATCTCTGGCCACATTTGGCCGAAGAACTCTGCACACTGATCAGTCTCACCCATTTACTCTTAAAGTAGGGACCAATCTTCATCAAGAATCCTTTTTTTACAGAGCTGCTACGGAATGGAACAAGCTCCCAAAATCAGTTTTTCCAGAGAACTATTGACCTGCAACTTTTCAAAAAGCGGGTCCACAATCATCTCCTTTCTATAATCCCTTCCCCTTCTAATAGTCGCGGTGCGGGCCGTCCGCGGCCCACACGATTCGACTACCCTTTTTGCGACTATTTGCAGTAAAAAAAAATAAGGTCATCACAGCCAGAATGATCGCCAGCCAATATTCGGAACGAATAGGCACTTGAAGAAGAAGCGTTACTCTCGCCTCTCGGAGGGATACTACAGGAACAACCACTTCGTGTCGGCGTTGGAAAAGATTAAAGGGAAACAGGCTATCTTTTGACCGCAGCGAAATGAATTGAGCTTAAACCGTGGTTTTCGGAAGCCGAAGTGATACTTGACTACCGTCAAGTACGGACGCCTTGGAGATTTTGACTCGAGAAGCGCGTTGAGAGGGAAAATAGTTAATAGCTGTTTGCGATTTTATAGTTGGTTGCTAATTTACATACGTTGGCGCTCAGGAACAGCTCAAGGAAGATTTTAATGGAAATAAAAAAAGATCAAACGAATTGTTGCAATCTGTGATCGCAACAATAATCTAGAGGCATGTTCAAGTTAGTCCTCGAAGGTCGCTTGTACTCCTAATTGGTGCAGAACGAGAAAGGACTGCACAAGAGAGCTCTTGCGATGGCCTGGACCGTTAAAAGGACGAATAGTCCTTCTATTAATTTATTGAATATATTGCCAATTTTTTTATGTACATATTTTCTATTTTTAATGATTGTTTGTCGCGCAACTTGATAGACATATTTCAGCGGTGTCGTGTATTTTTTTTAACTGATAATGGATCCACGCCCACCTTTCTTTTAAAGCAATAATTAAACGTATAAGATCTACCATTATCTCCACGAACCGCAGGACAACTATAAAAATGTAAAATGATGGCCATAACTTCTCTAAAAGCGTATACGGGAATTAGACTCTCGATTTACTGTTAATTGACTTAATTATGAGGAAATTAATTCAACCGAAATGTCAGTCGCCGATTGTAGAACTAAAAAGCTTTTTTTGCTTTGTTACGTAAAACCTTTGTACTAGTTTTATATTGTTAAAACGTGTAACAAGTAACATCGATTATGTGTATAAAAAAAATGGATGAGAAAATGTTCCGCCCACTCGTTATAGTTGTTGTTAAAAAAAAAAAGAAAGGTTCGTATATTGCACAAGGAATCGTTGTTCGAACAACATTTTTCTTATACATCTATTAAACGTCTCTTAGTTGTCTTCCTGTTTAGGTAATAATTTCAACACTGCGAAATTCTTGAACGTACGAGGCATGTCTCTTAGTTTAGAAAAAAATTGGGTCCTCAAAAAGCTAAACAGTTAAAAAATATCGAGATTAACATTCGACTCTTTGTCTCATTATATTCCTTTTAGAGACGCACAACAACAAAAAAGGTATTCAATTTTTGAAAATACTTAACAGTCGTGGACGTAACCCACTTTTTCCAAAATTAACGAATCTAAACCATTTGGTGATCGCGGAACAAAAAAAAATAGATCACAAAGTTCTCAGGCAATAATAGAAGGTAGACTTTCACTCTTGACCATCTATAAGAAGATAATGGATCTTGGAATTATCCTATTTTACAAATTCGTGACGGCGTGTTTTATGCATTGATGTATCTAGAACATATCGACGGGATGGATATTCGTTATTTAATGGCACCGAACGGATAAATATTGGTGGGGTGTGCCAATAACAAATGAAAATAATATAAATGTTATTTATTAAATATTGGTATAGTTCTGCAATCTTATTGCTTATTGTTATAGCAATTATTTCAGTCAGTAGGGGGAATGGTCGCAGAGTATTACGAAATTTGGAATTATTTTCGAAAATTATGTAAAACTTATGCGAGAAGCTTAAATAAGATCTAATTTGAAATTTTATTATTCCAGAAAGGATCTCCTTTCAATACAAGTCTTGCAGCCCAGTGCTACCAACTGGTCATTAGTATAATTTTCTTCACTAAATTAAATCCGTTTACTTAATCCTAAAATGAAGCTACAAAGATTAAACTAACTTTAAAATGATTTAGTTACAAAATCTGGTTACTTATCAGAATTAATACCTTATGAAAAAATAATAAAATATCACCTTAAGTAATGGAAATCATGGCCTACTCTTTACTAATGTTGACAGAATTAAGTGTTGTTATGTTTTAACACGTTGACTGCCATGTGCATATAAAAGCATACAGGCAAGTTGGGTCCTGTACGCCGCGTGTATAATTTCGTATACACGAACAATAACTTAGGTTAGGTTAAAACGGCGGTTCGGATGGAATCCACTTAGGCCTTTTGGCCCGTTGTGATACCGTAATGGACGGCAGTGCCTTCCCCCTCTACCGTGAGAACCAGTTGGAACTTTTAATGAAAAGTGTAAGGTCCTTGATGCTAACTGACCTGAGATCAGATAAGTCATCAAAGTCCGGTTGCCCTAGTGTATTAAGCCGTTTTCTGTCTAGAGCAGGGCAGTGGCAGAGAAGATGTACCATTGTTTCCTCCTCTTCCTCATTGTGACAGGCCTTGTACTTCGTCAACAGTTGATCAGGAGTAAAAAACTTTCTGGCTTTCCACAAAAACCTAGCCTTTGGCTTGCTGACTTTGCGATGTTAGCAACATGGTCATGCCAGGACATATTATTAGACACGTGATTCCCAAATGTGCGAAAAATACTCTAGTAGAGGTCGGATTTGAGCCTTGTACGTCGTCAACAGTTAATAAGGAGTAAAAAACTTTCTAGCTTTTCACGGAAAACCTAGCCTTTGGCTTGCTGACTTTGCGATGTTAGCAACATGGTCATGCCAAGACATATTATTGGACACCGTGACTGGCAAGGAATGGCAAAAATAATATTACTCGGTCCTCGCTGAAAAAATCGAGATTTTTTTTCACTTTCTGCTTGTGAATGGTTGGATCTAGGCATCTCTCAGAGTACTTTTTTAATTTAAAAAAAAAAACTAGAAAAAGAAGTACGAAATATTGGCCATATTCACTTTTTTTTATCTCACAAGATATATCGTATTTCGAAAAAGTACACCGACAGATGCCTCAATTATACAGTTGTCTTTATTGAAAAAAAAAATTATCGCGATCCATTGATAACTACTAGGTCAAAAATAATTTTTACTGAACCCCTACAGACACAATTATGGAGCATTTTTTATGACTGATTCGAGCGCCCTCGCACCAAATAAGCACTTTTACATAGATACTATTAATTATTGAATGAATCGTAATTTCATTAATAAAAATTAGTAGATTTTTATATGAAATATTTGCTGCCTGAAATAGTTGACAGTAGATACAAGAGAAATATGGAAATAAGAGATTGATTTGAGGTATTTCTGTACAATTAGATTGTAATGTATATATTTTGTTTCAAATATATCCTGTGAGTTTTCAAGTCTTAAAGCTTAGTATTTTTTATTAACTACCTACCCATATCCATATTCATCATACGCGAAATATTCATTACGATGAAAAGGATACTCATTTTATTTTTAATATTCTTATGGACCTTTTTTGTTTATACAGGCCTATTCTGAAAATTCCAACGGCCGACGACGACAGTCCCAGACCCGCCAAGGTCAAATATACTATGAAAGTTACGTTATAATAAGTTGGAGTGAGACGCAAACAGTGCTAACCGTTTTTTGTCATTGTCATTGGTATCCGCCCCTTTCGCTCGGTATTTTTACTTCCCTCTTTACACCGCAAATTTACTCTGACCTGTTTGTAAAGGTTAACCCCTTCTTAACGTTCTATTAACACATCCACCCACGTTTCTCTTGTGTATATCGTGATCACTACAAAAAAAAGTGTCAAAAAGGTAACCGATACATATACAGATACTTTATTCAGAGTCGTCTATCTTTGGTGTCCGTTGAAAAAGGAAACATCAGCACACCAACCTCGACCGGTAATATATAGTAGTTATATAATGAATGCTTACATGTACTGCCGTAATATTAATAAAGCACGGCATGTGTGAAGAAGACCGGTAACATTTCTCGAAAGAGGTACCGTTATTCCTATCATTGGTGAAGTAATGCATTTACCGTCGAGTTAAATTCGATATTATAACTTACCTGTGTCGCCCTAGAGAGATCTTAGCGGACGATAAACAAACATTTTTGTTCCCGATTTTTTAATCGCCTATTAAATATTTTCCATAATTATTTTCCAAGATGACTTCATCAATAACACAATAACCGATTAATGTCAACATTTTGGGGTACCTACATTTTTATCGGATATATTTAATAATTAAGTGAAATCAGTCTTCAGCTTCAAACACTTTGTTTACCCCTGCTACAAGCAGTGTTGTAAAGAAGTTATTTGCTGTGGAGGAACACGTATTTTTCGTCTGGAAAAATCTCCGCCAATGAAACTTTTATCGGTTGACATACCACCAACACACAAAAATTGAAGAAATACTCTCTTTACGGGTTGTCCAGCCAAAAGTAACAAATAAATTCAACACGAAATACTATTATAAACTGCTGGCTCTTAAATGTTTAAATCTCCAAGATTTAGAAGAAAAATGGCTTGTTTTAACAGAATTGCGAGATGTTTGCCATATGTGCAGGAACAGGTTGACTCCATCAATAGAGATCTTAAAGCAATCGTCGAGTGGAAAACCAACAATCTTGTTCAGTTCAACGCCCAGAAAACACAAAGCAATACGTTTTCCAAGAAAGTAAATTCCTCAAATCACTCCATCACAATGTCCGGAAATACCCTTGAATCAAGTCCCTCCGTCTCGATTTTGGGAGTCACGGTGTCTAATAATATGTCTTGGCATGACCATGTTGCTAACATCGCAAAGTCAGCAAGCCAGAGGCTAGGTTTTCTGTGGAAAGCTAGAAAGTTTTTTACTCCTGACTAACTGTTGACGACGTACAAGGCTCAAATCCGACCTCTACTAGAGTATTACTCGCAAATTTGGGGTTCAGCATCAAGGCATTCTTTTCGTCTTCTAGATTCCATTCAGAAAAGGGCCATTCGGTTGATAAACAGCTCAACTCTCACAAATACCCTTCGCACACGAGAACATAGAAAAAGACTTGCAGACCAGACATTACTCTACAGATATTTCTATGGCAGATGCTCCAGAGAAATAAAAACTCTTATACCACCACCGGCCACATTCGGCCGAAGAACTCGGCACGCTTATCAGTCTCACTCATTTAGTTTTAAGATTAACACTACAAGGATCAATCTCGATCAAGAATCCTTTTTTTACAGGGCTGCGACAGAGTGGAATAAGCTTCCAAAATCAGTTTTTCCAGAGAACCATGACCTGCAACTTTTTAAAAAGCGGGTTTACAATCATAGATCTACCCTTTTTGCGACTATTTTCAGTAAAAAAAAAATCTGGACCTTAATAGCGCAGATACTTTTGCCTATGATGAATATAATAAGGAGAAAAAAACAAAGGGCAGCGATTTAATAGTTTTTTTTTAAATGAAATATTTATATAAATCTAGGGCTGAGCATGAGTACGTTGGAATTTTTTTTTGTTCAATTACTATTTTTCTTTTAACTGGCGTCTTAGTTTGTCATATGGCCAAAGGACACCCAGTACAATCAGGCATCGAAACAAAAACAAAAAAACTAATACTCGTATAGATCTTAGACAAGCATGAGTGCTATTCTAGCAAATGTTTGCCCTTGACATTTACTGACCATCGCGGCTGAGACTAGCGAGGCGCCTACTTGTCCGCTTTTCGATGTCTTCGTAACGTCCACGATGTTTGCACGAACGCAGAACCGTACTACGAAATATTCATCGACTATGCGTTTTTTTTTGAACGCAGATGACACTTAAGTTACATCTAACATTACAGTATAATATTTTTTTAATTTAAGGACAAAGTTTTATTATGTACCTACATACATCAATATATTTTGTCAATAATATAACAACTGACAACTGCCTTGCATTATGCGGGGCGTTTAAAACGCTATTTACGTAAATACTTCTAAATGAGGTATTAACTCCCCTGATATTAAAAAAAAAAAAACTCATTAAAAATAAAAAGGTGTAAATCATTAAAAAAAATTTATATGTAGTAACTGGAACACCCCATCTTTCACATCAGACATCAACATGTGCTGGAAAAGCTCATTATAGGACACAAGAGAGTTCGATGGCAAGGTCGCTCTGCATGGGCGCGCGTTAAAATATCTTCTGCAGTTTAAAACCTAACAAAAACCAATTCACATCTCGTCTCCCAATAAACATCACAAACAACTCCTTCCACATGCATGTAACACAAAATTGTATTTAAAAACCATTTTGCACAATGAAGTATTTTGAAAAAGATCGTTCTAAACAATTGTTTTAAAAAATATTTTAAATTCACCTAAAACCAATTAATTCGGTTATCTCAGTAATGATTAGTGATAGTTGCCGCTACTGCGAGAACTTCGCTGAAACTGCAGAACATTTGCTTTGCAAATGCCCAGCGCTTTTCTGCAAGAGGTTCAAGTTTCTGGAAGGGACCTTCTTAATGCCCTCCGAGGTCAGGAACTTAGCTTTCAGGAAATTAATAAACTTTGTACGAAGTCTCAGAATCCCGGGCCTCGAATAGATTAATGGTTATGCAAAAAAGATCTGATAGTTCGAAGTGCTTAAATAGCTTTTAAAACCTCCCCCTACAATCTACAATCTAATACCTCTTATCCTAGTATTCATCAAAAACAACCCCTTACATCAGTATGAACTAAAATTCTTTACTTCACACCAATTTAGTGTAAAGTTATTTGAAATAGATCATTGTAAACAAGGTTTGATTAAAACATTTAGCTTTTCGACTGTATAAAATACTTGAAACGACCCTCTTACAAAGTGAAAAAAAAATTGTTTCAGTGAATTTTTTTAGTTTAATCTAACGAACACTTTAAAAAACGGTTGGTCACTGATAAAAGGCAATTCGTTTTATTTTTTAAAGAATTTCTAGTATCAGTAAATTACTTAAGAACAATTCATTAAGCTTACCTGCCTCTCGAACAACCACAAAATACGAAGATAAGGATCATTAGTTGTCAATTAGAGGGGCAATATATTTTTTTGATGAGCCTTTCCAAAAAAAAACGAACAACGAACCAAGCTATTGTTCTTTGAGAACGTGACCGGGGTATTTGTGTTCGGTTAATTTTAAAATACTAATTTGGAATGAGTGATTTATTAGAAGGGTTATTAAATATTAACCGGTTGATAAAAAAAAAATGCTCAATTAAAAATTGTTAGCAGTAAAATAATATTCAATGAGTGAAACTTATTTCCTGTGTCTGTGAAGATGATTTGTGCGAGAGAACTGCGAATATGTACGTCTTCGCAGCGTGATCAACTATTTGGTAGGCTACCCTCGTATGATATTTTATTAAAATTGCTGCTGTTTTTGATTTCCCCGAGTACGGAAATGACAAAAAAAGTAAAAATTGAAATTGATATAAAGTATTTCATAGAAATACTTAACGCTTCCTTTCTCATGGTAATAAATGTGTACTATCATTTTAATGGCGAAAAAAGAATAAGAATTCTTAATCCATTGCTGTTGTTTGTTAACGACGACTTTATATTATTACGAATCTGTTTCATGGATGATTAATGACCAAACCTGTTTATTTAAGCATTAAATTATCCGCATACAGGACGCGTCAATAGTGCGGTACATAAATTTAGTCACGCCTTTTTTCCGAAGGGGTAAACAAAGACCACTTCCTTCCACTTGCTACGGTTCTTACACACATCTTTCGCTTCTTCTACTTTGACCCGGCCTTTCTTCAAAACAATGTCGATATGATCGAGATATTTTCACAGAGGTCGACCTTTAACTCTACGTGCGGTATAGTTCTTGTATTCCATGAAAGATATGGTCTGTTTTTTTTACTAAAAATAGTCGCAAAAATGGTAGACCTATCGTGTGAGCCGCGGACGGCCCGCACTGCGACTATTAGAAGGGAGAGGGATTATAGAAAGGAGATGATTGTGGACCCGCTTTTTGAAAAGTTGCAGGTCATAGTTCTCTGGGAAAACTAATTTTGGAAGCTTGTTCCATTCTGTAGCAGCCCTGTAAAAGAAAGATTCTTGATGGAGATTGGTCCTTGTAGTATCAGTATTAAGAGTAAATAGGTGAGACTGATCAGCGTGCCGAGTTCTTCGGCCGAATGTGGCCAGTGGTGGTACAAACGAACTTATTATTTATTTACCATTAACGGAGTTCAGATCGTTTGAACCACTGACAAAATATTTATCGTATTAAAGGTTTCGTGTATAATGATTATAAAAAAGATTACAGTTATTACAGGCAACTTGCAGAAGATCTTAATAAAGCTTTTTCTTAAGTGTTTCATAAAAAAATTCATACTATATTGACGAGTATTAGGCCAGGCGTAAGTTCAGACGCAGCTTGATGAGCTGAAATGTTTGCCCGCAGGGTGAGGTGACATTTATAAACTGCAAAGGTCTGTGATCGTCATACCAGTGTTGTCAATATGACGTCCACGATGGAGAAAAAATTAATAGACAGTTCAAAAGAGAACAATACTGTACGAAACGTCACATGTCATGTTAACCATTTAAAAATTTCTGATTTGTAAAAATTTTATTTTATTATTTTATTTTTATTTTATTTTATGAAAATAGTCGCAAAAAGGGTAGACCTATCGTGTGAGCCGCGGACGGCCCGCACTGCGACTATTAGAAGGGAGAGGGATTATAGAAAGGAGATGATTGTGGACCCGCTTTTTGAAAAGTTGCAGGTCATAGTTCTCTGGGAAAACTAATTTTGGAAGCTTGTTCCATTCTGTAGCAGCCCTGTAAAAGAAAGATTCTTGATGGAGATTGGTCCTTGTAGTATCAGTATTAAGAGTAAATAGGTGAGACTGATCAGCGTGCCGAGTTCTTCGGCCGAATGTGGCCAGTGGTGGTACAAGAGTTTTTATTTCTCTGGAGCATCTGCCATGGAAATATCTGCAGAGTAATGTCTGGTCTGCAACTCTTCTTCTATGTTCTAGTGGGTGAAGGGTATCTGTGAGAGTTGAGCTGTTTATCAATCGAATGGCCCTTTTTCGAATGGAATCTAGAAGACGAAGAGAATGCCTTGGTACTGAACCCCAAATATGCAGCTGATTCCACAGGGAAAGGTGCTTCGAAAGAGGAGACCAGGCAAAAGAAGGATCTCATGGCTTAAAAACCTAAGAACTTGGTTTGCTATCTCCACCACGGGTCTATTTAGGGCCGCAGTTGATAAAATAATTATTGCCAGAATGATCGCCAACGTCCGGTAACGGACAGGCACTGGAAGAAAAAAATTTCCATGATTATGATAGATACGAAAAAACTATGAAAGCAAAATTGTTTTAACATCTCAAGATGCATAATCCAAAGTTCACTTAAAAAACTAAAACGAGACGTTCATTTGTAGCACCAGAAACGTTTTACACCACATGTCAAAAGTACATGAATTTGCGTTCTTCAGAAATGGAACTTCCTTTATTTGTTAATTACGTAAAATTGCTAAATATCTTCAGCTGCCGGAACCAAAGCAATATTGTTTTTGGAGATCGTGAGCCACTATATTAGTGGATGCAGGGGGTGATACGCTATCATTAAATCGACTAGGTGGCTGGCAATCTTTTACAGTGGCGGAAGGCTAAGTAAATCACTCTCATAAAAATATAAATGCCAACGCATTACGAATATCAGAAGCGATTACCAATTATCAATCTTCGTCTTCTGATGTACCGTGCAGTACTACAATTATAAATAACCGTTAACTAATAAATCACAATCGACTTACAATAATTGTTCAATTATTATTAACAACTATTATAATAAAGTTTAAATAATTGCGATCTCCTTTATTTAATAGAAGATGGGCGTAGAAAAACTATAGTACGTTACACGAGTTGTAAGTCCATTACGCACTCGATCAAGTGTATTTTATCGAAGGCCTTCTCAAGGTCGACAAAGCACAAGAAGGCAGGCAGGTTGTATTCGATCGGTCAGTGGAATTTGTTCGCCTATTTTATTTGTAATGATCTTCATGGTGAGCTTAAAAGTGGTTTAAGCAGGTTTATTCCTCTATATTACGATGGTATTTTTTTGTCACCTTTTTTGAAAAGCAGGATCGTGGTGCTTTCTCGCCATTCATCTGAAATTTTGTAATTATTCTACGGATGAGAACTGTCAGCTGTTCAGTTAATTTTCTCCACCAAATTTAAGAAGTTCGTTGGTTATATCATCCTGACTGGCGCTTTTTCTGTTTCTCAGGCTTTTGACACGTCCTCCTTCTCTATCGTTATTTCTTCGTTTTTAACAATTTCAGGTGTTGTTCCCTTCTGCTATATTTTCTTGTTCTTTTGTTCGGTAGAGTTCTCTCAAATATTTTACATTTATTATATTTTTATTATAATTTAATCAGTTAAAAAAACTGATAAGCATTGTAAGCAATGATAAAAATTCTTTACCGAGAAAACCTGTTCTCATTTTTACAGCCAAATTTAGCAGACCTGTCCTTGTATGTGCGCACGAAATATCATTTGCACTCGAAACAACTATCATTTATTATCGCCCACACTTTTACTGTTAAAAAAAATTTTTCAAGCAAACCAATTCTATTTTCGTGATCATAAAATTTACCGAATTTCAAATCAAAAGTTTCTTTTCTTTTCACGTAAATACTTTCGTCGTAAAAAATATAATTGAAATGTTATTATTTTTTTAATGATATCTAGTAAATCTTGAAACATAATGAAACACTGATTCAGATACTGCAGTCTTAAAATATCGACTATTAAGATATACGTATTATTTAAAAGTTATTCTGGAACCAAAAAGCTGAAATAGATATTGAAGGAGAACTTAGTAAGAAAATAGGGATAAAAAGAGCAGTAATACAGGGATGTGTTCTATTACTGTTACTTTTTAATATATACAGTGAAACAAATTTTGATAAAGCCTTGGCGTTGGAAAAAGATGGAATAATATCAAACGGAAAGGTAATAAATAATATAAGATTTGCTGACGACACGTTTACCCTTGCTAGTACAGCAGAAGAACTGCAAAGACTAGTGAACCGTACAAATAATATCTGTGAGAATTACGGGCTCACAATAAACATTAAAAATACTAAGTGCATGGTAACTACAAAACAACGAAATATAGGATACTGACATAACACTCAAGCGAACACAATTGGAGAAAGTAAAGAACTAAAGATACCAAGAGACTTGGATAACACACAAACAGACAAGAACACAAATTGAGACAGCTAGGAATATTTTTAATAGAATGAGAAAGATTCTCTGCAGGCGAGATCTTTCGAAACAGCTAAGAATAAGAGCGCTAAGATGCTATGTATTCTCAAAATTATTATATGGAATGGAAAGTTGGACACTCAAGCAAGAACATATAAATAAATTACAATCCTTCGAAATGTGGTGTTATAGAAGGATGTTGAGATTATCATGGACTGAAAAAAGAACAAACATCGAGGTAATGAGGAAAATGGGAAAGAATTGTGAACTGATGACAACTATAAAAATAAGAAAACTTCAATACTTAGGACATATAATGAGAGGGCAGAAATATGAGGTGCTACGAGTTATAATGCAGGGGAAAATCAAAGAAAAACGGAGTATCGTGGTTGAGTAATAAGAGAGAATGGTATCAATGCAGCTCAATAGAATTGTTTAGAGCAGCAGTTGACAGAGTAAAAATAGCCAGGATGATATCTAACCTTCGATAGGAGATAGCACTTGAAGAAGAAGACGAAGTAAATCTTCATAAAGTTTAATAGAGGTCTGGTTATTGAAACTGAAAATATCAGGAAGAAATTGTAAAAATAACGTTTATTTATAAAAAAAAATTTAAGTAACAGAAACAAAGATTAGACCATTGAAAACGATTTTAAGTATCTGGTATTGTCACCTGGCTCTAACGACAGCTCTTTTATCCATTTTGTAAGGCTTCTTATCACATTCTTAATAAACTCCATAACTAAACTTTCCCATTCGTCTATTAAAGCATGTTTCAACTTATCTAGATTGATAGGAGCAATATTATAAGATCTTATGCGGTGTTCTAGATAGTCCCAACCATCTCTATAAGATTCAAGTCTGGACTTACTGCTTCATTTTCTTCTTCTTCATGTATAATATACAGTCCCCCGGACGTTGGCTATTCCTGTGAAGTGTGTCTCTCTATCCTCCGCCAATCTAAAGAGGTCGCACGCCTTTTAAATTCCTGTCCAGTCTCTGATGTTTCGGAGCCAAGACATTTGAAGAGTGTAAATACCAAAGGCACTATTAACAGAACGCAACATTACCATTAGACTTACCACAACTATTAACCAAAAGCAAGTTGAGATATTTTGGACATATATCTAGACGAATGGAAGGTATGGAGAGATTAGTAGCTGAAGGCAAAGTAGAGGGTAAAAGAACTCGAGGAAGATCACCACTACGATGGACAGATCAAATAAAAAGTATCACCGGGTACAGTACATCACGCTCAGGAAAAAGAAAAATGGACAATAACCATAAATCAAAAAACATAACGTCACCACATTCTTACGAAAGATAAAGGACAGAGGAGGAGGAGGAGGAGATAATTAAGAAAACAACTTTAGAAAGCAACATTTTTTATTTTTTCTATACAAATATTGTAAAACGGTTCCTGACATCTAGAAATAGTAACTGGCATAACACACACTTATTGTTTCTGTCAAAAAAAATAAAGTATTGAACTTTGTTCAGAACTAAAACTGAAAGGGCTTAAGTGCCACACTGAATTCTTACAAAAATTATAAACAAAAACTAAAATTTAGTCCCAAGTGCTTCAAAACTTTATAGTTATAAGTACTAATTAAGAATGAGTTGAGCTGCTGCTTGGCCCCAAATTTTCTTCGCTTAAAGTAAGAAGTTCTCTAAAATATTTTGTGCTCAGGATTTTTCAGGTAAGAAATTATGGATGATAGAGATTTTTCTTTATTAGCTGAAATCTTATTCTTAGGAGGTTAAAGTGTTATTTCTGCAGATTTTAGATCTTCAGTGGTTTTTCCTTTCTTTAATATATTGATCTTTTTCCAGGCTTCTAACTCTAAGAAAATTTCTTTTATATAAAGTACTGTTGTATTTTTATAATCAGTCTTTATACTTACTGGCTTAGTGATATTTAAAGCTTTAGTGTTAACAAATTTGGATTATATTTTGGGGAAGTTATTACATTCTGTAAATCATTTGGCACCATTGCCTTCATAATACGCTTTCGGTTTTCGATGAGAGCGAGGTCTCGGTCAAAAGCCATAAAACTGTGACCACTCATTAGAAAGTTATATTCTATTGTCTTAAAAACTTCATAGAGAGCAAGGAACATTAACATAAAGATTACCATTCTGTTCTTGTTCTGCCCCGCGCAGTAGTCACTCCAAAGCAGCATATTTTTTTTGAGTGACACCACAATATAAAATTTTTAGAATGGATGCTACTTCATTACCTCCACACGTCCATTAACACTTTCATGCCTCATACACATAAAAGCATGATTAGGCAAACAAATGTATTCCCAGGTCGGAACAGAAGAGTTGAGACAGATAAAACATATCTAATTGTGTCAAATTAGAAACAAATAAAACTTGTTGAAGATCAAACGAAATCCAGCATTTGTCACTACCTGACTTTGGCACTTAAAACATTTCAAAATAAAAACTTCTAGGACATAATGTTAAGCGCCATCTAGTTCTATTTTACTAAAGCTTAGAAATGAAACTACACCTGTAACCTTTCTAGATATATTGACGATTGCACTTAAAACCGTATAAAAAATATCTACAAAACTTAGATTTTGGCACTTAGTGCCTTTAGTACTCTGTATTTGTCTTCGACCAACACTTCGTTTCCCTTTTATTTTCCCTTTTATAATGAGCTTGAGCAGGTGATATTTTTCTTCACGTAGTATGTGTCCTAGATAAGCAATTTAGCGACATTTAATAATAGACAGTAGCTCTCTTGTCGATCTTCCACGTCTCAGAACCTCTTCGTTTGTCACAAGGTCAGTTGACACTCGTAGCATTTTACGGTGGATCCACATTTCAAATGCCTCTAGACGATTCAAAGTAGTTACTTTCAAGGTCCAGCAAACAAAACCGACCAGATATACCATTTTACCATGGACTTATTGCTTGCCACTCTAAAACTTGAATGCCATTTTTCCAAAAGACACTCATTTACACTAAAAACAGGAACGAACGGTGCCATATTGTCTTTAAAAACCTCTCTAATATACCTATCAGGAATCCTCTACGAAAAACGGTCAACTCTGTGTGACCTTCAAAACAGATGCCTCTCTATACCATAATGGAGCACCTAGTGCGAATCGCTCACCTTTGTGACTGAAGACTGGGGTGCTTCTATCTGATCTCAGATCCGAAAAGTGCAAATCAGGACTCATTGTTCACATTCCAATTAGCATGTTCTTTTGCGAATCTCAAACGTTCTTGGTTAACAATGGTGCATGAACAAGAATTTTAGCATAAACTTCCTAGCGTATTTCTATAGAATTAATGCTCGCTCGGACATTACGGAATCTGGAAAACTCATTTTGCAGTTATCGTGCTGTAATAAGACGTCCCCACAGGGCCTGCAGACGTTTGCAGGGATGGTACACCTTGGACGTCCTGCATCTGGTCTTCTGTTGTAACCCTCAGTTTCTTCGTACCTTCTTAATGTTCTAGATACGCTCGATTGGTTAATACCAACAACTTCAGCTGTTTACTCCTATTGTTCATTTAAGGCTATAAATTTGACAACTTGTTCTGGCATCAAATCAACTTATTTTTATCCAAATGCACTTTACTAATAACATCATTAACAAATATCCGCACCAACCGACTTTAAAAAAAAATAATAGAACAAGCATTTACCAAATTTTTCTTTTGTTTTTTAAAATGTCAGAATTTAAGTTTTTTGACAGGTAAAGCAGTAGCTCTAAATTAACATTTTGCGTTAAGATTTATATCACCAATTTAAACTTTTTATAATTTTTTAAATTATTCGATTTTTATTGTTATTATATTATTAATGACTTGCTGATTAATTTACAAGGTTGTTTTAATAGCAAAAAAATTCAAGCCATTAAAATCGAAAGTAAACTTTAAAATTTTAAATTCACAACATTCCAATTAAAATTTTGTATACATTTATTATACAGGTATTTTTGCACAATATTTTATGAAAAACATTCAGAAAATTTACTAAAAACACTTATTTAAAAGAATATATTTAAAAAAAAATCGAGATAAATATTAGCATTTTTATAGATCAATACTTAAAAACAAATTAAAAGTCAAAAAATTAATTTCCTTTATCCGTTTTTGAAGTTTATCGAGTATTTGAATAGCATGCTATGCATATTTTAAATCGTTGTTAATGACAGCTACCAAAACAATTGGTCTAGACACGCGGTAGCGTGTCAAGCCAAGTTCAAGCTAACAGAATAGCGAGCGGTACCGTGTGTAATATTACACGAACCATTTGGAGCCACTTTTGACCCCCTCATAACTCAAAAACTATTTCACACAAACATGTCAAATTTGGCTCAAATATTGAGACCTGCGAAATACATATGCGCTCCAAATTTCATAAACCCAACTCAAACACTTATTTAGATATTAACGTCGAAAGCTCTAACCCAGTTCCAGATGACCTAGAAAGTTCAAATTTGACATACAGATAGGTAGTTGGGTAAATACAAAGGAAGAAAATAGAAACTAGTAAATTTTTATCATTTTATTAAAAATTTTCAATTAATTGATTCTATTAAGTAGGTATGGTTTAGGTAATAGTTTAAATCAAAAGTTACTACTAATATTTTTAGTGTATAAAATTACAATACAATTTAAGTATAATTTAATTTACCAACTAGAACGAGTCAAGACCAAGTTTCAGATATTGAGTAATGTATATGTTCACATGAAACAATTTCCTATTTCCTAGATCCAAGTCAAATCAAGGCACAAGAGAGCTCTATTGTAGAGTACAACCGCCTGCGCACGTTATACCACCGCGACTTGGCCAAATTAAGTATTAACAGAAAGTGCGTAAAAAAAATTCCGGATACTAAATGGGCAATTCACTCGAACATTTTAACGGTACAAGAAAATATAAAATAATTACACAAAAAGACAATTATACCCCGTAAACGTAGGAAAATATAGTAGGATGACAAAAATTATTTGGTATTAATTTTATTATGAATAAGTACAAAAAGTAATGATATCCTATCAAAAACATAAATGTGAAATGAGAGCCAAGTTTTATATTATGATATAAGTATGCCTTGGTTGTTGACTTCAACGACAAAAGAAGTTAGATCTAACTTGGTGCCAAGTTCAATGGTCTGAAATTTATTTATAACTTATGAAAGTAGAGGAAGCAAAAGATGTGTGTAAGAACCGTAGCAAGTGGAAGGAAGTGGTCTCTGCCTACCCCTGCGGGAAAAAGGCGTGACTATATTTATGTATGCGTTAATTTTGTCCAGTTTATTTAACTAGCGCCGAAAACTAATAAAAATTAGTTGAATGCACTATAAAATGAGTTTTCCCGTAGAAAGCATACTAATGCAAAATATGAAGCAAAATTGGTACTTTTTTAAATTTGTTTTACGATGGGACATACCAAAATATTGTAAAAAGTAAAAATTAATCCCGATTCTGTAAATTTAAACTCATAATTTAAAGCAAAATACTTGAAATACCTAAAAGACTGAAGATAATTTTAAAATAAACTTACCTCGCAAAGTCATGGTTGTGTTAATTATTCCCATCGACCGAAACTAGCTGATAAATCTGAAAAAAAAAATAATGAACTAGATATTTTGTTACAAAATTACATAACGAATTACATTCCTTGATTTATTTAATTGAAAATAATTCTTTCTACGGTTATAACATAAATCTGCTTTTGTGTTTTTAATTGAACAATAAAGTAGCTACATTGCACGTTTTTTAAGTTTCATTTTCATATCTGATAACACAATAAGGTGGTTAGGTTAGGTTAGGTTTCATGTGAGTGGGGCGTGGTCGCCCTTCCACCGCGACCCTTAGTAGGTCTATTGTGGCTCACCCCTAGAGGCTACATACAGTTCACCGTACAATCCAGCCCTTCTTACGAAGTTCATGGTTGTATAGGGTGAGATTTTTTTAAAATCGGTAGGTTCTAGGTTAGTGTAACCAAATATGTTGAACCTTATTCTTCCCAGGCCGGGGCATGAACATAGTATATGTTCAGCAGTTTCGACTTCCACGCAGCAGAACCGACAGTCCTTTTGTTGGTTCAGATCAATCTTTCTGAGGTGGTATCTTAGACGACAGTGTCCCGTATGCAGTCCTGTTAGAATACGCAATCATTTCTGCTCCATTCTAGGATCTGCTTAGTTGTGTTTCTCGAGGGTTGTAACGGTAAAAACGCCTTCGAGTGGGTTAGCCCTGGTATGTCGGACCAGTACGTGAGTATTTTCCTCTCCGCCCAGTCCGAAATAATTGTTTTGGCGGCACTTGTGGTGACTCCAAAAACCGCTTCTGGTCCAGTGAACGCAGATTCGGCCCCCTGTTTTGCAAGGGTGTCGGCTTTTTCGTTTTCTTCCACCCCCTGGTGCCCAAGGATAACACAATAAAGTCATTAATTAATTTGCAAGATTTTCTGTTTCAATTAACAGGAAATTAACTCTGCTACAAACCCATTTACACCTAGACGAGCGGTCGGCAAAATAGTTGATCCGTTGTGTGCAAAATTTAAGTGAATACGAAACTAAGTTTCGGTTTCGCTAGTCGTGAGATTAACTGATATTTGTAAATTCATTGTACCACTTTTTTTACCGCCATATCGGAATTTTATGCACAGAAAACAATCCGCACAGTAAAAGAAGCAAGAAAAAAAATCATTTTAATTTTAAAAATCGAATAAGTACGCCAACTTCTGTGGATCCGTATCTGCGTGAACGTTTTCCCGTTATAGAAGTAAACAAGAAAAAAAGGCACGTTTCCTAAAACAACGCAGCATTTAATTACCCATTAAAAACAACAAAACACTTAAAAATATATTTCAAATTGTGCCTCACGATCATCACGAAATACTGCAGATTTTTCTGGCAGCAATTTACGAAAAAAAATTATAAAAAATCAATTAATCGATGAAAGCTGCACTCGTCTCGATTCTAGTTATTTCGGATTTTAGTCACGCAGACGACCATACAGATGTCGTTTTAAAAAGAAAAAGCTGATTAATGAAAATGCTCCCTTTTATCAAAAAAAAATACAAATATTTATCACTTTTTTGTCCAAAATGTTGCTTGCTCAATGTAACTATACAGTTGGAGTTTAAGGCCTGGCGCCTGGCCAATAAACTTGAAGACCAAATAATTAAAACATTACTTTCATTCCAAAGGAGTATTTCCGTCCATGTGGAAAAACGCTAAAGTCCAACCGATTCCGAAAAAAGGAAAGAAGACTATTCCTGCAAATTATCGCCCTATTGCATTGCTCTCAGTCATATCAAAAGAACTTATCAAATATCTGGAAAAATTTGGGATAATCCATGACAGACAATACGGATTTCGACAACTTCGGTCAACTGGAGATTTGCTGGCTTATGTCACTCAGCTCTGGACAAACAATATTGAGAAATTTGGTGAATCCCGTGCAATAGCCTTGGATATATCTAAAGCCTTTGACCGCGTTTGGCACCAGGCATTGTTAAGTAAATTATCTGCCTACGGTCTCCCAACCAAACTGCGCCAATGGCTCTTGAGCTTCATGCAAGATCGCTCCTTACATGTGGTAGTTGACGGTATTTCTTCTGATGCGTTTAAAACTAATGCCGGGATCCCCCAGGGTTCCATCCTGTCCCCACCTTATTTCTTTTACACATCAACGACTTGTCTCAACTTTCACATCCTATCGATCACTTTCGGTGAATGACAGACTAAGGCAGAAACAGGTTGATTCCATCAATAGAGATCTTAAAGCAATCGTCGAGTGGGGAACCAACAATCTTGTTCAGTTCAACGCCCAAAAAACACAAAGTGCCACGTTTTCCAAGAAAGTGAATTCCTTAAATCATCCCATCACAATGTCCGGAAATACCCTTGAACCAAGTCCCTCCATCTCGATTTTGGGAGTCACGGTGTCCAATAATATGTCATGGCATGACCATGTTGCTAACATCGCAAAGTCGGCAAGCCAAAGGCTAGGTTTTCTGTGGAAAGCCAGAAAGTTTTTTACTCCTGATCAACTGTTGACGACGTACAAGGCTCAAATCCGACCTCTACTGGAGTATTGCTCTACAGATATTTCCATGGCAGATGCTCCAGAGAAATAAAAACTCTTATACCACCATTGGCCACATTCGGCCGAAGAACTCGGCGCGCTGATCAATCTCACCCATTTACTCTCAAGATTGACACTACAAGGACCAATCTTCATCAAGAATCCTTCTTTTACAGGGCTACTACGGAATGGAATAAGCTTCCAAAATCAGTTTTTCCAGATAACTATGACCTGCAACTTTTTAAAAAGCGTGTCCACAATCATTTCCTTTCTATAATCCCTTCCCCTTCTAATAGTCGCAGTGCGGGTCGTCCGCGGCCCACACGATAGGTCTACCCTTTTTGCGACTATTTTCATAAAATAAAATAAAAATAAAATAATAAAATAAAATTTTTACAAATCAGAAATTTTTAAATGGTTAACATGACATGTGACGTTTCGTACAGTATTGTTCTCTTTTGAACTGTCTATTAATTTTTTCTCCATCGTGGACGTCATATTGACAACACTGGTATGACGATCACAGACCTTTGCAGTTTATAAATGTCACCTCACCCTGCGGGCAAACATTTCAGCTCATCAAGCTGCGTCTGAACTTACGCCTGGCCTAATACTCGTCAATATAGTATGAATTTTTTTATGAAACACTTAAGAAAAAGCTTCATTAAGATCTTCTGCAAATTGCCTGTAATAACTGTAATCTTTTTTATAATCATTATACACGAAACCTTTAATACGATAAATATTTTGTCAGTGGTTCAAACGATCTGAACTCCGTTAATGGTAAATAAATAATAAGTTCGTTTTGTAAAAACAATGTAATCAATAGGACAAAAATCAGCTCATTAATAAACATAAAGTGCGTGCATTCCGAGAGGTCCATCAATACTAAATCCATATTTTAACAGAGAAACGCTCTACGAATACCGTTGGATTTCTTATATGGAATTTAGTAGTTAATCTTAATGAACCTTAACATTGACAATGTTTTTTAGGCATGAACTTGCATATTTTATTGTATCTACGATTTATCATATCGCTAGAACTACTCAAAAGTTGCATCACATAAACGTTTTACCGATGTGGGAAATGACTAAGGTATTATTTGTGGATAGTCATCTTGATTTGATGAAATTTTTGGAGATACTGTTAGAATGTTTTTTTACTAGGAATTTACGGTTGTGTAATACTCTTAGAGTTTCAAATAACTACGTGGAAAGTCCATAAAATTAATATTGCGAGCGCAATATTAACTACTAACAAAAATGGCATTCTCAGCGTAGGATTTTTATGGGCTGGTTTATAATTTTTTTAAGTGAATTTTAATTCATTTTCGATAGGTATGGTAGTAACAAAATAGCAGGAGCTGATGCAGATTTTAAGCGTACTGAAAAAAATTAGCGATCAGTACGCAGAAATGTCAGTGAATTGATTTTAAGCACATAATAAAGTATAAATTATTTTTAAAATCTAAATGTGGTAGGATTCCATGAGATAAAATGAATTTTACAAATATATCAGTGAATTGTAATTATTGCTGATACAGACGTTATTGCTGCTTTTGCAATTATAAATTTAATACCTTATTATTCTTTCTCTTTGTATCATTTTTATGGATGACCTACATTCCAGTCTATTGTATTAAAAATGATTCAACCCCGTTCGTTTGTATTCCACAAAGAGCTTATGAATAAAAAATTAACGTCTATACTCTATTTAATATTTAGAGAGAATAATAAACCTTAATTATACCAGCAATTATTGTAATGATTTTCGACTGATAAGTCTCATGAGCCACCCTCTAAAAGTTCTACTTTGTGTTGTCCAAAACCGTATATACAACAAGAAAGCATGAGTGAAGAACAATTCGGCTTTCGAGGCAGCTTAGGTACCAGTTACTTCAAAGATGTTGGGAGGTAAGAACACGCTACTTCAAAGATGTTGGGAGGTAAGAAAGCCGGCGTACCTATGTTTTATCGACTACGAAAAGGCTTTTGATCACGTACAGCATAACAAACTCTGCAGAATATACCCCTCGATAATAATGATATACGTTTGTTATTTTCTTTCTACTGAAATCAATCTGCCACGGTAACACTAGATGCAGGGGGACCACTTAGATACCTATAAAGAGAGGTGTGAGACAGGGTTGTATTTTGTCTCCTACACTTTTCAACGGAGAATATATTTAAAGGGGCAACACAATCTGGTAAAGGAATAAAGATTGAAGGCGAAACCATTAATAACATTCGATACGCAGATGATACTGTGCTCTTAGCTGAATCATGAAAGAAGTACATTGTATGTTAGATAAGATAAACAGAGAAAGTAATAGATGGGGACTGAAAATCAATGTCAAAAAAACTAAATTTATGGTTGCTAGCAGAATGAATGTTGGCCCGGAAAGAATAACACTTGATGGCGAGAATATAGAAAGAGTTCAGCACTTTAAATATCTTGGAAGCTGGATCAATCAGTCGATGGATCCAGACGAAGAAATCAAAGCTAGAATAGAAATAGCTAGAAGAGCATTTCTGAAACTCAAGCCGCTACTCTGTGCCAAGCAACTTAACATTCATCTGCGGGAAGGGTTTGTCAAGTGCTATGTATGGTCTATTCTGTTGTACTCTTGCGAAACATGGACGCTTCACCAAAAAATTATTGAACGCATAAGTGCATTCGAGATGTGGCTGTACAGAAGGATGCTCAAAATTTCGTGGACAAGCCCAACTACCAACGAGAATGTACTCATCAGAATAGGGCACGATAGAGAGCTTTTAACTACCATCAAGCGCCACAAACTGGAATACTTGGGACATGTGATGCGTGGACCACGTAATAGTCTGCTTCGGCTTATTCTGAATGGCAAAATCGAGGGAAATAAAATGGATAGGCCGCAAAAAGCTAACCTGGCTTTAAAATTTCCGACAATGGACAGGTTTAACTGCTGAGGAACTTCTCCACGCAGCTCAAGATAAAAATAGATACAAAGAAGAAGTCAATATGGAAGTCGTCAACGCTTGAGAAAGCAAGACACTGTAAGAAGAAGAATACCAGCAAAACCCTTACAGGGCGATCAAAATAATTTTAAGTTTCTCTAAGCATATACATAGCAAGTTGGACCCTTGAGTTATTTTTTTGCATGTCTAGTCCTGTAAAAGGCGGAAATAATATAGAAGCGACGGTCTATTAGCTTATTCTTCTTATGGTGCCGTCTCTACACGGAGGTTGGCTATCATTATGGCTATTTTTCTTTCGACGCTGCGACTCTGAAAAACTGGATGGATATGCATTCAAACCATTCTCCTATAGATTTCTTAGCCAAGATATACGTCTTCTTCCCAACGAACTCTTTCCTGCAATCTTTCCCTCCATGATCAGTCGTAGTACACTGTATCTCTCTCCACGTATAATGTGACCGAGATATTACAGTTTGCTGGCTCTAATCAAGTTCTCCAATTCTCTTTCTCTTTCTGCTCGGCGTATAACCTCCTCATTGGTAATCTTTTCTATCCACGATATTCTCAGTACACGCCGGAAGATCAACATTTCAAATACCCGGAGCTTTTTCATTGTGGCTTTGTTCATCGTCCATGATTATAGTCCAAATAAAAGCACTGGGTTAGTGAATATTTTCGAAAAATGGTTCCAGCAAATGATAGATTTAATTCCTAATAACTTTATGATAACAATGGATGATCTTAATTGCAAGATTGGTTGCATGCTAAAAACGTGGAATGACCATACTTCGCTAACCTTCATACCACTGCGAACTTAATCCTATCGAGTTAGCACAGATGAAGGGAGTAGTTGCGAGGAAAAATACTAGTTACAAAATTGCTGACGAAAAACAATTATTTTTGAAGGCTGTCAACAACGTGAAACCTAAAAATTGGGAAAAATGTATAATGCAAACCATTAAAATTAAAGAAACAATGTGGGAATTAGACAACATTCGTGAGGAAACACTTGAACCAATTATTTTTAATACTGGTGATAAGAGTTCTTCATCATAGTTTGATAGTGATTGTAAAACTCCTGTTAACCGAACCCACCCCAGCCCGCAAAGTTTATTCACATGCAATTTGCGACAGCTAGTTAAACGAGTTTCAATCAGCTCCATTTACTGATTTCGGAAAAAAAATCAGCTTGTAAATTTTCCGAAAACAATAAAAAATTGAATTTTCATGTACTTACTTGATTTTTGAACACGAATATCGCCTATAATAAAGACTTTTTCGATGAATGAACCACACGAAAAAACTGCTCCCGATCCAAACTAAACTGCTCCCTGGTCAGATCATCAAAAGGTGCATGCAAAAATAAAATAATTGTTAAACAATAGCTGTCGCGAATTGCATTTAAATAAACTTTGCGGGCTGCGGTGGACTCGGTCGCGCATGCGCACTTCGCTTGCCTGCGACGGAATATCTACGAATCAATTGTTTAACAATTATTTCATTTTTGCATGCACCTTTCAATGATCTGACCATGGAGCAATTTAGTTTGTATTGGATATTTTTCGTGTGGTTCAATCATCGAGAAAGTCTTTATTACAGGCGAAAATCAAGTACATGAAAATTCAATTTTTTAATGTTTTCGGAAAATTTACAAGGGAGCTAATTTTTTTGCCGACGTCAGTAAATGGATCAAACTTGATGTTAGCATATGCCGACGATATAGACGCAGTGAGCATAAGCGTCATAAAAGTAAAAGAACTATTTTACAAAATCGAAAAAGAAGCGGCATTTATGGTGGCTTAAAGTCAACGAGGCCAAACAAAATATATGCGCGTCTCAAGACCAGGCAGAGCTAGGGTAGGACAAAATGTGACCATGGACAGATACAACTTTGAAAATGTAAGACGATTTAAATACTAGTAAAGAAATCAGAGAACACCTTAAGTCAGCCAACAGGTACTTATACGCACTAGAGTCCAAATACGTGACTAGGAGAACGAAAATTAAAACGTACCAGACCATGATAAGACCCGTGGTAATGTACGGCTGCGAAACATGGACTCTGACGGTGCGAAATGAGGAACTCATTCGAAGATTCGAGAGAAAAGTGCTGAGCAAAATTTTCGGACCCACCAAAAAACATGATACGTGGAGCTACCGAATCAAAACAAATGCAGAACTAGAACAAATATGCAATCTGCCAAAACTGATTAACCTCATAAAGGCACAAAGGTTAAGATGGACAGGGCACGTACTAAGACAGTCAGAGGATAGAATGGTCCGCTTAATATGGGACAGAGCACCAGAAGGAAGGCGACCACTTGGAAGACCAAGATTAAGGTGGCGTGATAATATAACATCGGACCTCCGGAAAATGGGCATCGGGAATAGTCTAGAAGGTATGGAAGACCGAGATAGATGGAGGCAAATTGTTGCCTTAGCCAAGGCCCATCAGGCCTACGAAGTAAGTTTAAATAACAGTTATAACTAACTAAACTTGTATGGAATTGCGAACAACAGGGTGACCCTACTGTGGGTACCTGGGCACCAGGGGGTGGAAGGAAACGAAAAAGCCGACACCCTTGCAAAACAGGGGGCCGAATCTGCGTTCACTGGACCAGAACCGGTTTTTGGAGTCACCACAAGTGACGCCAAAACAATTATTTCGGACTGGGCGGAGAGGAAAATACTTACGTACTGGTCCGACATACCAGGGCTAACCCACTCGAAGGCGTTTTTACCGTTACAACCCTCGAGAAACACAACTAAGCAGATCCTAGAATGGAGCAGAAATGACCTACGTATTCTAACAGGACTGCTTACGGGACACTGTCGTCTGAGATACCACCTCAGAAAGATAGATCTGAACCAACAAACGGACTGTCGGTTCTGCTGCGTGGAAGACGAAACTGCTGAACATATACTATGTTCATGCCCCGGCCTGGGAAGAATAAGGTTCAACATATTTGGTTACACTAACCTAGAACCTACCAATTTTAAAAAAATCTCACCCTATACAACCATGAACTTCGTAAGAAGGGCTGGATTGTGCGGTGAACTGTAGCCTCTAGGGGTGAGCCACAATAGACCTACGAAGGGTCGCGGTGGAGGGGCGACCACGCCCCACTCACATGAAACCTAACCTAACCAACATTTATAAATTTTTGAACGGAGACTAATTTTTGCATTTGTACAATTTTTTATTCATTTAAGACTGTTGAAAATATTGTCACTTGCGAATTATTGTAGTTTCTTTACAAAGCCTCGAAAAATTGAAGAAATAGACAAATCATTAGTCTACCGCTTTGTTTTTCTTTCTCTTGGGTCCATGAAAATTAAAATCGTTTATATTATTTTCTAAATGATTCCTATATTTTTCCAAAAAATTTCCAAAATCTCTTTGTCATATGAGGCACCCCTATAAATTCGCGAATTTTTATGATTACATTAATGTCTCTAATTTAAAAATAGAGTTTAATTTATATTTTATTTAAAGAATTTTTTTTCACTGGATAACAAGAAAGACATAATCGTTTTGCATAGTCTACAACGCGAAACAAGTAATATATCTGCCATATGACGATCTTGCTGGTAGTCTACAATCATTCTTCCATTTTTTTACTAAAATGTGTACCAAACATCTGCCGCTTTACTGGTAAAGCAATGCTATTAAAAAATTGAGTACCATCGAACTGTTATCAAGATTGCTGTTATTATGATCGAAGGAATTTCTACTAACATAAATAAACTTTAATTATTTTAATTCCATGCAGCTTCAAAAAAAAAACTGCGATTTTCGTAAAAATTGGTCCGCACAAATTGACCATGCGTTAGGATTTTTTTTTGGCTTTAAATTTTAATATTTCGGTGGTCGTGTTGGATGCTGGTTAATAGGTCAACACATTTTTGGTAATTAAGTGTATAATTGGTTCTACACCAAATGGTACCTAACTTATCAATAAAATGTTAAAGGTAATGGATTATCTCCTGGACTTTAAGTGCTAATAATCCAGTAAATTAATTTATTTTTGCGAAATTAAGCTTACAATTTAAAAATGCTAGGTATTTATATTTTTAACATTTAAGTTATTAAGGAAATGTTAAACCTGATTGATTAAAAGAGAGACGAATAAAACCGATGAAAAAAAATGAGATCTGCAAGCAAGATTTAGAAGAGGAAGGAGATGTATGGATCAGGTCTTTTCATTACGAGGTATAGTCAAAAAATTTTTGGCTAAAAGTCAAAAGGTTTACTGCGCTTTCGTAGACTTGGAAACGGCATATAGGAATGAATTGTGGTCGTCATTGTCCAAGTATGGGGTGAGCGGTGGTTTACTACGAGCACTGAAATTACTTTACGATAAATAAAGCTTATACGGACTGGTTTAACATCTAAAAAGGTGTTAGACAGGGATGTGTGAATTCACCATAGCTGTTTAACTTATAAATAGACAAAAGATTTGAAAAAGAGTGCGAATGGATTGAGAACGAATGATTTTATCGTTAAATGCCTCCATAACGCCTATGATCAGGTCATAATAGTATCAACTAAAGAGGAATTGCAGGCGATGGTTAATATTATGCTTGTGCCCTTAAAATTAAAGGGATAAAAGTAAATGTAAGCAAGATAAAAATAATGAGTTTGTATACTTAATTCAAAGTTTACAAGAAATGGAAATTATGTTTATGACATTGAGAAAAAGCAAGAAAATAAGATTAATGCTGTGGGGATAAGTAGTCTGGGAAGCATAGCCGGAGTAACTTTAATGAATAAAGTGAAGAATAATGAAATAAGAGAACACTGTGGTGTGAAAGATGTGGTTACAAAGATAGATAAATGAATGCTTAGCAAGCATCCATCCTCGTATAGACGATGGATGATAGAAGATTGACAAAACTGATTTATAATTCAAGTGTAAATGGGTAAGTCGGTAATTGTCGACTTTGCCAAACATATATTGATCAGATCGACATTGTTTTATAAAAGGGTCAGGTCAATAGTACCAACAACCAATAAAAGAAGTGGTCTCTGTTTAAAAAAAATAAATAAAAATTTATATTCTATATAAATTAAACACAATTCTATGGAAGGTAGGCGATCAAAGGCTACTCAATAAAAATAAATAATAAAACTAAATAATATTAATAACAAGACAATAGAAATACATGAATATGAAGAAGTGGAAAAGTTTACATATTTGGGAACCACAATAGATAGAACGGGTACAAAAAACTAGAAATAGCAGAAAAAATAGTACCTAGAAAAAAAGACCTTCGTGCAAACGAAAAATTATTAAAAATCAAATTACTAATGAAGAAAACCAAAATGCAAATCTACAATACAATAATAAAACCAATATTACTACACGCAGCAGAAACAATGAACAATGAACATGACAAAGTAAGTGGAAGAAGAATTATACGACCAATTAAAATCAAAAAAGACGTATATAGAGTGAAGAAATTAAACAAGAAATAAAAAAAGATATACTAACAAAAATAAGGCAATTCAGAACAAGCTAGTTAAAGCACGTGTAAAAAACAGGAAATGTAACATTGGTTCATTCAATGCTACAATGGGATCCAGTAGTTTGAAGACGGGAAAGAACCAGTTCAGGATATATGAAGGAAGTGACAAAAGACCTTCGCACGACAGAAGTGAATAATTGTTAAGAAAATGTGTACGATAGGGGGAAATGGAGAGAAAATGTAAAGACAGAGACTGCGATTGATCCACCCACAATAAGGATCTAGAGAGCAAAATCGGCTAAGCACCACCAGGGGAGTTTTTGCAACCATTTATAAAGATAATAACTGATCTATAATAAATATTATTTAGCCGAAAACAAAATACTGAAATAATATTAAAGAACTATCGAAACACGTGAACATATCACATCACTTGTCATCATTATAATTTGACGACCCAAATCATATTTTTTTATCCAGTTTATTTTCTGAACATTTATTACCTATTACCTATTCTACCGCATATATAACATGCTTCTCTTCCATATATTGTTATTTAATTTCTTTTACATGAGCGCAAATATTATTTCAGTGGTCAGCTGTAATATCATTAAATTTCCATACATCTTTCAGTTTAAAAGTGGTATAACAAGCAGCCACATTCTTTACCATTGCCCATATTTTCTCTATTGGATAGATATGATACTGTGGCAAACATAGTGTTAAAATATTATAAATTATTTCTTGACCTTGACCACGAATCACTTTCTTGACACTACTTATATTTACAGATGTTTCGAATTTGTTTTTAATGAGTTCACCTTTCTCTTAACAAAAAAACTTCTCTGACACTTAAAAAGGTTTTTAAAAATAATAATTGTAAACTCTTTTAAAGTTTGTAAAACTAACACAAAAAGACCAATTTAAATAAATCGACTCTAAATGTGTGATATTTGTTTGTGGCGTTGGGGATGTTGCATGGTTTACAAGAATTTTCATATCCTCTTAACTTATTATATCAACGACTAACATTGCAAAATAAATTTTAGTACTAATGACTACTGCCTTCTTAAAATTCATCGATTTAAATTTACACCCAACAATTTTTTTGTAATTATCAAAATATTGTTTTGTTGCTTCCACTCTCTCTTTCGAACATCTCGTGCCTAATAAATTTTCCCATTTTTCGCGTCTGATCCTCGTTAAAAGCATAAATCTCGCGAATAGTTATTCAACTGTCTGGTAACGTCGTGTTCTTTAACTTAGTGCATCACCTCTTTTGTTTTATGCGCAGATAACTTGATCTGAATAAATCAACGGAAAGTTATTTCCCAGATCGTTGTACTGTTTAAGATTTCACTTAGAACCTTTTGCTTGCCGGGACAAAATTAGTTAACAAGTGCGTACCAGAAAATACACCGCAACATCGCAAAAATGTGCATTAAACGAAAAAATCACAATTAAATTATTGGCTTATTATTAATTAAAAAGTCGTCTGGTGTTAGGAAAGGAGGCATGACAAATATTTTACCTGTAATATTTTAACAGCAGTTTCTTACTCGATCTACTTTTTGCATATCTGTAAGATGGTCAGAGGACCCAAATACGCACTTCTCCAGGTGATAGTTTAGGGAAAGATTGGAGGAATATTGGAAGACGCCGTGTGTTTTGGCTTAAAAACCTAAGGGACTGGTTTAATTGTAGCAATGTTGAACTCTTCCGAGCTGCAGTCAATAAGGTACGGATAGCTGTGATGATAGCAAACCTCCGATAGGAGATGCACTATAAGAAGAAGATGGTCAGTCAATTAATCCATTTTCTGGCAAAAATAAAACATAAGTAGCGCACAATTATGAGCTTTTATGTTCCACAAGTTAAAAAATTTAAGCTTGTACAGTGCAAAAATTAAACCCTTTGTGGGTGGCTGAGTCAACGTTCACTTAGCTCCCTACATTTCATTACATTTTTGCGGTTGGGCCATCAGTATAGGCACCTATGTCACCTAGATCTTTGATCCTCTGTGACTACCGCTGTGTATTTAGGGCATCAGAATTCCAGTCCGCTGATTTTGGCAAACCGCAGGATTTCTGTTGGCCCTGTCTCATTTAGATCAGTTGGATCCATTATAATGCAGCCCCAGGTTTAGTACCTGTACACCGCTAGTATCGGGCAGCTACACATAATGTGGCAGGTATAGCGTGCTGATTAGCCTACTCCGGTTCATCGTCCAGAGTGCGTCTGCCCTCTTCTAGATAGGTTTTTTTATCAGCTGTCTTGATGTTCTGCAGCCAGTATTTGCATTTCACTGAGCGATATGTTCTTGCTCAAGGATTAGTTTTAATTCATGTGTCGCTTCGTCAATTGGCAATCCGTCCAAATGGCTTTTTGGTTCCACCAGTGTCCCATTTCTTGCCATTTCATCGGCTACCTCGTTCAGCCCTCTGAAATATTTTTATTTCTTAGAGACCGAAATAGTCCTCGTAATGTAAGGCACCCGTTGACGATGTCTATGCCGCATAGTTAATTAATTCTTGTGCTTAAGGTCGTTTAATTTGCTGCCCGCCTAAGTACCTACTTTTTGGCAAGTAACAAAGGTTAGTTACCCGACGTCACATAATTTATAGATAATTAACAGTAAATCCCAGTCGCTCGATTTCATATTGAAAATTAACATTCCGCGTATGCTTAGAAACGCTGTAGAGTGCGACTTAAAAAGTAATAAAGTCCATCGGAATTTCTAGGTCGAGAGAAAAAAAATCAAATAAGCGGTCCAATTTACTTCTACACACGCTCATTGCAATCGGAGAATTTACTATAGGCCGCTTAAGGTAAACACTTTTAGCGCTAATAAAAACAAGCGGGAACATTTAATTATTAAGTTTTTTATTTGAGGATTGTTTTATTCAATCGTATAATTATGCCAAGTATTTAAAGATCCCAAAATGAATCGACGACACTAGAACAACCGCGGCAAGTAAATTTCCAACATGTTCGGAATGATTGCCTTGAACTTTTGTTCTCTACTTTATTGCAGTTTTTGTTGCGGACGATTCTTCGCGAATCAAAGAATTCAAATAAAAGTTGAAGATTGGCTATTGACCACGAGAAGAAAATGTATTAATGAATTTCGTTTCGGAGCCTTTTACGGTTTCAGTATTACCACAACAATGTTGATGATTATTCAATTCCGAATTTTAAGAGTCCTCATTTGCATATTGATTATAAATTACCGATAAAAGATCTTTTATTTTTCGTCGGTTTTTGTTTTTAATTGCTCCTTATTTCCATTAAGCCTCAATGAGAGTTCAATTTACTGTTATTATACATTTCACAATTACACACACAATTACAACTGGAGGACGTGGTACACCTTCTATACAACATCATAAAAACCATCGAAAATATTTACCAGAGAAACAAAATACAAGCCAAAATTAATGGCACAACTACCGAAGAAATTCCTGTAAATAGTGGTATTCGACAAGGAGATTCCCTTAGCCCCTTATTGTTCAACATCGTCATGGACGAAATAATAAAAAGCACTCGTAACCTGAATGGGTATAAAATGGGGAAAAAAGACGTCAAAATCCTATGCTATGCTGATGATGCTGTTCTGATTGCAGAAAACGAAGATGACCTACAGAGATTACTATTGACATTTAGCACAACGGCAAAAAGTCTAAAAATGAAGATATCTGCAGCAAAGACGAAATGCATGACTACTTCAAAAACACCTATCAGATGCAAACTTGTGAATGATAAAATTATACAACAGGAGATGAAATTTTCTAGGCATAGAAATATAAGGATACGGTGATATCGAGCGGCAAAAGCAGCACGAACCTCAGCTTACCTGAACGATACAATCCTCCGAAATAAATATATCGGAATAGAGACCAAATCCCGAATCTACAGGGCGGTCATCCGACCTACATTAACATACACAGCAGAAACTAGACCAGATACATCGAACACAAAGAGAATATTAGAAACCACCGAAATAAAAATAGTACGCAGGATCGCTGGAAAAACACTTTTTGTCAAGGAGAGAAGCGAGGACATTAGAAGAACATGTAAAATAGACAATGTAAATGAAATGATACTGGGACGAAAGGAGAGTGGAACGAACACATAGACCGGATGAATGACGACAGCATGATCAAAATAACTAGAGACAAGTCGCCCTTAGGGCGCCGAAGCGTTGGAAGACCCCGCAAGTGACAACCTTTCTAATAATTGAACTGCAAAGGATACGAAGAAAAACAATAAAATTGTTTACATTAAAGAAGGAAGAAGAAGACAATTAGGTTTGAATCCAAAAATAGCCTTTGCTTATGGTACCACAGAGGGAAATTTATAATGGAAAAGAGTACCACAAGAACATTGCATATTTTCTTAAAATTAGTATTTATTTGACAATATTACCATTTGAAAATTCTCTATAACAGTTTTTATAAAATAGGTATAAGATGCAGGATAGAACAAGCAAGAACAACCTTTTTAAAACTACGAAAATTCCTTGTAGACAAAAATTTGAATTTCAGACAGAATGCTACGGGGTGGAGGCATGGACGTTAAAAAAACATCATAAACAAAATCGAAGCATTTGAGGTGTGGTCTCTAATGGGAATGCTTAAAATATTTTGGATCGAATACATAAGAAATGGGAAAGTCCTCCAAAGAGCCGAACTAGAGGATCGAGAACTTTTTAGGACTATAAAAGAAAGAAAAATATCCTACCTGTGGCACATCTTACGCGGGAAGCGCTACCATTTTCAACGCATTATCCTTCAGGGTAAAATCGAATAAGGAAAAAGGGGAAGAAAAAAACTATCGTGTTTGCGCAATATCCGCCAGTGGACAGAAATACCTACACAACTTTTAAGAACTTTCAGTAATATTATTCCGGTGTTAAGAATTATTTTTTACTTATTAGTTTGATTAACTGCGTGTTTTCTAGTTTTTTTTAAACTATAATTTATTTTTTGCACTATAGTTCTATTTGTTTTACTCACTTAAAAAATTATGTATTAAATGGTAAAAGCAAAGGTAAAAGCGTGGCAGGCGAGCATTCTACCACTGAACCACCGATGCGATGAAATGTGTTAATATTTGTTCTGCGCGCATGCGTAGTTCACGCACCCTTTCTACCTTTCTTATGCAAAGGATCCCTGAATAAATTTATGAATGCTGGCAAAAGTAATCGGGATAATCGGATATTTTGATCGAATTATTGCATTGTCGTCGGTCTTTGACAAGCGTACAAAGTTTAAATTAAATCTGATCGCTTAAAGTAGGTAAAAATCGAGGTTAGAGAGTCAGTTATAAACATACATACAAGCAAACAAACAAGAAACAGGTGAAACTAATATAACTAACCGAGGTAATTAACGAATAATCATTAGTGATATAAACGAATTAAATATCTAATTTTTTTTACTAAAGTCCGTCCTATTTATTAGATACAAACGGGTACCATTGTTTTTGATCATTCTAAAAAAAAATTCTTTAAATTCTCCGCCTATGCGAACCGGACTCGTTTTGATTTTGTTGTTGGTTGCGGACGTTGTGGCATGTGGTCGGTCGCCTTCTAGCAGCCTTAGCATAGTCTTAGTGGCCTTGCCAAGATGTATAATGGCTGCAAATTCAGCAGCATCGGCTCCGCACTCTCGGACTCTCGATCTACTTAACCCCTCTTTATTACAGGCAATAAATGCTCAAGATAAATATGAAATATCCACTTTAAAAGCGAGGTCTAACTGATACTATAAAGCTACTTTATTTTCACTTGTAGTACCACTAGAGGTTAAATTATTTCCGGAAATTTTATACCTGTTGTTTTAAGCCAATCGGTTGCCTTGATATGTTGCTATGACGACAACCTGATTATTCCGAAAAATTTTAATAATAATAAAAATATTAATTAGTGATAATTTACCTGAATTGACAGCTGTCACGTGCAGATGCCAGAAAAATGAACTTTTACTGTCCAAAAATTGTATTTTCTTTTCGAAATAATTTTTGGTATAAAATTTCCGTATCGTATCTCCCGCGAGCTTGAATGATTCTCCATACAGTTTTTCTCGGTATCTCGAAAAATTTTTCGGAAAATATTCAAGTTCTAGGGAGATTGCATAAGTGAAATTTTTTTTGAGCGAGAAGAAATTTTCCGTAATAATTTAATCTCGTGTGGTATTCGTAAGAAAATTCCACATCAGATTGCGTTTGAAAATTAAATAAGATTAGAATTTATTTTTTTACTCTTAACAATGGCATTTTTTTATTCGATAAGACACTAGCAAAACATGGAATGTTTTGATTGACTTAATTGTTTAGTGACGACTTATGGAAATTAACATCAACATAAAAACGACAAAATTCCTAGTTATCACCCGCAAATTGGATGATTTCCAGAAAGCGAAACTCTCATACGATAGTGAAGACATAGAACGAGTAAAAAAGTTTAACTATCTAGGGACTTGGTTATGTGAAGACTGGTCTTCAGACGTAGAAATCAAATTCCGGATGAAAAAAGCGAGGAGCTCATTCCTGAGATTCAAAAACGTCTTCACGAGCTCTGACTTTGACCTCAATCTCAGAATAAGATTCACAAAATGTAACCTATGGTCCGTACTGTTGTATGGTATGGAAGGCTGGACATTGAAGGTTAGCACAATAAATAGGCTGGAAGCATTTGAAAAGTGGATCTATCGAAGAATCTTAAAAGTCCCATGGACAGCAAGAAAAACTAACGAGAAAATTTTGTGAAAATTTTGAGAAAGAGAACGCGAATTGCTGAGCACGATAAAACGCAGGAAAACAGCGTACCTGGGACATGTGTTACGCAACGAAAGATACTATTTGCTCCAACTATTAATAAAAGAAAAAATAGAGGAAAGAAGGGGTGTAGGCAAAAAGAGTATGTCGTGGCTTCGAAATATCAAACATTGGACAGGGGAATAGGAACCACAGGTGGATTAATTCACACCACCAGAGATAGGGAAAAATGGTCAGAAGTGATCGCAAACATCTATTAATGGATAGTAGCGGAAGAAGTCATCGAGAGAAAAAAATTTCCACTAAAATACATACGTTGCCATGGTTATCTGTCAAAAAACCCAATTTGATTGGTTAAAAATTAATGGTGTGGAATTTTCAGTCTTTTATTTATTTTTTTTTTTTGAAAATAGTCGCAGGGTAGACCTATCGTGTGGGCCGCGGACGGCCCGCACTGCGACTATTAGAAGGGGAAAGGATTATAGAAAGGAAATGATTGTGGACACGCTTTTTAAAAAGTTGTAGGTCATAGTTCTCTTCTCTGGAAAAACTGATTTTGGAAGCTTATTCCATTCCGTGGCAGCCCTGTAAAAGAAGGATTCTTGATGAAGATTGGTCGTAGTAGTGTCAATCTTGAGAGTAAATGGGTGAGACTGATCAGCGTGCCGAGTTCTTCGGCCGAATCTGGCCAATGGTGGTACAAGAAATTTTATTTCTCTGGAGCATCTGCCATGGAAATATCTGTAGAGCAATGACTGGTCTGCAACTCTTCTATGTTCTAGAGGGTGAAGGGTTTCTGTGAGAGTTGAGCTGTTTATCAAGCGAATGGCTCTTTTCTGAATGAAATCTAGAAGACGAAGAGAATGCTTTGGTGCTGAACCCCAAATATGCGAGCAATACTCCAGTAGAGGTCGGATTTGAGCCTTGTACGTCGTCAACAGTTGATCAGGAGTAAAAAACTTTCTGGCTTTCCACAGAAAACCTAGCCTCTAGCTTGCCGACTTTGCGATGTTAGCAACATGGTCATGCCAAGACATATTATTGGACACCGTGACTCCCAAAATCGAGATGGAGGGACTTGGTTCAAGGGTATTTCCGGACATTGTAATGGGATGATTTGAGGAATTCACTTTCTTGGAAAACGTGGCACTTTATGTTTTTTGGGCGTTAAACTGAACAAGATTGTTATTTCCCCACTCGACGATTGCTTTAAAATCTTTATTGATGGAATCAACCTGTTCCTGCCTGAGTCTATTTGTATCATTCACCGAAAGTGATCGATAGGATGTGAAAGTTGAGACAAGTGTGCTATCGTCTGCGAAACTGTAAATGGGGTTCGTGGTGGTTTTCAAAAGGTCGTTGATGTGTAAAAGAAATAAGGTGGGGGAGAGGATGGAACCCTGGGGGACCCCGGCATTAGTTTTAAACGCATCAGAAGAAATACCGTCAACTGCCACATGTAAGGAGCGATCTTGCATGAAGCTCAAGAGCCATTGGCGCAGTTTGTTTGGCAGACCGTAGGCAGATAATTTACTTAACAATGCCTGGTGCCAAACGCGGTCAAAGGCTTTAGATATATCCAAGGCTATTGCACGGGATTCACCAAACTTTTCAATAGTGTTTGTCCAGAGCTGAGTGACATAAGCCAGCAAATCTCCAGTAGACCGAAGTTGTCGAAATCCATATTGTCTGTCATGGATTATCTCAAATTTCTCTAGATATTTAATAAGTTCTGTGTTAATCGCTTTTTCCATAACTTTGGATATGACTGAGAGCAATGCAATAGGGCGATAATTTGCAGGAATAGTCTTCTTTTCTTTTTTCGGAATCGGTTGGACTTAAGCGTTTTTCCACATGGACGGAAATACTCCTTTGCTGTATGATAACTTGAAGAGTCTACAGAGAACTGGGGTGAGCACTTGAGCACAGGTCTTCAGGAAAATTGTCGGAATTTCATCTGGTCCTACTGCCTTATTAGAGTCAAGATTTCGTAGGATTTTCCTGATAGTGCGATGGCGATAGTTACTCTTCCTGTCTATCTACACACCACTGCATTCGTTTTTTCCAATGTTCATAACAGTGGAAAAGGACGTTTAGTAACTGCATCTGAAAATAAGTCCATTTAAAAATTCCCTTTATTTTTGGGAACAAAAAGATCCTTAAAGGAAGTTAAATTAGCTAAATATGGTGGGTGGTGCAAGATGGGGGTTTTGTTATTAGATCAAAAACTGCTTCATAGAAAAGGCAAAAGCATATTTACTTGGGAATTTGTTGTTCGCTCAAAAACTGCTTTATAGAAAAGGCAAAAGCATTTTCCTGCTTAAGTATTTTTAAAATTTCCAAGTATTAGGTTTAATTAATATTCGGTCTCTCATAAATCCATTTGAAGATAATTGCGCCACTCACGTCAAAAGAAATGTAAAACATAATCTTTATCTTTGCCTTTTTCATTCTACGAGATGATGATGCTTGAATTCCCACTTGGTTTCTTAATCACATTTTACAGTAATTCGAGTTTTTAATTTTTCAAGCATCTCTGAACAAACTTGTTGAAAGACATCTTTTTAATCATGAGAAAGGTTCTTTTTTTGGAATTACCTTCACACAAATCTTTTTTATTTTTAAATCGTCACGCAATATCTTTTCCACCTTTTAAAGAATAATTTGACATATGACAAGTGACATTGTCAGACAACGGGTCCAAAAACCTTTTATTATAACTCACGACAGTTTGTACAAAATATCTACCGGGGTACAAAAAATGTATTCCACATTATTTTTTCTTATTTTAGTACTTCTTTAAAAAAAAACTTCCTAAAAACAAAGTCCGAGGACTGGGAACGAAAAACAAATTTTTTAACTTTTACAAAATAAGCACTAATTCCTTGGAAAAAAGTCAAAGACCGTCCCTGTACCGAACGACGCGACGTCTGATGATCGTAGTCTTTGCTTCGAGGAAGAAGGAGAAATATATAGCTAATATTATTTTTATTACTCGATTTTATTAATAATTTATTACGTTTTTTCACGTACCTTATGAATACGACCATTGATTACGACCAGCAATTAATAATACTCTTTGTACGAATGTATATGTCTGCATTAAGTGCATAATAGGTAAGGTTGCGCGCTCCAGGGTACACCGAGAGCTTGTATAACTGCTCCATTGGTCTACTTTATTAACGTTTTTTTTTAATGGAAAAAAATCGCAGACGACCGTATGCTTAACGAATGCTAATGCACGCTTATTAATTGCTCCATTTTTAGTGCGCGTAAATAATTTTTTTACGCACACGAACAGACAAAAACAATTAACCGTTTCCAATAAGAAATAAATCCATTAAAATGAAAGAATGAAGGCGCAGAAATATAAATGCTTCCCTCAAATTTGTAAAAGGAACAAAAGAGTCAGCAGAATTGGAATGTTTCACATGCTTTCAATCTTAAGTTTCAGAGGTATTCAATGAAGCTTTGCGCTGAATTTAAAATGCTTTCGGGATCTAAAAGAGAGGTTTAATATTTTTTATAGGATAGAGATTTGCCCTTGGATTTTTTTATTAGAAGGGAGAGGGATTATAGAAAGGAGATGATTGTGGACCCACTTTTTGAAAAGTTACAGGTCATAAATCTCTGGAAAAACTGATTTTAAAAGCTTATTCCATTCTGTAGCAGCCCTGTAAAAGAAGGATTCTTGATGGAGATTGGTACAAGTAGTGTCAATCTTAAGAGTAAATGGGTGAGACTAATAAGAGTGCCGAGTTCTTAAGCCGAATGTGGCCAGTGGTGGTACAAGAGTTTTTATTTCTCTGGAGCATCTGCCATGGAAATATCTGTAGAGTAATGTCTGGTCTGCAACTCTTCTTCTATGTTTTAGTGAGTAAAGGGTTGAGCTGTTTATCAACTGAATAGACAACTCTTCTTCTATGTTTTAGTGAGTGAAGTGTTGAGCTGTTTATCAACTGAATGGACATTTTCTGAATGGAATCTAGAAGATGAAGAGAATGCCTTGGTGCTGAACCCCAAATGCGCGAGCAATACTTTAGTAGAGGTCGGATTTGAGCCTTGTACATCGTCAACAGTTGATCAGGATTAAAAAACTTTCTAGCTTTCCACAGAAAACCTAGCCTTTGGCTTGCTGACTTTGCGATGTTAGCAACATGGTCATGCCAGAAGACATATTATTAGACACCGTGATTCCCAAAATCGAGATGGAGGGACTTAATTCAAGGGTATTTCCGGACATTGTGATGGAATGATTTGGGGAATTTACTTTCTTGGAAAACGTGGCGCTTTGTGTTTTCTGGGCGTTGAACTGAACAAGATTGTTGGTTCCCCACTCGACGATTACTTCAAGATCTCTATTGCACGGGATTTACGACTTGAGTAGTTAAGTGTTACTGTATGGGGCTGAAACGTGGTCTGTTAAAGCAAGATCAATAAATTGCATAGAAGCTTTGGAAATGTTGACCCTTTGCAGTATTATATCCCGGAACTAATACTTCAAGGAAAAATTAAATGACGCCGTAGACCTGGTAGGAAGCAGCACTTCTGGTTGCGTAACATCAGAGACTGGAGTGGAATAGCAGACGCAGCATCACTGTTACGTCAAGCTAAGGAAAACACCCATATCCTGTTGAGATGAGGAGAGTGGTCAGGTGACCCCAATGTGCGCGAAGCATGCGGAACTAGAAGAAGAATGGGATATTTAAAAAAACTCGCATATTTTGTCACATTATTAATGACAGCTATCCAAACATTTTGTTTATATTTACAGTTTTAAAGAATTTATTAGAAGATAAACAATTTTGTGCAGTACTTGCGATAGATTTCCGTTTAAAGTAAACTGTAAATTCTCCCTTTTTTTAAAATTAATACATTTTTACATTAAACTGTTTAATTTTTTACCCCGAAAAATTAGAAAAATGAATCAAACAAAAATTTAACTAAACATGAGGTAGTGCTGGCCTCAGTTTTATTGGATGAGGTATATTGTCAAAGTTATGCTGTTAGCAAAAAATCTTTCCACAAAAAGTCGCACGGTAAGACGGTTGAATGAGGTAGGAAATTATTTTAGAATGCCAGGGCAAGGGCGAAAACGATGCACTAACGGCCAAGATGAACTTGACAATACGCTTTAAGAAACAGGACTGTCACTAGTTTTATGATCAGAAACGAACTCGCAGATGTCCGCAATGCCACAATTTTTTCCAAAACAATGGGAAGAAAGTTAAATGAAACTGGATTAAACATTAGAAGACCACTCTCACTGTACCCTTGCTTACCAGAGAGAATACAGTTGTCAGGTTACGTTTTGCTCGAAATGATCAAAATTGGTATGTGGATAATTGGAAAAAAGTTTTGTTTACACATGAAACTAGGGTTAGCCTAAAACATCTAGATGGTCGTGATCGAGTCTGATGAAGATCAGGAGCGTGGTTCCAGAATTAGTTCCTGTCCGTACGAGATCCATGAATACTAATTACTATCTTGAAAATATTGTAATGGGATATGTGATGCCTTAGGTTTTTGATTATCTTAATTAAGTTAGTATACCAGTAATGCATAAATCCGCTGGTGATCCGAAGTAGAGCAGGTATACTAATGTCGTACTTACACCATTAATTTCGTTACTAGTTTGAATGTATGGCCTAAAACCCCAAGTGGGGTTGGTTGCGCAGATTCATAGTAGCTTTCTTTCTATATCATATTTTAAAGACTGATTATACCCTGTACTGCGATTTTCCTATTTTTTGCATTTTTCTTGCAGAGTTTCCGGTCCCTTGCCTTTTCTTCAGCATACACTATCCCTATTCTTGTTAAATCCTCTTTTGCTTCTTGCAACCATGCTGATCTTGGTCTGCTCCGTCTTCTCTTTAGTGCTAGGACCCAGTTCATTATAATATTTATTTGTATCTTCAGGACTAGCTCTCCATATATGATCTAACCATTTTAGCCTTTGCTCTTTAATTTTAATCACCTTGTCTTCGCCTTTTAGTAATTATCTTTATTCGTCCTGTTTCTAATTTGGCCATCTTCCATTTGTACAGGACCTAGTATTATTTTTACGATTTTACGCTCTGTTTTCGTTTTAAGTTTACAATTTTGTTATTATGTAAGTCTTAGAATAATCTTGATTTTAATCTTACAGAAAAATATTGAAGCTAATGAAGCTATTTCACTTTTTTGTTATCCTACGTTTTTTTTAAATTTTAATGTAATGTACATAAAAAAATATTAAAATTAATTTATTACAGCAATTTATATGATTTAATATGAGTTGTTGCGTTAATGTCCAGAAGTTTATATGAACTTTTCATAGAGTTGGGTATGTTTCCAGACTCTAAAAGCGAATATAAAGGTTTTTCCATAGTATATTACAATGGACCTCAAGCTTCTGAGTATTACAAAAATATATAATGAGTTTTGTACAAAGTTGAAAATGCTTCAAGGATCTAATGGAGAAGATAAAGTTTTTTTTAGGGAGTATTACAATAGACCTCAAGTCTCTGAAGTATTAAAATGATATTTAATGAGCTTTACACAAAGCTGAAAATGGTTCCAGATTCCAATGGAGATGAAAGGTTTTTAACGCGATATTACAATAAACCCCGAATCTCACAAAAACCAAACTAAGAGCGCATCATCTTTATCCTGGATTTATAACATTAGTTTTTTTCAATGACTCACTTCGTTTATGCCCAAAGTAAAGTGCCAATTAAGAAAAAGTAAAAACATATTTACGTGGTCTGCATTAGTCATTCCAGTGGAAGTTTTATGTATCAATAAATCAATTGGTATGTAACCGCACTGTGTGTGGATACATCAGTAGCTGGATAACTAGCAATGCAGCGTTGGTAGAACAAGAACTACGATACAGAATGATATTTGCATATAAATATACCATAGTGGTAGGTACTCTCACAGCAAAAGGATATCTAAAAATTCAATGTTGGCTGATTTGAAATAAAAATTTCTAAATTTTGGGAATGGATGGATAGTGGTCTCTCGGAAGGCAAAACTATTTCCCAAATTATAATACAAAATAATGAAGACAGTAACAAGAGGAAAAGTTTAAATGTGAGTGTATATGTATAATCTTCATTTTGTAGAAATGTTATTGTTTTAAAGAAGTTGTTTCTGCATTTTTGCCTTTGGTAACCATTTTTAGTCTTGGAACTTTAAACGAATATAGAGATATATACACTATTTCGAAAAGAAAAACTTAAAGAAAGTCATTGTTTTATTACTTATAATTCGACACGACTTTCTTAGCTATAAAAGGTTTCGGAATGCCATTGTGCTTTAATTACAGTTGTTTCACACTAAGGTGCTTATGGTTCCTTCTTTTTATTTATATTTTACGAGTGGTGCAATAACGACACAAACGTATTCATAAATAAATTCGAAACGGTTTTTATTAGGATGAAATCTGTTTATGAGGTTTTGTACACCCGGGTGGTACTGGGTACCTTTTTATTTGGGATCGTAAAATTTGTGAAAGTTGAGTGAAGCTTTCTGTGCAAGCACGTTGCGGTCTTTTTTGTTAACAATGTTTTTTGTTTAATTACAATTAATTTGGGTCATAATTTTATTTTTATAAATGAACAGCCTTTACGTTTTTACCCATATGACCACTAGATAACTTTATTGATAATGGACATTACTAGTATTTATCTTAAAATATGAGATGTTATTATTGAAATAATAGCTTGTTAACAATAAACACTATTAACAGCAATTTTGGGAGACTCAATTAAAATTTTTTGTCTACATTTTTCATTTTTTATTATATTTTGATCATAAAAAAATTTCACAGCAACTCGTCGACTCTTTCTGAATGCTCAAATTTTTGCAAAAACCAGTAAATTTGTTTTTCTACAACCCTTTATAAAAATACGTTATTTTGTAATGGAATACCTTCAGCGAAAACGTGATTTCCGCCGTCTTTAATGACGAAAGTTAAATTTATATTTTCAATGTTTTGACGACTTTAAATTATTAATAAACAAAAACAGGACAGATTTAAGAACAATTTATCTATAACCAAATATGTTGAACCTTATTCTTCCCAGGCAGGTGTATGAACATTGTATATGTTCAGCAGTTTCGTCTTCCACGCAGCAAAACCGACAGAATGGCGCTTTAAATTAAATAACAGTAAGTCTGCACATGTGTATTTTACCAATAAACGAAAACAACGTAATCCTTCAGAATTGACGACGCACAGATCCCACATGCTTCAGACTACGCTGGAAAGTCAATGCAAATAAAAACACAGAAAAACTAGATATAAAGTACAAAAAAACGTAGTTGCTTCTTGGGAGAAATTCCAAGTTATCAATTTACAACAAATTGTTTCTCTACAAGTAAGAAAAAGTAATACTTAAATCCTACATACATACATATAGTCACGCCTTTTTCCCGTAGGGGTAGGCAGAGACCACTTCTTTTCACTTCCGCTACGGTTCTTACACACATCGTTTGCTTCCTCTACTTTCATCAGTGCAGTCATACATGCTCGTCGGTTGTTGGTACTCTTGCCCTGGCCTTTCTTCAAAACAATGTTGAGTTGATCGAGATATGTTCGCCGAGATCAACCTCTACCGACTTCCGTCCATTCACACTCGCCTCATAAATTTGTTTCGTCAATCTTCCTTCATCCATTCTTTCTACGTGTCCAAACCATCTAAGCATTTCTTTATCTATCTTTGTAACCACATCTTCTTTTACACTGTTCTATTATCTCACTATTTTTTACTTTATACAACCGAGTCACTCCGGCTATACTTCTCAGACTATTCAGCTCCGCAGCTACAATGCCGACCACAATTCACTCCTCACCACTCTGTCATAGGCCTTTTCCAAGTTTATAAAAGCGCAATAGACCTTCTGACTTCTAGCCAATAATTTTTCGACTATACCTCGTAATGAAAAGTCCCGATCCATACATTTCCTTCCTCTTCTAAATCCTGCTTGCACATCCTACATCATCTCAGTTTCATTCGTAACTCTTTTAATCAATAAATCCTACAGCGACAAAATAAAATAATGAGAGGCATTATGGATGCATTTTCGCATAATAGACCAGAGTTTGCCAAGAGTCGTAAGCAGCGATTTTTTAAACATGTGAATGTTGAGGCTATACAGCTCCTAACCAGATTCGAAGACTGAAGAGGACAGAGCCCCATGCGAAATAAGTGATAGTGTAAAAGCAGAGAAATGTTATACGACAGAGAAAGTATTGTATTAAAGTACTTACTAATGAGTAAGACCCTTTTTTAGTAACGAGTTAAATTGTTCATTGATCGTATTGTTTGATTAAATAACAATAACAATGTTAACACTTCATGATTTCAGGTAATAAATAAAAAATTATAAGTTTATTACTGATACATCAGTATAACATTTTTGCTAATCATTTAAATGTTTATCGTGTATCTGGTGAGAAAATAACATTTAAATTTCATTGCTGACAGCTTTAATTTATATTAAGAGTTTAAAAAAGATGAGCACTGTATCAGGTAGTTTCTTACACAGTTTACAGTTTTTATGGCAAGATTATCTTATGATTTACAGCTGTCGTTTTTGGCAATTTACCCGAACAAAGAGAAACTCGACCAGATACATATATACAGTGTTGTTTACTTGTTTTTAAATAAAAAAATATATGCGAGGAGAGTTGCATTATGATGAATAGGGCAAGTTTAATAATTTTCAAAAAGTGAAATTTTTTAGTGTTTAACGTTAATGGAACCAACCTTATTATACACTTTCAAGGCAGTTTATTATTTAAGTCCTTCGAACGAATGTGTTTTATGATTTATTGCCAGTAATATCTCCAAAATTAATAATTATATGCACTTTTAGTAATTGCTTTAAAGCGTATTTTTGTCTGTTACTGGTTCCCCATAAACAATATACTGATAACAATCATATATTGATCAATATCTTTAGAAAGGCTGATGATTATCCATTTACGACGAATATATTTTTCCTTTATGTAAGTATATTTAAAAACAAATTTAAGTCGACTTACGCAATTCATTCTTTATCATTCAAAACAACATTCTCATAACAAATTTATTGTTACGATATTTATTCTTGGGTTCGATGATTTTAAACACTTAGTACAAAAACTAAACATTTTATTCCAATCTTTCTATGGAATAAATTCTTGCTTAGAGATTAAAACTTTTCGAAACTATTTCACTTTATAATTAACTTCAAAACTAAAATTCTTCTGCGGCTGCTATCCTTAAATACGCGAGAGAACGAGAATTTTTTTTCGTTATTCCTACCACCCGCGGCTGTAAATCGATCGCTAAAATTTGGGGCGTTTGTTGTAACCTACCAAGAATCAAACTTTTTTTAATGTGATCGACGCGCCGTCGCTTCAAGGCAAATAATCGGACAGTGACGGACCCCGTTTGCCGGAGTCCGCAACATTATTAACAATTCCTACATCGGGGACCACTTATGCCAGCATACCTTTTTCGTGCCTACTTGTCTGCCTAACATGGATGCAATTTAAAAGAAATACGCATGCGCACGAGACTGTTTTGTTAAACTGTTTTATGTTTCTTCCGAAACGAGGAGATTTTAAGGACGTTGGTGAAAACGTCAGGGTCCTCCAAGACAGTAATTATCAGTTTTACTTGACCTAACCAACAAATAAATGAAATAAATCACAAAGTTTTTTGTTTTTTTTTTAGTATTGCAGAAAAAAGAAAAACTCCAGTACAAGGTAAGGAAAATATTGAAAGAAATAATCCAGGTAACATAAATTACTTTGACTAAAAAAACTAAATGTCAATTGTCATGTTGGCAACTCTAAAATTACTGCCTTAAACTATCATTAAAAAGTCATGCTGTAATAAAACCAGTCATTCGCAGAAATTTAGCAAAAAAATAAAAATAAGCACAAAATGAGTAAGAAAAAAGATCTAGCGTAGTTAGGGTTGTAGAATGCACTTTAAATACCCACAATTAAAAAAACCGGAAATGAAATCTTTTTTATTAAAGAATTTTTTTTGATAAGAACAAGAACAAGAAAACCAAGGTTATGACCATCAAAAGATCTAAGAATGTCTCACTGCCAATACAATTAAACGGCGAGGTCCTGGAACAGGTGAATAGGTTCGCCGAGGTCGACCTTTACCGACTTGTCCATTCACACTCGCCTTATAAATTTGTTTCGTCAATCTTCCTTCATCCATTCTTTTTACCAGTCCAAACCATCTAAGCATTCCTTTATCTATCTTTGTAACCACATCTTCATTTACACCAAAGCGTTCTCTTATCTCACTATTCTTTACTTTATACAACCGAGTCACTCCGGCTATACTTCTCCGACTACTCATCTCCGCAACATTAATCCTATTTTTATGCTTCTTCTGCCAAACCCAACATTCACTACCATACATAAGTGTAAAAACCAACACACCTCTATGCACAGCCAGACGTGTCTTTTTTTACACTTTTTGGATGTTCATAAATCTCTCATCTCTCATAAATTTTTAATCCAAGTACACAAATTCATTTACATGTTCCACTCTTTCTTCCTTAATCAGAACTTCACAGTTTTTCATGCTATATTCTCTTTCAAAAACCATCACTTTCGTTTTGCTTACATTTATTTTCATCCATTTGATTTTCATTAACCATCGCCAGCAACTTCTCTTCAGATAATGCTAATATGACTTGATCATCGGTGTAAAGAAGGCATTTGACGATCAAATTATTCATTTTCAAATACTTAAAACAATCGCCTATGTATAAGTTAAACAGCCATGGCGAAGCCACACATCCCTGCCTCATACCTTTTTCGATGTTAAACCAGTACGTGCAAGCTACGTTTATCCTGACACAAGCAGCAGAATCCTCATAAAATGATTTCAGTGCTCGTATTAAACTACCGCTCACCCCATACATAGACAATGCCGACCACAATTCACTCCTCACCACTCGGTCATAGGCCTTTTCCAAGTCTATAAAAGCACAATAGACCTTCTGACTTCTAGCCAAGAATTTTTTGACTAAACCTCGTAATGAAAAGACCTGATCCATACATCTCCTTTCTCTTCTAAATCCTGCTTGCACATCCCATAACATCTTGGTTTTATTCGTTACTCTTTTAATCAATATCTTTGCGTACAGTTTGTCGATTATATACTATATACTATATAATACCTCGATAGTTCTTACAGTCCTGCTGCGAACCTTTTCACTTGTAAAGCTGCACGATAACGGCCTTGCACCAGATTGTCCGGCAGGTGGAGACCAAACATTTGCAAACGCGAATGGTGTAAAAAGGTAATACTGATATAAGGTACGTTCAAATCATTTTAGATACAAAACCAAAATTGGCCGATGATTTTAGTTTATTAAACTTTTCGCTGGTGCGTTAAAAAGAAAATGGTGTAAAAACAAGGACAAATGGTGGTTTAATGCTAAAATGTTGATTGGAAAGATAAAAGCCATTACTTTAAACTATAAGTCAGCGTAAACACTTTTAGTATTTTTACAATTGTCAAGATCACGGAAAAATCTGCATACCACGCGAGAGTTCACTGCCAACAAGAATTAAAACAGCTACTTTTTATTTTGTTTCTTTTTTTGGTTTGTTTGTTTTAAATCCCTCGTCAGATTTTATCGGTTCAGCATTGAGTAGGTATTTCTTTTATAAAAGTGCTATCTGCAAATTTAAAGAATTTCCACTTGGTTAGGAATATTGCGTTTCATTATTTTATTGCTCTTTATGCTATTTTACTACCTCCAGTTTCTTAATTTCCAGGTATTTTAGATTCCGATTACTTTTTACGTTCAAAAGCTGGAATCTTATAGCACTTATCAAGATAAAAAGGCGTGAATTTTTTAAAGAGTAACGCCGGTCATTTCAAAGAAAAGTAATGTTTCTTTTTTTTATTTTTTCAAAACAATAAATATGAATGGTTGGGGCGTTGCTCAAAATAACACTTAGTAGAACGTAGAATACTCGACATCAAGCTACAAGATCACATACATAATACGGAAATAAGACGAAGATCAAAGGTAACAGATGTAACCAAAAAACTTCCCCGTTAAAATGGAACTTCTTGTTTTCCCGGCTATTCTTCTCAGTACTGACATTTCGGCAACTCGTAGCATCCTTTTGGTCTTGTTGGTATCCTCTCTCGCTTCTAAACCATATGTCATTATTGGCCTGACGCATGTCTTATATATTTTGATTTTACTCTCCTTTCGCATATAAGAATTAGCCCATACAGTTTCCTTTAGTCATCCTTATATTATGGCTTATTTGTTAATTTGGTTTCTTAGGTCCTTTACCGGGTCGTGAGCGCTGGACATATCTATGCCCAGGTATCTAAATTGCATGACCTGCTCTATGGGTTTAGTATCTATTACCAGCTTGCATCTCATTGGCTCCCTAGCGATGGTCATGGTTTTCGTTTTACCTATGGATATATCCATATTGAGTTGCTGACTGGTCTGGTAGAACTGAAATAACTGTCTCTGTATGTCATTCTCACTTTCTGTGAATATTGCAGCATCGTCGGCGTAGCAGACCATGCTGATAGCCCTATTGTTCATTCTGTATCCCAAATAAATGGATGTTACTTCTATGATTTTGTCCATTAAGAGGTTGAATAAAAATCGACTAAGGCTATCTCCCTGTCTTATTCCTACTGGAGTGGGTATGCTAGATGTAATATTCTCTCCAGCTTTGATTTGCGTACTGTTAGTAGTGTTAAGGTTATATACCGTTGTTACTATGTTGGCAGGGGCTTCTTTTTCCTTTAGAATTTTAATGAAGTCTATCAGGCGGACTTTGTCAAATGCCTTAGTAAGGCCGACGAAGCAACTAAATGCTGGTGTATTGTATTGTATTGTTTTTCCTTTCTTTGCTTGCTAAATTGATATTTAATATGTAGAATCCCCGATGTAGAATTTACAACAGAATCGTTTTCTTAAAACGCAATTTTATTTTATAAACAAATAATTATTAATTTATTTAAATATTCGCAGTTACGATTCTAAATTTATTTCACTTTATATTTTCACTGTACATAAATTAAAAAAAGTAGTTTTTTTCCATACACATTAACTACCTACATAAAATACTATTCGGAGTTAACATTATTCATGTTTATATTTAGATATTTATCTTTAATAATTAAAATAAAATCACCATAAACGTAACGTTGAAATTTTATCGAAATCATAATAAAAGACAGAATAGAAATGCCGATAATTTTGTAAATGTTTTTAACGGTACAATCTTTTTAGTATAGGTTTATAATAAACTACAAGATGATAACAATAAAAATAAAAGTGTAAAAAGCAGTTAAAATGTTCGAATTAGAGGTGTAAATTTATAAAAGGTTGTTCGTTTTACAAAACGATTATGTGCATTATAAGTTGGCGAGATTTTCCCTTTAGGCTCGGTCTCCACTAGCGATTTTTCAGTCGCGAAAATATAACTTGTTTACGACTCTACTGAAAGAATCACACGAACAGGTATGAACGTGTTTTCACTTGCGATAGTTTACTCGCACTTATGAAGTCAGTTTTATTATTTTTAGCTTCTTTAAAACGTCCAATAACAAACCTATAAGATATAATAAACGTATGTTAACAGTGATACGTTATTGGTGGACCAATTATGTCCAAACATTCGTCAAAATTTTTTTTTTGTCATTCGGTAATGCTGGAACTGGAACTGGAACTTTGATTTCTATCGAACTATTTTTGGAAAATCAGCCAAAATAAAAATAATGATAAGAAAACCAGTTGCTAATTTGTTACTAATTTGTTGCCAAAACATCTTACCTGTTGGTTCCTTGAGACCAGTTAAACATCCTTGCAGAAATGCTTCACGAGCTATTTTTATGTTTTTGCTTTTTAAACTTTTCCTGCAGAATGCCCTTCATTAACCGTATGTTAACAGCGATAATTGGTGGACCAATTATGTCTAAAAATTCGTCAAAACTACTTTTTGTCATCCGGTAATGCTGGAAAACTTTGAGCTCTATCAAACTATTTGTGGAAAATATGTTGCTGGCTCTCAGCAAATTTCTCATTATTATTCTGAACAGAAACAGAATTTATTAGTAAAAACTGCCTTTCAGGATATCGTGAACAAGTTATATCGGTAACGATAAAGAGGTGCGACCGATTTTTTGTATTTAGTTTGATTCTGTCTTTTTGCCAATTCCTTGTGAATATTCATGCGAGCAACTAAATTTATGTCAGTTTATTATTAATAATAATCTTGTTTTAAGCTATTATGGACAGTATCCAACTAAAAAAAATGCTTCAATTTTCTTTTCAATGTAAGTCTTGCAGTGTGTATCAGCTAAATGGAATAAATTTGACAATGAATAAACGGGAGCGTGTTCGAAAAGAACGCTCGGACACGTCGATTGGTATTTTTTAGAAGAGCATTTTAAGTTTAAGTTTGCGTCGGTTACTTCTGGCTTCAAACAAAAGAGCGATCTCTTAAGTAGTTACAAAGCTGAAATGACAGCTATTACCGAGGCAGCTGTCAGAATACTCCACAAAGATCAAAAGTTCAGCGAGATATCCATTCTTTGCGACAGCCAGGCTGTTATCAAATTACTGAACTCAGTCTATTTGACCTCTAGGACAGCGGTGCAATGCCATGCCGCCCTGAATGAGCTAGGAACTAAGTTTAGAGTTCACATTGTCTGGGTACCCGGACACAGGGACATACCAGGCAACTGTAAGGCGGACGAGCTAGCAAGAGAGGGCACCACCCTCCCAGCTGTGTCTGACTCATCTCAGCAAGGAGTACCAATTGCAAATTGCCGGCTCCTCCTGCACAACAAAGTAGTTTAAAAAGCTAACTTGAGGTGACAAAATGAATCCACATGCACATCATCGAAACAGATCTGGCCTAAACTAGATCTACGTCGAACTAAGGATGTTTTAACTCTATCCAGGGAGTCCATTGGAAATGCGATGGCAGCACTAACAGGACATTGGGCAGGTGGATCTCATGCACGACGCATGGGAATCGCAGAGCTACGACACGACTTCCGTGGGAGCTGTCGCAATGAGGAAGAGGAGGAAGCAATGGTACATCTTCTCTGCCACTACCCTGCCCTAGGCAGAAAACGGCTTTATATACTAGGGCAAGCGAACTTTGATGATTTAACTGATCTCAGCTCAGTTCGCATCAATGATCTTACACTTTTTATTAAAAGTTCCAACTGGTTCTCACGGTAGAGGGTGAAAGAACCGTCATCCATCACGGTATCACAACGGGCCAAAAGGTCTAAGTGGGTTCCCTCCGAACCGCCGTTTTAACCTAACCCAAGTAGTTACAATGACATCACTTAGGAAACTGTTTTAATTTAACGATTTATCTACCGCAGTAGTTTTTTGTCGTCTTGACTAGAAATCACTAGTGGAGGCCAAACCTAACGTAGGACTCGATTTATTTGATATCATAATTATTTAATATAAGGATCTAAAAACGTATACAACAAATACGGTACTATATTAAAAAAAAAACGAAAAAAGAAAATCGATGCCGTTTTGTTCCTTTGCAATGCCATGCAATTCCTTTGTTTTTGTACTAGAACCATTAACTTTTATGGGGTGCGGGTAGACAACTCATATAAATGTACTCGAATGCCTCGAGACATTGCATTACGTGTACAAGAACAAAAAATAAAAATGAAAAGTAAACAATACGCCATAAAACGAACAACTAACAATTCTTCGGATAATAAAATATAAGATGAAATATTAGAAGGGTAATCTTTCGTCATTGGGGTGGGTGCGCGAATCGCTCAAAATGCCTATTTATTTAGTAAACAAAACAAAATTATGACGAACTCTCGCAGTGCACTTAAACTTTTTACTCTTTTTAATAGAAACTTTATATTTGAAATTTTTCATCTATTAATTACTCCTTTACATTACATATTTAATTAAGCCTTTCGCCAAGGAAAGCTACACAGCTTCTCGAGTTGGGCAAGAAAGACTTAAAACTGGTGACAGGACTCCTCACTGGATACTGCCCTCTGTGGTATCCCCTGAAAAATATGGGCAAAACAGAGAGTGATAGTTGCCGCTACTGCGAGAACTTCGCTAAAACTGCAGAACATTTGCTTTGCGAATGCCTAGCACTTTTCTGCAAGAGGCTCAAGTTTCTGAAAGGGGTCTTCTTAAAGCTTTCCGATGTCAGGAAATTAGCTACCAGGAAACTGATAAACTTTGTACAAAGTCTCGGAATCCCGGGCCTTCAATAGATTAAGGGTAATGCACAAAAGATCTGATAGGTGGAAGTGCTTGAGAGGCTGCATAGCCTTCACTACCCCCCTCCCCTACAATCTACAATCTACATATTTAATTATTTACGTCATCATTTTCTGATGTACGTATACCAAAAATCCAAATGGAATAAATTTATTATTTTAATTATTGTGCTTGTGGTACATCATTTAAAAGATCTCTTTATCTCTTTTTCATTTAATGTTATTATTTTCAAATTTATTGCAAAAATTAAACATTGTTTTATTCTTTTTTAATGCTAATTAATAAATTTTAAAACAACATTTTTTATTACACAATAAGGAGACCTATTAAATAATTTATCACAAGCCCCTATTTCCATTTTGAAAATTTGGGGGTTATAACAGTCACTCGAATAAGGTTTAATGAAGGAATGAATTTCGACAACTTTGGTCTACTGGAGATTTGCTGGTTTATGTCACTCAGCTCTGGACAAACACTATTAAGAAGTTTGGTGAATCCCGTACAATAGCATTGGATATATCCAAAGCCTTTGACCGCGTTTGGTACCAGGTATTGTTAAGCAAATTATCTACCTACGGTCTTCCAACCCAACTGCGCCTATTGATTATTTTTGGTGAATGATACAAATATAATCGGGCAGAAACAAGTCACGGTGTCTAATAATATGTCTTGGCATGACCATGTTGCTAACATCGCAAAGTCAGCAAGCCAGAGGCTATTTTTTCCGTGGAAGGCTAGAAAGTTTTTTACCCCTGATCAACTGTTGACGACATACACGGCTCAAATCTGACCTATACGCACATTTGGGATTCAGTACCAAGTCATTCTCTTCGTCTTCTAAATTCCATTCGGTTGATAAACAGCTCAACTCTCACAGATACCCTTCACCCACTAGAACATAGAAGAAGATTTGCAGACCAGACATTACTCCACAGATATTTTTATGGCAGATTTCTACAAAGAATTACACCCATTTTTTTTGGAAATTTACCCATAGTTAATTTTCACAAGCAGCTCTGTGCTGTTACCTCTTCACTTCTCTTTCCACGCAACAATATAATTACATTACAATCTTGCGGTTGTGACTACCACTGTGTCTTCAGGGCATTAGAATACCAGTCTGCTGGTTTTATCAAACCGCAGGATTTCTGTTGGCACTGTCTCATTTAGATCACTTGGATCCATTATCATGCGACTTCAGGTTTGGTACCTGTACACCGCTAACATCGGGCAGCAACAAAGAATATATATGCTTCTCTCTTCCTCTTCGCCGTATAGTCGGCAGTTTTTCTCAGCCGCCAACAAGTTTGAAGAGGTGCGCCCTTAGTGCGACGTGGATAGTGAGCAGCCCAAGCGTGCTGCTTAGCCTACTCCGGTTCATCGTCTAGAGTGCGTCTGCCCTCTTCGGAAGAGGTTTTTTTTTATCAGCTGTCTTAATGTTCTGCAGCCAGTATTTGCATTCCACTGAGCGTTATGTTCTTACTTAAGGATTAATTTCAATTCATGTTTCGCTTTGGCATTTGGCAATCCGACCAACTGGCTTTTTGGTTCCACCGGGGTCCCATTTCTTGCCAGTACATCGGCTACTATATTGCCATTTATCCCTGTGTGTCCAGTGACACATGTAAGAGCGACCTTGTTTGCAGTCGCTAACTTAGTGAGGGCCTGCATGCAGTCCCACACCATCGATGATGTTATGGTGCAACTCACGAAGACCAAAATGGCTACGCGACTGTCCGTGAGAATATCAATTTCACTGTTGGTCACTCTGTTTTCTGGCAGGTGCGTGGCACACCTGAGTATGGCATAGACCTCGGCCTGGAAGACCGAAGCGTGTTTCCCCAGGGGTATGCTTTCCCTGTGGTTAAAAGGTGCTTTAAACACACCTGCCCCGTAGCGTCTCTGGTACCTCTGGTTGGTATTTTTGTTTTATAGTTTTTTCCTATCAAGGTCTTTTTCGGAATCTTGTCCGATTTTATTGTGAAGAGGTGTTAGTGGAGGTCCTCGATCTTCACCTTTTACTCGTTCAAGATTGCATTAAACCAAAAAGAAAATTTCCTCGATTTACAAATTGGACATTTTCATGGAATTTCTAATAACCTACATTGGCAATTAATTTCCACAAATAGTGTATAATCAATTTTTTCTCGAAATGATATATCCAAATGTTTTCAAATGATTAAAATATGACGTTATATTGAAAAAATAGTAAAATTACGTTTTAAATTTAAGTTAGTCTGACGTTCTGAAATAACCTTAGGATTTCTCTTTTTATTGATTCCTGAATGCGTATCTGATAACCGAGGTGCATTTACAGAGACCGGTAGCAGTTTAACCGGTCGCACCAAATTGTATTTAGAAAAGACTATACAACACTACATACATACAGGCATTCAAGGTCCTGTCTATACCGCTAATAAATTATATAGATTGCATACACAGATAATGATTGTGTGCACTACAAAAGTCTCTGTCAATCGATAACGTGCTGTCTTTTTTAATGAAAGTCTGCAATTTAAAATGAAGTTTGTCATTTTATATTTATTTAGTGGACAAGCAGTTTTTCGCCTTCTAGTAAGGGTACAATGATCGTACTCTTAATACCACTGTTGAAAAATTAAAACGATACTTAATTGGTAAAGAAACATTTTTGAAGTGAAAACTTCTTATGACACGCACTTTTTAGGCTCGTAGTTGGATACTCGGGGATTTGAACCTGAATACACTGACGTGCTGAACATATTGCTGTACCATTCAGCCACCACGCACTCTTACTTCAAACATTTAATATTAGATATACAAATTATATTTGTGACGTCATGTTTGTTGAAAATTAAAGTTGCCCGGGGATTTGAACCTAAATACACTGCCGTGCTGAACAGACAGTAGTCTCATTAGGACACCACAAGACCAAAGTTTACATTTTGAAAAGTAATATTAATATTTGAGGGCGTCGTCGTCGTCTTCGTTACGTTCTTTCGATGTCAAAAAAATGCGGTGGCCTTTCGTTTTTTTTTAAATTATTAAGGATATTGCTACTACTAGTCATGGTACTAATCTTGTTGCAGTATTTGCAAAAATTTTAGATACTATTGAGTGTAAAATTTTTGTATCTTATTATAGCTACCATATAAGCCCATCGTTACATTTGTAGGCTTAGATACGAGTAATGATAATGTAAATGAAAGCAAGTCAACTGAATCTATTGAAGAATGGTAATTATTATACATAAAATATATTTTATATTAAATAAATAAGCTGTTTACTTTTTTAAAAAAATTTGATTTTCACTAATTTACCAAAAATCCTCACCCAAATGATCATTTTAATTCTAATAATAAGTATTTGTTACGTTAAATACGTCCAATATTTAATCATTTCTACGCAAATCATTTAAAACTATCACTTCTGTCAGGCGTCCCGTTACGCACACCTTTTATTTTTAATAAAACAGCGTTGATAACAATGCAGCTGCTAGTCTGGTCAACAAATGCCTTTCGGGTCAAACTTTTTTCTCCGTCTCCAAAAAATATGAACGAGGTGTCACTCGATTCGGAATAGCGCCTAGATGATTTTTGAAAAAATTCAAGTGCCGCTTGTAAAAATTGCAAAAGTTATACACAATTAACTGAAAAAACAATGGGGCTTGGTTTTTTGCAAATATCTCAAAAACTATTTGACATTTTTCATATTTAATAAAAGATTCAAAAAGAGGAGAAAATTTTCCAGAAATAAGTCAATTTGTTGTTAACAATTTAGGTTAAAATTTAAAAAGCTGGATTAATGATTTAAAATAATTTTCATTGTTTATTTAATAAAAAATTTGTTGTAAACAATTAAATTTTTTCTAAACCTATATTTTTTTCTCTTTATACAAAATGTAACAAAAACAATCATGTATTATTTCTTTAGAAAAAAAATTTATTTATATTTTATATCGAATTTTAAAAATTCTGTTCTCCATTACTCTATTATTCGCACCTAACCTAAGTAAATTGTTGATAACTAATTGAAATATAACAATTTTTTTTATTTTTCCAACGAGAATCTATTCTGAGATCTTTCAAAAATAGCTACAAGAAAAGAAAAAACTCTCAGATTTATTTAACAATTATTATCGCATTTGCAATGTTCCTGTTTTAGTAGGAAAAAATTGTTAATTATCTAATGCATAATTAACTTGAAAATCACGATAAAAATTTCTTGACCGCGGATTATGGTTCATTTATTTATTAAAGGTCCAAAGTGGGATTATAGAAAGATGATTGTGGACCAGCTTTTTGTAAAGTTGCAGGTCATAGTTCTCTGGAAAAACTGATTTTGGAAGCATTCTGTAGCAGCCCTGTAAATCTGCCATGGAAATATCTGTAGAGTAATGTCTGGTCTGCAACTCTTCTTCTATGTTCTTGAGGGTGAAGGGTATCTGTGAGAGTTGAGCTGTTTATCAAGCGAATGGCTATTTTCTGAATGGAATCTAGAAGACGAAGAGAATGCCTTGGTGCTGAACCCCAAATGTGCGAGCAATACTCCAGTAGAAGTCGGATTTGAGCCTTGTACGTCGTCAACAGTTGATCAGGAGTAAAAACTTTCTAGCTTCACACAGAAAACCTAGCCTTTGGCTTTGCGATGTTAGCAACATGGTCATGCCAAGACATTATTAGACACCGTGACTCCCAAAATCGAGATAGAGTTACTTGATTCAAGGGTATTTCCGGATATTGTGTCTTGCGCAAGCCAGAGTACCCGTTTTTATCCTCTGAGAAAATAATAAATATTGGTCCAATTTTGTAAAAATTTGCAATTCTGCTGGACGATTGATAATATATTCGGCAATTTTCGGAAATAACCAATTTAAGGTGTTATAAAATTGCTTTGGCTTGATTAGACTTCATCAGCGTAGAATATGAATCTTTGATTTGCTATTCAGTCGATACCGGCAAGAAAATGCATGTACATAGGTATAATGTTTTCGTAAAATCCCATAAAAACACATTCCATATTCATCTATAAGAGTACTTTCCGATCATGTTGGCTGTGAATATCAGGATTATTCGAATGGAGATTAATCGAAGACAACGAATATCCCGAAGGATAATGAGGGATCAAAATGATCTGTTTTTATTACCAGATATTTCTAATTATTACTGGATTCCTTTCTGCCTCTTCTAATATCATTAGTTTATGCACAAGTCAAACACGAAAAAACTATTTTCTGGCATTTCTTTTGGTGAGACTAACTTTTGGAAAAAAAGGATTGGGTACAAACGATAAATAAACAAAATCAAACGATTCCGTCTTTTGGAGGTTATGACAGAATACTATTAATTGTTAAAGTGCTATTGACATATTATAAACTAATCGTGATAACTCATTAATTCGAATTGACGACAATATTATACATAGGATTTTAATATTTTTATCAAATAACAATTGACAAGATACAATGACAGAAAGAAATAGAAGGGTACCGATTGTTAACGTTATCAACTAAAAATAAATTGGTAGGATCCCAGTACAGGCAGGAAACAAAAATAATAGTATTATCTAAATTTACGACAATCTTTAGCAACATTAAACGACGCTAGCAAAAATATGATGGTCACTCATCTATATTCATGAATGATATTTAAAAATTTAAAAAAATCTTAATGGGAAACCGAGCAACATTAAAATTCCCTACGATGCATTGTACCTTCTCTAAAGAATTTTTAAATGTATTAAATAATATGATCCATTGGACTGAAAAATGAAAAGAAATTGTACGAAGTGCTCTATATAAGATTAAATCTTGATAGACAACAACCGTCTAAAAGGATGTTTTCTAACATTTCAAAATATATTATGACGGAGTTTACAGAAGCATAATTAATCTATCAGGTTTTAAATGCAGTTAATGAAATTCTGAACAAATTGTTGAAGAATGCTGGGCAGGGCTCTCCTAATAATTCTAAATCTACAAGAAAAAAATATAAAGAACTATAGCTACTACTGGCTACTTTAAATACACATATCTTTCTAATTTAATTTTTAACTTTTAACTTAATAGTATAGAGGAGATCCCTACACTTTTATACGGTGGTGACCGTAACGTGACGGTAGCAGAACTTTTACAAAATCAATAAAAATTAAAAACTGAAAGTACCCTAATTAAGTGCTTTTTGGGTGCTTTCGGCTGCTACGGAATGGAACAAGTTTCCAAAATCAGTTTTTCCAGAGAACTATGACCTGCAAATTTTCAAAAAGCGGCTTCACAATCATCTCCTTTCTATAATCCCTCTCCCTTCTAATAGTCGCAGTTCGGGCCGTCCGCGGCCGACACGATAGGTCCACCCTTTTTGCGACTATTTTCATAAAAAAAAATATATATAATATATATAAGTCCGACCGGAAATCGCAAAATCAAAATTTTGAAAATTTATCAAAATTTTATTAGCCGGGATAATCAAAATCATTTCAGCCGTTGGCTATAGAAAAGAAATTAAAAAAGTTCGCGTTTCGGGATTGAAAATGTGGGGTTAAAAATGCGGGGTTGCTACCAAACTTCACACGATCATTCGCCGGACTAATCTAAAGATTGGCTGCAAATTTCATTAAAATCGGTCCAATCGTTGGCTATAGAAAAGAAATTGAAAAAGCGGGCGCCCTTCTTTTTTGTCAAATAAAAATAATTTCATATAGACATCTTACTATTTAATTTTTTTTTTTAATGAAAATAGTCGCAAAAAGGGTAGACCTATCGTGTGGGCCGCGGACGGCCCGCACTGCGACTATTAGAAGGGGAAGGGATTATAGAAAGGAGATGATTGTGGACACGCTTTTTAAAAAGTTGCAGGTCATAGTTCTCTGGAATTATTTTATTCATACTGTTTTAATTAGAATGGCTTAAAAAAAGTTAAATAATTGATTTAACTATTTAACCTACTATTTTGTACGGCAAAATAAAAATCCTGTGGAGTTTTGATTGAGGGAGAAAGAGTGGAACATACATACATACATATAGTCACGCCTTTTTCCCATAAGGGTAGACAGAGACCACTTCCTTCCGCTTGCTACGGTTGTTACACACATCTTTTGCTTCCTCCACTTTCTTCAGTGCTCTCATACATGCTCGTCGGTTGTTGGTGCTCTTGACCTGGCCTTTCTTTAAAACAATGTTGATATGATCGAGATATTTTCGCCGAGGTCGACCTCTATCGGCTAGTCCATTCACACTCGCCTTATAAATTTATTTCGTCAATCGTCCTTCATTCATTCTTTCTACGTGTCCAAACCATCTAAGCATTTCTTTATCTATCTTTGTAACCACATCTTCTTTTACACCACAGCGTTCTCTTATCTCACTATTCTTTACTTTATCCAACCGAGTCACTCCTATCAGGACTGAAAAAAATAATGACTGCTTATTACGCCCCTGTACTCTATATTTCAATAATCAACGGCCTTTCAAGGATACTGCCACGTCGCGTACTCATCAAATTTTTTCCCTAGGCACTGCCGTGAAAACCCGAGATGTATCAGCTCAAGCTTACACACCATAAAAAAAATTAATACAACGTACTGTGTGCGCAACGTAATTTATTAATTATATTTGGGTCACAATCGTCTGAAACGGTGAATTTTAGGTGATGCTGCTGTCATAAAATGCGCCCATTAAATTATCATCATCATCACATCACTCAGCTATAGTAGTCCACTGCTGAACATAAGCCTCTCGTTTATTTTGCCACTCTGCTCTATCTTGAGCCATTTGTATCCAATTACCATTCTTTTGATGTCATCGGTCCATCGTGTGGGGGGGCGCCCTCTACTACGATAAGCTTCGTGCCTCGGACGCCACTCCAATAGTTTTTTAGACCATCTTCCGTCAGTTCTAGCTACGTGGCCAGCCCAGTTCCATAACAACTTTAAAGTGGAACTGGGCATTAAATTATATAATACAAAAATATAAAATCTTAATTTAAAAAATATTTTATTAAAGCAGCTGCTCTACACTAGTACTGATAAATCCATAGTAGATTCTAGTTTGTACTGATAAATCCATAGGAGATTCTTATTTAAATGTTATTTTATAAAAATTGTGATTAAATATATAATAATCTGCTAATCAAAGACTTCCATAGCATGGTAATTAAGATAGCAATTTGGATTAACTAAAAATTTATTTTTTATTCTGTGACTCGTTAACCTACTTTTTTGAAAAGCTTTTGTTGAGACTTTTAGAAAAGAAATTCGAACAACGAATATAATCGCGTCGTGAAGGTATATCCATACCAAATATTCATACCGACTGACCACACGATCCGATCACTTTTGTATTTCTCTTATTGAATTGAATATTACGTAGTTATTTACAATGCAGTCTAACAATTCTTCCTTGTATGGGATTTCTTGATTAAGGTTAAGTCAAAGTTATGATGTTGTTATGGAAATTTCGATGCTAAATGATCTTGGTAACACGTTTGAATTTCGTATGTATAGAAATAACAGATGTATCCAACTGACACATTAAAATTGATCTACAGTGTGTCTACTTTCGTTTGCGATAAATGGACAAGTTTTTTCTTTATTTAAAGTTTTGCATGATCAAAACCTAAATGAAACAATCGAAGCACAAAAGGATCTGTTAATTAACAGGAATTAACACGAAACTTTAGCCCGCGTGACAGGCGAGCATTCTACCACTGAACCACCGATGCGATGAACTGTTTTCAATATTTGTTCTGCGCGCATGCGTAGTTCACGCACTAGTTCTATCTCTTTTATTTTCATGCAAAGGAGGCCCGAAGAAATTTATAAATCCTGGCGAAAGTAATCAGAATAATCGGATACTTTGATCGAATTATTGCATTGTCGTCGGTCTTTGACAAGTGTGCAAAGTTTAAATTAAATCTGATCGCTAAAACTAGGGCAAAATCGAGGCAAAAGAGTCAGTTACAAACATAGATACATGCAAGATATAGGTGAAACTAATATAAGCGTGTTAATGTGTCTATACACAATATGATCAAATGATCATGTACATGACACACAGTAGAACAATAACTGCAATACCGGGAAAGACAGGAAATAAGGAAAAATTCAAGCAATACCAGGAAAATTACAGGAAATGAGCGGTAATGCCATGAAAATGCGGGTGGCCGAGGGGGAAGCATCAAGAAATGCGAGGCATGACCAGGAAACATTGGGAAATGCAGGGCAATATTAGGAAATGCGAGGCAATACCAGGAAATATGGGGCAATGCGGGGCAATACGGGGCGATAAAGGGGATATGGCAATATTTCGTACATTGATTTCTCTCGTGGCAAGCCCCTCGACGTATCAGTATAATCTACCTTCACACATGTGGAATAGAAAGTAATTTTTTTAATATCGAATAACTTCAATTTGTCTAATTAATACTAAATTATTGGTTTATATACTTCAAAAAAGGTATCAATGATAATTGTTCGAATGTATTACGTATTACCAACAAAGATAGGCACCAAAAGTCTATCTTTGTCATCTATTAATTTACTTAAAGATTTAATTAGGCAATCCAGCGACCTGTCAAATCGAATCAAATATGGCAGCTGAGGGCACACATTAGATATTGCCATATACGACCGCAGTAAACAATTGTTTCTTTTAGTGATTTTCAGTGCGATTTTATTTTGTTTTTTTTATTGTACACGATTATTTGTGCTTTGTTTAAATAAATATACCCATTACATGCATTGTTGTGGGCTGTGGATCTCGTAGCAACAGGGATAAAGTCAGTTCCTAAGGTTACAAATCACAGGTTGTTAACGATTAAAAACGATTTGTCTAGAAAGCGAATAACGGTGGCTTAGGAGTCTTTACGCTAAATGTTTGAAATGCAAATAACTCAAAAACCGATAAGAGTTACATGAAATAAACAAGAGCACCTTTTTTTATTCAAAATTGAACTGCCTTTTGGATTTTTTAGTCATTTTAGCCATAACTCATTAGGCACAAAAGATATGTTGTAATTTATCTAAGTAACAGGGTGTAACTAACGCCCTGTATGAAAAGTGCTAAATTCAGCATAAAATTCGTAATTTTCATGCCAAAAAAACATAAAGTTGCAAATTTTTAAGACAATGCTGCTTAAAATCACAAAATTATTAATTATTATTTCAAATTAAAATTCCAACTTTAAATACCCTGTATCTCGTAAACCTGCAACATTTGTATAAGTCATGTTAAGCTCAATAGCCATATTTTGGTGTGTAGAATTTACAGTTCAGAGATTGCTCATTCTTAATGAATCACCCTGTATTTATAATTCCTAGATAAATATTTCTACAATACTTTAATCATTTATTAACTTGGTCTTAATTAATGTTGCATGATAATTCTGTATTTTTATGGCTCTATCTACAGTTTTAACATATAACAATTATGAATGGGATTTTAAACTTGTTCATTTGATCTGTAGTTATATTAAAATAAATTAGTATTTATAAATTTAGATTTATATGGAGTATGCATGTGAAAAATTATTTCATTTCAAAATTTAAACAATAATGTATGATTTTACATATTTGTATTATTGACATTATTCAGATATCTTATGTAATATTATCTTTGCATCATTTTCTACACTTTAATCAATTATCAACTTAGTCTTCATTAATGTTACATGATAATTTTGTATGTTTATAGCTCTATCTACAGTTCTAACATCAAACAATTATGAATGGGATTTTAAACTTGTACATTTTAGTTCATCTGTATTTATATTGAAATAAATTAGTATTTATGAACTTATTACAAGAACCCTAGATTTATATAGAGTATGCATGTGAAAAATTATTTCATATTTGAAATTTAAATGACATTGTATGAATTTACATATTTGAATTATTGATATTATTGAGATATCTAATTTAATGATATTATAATTGCATAATTTTTTTGATGGACTTAATTAATTTAAAATGTGTCAGTAAATAAAAAAATATTTGAAATACTGTTTTTTAATATGAACTTATTATTGATACAAATTTGATGAGACTACCCATAACTTTCATAAAGGTGATATTGAATTTTTTTGACAGAATTCATTTACATTCATTTCCTGACAGTTTCAATAAGCAAACAAACAAAATAAAGATGAAATAGAACTTTTTTTATCCCAAAGAACATAAAATGTGCATAGTAATATCTGGAGAAAAATAATTTTGCTCTTTTTGAGTACCCACAATCAATTAAATTCATTGATATTTACAACTTATCATGTTATAACTTGTGTAAAATTCAAAGATAAAATACAGCATTGCTCTAGTAGGATATACATCAGTTTATATTTATAACAGTATTTTTATTTTGAGGCACATCAGGTACAACATACCTATGAATCAAAAATAAAGTTAATGTTTTAAGAAACAAGTATGAAAACAGGCAGGTAAAAAATTAAAAAATAATATTAAAATAGACCGAAAATTTTAACTATCACAGTTATTACAATACCAAGCACAATCTGGAGTTTGTGCCAACCCAAGACATTCAAAATGAAACCATTCTATCTTACAGTCATCTCCATCGCATCTAATTTCAAGCATGCCGTTTATGAACGTCTCTACTATTCAACATCAACGTCTTTAAATATTCACTCTTCATTTCAATATCGTTTCGAAATACCACAAAAGGCCGATAATAAAAATAACACTCTGTTTATCAACCAAAGACCAAAACAAAAATTATGTTTAAATGAAGACCATCACATTGTTTGCCTTCAGCCGCCATATTGGGTCACGTGGTATGGATTGCCTAATTACTGAATTTCTACAGGTTAACTTAACCTCGAAAACTAACCCATTATTATATTTTCCTGCAATATTATTTTAAACTTTTACTTACTTTAATATTGTTGTGGAATTTCCCAAATTTTAAACACTTTAACACACTTTACCCATTTTCATCTTTGTACAAAAATTTTACCACCGTTTGCTGATAATGACCACTTTTTGCTAAACCGTGATACCGAATATTTACCGCATTTATAGTCTTTGTTTTGCACATAGGTATACGACACATTTAAACTTTTTTACTTTTTAACTAAAAAATTAAGAGTTTAATGGGTTTTTACATTAATTAAACTTTTAAACACACATTTTTTAAGCGTCAGTGGTAAACCGGCCATTTTGATTCGGTATCAACGACCCAACGCAGAAATTAGTTCATTTCACAGACAACTGTAATAGTGGTTGCAATTTGTTATTTGTCATTTACGCTTTTTAATTCGATTTTTATGAAATAAAAGTCAGTAAATTTCTGTTTATTAAAAAGACATCACACTGGTGTCTTTTGAATTTATATTATATTTAAACTTAAAATCAAACAGATTTTTAAAAATATTTAATCTCTGTTTGGTAAAAATAATTAATTCAAATTAATTATTTTGAATTATATAAAAACATTCTAAAGCACCATTATAATAAAAACTTGATAAAAACCTTAGTCTCTGTTTGGTAAAAACAATTCCAAATTAATTATTTTGAATTATATGAAAACATTTTAAAGGACCATTGTAATAAAAACTTGATAAAAACCATAAGCAAAGACTACGCAAAGTTTGATCTCCAAAAGAAATAAATGTAACCACTATTATAATCATCTATTGTACAATAATATAATATTCCTACGCTGGTGGCGTGACTTTGTGGCTGGTTCACTAATGAGGTAAAAAAAAACATATCAGTTTTTGTTTTTAAACATGGAAGCAAAATATATTATAATTGTTTAATTTTAAACTAAATAGTGAAAAAGTGTTGTGCATTATTGTGTTAATATAAAATTACGGTAAATATTCTTTTTCACGTGTTATGTGAAGAAAATTTAACTCGACACATTGGAGTCTGCAATAGAAATTAAAAATTCGAAAAAGTAGTAGAATTTGCTGAAACAATTCATCAAAAATGGTGGTAAGTAATTCAGATGTTATTTAATATTTAATTGGTAGTAATAATAATTATCATAAAATAATGGATTTTGATGGTTTTTAAATCAAAGTTATATTATTAATCGGATAAATTAAAAATATATCGAGGAAAGTCTTAAGACGTTTTGAAGTCTTGTTACGCGATTAAACCTCCATTGAAGATCTAATGCGAGCTTATGATGTATTTATATACAGGGTGGCCAACCGAAAACGAAACAGATTACAGGAACCTCGTCAACATTTTAGAAGAACGTTCAGACCCGTCGATTGTTGATTAAAGGGGGACACTCTTTTCCGGTATTTTTGACTCCACTACTTTCAACCCAAAGCGAGGGTAAGAATTACCCCAAAATTTTTAAATGGCAGTGGGGTTCGAATAAGATGTCTTTTGAAAGCTCTGACAATTCTCTTTACAATAAGTCTTTAAATTTTACATTTCCTCCCAATACAAAAAATTACATGGTAAAGTTCCAATTATTACTTACTACTTAATTGAATAAATGTTCAAACTGATGACCGCCCGCTTCAATACAATAATAAAAATTTTGTTCAAAACGTTTACGCACATTCCGAAAAATTTTCGGAGTAATTCGACGGTATACTTCCAACGAAACTGGTTGTGTTTTATCTCCCAATCTAATGCCTTAAAAAACGTTGGATTATTTTCAAAAAGAAATAATTCTCAGTATGACGGATCATTTTTATTTTCAACAGGACGGTGCTCATTCGCAATATGCGGTGATTGTTCGTCAGTATTTGGAGCAACGTTTCCTCCTTTAACAAAAAATCGACGGGTCCGAGCGTTTTTCTAAAATGTTGACGAGGTTCCTGCAAATGGCTCTGGTATTCGGTTGGCCACCCTGTATATTTCTTATCGATTCATCAACAATACATCTTGTCAGCTTTTAAGTGTTTGTTAAGCTCATTGTAGTGATTATTTGTTTCTTTTATTTTCGCCTTTATCTCAGCGTCCTTTAAGTCTCGACTGATAGATGGATGATGGAGGATCATCTGAAAACGCGATTGTTTATCTCCGGACGACATAATGATTTCCTTTATGTTTGTTGAAAGTTACAAAACGGATAATTTACAAAAAGGAACAATTGATTGTAGTAAAGTACTTAATATGTTATGCATTTTTTATAACCTCGCGACACATTTTTTTACTTGTTGTATTTGATTGTAAATGTTCCTTTTACGGAGATGTCTAATGTATCATTTAACTGGCAACAAAGATTGCACAGTTTGAACAATTATTTATCATATTCGGTTTCAATGTTTATTTGAACGAGCGTTGGTTGGCAGTATTTTCGTCTTTTTTTTTTAAATATACTTACCTAGTACTACCCGAGAATAACAAAGAAGCGACAAACTTCTGTTTTAAGTAAACGTTTTGTGAATCCGCATGTCTAAAAATTTGATGTTAAAAGTAAGTCCGCCTATTGCAGAAAATGTCGGCTCCTTTAATATCCTACTTTGAAATTAGTTTAAAACATCATATAATCATTTGAGACCGCAGGAACGCTTAATTTGATGATGGGAAAACTACAGGGTGTTTGATTTAACATATTAAATCATACAAATTGCTATAATTAAATAATTTTAAAAGAAAATTAGCTTCAATATATATATATATATATATATATATGTGAGGATTATGACTGCTGTAGGTACCTACATATTCTTAATATATAGGTATAGGTGGGTCGATTATATATCAGAAAACAAAACTCCTCTGGCTATATGCCTACGACAGGCATTGAATTACATCTGATATATAACCGTGCATACTACCCCATCACAGAAAGCAAGATATACGGATGCTTGTTAAATAAGAGAAAGGGTTATTGAGTTTATTTGCTCGAAGAAACCACCTGTATAATAGTTTCGGAGTGATTGCTCCTCATTAGTACAGGGCGGGTTTTCTCGAACAAATAAATTTAATCCTAGACTCCTATTAAGTACACATGAAGGACCACGCAAAAGCGTTAGTGGCGACATCTGTACTTTTTAACAAGCACCACCCGGTAAATAACTTCCGAAAACGGAGAATACTATAATGTGCGAAAATTATAGAAAACTGCATTATTGCAATAAACTATAAGAGTATAATGAAGCCCGACAGCGAAAATTAGATGTGGGAATTATGACTGCTGTATGTACCTACATATTTTTAATATATATATGAACTCCTAAAATTAATGGCTTAAGGAAAAACGTGCAGAATGCTTGGAAAACGACCTTTTTTAATTATTACAGTTGCGTCTATCCATGTTGTCCGTGCGTTGATCCTTGTCCTGGCTGTTGCTCCTGCTTCGATTTTTGCTGTGGCGAAAGATGTAAGCTGAACTTCTAAAATTAATGGTTTTGGGAAAACTTGGAAAACGACCTTTTTTAATTATTACAGATATATATATATATATATATATATATATATAATGAAAATTAAAAAAATATTTGTGACCAGTTTTTTAAAAATATTCGAAGTATTATAGTCATATTTAGTGGAAGTGTAAGTACTATACACCCTACTAAATTATGTTAAATGAACGTTTCTGGCTACTACCAGAGGCGTACGACAGGGGCAAGTGACTGGTTGATTCCTCCCAAATTCTACGCCACTGCAGAATTGCAATTTTATCACAATTTTTCGATTTTCCAATATTTTCTACGTCCAATGTAGAGTCCTTCTCCATGGTGATATAGTTATTATTTTTTGGGTTAAAAATGAAGCCGCACAATTATTTTAATTTCAATAGTAATGAAACACGCTGTATATATAAATGAAAAAATGTTTGTATGTCCTTCAAAACCTCCCTTAGGCTGGACCGTTTGGGATGAAATGTTCAAAAGTAGTTATACATACCAGTGGTGCTTTTAGTGACAAAAACTTATGTGTTAGCACCCCTACAAAAGGGGTAAAAAGGGGATGGATTATAAAAACTATCAAAAACGGCTGATATTTGTGTCGAATTCATAGTCTTCGAGGACGATAAATTTGATAGTGACATTCCCAATAATGTTAGCACCCATACAATTGGGGAGGAAAGGGGATGGAATATAAACACTATTAAAAACGCTAATATTATTGTCGAATTCATAGTTTTTGGGGTCGCTGAGTTTGATAGCGATATTTTCAAAGCAGGCAAGCCAACGTTCGGGCAGGACAACGGCTGCCGTGTCCACTAGTTTTTTAATAGGATTGGAATTAAAATTGTTCTTAAGACTTAATAACAAAATTGTATTGTTAAACAAAATATTAGCGCGTGTTGCCTCCTCTACTTCGGATCACAGCATTTATGCATCTAGTTAAGCTTCTAATTAAATTTTGGATGAAATCTTGAGGAATATTTTCTGTGATAACTGCATTTTTAAAATTCCCTCAGGTCTCTTGATGCAGGTATTTTAATACTAATACGACTAAAACATCTGTGTGTAATATTAAAAGTAGTAATAATGTCAGTATTACATCTGTCTAATACTGTTGATGTCTAATCAACTTCCGTGCAATAAGATTACGCATTTAAGTCGTTCATCATCAAGAAAAAGTCTTGTGGGTCAGTAAAGTTACGCGCTAAATGCTTTAAATTTCAATCATAAAGAAAACTAAGATTACTCTAACTGTTTTCACCTTCATAATTATTATTACCATCACAGCGGTGTTATACTCTGACGGCTGGTGACAACTGTTTGCGATTTCACGCCAAGTGCCTCTTAACAAAAATCAACATTTTTCAACTTAAGACCTGGAAACTTCATGCATATTTATCTTATTCAGTAAATAAATTATATTTATACAGGATGATCCTCGGTAACAAAAATATCCATTATATTATATTATATTATACAAGGTCTGAAAATAAAGTACTGGGACTGAGACTGAAAGGAATGAAACGAGTTTTTTTCAAGGATTTTTTAACTTTTGAGAGCAAGAAGATCTAATAAACAGTGTGTTAAATTATAATGCTTTTTTTATTTTCGTTAACAGTTTAAAAAGAAACTTTTAAACATGATAGCAATAAATTATATTACATTACATTTTTGCGGTTGGGCCATTGGTAGAGGCACCTATGGCACCTAGATCTTTGATCCTCTGTGACTACCTCTGTGTCTTCAGGGCATCAGAATCCCGTCCGCTGGTTATGGCAAACCGCAGGATTTCTGTTGGCTCTGTCTCATTTAGATCACTTGGATCCATTATCATGCGGCCCCAGGTTTGGTACCTGTAAATCCTAGCATCGGGGAGCAACATAGAATGTGCATGCTGCTCTCTTCCTCTTCGCTGCATAGTCGGCAGTTTTTCTCAGCCGCCAGCTTAAGTTTGAAAAGGTTGCCACGACTTTTTCGTTCTCTATAGAGTACTCTGCCAGCGGTCTCTCTACTGGCAAATTATGCCCGAGCTCAGCCGTAGAGGGTAGAAGAAAAAAAAATATAAAAGTGAGCCGCGCCACCGACTTAGACGGTTCAAGCCGGAAACCCCTAGGTCTTATAGGCACTAGCAGAGCCACACGATAAACAACTGAGATTATGGTGAACCAAATAAATGAAATTATAGCAAAAATATATTGGATACTTTACTCCTACAATAAATCAAAGTACACAGCTCAATAGCAAAATTATAACAAATATTGTCAAAATCAACAGCTAACAATAAATCAAAGTACTCAGTTCAATAATAAACTTATAACAAATATAATCAAAATCAACAGCTAACAATAAATCAAAGTACTCAGTTTTGGCATATTATCTAATGCAATAAATAGTTACCAACAATGTACTATATTAATAAATTAAAACAAAACTTAATCGTGGTGTCAAAAATAAGTCACGTCGTTAAATATTTAAAAATAAATCACTTGTAACCTTTGGGTAAACGAATTCACTACTCCTGTGGCCGGTTTGGTTATGGAACGGCACCTGCTAATTAACAATGGCTTTCCTCAAATAAATCCCGCATGCGGTTATTTTAACTCGACACCAAAATCCAAAATATCAACAACGAAGGTAAGATAGAATGGTCAAGTTAAAAATTAAAGTGTTTTTCTTCAAAATCCAATCAAGATGGCCCAAATACAGCCAGATATGAAAAGAAAACCGTAGAGGCTCCGCACACTTGTTAATATCACAACGCCCCAAAAACTCTCACCACACCACTCCCAAGACTGCCACCAAACGACTAACACTACTTCCCCAAGCCGGATATCAAGAAATGACACGGAACCGACGTCAACCAACAATATTCGCAAGTCCATGCTCCACACCAAGAATCGCGCTCGTCCGTGTTGATAGCCAGCCCCATCCACACAGAAATGCAAACCAAACAATAATATAACCGACAACACACAAAAATCGAGGCCAAAAACCAAAGCAAAATCTAATAACGAAAACCCCCACTCAATCTCCAGCGATTAACAAAAATGCGACAGCCATTAACAATCGAATCCTATCACAACAAGGTATGCAACACTATTTACAACGAATGATATATTTAAGTTACAACAAAATACGGCACGCGACACTATTTACGAGTACCTGAGGAATACAAAACTATCAGAGACACAATTATAATGGAACTGTAGAAGGGAAAAAAGGCACGTTACAAGGTTCGCACTTAGTGCGACGTGGCCAGTGACCAGGCCAAGCGTGCTGCATAGCCTACTCTGGTTTATTGTCCAGAGGTAGTCTTCTTCTGGAGAGGTTTTTTCATCAATTGTCTTGATGTTTTGCAGCCAGTATTTGCATTCCAGTAAGCGATATGTTCTTGCTCAAAACATATCGCGGGTTCTATTTGTTTCGTTGGTTATCTCAAACTAGCGTTTTGGGATAGATGGCCATTTATTTAATTTATCAATGTGATAGATGATGTAATGCCATGTTGATACACAATCTCGATATACAATTTCAATGCAAGGGATTGTTTCAGATGTTTTGCCTGAAATTCTTCTAGATCAAGTAATTTAAATTTGCCGCGAAAGTATACAAGAAGTACTCTTGTAAGTGCTCACACAAGGAATGTAGCGCATGGGTACCTTTACCAGGGAAGCTAGGAGGAAAGCAACAACCGATAGCAGCCCTCTCTTAAGATCAACTCGTTGACGAAGCGACCTCGTAATTGTACAACATAAAAACCCACACTATCAGCTCGGAAAAGAATACGTGTACAACTCCATATATTTTTGTGTAAAATAACAACAACAAATATCCGCGGAATCAACAAACAACGCATGCTACATGCATGAGTTTCATTTATAAACAGATATTTTTTGTTACGTAAATTACAGTCCCTTTGGCTAACTCTTAACATCCACACCCAAACTAGCAGTTTCTGCAAAAAAATCGAGCAATGATCGTTGAACACATTGCGAACGTGAAAAAATTAAACAAATTAAGAAGAGACAAAGAGAAAATTTCAGAAAAATCCATTGATCAAAAAAGAAAACGCTCTCGTTTGCCAAACTCTGATAAAGAAGATATAGAGGTTCAATATAAAAAGGATAGTAATACTCTTTCTTAGGTAAATAAAACTGAATGTACAGGATGTAGAGAAAGCTATAACAACTCCCGAAAAAAAATGATTGGTCGCAATGCATAATATGCTAGAAGTGGTTTCATGAAAATTGCTCTTTCTATTTAAACACTTGCAAAAATGTCGTCGTGCCTTTTTTGACACATTCTGACTGCCCATAAAGTTACACAGGGCCCCATTCATTTTTTTTGCTGCCAACACCACTCGCTCAATGTCACAGTCATACTTTTCGTCTCTCGTAAACTTTGAACCCAAGTGTACAAACTCATTCACTTGTTATAATAAAGAAACTGTTTAAAAGTTACATACAGTGACGCCTAAATAAATGTTTTACTGACTCACAACAGCAATATTTTTATTTTTTTCCATTTTAACTTAATGCGATGATTTGTAAACGAGAAGCTAAAAATTTGAAGTTCTAACTAACAACAATACAACTACCACTGCAGTAGTGGAAATGTTCTGGTACTGGTCCTCCAAATACAGAATGTAATCGCGAAATTGCGATATTGTTCGACATATTTTAAACCAACCAAACACAACGGATCATTTTCTTGCGACAAACTCGTTTTAAGAGCAAACCAATTAAGTACCGTTTAACAATTTTTGTTTCACGTGTCCGTTAATTAAGAAGAGACAGTTTGTTCAAGACAATCCATTTCGGAAATGTACGTAGTTCCCGTAATGGCATTTTAATGAACTTACTCAAAAATCGATAACATTTCAAAATTTGATTGTGTGTCACAGTTTACTGTCAAAGTGTGAAGAGTCTCCCGGAAGTCCGATCATGTATCCGAGGTCAAATTAACAAACCGAATATCGTCTGACACTGTATATTTTATAATAAAATGCATCCATTACATGGTTTACGTTGCTTTTGAACACAAAAAAATTCAATCTATAAATGTCGTCGCGACCTTGATTCGAGAAAGTACATTATACTACTTGTTCTTAAAAATTTACCAGGTTATTGCTCCGATAGCCGTTGGGGTTTGATGAGCTAGACCGCGGGTTTTAAATGCTTCAGCTGCAACGTATATTTACTAGAACTTTTATCGGATTTTTCAAATTATTTGGTTGGATGAAATAATTTGGTACTGTTTCTCACCGATAAATTGGATTCAAAAAATGGGAAAACAAGAAAGGAATGCAAAAGATGTTGGGTTAAAACCGAGCTTTGATAATAAAGTAGTAGAACCGGTATGATGAATTTACTTTATTTTGAATTTAGTACAATCTAACTATGCTCCCCTTTAATGAAGGGTGGACGGTCGACATTGTTTTGAAGAAGGGCCATGTCAAGAGTACCAACAACCGACGAGCATAAATGAGAGCACTGACGAAAGTAGAAGAAGCGAGAGGTGTGTGTAAACTATGTGTAACTCTGCTCCCCTTTACATCCCTGGAGATATGGGGAAAATAGAATAGATCACAGGTATGGTCTGTCTGTCGTTAAAGGCGACTAAAAGACTCCCAATCCAAAGCGTTATGCGACCCGTACTAATGAATGCATGGCGCTGGGGGAGCACCTCAGGGCCGGACCACCCCTTTCCCATACTCGTTGACTGCAAAGAAGAACTGAGAACGTAATCACGTCAAACTGATACGGGTTCCGGGACGCCAGGTAGTTGCAGGTAATGAGGAAGTAGACGAACTTGCAAGAAAAGGTTCGAAAAAACACAAAAACTACTGGAAAAGTAAACCACGAAACAAATACGGAAAATAATACATCAAAGGACCGAGCCATAAAAGGACGGCAGAACTGTTACCGATAAACAGGAATCAGCTAAGAATCACTAAGGGTCTGTATAATGGAGGCCTAGCCTGCGGGTTGTGCGGCGGAGATCCGGGGGCGGTGGAGCGCGTGCTGTACTGCTGCGGGGCACTGGGGAGGATGGGTGGTTTTTGGGCGGCTAAATTGTTCCCACCTAGAACTTGTACAAACTTGCATAAGGTACAAAGGTATTGGATTGGGCGCAGCATGGTTCTAGGTCCCGGGGATTGCCTGTCTTATTCGGTCTGGTGCCTCGCGGCGGCGCAGTGCGTGTTTTGCTGTTTCCGGGTTCTTGCCGGGCGGTCTGCCGGTCGGGTCTCCATTGTACAATGATACAAAAACGCATAGGCAAGATACAATGGGCCAACAGGCCTCTCCACCTCTGCAACAATAACAAAAAATGCTCCCCTTTAATGAAGGGTGGACATTGTTTTAAAGAAGCGCCATGTCAAGAGTACCAACAACCGACGAGCATAAATGAGGACACTGACAAAAGTAGAAGAAGCAAAAAGTGTGTGTAAAAACCGTAGCAAGCGGAAGAAAGTGCCTTCCCCTACGGAAATAGGGCGTGACTATATGTATGTATGGTAGCAAAGTTACAAGTAGTCAAAGCTAATAAAAACATTTGCAAGAATTGTAGCTAGCTGTAGTAAAACAGTAAATATATACCATTTTAATTGTGAGTTAGATGAACAATACTTCTTTTCATATATATTAAAAAGCTGAAGGAGAAAAGGTCAAAAGGGGAAATATCGAATGGCACCATAAAACCGTTCATTCGACTTTTGAAAATTCATATTCTTTACATTCTGCTGCTAGAAAGGAAAAGGTTAACTGAACAACAATCAAAATTTTTAAAAATAATTGGACAAAAGAAAAAATAAATATAAAACATCCATTTTTAGAAGCTGTTAATTCAATATTATATTATATATATACGAGGTAGTGTCTGCAACTTTTTGCCAATACAGTGATGAGTCGAATAGAAGTAATAATTTTTAGCAATTTTATTATTAAATAGGAACTTCTTAATATTATTTTACTAAAAGGGGATACTACTGAATAGGACCTGTTTTTATATTTGAAAAATTTTATGGCATCTGAGAGTATAATGAAATAAAAACTTGTACATAAAAAATATTTGTTATTTCATCATTTAAGTTTAAATATCTCACCCTCTATTTAAATATTACCCAAGTGGCTCAACACATTAAAAAGGTTGGCAACCCCTACTAGACATCAACGAGTCCTAAAATTTTTATTGTCAAATCTCTTCATACGAATAATGGGCAATATTAAAATTAATCTCCCAGTTTTGTAAAACAATCCAACGTGAATAGTAATGGTAACTTTTTTTAAAAAAGTTGGACCCGTCTGTTAAATAACTTTTAAAAAATTCATCAGCCGAGGTCAAAAGTACCACCCACCAAACGTAACATTATCGTACCATAATATGAACCAATTATAATTTTAAGTATGTTGAACTCATCATCAGTTGGTACTCATATTATTATTACTGACAATAATGTTATTATCGTCACTTTTTAAGATGCTCGTCATGAAGTATAACCCGGTAACTGTTTATTTAAATTTTTCTCATTGTTTGACCTCCGTAATTGACTTTTAACCAATTTCATGTAATGTCACACTGCACACTTTAATTTACAGTATAAAAACATTTTAACTGGCTGGCGGGTCAGATGCGTTGCCAGGGAACAGTTAAAATCTTCTGCAGCATCTTGTTTATAACCATGATTAGTTCAAGTTTATATTAACGAAAACAATTGGGACTTTACACGATCGTTACCTGTATGTATGCCAAAGTGTTTCGCAATTTAACGAAAAGCCATAAGAATTTCACGAATTATCTAAACCTTTTGGTTGGCCCAACAGATCTATGTACAATTAATTTTTTTTTAAATTTTGCGTCCACGCGGTTATTTTCCAAAACAACAAAATAATAATTATATAGAAAATTTGGCCATTTTCTCGTCCAATGAAGCATTAACAAAGCTCAAAAGCGTCTTAATCTTATATAGAACTGCCAACAAAAGTGAAAAATTAAGGCAAATTAATCAAAGTCCTCCCATATAAACATTCACTGTCCAGAAAGGTGCATGCAGAGCTGTTGATCAAAATCAAATAGATTTACCACGACAAGACTTGTCAGATATCTAGGCTATTACTTGGACTCTTAAAAAAAAATGGAAACAGCATATAAAAAAGAAAAGACAACGAATGGGCTTCAAAATAAAATAAATTGGCTCGACAGAAAACAAATTACTTATATACCTACAAAGCTGTCATTAAACCAATATGGACATACGAAATCAAAATGTGGGAATGTGCTTACAAGTCAAATACAGCCAGATTTCAAAAAAGCCAATTCAAAGTACTAATAGCAATACCAAACGTTTTTATCAAACCATTCTCTGCACAGAGATCTCAAAATTTCATATATCAAAATTCCATGTCATAAGAGAAATAGCCAACAAATATCGAGACAAATTAAACCTCTATCCCAATCCAGTAATCAAACCACTGCTCCAACCTGTATATAACAGAACAGTAGGTCACAAGACCTAAATGGAATGCGAGGGACGTCGCTGAATGGACTCTTTACACGCTTTTGTTCATTACTAGCAAATTAGCTTATAGTTATCATGTAGCTGATAGCTAATCAAGAAATATTTGTCAAAAAAATTGATAAAAATATATTATTTTTAAAATTATAGTAAAATTTATTTTATATACAGTGCGTCGGAAGTAATATTCAAGCATGAGTATGGAACGTAAAACAGCTAAATGGGATAAATTCATCATTTTAGTTATTTTGCTTATTTTTAAAGTCTCGATACACGTCAATTTTAGACAATGAAATGACATCCTGCAACGAAAAATGTTATCCCTGTCAGATGATTTTATATTTTTTTAATGTTAATTTTTAAAATAAAAACAACATTTTTGGGAAGGCAATGGAGATAACTTTTAATTGATGTATCGCTAGTCACATTTAAAAATTTGGGGATCAAGAGTAGCAGCAACCTACGAGCATGTATGAAACCGCTGAAGAAAGTAGAAGAAGCGAAAAACGTGTGTAAGAGCCATAGCAAGTTGAAGTATCCGCCTTCCTCTTTGGGAAAAAGGCGTGGGTATGTGTATGTATGCAAGAGTTACAACATTTACTTGAATGGGTTCCATGTAGAATTGAACTTTTTCGTTGCAGAATGTCATTTCATATACTAAAATTGACGTGTTTAGGAATTTTTTATAAATATACAAGATAATTGAAATAATTACTTTATAAATTAACTCTTTACACTAAAACATTTGGGATAGATATTAATTTATCACTTTTGTAAATAAATGTGTGTATACATAAATAAATGTGCATATAAGGGATGTGTGGTTTCGCCATGGCTGTTTACCTTATACATAGACAATTGTTTAAAATATGATGCTCTGAAAATCAAAGAAATGAAAATAAATGTAAGCAAGAGGAAAGCAATGGCTTTTAAAAAAGAAGAAAGCATAACAAACTGCGAGGTGCTGATTAAAGGAGAAAAAGTGGAGCTAGTCAATGAGTTCAAAGTTTACGAGAGACGGAAAGTTTGAATGTGACATTGAGCGAAGGGTGTTGGCAGGGAAAAAAATAATGAGGCACTGCATAACTTTACGAGCAGCCAGAACGTGTCAAAAAAGGCACGTCTGGCTGTGCATAAAGGTATGTTGGTTACTACACTTATGTATGGTAGTTAATGTTGGGTTTGGCAGAAGAAGCATGAAAATAAGATTATTTCTGCCGAGATGAGTAGTCTAAGAGGCAGTTGACGGTATTTCTTCTGATGCGTTTAAAACTAATGCCGGGGTCCCCCAGGGTTCCATCCTGTCCCCCACCTTATTTCTTTTACACATCAACGACCTCTTGAAAACCACCACGAACCCCATTTACAGTTTCGCAGACGATAGCACACTTGTCTCAACTTTCACATCCTATCGATCACTTTCGGTGAATGATTCAAATAGACACAGGCAGGAACATGTTGATTCCATCAATAGAGATCTTAAAGCAATCGTCGAGTGGGGAACCAACAATCTTGTTTAGTTCAATGCCCAAAAAACACAAAGTGCCACGTTTTCCAAGAAAGTGAATTCCTCAAATCATCCCATCACAATATCCGGTAATACCCTTGAACCAAGTCCCTCCATCTCGATTTTGGGAGTCACGGTGTCCAATAATATGTCTTGGCATGACCATGTTGCTAACATCGCAAAGTCGGCAAGCCAGAGACTAGGTTTTCTGTGGAAAGCCACAAAGTTTTTTACTCCTGATCAACTGTTGACGACGTACAAGGCTCAAATCCGACCTCTACTGGAGTATTGCTCGCACATTTGGGGTTCAGCACCAAGGCATTCTCTTCGTCTTCTAGATTCCATTCAGAAAATAGCCATTCGCTTGATAAACAGCTCAACTCTCACAGATACCCTTCACCCTCTAGAACATAGAAGAAGAGTTGCAGACCAGTCATTGCTCTATAGATATTTTCATGGCAGATGCTCCAAAGAAATAAAAACTTTTGTACCACCATTGGCCACATTCGGCCGAAGAACTCGGCACGCTGATTAGTCTCACCCATTTACTCTCTAGATTGTCACTACAAGGACCAATCGCCCAAACGATAGGTCTACTTTTTTTGCGACTATTTTCATAAAAAAAAAAAAAAAAAAAAAAAAAAAAAAAAAAAAAAAAAAAAAAAAAAAAAATAGTGAGATAGAGTGTACGCTGTGGTGTGAAAGATGTGGTTACAAAGATAGATAAAGGAATGCCTAAATGGTCTGAACACTTAGAGAGGATGGTTCAAGGAGAATTGACGAAACAGATTTATAAGGCGAGTGTAAATGGGTCGACCTCGGCGAACATAATATCTCGATCAGATCGACATTGTTTTGAAAAAAAATGAGCCGTCGTGGGATGCCTGGCAGATGTGAAACATCGAAACTGTTTTTTTTTAGAAAATATGCATAAAAGGAAATAAATATGACATAATCAAAAACAAAATATTTAGACAAAATTTAAAATTAATGCCACTGATTCATTTTTTGCAAAATTGAAGTTTTTTTGCCAAAATCAACGGCAGTTCATGTTTATTGTTTTTAAAAATCAATAAAGCCCTGCGACTATACGGAAATAATCTCTGGTGTAAAAATAAAATGATATTGTTCATTGTGTAATTTGGTGAAATGTACACAACAGCCCTAATAACTTCTTTATTATTATTATTAGAAGGGGAAGGAATCGTGGAAACGATTTTTAAAAAGTTGCAGGTCATAGTTCTCTGGAATAACTGATTTTGGAAGCTTATTCCATTTCGTAGCAGCCCTTTAAAAGAAGGATTCTTGATTTAGATTGGTCCTTGTAGTGTCAATCTTGAGAGTAAATGGGTGAGACTGATCAGCGTGCCGAGTTCTTCGGCCGAATGTGGCCAATGGTGGTACAAGAGTTCTTATTTCTCTGAAGCATCTGCCATGGAAATATCTGTAGAGCAATGACTGGTCTGCAACTCTTCTTCTATGTTCTAGAGGGTGAAGGGTATCTGTGAGAGTTGAGCTGTTTATCGAGCGAATGGCTCTTTTCTGAATGGAATCTAGAAGACGAAGAGAATGCCTTGGTGCTGTTTCAAATATGGCCAAGTTAAGAGTACCAACAACCGACAAGCATGTATGAAAGCACTGATGAAAGTAGAAGAAGCGAAAGATGTGTGTTTTACTGTAGCAAGTGAAAAAAAGTGGTCTCTGCCTACCCCTATGGAAAAAAGGCGTGACTATGTATGTATGTAAATAAATTAATCAAGAAATGGAAATTATCCATTTGTCTAAGTAAATTTAAACCACTTAGTATGGTACTTAATTTTAACAAAAATACACATTTATGTAATTTAATTAACACAATGTTGATTTATTTATATTTATTGACATTGGTTGTGCAATATTTGTTCATTGATTACTAATTCTATTAATAAAAAAGCAATTTTTTTTTAATTGGTTATAATTATATTGGCATTGTACCAATTTATGATTGTAGTAATTATGAACTTCAATTATAGTTGTATGTAAATAATTAAATTGTTAACAATAAACGATCCAACAATACAAACGTAAAAATACACTTAAAAAAATCATTGCGTACAATTTACGAAAGATTTAATTACCATGTGTTAATTCCCAAAAATATTTAATTTTGTTTATTTCTAATTTTAATCTTACTTACTTTTACTCTTACAGTGTAAAATTAAATGAAATACTTACTAGAAAATATATTTAAAATGATAAATATATGTGGGACAAATAAATAAATGATTATATTTGTTTACAAACCTTATTCATTACCTGGTTATCGCTTATTTTAATTTTCAATATCACTTTTTTAATTTTAATTTATTATTGTCATTTTTTTTAATTCGATTATTGTAGTTTGTAATTTTTAAATTGGATTTTTTGTGAGTAGGACAGAAGAAAAAGTGGTCACCAGTAAACAATTTGAATTAATAATTTTAAAATGATCGTTCGTTTAAAATGTAATAAATTGTGTCAAATAACAAAAAAAATCGATATTGTTATTGGATTAATTTAAAAATTCTGACGTATAAAAATTAACAGCGATCAATCACGATGAAAGATAGCTACTGAATTTTTTTTTTTTTTTTATTTAAAAATCCTAAACCGTGGGAATTAAACCAAACATACAATTACTGCATAGTGCTGAACCACGCGGTCACCTCCTTCGAAAAAGAAGGTAATCGTCTGATAACAGTACAACAACATGCCTCGGGTATTATCTCACCTGTCAGTATGAAGAAGTAGAAGAGAGACGGGCAACCGCAAGACTGGTTAAAAGTTCTCGCATGGCCAAAAGGTAGTTTTATCAGCGCAAACAAAAATCAATCACTTCCACAAAAATTTTGAAATACCCGTACACTTAAATCTTTCGCGGCAATAGTCGTATTTCGTTGTTATTAGGAGTCGAACAGTCTTTCATCATTTAGGGGGATTTGTTTGATGTGGTTTATCGCGGGAAACGATAGTAGTCGCGAGTTACACAGTTCCCAACTCGCTGAGGAGATGGTCTTGACTGTCGAGTGTGTCCAGTGTTGGTGGTACCTTTTCTCGTCGGAGAAGGCGATTCTTAGGTACTGCGGCCCCACCAACTGGATTCGTATGGGGATTTGTCACATTATCCTGTGGCATTTAATGATAAAAATAATGTCTTTGTGTCTGTTTGACCGTAACGTTATGCATAAAAAGTAGACTGGTTAGCCCAATTTAAAAGAATATCTTTTAACATAAATAATAAAATTATTTTTGTTATGCTTGTATTAGAGGCTGTACTGATTTTTGATTTAATGTCAGTGTTTTAAAAAAATGTAAAAGGAGCGTTTTTAAATATGTATTCAAAGTAATTTGGTAATTTTTCGATGTTTGAATGAACGAAATAATCGTTTCAAAAGTTTTTATTGTAGCAATGTCGTTTTATTAATGTCTACGAGGCAAAAAAATATTTTGCACAACTTATAACAAATAAAGTTTAGTTATAACATATTTCACAAATATACGGTAGTTTCTTTCGGATTATTGTTAGAAACACGATAACCAGTATTGAACGGTACATTCAAGAAGTACGAAAATAAATTCCCCTAATATTTTTAACCAAATTTCGTAGGCAGTGAATTTTATTTTATGAGGGACTTCTTGTTTGTTAGTACGGTTAATTTTGCATCCAAATCTGTTCTTAATGACTTTATTTATTGTACATAATAAGGGTAATTCAAACAGATTTCACTTATTAACTAAGCTATTAAGCTGTAATTTGGCTTGTCGATTCATTTTTGTTAGATTTTTTGTTAGATTTCTAGAAAAGTAAATAGTAATGCTGGGTTATCATTGTAGTGGGTACCGACATTAAAATCGTATAGTACCGATTTTTAAGAAATTATACTCACTGTAAACAAGAATGCTCTTCATTTGTTCACCTAGACTAAACTTGGATTTTTGCTAAACGTGGAGCAAAATGAATTTGGTAGGACGATAACATAAAGTCTATAAAACACACCGACGGTGAAGGAAAAAGATGCATTATTGTGCATGCAGGTGAAAAGCATGGTTTTGTTGATGGAGCGGATCTTTTATTTTTGTCAAAATCAAAATCGGCCGATTATCATGGCAATATGGATACAAAGATGTTTGCGAAATGGTTTTTTTTTTTATGAAAATAGTCGCAAAAAGGGTAGACCTATGGTGTGGGCTGCGGACAGCCCGCACTGCGACTATTAGAAGGGGAAGGGATTATAGAAAGGAAATGATTGTGGACACACTTTTTAAAAAGTTGCAGGTCATAGTTCTCTGGAAAAACTGATTTTGGAAGCTTATTCCATTCCGTAGCAGCCCTGTAAAAGAAGGATTCTTAAGGAAGATTGGTCCTTGTAGTGTCAATCTTGAGAGTAAATGGGTGAGACTGATCAGCGTGCCGAGTTCTTCGGCCGAATGTGGCCAATGGTGGTACAAGAGTTTTTATTTTTCTGGAGCATCTGTCATGGAAATATCTGTAGAGCAATGACTGGTCTGCAACTCTTCTTCTATGTTCTAGAGGGTAAAGGGTATCTGTAAGAGTTGAGCTGTTTATCAAGCGAATGGCTATTTTCTGAATGGAATCTAGAAGACGAAGAGAATGACTTGGTGCTGAACCCCAAATGTGCGAGCAATACTCCAGTAGAGGTCGGATTTGAGCCTTGTACGTCGTCAATAGTTGATCAGGAGTAAAAAACTTTCTTGCTTTCCACAGAAAACCTAGTCTCTGGCTTGCCGACTTTGCAATGTTAGCAACATGGTCATGCCAAGACATATTATTGGACACCGTGACTCCCAAAATCGAGATGGAGGGACTTGGTTCAAGGGTGTTACCGGACATTGTGATGGGATGATTTGAGGAATTCACTTTCTTGGAAAACGTGGCACTTTGTGTTTTTTGGGCATTGAACTAAACAAGATTGTTGGTTCCCCACTCGACGATTGCTTTAAGATCTCTATTGATGAAATCAACCTGTTCCTGCCTGAGTCTATTTGAATCATTCACCGAAAGTGATCGATAGGATGTGAAAGTTGAGACAAGTGTGCTATCGTCTGCGAAACTGTAAATGGGGTTCGTGGTGGTTTTCAAGAGGTCGTTGATGTGTAAAAGAAATAAGGAGGGGACAGGATGGAACCCTGGGGGACCCCGGCATTAGTTTTAAACGCATCAGAAGAAATGCCATCAACTGCCACATGTAAGGAGCGATCTTGCATGAAGCTCAAGAGCCATTGTCGCAGTTTAGTTGGGAGACCGTAGGCGAAACTATTACCATCGTTACATGAACCATCTGTCATTGTTTTAGATAATGCCATTCGAAAATTTTAAATAAGCAACCAACAAACTCCTTGACGTACAGAAAATAAAAGAATGGTTAATACATATTTCATGTCAAGCCGGAATTATTATCTATAGCTAAAAGGCACGAAAAAGAAATAATTTTCAAAGTGGATCAAATTATACTTAGTTATGGTCATCGTGTCCATTGAGTATATTATACGCAAAACTTATTATAACAATAACAATGGATCTAATGGTTGCAATGATAAGGCTGTTTTGAAAACCTAGTCACGAACACTTAATACTGCCACTCCTGAAATTTGGAAAAAATGTGTCACAAAATGTTTAAATTTAATAGAGGAATGGTGGGCTCGTGAAAACCGCAACGAAGCAGTTTGTTATCATTTACAATCCGAATGAGGATAGTGACGACAGTGATTCCGATTAGGATGACTATAAATTCGATACTTGATAATGCTGTAAGTACTGCACAATTTCTGTTTACAATAAAGCAAAAATAAAAATAAAACTTCTCAACAAAAGCATAATAATGAACAAAAAATTTTCGGGTTTAAATCTTAGGGAAATTTACTGATGTAAAATCAGAGGTGTCAAATAATAATCAGTAATAAGTAATTGTTTAAATGTTTACATATATTTAATCAATGTGATTTTTTGCCTGTCATAATTCACGAAGCATTTACAAACTCAGATTGCCATTTTATTTTGACGTTTCCGTCCCTTGCGGTCGTCATCACGAAGCAAATATTAAATGTGTAAATAAGGAAGAAGTCGAGCCATGTCCCATTAAGGATTATTTAAATTGACCGTAACAATTCCACCAACAACTAATTTTTTTATCCATTAGAGACCGACAAGATCAAAAATTTAGGTTTTGTATTCGATACAAAAATGACTTTTAAGTATCACATAATAAAAACTTTATCTCGTACACGAAAAATGTTGGGCTCGTTCACAAAGAGAACTGTCTGTCAATGTTGTCAAGATTATTTATTGTGCACTGGTCTATACTTAAATAAAATCATTTGGTCATTATGCTTTAAAGTTGATATAAATCTCTTGGAGAGTAATTAAATTTCTTAGATAATGAACATAATTTGATACCTTCACATCAATTTGGATTCAGGAAAAACCACTCCACCATAGATCAGGTTCACAGAATCACGGACATTATAGAAAAATCACTTGAAGAAAAGAAAGTTTGTATTACTATCTTTTTAGATGTGGCTCAAGCTTTCGATAAAGTTTGGCACGAGGGTCTAATCCATAAAACAATACTCGCAACTTTTAACTTCATACATTTCAGAACTAAGCAAGGAGATGTCCACTCTGACCTAAAACAAATACAAGCAGGAGTGCTACAAGGTAGCGTACTAAGCCCAATACTTTACCTGCTTTATACCAGTGACATACTAGAACTTGAACAGAACACGATTGCAACTTTTACAGATGATACCGCAATCAATGCAGTTGGAAACCATCACGAAGAGGCTGCTGAAAAGCTTCAAACCTCGATAGAAAGAATTAACAATTGGACTAAAACTTGGCGTATCAGATTATATGAAAACAAATCTGTACACGTAGATTTTACTAACAAGCACAAACGTCATCTCTCTATTAGAATCAACGATGCCCAGATCCCGCATGCGGAATCAGCAAAATACCTGGGCATGAACCCAGATACAAGACTACGCTGGAAAGTCCATGTGAAAAAAAAATAGAAGAGCTCGGCTTAAAATACAGAAAAATATATTCGTTACTTGGGAGAAAATCCTAGCTGTCCATCTACAATAAATTGCTCCTGTAAAAGCAAATTTTAAAACCGGTTTGGACCTACGGCATTCAACTACGGGGCTGTCCTAGCAAATGCAACATTTTACAGATGTAAAGATTCCAGAATAAAGTACTGAGAAACATTGTCGATGCACCTTGGTACTTTCGTAACTGTGACCTTTATCGGGATCTTAAAATAGACATACCAGACCATCTCCAAAATCGCCGGAAGTCATGAACATGTGAACACCGAGGTAATCTAGCTCGTCGATAACGTTAATTTGTTAAGAAAACTCAAAGGACCAAGCCGTTTGAGTTGCTGTAGTGATAGTTAAAAGCAGAGCACAGTGTGTAGTTACACGTTTATTTATTAGATTATGTTAAAAATATTCCGTAAGGGATATTTAAAAATAAAAAAAATACTGTGGCTTTAATTTAAAGAGGAATAGAAATGAATATAATTATTCACAAATATAAAAGGCTATAAATTTGAATAATTTAACACAAAATACTGGAAATCGGTCTGGTATTCCTCCAAAAAGCTCTGAAGTCGTACACTTATGAGTCTTCTTCTTCTTACAGTGTCTTGCTTTCTCAAGCGTTGACGACTCCCATATTGACTACTTCTTTGTATCTATCTCTATCTTGAGCTGCGTGGAGAAGTTCCTCAGCAGTTAAACCTGTCCATTGTCGGAGATTTTGAAGCCAGGATAGCTTTTTGCGGCCTATCCATTTTTTCCCTCGATCTTGCCATTCAGATTAAGCCGAAGCAGACTATAACGTGGTCCACGCATCACATGTCCCAAGTATTCCAGTTTGCGGCGCTTGATGGTAGTTAAGAGCTCTCTATCGTGCCCTATTCTGATGAGTACATTCTCGTTGGTAGTTCGGCTTGTCCACGGAATTTTAAGCATCCGTCTGTACAGCCACATCTCGAATGCAGCAATGCGGTCAATAATTTTTTGGTGGAGCGTCCATGTTTCGCAAGAGTACAACAGAATAGACCATACATAACACTTGGTAAACCTTTCCCGCAGATGAAAGTTAAGTTGCTTGGCACAGAGTAGCGGCTTGAGATTCAGAAATGCTTTTCTAGCTATTTCTATTCTAGCCTTGATTTCTTCGTCTGGATCCATCGACTGATTGATCCAGCTTCCAAGATATTTAAAGTGCTGAACTTTTTCTATATTCTTGCCATCAAGTGTTATTCTATGAGTCTAACTGACAGCAAAAGAACCAGATCGCTTCGATGTGGGTTCCAGGTCACAAGGGAGTTAGAGGAAGCAGATTACCTTTCCAAAATAGAGACAAATTTTCCGGCCCAGAACCCTTCTGTGGACTCTCCAAGGCTCACTTGAAAGAAGACGCTGGGAAACAGATGAAATGAAATCTCACTGGAATAAAGTGCCAGGGCAAAGACAGGAAAGCTAAACGAGTTAGACAAGAAAATCTTAAAACTGGTGACGGGACTCCTTACTGGGCACTGCCCTTTAAGGTAACACCTGAAAAAGATGGACAAGTAATAGTTGCCACTACTACGAGAACTTCGCTGAAACTGCAGAACATTTGCTTTGCGAATGCCTAGCGCTTTTCTGCAAGAAGCTCAAGTTTCTAGAAGCGGCCTTCCTTAAGCCCTCCAATGTCAGGAACTTAGCCCTCAGGAAACTAATTCACTTTGTACGAAGTTTTGGAATCCTGGGCCTCGAATAGATTAAGGGTTATGCACAAAAGATCTGATAGGTCGAGGTGCCTGAGAGGTTGCATAGCCTTCATAACCCCCACTACAATCTCTAATCTACTAAGCAAGGGCATGAACATAGCATTTAAAAGTAAACGTTTTATTAAGGTGAGAAGTGTACATAAATTAATATTTAATAGTTTGCAGTAATATTTGTTTGTTTAAAAATTATCGGTCCAGTTGGAAGGCTCTGTGCATGGATATTTGTAACTTTTGCTTGTACTGTATTAGTTGATTACAGTATAAGAAAAGATCTAGAGGTTAGCTCTTTAGCTAGCAACTTACAACTAAAACCCTTACTATTTAGAAGAACCGGATGGTTAAAATTAACGCAAAATGTTAAAGATTTTTTGTGTGAGTAAGTAGATATGTTGTGGAAGCATTAAATTGGACCAACTTATTTTCTTTTCTTTATTTAAAAATATATAAGGAAAAAGAGTGATCCTGCTTTTGGTTTCAGAAATTTCAATTTAGGAATATGGTAACACTATTTGTAAAAATAAATAAAAATATTTAGGACACGAAATTAACATTGAACGAGATAACCAAACACACGAGATTTGACGAAGGATAGGTTTAACATGGGCGGCTTTTGGCAAGTTAACCACAGTATTAAGCTCAAAGAGAAAAGTCTAACCAGTGTGTCATCCCTTTATTGACATATGGCGCGGAAACGCTAACGTTAACGAAGAAGAATGCTCAAAAAATACAGGTGGTGCAACTAAAAATGGAAAGAGCAATGCTAGGAATCAAACTTTTTGACAAAATCCCTAATCAAACCATACAAAACAAAACAGGAGTACGAAACGCCGATGAGACTAATCTACATCTGAAATGAAACTGGGCTGGCCCACGACCAAGGTCCGAAACTTTTAGAAGTAGTGGAAGACCGCCCACACGCTGGACAGATAACATAAAACGGATTGCAGGAAACTGGATCCAATCTGCACAAGATCGAAATACGTGGCAAAATTTGAAAGTGGCTTTTGACAGTATAAGCTCAAGATGATGATGGTGATGATGATGATTTGTAAAACTGTAGATTAAATGGTCTGGTGGAAGAAACATTTAGTTTTTCTTTTTTTTTTTATGAAAATAGTCGCAAAAAGGGTAGACCTATCGTGTGGGCCGCGGACGGCCCGCATTGCGACTATTAGAAGGGGAAGGGATTATAGAAAGGAAATGATTGTGGACACGCTTTTTAAAAAGTAGCAGGTCAAAGTTCTCTGGAAAAACTGATTTTGGAAGCTCATTCCATTCCGTAGCAGCCCTGTAAAAGAAGGATTCTTGATAAAGATTGGTCCTTGTAGTGTCAATCTTGAGAGTAAATGGGTAAGACTAATCAGCGTGCCGAGTTCTTCGGCCGAATGTGGCCAATGGTGGTACAAGAGTTTTTATTTCTCTCGAGCATCTGCCATGGAACTATCTGTAGAGCAATGACTGGTCTGCAACTCTTCTTCTATGTTCTAGAGGGTGAAGGGTATCTGTGAGAGTTGAGCTGTTTATCAAACGAATGGCTCTTTTCTAAATGGAATCTAGAAGACGAAGAGAATGCCTTGGTGCTGAACCCCAAATGTGCGATCAATACTCCAGTAGAGGTCGGATTTGAGCCTTGTACGTCGTCAACAGTTGATTAGGAGTAAAAAACCTTCTGGCTTTCCACAGAAAACCCAGCCTCTGGCTTGCCGACCTTGCGATGTTAGCAACATGGTCATGCCAAGACATATTATTGGACACCGTGACTCCCAAAATCGAGATGGAGGGACTTGGTTCAAGGGTTTTTCCGGACATTGTGATGGGATGATTTGAGGAAATCACTTTCTTGGAAAACGTGGCACTTTGTGTTTTTTGGGCGTTGAACTGAACAAGATTGTTGGTTCCCCACTCGACAATTGCTTTAAGATCTCTATTGATGGAATCAACCTGTTCCTGCCTGAGTCTATTTGTATCATTCACCGAAAGTGATCGATAGGATGTGAAAGTTGAGACAAGTGTGCTATCGTCTGCGAAACTGTAAATGGGGTTCGTGGTGGTTTTCAAGAGGTCGTTGATGTGTAAAAGAAATAAGGTGGGGGACAGGATGGAACCCTGGGGAACCCCGGCATTAGTTTTAAACGCATCAGAAGAAATACCGTCAAGTGCCACATGTAAGGAGCGATCTTGCATGAAGCTCAAGAGCCATTGGCGCAGTTTGGTTGGGAGACCGAAGTTAATGTAAAAAAGATACAGTTTCAAAGATAATAAGTATGCAGCTTTGATTGGTGAGTAAATTTTACATTCATTTACATACTTTTATTGTTTTTTTATAAAGTACAGAATGAATAGCCAAGCTGGATATTTTAGGGACATCCAAAGCGAAGATCTGAAATTTATCTTATTGTAAAATGTGACAAATCACCATTCGGTGGCATTCTTGTTGTAAAAATTTTGACTGCAAGGTGGAATTTATTCGGTCAATGTGTACTTAAGGAGGATTCACACAATTTTCGCACGGTGAGATGAGAGCACACACAGACGATTTAAACGAAAACGTAACGGGAATGCAAATCAGACGAAACGCCTAAAACGGACAAAGTACAAACAAACAACAGATCATAACTAGATGAAAAAGGCACGATTTAAGTTAATTTACGATCTGGTTCATAAGGACAGTGCTGGAGGAAGAAGGTCAGTACTTGGTTATATAATTGTTATACTAAGAACAACCGTTGCTTAGTACTGTGATCTATGATTTCATTTTTATTTTTTGAAAATTTAAAAAAATACATCATTCGTACTCCATAATTTTCCGATCATTGTTACTGTTATTAGAAAGTGGATACTTAAATACTCTGGTAATAGGAATTTCTCCTGGGGTATAGTAGAGTTAGCAAAGAACAATCTTAACGACTAAGGGCTTGTGGGGTGCAGCAGGACTGTAAGAACTACCAGGGTATTAGTTTACTCAGCATAGTCGGCAAACTGTATAGATATTGATTAAAAGAGTAACGAATGAAACTAAGATGATATGGGATGTGCAAGCAAGATTTAGAAGAGGAAGGAGATGTATGGATCAGGTCTTTTATCAGGTCATTTGTGTATTTGGGTTGGAAAGAAATGGAAAGTATGACAGTGACATTGAGCGTAGGGTGTTGGCAGGAAAACAAATATATGGGGCACTGCATAGCTTTATGAATAGCCAGAAAGTGTTAAAAAAAGACGTCTGGCTGTGCATAGAGGTTTGTTGGTTCCTACACCTATGTATGGTAGTGAATGTTGGGTTTGGCAGTGGAAGCATGCAAATAGGATTAATGCTGCGGAGATGAGTGGTCTGAGAAGTATAGCCGCCAGAGTGACTCGGTTGGATAAAGTAAAGAATAGTGAGATAAGAGAACGCTGTGGTGTAAAAGATGTAATTACAAAGATAGATTAAGAAATGCTTAGACCTCGACCTCGGCGAACATATCTCGATCAGATCAACATTGTTTTGAACAAAGGCCAGGAAAAAAATACCAACAACCGACGAGCATGTATGAGAGCACTGATGAAAGTAGAGAAAGCAAAAGATGTGTGTAAGAACCGTAGCGGAAGTGGAAGGAAGTGGTCTCAGCTAACCCCTACGGGAAAAAGTATGTATGTATGTTGTAGTGCCCTTAGCCAGGAAAACATGCAAAAAGGTTTAATAAATGAACTTAGTTGACCGTTCACGGGAATAACTTTGAACTCACTTAGAACGTGTCGCAAGACCAGAACCAGATGTCTCGAAAGGAAAAGTGTGTTATTGTTTTACTTCGATCGGTCGTTCGCTGCTCTACTTTGCAGTGACGGTCAAGATCACGACATTAAAATGTAGAATTGCTAAACTAAATTAAACATATTTTTAAGTTCAACGTTCTTTTTAATTAACGAGAGTTTTCCCGAAACTTCAACAAACCTACGAGCAAGGGACCTAACCATACACGGCGATCCTAATACATTACAAGGTCCTCTCCCTGATCCATTTGTTTTTTTTATCTTTCACGCTTATTTTCAATAATTTTCTTTCGGTGGCTTTTTGATTAGAAAAGAAAATAGACGCTTTTGAAATGTATATCTACCGCCGCATATTAAGAATATCATGGGTCCAAAGAGTTACAAATGTAGAAGTTCTTAATCGAATGAGTAAACAAAAAGAACTCATGCTTAACATCAAGGAAAGAAAAACACGCTATATAGGACACATAATGAGGGGTGAAAAATACGAACTCCTTCGACTGATTATAGAAGGTAAAATCCAGGGCAAGAGATCTATCGGCAGGCGCCAGAATTCCTGGCTAAAAGACATTCGTAGATGGTTTGATTGTTCATCGATCGATATATTCCGCATAGCTGTATCTAGAACGACGTTAGCTATTTGGATCGCCAACCTTCGAAAGGAGACGGCGTCATAAGAAGAAGAAGGCTTTTTGATGTACTTGCATTTTATAAGTTGTTTGCTTGTTTATCACCCATGTTTTTGCGCCGTAGGTTACCATGGGGAAAATACATTCATTGTAGATTTTTGATTTTAGTTTTAGGGGTATATTTTTGTCTAGGACATGTTTTAACTTTCTATATGCCGCTCATCCTAATCTAATTCGTCTCTCTATTTCTTTGTCTTGTTTTTGTTTTATTGGGCTTACCGATTGTCCGAGGTATATGTATGACTAGTTTATTTACGGTTGAGTTGACATTTCGCCATTACGAATAAAATTGATTTATTATGATTTGGCTGATCTCGTGTCCGTCAGATTTGAGGAGGATAGGACTAGGGTGCCTCTATGCAGATATCTTTTACATCTAGCATCATAGGAAAGAGGATTCTTGTACATATCTCTATGATACCCGCCCATGACCATCCAGTAGAAACGAGAGTCCCATATACGAAATGCGGTTTATTTTAATCCAAGTAAATAGAAAATTAGAATAAAATGTGGGAAAAATATTCACAAAACGCTAGGAGTAATATCTTCATGTAAAGATCTGTCTTCGCGTTGTTATCTTAAAGGAATCGATATGAATAATATTGTTTAGTTAGAGCACGTCTTCTGCTTTGTCGGTGTACCAAAGATGACGGGTTAGGTGAAATAGATGTGAGGCGGCAAAAAAATTGCTATCCGTTTTCGGATATTTAGATGTACATGAGTACGTTCTTTAAATTGCTTTTGTTGTGTTAAATCGTTAGTACGGGAATTCTCTCTCTATTTAGTTTCTCATGCAGCCAGTCTTTATACGCAAAAACACACACCGAAAAGATAGTTTCCGAAATTTCCGTTTAGCTAGATGCTTTTTCTTACTAGCGGGCAGCACTAAACGCAAAAATATAGACTTAAACCCCCAAGAATAACAAACCAACGAAAAGCGGCAACTTTGCCGGTCTCGACGCGCCGGCAAGAATAAAGGGAGTCTTCCTGGCAGAGGGTTTTGGAAGTTGTACGATGTTGTATGTCTCTGTTGAATCTTGTCGTGCCTCGATTCGATGTTATTTCTTCGATAGCAAGTTGGGGCTGGTTCGTAATTCTTTTTTGCTGTCAGTTTTGTCTGGCTTTACCGCCGTGAATTTCTTGATGGGAGTTAATTAAACACTTTTCTTGTTTGATAATATATTGTAAAAAATATGTACAATGAGCTTACAGTTGAGAACCTCTTGTCTCTTTGGAAAATTTTCACTGGTTGATGACTATTAACTTAACTGATTTTATCTAATTATATTGCTTGTAGCTTTTTTACCACGTGGTGTTTTAAAACAAAGCTTGCTTGTTCTTGGTCGAAGACGATGGACGAACTCACCAACCTGAAGTGGTCAAAATAGTTTAGTAAAAGCAGCGCTGATGTTAGCTTTTCTAATTGGTTTCGCTTGTGACTAAATATATGATTGGTTGCCTATAGCAAAGCGACTAATCTCAGGAAACCGAGTGAATAATTAGTTGTCTATAGCACTCGTTTATAATGAGGTTTTTAAATCAAGGAGTGGATTAAAGGACATTCTACAGTTGAAAAATATGGAATTTTTAACACCGGGAAAGTTTGATATGCGTGCGGTCGATTTTCGAAAACCTTATAGTAAGTATACTGCATGACTAAACTATAGAAATCGGGTCGGAGTTTAACGTGCTAATGCGCTGCTGAACCACCAATTCGATTCGTGCGTGACTGCAGCGCCATGGTACCTGTGAACTAAAGAACGCTGTCACAGAGTTTTTAAATAAATAAATGAATGGGGGTTTGCAATAAAAATTAATTTTTATTATTATAACAAAATTTTTTGCGTGTCTCACCAAATGACAATTAATCTTCAATCCTGTGAATTTGTTATGCAAAAATTACCCATAAAATGTAAGCATAATTAATAATTTAAAAACAGTAGAAAAGCTGTAGTTTTTACTATAGTAAACAAAATAGGTTATAACCACAGTAGATCGGACTTTAAATAATATTGGCAATAATTACTAAGACAGGTTTACTAGCAATTAGTCATACCATCGAATTTAAACCTTAGACTATCATCAAAGGTAAAAATATCGTCGTTACAGAACATGTCCGAGATGTTGAAGAACATCGTCGAAATAACAAAAGTTATTTGATAAAGTCACGAATTAATCGACAAGCACTACTTCTTTAAATATAAATAACAATTAAATAATTTATTCTTATAATAAAAATTGATAAAGCTTAATTTTTTATTTTAGATAAATTAAGCTTAAAGTGTCACTAACGTGCTACAATTGCGTTTATAATAAAAGTAAAAAATGCCGCATTAATTTACTTCATACATACATACATAAAGTCAGATTTTTCCCATAGGCCTTTTTCCCATAGGGGTAGGCAGAGACCACTTCCTTCCACTTCCGCTACGGTTCGTACACACATCTTTTGCTTCCTCTACTTTCATCAGTGCTCTCATACATGCTCTTCGGTAGTTGGTACTCTTGACCTGGCCTTTCTTCAAAACAATGTTGATCTGATCGAGATATGTTCTCCGAGGTCGACCTCTACCGATTTGCCCATTCACACTCGCCTTATAAATTTGTTTCGTCAATCTTCCTTTATTCATCCTTTCTACGTGTCCAAACCATCTAATCATTTCTTTATCTATCTTTGTGACCACATCTTCTTTTACACCACAGCGTTTTCTTATCTCACTATTCTTAACTTTCTCCAACCGAGTCACTCAGTCTATACTTCTCAGACTACTCATTAATAATGAAGAAAGCGCATCTAAAGCTAGTATCGAGCAACAATGGGGCAAACCCAGTCCTCGGCAATTTGTAAAAAAAAATTATTCAAAAGGAGAATATTTTGAAAATATGTTTCCGCATAAATACAAGCAGCTGCATGAACCACAGAAAGTCCATATTTCTAAATTGATCTCAAACTCTCCCTTAAAGCAAATTTTGACAGCTCAATTTTATAAAAATTAAGGTTATGGTACTACTTACTTTTGCCGTCTCACTGCCACTATCCACTTATTTCTTTGGTTTATTTTTCATTTTGTAGTTGAAAATTTATAAAATTTACATCCATTTTTTGCGCTCGTATATTTGCAATTTACTACACGGCAACTGCGGTGGCTGTTTTTACCCGCTCTGGCCTTCCCTACCTTGACTTCGTTGGGAGCGAATACTTTATTTATTAATTCGGGGACAAGGTGAAGTTCATAAGCAATATTAGTTATTATGATTTTTGTATCCATTGTTTATGTTGACATTATTTCATTTAAATTTACAGCAGGTTTTAGATATCAAGTACACATATGTAGAAAATCGGTAAAAAAAAATCTTGGTTCGAAGGACCAAATGTTTCGTTATCGTGGCTCGTAGAATCAAATGTTACTGCATCTTGGCCCGAACGACAAAAATGTTGCTTATAGTGGTATTTTATATAAATTTTGACGTAAGAAAAAAGCAACTAAGTTGAACATGCACTTTTCAAAATATTTTTCTTCTTACAAGCCAATTGTTCTTTCTAAAGCGGCGATAGGGCGGGTGTTATCACTATATTTTGTAGAAGCGGCTCTGATTGGCGATGCTAGCACTATAATATTGAATTGAATTGGAGGTGGCGATAGCTGTTAGCGATGGCGATTATTGCGGGTTTGCGAATCATTTCGTACTTCTCGAATAAATTTTTTTATTCTGAAAATAGTCGCAATATTCATAGTTCTCTGGATAAACTGATTTTGGAAGCTTGTTCTATTCCGTAGCAGCCCTGTAAAAAAAGGATTATTGATGGAGATTGGTCATTGTAGTGTAAATCTTAAAAGTAAATGGGTGAGACTGATCAGCGTGCCGAGTTCTTCAGCCGAATGTGGTTAGTGGTGGTATAAGAGTTTTTATTTTTCTGGAGCATCTGCCATGGAAATATCTGTAGAGTAATGTCTAGTCGGCAAATCTTCTTCTATGTTCCAGTGGGTAAAGGGTATCTGTGAGAGTTGAGCTGTTTATCAACCGAATGGCCCTTTTCTGAATGAAATCTAGAAGACGAAGAGAATACCTTGGTGCTGAACTCCAAATGTGCGAGCAATACCTCCGTAGAGCTAAAGTAGTGCATAATTGAATTAAGACGTGGAATACTATACAAAAAGGTGATTAATTAATACAGGCATTTTATTTATCATTATAGTAATGTAGTATAAAGTACAAATAGGTACTGTGACGGACATACCGCCCAATTGGAGGTGCAATAAAAACCCCAAAATTTATTTGTAAAGCAGACACACTTGCTATTATGATCGAGTCCTGTCTGCTGGTTTATGAAAGGGATAAGTAATCCTTTGGTCGGTAGGCCCTGTAAAAATATATGGCATGCTGCCTTTGTAACGAGCCGACCAAGCCGGAGATAATGGAAAACCCTACACAGGTAAAATAGTTGCAGACCTGGCGGAGCATAGTATACGTAGCTTAGCTTATAAAAATATTAGTCGATTAACAGACACCATCGGGTGCACACTGTATTTTCTCCGGCCAATACTTTGTATCAAAGATTACATAACTAATTAAAATTATTTGTTATTAATTCAATCACACCCTTACGCATCGGCCTATTTACCACAGGTACTTCATTTAAAAAAATAAACATTTTAATAAAAAGGTTGGTTAATAAAATATTTAAACTTCCAAAATTAAAAAAATCTAAAGCTCTTTCTTAAGCATTATTTAGCATTAATATGGTGTTTACGTGTTCCTGACTCTACACTATACTAATATATGTACGTTATTTTCAAAATCCCGCACAATTCATCATCTAACCTAATTAACTGTATAAAATAAAGAATTATGCGCCAGTAAAATACTAACGGCGTCGGAAGTGATCTTTTTAAGGTATGCAAAAACTGTTCATGTGTGTAGAAAACTATTTTTATACAAAAAAATTCCTTGCGGAAAATCTCCAACCTCCCTCTTATTACTAAAAAAATTCACTCGCAGAAAATTTCTAACCTGCGCGGCGACTATTCTCGGCGTCTCCTCTTTGAGCGGATCTTCGTTTTACTCTGTATCTCAGAACTAGTGTAGTGTCCCATAAGATTTTTTACTTTAAAAACCTATGATTAACAACAAAAATTGTATATAGAGAAAAAAGCCTTAATAAATAAATTTTTAACGCACAGTGACAGTGACATTGAGCGAAGGGTGTTGGCAGGAAGACAAATGAATGGGGCACTGCATAGCTTTATGAATAGCCAGAAAGTGTCAAAAAAGGCACGTCTGGCTGTGCATAGAGGTGTTTTGTTTCCTACACTTATGTATGGTAGTGAATGTTGGGTTTGGCAGAAGAAGCATGAAAATAGGATTAATGCTGCGGAGATGAGTAGTCTGAGAAGTATAGCCGGAGTGACTCGGTTGGATAAGATAAAGAATAGTGAGATAAGATAACGCTGTGGTGTAAACGAAGATGTGGTTACAAAGATAGATAAAGAAATGCTTAGATGGCTTGGACACGTTGAAAGGATGGGTGAAGGAAGATTGACAAAACAAATTTATAAAGCGAGTGTGAATGGACAAGTCGGTAGAGGTCGACCTCGGTGAACATATCTTGATCAGATCAACATTGTTTTGAAGAAAGGTCAGGTCAAGAGTACCAATAACCGACGAGCATGTATGACAGCACTGATGAAAGTAGAGGTCTCTGTCTACCCCTACTGGAAAAAAGGGTGACTTTATGTATGTATGTATGTATGAATGACCAACGTCAGATTATTTAAGCTGTGAGGCTAAGAATACTGACAAAAGCTGTCACTGCTCATAATTTTTTATTTTCAGTTGATTTAATACTACAACAAAAGTTTAAAATATTATCGTAATTTGAAAGATTCCCTGTTGAATTTAAATGTATTCACTCGAATGATTCATAAGGTAAATAAAATAAGATAGATAGTCCTGTACAAATAAAACAAAATACCTAAAACTTTGTTATACTCACTTTTAATTAACGAGTCTGCCAGAGACATTTTAAGTTCTTTTAGTTTAGATCCGAGCTGCAGCCCTGCTGTGTTAACACATCGTCGCACCTTTCAATATTTTCGAAAAAG